>JAKFHU010001569.1:32233000-33619500 GCA_023783475.1 Daubentonia madagascariensis
CCTTTCTCTAGGGTATCATGTTGACAGAACACATATACCTCTCTGTGTGGCAACTAAAGTTTTAGATGCTGGGCAAATACACATATTTTTAAAATGCTAGGTCAAATATTGTGGGTAATTTAAATGATGACTAAAACAAGATGGAGACACACGATTTGGTTACTTGAAATGCTAAAAGAGGGATACATACATTTCTCTACGTTTCTTTAAAAGTTCAGTTTCAACTCGCATCAACTAACACTTTCCATAAAGAACTTTTCACAAATATGTTGTAGTATACCAAAATAAAAATGGACATTACCCCACAGTATGGCTCTTCAGCAGAAAAACAAATTTAGTACTTCCCACCTTTTAAAGATTGTTATTATATATTAACAAATTAGCAATACTTATGTATAGGTGCCGGCACTATAAAAAAGAATTGCATCCATTTTCACTAATAGCTGGGTAAACTGAAAGTCTCTACATAAATGATTCTGCTAGACATACTCCCAACATTCCCCAAAGCTATGTAATCAGAATAGATACAGGTAACAGGAGACTGTTATTTACAAGTTTATTCTTCTTTTTAAATAATATCTATTTATAATATAATATTCTCATGGATCATAGATATGAACATATATATTAATATGCACATGATAAATTCTCTCAAATTATGCCACCCTAAAAAAGATATTTCCCTGACACATTGCTAGGAAAGTTGCAGTGAAATATTATTTCACTTTTTTTGCTTCTTAAAATAATAATTCACCAAACCTAAAAAAATTGAAATACAATAGAACTAGTTTTTGGGGGTTTTATTAAATAGACTACTACACTAAGTTTTCTGGGAGCACAGATGTAATTCTACCATATTTGTTTCAGATGAATATATAATATAAATTAACTTTTTGTTTTCCAAAATTTGTTTGGAAATCAGAATATGACTTATGTACTTAAAATCACAAAATTTCATTCTAAACATGTACTTTATAGAAATGCCACGTAGCAACTTTCTTTCCCATATTGAAAACTTCAATGAAAACAACATTGTTTTAAAATTAAAGAAGTGGTATGGACAACAGAAATGATAGTTCTGAAGTTCTTAAGTTTTATGTTAGGACTAACATAATCTCTTCTTTAAAAAAAAAAAAAAAACTCTATAAATGGTTAGGAATCATGACCAAGAATGCAAATATTGCCTAACATAAAAACTCTTCAAATTACTTAATATGCCACCTGTGGTACCACTTCTAACTCCCAATCATGAGCCTGAGGTACAATAGTAAACGGGAGCTCCACCCTGTTGAATATATTTTTACAAAAGTTTTTGATTACTGATGAACATTTGTTAATTTCCTAAATTTGGCAACATTTAAGTTCTACCATCTGAAAATAAATAGATACTATCTTCCAAAAGACATTAGGACAAAAGAGGAGTTCCAGGTTCTTTTTCTACAAAGACAGTGTAGATAGTAATTAGAGTTTATGTTACAGAAAGGGGAGCCAGGTGAGTAAAAAGGTAATTCAGGGCCCTGCACAGGTCAATAAATATGCTCAGAAAGAAAGAACGAAATTGAGGAACAGATCTACCTGACCACTCAAACTAAACACACGGGTTTTTTTTTTAAATCTTTCTGACAATTTTTTCATTGATTTTTTAAATTGTACTTTTGATGTTTCCTACTTTAATCAATAGGAAATGGGATAGTCTTAAAGCTATATTTTAAAGCACTCATCTTACTGGCAGATTAAATAATTACTTATATAGTAAGCAAGGTCAAGTTATAGTCTAATGATATATTTGATATTTCAGGGAGCAAAAAAATTAGATAAATACACCATAGTTCTAAGATAGACCCACTGAGTTCTTCAGAGGAGAAAACTAACTGAATATTGTCTAAAATGACCAGAGATGCTGCAGATGATTCTGCCAGTCCTGAATGACAAAGCTCCTGGTTATTTCCTTTCATGTAGATAATGTTTATATGAGCTGGAACTTTTGATAACCACTGTCTACAATCATGTTTTCATTTCTATTATCATTAATTGATGAACAGTAGCTCCATTAAAAATAACAACCACATAAAAAAAGCTCAGAAATTATAATGGAAAATTCTTGATCATCTATAAGATACAGCTTCATATTAGCCCCAACTACTACATATTTTCCAGAAAGTTTATATCTCATACTTCATCCTCTAAGTATGAAACTACAGTGTAAAAGACAAAGTTAGGAAACAGCTTTTCTTGAATATTTTCTATTTTTAAATAATGCTGTTGAATCACAATGAAACCAAAGATAAGACATCCAAAAGGCAGGGTTTATAAGAATCTATTTCTCCAGGGAATTAAAATACATTATGAATATATTTTGATGAGAAATTGAAGACATTTTCTTAAGAAACTTTGCTGTATTATAAAGTACATGCTTTGTTAAATGTCCATATATAGTCTCATTTTGATTGCATCAACATTTCTACATCTCAAAAATATGACTGCTATTATATATTCCATCAGGATAACTACTTAGCTTAATTTCCTGAAAATTAAAATTTTCAACTTCAGTGAAACTTAAGTCTTAAAAGTAACTCCCATTTACTTCTAAGTTCTGAGAAACTATGTGTATTTACTCTTTCTAATTCACATACCTATGGAACATGTGAACTAAATCCACTGCATAGATTTTACTCAGGCATTATGACTTAGTTTCTTAAATTATTTCAAAAAGTAGATTCTTTTAAGCGTTTTATTTATATAATAAAAATTGGCATTAATGGTTAACATTTCCTCATTTTTTTTCCTGAAAACAAAAATAAACTCCAAAATAAAATAAAAATTGTAAAGTCATTTCAGGAAACAAATTTTAAAATAATACTAACTTCTAAAGTCTAGTGTAGAGCTTTTAGCTAAATGAAATTAGCATCTCATTAATGTTCATTATAATATCTATATTCAATCATATAGACAGCATATAACATTAAAATTACTCACTGATATCTCATGAAAAACACCTGTCATATACACCAAAATTTTAAAGTGTATTTCCTTTTAATATTTCTCCCTTTATTTCTTCTTAACATAGAATCCTCATTTTTATTCTAATTTAAAGTCATGACAGTGATGTGCACTACCCAATTGTCCTTAATAATGATTTCAAATGACAAAAAGACAACAACACGCACAAAAAAACAAAACCTCTTCGATTAGGAATAAGCACCTACACTGCTAAGGTATTCTGCCTTGTCTTCATAATCTGTCACAAAATTACCAACAGGATAAAAGGGAAATATAAGCAGTAGAGTACAGATTTTCACTAATTCATTTACTAAAATGTACCAGTACGTCTTCAAAAAATATATGAGACTAAATCAAAATCATAAGTCATTGTATTTTACTTTACCATAATTTCTTAATTGACTTGGCCAAAAATTCTTCACATATAAAATATTCCTTTAGTTGGCCATATGACAACATGAAAAATTCTGAACACCACGATATGTCTAATAAAATTAAGTTGACTTTAACCTCAATGTCACTTAAAGAAGCCAATTAAATTAGCCACAAACACAAAACTTAAAGAGTAGCCTTGGGAATAACTTTTTTTCTTACAGCCAGTACCAAATCCTATTGAACTGATTTCCTATGCAAGAATAGCAACATAAACCTGAAGAAAAGGCACTAACATTACTCCCTGGCTTATCTAAGAACTCATAAAAGTAAAAGGCTCTAACCATTTTATTTTATTAGATTCTCTAATATGTAAAGTACTGCTACTTTTCTGCAGTTTGATTAACATTATTAATCATTTAACACCTTTCCTTTTTCCTACCATATAAAAAAAAAATCTTAATTCTAGCCAATTCTAGCCCGAGAAGTCTATTTTTAAAAACACATGAATTGAGAATATGCCCCTTAGTTTGCAATACGTAACCCAAATAAAAGAATTCACAAAAGATTTCTAGAAGGAAATTAGGACCCAAAATTTTATAATGCAACCAGCCTTTGGTGACCATCAATCTTACCAGATACTGCTCTATCTTCTGTGTATTTAATGGGTGTGGGCCCATTGCCTGATGGGATCTGTAGCTTCTAAAAAAAAATGTGTGGATGACAGTCATTTGCTTCTTTTTTTGAAACTATGAACCTAGAGTTTTAAATATGTTGCAAATACCATTCCACTGCATACTGTAGAATTGATCAGTTTCAGCCCTGATATTCTAAAACACTGCATAACCTATCAGCCATAATTAAAGTGCATATATATGAGTATGTGCATATATATAAAATTTTTTGATAATTATATCTACTATCTATGTTTTACAATGTTGTAAAATAAGACTTATGGTTCTTACAGAGAAAATGCACACCATAGGTGTCTATTCATATGAAAATAATACTTCAAATATACATGGAAACTTTTAATTTGAATGCACTGAAGCACTTTCTAGATATTTCAATATACAATGTACATATTCGTATCTTTATTTGGGCATAAATTTTGTTTTTCCATTGTCATAATATTTTTATGTACTCACACAGATATTTGTCAATGTTTTCCTATATTCAGGAATTCTAAAATTTGTATATTTATCACTTTCACCCATCAATACTCAACATTTGTCAGCAACTCCCTAGTTCTTCAATCGCTGTATCAGACCCATTTCACAGATCAAGAGTTTTTCCAAACCATTTAGATAATGCTTTTCTAAACCCATTTAGAAAAGAGAAAAAAATTATTTCCTCTGAATTATCGTGTAACCTTAATGGGTCCACAATCACCTCACCCATAACCAACCTCCACCCCATTTTCCTTGAGGGCACCTACCCTAGTGTTGTCATGGTGACAATGGTGTACCAGAAGGCTGCAGGGATGCTAGTGAACTTGCTGGCTGAAGACCCCTTCTCTGCGTAGAACATCACTGTAGCGAAAATGATGATAGCCATGGTGAGAGAGAAGAGCAAGAAGCCCAATTCTGAGGCACAACTCTTCAGTGTGTACCCCAGGATGCGCAGGCCTTGAGAGTGGCGGGAAAACTTAAAGATCCTGAAGACGCGGAAGACTCGCAGTGTAACAAAAGCTCCGCTGACATCCTCATTGTCTGTCATCACCAGGCCAATATAATAAGGTAGGATAGCCACCACATCGATGATACTCATGACACTACGCACAAAACGGTAACGACTAGGTGCTGCAGCCAGGCGAAGCAAGTACTCAACTGTGAAGATCATGACGCAGGCTGTATCCAGGCAGAAGAAGGCCACTGCATACCGCTCCCCACAGGGCAGTTCTTTAATGTGACCTGGGCTCGACCCACACGGCACTGTTTCCACCACATTGGCAATGACCGAGACGGCAATAAAGAAGCCGGTAACATAGTAGAATACCAGGGCCATTGTGCTGGTGTGGGGGTTCTCAAATGCCCTCCAGACCCTCTGCCTAGCAGTCATGGTCGGCAGCGTACTCTCTCCCGTGTTGTCAGTGTCAGCATCGTCCTGCAGACGCTCCGCGTTCTCTCGCCTGCGGTCCTTGTACTCCTCGTAACAGCAGTCGCCAATAATTTCTGGGATGAGGCCAAAGAAGGCCAACTCTTCATCATAAGCAGAGATGCATTCATGGCGGGGATAGTGGAGCTTTCCAGTGCGGTAGAAATTCAGGATGTGGCGGAAGATGTCTGGGTCACGATCAAAGAAATACTGCTGAGTCTCTGGATGATAGAAAAAGTCCCTCTCAGAACTGCCCAGTAGAGTGTCTGGGTAACGTTCCAGGGTGTCCTGCCACGTCTGGAAACGGGTGCCACTTACATTCAGCACAATGAGAGCATCTTGAGTCCTTTTTCTTTCCTGCCTCGGGGGAGCTGGCATGGGCCCCGAGGCCACAGGCATCCACCCAATGGCCGCTGCCCTTGCAAAGGGCAGCCACGCTGCTACACCCGCCGCCATGGTTCCTTGAAGTGGAGGCAAGAAGGGTAATCAGGCTTCTACAGTGGGTCAACCAAAGCAGCCACGATCACCCACTTCCTCCCGTCAAACAAAGTACTACTGAAAAATGTGGCCCAGAGGTTTCACTCTTATTCCAAGGTAGGGTTCCTGGTGAAGTCACAGTTCTCAGAAGGGCAAGTTTCCGTCAAAGACAGGTATTTGGAATAATATTTTTAAAAAACCCTGCAATATCCTAACAATCACTCCCAATAGAACCTAAGCAAACCTCTTCCAGCAGTTGGACCAAGCCACCCTCTAGCACAAATAAGCACACAGGTGATTTCAGATGCAGCAGTTTCCTCAAACAGGTGTCTTTGATTTCTCCCCTAACACAGTCTGGATTTTATGGGGTCAGTATATGGCATGTAGGATGGAGAAGACGAAGAGTCACCCAGTAGTATTCTTTTGACGAATCAGGGAGCCCTTCCACCTTCCCTTTTCACTCTTTCAAACCTTCCCTTTCCAAGTAGCCCTTCCCGCCAAAGGAGTCTCAAAAAGACGACCTGTTGTAGCTTAGGAGATGTGGTCACAGCCGCTGCCCCACGTCTGTCTTTGGGGGTCCGGTTGCCGCCTCTACTCCGTATTTGCAGAGATGGAGGTGATGTGCAGTGGGCACAGTGGGGGCGTTAAAATAGATCCTCCTCCCCCACGTCTACAAACACCCTCTCTGTCTGCCAAAAGCGTTCGCCCAATCTCCCCTTCACACTCTTTTCAAGTTCAGCTCAGGTGCAGTGTGACAGTTACAGAGCCCGGGAGCTGGCAGCCGCCGCCGCCGTGGCGGCAGCAGCATCTGCCTCCGCGCAGAACGCGCCTCGCCCGCGGTACATACCTGGCAAAGTGCGCGCCGGGGCTGAGTTGCATAGAGACTTTCTCCTCGCCGTGCCCCCGGAAAGGGAAAAGGAGAGAAAGCAGCTCGCGAGCGGCCGAATCCGCTGCGCCGAGGGAGCATAAATAAAGCTCAAGCGAGCTCTTCTTCCCCTTCCCCCATCCCTGCGTGCCTCCCTCCTCCTTTTCACCTTCCAAAAGCCGGGTGCAGGCGAGCGAGCAGCAGCAACAAGTTCAAAAGGTGCGGGGGAGGCGAGAACGGAGGGGACTCGCTCCTGCCAAGTTACTGCGCGGCCACTGTAGGGGGGCCCGGGCCGGCGCGGTGCGGGGCTGCGGGGCGGCGGGGCGGGCGGTGGTGGCGCCGCGGGGTCGGGGCCGGGGCCGGCACGGGCTCTCGTCCGAGCGCGGAGGCAGAAGGCGCTCGGGAGCGCGGGGGCGCGGGAGGGCTGCTCGCTGCTTCCCCGCCAGTGGGTGGTCCTGCATGTCCCCGGGCTCCCCGCGCTGCTCTGCTTGTGCGATCAATAAATAAGGAGAAAATAAATAAATAACCGCACGTCCGCCCCGCCGCTCAGGTTAGGAAAGGCGTCTCCTGCCTTTCCCTCGGCTTGACCTTTCTCCGCCCCCGCCCCCTTGAGCTTCTCTCGCTCCACCCCAGCCACCCACCAGCCCCGGCGCAAAATGTCACCGAGGGAGAGCATCCAGGTGGATCTGCCGGGGTAGGAGAGCGAGCCTCCGATGAACAAAGAGAAGCTTCACGCGCTCGGCCGCGGTGGTGTGGTGGAGGAGAGGAGGAAGGGGACCGGTGCCTCGCTCCTGCCTCCCGAATCCCGGTTCAAGGCGAGCGTGGGAAAAAGGGGAGACAGA
The DNA here is from genome assembly GCA_023783475.1 of Daubentonia madagascariensis. NCBI lineage: Eukaryota > Metazoa > Chordata > Mammalia > Primates > Daubentoniidae > Daubentonia > Daubentonia madagascariensis. The sequence goes on from JAKFHU010001569.1 coordinate 32,240,654, forward strand.
GCGACAGAAGCTAGGAAGGAGGGTGAGGGGAGCGGAACGCTCAGGAATTGGTTGTCTTCTGGGGCCACTGGGTGGCAAGACCCGCAAAGCCCCGCGGCGGGATTTTTAAGTGCCTTTTCCTTCCTTTCTTTTTCTTTTTCTTTTTTTCAAACCAGATATTAACGTTGCGGGGGTTAGTATGTCATCTCTCCAACTTGCGGAAAAGTCGGGCAGTCTCTTCGGTCTAGGTCTTGCCACAACTCCTTTTCCCGTCCTTTCGGAATGACAGGAGGATTTGGAACCCTTCTCTAAATGTCAGCGTCAAGGGGCGTGCGTCTCTGAGGGTGTGCGTCCCCTACATCCTCTCCGCGCATCGCTGCACATATCTAAAATGGTTAAAGTAGCTAAAGGTGTCTGTGTGAGGGGTAAGTGATGTGGAGAGAGACGGGAAAATTGTCGCGGCCAACCGTTTTGTTTTTCGTGTACCCCGCCCCCCAGTCATTAGGAATCTTCCTTAAAGCCAAACGTAACATTTATAGCCACTAGATGGCGTCAATGGCGAGAAGTTAAATCAACACCTAAGGTTTGGCTGCTTTAGAAAGGTGAAGGATCAAAATTAACTGATCCAACAGAGAATCAGGTCACATAAACATCCTTAAACACCCCCCGCGCCACCCACCTTTTTAGTGTATATAGGAGATACGCTACTTAGGCTTGAGTCTGCGTTTTGATGCATGTGTGATGAAATGTGGAGTTTCCTGTTGAAATGCCTTTGAAAATTAAATCTAGATTACTGAATCATAATAATCATAAGATTATTAATTATTATTCCAAATAATTAAGAATTTGGAAATATTAAGGCTTCATCTATGTCGATTCAGGAAAGAAGCTTAATTTCCACCTGAACATTGCTTTTCAAGTAATTTGGTTTGACTGCCCTTGGTTTGTAAAGTAAGTGGACTGTGATGTGCTGTGCAGAAATTGACTTTCAAGCCCTAAAGATCATAGGCATGATGTCTCAACCTTAAAAATCTTAAATGGGATACCGTCAAAGAAAACATATGAACTGAAAAATAGAGAATAGGAAATAACCAGATGAGAAGAAAAAGAAACCTTATAATGTGCAGGATTTTTCGTAGAGATAGATATTTTTTGTTTATTTGTTTACAGAGGCAGAGGTGTGGGGAATCCTGTGTTAGTACTTAATGAAGGCAAAGCCAATGCACCATGTAAGGCTGAGGACAGGGAACTGAAGACACCTGGTGTTTATCTATTTGAATTAGTTAAAGTGAAATACTTGTTGCAGCCTGCATACCTGAAAACAAACACACAAACAAACAAACATGTTAACTGGAAAATATAAAGGAGGGGATTACCTACCAATTAATATAAGAAAATTGGCCCCTTGGCACCGTGATAGGTGCTGGGCATGGAATCCAGAGAATGGAGAGCTATGAATATTCTATTAATGCCAGTACTGGCATGCCATCCTGTAAAGATGTTGCAAGTGACCTAAATAGAACCTTTAAAACTTCCCTGTAGGAAACTGAATATTTACAAATATGAAAGTAGCAATTTAACTCCACAAAAAGCCCCAAATAAGCAAGAACATAATATCTATAGTTTTGAAGAAGGTGTTGTGATCTGCCCTCCCCCACCACTGACAAGCCTCTTGGTATAGTGGAAAGAATGTGGGACTTAAACACATCTAGATTCAAATTCTAGCTTATGAAATTGCTTATTGGCTTTGTTTCATTTGGTAAATTACTTCTGTGATTAAAAATTGTGGATAATGAAACCTAACTTTTTAGGCCTGTCATGAGGATTAAACCAATGTAGTACTTAGCACATTGAAGGTACTCAATATTAGTTCTTTTTTACTTCAAAGCATAATGCTAATGCATTTTATCCAGCCTGTATTTAGAATTACCAGATACTTTTGTATACAGTCATGCATCACTTAATGACTGGAATACATCCTGAGAAATGTGTCTTTAGGTGATTTCATTGCTGTGCAAACATCATAGTGCACTTACACAAACCTAGATGGTACACACTGAGGTACACACTCCTACACACTGAGGCTATTTGGAATAGCCTGTTGCTCCTAGGCTACAAACCTGTACAGTATATCACTCTATTCAATACTGTATGCCAGCAGTCCCCAACCTTTTTTGGCACCAGGGAATGGTTTCATGGAATACAATTTTTCTATGGAAGTGGGGTGGGGGGTGGCGGGGGGGGAGTTCAGGTGGTGATGTGAGTGATGGGGAGCGGCTGTAAATAAATAGAGATGAAGGTTTGCTGGCTTGCTCACTCTTACCTCCTGCTGTGTGCCACCCCCCCCCAACCCACCTCACCCCTGCCCTTCCTAAGTTTCATGGAAGACAATTTTTCTATAGATGCGTGGGGGGTGACAGGGGCAGGGGGTCAGCAGAGCTCTGAGGCCTGTTCCCTAACAGGCCACAGACCAGTACCAGTCTGCAGCTTTGGCAGTTGGGGACGACAGCTGTAGGCAGTTGTAACACAATGGTAAGTATTTGTGTATCTAAACATATCTAAACACAGATAAGGTACACTAAAAATATGGTATAAAAGATAAAAAATGGTACACCTGTATAAGGCACTTACCATGAATGAAGCTTGCAGGGCTTGAAGTTGCTCTGGGTGAGTCAGTGGTGAGTGAATGTGAAGGTCTACGACATGTACTGTACACTACTGTAGACTTTAGAAATAGTGTACATGCTTTTCTGCAGAGAATGGCTAAAAACAAAAAAAAAATAAAATAAAAACACAGTACACTTAGGCTACACTAAATTTATAAAAAATGTCTTTCTTTTGTCAATATTAAATTAACCTTAACTTGCTGAAACTTTTTTACTTTATAAGCTTTTTAATTTTTAACTTTTTGACTCTTTTGTAGTAACACAGCTTAAAACACAAACACATTGTACAGCTGCACGAAAGTACTTTCTCTTTTTATATCTTTATAGGCTTTTGTCTGTTTTTAATTTTTGTTTTGCTTTTTACACTTTTTTTAAGAAAACTAAGACACAACCACACACATTAGCCTAATCCTACAAACGGTAAGGATCATCAATTTCACTGTCTTCCACCTTCATATCTTGCCCCACTGATAGGTCTTAAGGTACAATAACATGCATGGAGCTGTAACCTCCTATGATAACAGTGCCTTCTTCTGGACCTCCGGAAGGACCTGCCTGAGGCTGTTTAATGGTAAGCCTTTTTTTTAATAAGTAGAAGGAGTACACTCTAAAATAATGATAAAAAATATAGTATAGAAAATACATAAACCAGTAACATAGTTGTTTATTATCATTATCAAGTATTATTTACTGTATATAATTGTATGTGCTATACTTTTATATGACTGGCAGCACAGTAGGTTTGTTTACAACAGCATCACCACAAACATGAAATTAATGCATTATGCAAAGATGTTACAATGACTACAACATCACTAGGTGATAGTTTTTCAGCTCCGTTATAATCTTACGGGACTACCATCCTGTATGTGGTCTGTCCTTGACTGCAACTTTATTAGGCACATGAATGTATTTACTCTTACCTCTGAATTCAGAAATCCCCTTGTCCTAATATATGTGTGATATGCATATGGACAGCAGGTATACAAAATCATTCATGCATATGGCCAAAGGTATACAAAATCTAGCAGAGCACTGTATATGTCTCCCTTGCCCAGGGATTCCTGCTCTTGCCTTTTGTCTTCTCGTTTATATACTCTGCTTGGTTGCTTACATGGAAAACAAAGTCAGCAAGCTCAAAATTGAATTCATCACTCCTCTTCTCCAACCGTCTGTTCTCTCCCTACTCTCCTGGCCAATGAAGTTTAGGAAAGAGACCTGGTAGTCATCCTATTCTTCACTACTTCCCCCCAGCAAACACCTACACTCATCCAATGACCCGGTAAGTCTCATATATTCCACTTTCATTACCAATCTGTCCTTATACTGTACCTAGAGTGATTTAAAAAAAATTTAGATAATTATAGTTTCACATGAAGTTGTGAGAAATAATAGAGATTCCTTATATGTATCACCTGGTTTTCCCTAAAGATAACATCTTGCATATTACAGTATAAAATCACAAATAGGAAATTGACATTGATACTCTCTTAGTCCATTCAAGCTACTATATTAAAATACCATAAACTGGGTGGGTCATAAACAACAGAAATGTATTTATCACCATTATGGAGACTGGGGAACCCAAGGTCAAGGAGCCAGTACATTTGGTGTTTGATGAGGGCCTGCTTTCTGGTTCATAGATGGTGCCTTCTAGCCATGTCACGTGATGCAAGGAGGAGGCAGATCTCAGAAGCCTCTATTTTTTCCTAAATGTTTTGTAGTTTTACATTTTAAAATCAAGTCCATGATCTATTTTAAGTTAATTTTTTGTATAAGGTATGATGTTTAGGTCAGGTTTCACATTTTTGCCTATGGATATCCAGTCTTCAGCACCATTTGTTGAAAAGGCTATTCTTTCTATATTGATTGTTTTCACACCTGTGTCAGAAATCAATTGGACATATTTTTGTGGATGTATTGATAGGTTTTCTATTCTATTCCATTGATCTATGTATCTGTATCACTACTAACACTACCCTTTCTTCATTGCTATAGTTGTATAGTAGCTCTTAATATCAAATAAAATGATTCCTTCCACTTTATAATTTTTTTTTCAAAATTGTATTAGCTATCATAGGTTCTTACCTTTCCGTATAAATTTTAGAATAAGCTTGCCTATATCTACAAAAAGCCTTACAGGGATTTTAGTAGAAGTAATATTACACCTATAAATCAATTTGGGGAGACCTGGCATGTTTACAATGTTGAGTCTTTCCATCCATGAACATGGTATGTCTCTCCATTTATTTAGATCTTTTTAAAAAATTTTTTTCAGCATTTTGTAATTTTCAGGACACTGTATATGTTTTTATTAGATTTGTACCTAAATATTTTATTACCTTTGGAGCAGTTGACAATAGTATTGTAGTTTTTAAAATTCCGATTTCCATATGTTCATTGTTGGCATATAGAAATGCAATTGTTTTTTGCATATTGATCTTGTATCCTGAAGTTTTGTTGAACTTTCTTACTAGTTCTTGGGTTTTCTATGTATATAATCATGCCACCTACAAATGGGGTCTGTTTTATTTCTTCTTTTGCAACCTGTATACCTTTTATTTAGAGTAGTGTGTTTTAATGGACTTATAATCATGTCACAACCACTTTCAATAGTCTTCCATTTTTTCAGAAATCAGTCCTTAGAAGAGAACATAGAATTGTGTGGGATCTCAACTTCCTCTACCCTATAAACATCATCTCATGACATTTTAACATTAGCCTACTTCATAGTCTTGCTCAGCTATTTTTAGTTTGCAGAATTTAATGTGTTTTACCTTGATTTTGGGTCTTGGTACATACATCTTTTCCCTGCAGTTATCAACTACTCAGCTGAAGAGTCATGTCTTCCAAGAACTATTGCCTAACCTCTTCAAAATGATGTCCAGCTCACGTGCTTCATCAGAGATTGTAACAGTTTAGATGACATTTGTGTGTCTTTCTGTTCCTTAGCCACTACACTGTAACCTTTTTGAGGGGAAGCACTGGTCTTTTATCTCTATATCTTAAATATCTGTACTATACTTGACACATAGCAGAAATACAGTGAATGTTGAATGAGTGAATGAGTACTCTAATTAGACAGTTAATGTGCACCTTTTTTTAATTATAGATTTTTATTGTAACTCTCTAAAAGGTTCCTAGAAAGTCAAGCTGATTTACTACCAAGATGTACATTGGGAAAAAATTTACCTTAATAATGAAACAAATGAGCCACATGTGTATTGCTTTATAAAAAGTGCTTTTTCAATGTATTCACTACAGTTGATTCTCAAAAAGGCGTTGTGAGGTGAGAATTATTCTTATGTTTATACCAAGAAAGTAGAGTTAATGATTCCGGATTGTCAACAAAGGCAGAAACTGATATTCCAGGTCTGACCAAAGCAGTATCTTAGCTCATAACCACGTACCTGCATAGATTTGTCATGTGTTGTTCACATATAGGTGCATACTCTCTTATGTATCCCCATGGGTCATCTCTGTGAGGTGTCTGGCCAGGGCAGGAAACCAGTCTGTGGCCATGGGGAAGGGTAGCACTACATCTGTTCATCCCATATTTTAACCAGTTATGCTGACATCCCAGAGGGATGAATTTAAATATCTAGATGATCTATTTAAAATAAGATAGATAAATTTGGTATATGTGACTACATTTGTAGAACCACTGTCCAGAAAACTCTTTTTTTATAAGTCTGTATTAGGTAATTTTAACATAGTATTGCTTTTATTTTTAAAAAGAATAGCCCTGAATTAAGAAAGAAATTCAATCCACCTGTAAAATGAGCAAAACCTTTAGATAGTAATTGAAATTGTGTGCATTAAATTTTGATTGAAGTCTAGCAACATTAAGGTTTTACATATAATTTTTTTCTTAAAACACTGTATTTGTTTAGACTGTTAAATATCTAGAAAAAAGATCAACATTTTACCCTAAAGTATTTTATTACAAATTGCAAACATTTCATAAAAACTATGATTCTGTAGAAAAAATATATAGGTTATTTCTGTTCACTTTCTGGGTTCTGTATTATTTTGAGTTTGGCAAAGGCACCTTAGCCTAAGGTAATTTTTTTCTTTTTTTTGAATTCTTTATTCATTAGAAGAGGTACACAAGTTGTGTCTTGTTTTTTCCCCCAGGAGATAAAATCTGATATACTAGTAAGATAAGGGGGACATGTAAAAGTCACAACACAGCTAAGCCTAGTTAAATACTTAAAACATATTTGAGATTTCAAAAACTTCACAATATCCCTAGAATATGGTCTTCAGGGAAAGGGCAATGTGTCTTTTTTTGGACCACTATTAAAAAGACAAGTTGGCAAACTGAACTCAACTTCTTTTTTACCCTTTATTAATACCATAAAACTCTTTTGCAAAATCCTCTTCAAAAGATCTTCCCCTTTTCATGTTTTAGACTTGAACATTTCCTGTTAAAAATAATCCATTTTCAGGGACTTTATTCCTAATGTACAGAAAATCTAAAATATATTTTATATAATTAAATGGACTTAACTCTCAAAGTTCCCACAATGCTATTCTGAGAATCTGTCACATTCTATGACATAGGCTAATAATTTTTTAAAAATAGATGTACAAAATCTAACCATTATGTTACAGCCTCAATTCTGCCTATGAGATAGTTGTCATTATGAAAGAACTCAGTAGTTATTTTAAAATAAAGTATATTTTTGTTGAGAAGGTAGATCTCATGTTAAATGTTCTTACCACAAAAGGCAGTGGGGAGAAACACAATGAAACTTTGGGAGGTGTTGGATATGTCTGTTACCTTAATTGTGGTGATGGGTTATGGTGTTCAAACTTATCAAATTGCACACATTAACTATGTGCAGTTCTTTGTCAATTATACCTCAATAAAGCTGTTAAAAAGAATATTTTTGTTACTAAAATATTGTTGGTCTTATGAATGGTGAGGCACTTGTCCTTGTGACCTAAGAAAGCAGGGAGTAAATTATAAGGAAAAATCAGTCTCTAACACATTGTTGTTATTGATCACTCACAATGTGCAAGGCACTAAGTTGAATATTAGAATGACTCAAGTTATTCAAGATCAAACTGCCCTAAAGGAACTTGAAATCTGGAATGAAAAAAAGAGAGAGAGAGAGAGCATGAGCATCTCTTTTAATCCAAAAGTAATATTGCTTATGAGTTTCATTTCAGAATCTTTTCCCTAACTTTTTCATCCTCTAAGAAACCATTTATTTGTCAGAGATGGGGAAAGAGGAAAGATAAGAAGGAACACATAAATTTGCTTCTTGGACTCATTATCATATTTATAACTTTGGGATTAATTGCTATGGAATAATTCCAGTGCCATAAACTGAGAATTGTGACTACAAATGAGAAAGAAGCAGCAAGAGTTCTGAAGAAACAAAAGTTTTATTTTTCTAAAACTAGAGAAAAGCAAATTCTTGCATATGGTACTAACAATGGCAAAGAAGATAAATTACTTCCAAATAGTTTACGGCCATTGAAAACCTTGAAGAAGTCTTGCAAGGTTTTCATCATTTAAGAAGCCACATTCTGTGAGAATATTGGCAATTAATTTGCCTGTTTACTTTCTTTAAAACTATTTAATATGCTCTAGCAAGCCACTTTGATATACAAAGTATATTTGCTTCATTATTTTTATATACAATTCTGTGGTCAGCTTTAATAAATCACTCAAATAGTAGACTTTAAAGAAAAGCAGAACAATACAATATTTAAAGAATATTTGGTTAATAGAGGATCCCTGTATTACCCCACTTTTATAAAGTGATACTATGTAAATCTTATTTGTTTATGAGTTGGGCTGCATTGGATTTTAATTTAAATAAAGAAAATTATTTAATAGAGCATCATTAAGCAGATTTTTACATTGCAGCTGTTCCAGTCCCTCAGGTAAATACTCATTGAGAGAGCTTATTAAAGTTTGTTCTACTTATTTACATTTAAATTCTTATTCTTTTCACCTTGTGTGAAAGCTTTTTGGGGGCAGGACTCCCACTGACTTTAAAAAGAGTTCTCTGCGTAAGGATTTGGGGAGAGCAACAATCTTGGGATGCTTATTAAGTAATGTCCTTTGATGTTCTTGGTCCATAGGTGTCTAATTTTCAATATCATTTTTTGAAATATGAATTGTACTCTATGTAAAGAAATTTGGAAAGTGCAGCTTTTCTATCCTAGCAAAGGATTGCATAGTCAAAAGGGGACAGAAAGAATAATTTTAAATATTTTACAACATTCACATTTAAAACATCTAAACATATGAAAGGAGAAGTTTGGACAATGTATGATGTTAGGTGAAGATACTGTGTGGGAAACAGATATTGTTTACCTGGGAAAAGAAATTGCAAAGTTAGGGGAGAAAGAAGTTAGAAAAGAAATTCCAACATTCATCCTATTCCCTCTTTGTGTTTATTTCTATAACTGATTTAAAGAGAAAAATAGCAAATATGCTTCATTTCATTGAAGCTATGTGCAGGAGAAATCTAAATGGGAAGAGACTGACAGAAAAAAAAAGAGACTACTCCAAATGAATGGTGCAATAAAAAAATAAATGACAGATGGACATAAGATAAATTGTGAGAAAAATCTAGTATGTGCGATTATCTGAATGTTGGGAATGGAAGGCTAAGAAGAAAAAGGTGACAGATTTTGAGCCCAGTGACTGGGAGAATTATTATAAGAAACAGGAAAGTAGAAGGAAAACTTATTTTGGGAAAGAAAATGCTCCCTTCCATACTGACATATTAAGATAGAGGTTGCAGTAGGCTTTACATGTAGGAGATAGGATGGTTTAATGGAAGACTTGAGCTTACAGTCCTAGATCTTCTAGAAATTTGGTTTTTCTATATTAAACCTTTGGAAATTAGTATCCTGTTCTAGATCCTCAATTTCACTTCCAGTTCTCTTAGATGCAGTGAATTAATCATGAAGTGGGAAAGTGGGGTGGGGGGCTTTAAGAAACTGAGATCAAGAGCAATAACACATTTTACTGGCACTCATATACCATTTACTTAATAACTGAGAAGTACATTCTCATAAAATAACCAGTGGCATATTTGGTTAAAGAATACAAAAATATTTAAAATTCTTTTGTACTTATATCTTAGGGCCACAGAGAGTAGAAACATATACACTATGTAGGTTTTTGAATTATAAATATGTAATTTAAATACATACATGTAAATATATATTTACATATCTATATTTATCTCTCTAAATACACATATAAAATTTTTAAAACTTGTAGAAAATTTATAAAAACCCCAGGCCTTTTCAGGGGACAGAAATAATAATATATGTATATATTATTAATAATATATATTATTAAATAACACATATATTATTATTTAATATATATATAAATTCACACTGGTATCTCTCTCTTTCTCTTTCCATGTTAAAAACCATGAGTCCATCCCAATACTCCCAATCTAACATAATTATTTACTTCCTTTCCATAATTGTAGTGCCCTTATTGAACAATAAGAGTCCTATATCTTCTTATCCTAAATACATTTACTTACATTGATTGATCAAGATCAACCTTCCTTCATGCAACCAATAACTCATTACTGCCACTCTTGCCCATACTTAACCTCTAATATTCTCTGCCGCTGCTGCTACCACTGTCCCAACCCCGGTGTAGACACCCTCCTCTCCCTGCCCCAAGATCCACAATCCTGTCATGGGCCTCCCCCTGCTTGGATGCCCTCTCCACCCTGTTAGACTCTGAGACAACATGCTGAGTTACCTCCAAACGGGGATGCCTTCCTCATCCTGGTTAGGTTCCATCATCCTGTGCTGATCTGTCCCTACCCTGTGGAATTTCTCCTTCCCTGACTCAGTTCTAACACCCAGGTTCAGGGCGCCACAACTCAACCTACCTTCTCTCTATCTCACACCTGGACATATACTTGCATATGGTACTAACAGTGGCAAAGAAGATATATTACTTAATGATATCTGGACTGAATTATTCAGGAAGGGAAAAGCGTAGGAAAGGGGATGAGCTATACAGACTTTAAGTAGAAATGGCACTTGATCAATTTTTGGCACTTGACAAAATTTTTTCCAAGTGCTTTCTATTGTTCAAGTTCCATGTAAAAGATATTCAGGGGTAATATGGGAGAGAAGGCTCAATAAATTGGTATTGATACTCCAAAGTAGGAAATACTATAAGAGAGTTAACCACGGGAGCACTGAATGTCAGCAGCTAACTTTCCAGAAATCAGAAATAGGCTCTTTAGGGGATTACTTCTTGTGCAGAAAAGAGTTGACATAGCAGACCTGCGACTGCTATCTTTAGAAAGGCCACATAAAAGGTTGGCCCTCGGTTGACATCCAGAAACTTGATTCTCAGTCAGTAGTTAACTGACTGAGGTATTTCACTGTGCCTCGACTGTTTGTGCAAACAATATGGTTTATACTGAACACCTAACTTTTCTTCTGGGAGTCTGGAATGTTCGTACATTCTAGGCAGAAGGTGCCTGCATGACCAGCCCCCAGCTGGTCCTGTGAGTCTTTCTAGTGAATCTCTGGATATGGGGGTCACCTTAAGGATACCCAACACACTCCTGAACTGAGTTTTTAAAGTTGAGTCAAATTTTGTCAAGCAAACACAACATTCAGGGCAGAAACCTGCCCAGAAATGATGGAAGACATAGCATAAGCAAAAGCATGGAAATGATAATTAATTTGATGTTGGGGAGCGTGGAGGGATCCACAAATAATTCATTGTTTCTAAAACATTAAATTTAAGGAATATGTTAGAAAATATAAGCAGATGGCAGCTCTCAGAGGTTCTTAAGTATTACTATTTAATCCTTTAGGAAGCATTCTGGATGAGGAATAAGTAAAATGAAGAGATTCAATGGATATTTGGGAAACTGAAAGAATAATAGATTCATAACTCACATTTGAGTAAAATTATTTATGCCATTTAATATTTGTAAACTCTTAATCTGGAAAATCATTAACTATGTAGCTATCTGGTATTCTACATTTTCAAAAGCAGAATTATATCTATGTTTTCTTCAACTTGATAGCTCCTTGCAATAGACTATGGTACATTTTTTATCCTATTTATAAATTTTGATAGATATCAGAAGAGATATTAATAATACATTCAGCATTCTTTTCTCAGTGATATTACCATTTTGTTTTTTATGTTTTAGGGTGTTTATCTGTCAGTTTAAAAACAACATTCTAGACTTTAAAATGTAATACGTCTACAAAATGAAATGTATCACTTATGTATTGTATACAATATGAAAGACTGTGTCAACAACTTAAAATATAGTGTCCGTATGGATGAGGCTGTTAAACATTTGCCTTTGAAAAATGAAGCTCTTCATCTTCATTCTTTACTAAACCACCTTGGGAAATAAGGTCAAGAGCAATAGGTTATGACTAAATTCATATGTGGCGGGTTTTTATTTTGTTTTTTAATCTCAAAAACTTCCCGTAGGAGATAATTTAAAAGTGGAACATTACTAACTGAATTTAACATTAACCACAGAGTGTTCATAATTTTTAAGGCATAAACCTTGTCTTTTGATAAATTTTAAGGCATTTATTATATCTAATTATTTGAATAAAATAAAACAAAATATTATCTATTAGGACTTTCTGTCATTTCATAAATATTTCTTTTTGTTCAAGATATCATTTCCCTAAATGGGATGATGATGTTTTTGATACTTTAATAAGTCTGATAAATAGCCATGGATAATATTTTTGCCAAAATTTTCCTGATATTTTTGGCTTGTGAGATTCTAGTTATGGGCATGATTGTTGGATTAAATTATATCTGAAAATAAATATTTACCCCAAAAGATTAAAGAAAAAAGTAAAGAAAATATTTAATTCATAGTATTTCTTCTGAATTTATTGAGTCCAATGATTACAAATGACACTAATCCATAAATAGTTTTGCTGATTTTTAGGACATGTATAAATATATTTGTGAGAAGTTTTCAAGATTTATCTCAGATAAATTTATATTACATAAATATAAAATGGCTAATAATATCATACTCAGTGACTTCTCCCTCAATTTTTCTCACATTGATTTTTATGTGCCTCTGCCTATTTAGGTAATGTGTATTCTTGTCAATCATACTTGCAATGAGCTATGCATCACAATTCAGAGTAAATAATAAACATTTTTCATAGATACGGAATTTTCCCCAAAAGCCTTATGTGTTACTTGGAAAAGATATGCTTTGCTTCAAGTAACTAAAATGGAAAAACACATGCTTGAATCTGAATCTTTGGATTGATATTGTCTGCAGGGACCCTTTCATTTAGGAGAAAACATTAAGAAAGACACAACCTACCTTGCAACTTCTATTATGAATAAAGAAATCAGAAGAATAGTTGCTTTGAGGAAAGTAACATAGTACTTTTTGAATCAAAATTACAAGTATTACATCATATTTGAAAAATGATGAAAATGTATTTTTGAGATATTTAAATAAATTCCTATCTTAGGTACTAGTAAAGTATTAAGTGAACAAATACATACAATTAAATATTAAGTTGCTATATACACTTAGCAGAGAATCTGTGTCATAGATTCCTGGAGGTCCCATTCACATTACAAGGAAATGCTCTATAACGCAAGATGTGCCTCTTATAAATGCCTTTATTTACTTTTGTTCAGATAACTACTACCTTTTAACAATCCCCCCTGATACTATGTGGCCTAAAATAACTACAGTCATTTCATTTTGTTCATTATTCTGTAATGTGGTTAGGGCTTGGCAAGGAAGTCACATGGCATAAACGCACATGGCTGACGGTGGTGGTGGTGAAGTGGGAGCTCAGGCAAGACTAGGGCCGGTGGCCTCAGTTCCTTTCCCTGTGGTCTGGGCTTCCTCAGAGCGTGTTGGCCTGGTTCCAAGGGCATGCATCCAGAGCAAGAGCCAATCAAAAGCTACATTGCTTTGATGACTGATCCTGGCTATCATACAATGTCACTACCACTTCATTATTGTCTCAACAGGCCATTGAAGGTCAAGGAGAGGGGACTTCAACTCTATCGTTTGATGGTAGAGTGGCAAGATTGTAAAAGATCATGTGGAACTAGAAATATTGCAGCCATTTTTGAGAAATACCATCTATCACAACTGTAATGTGTGGGAAAACATTACCATACATCTTGGTATAAATTTTCGTAATGTTTATGAAATAATGAATGAACAGATACTAAAGATTTGACTTTCTAAAAAAACAAGGTCTCATATCAAAATAGCCTTCATAATGGAGGTGCAGTTAAAGTAATATATCAGGACTCATTATTCAAATACTTATTAATAAACTGTGGTATAATTAAGTATAAACCTCCATCCCTGTGTTCCATTTTAGTCACTGAAAGGATATGGTTGTTTAAACGTACCAAAACTTTATATGACTAATGGTTTACTATTAGTAGAAATGGTAACTTGAATAAATCAACCTGAAAGATATTATAATAAAACTTCACAGGCAAAATTATAATAGAATAAATATGAAAGATTTTACATTAATACATTTGAGAACAAGAGTTAACTCTCAAATTTATGGGTGGGATTTAAAAGTTGGTTTATCTTTTATATATAGACATAAGTGAAGATAAATATACCCATAAAAATTATACATTTGTGGATTCTGTAGTATATCATTTGGCAGTTTCTTATCACTTGGAGATAACGTTATCTAGATTGTGGTGAAGTTTGAATCAATTATTTTTCTTTTTGCCATACGTTTATTGCATGTTTATGATCAAGGGAATCTGTGTCATAGATTCTCAAATATGGCAGGGACCCTAACCTTAAGGATCCTACTATATAGTAAAGGTAGCAAAAAATAAAAATAAAAGTTAGACTGGAAGGTATAAACAAAGGAGCATGGGCATAATAGAAGAAGGAAAAATGAATTCTGACCTTGGCAGAAAGATGAAAAAAAGCATCTTTATCTATTAAAATCTGCGTTTTAGGATCTGAGTGATCCTAACAAGATGAGCCATTTTTAGATAATGATGTAGAAAATTTGGAGTCAGGAAAAAAACGGCATTTCTTCCTGAAGTAACTGTGTGGCTACTGAATGTATGAAAAAATTTAATTGAAGAAGGTAAAATAAGAATTTGAATTAAGATGTCTTCTATGTTAAGGCTATGAAAAGTTTTGTAGCTACCTTTTTAAGTAAAGTGCTTATAACAAGGTATAAAGCTATTTTCAAATCTATTCATTCCTCTTCATTCCTACCATACTATAAACCCTCTTCTTCCATGTGGCCTGTGGCCATAGCTTCCTAAAATTGGCCTCCCCACAACAGCTTCTCTTTCCTCCCAGGTAAGGTCTACAGTGCATAGTCATAATTTGGGAATTAAAAATTAAAAGGATTCACTTCACTCCTTTACTGAGCTCACCATTACCTGGAGCATAAAGTTACAATATTCTCTGTTATGGTTCCATTTCATTTTCTGCAACTGTGCACTTCCCTCCCCTCCCCACAACCCTAAAACCACCACTAATATACACATACTGTAGTATAGCCATGTCAGAACACTACAAATTTTAGTGTTTTTTTTTTTTTTTTTTTTTACTTCTTTGCACATGTTATGGCTCTTTCCTCTGATTTTAATGCTATTTCTCTCCTTCTCTATTTGGCAACTTTCTATTCAAATATATCCCACTGTTCAATTTTTTTTTTTTTTGGTCAAAACCCTGCATTGCTTGCTTCCTGCCATAGAACCTTACTCCTGTATAATTATATTTATCAAGTTTTAAATTCTGTGAGGATGTAATGGTATTCTACTTGTCTTCTCATCTCACATGACAGACAGAGTAGGGGCTCTCTTCTGGCCCTAAATGCAGTGCTTTTCACGGCTTCATGCCACATTACCTCTTAAGAAAAGGAAAACATGAGAAGCATTTATCAAGTAACTAAACATAATTTGAAACAAGCTAGGTTAAAAAAGGTAATAAAACATCATCTTAAAAAAACCTTGACTCTATTCGTCATTTTAAAGGCATCTTTACAGGCATAGATATTAATGAGAGATTGTGGAATTAACTGAGAGACCTAAATTGCACTATAAAACTAACTTACTAGTATACATTTGAAGTAAACATTGCTTATATATGGGTTTCTGCTACATAATTAGCCAAGTTACTTAGAATTAGAATTAAGGACGGTAAATGATAATGGTAGACTTTTCCAAATTCATTAGACTCACGCACCTCTCTTTCTTCAACGCTTTGGTGGCATTACTCCTATCCATGAAATTGTGAATGAATTGCTACTTATAGCCAAAGAAATGTATTTTAGGAAAAGAAAATATAATTTGACTTCAAGTCACAAACTGCAAAGTGTCTAGCCTCTACATAGATCTATTCCCTCATCAATTTCAGTTTATAAAACATACTTATCATTGACTTTTTATGTCTAAGCAGACTCTTATAATCTTTAGAAGGATTGCATTAGTGATTGAGCCTGTTCATATGTATGTCAATAGGGATATATTCAGCTACATAAAATTTTGTACTTATTTGAGCAAAACTAAAGATCTGCAAACAATATGCAACACCCAAAACTGCAATATTGGAGCTTGAAAATTGAACACATGGATACTATACTGAGTCATCAATGCATATTTTAAAAATCTGTAGCGAAAACATTGTGATTAATCCTCAACTTACTAAAGGTTTTTAAACTGGATATAAACAAATACAGCAAATTGTAAGCCACCCAGTCCAACAAGATCATTTTAATGTATGTACCATTCAACTGGGAACCACAGATAAATAGTCTGTGTAACACATTAAAGGGTGAAGGTAGTCAGCACCTCACAACATATGGTCTTCACTTTCATGGGATAAAAACCTAGATATACTCTGCTTTAGTCCCTAAATCATTTTCTGATGGAATATCAGTAAAACTGGCCTGAGTTTTTTTACTTTTACAACAATGTGCAAACACTTCTAATAAGAGCAAACGTGATCATTAAAAATTACTATGATGTCTTTAATTTGATGGAAATAAAGTAAAAGTTAATGTTTTATACAGGAATAATAATTATATGGCTTGTCTAGTCTAGACTATATTGCCATAGTTACTGACTCATGATTAATTCAGTGCTTATGAACTCAGCAAAAGCAGTAATTTCTGGGAAAAGAAGGGAGGAGAGGCAAACATTTAGAAGCGACTAAAATTTAAACTTCTATTTCTGAAAACATTTCTTTATAAATCTTTATAAATCCCCATGAAAATAAAAGGTTGGATAGAATATAATTAGAGGTCATTTATAGAGTTCTAATACCTTCTATATTTATTTTCACATTCAAACAGATAATCCTCATTTGAAATGTAGTAGAATGCATGAATATCATGAACAGAGTATCTCTTCTAAATACAAATTTTAATATCAGCAAATTTATTGCTGGAGGAAACATGACAGCAGGAATGCTGAGAAGACATAAGTTTTCTCCTCCACTAAGTTTGAGGCTGCCATTATGAGGTATCTTGGGATCTTGGTAGAGAGAAACATTGTTTGAAAATGGGGCTAGGAAGACCAGCTCATCCTCAGGGCCGGCCTAGGTAGAGCCAACACCACAGAATATGAAAGGATGTGATAACTTTGGGGATGATTGGCATTGACTTCATTTAAGATCAAAAAATTTCCCTATATCTTTTTGAAATAAAATTAATTCAGTTAGATTTACATGAAATGAAATGTCCCCATTTAAGCTTATATTTTGATGAGTAACCACAAGCAAACCATAGAAGACTTGCATCACCCAAAAATGTTTCCTCTATCCCTCCCATACAACCAACCTCAGGAAACCACTTATCTGCTTTTTGTCTCCCCTTTCTAATCTAAATTAGATTTCTCTTTTCTAGAGTTTCATATAAAAGCAACCATAGGGTATGTTCTTGATATCTAAATAAAGGTCCTATGAGATTTCTTGACAAGTCTTTTTGGGACTTATGTTTTCACTTCTGCTGGAAAAATACCTAGATTGTTAGGTTTTATTATACATGAATTTTGTTATTTAATAAACTGCCAAAAATGTTTCACAATGTGATTGTAGAATATTATGTTTCTTCCAGCAAGGAGCGAGAGTTCTAGTTGCTCCACAACCTCACCAACACTTGGCATTGTCAGTCTTTTCAGTTGTTACCATTCTAATGAATATGTATTTGTATGCCATTGTGGATTTAATTTGCATTTCCCTGAGGACAAGTGATGTCGAGTATTATTATGTACATTTTTGTACATAAAATTTTGTACATCTGTTTAAATCCCTTGCCTATTTTGTAGTGGATTATTCATTTCCTTTTAAGTTGTAACAGTTTTTTTTTTAAACTGTTCATCCTTCAAATTCAAACTTGATATATGCATTGTGAATACCTTCTTCTGGCCTGAAGCTTGCCTTGTTTTTTTTCTCTTATTTCAGAATATTATGGGGGTACAACACTTTGGTTATATATATTGCCCATGCACTGCCCAAGTCAGAGCTACAATCGTGGACATCCCCCAAACTGTGCTCCCCGCACCCATTCGGTGAGAGTTTTCCCATCCCCTCCACCCCCCTCCCACCTGCCCGCCCCCGATGAATATTATCTCCATGACATAAGTATTGATCAGTTAGTACCAATTTGATGGTGGGTACCAGTGGTGCTTGTTTTTCCATTCTTGTGATACTTTGCTTCGAAGAATGGGCTCTGGCTCCATCCAGGATAATACCAGATGTGTTAATTCACCATTGTTTTTTATTGCTGAGTAATACTCCATAGTATACATATACCACATTTTATTAATCCACTCATGTATTGATGGAGGCTTGCCTTTTTATTTACCTCATGGGCTCTTTTAAATAGTATACATTTTTCATTTTGATGAAGTTCAATTAATCAAGCATTTTTATGTTCATACTTTTTAATGTCCCAAGAAGTCTTTGCCTAGCCCAAAGCCTTGTAGTTTTTCTTCTATATTTTTTTCTAAAATTTCATTTTATCTTAGTTTTAGTTTTAGCTTTCATATTTAGGTAGGTCTGTGACTCATTTTGAGTTAATTTGTATGTTTGACATAAGATAAGGGTCAAAGTTCATTTTTCCCCATATAGATATGTTGCTGTTCCAGGATTATTTAAAGAATCTTTTTTCCCCATAAAAGCACCATAGTAACATTTGAAAATTAATAGAGCATATATGAGTGGGTCTATTTCATTTATTTACAGCTATATCCTTATATAAGTACCATCCTTTTTTTTAATATAGTATTAGCTTTATAATAGGTAATACATTTCAAAGCAGGTAGTCAAGTCCTCCAAATGTGCTCATATTTTCAAGATGGTTTTGTTTATACAAGGTACTTTGTATTTCCATACAAATTTTAGAATCATCTTATAATTTCTGAATAAAATGCCTGTGGAAGGTTTGATTGAAATTACAATGAATTTGTAGGTCAGTTGAGGATAATTTTCAGTATATGATGAATGAACTCAATATAGCTCTCCATTTATTTAGGTATTCTTTAATTTCTCTCAGTTGTGTTTTGTAATTTGCAAAATATTTTTTGAGTTTATTCCTAATTACTTTATGTTATTGAATGCTATTGTAAAGGCTTTTTTAAAAATTTCCATTTCCAATTGTTTCTTGCTAGTATACATAAATATAAGTGAATTTTTATTGACCTTGTATCATGCAATCTTGCTAAACTGACTTAAGTCTAGTAGCTTTTTTGTAGCTACTAGGCTGTATATACCTATACTGTATATATTTGGATTTTCAATGTACATATTCCTGTTGCCTGCCTATAAAGATGAGGAATTCTTTTCTAATTTGTAAGACTTTTATTTATGTTCCTCACATTTTGTCAGTGGCTTGAATCTGTAGCACAGTGTTCAGTTGAGATGGTGAAAATGGACATCCTTGCCATGCTGGTGATCTTGAAGAAAAAGCATTTGGTCTTTCACCCTCATGTATGATGTTAGCAGTATATTTTTCCTTGATTAGTGTTATCAGGTTGAGGAAATTCCCTTTTATTCTTAATGTGCTGAGATATTTTTAAATGAATGGATATTCAACTTGTGAAATAACTTTTCTGCAAATTTTGAAATGATAATATGATTTTTCTTATCTTGATAATTTTTGATTTTTGAATTTGAATTTGATTTGTGAATATTAAATCATGTACCATCACAAAATACACTTGCTCATGGTTTATTTTCCTCTTTATACAATACTAAATAAGATTTGCTAATGTTTTAATAAATATTTATGAATCTATGATTATAAAAGATATTGGCTCATAGTATTCTTTCCTTGCAATAAGCTTATCTGGTTTTGCTATCAGGGTAATGCTGGACACAAGAATAAGGTTGGACTTGGTTCCTCTTCTTCTATTTTCAGAAACAATACTAGTAGTTTGTTACAATTTTGTCCTTAATTGTTTACTGGCTTCATAGAATGAGTTAGGGTGGATTCCCTCTCCCTTGATGTTATGGAACAATTTCAGAGGGATAGGTACCTTTGTTCTTCTTTGTAGGTCTGGTAGAATTTGGCTTTGAATCTGTCTGGTCCTGAGCTTTATTTTTGGGGAGATTTTTTATTACTGATTCAGTCTCATTACTCCTTTTTGGTCTGTTCAGGATTTCTATTTCTTCATGATTCAAGCTTGGGAGATCATGTGTTTGCAAAAATTTATCCATTTCCTCTAGATTTTCTAATTTGTGTGCATACAGGTGTTTGTAGTAGTCTCAGATGATCTTTTGTATTTCTCTGGTATCAGTTGTAGTGTCTCCTTCTTCACTTCTGATTGAGTTCATCTGAATCTTGTATCTTCTTTTCTTGGTTATCTAGCTAGTGGTCTGTCAATTTTGTTTATGATTTCAAAGAACCAACTTTTGTTTCATTCATTGTTTGTGTTTTTTGGTTTGTTTCAATTTCACTTAGTTCTGCTCTGATCTTTGTTATTTCTTGTCTTCTGCTAGCTTTGGGTTTGATTTGTTCTTGTTTTTCTAGTTCCCTGAGGTATGACATTAGGTTGTTAATTTGTGATCTTTCTGTCTTTTTGATGCATGCATTTAGTGCCATGGCCTTCCCTCTTAGCACTGTCTTTTCTGTATCCCAGAGATTTCGATAGCTTATGTCATCATTGTCATTCTATTTAAAAAATATTTTTATTTCTATCTTGATTTTATCATTGACCCAGAGATCATTCAGCAGCACATTATTTTTTAAAATTATTTATTTTTAATTATTATGGGCACCTATTAGTTGTATATCATTATAGGGTACATGTGATGTTTTGATACAGGCATACAATGTGAATTAATCAAATCAGGGTAATTGGGGTATCCATCACCTCAGGCATTTAACATTTCTTTATTTAATTTCCATGTATTTGTGTAGTTTTGAGGGTTCCTCTTGAAATTGATTTCTAGTTTTATTCCACTGTGGTCTGAGAAGATACATGATAGGATTTTGATTTTTTAAAATTTGCTGAGACGTGTGGCCTAACATATGGTCTATCTTGGAAAATGTTGCATTACTGATGAGAAGAATGTATATTCTGTAGTTTGGGGGTAGAATGTTTTGAAATGTCTGTTAGGTCCATTTGTTCTAGAGTCCCACTTAGGTCCAGTTTTTCTTTGTTGATTTTCTGCCTCAGTGATCTATCTCTTCTGTCAGTAGAGTGTTGAAGTCCTCCACGATTATTATGTTGCTGTTTATTTCATTTCTTAGGCATAGTAGTATTTGTTTTATGAACCTAGGAGCTCCTGTGTTAGGTGCATATATATTTAGGATTGTTATATCTTCTTTTTTAATTGATCTCTTTATGATTATATAATGACCATGTTTGTCTTTTTTTACTGTTGTTGATTTATAGTCTATTTTATCTAATATGACAATAGCTACTCCTGCTCACTTATGGTTTCAATTTTCATGGAATATTTTTTCAACTCCTTTATGTGACAATGTTAGTAGTTTATGTGACTCTTTACAAGTTAAATGGGTTTCTTGGAGAAAGTAGATATTTAGGTTGTGTGTCTTTTTATCCATCCCATCAATCTAAATCTTTTAAGTGGGGGCATTTAGTCCATTTACATTCAGTGTTAATGTTGATTGAGATAGTGTTCTAATCACCATGTGGATTTTTAACCTCGTTGCTTTGTATTCTCCCTTGTGTTACTATTTTATAGGAGCTGTGAGATTTTACTTTTAAGTATTTTTACATTGGTGAGTATTGACCATTTTTTTCCATGTTTAGAGCACCTTTAAGCGTTTCTGGTAGGGCAAGGCTAATGGTGACAAATGCCCTTAGTGTTCACTTGTCTGGGAAAGATTTTATTTCTCCTTCATTTATGAAACTTAGTTTTGCAGGATACAAAATTCTTGGCTTAGTTTTTCTGTTTAAGAAGACTGAAGATGGGACAACAATCCCTTCTGGCTTTTAGGGTTTCTGTTTAGAAGTCTGCTGTTAGTCTGATGGGTTTTCCTTTGTAAGTTAGTTGATACTTTTATCTCATAGCTTGTAGAATTCTCTCCTTTGTTTTGACTTTGGCCAGACTGAAGACCATGTGCCTTAGTGATGTCCTGTTTGGAATGAAGCTTCTGGGAGTTTGTTGATCTTCTTATAGCTAGATGTCTAAATCTCTAGCAAGACCAAGGAAGTTTCCTTCCATTAGTCCCTCAAATAGGTTTTCTTTGTTTTTGCTTTTTTTCCTTCTCCCTTGAATATACCTATAATTCTTATGCTTGGGTGTTTTACATAATCCCATATTTCTTGGAGATTTTGTTCATCTCTTGATTCTTTTTTTTTTTAATTTTTGACTGAATAAATGGGTTATTTCAAAAACCTTGTCTTCAAGATCTGAAATTCTTTCTTCTGTTTAGTTTAGTCTGTTGTTAAGACTTTCCACTGTATTTTGAAATTCCCTCTCTTTCATTTCCAGAAGTTCTGTTATGTTTTCTTTTTAAAATAGCTCTCTCTTTAGTAAATTTTTCATTCATGTCCTGAGGTTTTTTTTGTTGTTCTTTCTTTGTGTTGGTTTTAAACTTTCTCATCAATCCCATTGAGCTTACTTGTAATCCATATTTTGAATTCCATATCTGACATTTCAAAAATTTCTTTTTGGTTGGAATCCTTTGCTGGGGATTTAATGTAATCCTTTGGTGGTGTCAAGAGAGCCCATTTTTTTTCATATTGCCAGAATTCTTATGCTGGTTCCTTCTTATCTGGTACCTCTTCCCTCAGCTCAAAACTGATAGCTTTGTGATTCATCTGTTCTCCTCTGCTGGGAACACTGCTGCTCAGTGTAGAGAGGGAGAGGTACAATGCCTTTTGTCTCATGAAGGTAGCTACCCACTATAGTGTTTCTGGAAATTTGGGCCAGTTGGACCTCAGACCCCTGGGAGAATGCTCGTGTGCCAGCAGTGCTGGACTAGGTTAGGTAATCCCCAGATGCCAGGCCCCTGGATGGTGTGTTTGAGTCCTGGGGAGACCAGACTGAGATCTAGCTGGCAAACTTGTCTTCCAGCCTCCCTGGGTTCAGGTGCTGGCTGTAATAGTGTGGTGTGGGGTGATCTCATGGTCAGGAAGAATGCTCAGGCAGGAGAAGAGCAGATGTACTGTGGGCCTGCAACAGGAGGGGCAGGCCCCTCTTGACAAGATTAGCAGAGGTATGCAGCTGTGGTCTGCACACACCACTCACACCTCCCTCTCTCAGCAATGACAGCAGTGTCTGTCCTTTAGGGGCATAAAAGTGCCCAGATTCCCAGCTCCCATCCTGACCCAGCTGTAGCAGAGGTGGTGGGGGCAGCTCAATCCACTGTGTGCAGGGCTACCAGGCTGGCTGTGGGCTGTTGCTGAAATGCTCTGGAAGGGGAGGTGTGGCTGTGCAGGGAGTTGCCTCCAGGGATGATAGGCTACTCCCAGAGGAGACAGGCAGCTCAGGGAGAGTACTGCTAGCCCCACCCACCCTCAGTGAAGGCATTAGCTTTAGTCCTTGGGGAACATGAAAGCACTTGCTGTGGCTTTTTAGAGGGAAGGGAGTGCAACCCAAGCTCCATAGAATCCTGGGTGTGATAGGTGCTCTGTCAGAGGTAGGGCAATGGCTCTCATGTGTCCTGAATCTTCTCCTGTGGAAGCCTCGCCAGCCCCAAGCAGAAAGAACATGGCTGCCTTAGCAGCAGTGGGCTGAGTAGGGGAGGAGGAGGAGGAGGCCTCTAGTGGTGGGCAGCTAGTGCCCTGGTTCCCTTTGTCATAAGGGGCCCTGTCATATGCTGCACTCTCCTCCAGCTGGAAGTGGCCTGCCCTGAATGCCCAAACTCTAGAAGACCAATAGTTTCCCTCTTGGAGTGGGTCCTCCAAGGCTGCTGCAGTCTGAGTGGGTGCTGAGGAGTGTTGGTTGTGGATATAGCAACGTAGAGACCCAGAGGCTGAGATTCCTGGGTTGGAACAGCTGCACGAACACTGCCTGTCCATGAAAAGAAGAAAATGAGCCACAGACTCCATGCAGAACCTGGATGCAGTGAGCAGAGTATTATTGGGGGTGCAACCCCCTGCAAGCCTAGAACTGGTTGTCCCATAGCTCACCATACCAGCAGCTCATGCTTGAGAACAGAGGTGGCTATATCCACAGCATTGGGTGGTTGGAGGAGGGGAGGTCTCTGTCTCCATGTCACTTCCTGGGATTCCCAGCTTTAAATTCTGAAAATGGTGCCTTGGGCCTGTGACCAGAGATGGTGTGGCCTTTCACAGGCAAACAGTGTGGGCAAGATGCTGGGTGGAATGCCATTCACTCATGTCTCCATCTCACTGCAGCTTGTAGCAAGGCAGTAGTAATTGTCCTAGGAGTAGGTCAGAGAGATTGGGCTCCCTTATCCCTCCTCAACTGGCCGGGGTTGCATCATCCTGAATTGAACCCAAGGGCAGGGTGCTGCCTGGCTTCAAAGTCCCAAAATGGCATCCTGGGCCTATGGCCAGAGAGAGCAGGACCCTTCTCAGGCAGGCTGCACTGGCAGGAAACTGTGGGGAGTACAATTCGCTTGAGACTCGGTCCTGCAGCAGTTGGCTTCAAGATGATGGGCACTGTCCCTGATGCATGCTGGAAAGCCTGATTTCCCTGCTCCTCCCCAGCCAGGCATGGGCTGCAGACATGTCAAGCCCAAACTCAGCCTGAGGGCAGGGCACTGCCCAGTGTCAAACTCTGAAAATGGCACCTTGGGCCCGTGACAGGAAAGACTGGGGCCTCACCCAGGCAGGCAGCGTGAGTGAGAAACTGGGAAAATGCTGCCCACACATGTCTCGGTTTTGCCTGAAGCTCACAGTAGGGTGTTAGAGTCCTTCCCTGGGGTGCATGGGAGCTCCTGGGCATCTCTATCTCTCCTCAGAGCTGCATGGTGGCTACAGGAGCACCTGAAGTTCCCCAGTATCTATGCTTTCAAAATGACACCCAATTCAAGCTGCTTTAGGCTCAGAAGCCTGTGGGATTCTATGTAAGTTCCTTTTTGGAACAATGTCTCTGTGCAATCTCTAAGCAGCTCCCTATGTTAGGCCCAAAACCTATGTGAGTTGGGGGTTTCTCTTGTAGCCAAAATTGTAAAAGCTTTTCTCAGAGAGTAGAGCCCTGGGGGCTTCTCTCTTACTGTTTCACTGCATACAAGAGCTTCTCCTGAGCTGTTAGCCAGCCTCTGGCCAGGCAAATTGCCCTGAACCCTTTTCTTACCCATTTGTGGTGCTTCCTATCACTTCCCTGGTGAATACTGGTATTTTCTTCTAGATGATCTATTCAAAATGTGAGAATCTGCCTGCTGTTCTGGTTCCTCTCTGTGGAAGCACATCCTACATGTGTCTAGTTGGCCATCTTGATCCTATCTAAAGAATAGGTTTAAAGTGGAGAAATATGACAAACATTTGAAATATTTAAGTAGAATAAACATGTGTGTGCTACAGAGGGGGAGATGGCAAGACTCTACTTCTGGGCTTCCTATACTTGCAAAAGAGCTCAGCTCTTTATTCACCTTGTGTCATACTAATATTTTTTTGCAAAGCATGAGGCTGGTTTGCCACTGAAAATGTAAACATCTTAAGTAATAATTTATTAATTATCTATTGAACATTTACTTTTTGCCAAGTCTTCTTCTAAACACTTTGAGAACATTAGCCCATTTAAGCTCACAATAACTTTATGAGATAGATATTGTTAGAATACCCACGAAATAGATGAGGAAATAAACAGATTTATTAAAAGACTCTTCCAAGATTATACAACTAGTAATTTATTAGCAAAGTCATAAAATAAAACTAAGCAGTATGGAACCAGAACCTATACTCTAAATCGTATTCTACACTAAACAATAAGAGAGCTAGCAATACAATTCCATGGCAGTTAAGAAGAGAGATGAGTTGGCTTCTGAGCCAACTTTCAAAACAAAGGTCAAATCTTGCCAGACACGATTATGAAGGAATAGAAGCAGGGAAATATTGTTTGCTTGTCATTTTAATGACATATATGTACAACTTAAAAGCTGAAAAGAAACTTAGGAGTTATCTAGTATAATTCTCTTTTAAATTAAGAATATGGGACACAGAAATGATAATTACTTCCAAAAAGATCACAAAACTCATTAGGGAGAAGTCTCGGTATCAAACCTAGCTTTCCTGATTTCTGCTTCATAGCCCTTAATATAAAACCTCCTACTTTGCATACACACTGGACATATTGTTCTATTATGTGTTATATGCACAGGTCTCAATCTTCTCCAAGAGGGCTATTCATCATTCTGAGGGCAGGGACTACAGAGTATTGAGTATAGTTTCAAGAACAAAGATAAATGATATATACTGAAAGACCAACTCTACCTCATGGAGTTTATTTTTGTGTTTTCTTCGGTTTAAGAAATCATCATGTATGGTACATTAATTTCAATCAATGAAATGTAATGAATTTCATTTTCTAATATTTTAAGTATATAGTATGAGCTGCGATCTATCCCAGGTGATGGAAATACAAAAATAAATTATAAATAAGTAAGCACACAGTTGTTTGAATATGTATGTCATCTTGTCTTGTTATTCGATACTTTTGCATCAAATGCCCTCTCCCATATTATCATACTAATTTCAACTGCTTCTTCCTCTGAACAGCCTTCCTTTACCCCAGAGCCTTAGTGGATGGAGCTTAAATTTATACTCTTTCTATTCCTCAACTTCCTTGTTCCTACCTCTGTTATAGCACTTAGCAGATCATATTTTC
Source organism: Daubentonia madagascariensis (assembly GCA_023783475.1). Lineage (NCBI taxonomy): Eukaryota > Metazoa > Chordata > Mammalia > Primates > Daubentoniidae > Daubentonia > Daubentonia madagascariensis. The sequence continues at coordinate 32,267,556 of JAKFHU010001569.1, forward strand.
TCCTGTTTGTATTAATAAAACCTTGTTATTCCTACTGGACTTGGAACATTGGGAAGTCACATTAAAATTTTTGTATTTAAATTTTTATCTCCTTCTAAGCATAACTGAACAAAAGCACAATAATTGACACATAATAGTTACTGAATAAATAGTATTGAATAAATATTGAATCAATATTGAGCAAATATTAATATGATTTTATTTTAATAGATAAGTGGGCTTAAAATTCATTTGGGAAAAGTGTTTTCCAAAGACCATTTGAGTTAAATTAAAGATATAATAATAAAACACTGAGTATTTATTTATTTGGTGGTTGTTTCTTCTCCTTCCCTTTCAAGATATCAATAAATACATAAAATGATACTTATGTAGATTAAATTAGTAGAAGCAGATTTTACCTTAATTTGAAATTTAAACATTTCCAACACTCATTTCTGAATGGATCATTGAGTGTGCAAAATCTATCATTTGGATAATCTGATACAAATTTATTGAACTGGTTTCTTTATACTAAGCTGGAATTTAAATGACATGCAGGTGAACCAGAATAGAGATATCAAGACAGCAGAGAAAGTGGAAATCCTGGGAGATTATTTAAAGGGAGAAATGGTAAGATTGATTGGCAGATTAGATAAGACAAAATGATGAAGAAGACAGGAAAAGAACTACTGTCTAATCTCAGCAATCTGAAAAATGATACTTTTTTAACAGAAAATTGAAGAATAGGGAAAAGATACATATCTGGGGGAGGAAGATGAGTTTATGTATGCACATGCTTATTTTGAAATAGTGGCTGATTATTGATACACATACACTTTTGCTTTCTCCAGAAAACCCACTAAAACAATAAAAGGATAAATTTACTAAGACATAGATTCACAAAGTCAGGAAAAAAGGAATGGAACCTAACACAGCATTCCTGTTAAAAGTGAGGTTTAAAGCAGTAAAGGGGAATAACAAGAAATAATCGAATTTATATTACATAATCCCCCAAACTCTGAGGAATTGTCACTCGCAGATATCTCCGAAAATGAGAGAAGTTTGAAATCAGGATTCCTTTAAGTCTGTTTCACAAGCAGTCAGATCCCTAGATAACCTTCAATTTATTGCACCTGAGTACTTCCCCTCCCAGACCATAGCAGAAGAGCAGAAGAGCAGATAAAACAGAAGGACCTCTGTTTCATTCTTTATATTCCACATATAAGATCATGCAATATTTTCTTTCTGTGTCTGGCTTATTGCACGTAGCATAATGTCCTTCAGGTGCAACATGTTGTGGTAAATGGCAGGATATGCCTCTTTTTTAAGGCTGAATAATACTGTATTGTGTATATATACATAGTTGTTCCTTGTTATCCGTGGGACATTGGTTCCAGGACCCCCTCATATACCAAAATCTGAGGATGTTCAAGTTCCTTACATAAAACACCATAGTATTTGCATATAATCTCCACATATCCTCCCTCCCATATACTTTAAATCATATCTAGATTACTTATAATATCTAATACAATGTAAGTGCTATGTAAATAGCTATTATGCTATATTGTTTTTTATTTGTATTATTTTTTACTGTTGTTATTTTTAATTTTTTAATTTTTTTTCAGTATTTTCCATCTGTGATTAGCTGAATCCACAGATGCGGAACCCTCAGATACAGAGAAGGGTCACCTGTGCCACATTTTCTTTATCCTTTTGTTTATCAACAGTGTTTAGGTTGTTTCCGTACCTTGGCTATTGTGAATAACACTGCAATGAACATGGAAGTGCAGATAGCTTTATCAAGTAGTGGTTTCATCTCCTTTGGTTATATACCTAGAAGAGGGATTGTTGTAGGAGGGGGGAAAGAAATGGGAAGATGTAGGTCAAATGATACAAAATAGCAAATATGTAGGTTAGAAATTTTTGTTAAATAAAAATATTTTAGCTGCTCTTGTCACACATACACAAAGTAACTATGTGAGATGATAGATATGTTAACCTGCTTCACTATTTTAACCCTTTTACTGTCTATGCACATGTATCCCATAATATTATACTGTAAACCTCAAATGTAAACATTAAAATTTATTTTGAAAAGACAGAATGACCTTTGGCATGGAGCACACAAAGCATAGGTGAGGGTTAGTATATTGTACTGAGAAAGGAGACCTAGGGAAATGTATGAATAACAAATGCATTTGCTCTCTCTGTCCTCATCTTTCATAGCAAGATATCAATAGATAATACCTGTTGTGGATTGAATTGTGTCTCCCTCAAATCCATATGCTGAAATCCAAACCCCTAATACCTCAGAATATGACAGTTTTTGGAGATAGAGCCTTTACAGAAGTAATTAAAGTAAAATGAAGTCATATGGGCGGGCCCTAATCCAGTATGACTGGTGTCCTTGTGAGAAGAGGAGATTAGGACACAGACAACGTATAAACCGAAGGGCAACCACGTGAGGACATAGTGAGACGGCAGTCATCAGCAAGGCAAGGAGAGAGGCCTGGAAAAAGCCAATCCTGCTGGCTCTTTCATCTTGGACTCTAGGCTCAGAACTGTGAGAAAATAAATGTCTGTGGTTTAAGCCACCCAGTCTGCAGTATTTTGTTATGGCAGCCTTAACAAACTAATACCATACCTGAAACTGATCAAAAAATCAGAATACAAAAATGTTATGTAGAGATACAAAGATAAATAAATAAATTCCAGAAGAGTTGAAGAGAATTGACTTGAAGAGATAATTGAGAAAAGTGCAGGTGGGAACTATTATCTTTCACTTTACATAACTGACTTATTAAATAGGAACATGTATAATTTTGACAGCACTTAAAAAGAAAACTTTAAAATATAGACTTTTCTTCAGTGGTTAAACAAATGTAAAATACCAAGCAAACGTCTTTTTTCTAACTTTATTTTTGGAAATCTAGGAGAATTTGAATTGGTGAGTCCCCAGAAAACCAAATTCTACTCTTGATACCGTATCAGATTGAATTACATAGAAACCAGATAAAAATTAGCCAAAGCTCTATTCAAATGTAAAATTTTATCATCATTGTTGTTATCATTGTATTTTTATGTTCAAGTTAAAGGAGAAAAATTCATCCTGTGTTTTTCTTTGTCTCTCTAGATACACATGTCACTATTTCCCCCTTGCTCTTTGCCTTGGCAAGAAGAAATTTGTAGGTTATGTCAAGGAGCTTCCATGCCTTCTGGATCCAGGTTGGGTTTTGGAAACAGGCAACCATAAGCAGGAAGTCAGAGGGAGGGAGGAAAGTGAGATCAGAGTATTTGATCTGGCCCTGCTCCTGCTAGGATGCCTTAGGTTGGCTCTGCCCCTCAATTCAAGACTACTGTTCCTCCTAAAACTTTTGATTCTACAGAATTCTTTCCTCCCAGATTCTAGTAACTAGTTTTTCTCTTCCCCACTGTGATCTCCGCCTCACTACTAATTCCAAGTTACTGCACTATCCTTGGTTCCTCTTTGTAAACAATCCTTCTATAAACAAATAATCCCAAGTATTCTATTTTCAGTGTGCTAATGATATCTCTTGGAACTTTGACTGGTGTGGGGTAGAAGATGAATAAATATATTAGATACTAAACAACCCTAAACAACCACTTTCTTGCTTTCTGATTTTATGGCTTATTTTATAATAATATGGGTTGTAATTCCAAAGCTATCTTGATATTTAATGGGGTTATTCAGGTAACAAACAGTGTTTATTAGCATATCAAGATTTGTCAACTATACAAATGAGCAAAGAAACTGCAATAATTAACTGTATGTAAGCTGTGAGGTAAAACAAAATGACTGGGCCCTTAGATATAGCTACTACAAAGTTGTGCTGCATGAAAGGAAGATACATATTATTATCCTGCATCCTGTTTATTCATTTATTTATTTATTGTTTTAAATTGGAGGAAGTATCTCTATCTTCAATGTAGCTGCATCCCTTGGATAGAACACAGAAAGAAAGGTATAAACCACAGTGTTTTTCTAAGTAATAAATTGCCTGATATAAGTTCTTATTTATTTCTTATTATACATAATATTGGAACTTTAACTTCTTGCTAGTTGAAAAAGAGTGTGACAAATATTCATCTTCTTCACTGTAACAGCTCAAAACTTTTTTATCTGAACAACTCCTCCTTTAAGGTGGTAATTGTTGAAAATTTTGAAAAATGTTAAAAAGCTAAAATTTTATTAATGGTAATGTCAAAATTAGAGTTCTCATGGTACTGTATCAGTTCTTTGATTATATGACTTTATTTTGCCTCTGTCACTGTGGATATATTAGTGGAGTTAAATTTTTTTAAGCACTCAAAATAGAAGAATCTATACTTAATTTTCAGTCTTTAGAAGGAATAAGCAAAGGAGAAAGAAAGAGCAAGCAAGAGAGAGAGTTATTAGGTTTTAATACTGGAAGAGATAAAACTTATTTTTGAATTGTATCCACATGAAGTGATTATTAGTCAGGACTTGATTACATTTTTCAATGTAAAATACATACAAATATAATAAAATACATAATTTGGAAGGGCTCTTAAATGGATTGGGGATGGTAGAGTGACTTGTGTGTCTCAGGCTAGACTCTACAACGTACTAACTGGGGAAGTCAATCAACAAAAAATAAGACTTTAAATGGTTGTATGCTCATCCATCATGTGCATGTTATCATATTTTATATAACTGATTCACTACTGATGAATATTTAGATTGATTCCAATATTCAACATTAAAACAAATGTGAACATTGTTGTTTATAAATGAGGCATTAAACTGTAATCTTGGTCGCCTATTCCTGAAAAACTATTTTTTCCTGCTGTTTTTCCTGTTTGTGCAGTCCTTTAGGTGCAAATATGAAAAGGCAGTGATTCATAGTGGAAAGAGATCAAGGTTGAAATTCTCACTTTTTTTCTAGGTGTTTCAACAAGGGAAAATTGTGTAATCTTTCTTAAAATAATGATGTAAGCACATCTGATGAGCTTTTGTATAGTTTTTTTTTTTTTTTTTCACTCCTTCTTCCACCCAAGGTTTCTATATGTATACATCCTACTCCTTGAGGACACAGCTTCTCGGAAGTGTGATATCTGATAAGACCAGAAGATTCAAAGGTCATGTGCCTCCTACTGCACCCTCTTTGCTATAAAGTGGTTCCTTAGTCCAAGGCAATGTCGTAGTCAGTCTGTGTCAGTGGATCAAATGCTTTTTAAGCTCTTAAATTGTGGTGCATAAAAGGCAAATTTATACCTGAGATATATATTATTTCCATTCAAAATTAACTGTTGGCCTTTTCAGGGTAGAAGGGAGTCTAATGTAATCTACATGCCACCAAGCAGCTGATTTATTTCCTTCAGGTAGGAAGCCATATCCAGACTCAGTGTTGGTCTTTGTGTCAGGCAAGTTGGATGTTTAGCAATAGGAGTAACTAAATCAGTTTTGTTGAGTGGGAACTCATGCAGTTGGTCCCATGCATATCTTTTAACCTTACCACTATGTGTCTTTTGTGAATTTATTGTACTTGCTATGGGATAGGCAATGACAGAGGCCGACTGATTAAGTCAGAATCATTAGTCAAGTAATTCTGCCTTCCTAGTTATTTAGTGCCCATTCTGTAGTGGATACTCTTTGGTGGGAGTTAATAAACAAAACAAAGAACCTCACCCTTCAATTACCCATTTCAATAATGTCTTCAACTTGCCTTTTCCCTAGACTTCCTTATCATTGGTCTTCAAATTTTTCTCTTTCCAGACCCTGGACCAATCAGCCAAGCCATTTGTCACTTTTGTGACACATTTGTATGTGTCTTTATGTGTTCTTACCTTGGGGTACTTCTCTTTCTACATGAGGTGATAACTAAGCATACCACCTAAAGCTTTGCCTATTGAGAGAATTCCCCTTACTGCTGTCTCTCAGTGGGGCTGAAATATACCAGCAGACCTTTTTTAGCCTGCATTCACATACTGAGATAACCTATCTGTAAACAAAGCTTGTTCTTTCTCCTCCTCTGTCATCTGGTGATACACTTTCCCTTACTCCATGTGGCAATAGGTGAGAGGTGAAGGAGAGACATCAGTCTAACAGTGGTAAACGCCATGGGGATTAGGGTAACATGCCTGTGACACTTTCTTGTGCCTCTGTCTCTGATTTTTCCCCGATCCTAGTTGAATCACATTTGTCTTACAAAGAATGGCTGCTGGACCCTCTCAATCATGATTTGGTGGATCTGGCAGACCCAGCTTATGAAGGATGAGTAGTTCTGGCAGCATGGTCATTTCTTGTCCTATAGCCAAGAGCTTTATCTTTGCCAGACTCCAGTGGAATGCTAGGAGCTGTTTTTAGAATGGTCTATAATTCTCTATGGCAGGTGGCTTTGGCTTATTCCAGAACTGTAGGGGTCTATGTTGTAATTTTCCTATTGAAGTATGACATAAAGTCTGCACTGCATATTTCCCCATTACTTATTCTCTAACATCATAGAATCTTCTGAGATATATAGCACAAGGTACAGTGCCACTTATGCCTGAGCCTGTACCTGTTTGGAGCCCTACACAAAACTGGCAGCTTTCATGTCTACTAGTGAATAAGTTGGAGCAGTATCCCCAAGTATGGAAGATACTATCTCCAGAAACTCAGAGGCCTGCCAGGAATACGCTTCCTTCTTAGTAATGGGAGATGCAAAAATGCAATAATTTTATTTAATGTGGAGGGCATGTTCTGAACTACTTGACCCCTAAAAATTTCACTTATATGCTAAGTCCCCCAAATCTTCATAGGGTTGTGTTACACTCTGTGAACCTGTGTTTTGTTTTTTTTTTTTACCAAGGTCTACAATATACTTGCAACTCCTTACCCATCCATACAGTCTAATTAAAATTATATGATTGATATATTGAGACAATGTGATAGTCTATGGAATGACCAAAAAGTATAAGTCCTGTTGGAATATATTATGACAAAAGGACAACATCATAAGCAGTACAGTTGTCTTATCCAAGTGAATCTCAACTGTTTCTGATCCTCTTTCTTAATAGGGATAGAAGAATATAAATTTGTGGATTACAATTTTTAAATCATAAAGACTCATATGTAGTTGAAGCTGTGTTAATCTGTTTGACCTACAGAAGCACAGCTGGCCAGGAAGCTACAATGGAGGTATTACTCAGTAAAGCTGGTAGTACCCATTGTCATCTCCAACATCCATCTGATTTTTTCAGGGGAAGCCTAGTGAATTTTATGGGGATATCACATGCACCACCACCCCTGTGCAGTCTTAGGAGTGGCTATAATTTATGCCATTCTCCTGAGATGCAGTATAGTTTTTTATATATTCTTTTGAATTGGTGGAGCAGAGGTAGATTCAGAGGTTTCCATTTGGCCTTCCTACCTATGATGAATCTTGATGCATAGACAAAGAACCAATGTAGGGGTTTTGACAGTTACTAAGTATGTCTCTTTCAAATAAATGTTCAGGAAGGAAGGTCTACACCCCTCACCCTACCCCAACTGAGAGACCATGATGATGCTTCAACCCTCTGATTAGCAATAGACCTTGTATCCAGCAGTTCTCCATATGTTTGGGTATTATCCTTTCCCCAGTGTATAGTTACCTGAGTAAATGTATGTAGGCAGAGTCATTTCTGTTAAGCATCTTCTGTAGTGTTGTGGAGTTCTTCCTTTTAAAGACCTGACATCTGCTTCAGTTTATGTGGGTCAGGGTCTATAAATAGGCTCAGGTCCACAATCTTGGTAAAGGATCACGACTTTTATTGAGATAGTAGGCTTCAGTTTCATGGTTATCCCTTTTTTCTTTATTTTTTTGATTGTATAAATTGAACAATACCCTAATTGGCTGTCAAACTTTCTTGACCCTAGAGACACTATTATCTATTAACCACATCCATACTTCTTTGCAATCAGGCCTTCTTGGGTTCTATTCCAACCTTGTCTCTTGTTAGGACAATTATAACCCTTCTTGCTTCTGATAGTTAATTGCTTCCTTTTATGGGGTGATAGGGAGTGTGCAATTTCCATTGCTACCATGAGTATAAAAGCATCTACTACCATCAACCCTGTATACAGGAGACAGAAACCATTGAGGTTTACAGTGATTCCAGTGTTCCTCTCACTACCACATTCTGTACCATTTTGGCCAATGGGATACCCTTCAAGTCCTTCTGCAGAACATAGGTAAATAGTAGAATTTTCAGTCTTATATATTCACTCTAGCATGACTACTTCTTCAAGACTTTTGATCCTTTTTTATAGTGTGTACCACAGACATTTCTATTTAATTTAGTGTAAGCCATTCCTTTCTCCATGCTTCTAAGAACTGTTTATTAATATTGTTTCCTGAGATCCTTGCTGGAATATTATATCCTATATTACAGGAGAATGTTCACATGTCAATAACCTCTCCCTTATCCAGCCTCATGTTCCAGCACCTTTGATCCAGCACATTTAGAATGCAGACTCATATGTACCGTCTTGTACATAACAGCTAGGGGTCCTGCAGTTCCTTGAAAGTGTAGTTCTTATCCTACTTTAGCATGCCCAGAACTTCCCTGGGAATGTTGTGACTTAGTTCTAGTAACTGGTGGATGACTATGAGGAGAGATGTGGATTGATCCTCAAGGGTACATATTTTGAAAGGCAAAGGGTTCTGCTATAATTGTAATCTTGGGGTGGGAAACCTGTGGCCTCAAGGCAATATGTGGCTCTCCAGATCCCCAAATGTGGCCCCCTGACTGAATCCAAACTTCACAGAACAAATCCCTTTATTAAAAGGATTTGTTCTGTAAAATTTGGATTCAGTCAAAAGGACACACTCAAGTATCCAGAAGGCCACATGTGGCCCTAAGGCCGCTGGTTTCCCACCCCTGTGTGAATTCTGAAGCTTCAAGTTTTTTTTTGAGTGTGACAAAACATATGTCCCCATGCCAAGTCTCAATATCCCATTCTTTCCCAACCAGTGCTTGGCAGAGAGAACTCTGGGCAGGTTAGAAGGGGCTAAGAATAAATCTTCCCTGAACTTTGCTACTCACATAACTAGGTCTTGGTCCTATTCATCAGATTTCTTTGCCTCTCTTCCCTGGAACTCTGCTACTCTTTATAATTAAGTCATGAACTTCTTCCTTAATTTTTTTTTTTTTTTTTGCCCTCTGGCTATAGGAGATAAGAGTCTCTTTTTATGCTACCAAAGAAGACTTCTCCCTTTCACACTTACTGTCATTCAGTGATTAATTACCTACCTTTTATTGTCTTTCTCCAGTACATAAATGGCACCCAGCAAGAGTTATCAGGATATTATTGTTCTTACAATTTGTACTTCTAAGGAACCTTTTAAAAGCCCAAAATATTATACCTGCTACTGCATATCTATATTATCTCAGTTCACCACTGGTAAAATGTAACAGTTGCATTGCAGCAGCCTGTATAACCAATGGGGTCTTATTTTGTACTTGGGGGTGAGGTGGTCCAATTCCAAAATCCTGTTTGTTTGAGAGCCTTCCTTAGACCGTTCCTGGTATGCACAGTTTTATGATATTGGGAAACAAATTTTGAGGCAGAGATTTGGATGCTGAAAATTTATTAGAAAGTGCCCTCAGGGTCAACATCTGTGGAGAAGTGAAGGAAGTGGGATTGGACAGAGAGAAGAATTGAACTGTTATGTAGCTGCACCAAAGGTCTCAGCTGATCCTGTGGGAGCTCCAGGGATGGGACAATGCTTCAGAATTGCTCCAACTTGAGGCAAGGGCACCAGGTGTTTATATTTCCACATCAATTAGTCACTGGGTGCATGCTGACTTCTAGGAGAGACATGCAACCTTGGAAAAATACATTCTTTCCAGCTGAGAACAATTTCCTGGCAGGGAACCACCTAAGAGCCATCACTAGCCAATAATCCCGGCAGCTGGGAGAAGGAGTGCCTGAGTCTAGAAGGGGAATCTAGGTAGCATACTCCATTACTCCAGTAAGCATACACGCATTTTAAGTGAGATTAACATAACATAAGTAAGATTATACCTTGTCAATTACTTCTAGTATATTATATATTGCTCGTATTGGTATATAATGTCACCAGAAACATGTGAAATGCCATTATATATAAATTTATATGTGTACAGATAATCCATCATAAGTTAGATGGGTCTAATGTGTTTATATTTTTCAAGTAGCCTGGATATATTATATATATCATATATATTATATTTATAGATAATTATATAGGTAATTATGACAAATTATACTATATAAATCATTAAAATAATTTTCTAAAAATATAATTATGGTTCTAATTGTTATTATAATAAAAACCAATATTGAAAATGGAAAGAAGGGAAAGAAGAAATTTAACAAAGACATGCAACATTATTTGTAGTTTTCAATACAAGAAAAAAGGCAGAAATAATTTATGGTAGCCAAAGGGTTTGAAAAGAATAGAATTTTACAAATACTTTGGAGAAAGGAACATTAATAAATAAAAAGACTGGTAAGTTAATGATGATTCTGAAGAGACCGTGCTATTGAGCTCATTTTTAAAAATTCATACTGGAAAGAAATAAAGGAATGGAAAGCTTTGGATTATTTAGTAATAATCATGCAGGCGCTGGAAAATTGCTTATAAAATGAAAAGAAAATACAGTGAACATCTCTTTTATAGAAGAAATGAGAGTTAATTTAAATAAAAATATTAATGACTGGTCCTAGGTTTTTCTCTCTTTCTCTCTCTCTTTGTTTTAGTGTTAAGTAATTTGTAAATTGATAGTCTCTAATTCTCATCTCCTCATTATTTGGATTTTGATGTCGACTCTTAGGATGTTTCTTTTTAACCCTTAGGATGTTTCTTTTTAACAGTGAATTCTACTCCTCTGAGTTGGAAGAGACAACTGTTTTCCCCAGACAAATGTCTTCTTCCTTCTGGTAGGCAGCCTAGTCGTTGACTTCCCACTACAAAAATGTCAGAGATCCTCTGTGTCTCAGATAACCTGTGTCTGCCCATTCCTGACACTGCCTTAAAGCAATAGTTACAGGCAAATATAACACTAAGCTCTCTAGAACCAAAATATGATATATATGTAAACAAAATAATCTTGATCTAGTAGTTTCCTTTCCAGTAATCATATCTGTTTGCAAGAGACTTACATTTTATAAAGTAAACCCCACCTCTCTAAGAGTTCAGTGTATTTTCCATTCTGGATTTAGAATTAAAGAATTAAAGTTAAAACAAAACCTTACCTGAAGAAAAGGTGAAACAGTCATACTCTCAACTAGTATTCTCAGGTTCAAAAAATAACATCTTTCAGCTCTCCCTACCTCCCCTGTAAGATGGTCACTGCCTGTTTTAGCATATGTTACTACAACCAATGTTGAGTTTCAATGAAATGTTTTTCTACAAGATCTATTTTAAGATTATTTTAAATCTATTTTTATTATAAAATATAACAGGAAAAATTTCAATTCATGACCGTTCGTATTTGCTCCTTCTCACCTGCCCAATAGAGTTTTCCTTTCCTGGGGTGACTCCTGGGCCGTTTCTATGAACATCACAATAAAGAGTAACAAGCTAAACTTGTGAAGCCAGAAAGGCCAACAGGATTTACACTGGAATAAACAGAGAGTGCCTGGTAAATGTTAGCTACAGGAAATGTAAAGGTGTTATGGGCTAAATTGTGTCCTCCCTAAAATTCATATTTTGAAGTCTCAACCTCCAATACCTCAGAATATTACCATATTTGGAGAGAAGGCCTTAAAGGAGGTAATTAAGTTAAAATGAGGTCATTAGGGCAGACCTTAATTCAATATGACTGGTGTCCTTATAGGAAGAGATTAAGACACAGACATACACAGAGGGAGCACCATACAAAGACACAGAGGGAAGACAACCATTGACAAGGAGAAAGAGAGCAGAAGAAATTAACCCTGCCAACACCCTGATCTCAGATTTCCAGCCTCCAGAATTGTGAGAAAATAAGTTTCTATTATTTATGCCACCTACTCTGTAGTACTTTAGTAGGGCAGCCTTAGCAAACTAATACAGAAAGAGAAATTCAAGATGACCAAATATGGGTTGTGTTCTTAGGGGGAAAGGGTGGTGGTAACTTGGAGGAGCCTAGAAGGAGGAAGAACTGAAAACTTCAGAGGCAGCTGCCTTGTGGCGTAGAGTTTAGAACAAAGTTGAAGAATAAAGATTTTAAAGCAGTTCGACATGTATTAGGTATGTAATCCTTGTTGTATTTCTTTTTTTTTTGAGAGGAAGTCTTCAGTAAAAATTTACTTTTAAATTATTTTTGTATATCAAACAATGTTCTTTTAGCTGGCACTGAGATTAGAAAAACCACCAACCTGCTTAATTTTATATGTATTATTAACACTTATAGCTGAGTGCCTATTAGAGGCAAAAGCTTTAAATATTTTACCTCTAATCATCACAAAGAAAGAAATGTATTCTTTTTCCTATGCCAATAGTTGTGAAAGAACTTGTCCAAGTTAACCCCAAAATTAAATCCCAGAGCTGAAATTTAACCTGGATTAATCTGGTTATAACAACTGAGTTCTTTCTAGATTATTCCACACAGTTTCTCAAAGCTATTTCCAGGACATTTTGGAAGCAGGTGGAGGTTGCAGCTGACTCAGTTTTTGCCTTGCCAAGATACCTTCCCTGGACTGAGCTCACCCATCTCCCAGTTTCTGTGAGTGTTGGCTGCAAACAGTTGCAACAGTGTTGGTTGCTAACGGTTATGCTCTTCTCCTTAGAATTGCCCTCAGGAAATGGGAGACATTTTGTTTCAGGGTGGGATGACTCTATGGACGTTCCTGGGCTAGAACTGCACATGGGATGAGACAGAGGCTAGATGTTGTCTGCATGTACATCTTTGTACGCTTCCTCTCCTGTCCTATTTTTCTCACTCCCTTATATGTTTTCACCTAAGAACAGTAGCTTAATTAGTCACTAGCACAAGAATCCCTCTCCAGGGGCAAGCTTCTAGAAAAACTGACCTACAATTGGGTTGTTGTAACTAGCTAAATAGTAATATGATTCAGGCTCATTATCGATAAATATATAATGATCAACAACAAGAAAAAAACCCTAGCAGCTTTTTGATGTGTAGTAAAATATGCATGCCATCACAGAGAAATGATAGTTCAAAAGACATAGTCTGGAAAAAAATTGCTTATTAGGATCTACAATATTATAAAGGTAATTAAATGCAATTTTTAGCATAGATCTGTGCAGTTTTTGACAACATACTTTGCATAGTATATAAACTTCACAAGTTTTTATGTCAGGACTATTTGTGGTTGCAAGTGACAGAACCTCAATTTTAATGAGCTTAGTTCAAAAGGAAATCTTTGGCCTTTGTGTCTGTGAAATTCAAGGGCAAAGTTTACTTTAGACATAAATGGACCTAAGGGGTCTGAGTTCCTTACTCTCCATCCCTTGACTTTGACTTTATTCTACACACATGTTATATAAAGATACCTGTGTAGAGGTAACTTTTCTTTTCTAATGCCCAGGAAAGACTCTAATTGGTTTTGCCTACCTAGATCATTTGCTAGTTTTGAAATGATTACCGTGTCCAGGGTATGTGGTATGCTCATTGAACAGACTGAGTAATGTGTCTACCACTGTGATGGGAAAGGCAGATGTATGATTGATAGTATGACAATGGCCACACAGAGTCGGGAGAAGTTCCCAGTAAAGCCATGAAAGAAGATGTGCGAATGTGTATTAGCGAGACAAAAAAATATTTCTACAATAGTCTAGTAGTGATAATATTAGTGGAACCTGAAAGAGGTAGTGAGTTTCCAATTTACTTACGAAGTGCTGAATTAATCAAATTAGGATGCATTTGTTATTGTAGTACTCTTCAATTCCTTTAGATTTCCAGGATGGCTATATATGATATATTATTTTCCTAAACTTATTTGACCTTGGGACCTATTTTTCATGAAGTATTTTATGAAATCCTGACAGACTTGGGTTCAAAGTCAGATGCCTCTACTTATTATATACATTTGGAAAATTAGTTAAATTTTCTGGGCCTCCAGTTACTTCAGCTGTAAAACTGGAATAACTAAATGTTCTTAGAAAACATTATGAGGATTAAAAAATATACATTAAAGATGCCTGCCTCTATGAAAGTAGTTTGTTTTGGGCCAAATTGTATCAACTTGGAGACCCATTAAATGCCTCTCCAAAGTGCTAAATTGTTTTCTAAAAATGGGATTTTTTTGTTGTTTTTTGTTTTTAAATAAGACAATAAAAGGTGAGTGTAGTATTTATGAGGAATGTTTTATGTGGGTATAGGTTGAATTGGATTTGGGATGACAAGAAAAGAAGGAGCCTGAGATATGGAGGGCAGTTGGAAAGTTATTGTAATAAACTATGAATTGATGGGCATATGAACCAAAGGAACATAAGGCAATAACCCACAATTATTAAGGAAAAAAAACATAAAACATTTATAATTAAAAAACTTTTAGAATGACCCAATCGATCAGTTTACCATGAGAATTTCATTTTCCAAGTAGTCTATTCAGTTAAAAGATGTTGGGTGCTAAAAGTTGTGCAAGGTGTCCTCTTTTCCCCTAGGTTAATAAAACATTATAAAATACAATAAAATTTAAAACATGTAATCCTCAATAAAATCTTCCTTTGTATACAATTATTTATTTTGTATAGTTTGCACTTCTGCTAATAGAGTGTGATATACATTGGGACTTTACTTCATATGTTGAACACTTCAGAATAGTTCCATATTAGGATATGGACTTAGATAAAATGCCATATGCAGTAATGATCATACTTGAGACAATATTGTAAAATGAATTAGTCTGTTTTAAAATATTTTAGCAAAATAACCATACAAAAAGTGAAGATTCCTCAAATATAAAATGAATTTCCAGGATTAGAGGTAAAAAATTAAGAAAAAAGAAATTGAATTTAATATCTGAAAACCATTGCCATTGATTTATTTAATAGGATTTACAGAGATCAAATTTTACTTATATTTGGATCATTTGTATTTGTTATAAAAATACATGGAGGGGAGGAGGGGATGGCTATATTCACACCTAATGGGTACAAGTGCACACTGTCTGGGGGAGGGGCATGCTTGTAGCTCTGACTCAGGCGCTGCAAAGGCAACATATGTAATCTAAACGTTTGTACTCCCATAATATTTTGAAATAAAAATAAATAAATAAATTTTAAAAAAAGAAAAAGAAATATACTATAAACAATTTTTTTAAATTCTCATAATTACTGCTGGAATTTTGACTTATTATAAAATATAATTGGAATTAAGTATTTTTCTTAAGTTCATTAATAAGAAAGAAAAAAAAAAACCTCTGAAGTACAGAACACAACTGCTTCCACAATTAGTTTTTAAAATTATTTGCTCTCTTAGGTAAGATACTGTTAGTTGTAAAAGAGAAGAAAAACAAAACCTTGAGCTAACTTAAGCAATGGAAGGGAATGTCAAGAAATCAAAGGAAGAAATATCAAAAAACAAAGGTTTCAGAATGTACAATTTTGTAGTTTGTGAAACTACACTATAAAGGTGACTCAGTTCCAACTTTTAACTTGCTGTACCTATCTGTGTTTTATGTGTGGGAGGTAATGAAATTGGCCCAACTTGGGTTATCTGTCAACCTTAATTCAATCATCTGTGGCCAAAAGCCAGGGTCTTGTCAAAAAGGGATCCATTTGCTCCTTCTCACAGACGAGGCACTGGCAGACCCCCCAGTAGGTGACGAGGACATTTGCTAAGCCTAATAGACTAACTTAACTACGACTTCATCTTTAAACAAGATTAGCAGAAAAAACATACATGAGTATGATATGCTTAAAAAGACCTTGATCTTAACACTTCCTGTGTTTTCCTAAATGTATTTACTTAGGAATCACTTTGAGCAGTTTCTATTTGGAAAAAGAAATGAGATGTAGGATAGTGTTTTGTACTGAAAACCTGTTGTTTGTGTTGATTAGTTACCAGAACTATTTTATTAATTTTTTAATGTAATCTTACATGAAATCTCAATTTAAACAACCGATAAAAATGGGTTTGCTTTGACATTCCTACTTGCTTTGATTCCCCGCTTGCCCCTTATAGTGGCCCCTGAAGTTCCCTTCCAGAGACACAATCAAGGGGTCAGATTTTGCTAAAATGCTTACACCAGTGCATACTAACACTAAGACATGTTAAATTGCTTAAATTCTCAAACCTTCATTTCTTCAGCTGAAAATTGTAGATAACACGGACGTCACCTAACAACTCACAAGGCTAATGTATTGAGATCAGGCACCTGCGGGAAACCACACAATGCTGCGCACTGTTAATTGATACTGTACTTGAGATCTATTTCCCTATCCCCTGAGGAAAACATCTAGGCTGCCAGTTCCCTTAACAGCCTCTTCAATTCCCCACTGACCACATGCTCAATGATTTCAACAGTTCTTTCTCCTTTTAAATAATCATGTTCGCCTCCAAGGATATATTAGTCAGTGACAACCTATGTCCTAACAAAACACCAGCTATTCAATTATTTTGACATCATATAGCTTACTCCAAATGTGCTAGGGATTATTTATCTTGTTCTGTGGTCTCAGAAGAGTGGGAAGAATGAGCATGAGCAGAGAGGAAGGATCTTAAATCACTGATTTGACCACATCCTAGGAGCCTGTGCAACCCAAATGTCAGTAGCAAACTCAGCCTCCCTTTAAGGCTAGTCTGAGAATTGCTCATGACAATACAGTAGAGCACCCAGGCGAAATAAATTCTGAGGAGACAAAAGCACCCTCTTGATAATATTCCCTTGAGTAAGATTACAAACCATGAAATGAGTGGCAGACAAAAACTGCTTAAGTTGAGGCATACATTTTCACTCTATTTTGGATGCTGGTACTCTGACAACATATTTTAAGTTCAGCGTTCTTTTTTATTTTTTTAAATTCTCATTCACTTGTGTGAAGGCTGCTCTCGTCAAGACTGAACCTTTCCTGTAGTAACGTTGTCTGTTTAGATTTGAAGCCACTAGGGCCCTGGCACATATGGCTAGAATACTCTATTTTTAAAGATATATTGTGTCTGTTAATACAAAGGCCATGATGCAGATTTTTGCACTTAGAATCAGCAGGAGAATGTGGAACTGTTCCTTGCAGATCTTGGCTCCATCAGCAAATAAATTAAAATAAACTGGAGGCTTGAAATAGAAATAATCCTCCTTCCAAGTGTTTCATTTAGAGAATGACATCCTGTTTTCTTTAGACTATCATGGGTAATTCTGCATATGAATGAATTTGGGAATAGAAAAGGCCCAGCAAATGAAACATACAAAATAACTTTTAGAATTTTAGGCTTCAGTAATAAAAATAAGTGATGATGCTTTTCCATTTAAAGTGTGAAGGGTAAAAGGAAATCTGAAACTTAGTTACATAAAGTTTTAGAGTTTTATAACAATTTGTGACAGCAAATGGTAAGCTAAATTCTTCCTAGAAGAGAATATATTATTAAATAATAGTATATCTTTAGGGCAATTTATTTAATTTGAAAAGAAATTTTGACACAATTTCGGTATTAGTTACAGAAGTCAGAAAGGCTTTCTGATTGCAGTCATAAGTGGAAAGATATGTTTCAAAAATACCTGAACATTTCTGGGCATTTCTGAACATCATTCACCCAGAAATACTTTGATTAAACTCTCAATTGAGCCTGAAAGGGGTTTAACTGATACCCAAAGTAAATGTTGTTAATATCATAGAAAGTCTTAGTTGTTAATAAAACACCATTACTTTAAAAAAAAGTACAGAGAGTATAGTAACACTAAATTGAAAAATATATTTTCAGTTCATAATCTTAAATAAATATGTGTGTATGTATGTGTGTTGTGTGTGTGTGTGTGTATGTCTTCCATTCTGTCACTGCTAAATTGACCCAGCAGTTGCGGCAATCTTGGCCCCTAGAGCTCTTGTCTTTGGTTTTACTACTATTCTCCATTTAAAAGGAATTAGCAGCTTAGTTGAATCCCTTTCTTGGGTAAAGAAAAGATCAGGAAGACTCTCTTATATCTTTATATTGCCTAGAATAAAAGGATTTTTCAGACTTAACACCCTTTCAGAAAGCTGTGTGAAAGCTCACACTGGAAATGTCATGGTAATTTTTGTATCAAGATGATAATAATAATTAATAATTATTTGTAACATGTTGAGTCTGTAAAATCTGAGCATTTATGTGAAATTTGTGACCAAGATTGGCCTGATGCTCATCAAACTTTTTCCTTTGCTGAAGCACAGATAAACTACGTTTTCCACCCGTTTTGATTATAGGTGGGGTCATATGACTCATTCCCACCAATGAATTGTGAACAAAAGTGATGTCACATCTGGTGTGGAGGCAGTTAAGAGCTGTGCCTCAATCTGTTTCCCTGTTCTGTTGACTGGATGTTACCATTTTGAATTTGAAGCCATGTGTTACAGATGGCCAAGCCTCAGTTATACTGGATATATGAATGACTACACAAATTTTAAACTTTCTTGCCACCCCTGGGGACCATGTTGTTCTTTGACATAAATGAGCAATAAACATTTATATCATTAATCTTCTGAGGTTTGAGGGTTGTATATTACATAGCTAACATTACTCACTTTGACTAGTACATACTCAAAATAGATAATAAAAAATAATCAAAAGTAATTGTAATGCAAAGTAAGGTATAAAAAACATAGGGTGTAAACAGGAACCAGTAAATGCAGGGAACTGATTAGGACACTAGTTGCTTTAGAAGACTTGTAACAACTGTACTAGGGAAAGGAAGAATCTAATGAGTACTGATCATAGAATTAGATATAACAGGGTGTACTGGGGTCCAACAGTTAATCAGCATTGTTTGTCATAAACAGTGACCAAATAGAAAAAAATGTTTGCATGTTATGATCAAAGTGTTTCTTTAGCCAAATGTCTT
This sequence comes from Daubentonia madagascariensis, assembly GCA_023783475.1. Taxonomy (NCBI): domain Eukaryota; kingdom Metazoa; phylum Chordata; class Mammalia; order Primates; family Daubentoniidae; genus Daubentonia; species Daubentonia madagascariensis. Next base: position 32,286,511 of record JAKFHU010001569.1, read on the forward strand.
AAAAGGAGAGAACTGATAGGGAAGACACAAGTCCTTTTCTCCTAGGAGATGAATTCTCTAAATGATACTATTAATTATCATAAAATATTAATGAAGCATGCATAAATTTTTAACGGGACTGGCAGAACAGGTCAACATATCATGATTTTAGGACAATGGATTTTGTAATGCTTGTAAAACAAGATTTTAAATGAATGGTATATATTTTGAGACTCAAATTAGGTTTAAAAATATAAAACCAATATGAATGATCAAACAAAAACCCTAATTAAAACATTAATTAATTTGACAAATATTTGTTTATTTATTGAGCATTCACTGGTTGTCAGACTCTATTTTCTGTGTTTGGGATATGAAAGTGGTGCCTACCTTTACATTTTAATAAGTTTAACATGCAAATGAATTTCAGCCTGATGGAGAATGTCTCAGATTTGAATCTCCAAAGGAAAAAATCCTAATCCTATATCTTGATCAATAGTTAATAGGTGGAAACTCAGATCTTGCAATCTTGGCTTGTTTGATTTGTTATCCTTTTAGATTTATTTCTAGTAAGAATATTGCAAACCCCTGATCAAGTATATATTACCAGAGCCATAAAGAATATCAAAACAATTAAACCTATAAACAAAGGTAGGAACAAAATATTAGATATAATGAAGACATACATTTTCCATGGTGATATTTAAAAATATGTTAAATGTAAGTGATATAATATTTTAATTCTTTTTGTGTTAATTATTTCTGCTATGTGTTTTATTTGCTATTTAGGATGTTTGAAATGTTCAAAGGCACTCAATGTAATAAATTTGTATTCTTCAATTTAAATTATGTAGAGATTTTTAATAAATAAAATTTGTAGATAATGCTTACATGCTTAAGAAAATTTGGTTGTCAATGTTTCATTCATTTGACCTGAATTCTATGCCAAATCCAGGGAGATCTGGCAATATAATTATCAATTTATGTTCTTGCAACTCTACCTTTTAAAAAGTACTGAGTTAAAATAAATATGGAGTTCTTGGCTCATGCTGTATCAATCAAATTGTACTCAGGTATCAGAATTGTTCATTATTAAACCTCTGATTGGTAGGTTGTGGCTGTACTCAACTGGCACATTCTCCAAGAGGGGTTGCTTGAAATAGTACAAAATTTAGGTGCAAAATGACAGGGGTACCTTTCCTAAATTGGAGTGGTCTATATCATATTGTTTTAATTTGAGCTCTTAAATGCTTCTCCTGAGGCAGGAAGCCTAGAACAGGGGTGGGGATTTCATGTTGGAAGTCCACATTAATTTAGCTGTAAACAAATAAGGCAGTATTCAAGAAACTTTAATTAGATATACTTAAAAATGTACATTATTTTGTAAAACTCTACTATGTACTTAATAATTTCAAAAAATGAAAACTGTTTGTTAATTTTAAAGTTAACTAATCTTTTAATGACTTTGTTGTGTCTGCTTTTTTTTGGAAAGCATTTGAATATTTGGTTGCAGCATGGAGGTCCTCAGTTTCAGTTGATCCTCTAGACGGGTATTAGTCATTTGTGACCTTAAGGCCATCTTCATTTCGGTTAGGTAAGAGAATGTAGATTTGCAACAATAAGTAGTTGAAAAGCAAGAAAGCATTTTTGGGGCATGTTGCCAAAGGCATAGGTATTCTACTGCATTTTTCCATATTTCAATTGGGTCTTTCTTAGCATCAAACAATGACTTTAAAATGTCATCTACTGAGAGCTCAATAAATTCCATCTGTAGTTCTTTAGGTGCCTTGGTGATATCAACTAGGTGAGGCTGAAATGCTAATTTGAGTGTGATGTCATGATTCTCAAAGTCAATGAACCTTTCATTGTATTCTCCAATTAATAGGTCTATTACAGCTGCCTATTCTTCAAATGATTCACATATATCATTCTGCTTATCAGTGATCTTTGCTAACTGGGGAAAATGTTCATCTGTAATTTCCTTTTGAAGAAGTATTTTGAAAAAAGATAGCTTTTTTTGAAATGCTTGGATTTTTTCCACATATCATATATAGACTTAGTTTTACCTTGCAAAGAAATATTCAAGTTGTTTTGATTTGACATGGTATCACACAGAAATGCTGCATTCCTATAGAAATCTTCTTTCAATAATTCACATTGCTGACTCTGTTCTTCATAAAATTTAACTATCTGTTCTCACAGTGATAAAATTTTGGCTAACACCTGTCCCTGGGATAGCCAATGCACTTCAGAATGATATGGCAAATCCACACTGAATACCTCATCGTTCAACTTTAGCATGTTACAAAAGTGATGATGCCGTGTTCAATTGCATGAATATAGTTAACAATACTTATAACTTGTTGCAAAGTGTCACTTAAAATAATAGCTTTAGTACAGAGATTTTTCTGATGTAAGATACATTGAAAAGAAATGAGAGCATCTGGATCTGTTAATACTTTTTTTATCTGTGCAATAAACCCTTCATGTTTTCCTGTCACAGAAGGTGCACTGTCTGTACATACACTCACTAAATTTACCAAATTCAGACCAACCTCATGACATTTATCTTGAAAGTTATTGAAGGTATCTATTCCCTGTGCTCTGTTCACAAGAGTGCCCAAAGTGAGTAACTCTTCGTAGCAAAGAATATTTTCTATTATGGCCCAAATAAAGTATAAAACCTGTACTGAGTCAGTAGTACCAGTTGATTGATCAAAATGATTGAATAATATATATTTTCCTTTTGAAGTATTGCATGAAGTTGTTCTGTTAAGTTGAAGGCTAATTCATGCTGCTGATCAGTTATGGGTCTCCTTGAAAAAGGCAGTTGTTTGTACTTTGAAAGGTTACATGGATCTAAGCATCCTACAACTTCAACCATGCATTCTTTCACAATTTCTACATCACTGAATGGCTTCCCTTTTTTCTGAGGTATATAAGTTATTTTGTAGTTTGCTTCAGTGGCATTATTTCCAGGTCTTATTACTGCTTGAATGAATTGTCTTTGCTTTGCTCTTTATCTTTTAATTTCTGCAACACAACCTTTTGCGCCTCTCCCTCTAATTTAAAATATTTGTGGTCCTTATGAGTCTTATAAGGCTGATGAGCACTGAATTTCTTTAATGTTGATATTGCAGTATCACAAAGCAAGCAAGTCATCTTTAGCAGAAACAAGATAATATTGCAATTCCCAATCCTCATTAAAAAATCTGTTTTCTTCCTTCACCATTCTCTTGGTCCTCTTGAACATGATGGGCTGTTAAAGAATTAAAGAATACTTGAATTCGGTTTGCTAGGATTTTATTGAGAATTTTTGCATCTATATTCATAAGGGATAATGGCCTATAGTTTTCTTTTCTTGTTGTGTCCTTTCCTGGCTTTGGTATCAAGGTGATATTGTCTTCGTAGAATGAGTTTGGGAGGATTCCATCCTTCTTGATGTTATGGAATAATTTCCATAGTATAGGCACAAGTTCTTTTTTGTAGGTTGGGTAGAATTCAGGCGTGAACCCATATGGTCCAGGACTTTTTTTTTGTTGGAAGATTTTTTATTACTGCTTTAATTTCGGTGCTTGATATTGGCCTGTTTAGGAATTCTGTTTCTTCCTGACTGAGCCTAGGGAGGTAGTGTGTTTCTAAGAATTTGTCCATTTCCTCCATGTTTTCATGTTTTTGGGCATAGAGATTTTTTATAGTATTTGAAGATGACGTTTTGCATTTCCATGATATCAGTTGTGACCTCTCCTTTTTCATTTCTAATTGAGCTTATTTGAGTCTTTTCCATTCTGCTTCTGGTCAACCTAGCAAGTGGCCTGTCTATTTTGTTTATCTTTTCAAAGAATCAACTTTTTGTTTTATTAATCTTCTGTATAGTGCTTTTGTTCTTGATTTCATTTAGTTCTGCTCTGATCTTGGTTATTTCTTTTCTTTTGCTGGGTTTAGGGTTGGTTTGTTCTGCCTTTTCCATTTCCTTGAGATGATTCATTAGTTTACTGATTTGTGAACTTTCTGTCTTTTGGATGTGGTCATTTAAGGTGATAAGTTTTTCTCTCAGGACTACTTTTGCTGTATCCCACAGATTTTGATAACTTGTGTCCCCATTATCATTTAGTTCAAAGAATATTTTGATTTCCATCTGAATCTCCTTGTTGACCCAATTGTCATTCATCAATAGATTGTTTAATTTCCATGTTTTTGGATAGAGATGTGAGTTTCTGTTAGAATTTATTTCTAATATTATTCCACTGTGGTCTGAAAAGATACATGGTATGATTTCTATTTTTTTTAATTTGTTGAGTTCTGTTTTGTGGCCTAGGATGTGATCAATTTTAGAGAAAGTTCCATGAGCTGATGAGAAGAATGTATATTCAGTGTTATTTGCATGGAGTGTTCTGTAGATGTCCGTTAGGCCCAAATGTTCTACAGTCCTGTTTAGGTCCACTGTTTCTTTGCTTATTTTCTGCTTGGAGGATCTGTCCAGTTCTGTCAGTGGGGTGTTGAAGTCCCTGGCTATTATGGCATTGCTATTTATTATGTTGCCTAGATCTACCAGTAGTTGCTTTATGTATCTGGGTACTCCTGTGTTGGGTACATAAATATTTAGGATTGTTAAGTCATTTTTGTAGGATTTTTCCCTTCACCACTATATAGTGACCACATTTGTCTTTTTTTACCTTTGTTGCTTTAAAGTTTATGATATCTGATATAAGGATGGCTACTTCAGCTTTCTTTCGGTTTCCATTTGCCTAGAAAATTGTATTCCATCCCTTCACCTTGAGTCTGAATGTGTCCTTGTGTGTAAGATGCATTTCCTGGAGACAGCAGATACTTGGCTTGTATTTTTTTATCCATTCAGCCAGCTTGTCTCTTCAATGGGTAATTCAAGCCATTCACATTTATTGAGAGAATTGATATTTGGGGTGGATTTCAAATTCAAATATTAATAAAAAAAATAATCCATCATGATCAGGTGGGCTTCATCCCTGAGATGCAGGGATGGTTCAACATATGCAAATCTATAAATATAATACACCATATAAATAAAAGCAATAACAAAGACTATATGATCTTTCCAATAGATGCAGAAAAGGCTTTTGACAAAATTCAGCACCCTTTTATGATAAGAACTCTTAACAATATAGGCATAGATGGCTCATACCTCAAAATTATTAATGTCACATATGATAAACCAACAGCCAATATCATACTGAATGGGGAAAAATTGAAAGCATTCCCCCTTAAAACTGGAACCAGACAAGGTTGCCCACTATCTCCACTTCTATTCAACATAGTGCTAGAAGTCCTGCCCAGAGCAATCAGACAAGAGAGAGGAATAAGGGGTGTCCAAATGGGGGCAGAAGAGATCAAACTTTCACTCTTCACTGATGATATGATATTATATATAGAAAACCCCAAAGATTCAACCAAGAGACTACTGGAATTGATAAATGAATTCAGCAAAGTCTCAGAATTCAAAATCAATGCACACAAATCAGTAGCCTTCATCTATGCCAATAATAGTTGAGCCAAAAAACAAATCAAATAAGCAATAACTTTCACAATAGCACCAAAGAAAGTTAAATATTTAGGAACATATTTAACTAGGGAGGTGAGAGACCTATATAGAGAGAACTACAAAACACTGAGAAAAGAAATTGCAGAGGATGTAAACAGATGGAAAACCCTACCACACTCTTGGATAGGTAGAATAATCATTGTTAAAATGTCTATACTACCTAAAGTGATTTACAGAACCAATGCAGTCCCTATCAAAATACCAACATCATTTTTTGCAGATCTAGAAAAAACAATTCTATACTTCCTGTGGAATCAGAGAAGACCCCGTCTAGCCAAAGCAATCTTAAACAAAAAGAACAAATTGGGAGGCATCAATCTACCAGACTTCAAACTATATTACAAGGCTATAGTAACCAAAACAGCATGGTACTGGCACAAGAACAGAGACATAGACCAATGGATCAGGACTGAGGACCCAGATATAAAACCATCCTCATACTGTCATCTGGTCTTTGACAAAGCAGACAAAAACATACACTGGGGAATAGAATCTCTATTCAATAAATGGTACTGGGAAAATTGGATAGCCACATGTAGAAGACTGAAACTAGATCCACATCTCTCACCTCTCACAAAAACCAACTCACAATGTATAACAGACTTAAACCTAAGACATGAAACCATAAGAATTCTAGAAGAAAACATTGGAAAAACTCTCATAGACGTTGGCTTAGACAAAGAATTTATGAAGAAGACCCCCAAAGCAATCACAGCAGCAACAAAAATAAATACATGGGACCTGATCAAATTGAAAAGCTTCTGCACAGCCAAGGAAACTATCACTAGAGTGAACAAACAACCTACAGAATGGGAGAAAATATTTGCATGCTACACATCTGATAAAGGGCTGATAACCAGACTATACAGAATTTAGGAAAATCAACAAGAAAAATCAAACAACCCCATTAAAAAGTGGGCAAAGGACATGAACAGAAACTTTTCAAAAGAAGACAGAATAAAGTCCAGAAAACATCTAAAAAATTGCTCAACTTCTCTAATCATCAGGGAAATTCAAATCAAAACCACGATGAGATATCACTTAACTCCAGTGAGATTGGCTTATATCAAAAAGTCCCAAAACAACAAATGTTGGCGGGGATGCAGGCAGATAGGAACACTCATTCACTGCTGGTGGGACTGCAAATTAGTACAACCTCTATGGAAAGTAATATGGAGATACCTCAAAGAACTAAAAGTAGAACTACCATTTGATCCAGCAATCCCACTACTGGGTATTTACCCAAAGGAAAAAAAGACATTCTATAATAAAGACATCTGCACTCGAATGTTTATAGCAGCACAATTCACAATTGCAAAGATGTGGAAACAACCCAAGGGCCCATCAATACATGAGTGGATTAATAAAATGTGGTATATATGTATACCATGGAGTATTACTCAGCAATAAAAAAACAACAGTGAATTAACACATCTGGTATTATCTTGGCTGGAGCTAGAGCCCATTCTTCAAAGCAAAGTATCACAGGAATGGAAAAACAAGCACCACTGGTACTCACCATCAGATTGGTACTCACTGATCAACACTTATGTGTACACATGGAAAAAATATTCATCAGGGGTCGGGCAGGTGGAAGGGGGATGGACGGGATGGGAAAACTCATACCTAATGGGTGCGGGGCACACTGCTGTTTGGGGGATGTTCACGATAGTAGCTCTGACTTGGGCAGTGCATAGGCAATATATGTAACCAAAGTGTTTGTGCCCCCATAATATTCTGAAATAAATTTTAAAAAAAGATTTTAAAAATACTGTTGAGCTGTGCAACTATTCACAAATTCCACTTCAAACAGAAACACAGTACATCATTGTCAGAAGCTATAACAGCCTGGCATACTTGACCCCCATAAACTCTCACCAATCAGCCTTGTAAGGTAGTAGCGCCAGTCAGGCCAGGTAAGTTAGAACTAAATCATGAGCATAGCAGCCATCAATTTAGCCCTGATGGCTTACTAATGTTCCAATTGTGCCAATTAATCTGGGAGGGTTATTTTGTTGAAACTTATTTTATTCTTTGGTATTTTAAATACGTTTATTTTAAAAAATAAAATAATATAAAAGATGAGCAAAAATTTATTAATAAAAATTAAAGGATTTGTTCTATAAAATTTGGAGTCAATCAAGAGGCTTCACTTAAGCACCTATAAGGCAACATGTGGCCTTAAGGCCACAGGTTCCCCACCCCTGGCCTAGAAGCTGCACTTGAGATGTTGCAAGGACTCCTGATGCAATTACCATTTGGGTAAATGCTGTATTACTTCATTTGTGTACTTTACATTTAGGTAAACTGGGTATATTTTATGTTCTGTGAATCTTCTTTCTAATTTTCAACCCACCACAAATTTAAATTGAGTCAGTAGTTTTATAACACACAGGGTTTATATTTAGTACATTAAACAAAGTAAAATACATATATGTATATGTGTTTTTTTTTCCTTCTGGAAAACATTCACTGGGCATTAACAAATCCAAGTATAACTGTATGTTATTTTCCCAATTAAAAGTAACCCAAAGGGTTCTCCCATTCTTGATAGTGGTTAGCCATAAGATACAAAGATGACTTATTCCCTCTAAACACTAACCCATAAATGACTGTGGAAAGTATGGTCTATGATGTTTGCACCAGTAGTTAAACTTAATCTCTCTGTCTCTCTCTTTCCCCATCCCCTTCCTGTTTTCCCCTCTTTCTCACTTTTGTCTCTCTCAAACTTTCTTTTGGTTTTTCTGTCTGTCTCTCTAGCCAAGCTACCAGGAATAGAGGATTTAGCTGGACTTTTATCACAGGCAAATTATATTAGATACTGTTCCCTGCTCTTTATATGGATTAATGGTAAATGTTAATTGACTTCATTTCATTCTGCAGAGAAATGACAGTTCTGTGGGATGGGAGTCTATTTCAATTGTAATTTACACATAATTCTCTAGATTAATTGTATACTTTAAAATCTTCCTTCAACACAGGATTTGAGTTAACTTGAGCTTCTATAGTTGCAATAATAAAATGTGAAATATTTGATGATTATTACATGATTATTCTAGCATAATATGGTTTCAATATAAATATGTCCTGTTTCCCATATGTAAAACTAAAAAAAAGAATATTATCTTATTGCATGATGAAAGGAAATATATATACTTTTGTTAGCAGAGGAAAAAGAATTTTGCTGCTATTCAATTATAGAGGTCTCATGTATATTTTATATAAAGACCATGCCTATGCAGTCTTCTTTATTATCCATTTCTTATACTGAGCTGTATGAGTGTTGAAATATAATCCAGAAAAATGTCAGGATGTCAAAGTAATATGGTTCTGTTATGAAGGTGAAACCAGAAGGTGAAACAGAAAACTTAGGAAAAGTTAGGAAAATTTGTGCTTATCACTCTTTAAAAATCTTTCTCAAATACTGATTGTTTTAGTTTTTGGTCAAGAACTTCTTATAGCAATAATTTCTCAAAATTAATATCTTTGTTAATATTGATATTCTCAGTGATTTTTATACATTATTTGGTTTTCTTTTTAACAATAACCCTATGAAGTGAAACAGCTTGTAGCACCTTTTAGAAAAATGAGTAAATTGAGGCACAGTCACATAATTTGCCCAAAGTCACCTAGCCAAGAAAGGGCAGAGCTGGAGTTTAATCCCAGCCTGGCTCCAGTACTGTTGCTTCAGATTACTGTACTATAATGAATCATTAGGATCTGGGTAAGTGCATGTCCTGGTTATTGATTGATGGGTGATCCCTGTGCTTTCACAGAGGCAAAGTAAATGAAGTCATAAAATCAGGGGCCTGCATTTGCTTCCAGGAATTGTCATCACCCCTCAACCTGAAGAATGGTTTCAAGAGGACCTGTGGACTAAGCCAAAACTATTCTTAAGAAGTATCTTTACATTTATTCAGATAATTGGCTGAAATCCTCAATTTCCATGTCATAGATTTAATAGATAATTTAGTCTTCAAAATTCTAAAGCTAAGTATTAGACATTAGTTTAATTGAAATAGAAATTTATGAAGCCAACCAACTTAGGGCTGCCATAAAATGTTAGTTTTAAAGAGTTCCACCCCCACTCCTAGGTTATTGAATAATTGACCTATTTGAATAAAATTATTTAGCATAGTCCTTTCCAAGACTATGGTCAAAATTATTATGTGGAGTTTTACAAGTGATAATGCTAGGCAATTTTTTTTATTATTCACTTTCTTATCAAGCAATTATTTTAAACTAATTTTTTAAACAATTTGTAATCAGTACTTCAGAAAAGAAATGATTTTAGTTTTCTCCAATCATTGCCTTTTATAGTGCTGGTGAATTTCTCCCCCCCACCCCCTTTTTTTTTTTGTTCCTTTTTAAATGACACCTTTGGAAAATCCATAGATTTTGATTTCTTTCCATTTTCATAAATTTCCGACTAGTCTAGTCTATTAAAAAATTTCAATCCCACACTTAGCTGAAAGCTCTGGGACCCCCTCCTTTTCCATCCAAATCCTCCTGTTGAGACTTGTACTCATGTGACATGAATGCAAAGAACTCATCCTCCGGGATAGTTAAATGCCTTCACTCCTTTCCTCCTCTTGTATAGTCTACTCTTCTAATAAGCTGGGGTGGAGAAGAGGAATGGGAGAGGACTTTTCAGTAACACTGGTCGTCTGACAACATACTCTGTGTGCATGTTTCCAAATGCTGAGCTGCATGTGTGACTGCTGTGAGAGGACCACCGGGGGCCTCCAACTGCACAGTTCACTATCTTTGGAAATTGTCTGTGAAGCGACTTCTTCACTCTGCACTTCACCCCTCCTACTACCACAGTACCCTATACTTCACCCGCAGGAACTTCCTATCTTATCAGTGGGAATATTGCATCTTATTCCATGGATGCCTCTCTGACCCACTATTTTTCTCAGAGTCCCTGTAACCTTTGCTCAAATGAGTGCAGGAGGCAAAGTGAAGTCTACTACACGATAAATTGTGAAATAAGATGGCACTTTCCCTTTCCTGGATGACCCCCCCTCTCACCCCTATAAGGGATTCTCCTGTATTCCTTTTAGTTGCCTTGAAGGGAGCCCCTTTTCTTGGCTCAAGTTTGGAAAGGGAAAGACTTTAGTCATCCTTTTCCCTGGTTAACATCTTACCACAGTTGTGCATATTTATGGCTTGGTAAGGTAAAAGATAAGAGGGAGGAGAAGATTGGAAGAGTAATTTGAGTTCAGCCATGTCCTAGTATAATCTACAGGTCAATTCTGCCTCCCATTTCTGCATCTACTATCACCAATTGATTGATAGAGGATAAATTTTTGACCTTATAGTAGCTTTCAGGCCCATTTACCAGTTTTGGGACAAAAGGTAAAATTCCATTTGACATATTATTACATTGATTTACATATATATATAACTAAAATATAATTTTAAAAATATTATTGGGGAGAGGTTGGACAAAGGATACAAAATTTCAATTAGATGAGAGAAATAAGTTTAAGAGATCTATTGTACATTTTGGTGACTATAGTTAATAATAATGTATTGTGCACTTGAAAATTGCTAATAGAGTAGAATTTAAGTGTTTTCACCACACACATGAAAAAGGATACGTATCTAGGGTAATTAGGTTGATTTAGCAATTCCACAGTGTATACATATATCAAAACATTATGATGTACCTGATAGATATATACAATTGTTATTTGTCAATTTAAAAATAAATTATTATTATTGGGTCATACAATTATACATTCTATTTTTAATATAACATAATAAGTGATTTCTACATAATTAAATATTATTCCAAAGCTGATATCAAATATCAGCTTTATTATATGGATACATCATAAAATAATTAATCCATCACATATTTGTTGGACACTTACATAGTTTCTGTTTCTTGCTACTATAAAGATGGTAGCAATGAAATTTTGTACTTAAATTTTTGTGTGCATATATAACCACTTTCTTGTAAACATTTATTGCAATGGAATTACTGGGTCAAAGCATATTTATCTTTAAAAATTTTATTATGTATATTATGGAATTACCCTCCAGAAATGTTGTGAATTCTTACCAGCATTTGTGAAGTTGCCCATTTTACCATTCAGGAATACATAACACTGTACTTCTGAAAAGCATTTTTCAAGTTGAAAGGCAAAAATACTATACTATTTTAATTTTAATTTCAATTTCCTTGATTAAAGCTAATATTAAATACTACTTATAGGTCAAATATCTTTATAGTTCTTATCTTGTGAATTATATGTTTCTTTCCTTTGACCATTTTTCTAATTTACAAAACGTTTTTGCATTTTACTTGATGTTGGTATGCACCTTTTAGTTACGCTCACTTAATATCGTGCATATGATAGTTCATTCTTTTTCTATATGTTGAGAAATGTGATAGATTATGAAAATCATTTTGAAATTCTTATAAGAAGTCAATTATAAACCATTTAGATTTGCAACATTTTTGGACTTCATGTTTTAACATTTTCGCTAGACATTCCATAATTAAGATTTTTCTTAATTTATTTTTGTTATTCATAATATCTTGTGTTCATACATTTTATATACTTAAATTTTAGTAATATAGAATTACATAAAATTTTCTGAAAATATTTTACAGCTTCTCCCTATTTCTTTTATCCATTTTTAAAAAGTACTGAAGCTGCATATTTGTGTCATTTTTTCAAATGACAGTTGCCAAATGTTTTTTCAGAAAGCTGTTTTTTGTTTTGTTTTTTTTTTAGAGAATTAGTTAAGGAATTAATTTAGCTGATCTTTTTAGTGTTCATTTGTAAGCTTACTACATTAGGTTCAGAAACTGTGGCTTATATTAGGTGTTAGAACTTGGGGTATAACTTATGGTTTGGGTATTTGAAATTAAGTTCTTGTTTTTAGAGTAAAAAATTCATATATACTTTAAATTGCTTATTATTTTATTTATATATTATTTCTCTGTATGTGGGTGTATACTTTATTTTTTCTATTTTAATTAATTAATTTACAAATGGGGATTGGAGCTGGACTCGAACTCTTGGGCTTAAGTGGTCCTCCTGCCTCAGCCTCCTGAATAGCTGGGACTTCAGGCCTACACCACAGCACCTGACTTTGTTTGTATATTTTTTCTACCAAATACTGACTGGTTTATTTGGTTTTGTGTAATCATGATGCATGTATTCAGAAATGCTCTTCTTTAATCTTATTTAAATATTTTGCTTAGATATATTGCCACTTATATTTTCTGTTTGCATTTGCTTGAATATCTCCGACCATTCATTTATTATAAATTTCTGTTACGTATATATTAGTGGTGATTTTTGTATATATTTTCTAACCAAATATATAAGTTTAATATTAAAGTTTAAGCATTATTAAATTATATTCAATATTATTAAATGCTCCATTTAATATTTAAATTGTATATGGTATCATTAAAACTGATGTCTTACATCTGTAATATTGTTTTATATTTGCTTCCTTATAGACATCAGAGGTTATCATGATTTCTTTTCCTTTGTAAATAATCTGATTCTTTTCCCTGCCATTATGCTCTTGGGTCTTCTTTTTTTAATCTTTGTAATTCAAAACTTTTGCTGGGATCTATCTATTTAATATATAAATCTTCCTCCATCAATGGTGTGTAAGCATAGTGACCTTTAAAATGCATATAGGTTATATTTTTCCCTTTCTATTTCTTCTTTCTAAATTTCTAAAAAACTTTATTTATTTATGGTTTGCTCTTGTTTATTTTTAACTGCCATATTTCTTCCTAATAAATACTTATAATTCTTTAATTAGAATTTTGTATCCTATCCATCCTCTCTGGAATCCTTGTATTTTATTTTATCTTGTTTTTCCTCTCCATGTTGGAGATCTCCAGAAATTGTTCTTCATGTCATTTATTAAAGTGTCTATTGTAAAACTTTTGTTTTTTACTATCTCCAGTGTGGATTTCAGATGTAGTGCATATATAATAGAATATGGTTTGTGGATATGTGTGTGTGTGTGTGTGTGTGTGTATGTGCATGTGTACACGTTTTCTAAGGAAGGGATATTTTATATCCTAGCCAGCAAATCATTCTATATTCCAATATAGCCCAGTTTAAATATTTTTACCCAATTTTATGTTGATATAAACTTGAATCTCAGTGTCAGCAGCAGTCAATAAGGAAAGAGAGTGATTATTTCCTTTTTGACAGCTAGTTGACCATAGTGAGGTTTTGCTTCTAAAATATTGTTTTCCTTCTAAAGTTTCTATGAAGATTCAGCAAAAGTCAAAACGCTCAGAATTAAAGATCAAATTTCAAACTCCTGCCAACTTTTTGGCAGAATTGACATCTCGTTCAATTGACGTAAGAATTGCAATCTGGAATTAAGGCAGACTCGTGTCAGTACCAAAAACCTAATTGCTAGCCAGACATCACATAAAACTGAAATCTGCCTAGTCTTCTGTTACCCTAAGGTTGTACAGTAGCAGTACACATATATTCCGGACAATTTCTTCTTTCTTGCACTCTTTGAGGTACACCACGGGCACAATAGGTTAGGACATCTATCAGAGCCCAAATAGCAAACCAAATTGCTCATACAGAGGTGTTTAGAAAGAAAGTCACTGTGCTTCCCTCTCCATCAGAAGTGTCCAAACTGTGGTGAGGGTGCATAAAGGGGGGAATGGAAGCACAATAGAGGTGATAGATGGTTAAGCTCTTTCCTGAGGCTTTTAGCAATTAAGATGATAAAACCATGTGGGCAGCATTAAGGACATTATTTTACATTATGGCAAGAGGGCGGGCATCCAGCACATTTAAAATATGTATCTTAATTTAATTGCTTAGTAAAATAAGGCAAAGTGATAATTCAGCCCTGAATTATTCAATTTGAATTGGAATTTCATTTACCAGGAACATTTTTCTCTTTATTCTCATTCTTCAAACAACATCAAAATACTGTATATAAAGGTAAATCAATAATCTGAGCTACGAGTCATCTAACTTAATGGACAGATGCTCCTGACCATTTAATCGAAGACTATGATTCTTAGACCAATAAATCATAATAATATCTCATATTGTTCACAGCTATTTTCTCATACAAGTAAAGCAAAATAATAAAATAATGTAATAATTGTACCTAAACATTTTAATCCTTATTCAATAGATGACATAGAAGAATAGAATATTCTTGAGGGGAAAAAAAGCACAGCATTTTGAAGGAATACCAAACAACCTAAAGTGTCTACATTTTGGAGAAATGGGGGTTGCTCCTTTTGATACCCCTTCAAACAACTATTGCATATAAATTCTAGGAGTACTGTGCCTGAATATTTAAGATTCAAATGATTTTGAGTCATCGTTAAGTAAAAGCTGATTGATTTTATAATTGTATTTTATCGCTTAGGTCTACAAAATTATAATTAGATACTCTGAGAGTAACTTTTTAGGAAAATAATTTTAGGTCTTTAAACCCAGACACATAACTTATGTAGTCTTCAATGGAAAATTTGGCTCCCCCAATTTTTTTTCTAAATATATTGTATTAATATTAATAATATATATTATTGTATTTGTTGTATTTCAATTATTGAATTCAATTGCACCTCAAAAGCTTAAATTGTAATTATATTTGCAGTAGTATAAATATACTGCATACAAATATATTCTATGAATCATACATTAATTATAAAATTAATATAGAATTAATATTCTAGCCAATATCTATTTCATTAGCTCCAGTTTATTCTTTCTAAATTACACATAACATATTTAACATTAATAAAGTAACTTTGACTTTGAATCTATTTGCTGATGTTTTCTGGGTTTTAATAAACGGCCCATAATGTTCGAAGAAATGTGAGGTACTATTAGTTACTTTAAAGGGAAGGAGGTGAGGATTTTAGATGCTCAGCCACAGAGTAAGAAAAGCTGAGTTTAGCCTTTCTTAATCCTACATCTGCGGCTAGTGAGGAAGCCTTTCTCACAAGGGCCTTTAGAGAGAGTGGTGGTTATACAGAGGGCATATACTCTTAATTTTTGTTTTCTTAATTTAACAATCCCATCTACCCAGTTATATATATTTAAATTCAAGAAAACAAAGATTTATAATTAAAATAAAGTTACCAGTTTTAGTAAAATTAAAAGCAACATTTTCATTATGAAGATATAAAATGGATAATTTTTAAATAATCAATTACAGTGATCTCATGACTAATAATCCTGAATTTAGGAATTGAGTAATGTTTAAAATCCTTTCATGATATTGCTATATTGATATAATAATATTTAGTATTTAAGAAGGGAAAATAAAGAACAAAGAAATTTTGGAGAATATTCTAGGAATCTTCCTTGTGATGCTTGTGAATGCCATCTAAAGGCATAAAGATTTATGAGTTGAAATAAGAGCACATGAGTATAGCTGGACATATTTTTCAACAAATTTATATAAAATGTTTTTTCTAATGTGTAATTTGGTGGGAAAACCCCAATCTTCATTATGGTTAATCTTTCTTTTCTCTTTCTCTACTTAATAACACATATATCAGAGAACTGAAAATGCTCCTATCTACAAAGAGGAGGACAGCACATTGAATCTCTCTAAGGGGTCCAGGGAGGTTATATTTTGTAGAGAAAATTCTAGATATTATCTATTTCTCCAGTGCCATTAGAAGAGAACATTTTTCCCCCAAAGGAAAAAAATTAAAAACATCTATTTTAGAAAAATAATTTTTACCTTCATATATTCTATGACATTTTCTGTAGTTTTCCAGCTATACTGTAATTATTTAAATTTAGATTGAAAATGACTCTTTTTTTAAATCACCAGTAACACAATCTTTTAAACTTGTATAAATGTAAAAATAATTAAAAATACAATCAGTAAAAAAGTCTAGATTATAGGATGATATACATAATATAGAAAGCATGCATTATTTTGAACTGCATATTATAAAGAACTGAGATGCATGTGTCATTCCTTTTTTTCTCTAAAGTATCCTAGGGACTAGAGTAATGGGTCCAGTAGTAAATCTAGCAGGAATGGTTTTATAGATTGTGAAATTGAGGTTCAACAGTGTCAAGACAGAAGGTCACAGAACAAATCAATGGATCAGAAAGGACAGGAACTTGGAAATTTCTCTTACTCTCACTATTACTCAATAAAAATGTGTTGAAAAATGAGGTCAAATGCTGACAATTATCTGGTGAGTTAAGATTGTGCAGATGGCCAATATATATAAAATTTTGGACATGTACTTCTGTGTTTTTTTAATTTGGTAGTTATTCCTGATTATATATTCATTTTTAGTTTCCATTTGACAATTTTTCACTCTCCTCATTTTTTAAAGTAGCCTTAGACTCATAGATATCTTGACGTAGAGTTATAAAAAAAAAAAAGAAAAAACAGAGTCAATTACTATGGAGCAGGAAAACAGGCCAATAAGCAGACCTTGATACGTATTTGTTGTAATTTGAATGGAATTTTTGGCATTTTATGTTTTAAAGTTAAATAATACATTGTTATATGCTATGTAATTATGTATTTAATTATAGTATATAGATACTTTAGCTACTAAAGAGAGATTTTTTTTGGTAAGCATCTCCATATTTATGTGTTTGGTTTATAAAGTTTATTTCCTATTACACTCATAAAATATTAAACTTTGAGAATGCAAAAATAGGGTAAGTAATTGAAACCCCAGCTCTTCTTGCAAAGATATTTCTGTTTCTGCATGTTGTATTGCACTCTTTTGCCCTCAAGTTTCTGGACATGCAGAGAAAGATGAGCTTAATGTCTGCCTTCTCTTTGGTAAAGGCCACCCTGACAGCAATGAGCAAACATCCTAACAGGGAATCAGAATGCCATCAGGCTTCTCCACAACAATCCTGGGTCCTAGAAGACAGGGGAGTAAGATATTTCATTTTAAACCTTGGGGAGTAAATTGATGAGGAGTAAAATTGGCAATAAAATATACTAAACAAATTCAGATGTAAATAGTTTTTAGAAGTACACTATCAATCTGAAGAAAAATATGATTTGCATTAAAAAATGGAAGTCGACTCCATTTAATACCAACTGTTGACTAAAATGACATTATAATATATTGTAAGGAGGCTGGTTTGGTGGGAGAAGTAAGCAGATCTTGTGGTCCTGCCCTGAGTGAGATATTGGATGGAAAGTTAAGTGAGCGGTCAAAAGCTGAAACTAAAAGAATATTGGTAAATGTCAATTCCAGCCTGTGCATTTGGAAACTTCTGGATAGATAGTGTAAACCTCTTCTTCCTCTCTTTGGCATGGAGATTGGTGAGCTTATGTTTTTCAGAGTTAGCAGAGTCACATTGCTTTGTCTGTACTACTTATCTGTATTGCTGCAATGACAGGTTTTATGCTGGAAGTCATTGGGGTTCATGCCTTTGGGTTGTTTGACAGTCAAATTAGGACGGTAGCACTCTGTAGCCCACTTTTCCCTATGACCTCTGACACGATAGCCCATCCATTGACCATGGAGAGAGAGATATTAATATCTATACTTGACCAAATTCACTCAAGTGAGAGGATGCAATATGATATTTTGAAACATGAAGGGAATCAAAAACAGTACGTTTCTTGTAACCCTTTTTTGGGGAAGATACTGGAAAATGTGTTAAGGAAAAAACATTTTTTAAAAAGATGATATCCAAGAAACAAAAGAGTCCCCAAATTTGAGTCATGGCAGGAATTCCCAGGACTAACAGCTGTACAGTCAAAATTAGAGTAGGAAGATAGAGAGCTATGGAAGGGTGACGTCCAAGGGGAAAAGAGACATCTGATGTGCCTGGGCATTTGGAACAAGTAATGTGCTTTGACAGATTGAACATATTAAAAAATAGTCACAGAGACATAGAGAAACCAAAATGAGAAATTAATAATTTCAGAGAAAAATGCTTACAAAAATGGAAACCTAATCTTAGAACATTACATCAATAATAACACATCTATCCAACAATTTCAATATTAAAAAGATGGGCAGGATAAGAGGTTTGGGATATAGGGTAGAGTAGATGATTCAAAAGTGCTAAATCATCATACCAGGATAACAATAAATACTCTATGAAATTTATAAATATAAAAATAATTGTAAAAGCATGTTATTTAGAGATACAGAGTGTTACTAGGTACTAGGGGGTAGAGAATTGTGGGGAAGGACATTACTATTTTTAACATATGTCTTTTAACATTAGTCAATATTTTTAAATGTGTACAAATTATTTAAATTTTTTTATATTTTTAATTATTATGGGTACATAATAGTTGTATATCTTTATAGAGTATAGGTGATATTTTGATGCAGGTGTACAATGTGAATTAATCAAATCAGGGTAATTGGGGTATCCATCACCTCAGACATTTAACATTTATTTGTTAAAATTAAGAGAATAATTTTTAAAGTAAAAAAAATAATCTATGTATTTTAAAGATCCATTTATTTCATATTGCTTGTTCATATAGCCTGTTCAATTCTTTTAATAACACAATTATTAGTCCATAATGTTTGGTAAGATATATCTTCCTATCCAGATTTTTCAGATAGGAGTTTGCACCTTAGGTTAAATAACTTGCCTACAGTTACATTTTTATAAATGATGCAAGGAGTAGAATCTGATTCTTTTTCTGGTTTAGTGTCCTATTTTTATACATTTCTGTTAATTAAGATTTTGGTTGCTAGTTTAATACAGTTTCTACACAAGGATTTATTTTACTGGCAATGTCTATATACAATGTTTTATCTTCATTGTGGAAGACTTGTATAATATGATATGTCAAAACAGATGAAAAAATTTACCCACTTAGTAATTCTTATTTAAATTGTCAAAAACACTGGGACTCTTGAGTGGATCTAATCAAGTTCAATGAATTTATAAGCAGAGTTTATACCAATTTTCAACTGCTAACAACTTAATATTGTTTTTTAAACGTTGAGTTGTAGGAAAATGTGTTTTGTAGCAAGTTAGAAAACGAAAGAAAATGAGCTGTCCCTGTGGACATCCTCACTGTGTACAAGAATAGATCTCTCTCGTCCTGTGGTGTTAACATCAAGGATGCTTTAGGTACCTGTGAGACATGAACTCAACCGTGCTTAGTACCTCCTCAGACTCAGATCCTAAAATTCAAAGGCGCTGTGGAAACTAGTGGTCTTAACAAAAGACAATTTAGGCCCTGGGATCATACATCCAATTGTGTCACAGTTCTTTTATTTGAGCTTTATTAAAGTGATAAATTATGGGGTACAGAGCTAATGGACACTGCAAAAATTCAATATATGAATGGAAGAGAGGATTTGATTTCCTTTTTATAGCAGAGCCGGAAAGAAATAAGTTTAAGGACCTGATTTCTTTTTTCTGTGTTGGAGTTGTGAGTTTTATTTTCTTTTACCTAGTGAGAAAACAGTTTTACTGACCTCAGAAAGGAGGTGTTATAAAAGACATACTATCTAAACAGATAACTAAATATAAATATAAATATAAAAGACAAAAAAGTACGTGTGTATATATATATAAATATAAAAGACAAAAAAGTGTGTGTGTATATATATACATATATATACACACACACACACATACAAACACACACACACGGTATGCTTGTGTAATTAATTACCAAGTTGTCTTCACTAAGGGCATTGGAGATCTCTTCTATCTTGGTCCTGTCCAGAACTCCTTCTCTTTATTTTGAAAACTTGCTAATTTTCTCCTAATAAGCCAGTTCAAATCAGTTCACCTTTTTCCAGGTAGATCATTGGATAAGAATAATATCATAATTTCAAATAATTCTGTCTTTTTGAAATTATTCAAAGTTCATATATTGGTATTCAGAAATTGTATCAACTTCTATTTGAATAGGTTTGCTTTTCCAGTTTTTATTGTTATTGAGATTTTTCAGCCGCTAGAGACATGACCCCTATTGTGTTCAAATATTTCTGATAATAATTTCTTTTTTACTGAGATGGGACACTCTCAGAGTTTTTTTCCTCAAATTGTAAATTCCATTCTTACTTTGATACTCTGGCCAGTGTCTTGTCAAGTGGAAGTAACTGTGAGTAAAAATGATGGGAGTTTAGTTGTTTAGCTATTTCATCACACTTACATGTTTTGTGTATATATAAGAGGAAAAGTCAGTGACATGGGTCCCCTATTTGCTTTGAATGTTTTCTCAAAAATTTTATTAAGACTTTTTACTAGTCAGCTTTTCCATATATCTACTCTGAGGGTTTCAATGATGAATTCTGACAACCCCTTTTAAAATCATTTGTCCAACAAATATTTGAGCACTGAGAATATGCTGGGTTGAATACTTGCAGTTGGCTATACAGAGGCTACCAGGCAGTCAAATGAGGCAATAGACAGCAAACAAATAAACAAACCAATAAATAATAACATTGTGATTGGGAATTAATTATTTTAATCATGGTTTTGAAGAAATACAACATCCTAAAACATCCTCTAAACTATTAAAGAACATTTACTTCCAGTAGCACTGTGGCAAGCAAATAATATTTCTTTGTTAATTGATCTTTGTATTAGTTTTTTAGGGATGTCTTGAAAGAAAGTTTTCTACAAAATACCACAAACTTGGTGACTTAAAACAACAGAAATTTACTGTCCCATTATTCTGGAGGCGAGAAGTTGGTAATCACGGTATCCAGAGGGCCATGCTTCTTCTGAATTCTTTCTAAGGAAGAATCCCTCCTTTTCTCTTTCTAGCTTCTAGTGGTTGTTGGCAATCCTTGGTATTCCTTGGGTTGTGGCTGCATCACTCCAATTTTGGCCTTTGTTTTCATATGGCCTTCTTCCCTTTCTCTGTGCCTGTCTTCACAGGCCTTCTTACAAGGACACCAGCCATAATATATAAGGCCAACTGTAATCCAGCATGGCCTGATCTGGACTAACTGTATCTTCACCCACCCTGTTTCCAAACAAAGTCATGTTCATACAATCTTATCTATGGTTTAAACCTTCATAATCTTGACATGTTTCTATTTGAAAGGGAGTACTAAATAGATAATTTATTTTTGTATAAATTGTTTATTAGAAAAAAGAAAGAGCTTTTGAATCAGATAGACCTATGTTCAAATTCTTTTGACTTTGGGCCAGTTAGTGATCCATTATTTTTTGCAAAATCCAGTTAATAGCTATCTCAGGTGAAGTCAGATCAACTGACTTATTAAAACCCAAGCAAAGGCTAGTAGATGTCATCTCCTCCCTCTCTAGATCTGTATTTTTAAAGGAAGAGAGACTATTATAAATATACTCAGAGACAAAGAAGTGATTCTTTTGTCAAGTTGGGTAAGGTAATATAACATTATAAAGTTATTTGGACTGATTCTGTATGCTAGGAGAATGTAAATAACATATTTTCTATGAGGGAAATAATTTGTAAGTAAATCCCTGTCTTCAGAGTGGGGGAATAATTGTCATGCAGAAAAGGCTTGTTCTAAGCATTGGCCTGAGAGGAAGCGGTCAGGATTCTGCTAAAACTCCCCATTGCTGAGACCTTGACCCCACCTTCCAGGGGTGAATCAAACATCAATTGTGCAGTTAATATTTATTTTTTATTTGTGTGGAATGAAGACCTGGTGTATTTTGGAAAGGGATTTTTAAGGAAACTGAAAGTGGTTTGCTAATGGATGACTTACCATTGCATATTGGTCTCCTTGGAGTAATGTCCCGCTGGACTAAACCTGACATTTCCTCTAGCTTGAGCCAGTTGTTACCCCATCCCCTTTATTTGATTTTTTCCTGAAGGCATCCAGATCACAATGCCCCAGTCAATCTATTCAGCCCCCATCGTACCTGCATTGATGAAGATTCTCGGCCTAGGTCCCCACTATCACCAGTTTAACTAGACCCAACTTAGCTTTTTGATGCCATGTAGTTGAATTTAACACCTTGATTCTGACCCTATGCTTTTCCTCCCATTCTTGGTGGTGCAGAATCAAGACACAGGAAGGAATTTTTGGTCCCTTCACTATATCTTTAGAAATTCAAAGAACAGAAACAGCTGACTTATCTAATAGATTTGTACTTTTGTTTATTCCTCTATATGACTTTTAAAATAACAGTATGTTTGACTTCGTAGAAAAACTTTCTTCAACGTTCTTATGTTTACTTTTTAAAATTCCTGCAAACTTGACTTTATTCTCTGAGCTGCATTTTTTAAAAGCCAGCTAAGATACACACATTTTCATTGCTGCCTGGGGAAATCTAAAGGGGGTATTGAATAGTAAGGGATATGAGTGTATTCTTTCTAATTTTTAATGTCTACTACTATGGTAAGGGTGGACTATAATAATACACGAAAATTTTTAACATGTTAAATGCATTTCATTAAATTTGGGTTTTTTTTGAAAATATTTGTATACATGTGTAAAATAAAGAAACTATCAACTAGGATATTCTATTTACCAAAGTATATAATCAAATAATTATGGGAACAAGTAGTTTCATTTTTTTAAGGAAATACAGGCATTACGGCTTAAACATTCATAGTCTTAATATTTTGTAGTTGAAAGGGAAACACTTTTTATATTTCACTAGTTGTGTTTTGCAGACTTAATTTATGATTTTGGTATCCATGAACAGATTAAATATAACCATTTACAAAAAGTCATGCCCCAGTAATTTTATAGGTACAACATTTCCATCTGATACTTTCAGTAATAAAATCCATGAAAACCATCAAAAAACAACTGCTTTTGTATACTATGCTGAAATTAGTTTGGCTATGGCGAGATTCCAATATACGTGTAATATATAATAAAATTACTACTTCAGTAGTAGTAAGGTTTGATCAGTTAAAAAGAAGAAAAAAACAGTTCTGTGTTCTTGGGAAGATATTTTGGCAGCAAAAAGGACTATTCACAATAGTTCAAATAACCCATGTGAAACCTATCGCTCAGAGTTATAAAGTGATAGATGTTTTTCTTTAGGCACTTAGCTATTGATGGGAAGAAAGATTTGTCATTTGCAGCCTTACAGTTTTGTTTTATAATTAAAGAAAGGAGTAAACTGTAATAATTGATTAGGAAACTACAGGTCCATGTGCAATATTCTGAATATAAAATACAACCTTTTCTATAAGTATTAGAATTGCATTCTAGCAAGAAACACCTACAGGTGAACTGATCAAGTTGAGAGTAGTTGCATATGTAGAAAAATCACATGATCTCATTTCTGTTATAAATGTCATTTTTGTGACCCATATGTTATTTTATTAATTATTTTTCTACCTATACATGGAAGATGAATAATTGAAAAACAGCAGCAGAACATCTGGTATAACTTGGTGTCAGTTTATTATTGAACTACTGCTATGTCCTACTGCTAATGTTTGTGTATGCCTCAAATTCATGTGTTGAAAACCTAGTCACCAGTGTGATGTTATTAGCAGGTGGGACCTTTGGGAGGTGATTAGATCATGAGGGTGGAGCCCTCACAAATGGAAATAGTGCCCTTATAAATGAGGCCCCAAAGAGTTGCCTTGCCCCTTCTACCTTGTGAGAAGACACCATCTGTGAGAAAGTAGGTCCTCACCAGACACCAAATCTGCTGGCATCTGGATCTTGAACTTCCCAGTCTCCAGAACTGTGAGAAATAAATTTCTCTTGTTTAGAAGTTACCAAGTCTGTGGCATTTTGTTACAGCAGCCTGAACAGATGAAGACAACTACCACTGTCTTCGATGAGGATATTTAACTTAAAAAGTAAAGTTTATGTAATTCTCATTACAAAAGTAATTTTATATAATATATTTTATTTTGTATAATTAAAAAGAAATATGGCATCTTTATTATTTACTCAAATTGTATTACTTCAATACAATATATTTGAGTTACATTAATTGGTTCTCTGAGTTTTCAAGTAGTAAAGCTACTTGAAAAATGATTTTTTTTTTTGAGATAGGGTCTTGCTCTGCTGCCTGGGCTAAAGTGCAGTTGCACGCGTCATCATAGCTAACTGCAACCTCAAACTCCTGGGCTTGAGTGATCCTCCTGCCTCAGCCTCCCGAGTAGCTGGGATGACAAGAGCACATTACAATGCGAGGCTAGTTTATTGTTTTAATTTTTGTAGAGACAGGGTCTCGCTATTACTCAGGCTGGTCTCAAATTCCTGGCCTTAATAAATCCTCCTACCTCAGCCTCCCAATGTGCTGGGATTACAAGCATGAACCACTGTGCCCAGCTCCATGCCTATCATTTTAAATTACTTGGTGTAAGAAAGTGTTTATGGAGAAGAATGCTTTTGCAATTTGTTTGAAACATCTAATAAGATAGTACCCTGAATATTAATTCTGTTATTTATATGATAGTTTATTGAAAAAATACAAAAGCATCGTGTTTAATATCAGGAGGAGCTTAGTAGAAGTAGAACATTTATCTTAACTGGTTTGTTTACTCTCATTAGACAATTATCATTATGTAGTCCTTCATATTGTCTATTCATTAATTAATTTAACCATATATATATATGCATATGTATTTTTGAGGTATACCAGGTATAACATCTTTTTGCTTTTCTAGGTACACTATACATGTTTCTGTATCCTGTTCTCTGTCCCAGAATGATCATCTAACCCATTCCAACCGGGTTCAACCTCAGAGACCTGGCAAAAGAGCAGAGGGAGGAAAGAAAGCAAAGTTGAAGCTCCTCCTGTTTGCTTTGCTTGGGCTGGGTGTATCCCAAGAAGTACACAGCTCCTCTTTTCTTCCAGATTCTAGTAGCCACTCTACTCCTTTTGTTCCTTTAGCTATCAGTGTGGTAAGAGCCTCAGTGCTGCTAGCCCCAGAGTACAAAAATATCCCTTGTGATCCTGCTTTCCCAATTTCACCTAGTAAGTTTGTCCTTCATTAAACATTCCTTGAATTATCCTAAATTGAGTGTGTCATCCATTACCTGCTTGGACTGTAACTGATCCAAGAACATTTTATTCACTAAACTCTGCTTTAACTACTGGGAATACAGGCGGGAAAATGCAATAAAAGAGCATTACTTGCTCCCACAAAGAAAAGCCCAAGGCCAGATGGCTTCACTGGTGAATTCTATGAAGTATTTAAATAAGAAAAGCAAAAAAATATGAATAAACGTTTAACAAGAAAGAGTTTTATAAAAAGAGATGGTTTAAAACAACAATCGTATATTTAGCTTATGATTCTTTGAATAGACAATTTCTGCTGGGCTCTGATGGGTGCTTTTTTTGGTCATGGCTGAGCTCATGCAGGCATTTATAGTCAGCTACTTGTTGGCTGAAGGTAGGCTGGTTGAAGACAGACTCAGCTGGGTAAAATTGTCTCTTCTCCATGTGATCTCTCAGTCCCAAACAGGCTATCCTGGGGTTGTTTGCACAGCAATTACTCACAATTCCATAAGAAGGAAGAAGCATGCAAGGTTGCCTGGTATGTGAGCTTGGAAATGGCACATCATTAATTGTGTTGCGTTCTACTGGCCAAAAGAAATCACAGTATCAGCCGACCCCTCTCTATGGGAGGAGTTACAATGTCATATTGCAAAGGGTAAGGTAAGAGTAAGGCTATTTATTAAAGCTATTACAGTTATCTAAATTCAATTCACACTTAGTTGTAAATCAACACAGAAATCTTTACCTGTTAAAATGGACCCAAGCTTTTTTTTCCCTTAAGTTTTAAGAGTCTTTAAATATATTCTGCATACAAGTTACTTGTCAGACTTTTGCCTTGGGAATATTTCTCATAATCTGTGGCTTGCTCATTTATTTTGTTAGTGGTTTATTCTGATAAGCAGAAAATTTTAATATTGATGAGGCTGTATTTATCAGTTATTTCTCATGCGGTTAGTGCTTTCTGTGTCCTATCTAAGACATCTTTGTATACCTCAAGATTGCAAATATCTTCACATTTTCTCCTAAAACATTATTATTTTATCTTTTACATTTAGGTCTACCGTGCTGCTCAAATTATTTTTTGTTATGGTCTGACTCTATGAGGTAGTAGTTGAGGTTCATTTATTTCCCATATAGTTATCTGACTATTTCAGCATCATCTGCCGAAAAGACTTTCCCATCAAATTGCTTTGAGTCTTGTCAAAATTCAATTGACTATATATGTGTTAGTCTATTTTTAGTCATTCTGTTCTTGACATTGATTTATTTGTTTATACCTAAACTTTTACCATAGTCTTTATTTTATAGTAAGTCTTGAGATGAAATAGTGTAAATCTTCCAAATTTCTTCTTCTTTTTCAAGATTGTTTTAGATATTCTATGTCCTTTGGATTTTCATATACATTTTACAAACTACTTGCGCATTTATACAAAAATGATTGCTGAGTTCTGATTATGATTGTATTAGATCTAAATAACTCTCCATAATAGACAAACAACTGACTTTAAAAATGGCTGAATACTTGAAAATATACTTCATAAAATTTCTATATGAATGGACATAAGCTCATGAAATGGGGCTTAATATCATTAGGCATCAAGGGAATTCAAGTTAAAACTACAATGAAATACTGCTTTATACCCATAGGAATTGCTAGGATCAAAACAACTGACAATACTAAATGTTGGCAAGTTGTGGAACACCTGGAATTCTCTTTTTGGCAGTTTCCTACAAAGTTAAACTTTCATCCTTCCTGTGGCATAAAATTGCCACTCTTTGGTAATTCTTCAGGAGAAATGAAAGCATATACGCATGCAAAGATGCATGTATAAGAATATTCCTGGTAGCTTTATTCACATATGCCTAGAACTAGAAACAATTCAAATGACATTAACAGGAGAATGGATTTACAATTTGTAATTTAATCATACAATTGAATACAACTCAGCAAAAAGATAAGGAATAATAATCTATTAGTCCATACAAAAACATCATTCAATCTCAAAAAAAAAGTTGACTAAAAGAAGTTAGACACAAAAGAGGATATGCTCTATGAGTTCATGTATATGAAATTCAACAATAGGAAAAACTAACCTATGGTGATATAAATGTGATAAAAATCTGACTAGTGGTCACATTTAGGATGGGGAAGTTTGACTGGAAAGTGAATGAAAGAATTATCTGGAGTGAAGGAAATATTATATATCTTGACTTGGGTGATAGTCACACAGTGTATACATTTGTCAAAACTCATTGAACCATATGCTGATAATCTTCCCTTTCACTGTATGTAAATTATAACTCAATAATAGTAATGATAAAATACAACAAAACAAAACAAAGCAAAAAAATTATTATTGAAGAACCTAAGGATTGCGGTTGTGCTTGCACATGTTGCGGTCGTCCTCCATTACCTTTACTGCAGGACAAGGCAGAAAAGGAACCCAAAGGATTCGCTCATTCCCCACTTTATAAAAAGTCCCTCCTTTTCCTAAAGTATAATTACAATGAATTTCCCTTTAATAATCAGGATTAATCATCAAGCCACATCATCAGAACCGCCTTCTAACACTTTAGCTTATTTTTACAATGTCTTACAGTTCTAAAAACAGCCTATGATAGTTTTAACTTTCAGTGTGTTGAAAACTTTGTGTTCAATGGTGGAAATATTCTTCTCTTGTGTAGTGAGACCTTAAACCAGCATGACTCGAAATCATGGGAACATAAAGCAAAAATTAGTGTGAGGACATTAAAATTAAACATGACAGATATAACTCCTACTTCCACACTTTGTTATACTGATCCATGAATTTTGATTTAAGAGAAGCAACACCATTTATTGGTTGCGATTCCAAATATGTAGTGCATACTGTAGGACAGTGCATTAATAGCACAAGGTGTTATTGCTCATAAATCAATATTTCTCTGTTCTATAAGGCTAGTTATTTCTGGATGATAGGATATATGGCAAAAGACCAGTAAATCTGCAAGAATCAGCCAACTGCCTTATTTTTTTAGAGTTTCTTGGTCAAAGTAATGTCCTATGAAATCCTACAGTAGCGTGCAATATAGTCAGAATCCACAGATAATGCAGTTGACAAGAATAGTGAACAAATGAGGAGAATCTAAGTTTTGAGTAAAAACCTATTACATTGATGGAAAGTTGTCACCTCTGCAGATGAAAGGGGTCTATATGATCTTGACATTATCCCTTGGCTTGCTGGTTGTTCTGGGTGTGGTACTGTATTTGAATTTCAGAGTTGAGTGCTAAAACGAATGTATTGAATGCTTAGTAGTTGACAGAGGTTCCTAGCTATACCTTGCTGTTAATTCCATGTTAAAGGAAAAATATATATGATAACTCTGTTACCATGGCTATTTGTTCAGAAACTTATTGATCAACACTGGTGTGCCTGTAAAAATTGGCTGATTGACATAAAGGGGGATATTTTGTATACGTCATTATTGAGAGACTCTTATTTGGAAGGGAATTTGGTGAGTTTTACATGAGACACACATTTCTTGCCATGTGAGTATATTAATAGATAATATCCATGCCACCAATCCTTTAGTCATATTCCTTCTAATCTCTAATCATCTGGCCAAACTCTTAGATATTGCCCTTGAATTCATGCTTCTCTTCTTCTGGGCCAAGTGGGTTATGAGATGTATAAGTTGGATTTATAACCATTGGAATGGCTTTCATTCTGTTCTACCCATGAATAAGGTTGCAATATTGCAGTACTACAAATCCAGCAGATCTAAACCTATCATCAGGATCCATTTGTCAAACAATGCCTCTTTGTTACTCTTAAGAACATTGCAATAGGAAATAATAGGCAATACTGTAGTAGGCTCATAGTAATAGGCAATATTCATGAGGCTATAATATGCTTTGAGGAACATGTAGCAAGATAGCAGGAATAGGTATCTATGAAATACAATCGTATGCATATGCAGATGGTTTTATTTTGGGGGGAGAGGTTTTCAGGACTTGTTAGAGCCCAGTCCTGTAATTACCCCTTTTATTGAAGAAGGAATGTTGTGGGTACTCTTGACATTATAACTTGGTAGATAAGATGATACCCAATTCATAATGGGCAGTTCAGTTCACAGAGACTTCTCAAATTCACTGGTCAGACAATCAATTTATAGAGGTTTAATAGCAAGTTAATACTTGTAAGATAGAGAATAGTTACTTATTTGAAGAAGCCAAGAGTTTGTTTCAAAACCTTTAAGGTCTTCTCAGTGTTAGAACATGAAACTTGAACCAGACTCCATATGTTGCCATGATCTACTTCAGAACTATTAAGCAACATGATATCTTACAGAAAAAGGGACAAGAGCTGGAACGGCTTGGATTGCAGCCTAGACTAGCTAAAGACTCTCCCTTATTTTCTTTTTCCTTTTTTTTTAATTGACCTCACTGAAGAATGTAGAATAAGTACCCAAGTATGGTATATATTTTCTTCAATAGCTGAACAGACCTACTAAGCATTGTGTCCTCTTCTTAGCAATAGAGAGTGTAATGAGTTTAAATGTGCTTTTCAATTTGGAATAGTTGTCATGATACATCCATCCCACAGCCCTGGATCTCCTAGAAAATCCACTGAAATGACAGAAACCTATAATTTTTTTTTTTTTGAGACAGGGTCTTGCTCTGTTGCTCCAGCTAGAGTGCAGTGGTATCATCATAGCTCAATGCAATCTCAAACTCTTGGGCTCAAGCCATCCTCCTGCCTCAGCCTCCCAAATAGCTGGGACTACAGGCCTACACCACCATGCCTGGCTGATTTTTTTCTATTTTTGGTAGAGGTGGGGTCTTGCTCTTGCTCAGGCTGGTCTCAAACTCAAACTCAAACTCATGACCTCAAGCCATCCTCCTGCCTTGGCCTCCCAGAGTGGTAGGATTACAGGCATGAGCTACCATGCCTGGGCTCTGAAACCTGTAATTTCATGGGATTTATTTCCCACAACTGACATCCATGTGCCATACCAAGCCATTTGAGTATCTGCTGTGTCTTACTCATGAGAACATATTAGCATTATGTCATCAATATAGTGTATAATTTTGATGTTTAGTGGGACCATGCTAATATAATTAAGATTTCTTTGAATTAATACATGGTTAAGAGCAGGAAAGTTTATGTAAATTCAAGGTAAGAAAAAGACGGCTTACTGTTGTCCCTGCTTGGTAAAAGCCAACTGTTTCTAGTGTTCTTTTATTGGAATAAAAATAAAGAATTTGCTACGTCAGTGGATGCATAACAGGTTCAGGGATTGTATAATTTGCTCAAGTTAAAAGACCCCATTTATATCAGTAGCTCTCATCACTATGGGCCAAACAGTCAATTTAAAGGGGAGTGTGATAGTATCACCCTAGAATTTTCCACTAGGATGAAATGTTCCTTTAGATTTACTATTTTGAGCAGTAGCGGGAGAGCCAAGACTTCCGCTTTCTTCCTCGTACAAACCTAGTTCCATATATTCAGAGTTGTTGAATGAATCTGTTCCAACTACCCACTGAAGCATTGGAAAAATAATCATAAGACTAAGAGTCAACTGAGTCATGTATGAATAGCAATCTAACCAAAATTCAGTTCATCAGTGATGCCCTGTACCTTGGTTGGAAGATGAATAACAAGCTCACACATGATGGATCAACTCTAAATGTCCTATCTCTGTCTGTATTTTGATTCCATTAGCTATATTTGTACCAAGCAGAGCACAACCAGAGAAACAAAAAGTACACTAATTACAATATTTAAAACAGAGGGAATTTAATACATGTAACTTGTTAAACAGGTGATGGAATATCTGAGAATCCAAATATTGTAATAAATGATGAGAAAAAGCGAACTTCTTGCTATTGCTGTTACCATCCATCAGCTTGGATGGACAGAGAAAGGAAGTAGTTTTGCTAGAAGCCAAGGAGCATAGAGTCAAGCAGAAGAAGCTGAAACCATAGCAGAACTATCTGGTGAAAGCTGGAACAGTGGAAAGGAGTACTGAGGTACTCTGTGTGAGGCAGAGAATGTGCAAGCTAAATATTCTGGTGTGTCCCTTCCTCCCACCTTCCAAACTGTCTCTAGTTCCTCTTGCTTACTCTGAACTAAGTGTCAAGCCAAATTGCAGATCCTGGAATTTCAGCTTGGAGGACTCATACCTGCTGCAATATAGAGCAGAGCAGAGCAGGGAATAGGTGAGGAATAGAACTGAGCTCAAATAGGCCAAAAAATGGCACATTACATCAAGTGTTCTTGTTAGCCACTACTGAGTAATAAACCATACCAAAACTTAGTAGCATAAAATAATGACAATATAAATTTTGCTCATGAATAAGCAAATCGTGCAGGGCTGTGCTCCACTCAGTGTCAGCTGGGGTGATCTGGACTCATTTGACATTTCGCTTACTCACTTGTCTGGTGCTTGATGCTGGCTATCAACTGGGACCTCAGCTGAGGCTGTGCCTGGAACAGCTCTATCTGGCCTTTCCATGTGGCTGCTTGGCATATGCACAGTTTGGTGGCTGAATTCCAAGGGCTAGTATCCCATGAGGATTCAGTTGCAAGATGTTACTTCTGACATAGTTACAGGCCTGTCTGGATTTCAAGGGGAAAGACAATAGGCCTAGACCTCTTGGTGGAGAAGTGTCAAAATCATATTAGAAGAGGAGCATGTGAGATGGAATATATTGGTTTGGGCATATTTAGAAAGTATACTTGACATACCAAGAAATTCTGGGAATCCTACTTTTAGTTCAGGTGACTGACTGAGTCTGTATATTAGCCAGCTAACAAACCCCAAAATTATGTCACACAGCCGTTTGAATTCAGAATTCCCGGTACATTCATCCAAATTGATAAATTTCACCTTCTGGGTTATCATCACAGAATCCATCCCCAGATATTCCCCAGGTTGTTCTCAGTATAAATGATCAAAATTTTGAAATTTGACTTTTTACTTTTTTGGGTTTGAATTTATATTGTTCTTTTAAAGCGTACTGGATTCTGACTCTAAAATTCTTGAGGGTGTTTGGAAGTAATGAAAAAATTTGCTTCCCTTTGCCAGTAAAGTGTTTTTAGTGACATCATCACAAGATCTTTAAGGAAGGTACCAAGTGCCTCACAAAATAAGAGAAGTTTTTTCTATTTCCAAGGAAATTTCTAATTCCTCTGTTATGTCTTCCTTT
Organism: Daubentonia madagascariensis; assembly: GCA_023783475.1. NCBI lineage: Eukaryota > Metazoa > Chordata > Mammalia > Primates > Daubentoniidae > Daubentonia > Daubentonia madagascariensis. The sequence goes on from JAKFHU010001569.1 coordinate 32,319,146, forward strand.
AAATTCACAGGCCCTTTTCTTTTCACACATGAATCTGGGCAAAGCTGTGAATGCAGCTGATATAATTTTGTAAAATGTAGATTAAATGTTATGGCTACAATTGATTCTTTTACTATAGCAAAGGAAATTTCTCATCTTCTGGTTAGATTTTGTACTGAGGGTTTTGGACTTCAAGTTTATAGTTCATCTCAAAAATTTTCAGTGTGTTTAGAAACAACCCACCAAGACTGTCTTGGATTACTTCTTATCATATATATTACTATGATAATGGCTTACTGGTCCTTCAAAGTCTTGCCTTTGATAAGCTTTTCATTCTAGGTAACCAAAGACTATTACCTATAATACGGAGATGTAATAAGGATCAGACAGTAGAAACCAATGAAAGTCATTATTATTGTTATTATTACTATTATTTTTACTATGAGACAGGCAGGAATATATTAGTGAGTCTTCAACAAAAGAGTAAATAATCTGATTTAATTTTTAAAAAGCTCATTCTGGATGCTCTACTAAGAGCAGATCGTAGAAACAAAGATAAAAGCAGGGACACCAGTATGGAGTTTACGGAAATGATCTATTTGATAGATAATAGTGGCTTGTACCAAGCAACAGTGAAAAAGAACGTATTTTCAAGGTGCAGCCAGCAGGATTTTCTGAGTAATTGCCAATTAGATATGAGGAAAAAGGAGCCAATGGGGAAGCAAATGTTACTATTTACCAATATGAGGAAGACTAGATGCTTAGCAGGATAAGAATTGGAGCTGGGGGTTGGCATCAGCAGTTCCTTGTTAGACATCAGTTTGAAATGTCTATGAGACATTAAAAATTAGGTGTCAAGGAAGTGCTTGGATATTTGAGTCTAGAATTCAGGGAGAGGTTTAGACTGCATATAGAAGTTTAGAAATTGACAGCATATCGATTCTGTCAATTCATTTTATGTATAGATGATATTACATGTGGTTCACAAAGAAGTCATTATAGGCAGAAAATAAGTTCCAGAAATAAATCTAGGAGTACTACAATATTTATAGCTACTAGTCTGAGAAGGATTAATTGAAAAATTACAAAGATGCAAGCCATGAGGTCAAAGGAAAATCAGGATACATCCTATGATGTCCTATACAAGGAAATTAAGTCTTGTCAGGAGAAGGGAGTAATAAAAATATCAAGTGCTTCAGATAAAGAAAATAAGATGCAGGCTGAGCAAAGACCATTGGGTGTACAATACGAAGTTCATTGGTGATGTAAACAAGGAAAGTTTCCGTGGAATAGTAGGAGTAATGGACAGATTGTTTCATGTTCGAGAGAGAAATGCAGATAGTGAGCACAGACATTTTCAGAGTTTTCCTCTAATGGAAAATGTTAAAATCATTTGTTTTCCTTTTTAAGTTCTATTTCTATTTTATAATAATTAATGTATTATTATTTTTATTTTTATATCAATTCTATTCTATGTTTCTATTTTATACTAATTAACTTTTTATTATTAATTCTCATCTATAAAAGATAAAGTTATTAGCACTATAACCCTCAATCCAATTTGCTTCTCCCTATAACTTATCTTTTAGAATATATTTTTACCTGGTTATGTTGGGTCAGCAGTCTGAAATGTCAGTTCTTGGTATGCTCTTGGCTGAAGAATGACCAGATGCACTCAAAGCAAGGTAAGCATGAAACGAGGTTTATCGAGGAGAGAAAGACAGGATTATAGCGCAAGAGCAAGATATAGGTTTACAGAGCAAGAGTAAGACACATTCACCACAGATGATGAATGGACCCCTTGTTGTAACAAAAAGGACTTGGTCACCATGGTCTGGGGTCTTGTTTTATAGTGTCTGGATTAGGCCCTCCTTGTGGTTCAGATGTCACCATGGAACCACTTTGATGGACAGTTGGGAGTTACATGACCTGAGTCTTACTACATATGCAGATCTCCCATGAACCTCTCTGAAATCCCACTTGCAGGGGGTGAACAGCAATGTAGATTTAAGCTAATGACAAGATAATTAGCCTTAGGTTGTCCTAGGTCACCTTCTAGACCTCATTGTACCTGTGCTGCTTGGCTAGAGAATTCTCTGCATTCTTTTGCAGTTGGCACACTAAATTCTGATTGGCAGATTCGTAGGGCGTTCCAACCCACCTCCCCCATATGTAGCAATTGCTCAGAGTACCTGACTTTGTCCCCAGGAGAGGCTGGAGGTCCCTGGCTGTCTACCTAACAGAGCTTGTAACACTTAAATTTCTGGTCTGCAACTACAATTCTCCTTCTTTTGAAATCTTAGTTTTATATTTATATGATTTCAATAATCACACCAGCCCTCCTAAATGGCTTCTCTAAATGGTTAGCAAAATTTCAGTAAATAGTTTTTCTAAAAACGGCTCATAATGTTGTCTTCTCCAAGTTTCCCCATATCTGAGAATATATTCCTTTTGTTTTTATACTTGAATGAGAATTACTTTGAATATCATTTTCTTAACAATATTTCCTCAATATTTTAAAAATTTTATTGTAGCGTTTCTGTTTTTATGAGCGTCTGAGTCCAGTCCTATTTTCTCTTTGCAGGTGACTTTCTTTTTCAACCTAGATGAATGAAGTATACTTTTAAAATATTTGACCTTTTTAACATCCAGTGTATAACTTGAAGGAGCTCAGGAAACTTCACCCCAATATATGACTCCTTGGTATAAAGAATATTTTGAATTAAAGGCCATTCAAGATCAGAAAACACTAGAAAGGGCTTTCCCTTTATCTGCATAAACAGGACTGACCAGATCAAAAGATCAAAGGGGGCAATTGACTTCCCTTCCTCTCCCTGTTATCTCTATATATCACAGGAAAGAAGATCAAAAATGCAACCAGTCCAGGCCCAAATCATTTGAAACCTAACACCTGTCTCTCAGGTTAACTTCTAAGTCAACCTGTTTCCCCCATCCATTCATCCTCCCTAGCAACCAGCTAGCCCCTAAACAGAATGACCTGTACTCCACATTTCCCTTCCCACCCAAAAAGACAGTATAAAAATATCTGAACTTCACTGGGCTATTGGGCGAGCACTATGTGATTCTCCCCATGCACATGGTATTGGGAAGTAAACCTTTCTCTTATTAATCTGCCTTAACTGTGAGTTGATCTTTTAGCAAACTTTTAGGAGAAAGGACAAGTTTCCTCTCACCCCTACAGTTTGGCGTAACCAGCAGGATCTCAAAGCCGTTTGCTCTGCTCTCCTGAAAACCACAGTGAGGAAAATGTGAACTCTGACCAGCCGGCCGCATGGTAAGATACCTTACTTACCAGTCAGACTCCTGGTCTCTCTCTCTCTGGGCTCCGGTTGAGTAGACGGTAAAAGATCATTGTCCTTTCCAAACTTAAGACTGATGAGAGAAAAGTTTTGTGAGCAACTGGTCTTGTGAGCGACTCTGTTATTGGTATATTTTTTGGTACTTTGTGGTATGAATAGTCATCTTGTTTGAACCCATCTCCTCTCAGAAATACCTTTTGTTGTTGTTATTGTTTGCTGTTGTTCTTTCTTTTGTCCTTGTCTTTCTGTGTCATTTTTGTCATAAATAGGGTTACCATAGGGTAGAACACAGGCCTAGCTCCTCTATAAGCCTGATGTTCGAGCCAGCCCTCAGACTAGCCAGTTACATGGTTCTAGACAGGTGTTTATTCAGACAAACTTTGCTGCAAGTCCCCAGAAACAAAAACCATATGAGGTTTCCCTTTCATCCTGTTTCATGTCTCTGAGCTTGTCTTGTGACTGAGTGGGAATTTCCTCCTCAGCCTCTGCCATCCAGGGGGTGTGTTTTTTGGGGAATACATCAGGGAGCAAGTCTGAAAAGATTCAGAGTCCAAGACATTTAAGATTCTAAACAGCACATTTTTTGTACCGAACGTGTCAAGCTCTAGGGGAAGTCTTTGTCTTAAAATGTCCTACCCTCTTTGTTATCTTGCCCATTTCTGAGAGTGAATTTTGGGGAATTTTGGAAATTGCCTTCTCTGTGCCCTTTCCAGGCTAAATCTGAAAAGTTATCACCTGGGCTTTCTATAAAGAGGCATTGGATTGAATTCCAATTCCAATTGGATTGAATTGGATTGAGTCGCTTTTGGAATAAATATACCATTGAGATTAACGGCCAATAGATGGATCCTTTAAATTAAAAGGCTTCTAAATTTTCTAAAAAAATAAATTTTAGAGATCTCTTGTTTGAAACAATTGTCTTCTTTGTATTAAATAGAAAAATTAGATTAAAAGCAAGACAACATTGTGGCTAGCCTTGAAAATTATCTTGACAAAATTAAAGAGCAAGTATCTGATCTAAAACAAAGATTAAAAAATCCTTTGAACACTGCCCCTGTAAAAATAATGGCACAGGCCAATTTGCCTCATAGCCTAATGGTTAAAGTTCTATGCTTTCACCTCAACAGCCTAGGTGTGATTCCCAGACAGGGAATGAGCTGTTCTGGTTTGGTATTTGTATAACTTTTGCCATTAATTTATTTTCTTCCCTTCCATGCGCAACTTTTGTTTTCCTGTATTCTGTGGAGGCATATGGGGCTTTTAGATATTAATATATGAATGCTCAGCTAAAAAGCTGGGACTCTGGAAAATACGACTAGAAAAAATTGTGGGTTACACCTCATTTATGGCTATTGAGGCTTTTTTTTCTTTGAACTGTTTTTGTGTGGCTTTTCTAGATCCTGAGAGAACTGTTCTCCACCTGTTTAAAAACACCTCTTGCTTCCTTGATTAAATTATAGTCTTGGTTAAGTCTTATTAGTTTCACTTAAAAGGGCACTTTAGTTAAAATGTTCAAAAACAAAATGTCAACTATTTGTCCCAGCGAAAGTCTGCTCCATTCATCTTCACTCCTTTCTACTCCTTCCTCTTTGTCGATCATAGAGTTTTGGCCAATCAAAGGCAGCCAACTATTCAAACTATATTTAAGTAAGACAAATGCTGAGCTGTGACCAATCCAGCTGTTTCTGTACCTCACTTCCGTGTTCTGTACATCACTTTCTCTTTTCACTCCATGAATCTTCTTCAACCACACTACATTAGAGTCTCTCTAAACCTGTTCTAGTTCAGATGCTCAATTTTTAAATTGCTCTTTGCTCAATTAAACTCTGCTAAATTTAATTTTTATCAAAAGTGGGTTCTGAAATAGAGCTCCCAGGGACCCCCAGGAACATCAAGAGTCCAAGCGAGGCACCCACTGGACCTGTTGTCCTTTGCTGTCTTCTTGCAACTGAGGCTTGTGGGTTAGTTCTCTCTCAGATTCCAAAGTGACACAGTTTTGTGTTTTGAGTTTTCTGAGTTTGTTTGAACTAATTTTTGATCCTAACTGGGTTCAAAAGTTGAGACAGAAACTAAACGAGGTCTGGGATCAGATTGGATCTGATAATTAATTAGCTTAGATACATTTAGAGGCCTCAAATGTCTGACTGGGTTAGACAAAAACTAACAGTAAAATGACAATACTATAGGAGGTACAAATTCCAGCTCTCAGGAATTCAGAGATTTCTGTGTTCTATGCCTTTGTTCCTTTTTCTTGTGCCCTTAGGTGAGGAAAAATCATTGCCTAAGTTGACCATGGAGATCTGAGAGCCAAAGTCAAGATTTAAGGAGCCCAAATCAAGATTTAAGCTAAAAATAGGATCCTTAATTTCTGAAGAACTGAGTACTCTACTTTCTGGCTATGCCTACCTATACATGTATAAGTATTAGACCCTAGAAGTGACAAACATTTACAAAAATGACAGAATTTTACTAAAGGCAAAATTGTTGCCTAACTAGTAATTGCCTAAAACAATAACATAGATAATTAAAAGATTGGTAGTTTAAATTTTAAAAAAAGTAATATTTAAGACCCAACAAATAAAAATTCTTTTCTTTATAAGAGCTATTAAAACTGCTTCTGTCTATGTCTATATGTCTGTGTCTATATATATCATTTGTATGTGATATTTCACTACCAGAATATATAAAAGAGCTCCTATTAATTAGCTTTAAAAATAAATGCTTAAATTAAATATTTTATCAAAAAATAAAAACTAACTCAAATACTTTTTAGTTCATGTGACTTTAAGACTACAGTAACTGACCTCTGCTCAACTTTCTTTTTGATTCTGTTGTGCTCTGATCACAATTTCTGTTTACATTCACCTTCAGAGGGAGATAGTTAATGTGGACCTGAATACCTCAGAGGTACTATGAATCTCCTTCAATAGTCTCTCAAGTTCTCTAAGCTGATTTAGACTGTATAACCTTTACCCAGAGATCCACTCTTGTTCAGTGCATTGATGATCTTTTACTCTGTAAACAGTGTGCTCTCTGTGCTCTCTTAGACTCATTCTTTTAAAGACTGTAGCTGAATGAGGCCATAAAGCCTCTAAGTCTGGACTCCAGGGGTACAGACAACTGTTACTTACTTATGACATGAAATAAGATACTCAAGCTCACCCCAAAATGCCTTGGCTCAATTTTGTTATAGCCCTCACTAGAGCTTACACATTGACAAAAGGAAAAGCTGCCACTATTCACATAGACTCCAAATGTGCCTTTAGAGTCTACCATGCAGTTGACACAATTTAAAAATCTCATTTCTTAATTTCTGCTGACACTCCTATTGCCAATGGACCTATAATATCAGATAGATTGTATATTGGGCCAAATGGGTCCCTATGGCCCCTTTTCTTTTAACTTTTTGACTTACACTCATCTCCCATCACATGAGACATATGAACAAATGGGGGATAATTAAAAAAATGTATATATATATAGTTGATACTACTCTGAGAGCTATAATATCACTGACCAAATTATTTCCCAGTACACTATTTGTAAATCTTACCAAATCTCTAGAGAAAACTGGCCCCCAAAGGCCCAGACTATACCTTTTTGACACTCCAAAATTGATTTTTTAAATTTACCTTCAGCTTTAGGCTTTTCTTACTGTTTGGTTCTTGTTTACATAATTAGTAGATAGATTAAATGCTATCCAACAAGGCATGCTGATGCTACAACAGTGGGAAAAAATTAGTAACTGAGATTATTCCTCATTTTGGTATTCCTTTAGAGATTGAGTCAGAACAAGAGACTCATTTTTCAACAGAAATAAACCACTTACTTGCGAAGGCTCTGGGGTACTTATTAAAATTTCATACTCCATATCATCCCCAATCCTTAGGAGAAGTGAAACATAAAAGTCTAAAAATGAAAAAGACTTTGAAAAAAGTCTGTCAAGACAATGGACTTAAGTAGCCATTAAAAATCCATTACACCCCAAATAGGATACATAGTTTAACCCCTTTTTAAATAGTATTCTGTCATCCCATGCCTACTGATACCTATAAACCTTCTATTTATAGACTGACTAAATACTATGGAAATTTAAGTAAACAATTTGATACCGTGACTAACTACATACAGGCAGTAACTATACTTGAAACATATTATCAACAGGTGAAAGGAGCATGGCCTCCACCAACTGACAGGACTTGTCATCCTGTTTGACCAACAGATCGTAGGTACATCAAAGTTTTTAAAAAGAGACACGGTCACCTCACTAGAAAGACCCTTACAAAATACTGTTAACCATGTACCCCACCATCAAAATTAAAAAAAAAAAAAATTCCTCCTGGATTCATGTGAGCCACACCAAACTACACTAAGACAATCACTCCTACAGGTGACCTAAAAGTAAAGATTTCCAGGACCAGTTCCCAGGCCTCTAAAACAGATGTCTTCACAAAGTAGACAACTTTTTCCTAAGATAGTGGATCAAAAAATCATCTATAAATTCCTTTTTTGTCTTTTAACCCCCCTAAATGGTCCTTTTTAAACACTTCTTTTAAAGCTTCCCCCTTTGAGGATTACACATTAAAAGCTGAGTGGAGTTGCCCCAACCTGTCCCATTCTCCCTTTCATCTTCCATTTTGACTCTTCTTTCAAATTATACCTTACTCTTACTAACCCTTACTGTTCTTCCAACAGGCCAGACATAAGCAGACATCTCTTTACACCCATCTTTCAAACCCTGGCCACACTCACTAATCAATCTAATTACTCATTATGCCAAAATCTAGATCATGGAAAAAAACCTAAATTCATTTTTATTTCTGCCAATGTGAGTGCCTGGTAAAACCACTGCAGAAGATAAATGTATGACAAGATGTGACATCCACAACCAGAGAAGAAACTTCATGCTACTTCTCCTGCTGGTGAGCCAACTAGACACAGAAAAACCTCTAAAAGCTCAAGAACTATCTTTTACTCAGGTAAGGTCACAAAAAAGAAAATTTCCCTCTACATTAAAAATAGTGATTATACTGGATCTTTTCTGAGTGACATACTAGGACAATATTGTAATCAGACTCTATGGTTTGATTCCTCAGATGACATTCTTACACCTCTTAGATTGTACTGACACTAACCCTCATGATGTCAACGATCATAAATGACTCACAAGCCAGGCCTGTATAACTTGGGGTAGTTCACTCACTCCCCTTGTTAAGTTGCCAGACACTAAAGATTATATATAGACAGACCAAAAGTCTAGACTGACTTTGTTAGGTGACAAAACCAAGTCCTATAACTGCCAAAACCAGGCCAAAGACTTTTAATATCAAATATTTTATAACCTGTTCTGTTCCCATAGACTGACAGGGACACATGGATACTAGAGATATAAATATGCCAATAAAGAAAAAGATTCATAACAAACTCCATACTGAAAGGTCACAAGTTCCAACCTGACCCTATCTATAAATTACCCTGGTCTTTTTATTGTGTGTGACAATAAAGTATGCAAGTGGTTCCCACCTAGATGGTCAGAACACTGTAGACTTGGTTATCTGACACCCTCTGGTACCAGGTACTCCTCTTTAAATGCCGGCCAAATTATAAATGTAGACTCTTTCATTCATAAAGTAATACCAAACCAACATACTAGACATGATATTAAAAACCCATTTGTATATCACAATTCTTTTTGGTGCTCAGGACTCTTTGCCCGACACTTAAACTCAAGAGAATGGAAAGACAGTTTAAAAACTCTCCATGGTAATAGAGCAGGAGTTCAATATTGCCATAAAAGCATTAAAAACACTTCAGTTAGAAGTCAACAGCCTACCCTCTGTTATATTTAAAAACTACTACATCCTAGATGCCCTGACAGCCCAACAGGGAGGAACTTGTGTGACTATTGACAAAAATACTTGCCACTCAGGGCAAATAAAGACTGTGATCTACACTGCTTAAAAGACAAAATAAACATTCTCCATCAGATTAACAAAGACCCATTTCCAAAAATGGGAGACTGGTTTAATGGCATGTGGGGAAATGTACTTAGGTCTGTTCTTTTCTACTTATTTATTCTCATTCTAATGTATGTTCTTGTCTCTTTCTTCATATCTCTTGTTACTTGACTACAACTCCATCTCTCTCCACAGCTACCGATTCAACTTTTAATATGTAAAACTTCTAGGGAAATTCCAGATGGGGAATAAAGGAACTCAGAAAATTTCACCAGAAAATATGACTCTTTGGTATAAAAAATATTTTAAATTAAAGGCCATTCAAGATCAAAAAACACTGGAAAGGGCTTTCCTTCTATCTCTATAAACCAGACTGACCTAATCAAAAGGTCAAAGGGGGCAATTGACTTCCCTTCCTCTCCCTGTTACCTCAATATATACAGAAAATATCAAGAATACAACCAGACCAGACCCAAATCATTTAAAACATAATACCTTTCTGCCAGGTTAATTTACAAGTTAATCTGTTTCCCCCATCCATTCATCCTCCCTAGCAACCAGCTAGCCCCTAAACCGAGTTACCTATACTCCACATTTCCCCTCCCCTCCAAAAAGACAGGTATAAAAATATGTAAACTTCATTAGGCTATTGGGTAATCACTATGTGATTCTCCCCATGAGCACGGTATTGGTAAATAAACCTTCGTCTTATTAATCTGCCTTAATTGTGAGTTGATCTTTTAGTGAACTTTCAGGGAAGAGGACAAGTTTCCCCTCACCCCTACAAACCCAGTGTTGATTTTTATCATTTAATTCATTTTGGTATAATTGGCGTATTTTAATCTACTGATGCAATTTTTCATTCCAGGAAAATTTTGCTGTGTCATTTCTCTGAATACATTTTTCAGGTTCAACTGATGCATTCTGCATTTTAGGAAACTTCTACTGGATCGTCAGTCTCCTCGTCCCTATTATCTCATTCTCATCACTGTAATCCCTTCGTCCTTTTCCTCAGTGTTTAAAGTGACAATGCAGATTTCAGCAATTACTTTCCTCCTTGCTGTTTCTAATTTATTTTATTAGATAAGCTATTGTATTGTTCCAGTTTGTAACAGGTTTTCTTTGCTCTGTAATCTCTTTGTCCATCACTATTAAACAAACAACATATGTGTATATGTGTGTGCTCATGAAATTTTTAATACCAAAGTAGTTTTATGAGAGTATTTGTATTATAGGAGATTTTCCCCCTTTTTACCTGTTGTATTTCCTAATGTTTTCTTCATTCAGTTTTCCATTTTTTTCTTCGATAAAAAGAAAAATTTCATCAAAACTGGTTAAGTTACTTGTCAAGATAATCAGTATGTAGATGGACATTAGGTCCTAAGTCTTTTTTTTTTGTAGTCTGGATATTATTCTATTATACTATATTATATTTTTTTTATATGAGCTTGGGTCATTCAAAGTATATAAACTTTCTCGAGTTTTGTCATTGTAGTCTGTGAAAAATAACTAATTAAGCTATTAGGACTTATATGCAGGAGGTTACTACTTCTGTTTGAATTAAAGTTTCTTCCTTTTTCTTTCTAGCCTGGTCTTGCTATTCTGTTTCAGAAGTCAAAGTGATTATGAGGCATGGATGATAAATTAAAACAAGCATCATACGCATTATGGTATTTTCTTATGTATTCTGACAAGTTAATGATTAATATACCTAGTATCCCTCCAGTGCCATTGCAATGCTGCATTTCTCAGTGCTACTTCAAGGACATATGGTTGGAAGGTATATGTGGAGAGCAGGAATGAGGATAAGGCAACAGAAACAGATTAACCAGGAAGTTAGAGAAAATTACTTTGTAGGGCTCCTAGCTTGGCTGGGCCTCTGAGGAAGAAATGTGTCTTTTCTAAGAATAAGAGCTCTAGTAATGTTTTTCTGATCAGTCTTTTTCGCAAATTTTCAAGTAGAAGAAGATATGTGATGCTTAGTCATTACTTCTTTCCAGGCTGGTTTTCACTTCTTCAGACTTGCCCTTTCGTCAAATGGCATTGCAGTGGCTGCTGAGTTTTTTGGTTTTGTTTTTGTTTTGACTAAGGGAGAGTTGAGTTAGAGATATATTTAGTTTGAATTTAGATGAGATATCTTCATTTGCATTTGCTTTGCCAGGAGCCAAAGATGCTACTTATCTAGAATTATTAATTCTTTAGTCCCTTTAAAATTTCTACTCTCATATGCTCACACCTTACTGTAGACAAAAGATTTGTTTCCAGAATTTAGTCCTCCTATTGACTTTCGTCCCAAGGTAAAACAATTGATGAAATGTATTAAAAAGTTCTGGGTTTAGTTTATTTATTTTTGTTTGTTTATTTTGTTCTTTTTTGGTGATTTCCCTTTTTCTCCTGTAAGCCCAGAAATACTTTAAAAAGTATATTTGTGGTAATTCAAAGGTATTCATACTGTAGTAGGGGGGTCTTTTTTCAGCCCATTTATAGCCTTTAGGAATAAGAAGTCTTGTGTTTTCCAAATATGTGTATAATTAATGAACATCTGTAGTCTATGTCTGAGAAAAACAAATGTCTAATCATGTTTCTGATTTCTTTAGCTATCTTCTATAAAATTTGTTAAAAAGAGAGTTTGTCACTTTCTGGTGGTAACCAGTCTACTTCTTCTATGGATTTTGTCTGGCAACTTATTTCTATATTTATTAACTTTTCTCATTTATATATGTTTATACTTAATATTTAGCTTTACTAATTTCTTTGCTCATGTTTCTTGAAACCCAATTCCCTCCCATTAATTATATATTTTTTCTCACTGAAGTGTATATTCTAGGAATTTTCTTATTAAGAACTTACAGGTAAGAAGGGGGCAGAGCCAGATGGCTGAATAGAAATACGTTCCTTCCACATGAACAACGAATTCAACAACTATCCACAAAAGGAAATGCCTTCAGAAGAACCAAAAATCAGGTGAGCAATCACAGTACCCAGTTTTAACATTGTATCAAGAAAAGAGGACAGAAAAGACAGTCTTGCATTGCCTACACCACCCCTCCCCCACCCCAAAGCAGTGCCATACCCAGGAGAGAGAATCTGTGTAACCAGTGGAGGGAGAGTAAAGTGATTGAAGGACTTTGCATTGGAAGTCAGGGCCACCCTGTCACAGGGGAACACAGCACAGGGCAGAATTCTGCTGGTGCACATGGAGGGAGCATGTAGACCAACCAGGCCACAGGGAAATCCTCTATCCTGAAAACCGAGTTCTGGCTAGCCCCACCAAAGGCTGATAAAAAGTAGCCTGGGGCCTGAACTAAATAGATAGGGCAGTCAGTCCACAAGGCTGCAGTTGTTGGGAAATGCCTGTGGCTGTACTGGCTTGGAGTCAGTGGACCTGGGGTACATGTGACCCAGTGGGACATTACAGGCAGCCAAGCTAGTGCCTGTGGTAGCCCTTCCCCAACTCCAGGCAGTGCAGCTCAAGGAGAATCTTATTCTGCTTTGAGAAAGGAAGTGGAAGAGTTTAGAGGACTTTGTTTTGCAATTTGGGTACCAGCTCAGTCAGAGTAAAATAAAGTACCCAGCAGACTCCTAAATGCCTTAGTCACTGGATGGCATTTCTAGACCCACCCTGGGCCAGAAGGAGACAGGCTGCCCTGAAGGGAAGGACACAGTCCTGGCAGGATTCACCACCTGCTGACTAAAGAGCCCTTGGGCTTAGAATAAACGTCAGAGGTAGCCAGGCAACAGTCACCACAAGCTTTGAGTGAGACTGGCTGACTTCAAGTGTGACCTGGTGCAGTCCAAGCTACAGTGGCCACGAGGGAGTGCCCACATCACTCCTCCTCCACCTCCAGCAGCCCATCACAAAGAGTAAGGGAAGATAGTGAGAGATTTTGCCTGTTAATCCAGGGAATTCTCTCATATCTTACCCAAGTCCACCAAGGCAGTACCAGCAGGAGTTTGCAAGGTCAAAGCATTACTGCGCTTGGGGAACTCCCAGTGCTAATATGGCTGTAGTGACCAATGACTTAGATCACAACACTCAATTCCCTTTGAATATCTGGAAAGCCTTCTCGAGAAGGATGGGTTCAAACAAGCCCAGACTGTAAAGATTAAAAGCAGTTCTTAACTCTTCAATGCCCACATATCAACGAGCATCCACAAGCATTAAAGAACATCCAGGAAAACATGATGTCACCAAATGTACTAAATAAGGTATCTGTGAACAATCCCAGAGTGATGGATATAGGTGACCTTTTAGACAGAGAATTCAAAATAGCTATCCTGAAGAAGCTCAGTGAACTTCCAGTCAAAACAGAGAAGGAATTCAGAAGCCTATCAGATAAATTTAACAAAAAGATTGAAATAATAATAAAAAAATTCAAGTAGACATTCTGGAGCTGAAAAATTAAATTTACAAACAGAGAAATGCATCAGTCTCTCAACAGCAGAATTGACCAAGCAGAAGAAAGAATTTGTGAGCTTGAAGACAGGTTATTAGAAAATCCACACTCAGAAGAGAAAAAAGAAAAGAATGAAAAAGAATGAAGTGCACCTACAAGATCTAGAAAATAGCCTCACAAGGGAAAATCTAAGAGTTATTGTCATTATAGAGGAGGTAGAGAGAGAGAATGGGGTAGAAAGTTTATTCAAAGAAATATTAACAGAGAACTTTCCAAACCAAGAAAAAGATACCAATATTCAGGTACAAGAGGGCCATAAAACACGAAGCAGATATAACTCAAACAAGACTACCTCAAGGCATTTAATAATCAAGCTCCCAAATGTCACAGATAAAGAACAGGTCCTAAGGGAAGCAAGAAAAAAGAAAAAATAACACATAAAGGAGTTCTAGTATGTCTGGCAGCAGAAATCCTATTGGAAACCTTACAGACCAGGAGAAAGTGACATGACATATTAAAGTGCTGAGGGAAAAAAATACTAACCCTAGAATATTATATCGTGCAAAAGTATCCTTCAAACATGAAGGAGAATGAAAGACTTTCCCAGACAAACAAAAGCTGAGGGATTTCATCAACACCAGACCTGTCCTACAAGAAATGATAAAAAGACTTCTTCAATCTTAAAGAAAAGGACATTAATGAATAATAAGAAATCACCTGCAGGTATACAACTCACTGGTAACAGTAAGCACACAAATACAAAATACTATATTGCTGAAATTGTGGTGTATAACCATTTATATCTTGAGCAGGAAGACTAAAAGAAAACTTTTCAAAAATAACTACAACAACTTTTTGTGGGATTTATGGTATAAAAGATATGGACGGGAACAACAAAAAGTTAAAAAACATAGGAGTGATAAAGTTAAAAGTTTGACCTCTGTTAGATTTCTCTTTGCTTGTTTATTTGTTTGTTTGTAAGCAGAGCTGTCATATGATAAAAATATTTGCTCATAAAATATTGTTTGTGAGACTCATGGTAACCTCAAATCAAAAAACCTACAACAGATATACAAAAAATAAAAAGCAAGAAATTAAAACACACTACCAGGGAAAATTGCTTTCAACAAAGGATGATGGGAAGGAAAGAAGAAAGAAAGAGAGGACCATGAAACAAGCAGAAATCATATAACAACATGGCAATAGTAAGTCCTTACCTATCAATAATAACATTGAATGTTAATGGACTAAACCTGCCAATCAAAAGACATAGAGTGGCTGAATGGATAAAAAACAAGACCCAACTACATGCTGTCTACAGGAAACTCACTTCACCTGTAAAGACACACCTAGATTGAAAATAAAGGGATGAAAAAGATATTCCATGCAAATGGAAAACACAAAAGAACAGGAAGAGCTATATTCTATTAGATAAAATAGACTTTAAGACACAAACTGTAAAAAGAGACAAGGAAGGTCATTGTATAATGATAAAGGGGTCAATTGAGCTAGAGGATATAACAATGCTAAATATGTATGCACCCAACACTGGACCAAACAGATATACAAACCAAATATTATCAAAGCTACAAAAAGAGATAGACCCCAATAAAATAATTGTTAGAGGCCTCAACACTTCACTTTCAGCATTAGAGAGGTCATCCAGACAGAAAATCAACAATGCAACATTCAAATTAGTGTGCATTGTAGACCAAATGCTCCTAATAGATGTTTACAGAATATTTTATCTATCTTTGAAATCATATCAAGTATTTTCTCTGACCTCAATGGAATAAAACTAGAAATCAATAACAAGAGGAACATTGGAAAATATACAAAAACGTGGATATTAAAAAATATGCTCCTGAGTGACCAGTGGGTCAATAAAGAGATTAATAAGAAAATTAAAAATTTTCTCAAAACACATGAAAATGAAAACAAAACATAACAAAACAATAAGACATATAAAAAGCAGTAACAAGAGGAAAGTTTATAGCAATAAATGCCTACATCAAAAAAGTAGAAAAGATTCAAATAAACAACATAATGATGCATCTCAAAAAACTAGAAAAACAAGAGCAAACCAAACCCAAAATTAGTAGAAGAAATAAAGATCAGAGCAGAAAAAATGTAATTAAAATCACAAATCAATACAAAAAATCAAAGAAACAAAAGGCAGAACGTTTTGAAAATATAAACAATATTGACACATGTTTAGCCAGACTAAGTAAGAAAAAACGTGAGAAAAAGCAAATAAGTAAAATTAGAGATGAAAAAGGGGGTAAAACAACTCAAAGAATTATTAGAGACTAATCTTAGCATCTATATGTCAATAAATTGGAAACCTAGAAGAAATGGATAAATTTCTAGAAACATACAACCTACCAAGATTGAACCAGGAAGAAATCTAAAACCTTAATAACCCAATAACAAGTAATGAGATAGAAGCAGTAATAAAGTCTCCCATCAAAGTAAAGCCCAGGTACCAATGACTTCACTGCTAAATTTTATCAAGTATTTAAAGAAGTAATACCAATCATACTTAAACTATTCCAATAAATTGAGGAGGAGAGAATATTCCCAAACTCATTCTACAAGGCCCGTTTCACCCTGATACAAAAACCAGACAAGGACATAACAGAAAAAGAAAACTATATGCCAATATCTCTGAGGAACACAGATGCAAAAATCCTCAACAAAATACTAGCAAACTGAATTCAACAACACTTTAAAAAGATTATTCATCATGGTCAAGTGGGATTCCTCCCAGGGATGCAAGGGTCTTTCAACATATGCAAATCAATCAATGTGATAAATCATATCAACAAATGAAAGACAGTAACCATATGATCATATCAACTAATGCTGAAAAAGCATTCAATAAAATTCAACATCCCCTGATGATAAAAACTCTTGAAAAACTGGGTATAGAAGGAATGTCTCTTAACATGATAAAAGCCTTATATGACAGACACACAGTTACTATCACATTGAATGGGGAAAAACTGAAAACCCTTCCTCTACGATCTAAAACAAGACAAAGATGTGCACTCTCACCACTAGTATTCAACACAGTACTGGAGTTTCTAGCTAGAACAATCAGACTTGAGTAAGAAATAAAGGGCATCCAAATTGGAAAGAACTCAAATTATCCTTGCTTGCAGATGACATGATTTTACAGCTAGAGAAACCCAAGGATTCCACAAATAAACTATTAGAACTGACTAAAAGAATTCAGTAAAGTTGCAAGATACAAAATCAACATACAAAAATCAGTAGCATTTCTATATGCCAACAGTAAACAATATGAAAAGTAAACCAAGAAAGTAATCCCCTTTACCACAGCTACAAATAAAATAGAATTACCTAGGAATAAACTTAATCAAAGAAGTGAAATTTCTCTATAAAGGAAACTATAAAACATTGATGAAAGAAATTGAAGAGGATATAAAAAGATGGAAAGACATTCCATGCTCATGGATTGGAAGAATCGATGTTGTTAAAATGTCCATACTACCCAAAGCAATGTACAGATTCAAGGAAATCCCAGTAAAAATACCAATGACATTCTTCACAGAAATTAAAAAAAACCCTAAAATTTATATGAAACCACAAAAGACCCAGAATAATTTCTTATTTTTTTCCTCAGAAAAAAAGAAAAGAAAAGAAAAGAAAAACAACAACAAAAACTGGAAGAATCACATTACCTGACTTCAAATTATACTACAGAGTTACAGTAACCAAAACAGCATGGTACTGGCATAAAAATAGACACATACACAAAGGGAACAGACTAGAAAAACCAGAAATAAACCCACACATCTATATTAAACTTATCTTCAGCAAAGTTGCCAAGAACATACCGTAGGGAAAGCACAGTCTCTTCAATAAATGGTGCTGGGAAAACTGGATACCCATATGCAGAAGAATAAAACTAGACCCTTATCTCTCACCATATACAGAAATCAAATCAAAATGGCTTAAAGACTTACATCTAAGACCTGAAATTATGAAACTACTAACAGAAAACATTAGGGAAATGCTTCAGGACATTGGTCTGGGTCAGGACTTCTTGAGTAATATCCCCAAAGCACAGGCAACCAAAGCAAAATTGGACAAAAGGGATCACATCAAGCTAAAGGATTGTTTCCTTCTCCCCAACAAAAGAAACAATCAACAAAGGGAAGAGATAGCCCACAGAATGGGGGAAAATATTTGCATACTACCCATCTGACAAGGGACGAATAACTAGAATATATAAGGAGCTCCAAAAATTCAATAGAAAAAAAAAATCAAATAATCCTGTTACAAAATGGGAAAAGATCTGAAAAGATATTTCTCAAAAGAAGATATACTAATGGCCAATGCATATTTTAAAAAATGCTCAACATCATTAGTCATCAGAGAAAATGCAAATCAAAACTACAATGAGATTATCATCTCACCCCAGTTAAAATGGCTTTTATCAAAAAGGTGGGCAATAGTGAATGCTGGTGAGGATGTGGGGAAAGGGGAACCCTCGTACACTGTTGGTGGGAATGTAAATTAGCACAAACACTATGGAGAACTGTATGGAAGTTCCTCAAAAAACTAAAAATAGAACTGCCATATGACCCAGCAATCTCACTGCTGGTCACATACCCAAAGGGGGGGAAATCAGTATATCAAAAAGACATTTGCCTTCCCATGTTTATTGTAGCATTATTCACACTAGCCAAGATTTGGAATCAATCTAAGTGGCCATCAATGGATAAAGAAATTGTGCTACATACATACAATGGAATATTTTATAGCCACAAAAATAATGAAATCCTGCCATTTGCAACAACAAGGATGGATCTGGAGAACATTATGTTGAGTGAAATAAGCCAAGCACAGAAAGACAAATGTCACATGTTCTCATTCATATGTGGGAGCTAAATATTAAAACAATTGATCTCATGGAGACAGAGGGTAGAATGATGGCTACCAGAGGCTGGGAAGGGTAGCAGGGAGAGAGGGACAAAGTGGGGATGATTAATAGGTACAAAAATATAGCTAGTTAGATAGATAGATAGAATGAATAATATTTTATAGCACAAGAAAGTGACTATAATCAACAATAAGTTAGTGTATATTTTAAAATAACTAAAAGAGTGGAATTGGAATGTTCCTAACACAAATGATACATGCCTGGGGTGATGGATACCTTAAGTACCCTGATTTGATTAATCCACATTGTATGCCTTATCAAAACATTACATGCACCCTATAAATATATATAACTATTATGTACCCATAATAATTAAAAATAAAAATAAATTAACTGTGTTCATGTATTTTTTCTTTGATAGAAGTTTCTTTAATGAACTTCCATCTTGATTATTATATTGTTTATATGTAATTTAAAATTGAATCTCACAGGTCACTTTTCCATCAGATTTATAGTTCTGAGCATGAGTTCATTAAAAACCAAAATTTGTCTATGCCTCTGGAGAGGCAAAGTAAATGCATGCAAACTTTCTGCCTGTGTACTGGAAGACAGAAGCCAACATACTATGAAAAAAATAATAAAAAGTAGTGCAGGGGTGTTATGACATAGTGTGAACATAAAAGTTCCAAATTGAAACTTTGGCATTATAATATGGAGGGATGGATTTAACTCTTTGCTTATGTTAGACTTTTAGAATATTTTATGTAATTGTAATCACTTTGGTTTGTTGCTATAAGCTTGTTACATTATTGTCTTTCCTCATATGCTTGTTAAGTCTACGTAGTGCTTTCTTCTTTGTATTTGATATTTTGTTTGACATTCTTCTGTGTCTGATTGCCCGCCTTGTTTGGAGGGTGCTGCAAGTTACTAATGGTTATACTCTGCATATCCTTCAAGGGGGAACAGGGTGGCCAGACATCTGGAGAGGCAAGGCTTGCAGGTAACTTCTGCATGGGGTCTTCTTATTCCCCTTCAAAATTTATTTCTAACTGCATCTGGGCAGAAGGGAAATGATTCCAAATGGAAGACTGATGATGCATAAAGCAATGAAGAGCAGCATAAATGAAAAATATGTAGAAACATTTAAAATATATTTTTATATTTAAAAGCAAAAAATAATTAACTATGATATGGGAGTTTTAAAGCAAAGGAAGTAATAAAACCTATAATAACAATAGCATAAAGTTTAGGAAGGGGGTAAATAGAGCTAAACATAAGGTAGGGTTTTCATGTTGCTTGAGAAATGGTAAATGTGCTTACTTAAGGCAGGCTATAAGCAGCCAGTGTTGCATATTTTCATCTCTACCTCGCAAGCTAACTACTAAAAGAATAATCTGAAAAGGTATAAACAACACATGAATAAAGGAAATAAATATAAAATAGTAAAAGATAGTTGATTATTCATGGGAAGACTAGAAAAGAAGAATAAAAAGATAATACAGGGAACAATTTGAAATAAATAGCAAGATGATAGATTTAAATCTATCTATATAAGTAATTAAATTAAACATAAAATAAATAACCTAATTAAATGACAAAGATTGTCAGAAAGGATAAAACAATGAAAGCCACATTTTCTTTTTACAAAAGTCATACTTTAAATGAGAACATAGATTGAAAGAAAACAATTTAAAAAATGTATATATATCATGAAAACAAACAGATATTAATCAAAAGAAATATGATGTAACTATAATAATATACAACTTTAAACTTTAATGTGGGAAATATTATTAGAGGGAAGAAAAGACATTTTTTGTAGATGAATAGTCCTTATAAACATGGAAGCCTAACAATCCTAAATTTATATGTAGTTAATAACCTTGCTTCAAAATGCAAAAAGCCAAAATTTAAAAACATATAAAGGAAAACTGACAAATTTATAGCCATAGTTGAAACTTGAACAGAAATATTAGCAACTGTTAAGCACAGCTGACACAAAACCAAAAAGGATATATAATGTTGGAAAAACACAATTAACCAACTTTTCCCATTTGACATTTATGGAACACACACCAAGAGGGGCGGAATGGACATCATTTGTGAATAAAGATGGGACACTACTCAAAGTGAACTGTATGACAGACACTTAAGCAAGTATAAACAAATTTCAAAGTATTGAAATAATATTGAGGGCTTTTCTGATCAAAGTGGAATTAAACTAGAAAGCAACAACAGAATAATTTAAAAATCCCTAAATGCTTGTAAATTAAACACATTTTAAAACAACCCATGGGTCAAAAAAAATCACAATAAAATTATAAGATACTTTGAACTGAATAATAATACAACTTCTCAAAACTTCTAGTATGCAGCTAATGCAGAAGATATAGAGACATTTATAGCTTTAAATGCATGTATTGGAAAAGGAGAAAGGATGAAGAATTTTGAGAAGCTACATGTTGAAGAGTCATTAAATATGTCATGTTTAAGAGTCTCATTTTCATGCAGGATGATAATTCTTTTAACAAGTATCATAATTTTATTGATTATTTATACATTATCCATCATCACAATGATGGTCTTAAAATGAAAATATATATACAAACACAAAGGAAAATTAATCATTGTAATAATAAGCACATAATAAGTACAGTATATAACCTAAGTATATAAAAAAGATTAATTTCCTAAGTGAAGATTATTATTTCTCAGTACCAAACTAAATCTTCCATACTCTGCTCTGATTCTGTTGTTGGGATTCTGCACATTGCATTTACCACCATTCACTGTGAACTGACTTTACATTAGGTCAGACAGTAGGCGTTAGAGAAAGCTGAGAGTTGTGGAGATGTGATTTATAAAAATTAAATTAAAATGACATACTGTAAAAATGTGTTTTTATTCAAGAGGAGTAACACATAACTTATAATTAAATAATTTTAAAAGATTATTTTTTCTTTACATGATATCATTTACTATAGATAAATAAAAAATGAATAAAGTCAATAATCTTTGAGTTAGAAACCTATGAAATGATGCCTAGCTGAGGCATCTTTCTGTTTTGACATTAAGAAAAAAGGTAAAGATAACACTCCTTATCCAAAATAATGGGAAATTTACAGTAATGATTAACAGGCATCAGATCATACACACACACACACTCTCTCTCTTTCCCACACACACGCCAAAAACAAGGATTTAGGAAGAGAAGAACTGTAGGTTGGATTTTTACTGTAGCTTTGGTATCACTGAACATGGACATGACTCTATTGCTCCATGACTGCCTTTCTGTCCTATCACCAAAAATTTTATTCTCTGTTTTAATATCTTTTTAGAGTTTTATAAAAGTATGTATATTTTCTGATATTTGCTTCCTCAAAACTTAATTGAAAGATAATACATTATGCCTCCCAAGCCTTTCTCTATATTATGACTTTTTGGTTTTTGATCCTATTGCTAATTATTCTGTGTTTTCTACTTCAAATTATTAAGAGCATGATATTTCTTTTTCCCCTTAGCTTTTTATTTCAATCCATAATATAAGTAACCATCAATTTTGGGTCAAGTGTCAACATTGTTTCAATTCACAGTGGTTGGGTGGGGTTATTTTTCAGGTAGCTTATTGGGGGTAAAGTTTTAGACTCCAAGATACTTAATATTTAACAAAAGCTTGAGTGGAAGATATGCTATATTGATCCCAAACTGATAATAGTGTCTCTTAAACAAGATTCATGGATATCTAAATCAGAATATTTTGTGGTTCTTGTAAAAGATATACATTACTGGATTCTATTCTAGATCTATTTTATTTGGATTTTTGTGATTAGAATTGAGGAAATATGCATTTCCAGTATTTCTCCAGCAAAATCTAAGTACCATAATAATTGAGAAATACCAAAATGCTACTGTAGACCTTCTTGAGTGTAATATATTTCATCCATCCTTCTAAGCATTCCAAAATTCAAGTCAGTAAGAAATTGCTTGTGGGTTCTTTTTGGAAGTAAAATTGCACTCCTACAACTACAGATTCTTTAAGATTTCAAATATAGGCACAAATATTAGATTGACATCAAAATATCAGTTTTCCTTTCTGAGAACACTAAATTAGATAAAAAGATGGTATCTGCAGCAAAAATAAGGATTTTTGCCACTTTTTACAAAATCATGGCCTGAGACCCATGCACAGTGGTTTGGTCTGCAGTTAGGACATTTATTCAGACAGCCTAAAAGAAACCCCTGTTTTATACTCATCATGTCCTCAAAATCAGGATAAAGTACGCTGTAACTCAAACCTGCTTCTAAAAAGGAGAAGTGCCTGGGTCCAGTCCAGTCCTAGGCCTCAACTCAGATGTGTTTATTTTATGGAATTTATACATTCCATATTCAGTTAAGAATAATATGTTGTCATAAGCTAGCCTAAAAGTGAAAAGGGAAAACTACATACAGTCACCTCCAACACCTCCACCTTTAATAATAGAGGAAAGAGTACCAAGAGATTCTTGTCATTCTACCAATCAAATAAAACACTCCTCCCAGGAAGAAGTACCTACACAGGTGAAGACAGAGGCAGAAATAGTTTTCCCAATAATCCCCAAAAGGAAGAAATTTCCATTATAATAACCCGAAGAATTTGAAAAGAAAATTATCCAGAGTCCAACCCTCCAATACGTATAGCTGGATGATATACTTTTGGAAACCTTTAAACTTGCTTTTACTTAACTATATTTTAATATTATTTTTGGACCATGTAGAGGAATATATAATAAATGACCTAAGAAATTCGGTATGTTATTTATTATAAAGACGTTGTTGAAGATGTTGCTAACTGTGTTATCTTAAACTGTCTTTTCTTAAAAAAGACACAGGGAAAAATTTGCCCAGTTCTTAGGTCCAGAAATAGTTATGTTTTCCTAATCAGCCTCAAACTCTATTTGTTTAAAATGTAACTCATCTCTCCTTCCTCGAAACACAGTCCTCCTCCTGTTTGTTAATCTTGGAGAATGGTGCAATCAACCAATAGCATCTCCATGGATGTATTTATTTTGCGTAATTTTGGATCTTAGCTCTAATATGCTCATTTACTCAACTATTCCTCTTGCATGTATTTTAACTACAAATCACTTTTGGAATTAGGCAGGATATAAACAAACTAAATAATATAAACTAATTCAACAGAGAGACCTGAGCTGGCAGACAACCTGCAATGTCCTTGGGGACAACCAGTTTCCTGTAAATTACATTTGGAGAACTATTAATCTTGTTTAGTGCATGTCTGTGAGTTTCTATGTCTTTTTATACCTGTAGCCTCAGTGATAACATGCTTTAGTTCAACTCCACTCTGAACGCTAAGGTATTAATACATCTACCCATAGAAAGCTATTTTATTTCATGCTTCACACGCTGTATGGTTTTGACCTTTTAAATAGTATTAATAAATGTCATGACTGTCTTTGACCTCATCATCTTTAAGAGACGCTTCTTAAAGCACTGCTGAGAGGCATAATATTAAAAACAATAATTAGAAAAAAATACTGCAGATCAGCTTATAAAATGTGAAAAAATTTAAATGGCAGTTATTCAGTTTTGTCACCAAGAATCTTTGGGTTTTCTGGTCATATTTCTGGGGCTACTGTGAAGGGAAAAAGAGCAGATGGTTGGATGTATATTCCTTCCTTGAGTTTCTGCTTCAGCCGTAGTATTCTGCTCTGGGAGTTTATGGAAGGGAGGTTAAAGAATATTTTAAAAGAAACTATACAATTTCATATCTATGTAAATGTTAGCAGAATTTTCACGTAATCAAGTATTTCTCCCACTCTGCTTCTCTTTAGAAATCTTACATGCATACACCCAACTTGCCGACTACGGCTTTTATTATTTTCATCTCCTTCTCAAAGTCCTCATTTGAAGTATGTTAGTATTTTAGTTGACCATAAATGGGCCTCAATTTTTGTCTAGATTTTAGCAGGATTAATCATTTTATTAAAAAATGTATTAGTTATATGCGTGCCGAAGGGCCAGAATCCCTATATATAATTCTTTTAAAAAGTTATGGATTATTCTTTTTTCACCAGTTTATATATGCTGCATAGAATTGCATCAGATTACAACAAAGCTACAAAGGGGAAATATTAAGTACATAAGTATTTGGGAAAAAAAACATGAAAATAAAAAATTTTAATAGTTAACTCCAATTCAATCTGCATTGAAGACTAATCTGGAATTTAGAGAACTATAAATTGCATCCTAAGTATTTCTGATTCACTTAATCAGGAAAACTTCAAGAAGCAAATATGTCAGTATAAATTGCACTAGAGAACAGTTGTTATCAAACAGCTGGCAAAATACCTAAAGAAGGTTATTCTCATTAACAAGATTTTTAAAATTTACATTTTAAAACAAATGCACTTAATCTGCATGATCACTACTACTCCATTATCTATTTTAGAAGATAAAATGCAAGAACCAGTGTTTCCTAGATGAACCAGAACATTTCCAGAATGATGGAAAATATTCCAGCCCACTCAGTATAAAATTAGATTGCTGAATGACTGTGGCTGGCTCAGATTCTGAGGTCATGATGACTCTTCCTTATGCTAAGCAGATGAAATGTCAGAATAAAATCATAGCCTGGCTTTAGTTATGAATCTTAAATTAGGTGAGATAAAAAACCTTTTGAAGTGTCATGTAGTATGATTTAAGTTTGTAGCTCCTTATTCTTATCCAGGGTACTGGAAATCTTATTATATACTATGAAGACAACTTGCTAGCTAAGCTGACTTTAAATGAGCTTGTATTCACCCTATGGGACTAGTGAAGTATCTTCTCAATGCTGTTAGTTTACAATCATAAGCATGTTATTGGATTCATGTCTTGTTTTACTTCCATTGTTAATATTGTAATTGGTAGGTATCAAACCACACAAAGCCCAATACATCATTTTGTACATAATTAAACATGGTTTTATGTCCTCTCCTCTGTCTCACCCAATGGCAAAACACATTTAATTTTGGGCAGGGGAAATCAAAGATTGATGAGGAGTGAATTCAAATTTGCCATGTGTTGGTAAATTTAAAATAAAAACTTGAACTGAAATTTGGAGAAGGGGATGGGAGAAATTACTGTGTTACCTTTGTATTTTTGATACTTGATTGTGTTGTGTCCTAACTTCCTAATTTCAGGAATGCTGGCTAGGAAGTGCTAATGTGTCAATACCAGTACACTTTGCTTATGTTTTAGACAGTCTGTACGGGGCAAGAGTCCCTACATTTTTTACTCTGTCTACCACCATTATATCCTTATCATATTTGGATACAAAAAATTATTACTGCCATAGATTCTCCAGTGTTGCTAAGATATTTTCTAGATTTTAGTCCAGTGATATCATGTTTTGCTCAGGCTTCTGAAACTTGGATTATTAGTACTTATAGTAGTTTGGAACTTTGATTTAAACTTTTCCCTTTTCCATGTCAAAGTCTTGAGATGGATATTCTCCGCAGGACTAACAACTTCAGAACTCAGAGAAGGTACAGCACCTTTCCCATTTTCCTCATCTATTACCTGGGAGAAAATAAAAACCAGGACTCTTCACTTAACATAACTTTATAGCTCTGTCTCGTTCTTCTGTCTTTCTCCCTGTCTTTTCATAATCTTCTATCCCTTTAATCTGATGGAAAAAATATATATGTCAACATGTAAATACACATACACAGATACACACACACAGATGCATACAATCACATATTGTTTATAATAAAAACCAAAACCTATGCCAACATTGTGAGGCTCTGATATTGCCCAGTTCTGTGATAATAAATTTATTTCATCACTCTAGGGTTCCATTTATATGTTTAACTTTGCATTATATAGAGTTAGGTCAAGTCTGTTCTGGTCTCTGAATTAATTTTTATATTAATAGAATGTAAGCATGATCTCCAACTTCACTTTTACATATCCAATTTTCCAATCCCCTAATATCTGACTAATTAATTTTAGCCATTTTCTCCTGTGGAATTTTAAATGTGTCTTTGGGTATTCCTTTCCTGCCAATGATCTAAATTGATTGCTTCTATCATTTTAAGGAACCTGATGAATGCTTCCATGTATCATCTTTTGAAGGTCTTTCTGGAATTTTAATAGATACCTTGATTCCAGTCAAATGTGATCCAACATGCTATTTTAGGCTTAAGAAGGATTAATGATACCCGAATTTTGATTATAGCATCTGTGGGACCAAATTCTTAAAGGAATATGAAGAATAGAATAATTAAGATCATAGTAACTGCTTTAAAATATGTTAGGTTGTATGTTAGACATTAAAAGAAGTACAAAATAGAGAATAATGAATTGATAACCTCTATAATCTGAATGTTTGTGTCCCCCCAAAGGCCATATGTGGAAACCTAATCACCATTGTGATGGTATTAGGGAGTGGGATTAATTCCCTTATAAAAGGGGCCTCAGAGAGCTTCCTTGCCACTTCCATCATGTGAGAACACAGCAAGAAGTTGCCATCTATGAACCAGGAAGAGGGCCTTCACTCGGCTCCAAATTTGCCAGTGTCTTGATCTTGCACTTCTCAGCCTCCAGAACCATGAGAAATAAATTTCTGTTGTTTTTATAATCCACCCAGTTGATGGTATTTTGTTAGAACAGTTTGAATGAACTAAGACAATAACTCAAGCAAAAATTACCTTTATTTTCTAGAACATTAGTTTCTACAATCTGGTTGTACAAAAGAAGCACCAAGGATCTTAACAATAGTGGTGTCTGGATCACGGCATTTCAGAAACAGGATCCCTAGGGATCTCTTTTTCTAAGAAGCTTCCTAGATGGCTATTCTGTTAAAAAGAAAGGAAGAAAGAAAAAGACCCGGCACCACTGGTTAAAAATTTATAGTTAAAAGCATTTAATCACACTTTGGGTTTCATTTTTTACTTGTGAAGAACTTGGAAATAATTATATCATCCTCAAAACAAGAGAAAGCTGGGAAATCTGAGAATCAATGATTTCCAGGACCTATCAGAGACATGAAGTTGCAGAACCCCAAATCTGTAAAGATAGGTACATAAAGGGAGATAGTAATCAAGAATGGCTTATTTGGAATAGAGCCATAGACTGATTACTTAAAGGGTAATTTTGATGAATTTTTGAGTGCAGACTAGTGTGAGAGTGAGGATCACACTCTTGGGCACTACAATAATTTCATGGACATTACCTCCAGGAACACCACCAATTTCTTATAGTGAGGATCCAAAGATGGCTTCCTGTCTCTGGCAGGAAGAAGAAAACAGTAATCACTATGCAATATCCCCAGAAGCTTGACCATAATAAAGGCATACTTTCCAGGGAAGGGACTTTGACAGAGCACAATTCTGAAATCTAATACTAGTCCTGTATAGCTTTCCTGTTTCAACTAAGGGGGAAAAAAACAGAGACAACAGAGCTCTGGAACTGTGTAGCTGGGAAAGGAAATAGGTAGCCAAGGAAAATAAAAAGCTATTCTACTGGAGAAACACTTGTGAAAGTCACAGCCCTGAAAAACAGGGCCACTAAAATAATGAGATTTAATTGGAAGATTAGAGAATGTTCCCCTTCCCCAAATCTTATTAACACATCAAAGTGAAATGCAAAGAGAAAAAAATAAAATAAAAATAGAGTAAAACAGACTATCTGAGAACTTTGAGATAATTTCAAAAGTGTAAAATATGTGTAATTGGAATATCAGAACAAGAGGAAAAAGAGAAATGAACAGATAAAATATTTTAAGTAATAATGTCTGGGATAGAGACCAAAACACAAATCCAGGAAACTCAGACAACACCAGACAAAATAACTACTGAGAAAAAATAAACTACAGCTAAATATATCATATTTAAACTGCCGAAAACCAAAGACAAAGAGAAATTTAAAACAAGCCAGAGGGAAAAAAGGTCATCTTACATACTGATGAACAAATGTAAGAATTACAGTGGACATCTTACCAGAAACCATAAAGGGAAGAATGGAGTGGAGCAAAATATTTAAATATATTTAACTATAAATATACTCAGAGTATTAAAAATTCTATATCCATGAAAATTATCCTTCAAAAATAAAAAATAAATTAAAAATTTTTACAAAAAAATCTTGAAAGTATTCATTGTCAGCCAGATCTTCCCTGAAAAAAATCTTAGAAGATATTCTACAGTTAGAAAGAAAAGGATATAAATCAGAAACTTGGATCAACATAATGAGAGAAATAACACTAAGAAGAAATAAATGATCAATTATGTTAATTCATCTTAAAGCTACCTGCTTTCTTAAAGTAATACTATTAACAATGTTTTGGGAATTATATCATATGGATCAGTAAAATGAATAACATTAGTGTCATAAGGAACAAGAGAGAAGAATTGGGAATTCTGTTATGATGCATCTGTACTACACACAAAGTAGTATAATATTGTATTATTTGAAGGTGGACTAAGAATAGTTTAAAAAGTGTATCAAAAACTCTAGAGCAACCAATAATTTTTTAAAAGCAGTATAAAAAGAGAGATCTCATAAAATGCTCAATTAAAAAAGCACAAAAAAACAGAAAAGGTAGACAAAAAAGAAGAAAATGGGAGAAAAAGCAAATGTAACAAAAACAAATATTGTATATATTTGTTCAACTATGTCAATAATTACTGTAAATGTGAATGGTCTAAATACACCAATTAAAAGACAGGTTGTCAGAGCTGATAAGAAAGCAAGATCTGATATAAGTTGCCTGAAAGTAACTTTAAATTCAAGGACATAAATAGAGGGGTAACAAAGGGATAGAGAAATATATACCATGTTAATACTAATCAAAATACACTTGGGTTAGTTATATTATATTCAGGTAAAGCAGACATAGGAATAAGGAAGATCATTAAGCATAAAGAAGTACATTAAATAATGATAAATGGTTCAATCATCTAAGAATATAAAAATTTGAAATGTATATGAGCCAAACAAAAGAGCATCAAAATACATGAGGCAAAAACTGATAAACCTACAAGGAAAAAAGACAAATCCACAATTTCAGTTGGAAACTTTGTTAATGTTCATTCAGTGTTTGATAGATCAAGCAGAAAGAAAATCAGTAGGATATAGTTGACCTGAGCTGCACTATAAATATATTTGATCTAATTCACATTTATAGATCGCTCCATCCAACAACCCTGCTGGTGCCTTGATCTTGGACTTTCCAACCTCCAAAAAAATTTCTATTCTTCATAAACTACCCAGTCTGTGATATTTTGTTATAGAAACACAAATGGACAAAGACAAAAATTGGTGCCAACAGTGGAGTGTCACTATAACAAATACCTAAAAATGTGGAAGTGGCTTTGGAACTGGATAATAGGTAGAGGCTGGAAGAATCTGGAGATATATGCTAGTGAGAAAAGAAAAATAGCTCAGAGCAGTCTGAGCTGTGTGAGGTATGTAAAATTTATCAGGGCCAGAGAGACATGAGTATGGAACTTTAGTCATGCCACCCCTCTCCCACTCACCCCCACCCATAGCTGGGCAATTGTCTAAAGCCATTTGGTTGCTGATTAGCTGCCTCGCCCATTATCTTCATATTCCTGGAATTTGTGGTACAAAGATACAAAGAACAATGTATAGCCAATCCATAGCTGATGTTATTTTAATGTAAATTCTTGGTAAACAAGTTAGGAGCTGCCTCTTCTTTTCCTTTAAAAATCTACTTGTGCCTGCTCCTAATGGGAGTGTGTATTCAGGGCAACTTGAATCTATGCTCCCAGGTTGCAATCCTCAAGCTTGGCCCAAATAAACTCTCTATTTATATTAATTTTTCCTCAGCTTCTTCCTTTTAGGATGACACTAGAAAAAACCCTGAGTGCTGTGAATAGAGCACTAAGGGAAATTCTGGGCTCTGAAGAAGAGGAGAGCCATAGACAGAGTCTCAATCTTCTTTGAGATTACTTAGTGGTCATAACAGAACCTTGGTAGAAATATGAACAGTAAAGGCCATTCTGATGAGGTTTCAGGTGGAAATAAGGAATATCTTATTGGAAAGTGGAAATAAGGCCATCCTTGCTATAAAGTGGCAAAGAACTTGGCTGAATTGTATCTGTGACCTACTGCTTTATAGAAGGTAGAATGTGCAAGTGATGAACTAGGATATTTGGTAGAAGACAAATCTAAGCAAAGGATTGTCGGTGCTGCAGGGCTTCTCTTGACTGCTTATAATAAAATTTGAGAATAGAGAAACAAATTCAAGACAAAATTTATAATCAAAAAGGAAGCAGAACTTAAAGATTTGGAAAATCCTCAGCCTGGCCATGTAAGGAGTAAAAAGCTTGTTCTAGAGAGAATACCACGGGTGTCGTTAAGTGAAAGTTTGATAAGGAGATTAATATGGATAGAAGGAAGATAGATGCTATCAGGACAATGATAGAATGACCTTGAAGGTATTTTGGAGATCTTTGAGGCTGCCACTTCCATCACAGGCCCAGAATGCGAGGGCCTTGATGGCAGAATTGTTTCAAAGGAGGTGACTAGGGTGCTCTTTGTACCTTTGTGCTGCCTAGCTCTGCCTCAAGCTCCTGCTCCCCACATTCCAGCAGTGTTCTCTGGCTGCCTAGCTATGTCTCAAATTGGCCCAGGTGCAGCTCAGGCCACCACTCCAAAGGGCAGAAGCTGTAAATCTTGGCAGCATCCAGGTAGCACTAACAGGGTGTACAAGCTGTGGAGGCATTGCTGCCTCCACCTAGATTTTAAAGGATGCCTAGGAGAGCCTTGGTGTCTAGGCAGAGAACCTCCACAGGGGTGGGGCCACAGTAGAGAGTCCTCACTAAGGCAATGCCCAGTGGAACTGGGGGGTTGGAGCCACTTCCAAAACCCCAGGACTATAGAGCCACCAATATGTAATGCCAGCCTGGGAGAGCCACAGGCACTGGACTCAAACTTGAGAGATGCTCCATGGGCTGCACGCAGCAAAGACATGGAGATGGGGCTTCCCTTGGCTTCAGGGACCTAACCCTCACCTCAGTGGGTCCAGAAGGCAGGACATGGAGTCAAAGAAGATAGTTCTCAAGCCTGGATATTTAATATTCTTTGCCTTGTTGGGTTTTAGACTTACTTGTGGCCCGTTACTAATTTCTTCTTGCTTATTTCCCCCTTTTGGTAGGCGTGTCTATTTTCTGCCTGCCCCACCATTGTAATTTGGAAGCAATAATTTGTTTGACTTCACATTTTCACAGCTGGGGAGCAATTTACTCAGGATCAATTGTACCATCAGTTTCACCCATATCTGGTTTAGATGAGATGCTAGACTTTTGAGTTGCTGCTGAAATGAGTTAAGACTTTTGGAGCTATTGGGATGGAAGGAGGACACAAACTTGGGGGGGCAGGGGAGGGATGGTATGGTTTGATTGTGTTCACTTTAAAATTCATGTAAAAACTTAATCACAATACAAAAATATTAAGAGGTGAGGCCTTTAGGAGGTAATTAGGCCATGAGGGCTCTGTCTTCATAAATGGGATCAGTGACCTTATGAAAGGGCTGCAAGTGTGAACTAAAATTAAATAAAAGGCTTCCCCCCCACCGGCTGACTGAATGGACCCCCTCCTGGCCAAGAGGATATCCTAAAACTAAATTGTCTGCCATGAGAAGGAGGTCAGATATGCCCCACCATGTCCCCCTCCCTTCTTGGAGATATCCTTTGTAACTCATCAACAGGCCTAAGGCTGTGCAAGACAAACCTTCAGGTCCCCAATTTACACAACACATATATATCCAGTGATTTGTCTCTTGTCTAAAACATTCCAAGCCTTTAGATAAAGCTTCATTTTTTTTTAACCAATTACAAGTCAAGGAGTCTTTAAACCCACCTATAACCTGCAAGCCCCCTGCTTTGAGATGGCCCGCCTCTTCAGGCCAAACCAATGTATGCCTTCCATGTATTGATTTATGACTTTACCTGTAACCCCTACCTCCCTAAAATGTATAAAACCAAACTATAACCCAACCACAGTGAGTCCACTTGCTCAAGGCTTCTTGGGTATGGCTCCGGGTCATGGTCCTCAAATTTGACTCAGACAACCTCTTTAAAATTATCTTACAGAGTTCGACTTCTTTTCCGTCAACAGAAGTAACTATCTAGGCCTTTTTTGCCCCTCTGCCCTCCACCATGTAAGGACATAGCATTAATGGCAATATTTGGAAGCAAAGAGCAACCCTCTTCAGACACTGAATTTGCTGGTGTCTTGATTTTAGACTTCCCAGCCTCCAGAACTGTCAGAAATAAAATTTTATTATTTAAAATGCAGAAAAGTTTAAATTTTTCCCCTGAAAATTTGATCATTTGAGTCTATAAAACAAACTGGTAATGACAGATTAACAGGAAAAAAAGGAATACAAATTTATTAACATGCCTACATGTGCATGGGAGTCACATAAAATATGAAAACTCAAAGAAAGGGCCAGATGGTTGATGCTTTTATACCATTTTGAGATTACAGAAAGAATAGGGGCTTTAAGCATGGCAAGGCAGGTTATAGGAGGGAACAAAAAAGAAAGGCAGTCTTGTTATGCAGATGAAACCTCACAGGTAGCAGCTTTCAGAAATAATAGATGGTAGCCAGTGGTAAAAGTTTCTTTGTAGGACCTTCAAAGCTGTCAGACTTTCAATTAATCTTTCCTAAATCTGGACAAGAGGGGGCCTCAAAAAAAGCCTATTTGCATCTGCTGTTTACCTCACTTTATTTCCTATATAGATGCAAATCACCCCCGCAAAAGAGCAGCTTTTCAGAACTGTTCTTGTGTTTGCAGTCCCTCTTAGTAGTCATCTCAAAATATGTCAAAGACATACATTTTGTGGTGAAATATTTTTGGTTTCCTTCAATAAATTGCCCAGTCTGAGGTATTTTGCTATAGCAACACAACTGGACTAAGACATTAGGTAGTATTCTACTAAAATATATACAACAAGATCTATATATGGAAACCTACAAATCTTTGATGAACGAAATAAAAAATATAAATAAATGGAGAGATATGCCATGTTCATAGACCAGAACATTCAGTGTTATTAACATTTCAGTTCTTCACAGTTTGATCTATAGATCCAATGCAACACCAATCAAAATACCAGCAAAATAAATTATAGACATTGACAAATTGATTCTAAAGTTTATATGGAAAAGTAAACATTCTAGAAAAGCTAGCAAAATAGAAGCAATTCTTCCTAGAAGAAGAACTTAGTAGGACAACTCACACTAACTGATTTTAAGAATTAGCATTAAGCTACATTATCCAAGACAGCACGGTATTGGCAAAAGAATGCTTCTATTGAAATAACTCAATGCTTGTCTTTTCAACAAATAGTGCTGAAATAATTGGACATTCATTAAAAATAAGCAAACAAACAGTACAACCTAGACACAGTCTTCACATCTCTCCTATGTAAATGTAAAATGCAATGCTTAAATAGATGAATGAATTTAAAAAACTGTGGAACAATCATACAATGGAATACTATTTACTGATAGAAGGAAATGAGCTAGTCAGACATGCAGAAACATGGAAGAATCTTAAATAAATTTTGCTTAAAGAAATAATTCAGTGCAAAAAGGCTACATACTATAAGATTTCATTTATTTCTTTTTTAGTTCATTCAGGCTGCTGTAACAAAATACCATAAACTGGGTAGCTTATAAGCAGCAGAAATTTCTCACAGTTCTGGAGGCTGAGAAGTTCAAGACCATGCCAGCAGATTCAGTGTGTGGTGAGGGCCCACTTCCTGATTCAAAGATGGCTGTCTTTTTGCAGTGTCCTCACATGGCCTAAGAAGAGAGGGATCTCGCTGGGGTTTCTTTTATAAAATCATTAATTCTGTTTATGAAGACAGATGATAAGGCTGGGGAACCTTATCAGTTCCCAAAGACCTCATCTCCTAATACCATTAACTTGGAGGTTAGGATTTCAACACAGAATTTTGAGGAGACA
Source organism: Daubentonia madagascariensis (assembly GCA_023783475.1). Lineage (NCBI taxonomy): Eukaryota > Metazoa > Chordata > Mammalia > Primates > Daubentoniidae > Daubentonia > Daubentonia madagascariensis. The sequence continues at coordinate 32,353,696 of JAKFHU010001569.1, forward strand.
GAAATATTCACTGCAAAATGGATGACATACTGATAAAGCAAAAATAAACTAATGGTAAAAAGATCACTGCTAGCCAGGAATTGCAGGGGGAGAACACTGAAAATGTGAGCGAACCACAGGGAATTTTTTAGGGCTGTGGAACTATTTTATATAATAATGTAATGGAGGTTATATGGCACTAGGTGTTTGTTGAAACCCATGCCTTATAAAGCATAGAGTGGACCTTAATATATTCAAATGACAAAAGAAATATTTGTGTAGTCAGGAGATCCCAGGATAGAATACAGACTGTGAAAAATAATCTAACTTTGTTACATATGTATAAAATAATCTTTACCTAATGGGGTCAGGAGAAAGAGGTGCTGACCTAAAATACCTTGGAAATGAGTAGAGACAGTAAGACTGAAAGGAACTATGCATAAGCACTGTACTCTAGTTAACAAAGTTGTTTCCCATGGGACTACTGTCTAACAATTCTGAAATCACTATACATGTATACTAAAATTGAAAAATGGATGGTGGATGGATGGAGACAGTTTTTTCAATGTGAGAGTTGGAGGCAACAAGTAAGCAATGAGGTATATCTGAAATGATCCATGTGGTAAATGATTAGAGATGGAGACATTAGTATGAACTCATATTTAGCTTAATATAGGCACAGATACATACACATAGAAATATTTATAGATATGTGCATATACACAGGTTACTATATATACATGCATCTCCTTGTTACATGAGCTAAGAGGACATAGAAGCAATGGCACCCCCATAGCAATTAGCTATGCGGACATATACTGCCCAGATCTTAGTTTCTAATGCCATTCTGCAATAAAAGAAACCAGGTCTCCTTGGAGAAATAGCTGATACTAGGACCAGGGCAGGATATATCCAAGATAATCCTGGCATATCTTGTAATGCCTGAATGTAATAAAGTTCTCAAAAAATTACAATTATGGTAGTATGTCCAAGGGACACCATAGCCAAATGTAAGATCTCTTACTGGTCAAAGCTGGAAAAATTCAATTAATAAGATAAAGTAATATTGGATTAAAACCCAGAGTATAAAATAAATATCCATGAGTCCATACTGATATAAATGAATTATTAAATAAATAAATAAAAGGGGAAGAAAAGACAAATTTCCCTTGCAGAAGAATTCCAATTAATTTATGTAGATACAGCCCTAAAGGGATTGAAGCATAAATCTCCACTCCTTAAACATGGTCTGCTCACTGTGACTTTCTTTAAAAGGGTACAGGTATGCAAAAGGAAAGAGAGTACCTTTACTATGGAGAAGCTTGCATTCTGCAAAACACCTGACCAGTGTGCCTAAAACTAACATCATCAAAAACTAGAAAAGTCTGAGAAAGTGTCACTGCCAAGAGGAGCCTCAGAAGATATGTAAACTAAACAAATGTGGTATTCTGAATGGGAATCAGGAACAGAAAAAGGACATAGATAAACACTAAAGAAATCTTAATGAGGTATGAACTTTAGTTTACAACAAAGGATCAATACTGTTTCATTAATTGTGATAAATATATGATGTTAATGTAAGATGTTAATAATATAGGAAACTGGGAATAAGGCATATGAAACTATCTGCACTGTCTTCACAACTTCTCTAAATCTAAATATATTCTAAAATTTTTTTAATAAAAAAGTAAGAAAAGCAGTTAGAAATTACATAATTGTTCTACTTCTCAATCAATGTTAACCTCAATTTTGATTAACAAATTTATTCTTTCTTAATTACATAAAATGTATACTTATTTTGATGTCTTCTCTCTACTGTTTAGCTAGGGATCCTTCTTAATTTGAAACTCTACTGGTAGATTCAGAAATTTTAAGTACCTACATATTTATTTTGTTTATTGAAAATTGCCTTTGGATTGGAAATTCAGTATTTTCTTAAAAATAAGGAATTCATGATTAAGAACTTAATTTATCCCAAGGATTGTCCTTAGAAATTGCACTCTAATATCCTTGTTTAAGAGATAACAAGACTGAAGATACACATAGATAGTTAGAAGCAGAGCTTAGGTTACAATAAAGATCTCTGAACTCACAGTTCTGTGCTTCTTTCTCTTTACAACATTGCTAATTTTCCTTCTTTATCTCTGGTCCCATTCCTGCAGCTGTAGGTATAAATTAAGATAATTCCTCCAGTCCTGTTCTGGCATCACTGGGAATAAATAAGAATAAAATTTGAATAGTCTATAAATATATATCATTCTAAAAAATTTACAACTGAAGAATATCTTTTGAAATACGCTTTTAAAAATGTTTAGATATTAAATTTTTCAAACATCTCACAAGTGTTTAAGGAAAACATGTTTGCATTTTATTTTTATGGCATATTTTTATAGTAAATCATTGTAATACAGGATTGATATTTTTATCTGTTAAATATTATGAGCCATTTTAGCCAAAAGATGGCCCATACGTAGCACCTGTACTGACCTAATCGACAGTAATGGCTCATTTGTAAGTTTTATAACCTAAGGGTTTAATATTTCATTGCAAAGACTCTAATATGTTTTGGCATGAGAAAAATCTATGGAAGAATCAAATGACTTTTTATAGATTATTGAGTAAATAACACTCATTTAAAATAATATATATTTCAGTACCAGGAGATTATGTAAATGTTAGAGACCTCTTTTATTTTCTTAACCAACTGCTTGAATTTCTATTGCACTTATCATTTTCTGTCACAGTTCTGGTTTCTTAGAAGTTAATAATTGCATAATGTAAATGGTGGTTGAGCAAATTTGCTTAAGAGAAGGAATGTTGAGATCAGTTACCCTCCATTGCCTCATCAGTGTCTCTATTTCTTTTAAATTACATTCATGATAATAACAAACATTTCATGAAAGATATTCAAGGGGTAACTTAAATTATTGGTTTTATAATTAGCATATTATAATAAAGAGTTTCATTTTCAATGTTATTTTTCTAAGTACCTATACTGGTCCCTGCAATTTATCAACACATTTTACCTAACATTTATTATATATATCATGTAGATGTATTTAATACTATTTATTAAAAATAGAATCTTTTTCAAGTGTATTTACTCTAGGACATAATTTAGATTACTCCTATTAGGGTAATATCAAGCAATTCTCATGTTATAAGTGGCTCTGCCCGACAAAACTCTTTGAAATATCTCTCTGGCTAACCACAGCATATTGAGCATATTGACCTACTTATCACTGTAGAAGCAGTTTCTCCAAAATGAGAAGTTCTCTTTTTAGACAAACTTACAGTATCTTCTTTGAAACTATATATATATTCTTTTAAACTATATATATGATATATATGATATATATATATATATTGTGTGTGTGTGTGTGTATGTGTGTGTGTCAGTGCATACCTTGGCATAGTTACATTTGATTCAAAAGATTCCAAGGATAAACAAAGGAAATGATGTTTACTGGGAAATTACACAGACAAGGAATCTGGAAGGAATCACTTTCTCAGTGAGGCAAGAAGGCAGGGATGATGAAAGAGACTCCAGGATAAGCAGTCATGCAGTTGTTGATATTGGATGGTTAGAACAAATCAAAAAATGAAAGAACTCACTTGTAAGAAAAATTGCTGCTATCCAGAACATGGCACTTATGGAAAGCACTATCCAACAGAAGCAGAATACTCATTATCCTCAAATTCATATGGAGCATTTACCATGACTGATCACATTCTGGGGCATAAAATACAGCTTAATAAATTGAAAAACATAGAAATCATACAAAGGATGTCCTCAAAACACAATAAAATGAAACTAAAAATCAATAACAGAAAGATAGCTTGAAAACCTCCACATATTTGGTGATCAAACAACCTTAAAAAAGAAGGAGATCCTGCCATTTACCACAACATGGATAAAACTGGAGGACGTTATGCTAAGTGAAATAAGCCAAACACAGAAAGAAAAATACTGTGTGATTTCAGTTATATGTGGAATCTAAAAGAGTCAAATATACAGAGATAGACAATAAAACATATGCAAACACAGATAGTTACATATAGAAATACTTACATATACACGAGTCATTATACACAGGTATACTTTTGCCCCATCAGTTGAGAGATCTTAGAAACAATGACCCCCAACATCAACAAGCATATGTAGTTCCCAGATCTTGGTTTTTGATACCATTCTGCAATAAAAGGAACAAGGCTCCTTGGAAAAATGGCTGATTCCAGGATGTGGCAGAAAATATATAATATTAGCCTGGAACATACTGTAGTGCCAGAAAGTAAGGAAGTGCTAAAAAAAAAAAAAATTCATTGCTGAGGGTCAAAGGGACATGTGAGCCACCTGACTAAAGAACTTTCAAAACTCAACAATGAACAAATCCATGTTGTTTTGTGTAACAGTAGTTTGCCTTTTAAAAAATTAGTATTCCATGATATGTATGTGCCACAATTTGTTCAACCATTCACCTATTGAAGGACTTCTGGGGTGATTCAACTTTTGGATATTGCATATAAACTTGATATGAAAATTCAGGTATAGGTTGTCATGTGAACATAAGTTTTCATTTCTCTGGGATAAATGTCCAGGAGTGAAATTACTGGGTTGTGTAGTAGTGGTATGTTTAGTTTAGTTTAGTTTTTTTAAAGAAACCACCCAACAGTTTTCCAGAGTAGCTATATTATTATTCATTCACGTTGCAAATGTATGAGTGAGCCAATTTTTCTGTATTTTATTTTATATTTTAGTCATTCTGATAGGTGTATGTGATGTCTTGTTGTGAATTTAGTTTGAATTTCCCTAATGGATAATAATAGCGAACATCTTTTCATGTCTTTATTTGGATCTGTATATCTTCTTTGGTGAAATGTCTGTGATATTTTTGTTCATTTCCAGGGAATTACGATGTGGAAGAATAGAAAAAGAGTCCCAAAATTTTATACAGGCATACTTTGTTTTATTGCACTTTATCTTACTGTGCTTCACAAATATTACATTTTTTACAGATTGAAGGTTTGTTGCAACCCTGTATTGAACAAGTCTATTGGCACCATTTTTCCAACAGCATGTGTTCTCTTCGTGTCTCTGCATCACATTTTGGTAATTCTTGCAATTTTTCATTATTATTGTATCTGTTATGATCTGTGATCAGTGATCTTTGATGTTACTATTGTAATTATTTGGGGTGCCATAAACTGCACCTACATAAGATGGTGAACTTAATCGATAAGTGTGTGTGTTCTGACCACTCCACCGACCAGCTGTTTCCCCATCTTTCTCCCTCTCCTTGGGCCTCCCTATTCCTTGAGACACAGCAATATTGAAACTAAGCCAACTAATAACCCTGCAATGGTCTCCGAAAGGAAAAATTGAACATCTCTCACTTTAAAACAAAAGCTTGAAATGATTAATCTTGGTGATAAAGGCATATTGAAAGCCAAGATAGGATGAAATGACAAGTTGTGAATGCAAAGGAAAAGTTTTTGAATGAAATTAAAGGTGCTAGTCCAGTGAACCCATAGATAAGAAGGTGAAACTGCCTTAATGGCATAAGGAGAAAGTTTTAGTAGTCTGAATAGATCAAGCTACTCACAACATTTCCTTAAGCCAAAGCCTGATGAAGAGCAAGGCTCTAACTCTCTTCACTTCTATGAAGACAAAGAAACATGAGGAAGATGGAGGAAAAAAGTTTGAAGCTAGAAGAGGTTTAGGAAAAGAACCCATCTCCATAACATAAAAGTGCAAGGTGAAGCAGCAAGTGATGATGTAGAAGCTGCAGCAAGCTATTCAGAAGATATAGCTAAGATCATTGGTAAAGGTGGCTACACTGAGCAACACATTTTCAATGTAGATGAAATAGCCTTCTACTGGAAGAAGATACCTTCTAGGACTTACATAGCTAGAGAGAAGTCAATGCCAAGCTTCAAAGCTTCAAAGGACAGGCTGATTCTTTTGTTAGGGGCTAATGCAGATGGTGCCTATAAGTTAAAGGCAATGTTTATTTACTGTTCTGAACATCGTAGGGTCCTTAAGAATTATGCTAAATCTACTCTGTCTGTGCTCTAGAAATGGAACAAGAAAGCCTGGATGACAGCACATCTGTTTACAGCATGATTTATTGAACATTTTAAGCCCACTGTTGAGACCTACTGCTCAGAAAAAAAAAGATTCCTCCCAAAATATTATTGCTCATTGGCCATGTACCTGGTCACTCAAGAGCTGTGATGGAGATGTACAAGAAGAATAATGTTGTTTTCATGCCTGCTAGCACATCTATTCTTCAGCCCATGGATCAAGAAATAATTTTTATTTTCAAGTCTTATTATTTAACAAATACATTTTGTAAGGCTGAATCTGCCACTGATTCTTTTTCCTCTGATGGATGTGGTCAAAGTAAATTGAAAACATTCTAAACAAGATTTACCATCTTAGATGCCAATAAGAACATTCACGACTCATGAGAGGAGGTCAAAATATCAACATTAATGGGCGTTTGGAAGATTTCAACCCTCATGGATGACTTTGAGGGGTTCAAGACCATAGTGGATGAAGTAACTGTAGATGTGATGAAAATAGCAAGAGAACTAGAGATAGAATTGGGAGTCTGGAGGTGTGACTAAATTGCTTCAATCTCATTACAATACTTTAATGTATGAGGAGTTACTTCTTGTGAATGAGTAAGAAGGCAGTTTCTTGAAATGGAATCTACTCCTGGTGATGGTGTTGTGAACATTGTTGAAATGACAACAAAGGATTTAGAATATTACATAAACTTAGTTGATAAAGCAGGGTCAGGGTTTGAGAGGATTGACTCCAATTTTGAAAGAAGTTTTACTGTGGGTAAAATACTGTCAAACAGCATCATATGCTACAAAGAAATCTTTCTTGAAAAGAAGAGTCAATCAGTGTGACAAACCTTATTGTTGTCTTATTATAAATAATTGCCACAGCCATCCCAACCTTCAGTAACCACCCCTCTAATCAGTCTGCAGCCATAAACATCAAGATAAGACCCTGTAGCAGCAAAAATATTGACTCAATTCATATCACATTAAAAGGGCTAAATTCTCTAATTGTTAAATACATTTCAAAAGTGAATATGATATATCCACTATCTCAATAAAAAACACAAAGAATATGAACAGTCAACTTGATTAAAAGTAAATACAAATACTTTTCAAATATATAAAATGTTTGATCTCAGTCAAAATTTTTAAAAATCATATTAAAATCATGTGATAACATTTTTCACAGTCTATTTAGGCAATGACCAAATTTTGATAATATACTCTTAAAGGGAGTGGGAAAATAAACATTGTCTTACTTGATGTTTTGGAGTTCAGCTATAATGCAGCTAGAAATATTTATCAAAATTGATATTTCACATACCCTCTGACATAGCAATTGTGTTATTTGAAATAATATAAGATTTGACAATATCTAAATATGCCACAGCTATACACAGTTGTATATACGCACTCCTACAAATGTAGCTGTTAGAATAGAGAAGCTGCATATATATTTATACAAAAATTTCAAGGTATATTGCTAATTAAATAAATCAATATACAGAATATTGTGTATAGTGAACTACTTTTGGCTATGAAATATGTATATGTGTATAAATGTAGTATATGCACATATGGTTATATATGCCTAAAATATCTTGGAGAATATCTTCAAAAGCACTACCAAGGATTGGCAAGAGTGCTTCCCTTGGGAGAATGAGGAGAAGTTGGGATGGGGAAAAGTAGAGTTTGCTGCTCCCTATTGCATTTAGTACCAATGGAAAATTAGATCAAATGTAATTAAAACATAAACAGAATTATAAACCTTAATTGCTGTCATTTGTACTTAATCTATTTCATTTACTTCAAATAAAGTATTGATGCTTTATTTAATCTCTTTTTAGTAAATGCAAAATAAATTTTAAAAGATGTTCCTATCATTTTTATTCTATGAGAAGTGCATCTTTGAACTACCTTTGACCTTTGTTCTTTTGCCATTCTCATGTTAGCAGATTTAAATAAATTTCACATCATTATGTAACTCTAAGTTCAGATGGTCTATTTTTGTTCTTTTTTCTGTTTAAACATTTAGAAAACACATTATTTCTGAAAGTAGCATTGTGATTTCATTGTGATTTCCTGGACTCATTTACCTTTTGAACTTGCTTTCCTGAGAGCATTTCTATTTATTATCATTAGCAAAAATCAATTTTTTGAAGTTCATTTCTTTAACAAAGTACATTTCTTCCCCCCCTTCTGTTTATATTTAAGAAATCCTCTCTCAAACTTGCCTCTCTCTCTACTCTTGAATAATTTTTTGGATGTCTTTAATTAATCCTTTGTTATATATACAACTTCTACCCTAAAGGTAATTTTTATCCTTATTAGATTCAGAGGGAATTGTATTGGTATCACAAGCCATTTCTAAATAACGTCTATGTAACTTTTTACTGATCTAAAAAGTCAGGATTGTGTGAAAATGTTGTCTCAAAAGTAAGGAAATCATTTCTTTGTTCTATTTGAAGGTTTTCATTTTTCCTTGATACCTGGAGGAGATTTAGTTATGTATGCATAACCACCAATTCATATTTTTAAAAAATGCAATGGAACAACAAATGTATGACCCATGAAAGAAATAATTGATAAGGTGGACTTCATTAAAATTAAAAACTTCTGCTCTGCAAAAAGACAAGGTCAAGAGAATGAGATGATAAGCCAGAGAATGGGAGAAAATATTTATAAAAGTACATCTAATAAAGAAGTTTTATTCAAAACATACAAAGAACCCTTAAATTTCAACAATAAGAAAATAAACAACTAGAATAAAAAATGGGCTGAAGACTTTAACAGCCACCTTACCAAAGAAAATATATAGATGAAAAATTAGCATATGAAAAGATGCTCCCCATCATATGTCATCATGGAAATTCAAATTAAAACAAAAATGAGATACCATTACACACTCAAGAGAATAGTCAAAATCCAGAATACTGACAACACCAGATGTTGACAAGGATTAGGAGCAACAGGAACTCTCATTCACGCTGTTGGGAATGTAAAATGGTACAGTCACTTTGCAAGACAGTTTCATAGTTTCTTACAAAACTAAACATACTATTACCATACAGTCTATCAGTCGTACTCCTTAGCAACTACCCAAAGGAGTCCACAGCTTATGTCTAAACCAAAATCTGCATACAGATGTTTATAGTCGCTTTATTTATAATTTGCCAAAACTTGGAAGCAACCCAGACGTCCTTCGGTAGGCGAATGGATAAACTTTGGTACATCCAGATAATGGAATATTATTCAGCACTAAAAAGAAAGGAGTTATTTAGCTATGAAAACACATGGAGGAATCTTAAATGCATGTTACCAAGTGAAAGAAGCCAATGTAAAAAGGCTACATACTATATAATCCCAACTATATGACATTCTGAAATAGGAAAAACTATGGAGACAGTAAAAAGATCGGTGGTTGCCAGGAGTTGGATGGATGGGGAGAAGGATGAATAGGCAGAACATAGAGTATATTTAGGGCAGTGAAAATATTCTGTATGATACTATAATGGTGAATACATATCATTTTACATTTTTCAAAACTCATAAAATGTACAACACCAAGAATGAACCTTATGAACTATGAACTTTGGGTAATTATTATGTGTCAATGTGTTTTATCAATTGTAACACATCACTCTACTGGGGGATGTTTATAATGGTGGAGGCTATACATGTGTAGGGGCAGCGGGTATATGAGATATTTATGTACTTTCAATTTTGCTGTGAACATAAAAATGATCTAAAAAAATAAACTCTTAAAAACATGCAATGGAGGTATTTTCAAAAAGATGTTTATTCTTTTATTTATTTCTCTTTTTTTATGAGAGATCACCTTCATTGTATTTTTCATCCCCATTACTTCTTGTGCTACTTTGCATAGTTTGTCTTTTCTACACATTTACCGTAACGTAATTGATTTCTCGAACATTCTTTTCAACTACATTGAAATAGTATCTATTTGATGAATAGTTTCTCTTTCTCATTATTAAGTATAGTCTTTCCTTTGTAATATAGTTTCTTTTTGTGTTGATAATTTTAATTTTAATGATTTTAGGGCACACAGCTACGTGTGTGTATGAGAATGAGTACTGAAATTTAATCCTCTAATTCTGGTGTTCTTTCAAAGCCATCAATTGCCTGTCTGGAATTTTTGAAGGTATTAGGATTAAGATAATGCCTAAAGCTTTATTCCAAAAATATATTTTGGCTATAGACTAAAATATTAGTAAGAATATGAACTTAAGGAACATGAACTTGAGGATCATGGCAGAGGTAATTCAGGGTGCTCATTGCAGAGAGACAATTTTTTCTTCCTGGGCAAGTAGCATCATCATATTTTCCAAACTCTCTTGTAGTTCATTCAGTTAGAAGCCATGTGACTTAATTCTGGACAATGGAATGTGAGCCATATTTAATATAAACCAACTCCAGCCTTGACACTTAAAATCATCTTACACAATCTTTCAGCTCTTTGATCCCCTCCTAGAATATATTCTCCTCCTTGGATACTTTAGGATACATGTGTTTCAGATCAACAGCCAGAAGATGAAAGGAGTCTGTGTCTCTAAATCACTTTTTGAAGAACACTTACCCAGGAGAGTTATCTGACCACACTGGAATATAACATGTGTGGGAACTCAAGCTTTGTTGTATTAAACTACTGGAATTTTTATGTGGTTAGTTAAAACAGTATTAGTTACTGTGACCGATGCAAGTATAAAATGAATATTTATCTACTTTTTCTTAAACAATATAAACAATACATAAGTACTTATATTTTGATGCATTAAGCTTGAAACATCTTTCCCAAGATGCCCCTTGCTGCCGTCTCTGCTCTCCTGGTGTTTTGTGAAACTGTTTCACAAGTGAACAAATCATGAAAGAATCATTTATTTGACAGAAGGGTCATCTCAATATATCTTGGATCACCTCTACTCCCTAAGAAAAGCAGTACAACTGCATCACTAGATCCTGATGGCACTACTATAAACATTGAACTTTTTGTAATTTTGTAAGGAGCTTGAAAGTTAGGTCAGAATTGAATATGTGACAATATAACAGGGCATGATGTTTTGAGGAAACTGCAGGATCAAAGGAAGAAAGATCAAATACTTTAAAGGTTAAAGGAACTATACTTTATTAACACATTGTTCCTGGAAATCCTGGAAAGAAAATTTAGGTAGTAGATTATAGCTATCTTCTGAAGGGCCTTGAATATTTGAATATGGAATCAAAATTTATAGGCAGTGGGAAACCAGTACATTTTTGAACAAGGTGGTGACATGATCACGGCTATACTTAGGAAAATTAATCTATCAATAAAATTTAGAATTGTAGAAAGAGAGCAGAAGTGTGTAGCAAAGAGGAGGGGTATTACTGGAATTGTACATGAAAGATTAATAAGGGAGCTGGAAATTAAGAATGAATTGGTATAAGATTATGTGGGTAAAACACATAGAGTTTGGCAACTGAGTGGCTGTGGAAGGCATTAAATATAGGAAAGTCAAAGATTATTGAGTTTTCAGTCTAAAAAGAACAAAGATTAGTATATTCATTAAAAAACCATAAACAGCTTAGAAATAAAATATGGTAAGTTTATTTTTAAATAATATTGACTTTCATAAAAATGAATTAAAATGAAGTTTGAATCCAATATAAGAATAATTTCCCAATACTACTCATGTATCAAGTATTTTAAAATGATGATAATTATTATAACAACAAAATAGCTAAAATGTTTTGAGTATTTACTGTATTATTTGCACTGTACTATGTGCAATATATGAACTATGAAAATGTTCACGCTAGCCTTTTTTTAAAACATTTATTTATTTATTTCAGAGTATTACGGGGGTACAGACATTTAGGTTATATGTACTGCCTTTACTCTGCCCGAGTCAGAAATTCAAGCGTGCCCATCTCCCAGAGAGTGTGCTCTGTACCCCTTAGGTGTGAATTTACCCATCCCTTCCTCCCCCCTCCCCCCTTCCCATCAAAATGTTCATGCTAGCCTTATGTGAGTGTGGCAGAGACAATTCTATATTTTCAACAAGGCTAGTTTTATTTTAGTCTTTCTGGATACATAGGAAGTCCACATTTTTCAGCTCCTGTGGCAGTTAGCCTGGGTTATTCTTATTCTGTTCTGGCCTAGCCATAAATTTCCCTACACAATAATCCATGTTCTTTATTCCTCTCATGGTGTCCTTGGAGGACCCATGTTGAAGATGGCAGCCCTGGACAGTGGAAGGCAGCGAGACTTCTGGGTCAATGCTGGGAAGAGAGCCATGAAGGAGTGCTGCCTGGCCCTCATTAGACTGTGGCATGAGCTTTTGCAGATGTCTTTATTGTATTTGGAGAGTGAGATTTCAGAGCTTTTGTCCACAACCTGTAGCCTAACTAATATCAAAGTGGCTCTTTGAAGTGGGGAGCTGTCTTAGCAAAACCTAAAATTACGTGGCATTGATTTAGCAGTTGGATGACAGGAAGCACGAAAGCTGATACTGGAGACTTAAAAAATCGTAATCCATGTTTGCAATGGCAAGAGATTTATTAAGTCATCACCTGCAATAATGGAGCAAATGACGTGTTTGTCAGGTCAGCCAGACGAGGGAATGAGACCAGAAAACAGGACTTAGAATACAAAACCCTGTTATGGTATGTTGGTTTCAAAGGGCTGGATTTAGAAAACATTTGTATGTGTTTGGTGAATACACGAACAAACCAGCCAGTATGCAGTCAGAGATGAAAGGATAAAGGCTCTTTCGGAGTTAAAAAGCTACTGCTTCAAATGCCAAAAATGGGCTGTGAGAATCAAAGTTCTGTTAAAATATCTTAGTTGAACAAGATGAGTGAGAGACAGAGAGAGCAAGCGAGCGCAGGGAGGAGGAGGAGGAGGAGGAGATGGAGGGAGAATGGGAAGGAACAATGTTGAGTTGGGGGGTGCATGGGAGCAAAGTGGCAGAAAAATAATGCAGATCTGAGAATTATGATTGGGAAAAAACTTTGGATGTGGTTAGTGGTGAGTGCAATGACTGGAAACATAGAAAGGGAGCCTACTAAGTCTATGAGGGAATCTTATTACTAAAGAAACCACAGGGCTGAGCGAAAAATACCTTCGACTTTTGGAATCATTGGTCTACTAGTCTTCCATGAGCAGTAGGCTTCAAAAGCAGTACCAGTCCAATGGATGGCACGCTCCAAAATGTTCTCTTCAGATATGGCCAAAAAGAATAATAAATAAGGTGCAGTTTCCCAGAGTGTAGAACAAGGGGTTATGGCAAATAATGGGCAAGAGTTTCCCCAGAGAAAATATTCAGGGCCTAATAAATGTTGGTATTCATTTTAATTGTTGCAACCCAATAATTTGGCATTTGTTAAGAACCTGAGTTTTGATTAAAGTAAATTTGATTTGATTCACTTAAGTTTGAAAAGGAAAAGTCATTTCAAAATTGAATCAAGGGCCAGGCACAGTGGCTCATGCCTGTAATCCCAGCACTTTGGGGGGCTGAGGCGGGAGGATTACTTGAGCTTAGGAGTTCAAGACCAGCCTCAGCAACATAGCAAGACACTGTCTCAAAAAAATAAATAAATAAGTTAGCTGGGCATGGTGGCACATGTCTTTAGTCCCATCTACTCAGAAGGCTGAGGCAGGAGGACTGCTTGAGCCCAGGAGTCTGAGGTTACAGGAAGCTATGATCCTGCCACTGTACTCTAGCCTGAGTGAAAGAACGAGATTCTGTTTCTAAAAAAAAAAAAAAAAAAAAGAAAAGAAAAAACTGAATCGAAAGCTACACATGACTACTGTTATTTCATTATCATTTGTACTCCAACAGAGCCTGTATTACCTGTTATAAAGCATATTCTTTACCCTCTTTCACAATAATATGAATATGTCGATATATAAACATGCACACACATGCACATACACACAAATACCCATATACATTTTTCTAAGAATATAGCTGCATATATATACGTGTTATACATATTGAAAATTAGCACCTATATATGTACAAATATATATTTTATATATATCTCTTTTGTATAAGGTAGTATTGAGATATTTTGCTGACTTCCCATAGGCAGTACTAAGATATGAAGAACAAACTTATTAATATTTTTGCTAATAAATATGACTTCTGGAAACAATGGTGGTCATTACACAGGAATGAGATGGGGGTTTCTTAGTGAAATGGAAGTGCACAAACATTTAGAGGATACCTATTATATACCAGATACTCTGCTTTGTGTTAAATACTTTTACTCACAATAGCTAAATGCATTAATACTATTATCCATTTTATTTTGCACAATTAAGTAATGAGTTCAGATTTAAACCTAATATTGTATAACACTGAATTGACCCAATATAAAGATGACACAGGAACAAAACCACCTGCAGGAAAACCAGGCTGCTCCAAGTAAACACAGAAGTTATTTTAGGAATCATTTTACAAGAAAGAGTTGAAACTATTAATATTATATTTTCCTCTCCTTATTAGCAACTTTTTTTGTTGCCCAAAATTTACATCAAAATACTGCATTTTAGCTATTAGCACATTCATTTTTGAAATAAATTTATCTTTTTAAGCATCATGAAAAGTGTGATTTAGTATACAGTATTTCATTTTGGTTGGAAATATATTGAGGCATATAGCTGATTGTAGTAGCTTTTTAAACCTTGCAATTACCAATCTAAAATCTGAATATTAGAAAATTATTGAAGGGATCTTTTATACATGATGACTGATTTTGTGAATAATTTTTATAATTCACTGGTCTAGAGTCTTTTGAACATTGCCTGCTAAAACATTTTCTCTAGGTAAATTATTGGTGTGTGCCTTTAATGAGAATATGATAGTATATGCAATTCAAATACCATATAATTTAAAAGTTATATTTAAAGACTGGCTCAACCACTGATGGAAACCAACTTTTTTTTCCCTTAAAGAATCTGAAGTGATATCTGAGACACTTCACATACACATGTTAGGTAAAATAGTACTTAGAAAAAGATTTATGTATCTATATCAATCCTCCCTAAAATATAGGGCAGCAATATAAATGCAAAATTGTAAAGGGATGAACATTTAGATAGACCATAAATACAATCATTTTGTTAATATTTTTAAAATACAGTAGAAAACAAAATGACAAAAACATTTTTGTTTTCAAAATATTTTAATGACAAAACTAATACACTTCTGACAGTAAAAGAAAAAATGTAATGATCTAATTATATCTGCCATGCCATATTTGATTTGTGTAATAAAATATTCTATAACAGTGGTAAGTTTTGAGTTAAAGATAACCTCTCAGGTTTTTTTCTAGACTTTTGTGTACTGTATGGCCCAAGTCTGCATGAGACAGTGCTCTGATTTTTTACAAAGTGGTGCAGTACATTTCTTCTCTTATAAATAATGTGTAATCCCTAATATTCCTTGTGGTCAAAAATGACAGTTTCAAAGATTTCTAGTTTAAATAAGAACTATAAAGATAAAATTGTCAAAGAAACAAAAATCTAAACTATCATCTTATATATTTTCTTTTATGTTATATCAAATAAATTACCAGTTCATATATTTTCCTAGAATTACCTAATATTCTAGCACATCTAATTAAGTTTTAAAAAAACTCTGTATAGTATGTCTGTATATGTCTATACATCTTTCATAATATGTCTCTCAGCTTTCTTTGTGTATTATTTTGTTTTCTATTTATAATGACTTTGTCTAAATATCAAGTTTCTAAATTTGAGAAGATAACTGGAAAGACTGAGCATTTAAATAAAGTTATGTGGGAAATTATTTAAAAATTTAAATGTTTAATTAGAACATCCAAGAATGCTTAATACAGGTCACTTGAGGATTATGCCTATATTTAACACACATTTTAGATTCAACCAAGAGACACTTAAGAATTATAAATGGATGCTTCTATAATAAGACAGAATTAATCCTGTTTGCAAACCATTCTATTTATATCAAAAGGCATTGTCCATAAAAATTCCTTACAATTGTTTTTGTATAAGATTAAATATTGCCAGGAAATAATGTGCTGTTCTTTTAAAAAAGTCCAAAATAAAGTAAAAATGAGGACTTTATTAATAATGCTGTAGAAATAAACTAGTGAGGGTGCCTGAGTATAATTCATCAGGTTTTGCTGTGATAGTGTTGCATAACAAATAACCCTGAAACTTAGCGGGCTACAGAAACTAACATTTATTAATTGCTCATAGATCTATGCATTTTTGTTTTCTATCTTATACTGTGATTTGCTGAGATTATATCTGCTAAATACAGCTAGGATTGGCTTCAAGCTGAGTGTTAAGATTAAATAGATTCCATATGTCTCCTCATTCTGAGACTAAAGGAGCACCTCTCATCTGGGACATGGAGTTTACATGAAAGAGGAAAGAATTTAAGAAGTAAATAGAAATATACAATGCCTCTTAATGTTTCTGCTAAGAACTAGCACATATCACTTCAGCTCAATTCACGAACTATTAGGAACATTTCTATCCCCAAGTTATTGCAAGTTACAGTTTTATGAAATTTTGTTCTACTATTAAATGTGGGTTGAAATTTTTTAGTCTACAATAACAGCCTAATTGCTGACAACCATGTATCTCCAATGTCAATGTCATATACTTTAGGTTTTGTTGTGGCAGCATCCCACATCTGGTACCAATTCCTGTATTAGTTTGGTTTTGTTATAATCCTGCATGACATTCAATCCTCAAACTCTCTGGGTTCCAACACCTTGCATTTATTTCTTGCTTCAGTGTTTAAGGGTTTGCTGTAGCTCTTTAGAGCTCTACTGATCTCTGCTAGACTTTGCTGAACTTTGACATAGGATGCAAGTTGGACGCAAGTGAGGAGACTGCTCTACATGTCTCCTCCCTTTGGGAACCAGGATGAAGGAGCATATCTTATATGAGACTTATTCTCTTGGTAGCAGACAGAAAAACAGGAGTGGTGAATAGCTTACGATGTCTCTGAAAACCTCTGCATAGTACTGGCAAAGTCTCCTGTCCACATTCCACTGGTCAAAAAAAGTTACCCAGCCAAGGCAAAAGTCAGTGGAAAAGCAGATTTTTTGACCACATTAACCATGGCAAGAATTAGAAAGAAAGGAAAAATCATGAATAAATAATACAACCTACACACTGAGTAAAGTAGATAAATATCCTTGCATTTTTCATGCTGTTGCCAGTAGTCTACTTTATTTGAAAAATCAGTACTGTTGCAATTATTTCACTAAACTATATAAAACCATTTTCAAGTTAACTAATTGTGGCTTTCTGTTTTGTAAAATTAATGCTATGGTCTCATACACAAATCATCCATTTAAACATATAGTTTTCAATGTCTGCTTAATAGAACAACGCAAAGAAGCTTGATCTTTCTGCAACTAAAAGCTGGGGTGACTACTATTAAATAATAACTATACTTATAATGATAAATATTTAAAGAGTATGACAATGCCTAAATCAGGTAAATGTTTCTAACAATATTGTTTGTTTGGCTAATCAATTTCTCCAATTATTGTGTTGGAAGATAAAATTGCTGCTGTTTTTGGCTCTCTAAATGGTAGTAATAGTGAAAGTTTGGGGATTTTTATTTGCTTGTTAGTTATTGATGTACACATAAGCTCACTGATAAATGAAGCTGTCTTTGCCTACATACTCAGTGTCATTCTGCCCATAATTTTATCACCAGGGAAGAATGTGTGCAATAATTGCAATCTTTATACTTCAGCTTTTGCAAACATCTAGCAATGTTATGAATCACAAATACTCTCTAATAATTCTGAAACAAATCCATGCTCAAGCAGTAACACCTACCTGCAGGAGATATTTCAAACTTCTTTGAATATGACAGGTGTCTTTGTTTGTGCTGCTATAACAAAATATCTAAGACTGGGTAATTTATAAAGAACAGAAATTTATTTTCTCACTGTTCTGGAAGCTGGGAAGTCCAAGATCAAGTCGCTGACAGGTTTGATTGTCTGGTAAGGCCTGTTATCTACTTCCAAAATGGTGCCTTGTTGGTGTATCCTCCAAAGTGAGGAACTGCGTCTTCACGTGTTGAAAGGCAGAAGAGCAAGGGAGCTGAAGGCTGCATGAAGCTACTATTATAAGGACCTTAATCCCATTGAAGAGGGAGGAGTCCTCATGACCTAATCACCTCTTAAAGGGTCCACCTGTTAATACTATCACATAGACCATTAACTTTAGACACCTGAATTTTGGAAGGGACATATTCAAACCATAGCAACAGGTTACTAATGGCTTTACATCAATATTTTATCATTAAAGTATGTCATAAACTAGATTTGGTTTATATATTAGTTAATATAAATATTTTATATATATTTATATATTAGAAATTAAAATCCTTGTTCAAAAGAGCTGGTCAATATTTATTCAGTAAACACAATGGGAATGAACAGTGTGTGTGTATATATATATAAAAATATATACATATATATAAATAGATATATATTCTTTTAAACATATGCCAATCTCAATATTTCTAAAATGACATTAAATGTTTTTGTACCTGTTACTGACTAAGCCCTAACCATTTATTTAGGGAATAGCCGGTGTTTCTCCAAAATTCATCTTCCCTTCTTTCTGCTAACATGGTCAGAATATATTTCCCATTTCCCTTGCTTTGAGATGTCTCTATATGACTAATTGTCAATGAAATTTGAGCAGAATAATGTTTCCCACTTCTGTGTTTATTCCTTAAAATGGTGGTCTTACCCCTTTCCACTGTGTTAGAACACACAGTGATTTAACTATGATCCTTGACACAATGAGAATGTTTTATGGGAATTTATAGTTGCAACATGATAGAAGAAATCTGAGTCACTGAATTTCCACGTAGAACAGAGTCATATTATAAACATTGTCTATTAACCTATAACTGTTACATAAAGGTGAAATAAACTCTGTTCTTTCAAGCACTGTCATATGGGCTTTTACATTAACACCAATAAGCCCATGTTGGTTGTCTGATTTAGCGACAAGGCATAGTACTGTGTACGTTACAGTTGAATACAGCACATACCTGCATTAGGACAGAATCCTCTTGTCAAATATAGAATCTCTCTTTTTTCATTTTTTCATCACATGGGTTAGCCAATAAAACATTTTTGATGATGGAAAGTACAGATCTCTTTTACATTATTTTGCAAAAATCACACAAAATAAATACATCAAGATCAAAAAAGACCACTACTAAGTTATGTGTATGTAAAAATATATGCCAGTTTTGAACTTCTTCATTTAAAGATAAAATGAGTTATTCCAATTTTCATCCTCATTTTTAAACTTTATCTTTTCCAGAAGAGGTGCTTCAGAAATGGAATGTAGTTTTTACTAGAAAACAAATGATATCAACATAATATTTTGAAGGTTTATATTAAAAAATCTGAAAATTTTTGTTGCTATGAAACACACAAGATTAAAGATTTTACTCTTCTCCGTGTTAGCTATTTGTCTTGAAATGTGATAAACTACTATATCGTTTTCCAAAGCTATGGTGATTATTTAAGCCCCAGGGAAGGTCATTATCAAATATGCAATAATATAATCTATGTAATGCACATGATGCATTCTGTTCTCCAATTTAAGCTCAGAAGAGCAATTAGAAGTAGCAGAGTGATAGGCACTGACATAAAGCATAAGGATAAATACATACTTCTGTACAAAATGTATTTGAAATTTATTCACACTTTTAATTTAAGTATCGGTGAAGTAAAGCCATTTTAATGTATACTTTTGATGACTCCAAAATTTGGGTTTTTTCCTAATTCAGACACATTACAAAATAAGCAAATTTAATTCTTATGGAATTGCTCATTAACTTCAATTTGATGTAATAAGAAGCATTCCCCAGAGGAAATATCATCACTGTTGACATAGTTTGGGTTCCTGCAAGTGCAGTACTGAGAAGCACAGGTAAGGAAGTGGGGAAAGTGGGACAGGGAAAAGATAATACAAAATGTATTAATGTGCCCATTATGCCTGAGGGTAACTGAGGCTCAATCTTGCTGTGACCCGGGGGCTCTCTGAGAAACACCATGCAGCATACCCCAGGATTGTCTTAACAGAGAGCAGGTAAGCTCTAGCATTTATTTACTAAGTCTCATCTTGCATTATTGAGGGTTGCTCCTAGGAGTGGCAATTCTACCACACTATTGCCTTACATATGACGGTGGGGTGCAAGCTCAATTGGTGCTGGAGAAAGCCCTTAGGCAGGAAAGAGAGACAGATGCAGAACTTTTAGTTGAGAAGCAGTCAGCGTGTTGGAAATTGTCTGTAGCTACCTGTGAAATCAGGTGGCCGAAGGCAAATGTGCTGGTTAATCAATAGCACCTGCCACACTCTACTTTGTATCTATTATACTGTATTTGTTCATCCATTCTCCAGTATTTATGGAACACTTTATTGGGAAAGATCAGTTCTAAATGCTTTGAAAATAGCAGTCAACAAAACAAAATTCCCACTTTTGTGGAAATTTTGTCCAGTGGAGGAGACAAACATTTAAAAAAAAGCCAGAGAGGGCCACAGCAAGATAGCTGAATAGAAACCTCCAGTGATTGTCCCTCCTCATTAACACCAATCAACTATCCAGGCAAGAAAAAACCTTCTGAAGAACGAGAAGGTTCTGGTTAGTGATCACAGTACTTGGTTTTACCATTATATGAAGGAAAGAGGCACTAAAGAGGGCAGAAAAGACAGTCTTGCATTGCCTACGCACCCCTCCCCTATCCCCTGGCAGTGCCACACCAGCATGCCACGTGGAGAGAGAATCTGTGTGCCCAGAGGAGGGAGAGTGAAGTGATTGTGGGACTTTGCACTGGAACTCAGGGCCACTCTGTCACAGGAGAACACAACACAGGGCAGAATTCTGCTGGTGCCCACAAAGGGAGCATTTAGATCTGCCCTCCCAGAAGGAAATCTTACACCCTGAAACTCAAGTTCTGGCTAGCCCCACCAAAGTTGACAAAAAGCAGCCTGGGGCCTGGGCTAAATTCATAAGGCAATCAGGTCACAAAGGCTGCAGACTTGGGCAATTTCTGTGGCTGCGCAGGCTAAGAGCCAGTGGGCTTGGGCTGCACATGACCCAGTGAGACATCAGCAGCCGTTGCCAAGCCAGTGCTTGTGTCACCCCTCCCCCAAGTCCAGGCACTGCAGCTCAGGGAGAGTTGTCTTCCACTTGGGGAAAGAAAATGGAACAGGCCAGAGGACTTTGTTTTGCAACCTGGGTACCAGCTAAGCCACAGTAAAATAAAGTATCAAGCAGACTCCTGAAGCCCCTGAGTCCAGGCCTTAGTTCTAGACAGCATTTCTGGACATACCCTAGGCCAGAAGGAAACATGCTTCCCTGAAGGTAAGGACCCAGTCCTAGCAAGATTAGCCACCTGCTGACTAAAGAGCCCTTGGGTTTTGAACAAACATCAGAGGTAGCTAGGTAACAGTCAACATAGGCTTTGGGTGAGACTGGGCTGGCTTCAGGTATGACCTGGCACTGGTGGCCATGAGGGAGGGCCCATATTACTCCTTCCCCAACTCCAGCAGCCTAGCACAGAGAGTGAGGGAGAGAGTGAGGAAATTTGCCTGGTAATCCAGGGAATTCTTCTATATCTTACCCAGGTCCACAGAAGCAGTACCAACAGGAGTCTGCAAGAATCACAGCATTACTGGGCTTGGGGCACCCCCAGTGCTGATATAGCTGCAGTGACCAAAGACTTAGATCACAACACTCAATTCCTTTTGAATATCTGGAAAGTTTTCTCAAGAAGGATAGGTTCAAAGAAGCCCAGACTGCGAAGATTAAAATAAATACCTAACTCTTCAATGCCCAGACATTGACGAGCATCCACAAGCATCAAGAACATCCAGGAAAACATGACCTCATCAAATAAAATAAATAAGGTACCAGTGAACAATCCCAGGGTGATGAAGATATGTGACCTTTCAAACAAAGAATTCAAAATAGTTGTACTAAAGAAGCTCAGTGAACTTCAAGACAACACAGAGAAGGAATTCAGAAGCCTATCAGAGAAATTTAGCAAAGAAATTGAAATAATAAAAAAAAATCAAGCAGAAATTTTGGAGCTGAAGAGTTCAATTGACAACTGAGAAATGCATCAGAGTCTTTCAACAGCAGAACTGACCAGGCAGAAGAAAGAACTAGTGAGCTTGAAGACAGGCTATTTGAAAACACACAAAGAGAAAAAAGAAACAAGAATAAAAAGAATGAAGCACACCTACAAGATCTAGAAATAGCCTCAAAAGGGAAAAATCTATGAGTTACTGTCCTTAAAGAGGAGGTAGACAGAGCGATTGGGGTAGAAAGTTTATTCAAAGAAATAATAACAGAGAACTTTCCAAACCTAAAGAAAGATATTAATATTCAGGTACAAGAAGGTCATAGAATACCAAGCAGACTTAACGCAAACAAGACTACCTCAAGGCATTTAATAATCAAGCTCCCAAATGTCACAGATAAAGAAAAGATTCCAAGGGAAACAAATGAAAACAAACAAACAAAAAAACCCCAACATATCAAAACCTATAGGACACAGAAAAAGCAGTAAAAAGAGGAAAGTTTATAGCAATAAGTGCCCATACAATAAAAAGTAGAAAAGCTTCAAATAAACAATCTAATGATGCATCTCAAAGAAGTAGAAAAGCAAGAGCAAACAAAACCCAAAATTAGTAAAAGAAATAATAAAGATCAGAGCAGGAATAAATAAAACTGAAGCAAAAACAATACAAAAGACCAACAAAATGAAAATTTATTTTTTGAAAAGATAAACAAAATAGACAAACTTTATGTAGACTAAGTAAGAAAAAAAGAGAACATCAGAGTTGAAAAAGGAGACATTATAACTGATAGTGCAGAAATTCACAGGATCATTAGAGACTACTATGAGCAATTATATGTCAATAAATTAAAAAAACTAGAAGAAAGGCATAAATTCCTAGGCGCATACAACCTACCAAGATTGAACCAGAAAGACATCTAAAACGTGAATATACCAATAACAAGTAATAAGATAGAAGCAGAATAAAAGGTCTACCATCAAAGAAAAGCCCATGACCTGAAGGCTTCACCACTGAATTTTACTAAGCATTTAAAGAAGAGCTAATACCCATCCTACTTAAACTATTCCAAAAACTCGAGGAGGAGGGAATACTCCCAATACTACCAACACCAAAACCAGACAAAGACAAAACAAAATGAAACAAAACAAAAAAACTATAAGCCAATATCTCTGATAAACATAGATGCAAAAATCCTCAATAAAATACTAGCAAACTTAATTTAACAACACATTAAAAAGACTTTTCATCATGATCATTGTGATTCATCCCAGGGATGCAAGGATGGTTCAACATATGCAAATCAATCAATGTAATACATACATCAACAGAATGAAGGACAACAACCATATGATCATTTCAATTGATGCTGAAAAAGCATTCAATAAAATTCAACACCCCTTCATGATAAAAACTCTCAAAAAACTGGATATAGAAGGAACTAGCCACAACATGATAAAAACCATACATGACAGACCCACAGCTATATTAAAGTGAGTGGGGAAAAACTGAAAGACTTTACCCTAAGATCTGGAACAAGACAAAGATGCCCACTGTCACCACTGTTATTCAGCATAGCACTGGAAATTCTAGCTAGAGCAATCAGACAAGAGAAAGAAAGAAAGGGCATCCAAATTGAAAAGGAAGAAGTCACACTATCCTTGTTTGCAGATGATATGCTTTTATATCTAGAGACACCTAAAGACTCCACAAAAAACTATTAGAATTGATAAACAAATTCAGTAAAGTTGCAGGATACAGAATTAACATACAAAAACTAGTAGCATTTCTATATGTCAACAGCAAATAATCTGAAAAAAGAAGCCAGGAATGTAATCCCACTTACAATAGCTAGAAGTAAAATAAAATAACTAGGAATAAATTTAACCAAAGAAGTGAAAGATCTGTATAGTGAAAACTATAAAACATTGATGAAAGAAATTGAAGAGGACACACAAAATGGCAATATATTCCATCCCTACGGATTAAAATAATCAATATTGTTAAAATGTCCATACTACCCAATGTAATCTACAGATTTGATGCAATCCCTATCAAAATGCCAATGACATTCTTCACAGAAATAGAAAAAGTAATCCTAAAATTTATATGGAACCACAAAAGACCCAGAATATCCAAATCCATCCTGAGCAAAAAGAATAAAACTGGAGGAATGACATTAGCTGATTCAAATTATATTACAGAGCTGTAGTAACCCAAAAAGCATGGTACTGGCATAAAAACAGACACATAGACCAATAGTACATAATAGAGAACCCCAAAATAAATCCACACATCTATAATGAACTTATCTTTGACAAAGGTGCCAAGAACTTACAGTGGGGAAAGGACAGTCTCTTCAATAAACGGTGCTGGGAAAACTGGATACCCATATGCAAAAGAATTAAACTAGACCCTATCTCTCGCCATATACAAAAGTCAAATCAAAATGGATTAAAGACTTAAATCTAAGATGTGAAATTATGAAAACACTAAAGGAAAACATTGGGGAAGTGCTTCAGGACTTTGGTCTGGGCAAGGACTTCTTGAGTAATATCCCCAAAGCACAGGCAACCAAAGCAAAATCAGACGAATGGGATCACATCAAGCTAGAAAGCTTCTCCACAGCAAAGGAAACAATCACCAAAGTAAAGAGAGAGCCCACAGAATGGCAGAAAATATCTGCAAACTACCCACCTGAGAAGGGATTAATAACTAGCATGTATATGGAGCTCGCACACCTCAATAGAAAAAAAATCAAATAATTCAATTGCAAAATGGGCAAAGATCTGAATAGATATTTCTCAAAAGAAGACATAATGGCCAATGCATATATGAAAAAATGCTCAACACATTAGTCATCAGAGAATTGCAAATCAAAACTACAATGAGATACCATCTCCTCCCTGTTAAAATGGTTTTTATCAAAAAGACAGGCAATAACGAATACCAGAGAGGGTGTGGAGAAAGGGGAACCCTCGTACATTGTTGGTAGGAATGTAAATTAGTGCGACCACTATGGAAAACAGTATGGAGGTTCCTCAAAAGACTAAAAATAGAACTACCATATGACCCAGCAATCCCACTGCTGGTTATATATCCAAAGGAGGGGGATTCAGTATATTGAAACATACCTGCACTGCCAGGTTTATTGCAGTACTATTCCCAATATGCAAGATTTGGAATCAACCTATGTGTCCATTAATGAATGAATAGATAAAGAAATTGTGGCACATATACACAATAGGATATTATATAGCAATACAAGGAATGAAATCCTGCCATTTTCAACAACATGGATGGAACTGGAGAACATTATGTTGAGTGAAACAAGCCAAGCACAGAAAGATAAATCTCACATGTTCTCACTCATATGTGGGAGCTAAATATTAAAAACAACTGACTTCATGGAGACAGAGGGTAGAATGATGGTCACCAGAGGCTAGGAAGGGTAGTGGGGAAGGGGTGATAAAGTGGGGCTGGTTAATGGGTACAAAAATATAGTTAGATAGTTAGATAGAATGAAAAATATTTGATAGCATAACAAAGTGACTATAATAAACAAAACGTTAGGATATACTTTCAAATAACTAAAGAGTGGAATTGGAATGTTCCTAACACAAAGAAATGATAAATGCCTGAGGTGATGGATACCCCAATTACCCTGTTTTGATTAATTCACATTGAATGCCTGTATCAAAACATCACATGCACCTTACAAAAATATACAACTATTATGTATCCATAATACTTAATAATGAAAAAGCAAATGATTACCTAATTAAATGAGATAGATAGTAAAATTGTCTATATCCCCCCCAACCCCAAGCACCTGAGTGTGATAAGCAGCAAGTTTTAGTTCATTATAAGTAAGAATTTGCCATGTAGATACCTGCAAGGTCTGAAATGGACTGCCTCTTGAATTAATAGTTGGATTTTTATGTGTTAAGAATAATGTAGAATGATTAATGCATTATATGTGATATTTGATTAAAGGATAATTGAAATTTTTGCTGACTTTGAGAGAATTCGTGATGCATTTAAAAATTTATTTGTTTTGATTATTGATTTAACCTGCAGACATTCTTGGTATGTTTTAGAATTAAAGAATAATATAATATCTGAAATATTTTACCTCACCGAAGAGTACACTTTGATTCAAATTATGATTTACTTTTTCTTTCAGGAACTCTCATAAACTGTTTTTACAGAGCATGTGTGTTTATTATTGAACTCCTAACCCCTCCCCTAGTATAGCAATGGACACACAATATGCACTCAATGAATATTTGTAGAACAAATGATTAAAAATACTACATTATCTGTCCAGAGTATATATGCATGGACTTATTTTAAATATTAATTTAAATATCTTGAAATTTTGATTACATTGCAATTTTAATTTTCATGTTTATTTGTTATCAAGCAATCTGCACATCTTTTCTCCCACATATATTTAAATTTTGAAAGTAAGTTAGCTGCAGACTTAAAAGCTAGAGGAATACAAGGAACTTCAATTATCCTAAAATTTAATTGAGAATGTTCTGCAATAGACACTGTTGTAGTAAAGCTTTGAATACAGTGATATTCAATCTCCTTTGTAATTAGTCATCAGTGGTGGTGAGCATGCCCAAGTGGTTTCTAAAATTTCCTATATAAAGTTTATTTCTTGTATACCAGTACCAGGGAAGTTAGAGGGAGATTAATATATGAGATGTATGAATGATAAGCTAAAGAAGTTGCTTTCTCCTTTTGATTATTTTTCTCTGTACTAGAAAAGAAAATTAAAAAATCAGAAGCTTCTAAGTAAATAGTGAAGCAGAGACCTTACCTTGCCCTCCAGGAATAGCTTTAATAGAATAAAAGTGCTATATAAATACAGTTTCTCTTGTCTTGTTTCTTCTTCTTCACTATATGTGATACAGATTGCTTTAAATAAATGTTTTAAATTGATATGTATGTAATAATATAGCACTAATAAATCTTCAGCCCTCGTGAGGAAATTTTGAAAATTACTACATGTATATACTCATATATGTGTGTGTGTGTATATATATATATTAATAGCTGTTCCTTGATATATTCAGGGAATTGGTTCCAGCACCTCCCATATAAACCAAAAAAAACGATGTATACTCAAATCCTGCAGTCGACCCTGCAGAACCACTGTATGTGAAGAGTCAGCCCTCAGTATAAGCGGGTTTCACACCCCAGGAATACTGTATTTTTGATCTGCCTTTGATTGCAGAACCCGTGGATACAGAGGCTCAACTATATTTATCGAAAAAAGACCAGTTTGGGTGGACCCACACAGTTCAAACCCATGTTGTTCAAGGGTGAACTGTAAAAAAAGTATATATATAGATACATATGTATATATACACATATATGTATTACACATATACACACTCAAACACACACACATAAAGTAGAGCCCTAGTTAAATTATACAGTAATTAATAAAGTTTGTATAAGGCTATTATAATTTGACACTTTCAAATAAGGGCTACTTAAATTTAAAAAAAAATTTTAAATTATAATTGATTCCAGAAACTGACTTAAAACAAACATAAAGTCATGGTCACGGGAGCATGATAACTGCTTTCCAGAAATCATTTCTATGAGATAGTCACACAAATTTACAAATAATCTCTGTCAAGCTGCATTTTTAGATTTGCATGAAATTTTGATGTGTGTGTACCTAAAATTTATCTATACATATTTACATTATATGATCCATTATCATTATAAAAAAGAAAAAGTATCTAATTAGAGATGACTTTTTCCTTCTTAATCTACACTCACACTTAGGTGTTCTTCATAGTGTTCAGCTGAGTATGCTTTTGGCAAACATACAGATTTGTTTTTAATGACTTGAGATTTGGAAAATAGCCTTTTTTATGATGATATTCTCACTCTAGATTCCTAAAATAGAGGTCTAGAAACAAGTCACAATTCATGCTACACAAATGGGCAGTATTAGGTTGTAGGGCAACGGTGGCTTTGTTGGTTTCATGAGCATTGTGTCGAATATGAGAAACTGCATTGTGAAAAAATTACTAATTCTAAATATGTGTGATATTCATTGGGTATATAGTGATACTTACCTTCCTGTCTTAGACACATTTTCAACCAAGTTTGAAAATAGTTCTCAAGATAGTCAAAAGTACCTTTGTGACCATTCCCCCAGAATCTAATTATGTTAATATCTTTTCACCTCTTTACTTAGATTATGTCTACAAAGACGACTTAAAATGGTGTATATAATATAATAATAAAGTCAATATGTGTGATCTATGCATTGTATCCTAACATGGTCAAATATTTAGACTGAATTAACTTTCTTTTTTTCCATTTAACCTGGGTTTAATAAATGCACAGCTCTCAGCATTGAGTGAAGTACTGACAAGCCATGAAATAACCCCCTCTCCCATTTTTCCCTTCTAGTAGTTAATAATAGCTTAAAAAATCATCACCCAGGAAATAAAAGCTGATTTGGTATTGCTGCATACTTGGTAGGAAACAAATCACTTGTATCTGAGATGAAGAAAGTTAACTGGGATAAGTGTTTCCTTCTTCCGCCTCTTCTTTATTTCTCATTTTCTTTTTTTTAATTTCCTTTTTTTTTCTTCCTTTCTTCTTTTTCTCTTTTTTCTTTTCCCTTCTTGCTTTCTTTCCTGCCTCCCTCCCTCCTTCCTTCCTTTGTGTAATTCTATTTTATTATAATCAGGTATAAACACATAAGAATACCATGCTACTTTCCTTCCCTTATCACGACCTGCTAACTTCAGCTTCACGACCTGTGGTTTTGCCATCTTTCCCCTTGAATGTCTTATGCTGAGGGTAAAGCAGATGATGGATTAGGTGAGGTTGGGTCTCAGTTTTTCATTCATTGTGGCAATATGTTTTCATTTATACTTCTAAAGAAACACTTGATTAACCCACTGCTCAATGTATGGCTGTTTATGCCTCATTGTTTCCTAGAGAAAAGTTATTTTCTTCAATTCATGCTTGTTTTCAACTCTTGCCACATATCACTTTAATATACTTTGGGAACAGAGGGTAGCTGCCTCAAAAACATTCTTTAACATAAATGATATGGATATATAGATAGACAGTAAAAGATGGATACATGATAGACACATACTTGCTTGCATACACACATACACACACACACACACACACGGGATAGGGAATAAATGGTAATTAGATTAAAGTGTGAATTCCTGCTTGCCAAGTGGTGTTGCAATAAGTATTATTGAGCTCAATGCACACACAGAAACTCAAATTGAAGGACCTTAAATTGTCCACATATTGTTATTAAGCACTGAAAATATATTTTCCTTTCATTGCAAGGTAGAGTACATTCTTGCTCCCCTAGAATTTGCAGTAGTTCAAGACTGCTTTGGTCAATAAATGTAACACTCTGCTTAAGCTTTAAGAAGTCTAGCAACTTCTATCTTAGTCTCTTGAAACTCCGAGTTACCATGTAAATTTTCCAACTGTTCTGCTGGATAGACCATGTGGAAAGGCCCTAAAATTAGAGAAGAGGAGAGGTCCTGTCGAGCTCAGCCTTCAGTCTTTTCCACCTAAGATGCCAAACATAATGAACAAAGTCATCTTGAATCATCCAGATCAGTCTACCTGCCAGCTAAGTATTACTACTGGTGAGCTGATGCTGCAAGGAGCAGAAGAATCACCCAACCAAGCCCAGCCCTAGTGTATGACTCACTAAAAACAATGAGACGTATTAAAATGGCTGTTGTTTAAAACCCTGTATTCAGTAATTTGTTGCTTGTCAATAGATAAAAAGATCACATCTGTGGGCATGAGAAAATCTACTTAGTCTTCTAATAATTTCTATAACTAATGTACATTTTCTGTATTATTCATAACACTTTCATATCTATATATAAAATTTCAATTATGGTTTTGGCTTGGACTAGCTATGAGCTGAGGAAAGAGATGTGGATAGCACTGCATGGTTTCTCCCATTCAAATTTCTGATATACTCTCTGTTTCTTTCTTTGTTTTGGATTTTAGAGTGAAGAACGATGCTAAGAAAGGAGTGAAACTATATAAATTAGAGGTCTTTCTTAGAAGAAGGGGTTGACGGCTAACCAAGTTGCAGCTCTGCACTAAAGGAGAGACACTTCATTGACCTTGGTTGGAAGCTGTGATTTAGTGAAGGTATGGCTGCTTACAACTCCCCAAGGCAGTCCCTGAAGAAGTCAGGCTCCATCCCAGGTTGCTGTCCAAAAGTCTGAGCACTTTTTCTGTTTTTCAGCAGCTCCAAGCGCTACAAAAATGTTTCAAATTGTGTTTCAGTTTCCCTTTGAAGCTTTTTTTTTCGGCCTAGTCAGCTTCTGCTTCAAGGCCCTCCTTGAGCTTTTAAAAAGATGAAAGGATGTATGAAAGTCAATTATTTTCAGAAGAATAAGAAGGGAAAACAATAACAAGAACTGAGAAGTTGAGTGAGACATATCCTTGTGACTTGCTTAAAATAGGCTAAAACATTTGCAACTTCTTGATGTCAGTTGTGCAAAATGGGCTTAATAACAAGTAGTCTGGTCTGCATACATATAGAATTCTGATGTGATTGCATTGCACTGGGAAAAATTACCAAAATAAGACACAGTTTGTAGCTATTCACATTATTATCTGTCAGGTTATGCTGTTTTATTCACTATAAAAACTTCTTGCCTGAAAAGTGTGACTACACACAACAGTTTTCAAAAATGTCTTCTCTATGTGACCAAGTAATTGAAATATATGGAAAAATTAGTTGGCATATTTGATGATCATAAATAATGAAAATGTGAAAATCAGAATTTAAGATGTCACCAGACATAGCATTGTCAAGTTTTCAAAAAACATTTCAAATACTTGCGAAAAATAAAAAATAACTCCAAAACTTTCAGCATCAAAAGGAAAGGCCAACAGTCAAACATCTATTGCCAAAATCTTAGACAAGTTTCTGCCACCTATTAGTTTGATATATAGCAAAAATAGACTATACTACAACTTGAAATAGTGACTGCTAGTTCGGGCTACTGGTTTCCAGTTGAATACACAGAGACACAAAATTATACAACAACAGAAAACTGTGGACACGACACTGGTCAAGGATTTTCCAGATCTCTGAAGAAACTATCACTAACCATGGCAGAGATAGAACTCAAGGCAAAAAATAAAAGGTGTTAAAAAGATGATGGTAGATTCCCATCCATTCGCAGAGAAAACACATCTTCTCAGACTAGAAAGAGGAAATATTTATTCTTTTCTCCACCCCAAACATACATGCACACACCTTACAGGAGCAGCTTGCTGGTTTTTTTTCAGGAATGTGACAACACTGTATGTTCTAGTTTCCATTCATTTCCATTTCAGGTCTTACGTGGGCATCCTGTGACCTGTTGGAATGTGATATTCATTACAGAGAAAAGAAGAGATGAAAATGTTGGTATGTTAGGGGTTACAGTGGCTCACACACTGTTTCTGAAAAGGAGAGAACTGCAGACTGCTTCAAATATTTCAGCAATAAATTTCCATCATTGAAAAAAGAAAGCCCTTTAATTTCAGTAAAATAATGTCAGATAAATAAATGAACCTTAACAGAGATCTGGGCATGCATATATTACAATCCAGATTCATTTTTGACTCAAAGAATTACGATAGCAGAAATAATTTACCCATTCTGTTTATGTCAAAACTTAAGCCAAGCTTTGCCTCTTTCCATGTTAGGATTAGCAAATAAAGAAAAACTGAATTTTGTAATAAAACCAATGAAAGATAATCAACATAAGAAGTGAAATAGCAATGAAAATAAATAAGAAAAATATAATCATATATTCTCAAAAATGTAAGGAAATGCTGACCTTAAAACATAGATGAAAGATAAGATGATACAATACATTCTAATGAAAAGGTATTTGGTAAAAACGAAGAAGGGGGGGGAGAGAGAAAACTCTTTAGGATATGACAATATTATAAGGACAATTAAAAATGTTCCTAAAATTTGATACCTATTTCTGAATGAAAACTTCATAAAATAAAATCAGTGATGTAGATGAAAACTGTAGGAATGTCTCTTAATCTAGATAATAAAAACAAAGGATTAGAATGAGAGAACATTAGCATAAAAACTATGGGGATAATGTGAAAACAATACATAACAGATATGCAGTGCAGGACACAGAATAAGATGCAATAAAGGATGATATGTATCCTTGAAAATTTAAAGAAAAGCATATGGAAAAGCTGGACTAATCTAAAGTAATACAAATATGTAAATGAGTAAGAGCAACAGCAAAAATAATTCTTGAAAGAGCAGAAACATAATAAAAATATTCAATAATAACAATCTAGTTACAAAAACTGACTTTTTTTGATAGAAATTGAAAGTACAGTCAAGTGTATACATTTTAAAGTATTTGTAATAAAAATTCCAATGGTGTTAGAGTGAGGAAGGATAAATGAATGAGCATATCCAAAAATATATTAAAAAGAATAATAATATGAGAGTACATTTTTACCAGCTACTAATATGTACTATAAAATCATGATAAATAAGTTTTGATTTGGATGAAATAATAGGAAATAATATAGGGAGTAGCCAAATAATAAATGAGTTTTTTTATCACTTAATATCTGCTAGGTACTATTCTTAGTGTTTTACACAAATGGACTCATTTAATATGCATAACAATCCTTTTATGTATGCCTTTGTCTTCATTTTATATTACTACCCTCATAAATTACTTCAAATGTGTGGCTTAGAACAGAACAAATTTACTGTTTCACAGTTTCTGTAGGTGATATGTCCAACATGGTTTTTGCCAGCCTAAAATCAAGGTGTCTCAGGGCTGTGTTCCTTACTTGAGGCTTTGGGGAAGAATCTACTTCCAAGCTCATTCAGATTATTGGTGGAATTAATTCATTTACATCTTGTAGAACTGAGGTAACCATTTCCTTGCTGTCTGTCAGCCAGGCATCATTCTTAGCTTCGAGAGGCTGCCCACATCCCTTGACATATGTACTCTTTCTCCATCTTCAAAAGCAGCAACCATGGAGTGAGACCTTGTTACACATGCAAGCTTTCTGACTTTTCCTTCTACAGCATCTCTCTTCTGCTTTCTTCTTCAGCCAAATCTCTTTAATTCTTCTACCTTCCTCTTCTGCTTTTTAGAGTGCATGTAATAACATTGAGCCCACTTGAATAATCCAGAATAATCTCTCTTCCTTAATGTCAGCTGATAAGAAACCTTATTTCCACCTGCAAAGTCCCTTCACAGCAGTACTTAGGTTAGCATTTGATTGAATGCTCAGGAGGTAGAAATCCCCTGGAGACATCTTTAGTATTTTTCCTGCCACAGTACTATTCTTATCTCAATTTTACAGATGAGTAAACTAGGCAGTAAGTGGTTAACTATTCACCAAGAACACAGAGCCAAAGGTAGAGAAGGTGGATTTTGAAACTGAGTATGCTGGTACAAGAGTCCACAATAATCATTATCATATCATAAAGAATAGTGCCCAAAACGAAATTCTAGCATAACATCAAATGTTATACAGAATTCAAATGATACCATGATATCAAGAAATTACTAGACCCTATGACACAGCATTCACCAACATTAATTCCAGAGTCATGAAATACTTAAATGTAAAAAAATTACATTTAAAAAGTACCAGTTTCCATCTCATCTTGTCATGATAAATGCATAAATAACTAAGAGAAAAAATACACAAGAAAAATATTGCTAACTTTGTCTACATTAAATTTGTAAGTATTATATTTCTAAACCCATCATAAAGAGGGAAAAAACCTTTATAAAATTCAATCCTTCAGTAAAATTTCTTAGTAAAATATGAATATAAATGGATTGTGTTTTTCTGATAGACAGAATCCTCCCCAAAACTTACATTAAGTTTCATACTTACAGGTGAAATAATCCCTTTAAAATCAGGCAGCCAAAAATAATGGATGGCATCACTGCTTGGGTTAAACATTGTAAGGCAGGTCCTAGTGAGCCCAGAAAGTAAAAGATGATAAAAAAAAAAAAAAGAGATAGAAGTCAGAAAGAAACAAAACTGTCATAATTCGCTGACAAGATAATTGCTTGCATACAACAGCTATGGTAATATATGATAAATAATTATAATATAAAAAAGAATTCCACAAGCTTTCTGGAATAGTACAGAAATCAATATTTACAAATCAATTGCATTCCTAAACACGAGCATAAACTGTTAGAAAAAGTTACAAGTGAAAAAAGGGGATTTTCCTGTTGCCTAAATTTTGGTTAAGGTACAAGACAGAAGATAGTAAGAAAGGCACACCCACTGGCCAAGAGGGCCTTAATATTCCCCTCAGCTTTGCTTAACTTTAGATAGGCTTTTTCCTGACTCTAGGCTCCTGATCTTTCTTTACCTAGAGCACTTAATTCAGAAAGTTTGTAATTGTAAATTTTTCTCTGTCCCTTTGAGATGTAAATCTTTTTAAAAGCCTCTTACCAGTTTTACAACCCAAAAATGCCTTTCCCAAGGACCTGAGGGCGATCCCTATGACATGTAGTCATCAAGGGACACAGCGCCCTAATCTCTCAGCTTCTGTGGGAGAGGAGGAGCCTAACTTCAGTGGGAGCCTTGCTCCGTGTGGTAAAACTACTTCTTATCATGATGATAGGACTAACTTCACTTTTCCTTCGGGTAAAGCCAACTAGAAGCACAGGTGGCCTAAGATTTCCCTACCCCAGCTCTTAAAAACTGCCTTGCCTTTTATTTCAGGAGTGTTTAACTCATACTGAGTTCTGGCCTCTCTCCCCTCTATCTTGAGTAAAGTCTTTCTTGTATGTTTAGCTTTGTCCGGTTCAGTTTTTGCTTGGGCACCACATACATTGCAGAAGGAAGAGAAACCCAGAAGTTGCAGAGAGGTTGGGAAAGTAATGAACAAGGAAGGAACAGTGCTAGAATCTTCTCTTAATCCAGGTCTCCAAAGCATAAGTCAGTCTTGACCTAGAAAAAGTGAAAATCCATGAACTGGAAGTGAGATTTAAATTTTAAATTGGACTCTATTGTACTTATCATTTTAATGCATGAAAGTGAGTTATAATTACTGATATAAAATTTGTTTCTGCAACTGAAAGTATTCTGAAAGTGATAGCTTCTGTCTTAGGAGTCGTTCAGGAAGGAAGAACAAAGGAAATTAAACAGTTTAAGGGCAGTCCTTGGATAAAAATATAGATATTTCTTGATTGTACTCTTCCAAGTTTGGTCCATTTAATCAGATATTTAAAATTACTTTTTATAAAGTATATCATTTATGGTATTAACACAGACCTAAAATAACTCTAACAAAATATGTATAGGACTTTATTTTTAAAAAGTAAAATATAATAAATGGTATTAAATGTTATTAAATTAAAAAATGGAAAGATATACTATAATTCATTATAATATAAAATATTAGTATGTTTATTATCTCTAAATATATCTTTAATTTTTGAAATTTAAATTAAAATACTATGTTTCTCCTAACTTATATAATTTTTATTCCAAGAAAAGGTAACTCAGGTGGATTGAAGACTAAATGGAATAAAATATACGGAAACATTTTAAGCACATCAAGTAAGAGAAGTCTTTTTAATGAAAAATAGAAAAACCACAAAGCCTAAAGGAAAAGATTGATGAAGTTGGCAACATTGGAAAATCAAAATGTTTAGTCAAGGAAAACATATGAATGAGTTGAAATGAGGACCGGAGACGGCAAACATAATTTCTATGCATTCATCTCACCTCTGCACACCTACAGCATCTGCACCTGATTTCATGCCATGAAGATTAATTTTTCTTGCTCATTTGTTAAACCAAATTCTACTTGTGAACTAAATTTCATCCCCTCCTTTCTACTCAGGAACTTTGCCCTAGTAATTCTTCCCTGTTTCACCTATACGTTCCCATTTTTGTTCTCTACTGGACCATTTTCATTAGCTTACATGTATGCTATATTTCTCCCATTCTAAATATAAAATAGAATATAAAGTTTCTTTCGAACCCACTTTCCCTGACCACTATTTCTGCATTATCTTCCTCCTATTTTGTAGCAATAATCCTTGAATGACTTTTGTCCTCATGTACTTTCCTTTCATTCTCTCTGAAACCCAATCCAGTTAGGCTTTTGCCCCACAGACACTGTGTTCACGACTTCAGTGTTGTCGAATCATCCTCATACTTGACCCAGCAGTAGCATTAGTTACAGTTGGTTATGCTCTTCTCCTTCATTTATGTTCTTCAACCTTTCCTGGTTTCCTCCTATCTCACTTTCCACCCCTTAACAGCCTTTTCTTTCTTATCCCTCACTGTTGAATGGCCCAAAGTTTAGTGCATCTTCTTCCCTCTTACTTTCACATTTTTGGAGATCTCATTCAATCCCAGCACATTGAGTACTGCATATCTCTGTGTCAGCAATTCTGAGGTTTACACCTCCAGCTCAGATCTTTTCTCCTGAGATCCAGACTTGTATATATGATTGCCAACTTATCACAGCAGAATGAATGTCTAATCAACTCTACCTTTAGCAATACCTTTAAAATATTTCCAGAATCTGCCCACTTCTCACCACCTTTACTACCATCCTCCTAGAACAAAGACTACATTATATGTCTCCTCTAATTTCTGTAATACTACCTACTTTTTTTGCCCACTTTTACTTTGCCTCCTTACAGTCTATTCTTGACACAGTAGCCACAGTAGAGTAATCCTTTAAAAACCTAAGTTTGATCAGGTGATTTCTCTCCTAAAAAGCCTCTAACAGTTCCCCGTTTTACTCCCAGTTCATCCTAATGATCTTACTTTGTCCTGCAAGGTTCACCATGCGCTCAATGCCCCACCAGAGTCATCACCTCTTAATATTATCTTCTTCATTCCTTTCTACACAAATCATCACTTTTCTATTTTCTTAACACACCAGGCATGCTCCTGACTAAGAACTTTTGCTCTAAATGGCAAAATATAAACAATTGATGTTTTTATTATATAAAAAAACTTCTACTATATTTTACATATAATTGATTATAAACCAAGTAAAAACCATCAAGCACAATACCAAAAAATAGGCAAAGAATATGGACACATATGTCACAACAAATGACATATATTAACAAATGAGCAATAAGCAGATGGACTACTGGTGGCAGTATAATTCTTACAATCTGGAGGGCTATTTTACATTTTGTATCAAAAGCCTCAAAATTATTATTAACACTCTTTAAACAATAATTCCTCTACTGATACATGTTAAGGAAATAAAAATCTATGACTGTACATTTTTCATACATGCATTTCATCACACTATTATTTATTTTAATCAAATATTGGAGAACTTCATTCAGTTAATTATTAATTTTTAAATGAATAGCAATATAAAGTATATTTAGCAGCCACTCAAAATAGTGTTTTGAAGAATATTTAATGATTCACAGAATGAAATGAAAACACAGCATACATGTGTAAATGTCTAAGTGTGTGTATATGTGTGTTTGTGTATGTATGTGTGTACCACAGTAAAGAAATATATTTAAAATGCCAATGATTATCTCCAAGTAGTAGCATTGATTAGAGTTTATTTTAAAATAAACTTTATAATAATTCTTTATCCTTTGCTGTATTTTATGTATTTTATAGTATGAATATTATTGTGTCTCAAAATTTTATAATCAACAATTTAATAATTAATCTGTGCTGTTTCATGTTTTCATTGTTGTGTCAGAAACATATGGTATGGTTGGTTCGGGACTTGAGTTAAAACTAAAAGGAGAGAATTGAATCTAGAGAGAATAAACAAAAAGCATCCTTACCTAAGTCAGATTTGTTTATTTAAAATCTTATGGAAATGGTATACCAGAAGGTTTTAGAATAACAGCACATTTTATTAATATTTATGACATATATCACATTAATATTAGCATTATTACATGGCTTGCCCAAGGTCATGAATGTCTTTATTCATTTAAAAATAGTCATGAGTTACTGGTGCATCAATATTGTTTTATATGCCTAGAATACAAAAATGAATGCAATAGATCTAGCCTGTGTGTCCTGGAACTTCAACATTGACAGACCCTGAATTCAGGCCCAACTTCTTTGACTCCAAGC
Organism: Daubentonia madagascariensis; assembly: GCA_023783475.1. NCBI lineage: Eukaryota > Metazoa > Chordata > Mammalia > Primates > Daubentoniidae > Daubentonia > Daubentonia madagascariensis. The sequence continues at coordinate 32,392,034 of JAKFHU010001569.1, forward strand.
TCATGCTCTTTCACTGCATCAAACTGCTTCTTTAAAGTAAGCACTTCAGGAAATCTAATTTGAAGTTCTATTTTTTTCTTGTAGATTTTTATTTGTTCTCTTACAAACTAATTGATTCACTTAGCAAAAGAAACTCAGATTTTATATTCTTTGTAAATAATTCAATTAGATTCTAAATTGTCTGAATGAAATATTTCTCTTCTTTGTATCAGTTTGCTGGTGGCCACCTGCTTACACTGTACCTAGAAACCTGCCAAACAAAATGTCTTTTCCACTTGTTAATAGGTAGCACTTTCCAGGCCATCACCTTCCACATGATGTTTCATGGAGGCATTAATTTTAATGAAATAATAATGCACTTGGCACTGGCATCTCATCTACCTTCCAAGTATCTCCAAGTATGTAACAAACATTAATTAAGTAGCACAATGGTGCTGCAAGAGGACACATCATTATCACAATCCTGGAATAGAATAGATTGTTGAACAGGGAAAATAATGATGGCAACCCATTTTAGACTAATCAGAAGGGAAGAGGTTGCCAACTTGAATACTTTCAGTTCATTACCTTACTCAAAGAAGTAGAAAAAATATTGGGGAATGGGTGGAAACTGCTTAGAAAAGAGGGAAACCCAAATCCTGAAATTGGAATATAACATATCACCTCTTCATGTAGTTTAGTGTATAAATACCCTACGATAATTAGTTCAAAATGATGTTTGGTTGACAATATAAGAAAACTAAAAGCACTATGTTTAAAGTCACAAAAAAGTCACTAACTCAAACCTAGTCCATAAAAGAAAGATGTTTGTAACAGAGGTGACAAGTCAAAAGACACGTACAAATCAACTAATAGAAAATCATTATGGCCATTGAAAATAACTCAAAATTCATGATATCCTGAGCTAAATTATGAGATATTTGCTTATTAAACATGACATTTTAAACTCTGACATATGAAGCAAAGTTTATACTGTCATCAAAGGAGGTTAGGTCACTTATCTATAAATGAAAAATACAAAACTGAGGGATTTTTATTCCAATAAAAATTTTCTATATCAAATGAGACTTCTAATTACTGGATAAATAAATTACTTTTATCATTTTCCATTTTTTGATTCTCCAGTATGCTTGGTCAATGGTATTCTTTATCCCAAAGAAAAGGATCAAAAAAAAAAAAAAGAGAGAACTTCAAAAATATGTTATGTGCACCCAATAAATGGATTTATAAGAAAAGATGTCTCATTTTGTTTATCATGCAGCCTTGTTGTATTTAACTTTATCTAATTTTAGTAATTGCTGGATTTTTTGAACTTCTGCTATAAAAAGATCTCGAACATTTAGCTGATTTTGCAAGTGGCAATACATTTCAAAGGTAAAGCTGTGAAGAGACATCAGACTTAAGGGGCTTATGTTTTGCTCAGGTAATATATTACGTTTGCATTTTGACAGCCCTCATAATTTGGAGAGATATATTGTGTTTGCATGAAAGCTGGTTTTAGAATTACTTCAACCTTTTAAGCACAAGTAGTTGAAAAATGCTGAATGAAGATGAGTTTGGTCATTAAGCTATGGAATATGCAGAGGATGTTCTAATGCATTTCTGAATTTGGATTATGTCATCCATAAAATGTAGTTTCTCAGTTATTTTGATTGCCTTTTCAAAAATACTTGACAGCTGCATGCTCTGTTAATATGTGAGTTCTTGGGAATATGCATGTTTGCTTAGTTATAATGTAATAAAGTTAAGATCATCCTATTAAATATTAATTTAAATAGTTTACTGGGAATTCTAAACTGTTTAATATGTCAACCTAATCTTCCAAAAGAGAACTGTTAGTTTTAAAGTGCTGCACTTAAAAATAGAAAAAGCAAATTGATTTTTGCCTAAAAATTGAATTTCTCAAAATATGTACAAACTGCTTACTTAAAATTTTATCTTGCCTATATTCATTGTTATTAATGTTTAATTATCTTTAATTTAGCCAAAACATTGTACATATTGATCTATTATTTTTGATGCTCTATGTGTACTCCTCCAGGCTTTTTCCCCATTCTTGTTACCTAGAATGACAATAGCCAGCATGATCTTAGAAGTCATATATTGAAGGTGGAAGAGTTACTATTAGTGTGAGACTCCAAATGACTGCTTGATTCTAGAGCCCCTCATCTCACCTTTAACCCTCCCAGCCACACATAAACACATCTTTTCTCACTGACCTGTAATACCTGCTCTGAGTTATTAATTAAGAGAGAAATATATTGCTTTGCTTAGGTCTTTAACATTTTGTTAAATGTTATATCTGTTTATTTGTCACAGTAGCTTAGCTTACCTTAACTGATATAAAATCTCAAAATTCTCATTCTACATTTATGAAACATATTCTACTAAGGTAAATGATTTGTAGCCTGTTAATATGATTCACTGATCTCTTGATCAATTAAACTGCTTTGATAAGATCAAGAATTAATCCATTATATATTGGCTATTGCTTTATCGCTAATAATATTTCAAACTTATGCAAGCAAAAAACCTATAAGTATCAGTAATGTTATTTTTAACTCAAGAAAAAAATGTTGTATTTTAATGGAGAGTTCTTTTAAAGTACCCCTTTTTGGTCGAAGTGTCCTACTATTCTTAATCATGTATTTCAGACATTAAATCAGGTTCTTAAAGTACTTCTCTATAACCCTTAAAATTTTGATTTCAAATGAAAATAATCTAATTTGGACCTGAAATTTTCTCTTTTCTGTTTCAATAAATTTTATATAATATGTTGGACTTAAGTGCTTTCTTCTGAAGCACAGTTATCAAAGTATTTTACAGAAAATTTTAAACATTTAAAAAATGTCAAACCTATTAATAAGCCATAGTACTGTATATTATTAAAATACCTTTGAACCTAATTGGAAGATTATTAATACTGGTCATGATCCTAAAGTTACAAAAATTTTCCAAGATGTCTGGAGGGGCTCTGATTTATCAAGCTGCATATATTATGCCATGGACATTCAAGGTCAAGGTTTCAGGCAGCTTTTGGTCTAAAGCTCTGCACATGAAGGAGTCCTGAGGGTTTTTACTGTATAAGCTGAGGCAAGTTACTTCCTATTTCATTACCTTACTTTTTGTATGGAGAAGCAAAAAGAAAAAAGAAAGCTCACAAAAATTCTTGATAGGGACCTTCTATCAAAAGGACATTTAATAAAGGCTCAGTTCCCTGCAAAAAGAACTCATTTGCACATCATTTAGCTCAAAATAGAGTTTGAAAATTGGAAATAAGCCTTCATAGAAAGTAAATTCTATTGTTTTCTCTTGTCAGTTTTTACTTGTTTGTTTAGTGTAACTTGTCGTAACTCATCTAAGCCAACTTTAATGGCAATCCAGTAAGTCAGCAATTTCTTCTTCTCATATCTTGAACTGGAGTTAGGATCAGAAGTGTCTTGGTGTCTGCAGATACATCTCAGTATCTGGAACCTTTTCTGAATTTTTTATTCCGAAAAGATAGCTACAAGAATCTCAGAAGAGGAGAGAAAGCAGTGTGTGTTTTCATAATCTTCTCATGGAATCATTCATCCATTACCAACTCCATGTCAGTAACTCTGGGTCAAGTACTATCTCAATTGGAAACTGCCCCGTGAACTCCAAGAAATACATGTTTATACAACATTCATGCATATATACACACAAACAACCTGACATGCTCAGATACAAAGTTAAACTATTAGCAGATAGTTTCAATCAAATAATGCTGAAAATTTTTGTTTTAACTGGTGCCTCCTTTTTGTGTGTCAAAGTATTAGCTTCAGGCAGAGAATAAAGATGTGAGAAGATATTGCTTACATACTATGGGCTACTGCAGTCATTGAAACTATGTGAGTCAGTTGTGTTTTTTGGAAGCAAAACAGATTCTGCTTCCAAATAGCAGACTGGGCACGTGCATTTATCTCTTCTTCCCACCTACTTTCGACTTAAGTTTATAGAATAGGCAGAAATGATATCTATTTTAAACATATAGTAGTGATAAAATAAGAAATAGTAAGGGTAGCTAACATTGATACAAATGAGGACTTTCTAGAAGATAAAAAACAGATAAGATCATATTTGAGAAAAGAAATCAAGTGAAACTAGCCAAAGAAGGTACAAAATAGAACTGCTGCACAGGTGAGAACAAGCTCTGCCATAGAAGCTACTGAGAAACTCCACGTTTAGCATCAACAAAGAGTGAGCTGTGGCAAGACCATATGAGGACTTAATTGAAGAACTGATTGAGAAATAGATCAACCCCTCATTGCTATAGGAGTGACGATTTCCTCTAGGTAAACTCCTAAACTCAAAGCCTTGGAAACTTTTTTCATGGTTATTGGGATCAGAGACAGAAACAGAGCAGCAGGGCTTAAAATAAATCTAGATTTTCACAATAAATATGGAGGACTAATAGTAGGGAGGAAAAGTCAGCTTTACCTACGACTGAAACACTACAATATTGATACCCCAAGTAAAATTGTTCTCAATTTGGTCATTATAGGGCTTTTCATCTGGCTCCCTATTTCCATAACATGAAGGAAAACTGGCCTGTCATCCAAAGCAATACAGTTTGAGATAATTTTGCAGTATTATTAGAAGAAAATACGTACAGGTGTTTTACATGAACATTTGTACTTCTGGGTATCTACCCTGAAGAAATACTTAAACATATGCACAAGTATATATGCACATGGATATTGATTTTAATTTTTATAATGTAGAAAATGGGGACAGCACAAATGTTTATCAATAGAATGCCAATAAACAAAGTATAATACATCCACACAAACCAATATCATGCTGTCATTAAAAGTCAATTTGCATGAACATGTAAATCAGAACACTGGAAATATTCTATATTTTAATCAGACAGTTGGTTACATTTGCCAAAGGTCATCAAACTGAGATCTGTACATTTAATGTGTATAATTATGTCTCAATAAAAATAAAATACTGTATAAGGAAACAGTAATTACTTATATGGAAGGGTCTTCAATACTGTTAGAAAGATGCAAGTTTCAGAACAACAATGCCTATTTAAAACACAATCCAATTTAAAACACAAACTGTGATATTTTGAAATATATATTTGATCTTTAGTCCCCATTTCCTGGCATACGGCTCCTAAACCCCTTGAAATCTCCAGATTCCAAAAACATAAAAAGTGTCTTTTTATGCCAATGAGATGACTGGTGGCTGGGGTCACTAGTGGCTAACCTCTGGATAGCTTCAGGATGGACGCTGGACTCCAGAAAGACTAAAGCACGATTAGAGGGTTGGGACTTTCAGTGTACCCCCCATCCTCCATGGAGCAGAGAGGGGCTGAAGGTTACACTGATCACCAGTGGCTAATTATTTAATCAGTCATGCTTCTGTAATGAAGCTTTCAGAAAGAATTTTTAAAACTGGGTTCTAGGAGCTTCCAGATAGCTGAACAAGTAAACGTTCCTGCAGGGTGGCATGCCCTGAGGGGCCATGGAAGCTCTGCATCTCTTCCCGTATACCTTGCCCTGTGCATCTCTTCCATCGGGCTATTCATCTGTATCCTTTGTAATATCCTTTATAATAAACCAGCAAACATAAGTGTTTCCCTGAGTTCTGTGAACAACTCTAGCAAATTAATCAAATCCAAGGAGGGGATCGTGGGAACACTGATTCATAACCATTCGGTCAGAAGCACAAGTCACAACCTGTGCTTTTGACAGGAATTTGAAGGGGGGCCAATCTTGTCCTGTGGGATCTGACACTATCTCCAGGTAGATAGCGTCAGAACTGAATTGAATTAGAGGACAGCCAGCTGATGACTGCTGCAGAATTGCTTATGGAGAAAAACCTCCACACATCTGGCATCAGAAGCATTCTGTGCTACATTGAGTGACTGTGGGAATTGTATGTGGAGGAAAAAAAATCTTGCTTTTTTCCAATATCTCTGTACACAAACATATGTATTTATACAGTTATGCATATAAAGAGTCTGCTTATGTAGGCATATAGGTGTGTTTATTTATGACTGTAGCTATATTTTCAATTTGCATTGAATTCAGATTGTTGTCAGAGGTTATATCTCAGACGGGAGTAAAACTTTGGAGGAATAAAAATGAGGCCTTTGCTTCTTGATAAACACACTTCACTACAGTTTGGACTTCTCACACACATTCATTTATTAGGTATTTTTCAAAATCAGCAACACCAATGGCAGTAATAACAACCAACCACGAGGTGAAATGAAGTGTTGAAATGGGAGCTCTTTCCAATATTTCCTATGTGATAACTGATATTCACATCTCAGAGATATGTGTCTAAAATTAATCCTTCAAACTAGGATGTGTCTTCACAACATGAATGCACATTACTATTAATCTACAACTATGATTGGAAACAATGAGAAAACAGGAAAACAATGAGAGATAAATGGTAACTTTTATTTCATCCAGCTGGATACTTCCATTTGTACTAGGAAACAAACATAAGCCATATTAGAAAGCAACATGTATGAAGATGCTATAAAACCTGAACATAAAGAGTTGAATATTGTACCGCAGATCCCAGAAAACCTCACTGGAGCTCTTTTTGCTATAACATATTATTTAATATTACACCTTCTGATCCACTCAAATTATGAAGCATGTGCACATTCCCATTATTGTAATTTGGATATCATTTTTAGGTCCAGCAGTTTCATTGGGCAGTAAACAGAATATACAGTCCCCCCAACACTTAAAGCTAACCAAAAAAAAAAATCATGAGTTTTGTTGAGATGTATTAAGACATAGAAATAGGAGATTTGAGGAAAACATATTTTGCATATTTTTAGACCTTAACAGAATGCGGAATGCTTACAATGTTTAACTAGGAGCAAGAAGTACTAAGAAAAAAATAATATGTATGCTAGAGATGAGCAAACAAATCAGAAATTTTGCCTACCCCAATAAACCAGAGGAGATGACTACTTTGATATAAGTACCTGAGAGTGGTTAATTGACCACTAGTTCTCACACTTGACTGCTCATCCTAATTACCTGTAAGCTTGAAAAGACCCATTGATGCCTGGGTCCCATTTTCAGAGAATATGGTTTAACTAGGATGGAGTGTGACCTGGGAAACAGGAGTGTCAAAAGCCTCGCAAGTGGTAATAAATATGCAGCAAATTTTAGGAACTAATAATTAACTAATCATTCTCAAGTTGAGAAATGCTTAATTAGTAGGTATCCTTCTTTCATCTGAAACCAATGGAATGAAACTCACTTACCATAGTGAACCAAAGATTGCTTTAAAAGCATTTGATATATATCAGATTACTGAGTAGATGCTCCTTACTTAGATAAATAATTTAATACACAAATTTTTAAAAGGAGAGTGTAGGGAACCATCTTTTCATGCTGCTTAACTAAATGGTATACACGTCATTAAAGAAGCTACAGTCCTTAAGAAGAACAAAGATCTTCACTCTCAATCAATGGATTTGTCTTATTCTATCTTAGTCTTACTGTACTATCTACTCTGGCACAAAGACACACGACAGGTACACAAACAGAAACAGAATGTGAGTTTTTAGGCTCTGCTTCCAGATACCACAGCAATGTGGATAGCATACCATGATTGAACTATGCAAATGAGAGAGATGAATGTCTGCTCAGCATCTGTGAAACATTCCTGGTATCCTCACGCTCACATTAACCTCCAAATATGAGGGATCTCTCAGTATGTCTTTATGGAATTCTGGCTGATGGTTGGGGCCTTCGTCCCAGAAACACTGTTAAGTCACCCATCCCCAGGGATCAGTCAACAATGAGGGGACACGCAGATGAGCATGTCTGATGACCAAGCTCTCTAAATATTTTCTTCCAGGGATGGGGGCTGATTCCTGCTTCTAAGCCAGAATGAAGCCTAATCTTGCCTGTTCTCCAGCCAATATTGCTGTGTGTCCAATCACAAAGAGTTATATCCATGATGGAAGGACTAAACTCACAGGGGTAAAGATAATCTTACCATGTCAAAGCCAAATGCAGATAAGCTGATTATCATGGAGGGTTTGAACAGGAGAAACTGGAAAACAGAACACTAAACATCTCTTATTATCAGCAAATGTGCACAGCAGCTGCTGGTAATCACCAATCACAACAAGCAGATAAACAGAAAAGAGAAAAATATTGTGGATGCACCCAAATTCTAAATCTTGGCATCTAACTGAATTTAGCACAGAGCATCAGCATGAATTCAAATATGTGTGAATCACAGTAATCATGTGAAGTGTTAAATCATACATTTCATGATTTATCCAAGCTACCAAAAACACTGTATTCAGTGTACCACAGGTTCTACCAGGCTTTTTAGGGTCAAACTTCTAAAGAGTCACATTACTCACATAAGCACACATACATACACTTATAATCCTTCCCAACAACCTACTGTGTTACAGCATCATATAGTAATGACTGATTGTATTAAAACAACAGCAAATATTTGGATGTATGAATTAAAGTTACTGGCAAGAACTTTTATCAAAATTGATTTCACAAAAATGTCAATTCAAAGAACTCCATTTGTGTATGTGTGAGTATATACACATGTGTGTATATATATCCAATCAGAAAATCTAATATTCAATATTTATGAAACTTGTCAATAGGCCCAATCTCATAGAGTTTATTAAACAACTAGGACAGGTTAAACACAGTGGAAATTAAGCACAGTCAAAGTAGCATGTGACATGTAAGACAGAAGTGTTACAGGATGTCAGAGGGGAAGTACATTTAAGTTGGAAGTCTTCAGGGAAGGTCTCTTACAGCCTGTGGTCATGAAATCCATCATGAAAGATGACAGATTTGGATAGATGGAGAAGAGATGAAAGATGGTTGAAATTTGGAACTTCCAGGGAGAAGGAATAGCATATGCAAAGAATGGAGATAAGAACATATTTGATATATGGAGATAAGAGTTAGAAGGGCAAGACATATAGTAATTCATCACTCAACTTGACAGAATTAAAGACAGTGTAATAAAACCTTTTGTCAGAAGACTTCCCTTGTGGGGTTGAAGCTCATCTTGGGTAATGACAACTGAGCAAGTGTTAGATATTGGAGTCCACACATGAGGACAACTGGAGGGAGATGATAGAAACACTGTTGTCTCAAGTTGAAATACATTCAAGGCAGAGTACTGGGGTATACCAGCTTGCTTCATTCCCTTGCAGTGGAAGTGAGCTCTGCCTATCTTGCTCCTTCATTCTTTGCTGCTGGACAAAAGGACAAGGTTTGTGCCTTCTCCCCCAAACCGCGTGGTTATCTATGTTTAAATGCTGTCAACTAATACTTTGACTTGCCCTAGGGATTCCTGGACCTGTGACAGCACCAAAGTCTATTCCTTCACAAGGAACCTATCCAAGCCATGGTTGATGAGAGGAAAACCCAATTTTTGAATTGAGTGATACTTTGTTCCCAAGAAACTTTTGAGTTTGGGAGTCACTGTGAATAATAATAATAATAATGATAATAATAAAATGATACTATAGGCTGCCAAGAAATGAAGATATTGGCTGCTGTTTGGAGATAAAAGTCACTTAAGAAGGTTAGATGACAGCAGACACTGTTATAGGCATCTGTTTTACAAAGATGAACGAAATATGTTGTTTACTATTATTACTTATTATCAAGACCTCACAATCCAGTGCAAGAGGCATTAAAAATAATTTAAATGCTTATGGTGTCAAGTCTAGAATTCTTTTCCTAGCCATAGAGCTCCCAAAATTTATGCTATGTTTTTTTCTCTAAAATTTTACTGTTTTGCATTTTACATTTAAATCTATATCCATTTTGACTTAATTTTATATGTGTGAAATTTAGGACAAATTTCATTATTTTATCCTAAGATGTCCAATTATTCCAGCGTCATTTGTTGAAAAGTCTATCTTTTCTTCATTGAATTGCTTTTGACCATTAACAAAAATCAACTGGACATATTTGTAGATCTATTTCTGGTTCTTCATTCTGTTGCATTGGTGTACGTGTCTGTACTTCTGCCAATATCACACTATCCTGATTATGTAGCTCTGTAGCATGCCTTTATATAGGGTACAGTGATACTTCCCGCTATATTTTCCTGTTTAAAAATAGTTTTAGCTATTCTATGGCCTATGACTTTTAATATAAATTTTAGAATAAGCTTGTCTATGTCTACAAAAATCTTGCTGGGATTTTGGTAGAAATTCCATTCATTTTATGTATCAATTTCAAAAGAATTCATATCTTTTCTATACTGAACTTTCCGATTCATGAATATGGTATATCATTCCATCCATTTAGGCCTTTGATTTCTGTCATCACTAAGTGAAAAAAGCCAATCACAAAAGATTATAGACTAAATAATGTTATCAATATAACATTCTTGAAATGAAAAAAAACCAGAAATAGAGAATAGATTAGTGATTGCTAAGTGTTAGGTACAGAGCAGGATTGGGTGTTGAGGAAACAGAGAATTGGGTATGGAAACAGAGAAAAGGGCAATCTGAGAAACCTCGTGGTAATGGAACTGTTCTGCATTTTGACTGTGGTGGTGGAACACAAACCTACACATGTGTTCAAATTGCATGGAACTGAATACACACATACACAAAGAGTAAAAGTAAATCTGGGTAGATGTGGATAATATTGGTGGATAATATCAACGTCAATATTATGGTTTTGATATTTTCCTATAGTATTGCAAGGTGTTACTAGGGAGAAATTGGATAAAGGGTATAGATAGGGATCTCTGCATTACTTCTTATCACTGCTTCTGAATCTACAATGATTCCACACTAAAAGATTTACTTAAAAGAAAATTGAAATACATTGTGATAAGTGCTAAGATAAAAGGAAACAAAAGTTGTTATGAGGTCACATAGTAGAATTATAAAGTTTAACTGGTCAGCCAAGAATAATATGCTATTTCTGACTATTTTAAATAATTTAGAATGTTCTCCAGGCAAGAAAAAAAGATATTCTTTGAAGCGGGAGTTAGTGACCAAATCCTTAAGGAATATGTGATGACATTAATGATTTATGAATCTAAACTGTTAAGCTATGTGAAGCTCTTCAAAACTTCTATCTACAGACATTTAAATGATATAATGGCAGTCTAGTGAATGTCATTGATGAAGCTAAAACTGGAGGCATAGGCAACATAAATAGTTACACAAATCCAAGTGAAACTGAAAACAATTTTTGTCATAAAACAGAAACTGGACAAATATTTATGGAATATAAAAGTCAGTGGTAGTAGAGAGGGTAAAGAGGGATGCATAGCCTTAAATATCCATCGAATATAGATGGTATGGTAAACAAAATAATCAAGGTGACTCCCAGATTTCTTCTTGGGAAAATTCAGGAGGTGTTGATTCCATGATTACAGGTATGGATCTTTCTTAAGTGTTTAATTGTACCATTTATTTCCATATAAACACAAGTAGATGTTAGCTTGTAACTATCTTTCTTTGTTTTTCTCCTTTCTCTAATAAGATATTTTAATCCACCTCCTGCTAGGAAAATTGAGTGGACAGCAAAGATTACCAGGGCACAAGATAAACAATCCCAGCCAGTCCTTTTTGTTTATTGTTTCAAACCATGCTAAGTCCTTCAAAAATAGTATAGTTGTATTATACCTTTTGATTTCACTTTGGAGAGAAGTGTACACCATATTTTTTTGTTTGAAATGTTCAAATATGTTCATACTAAAAATCAAAATTATAACGTTCATCTAAATTATATAAGTAGTGATTCTCAATGATTTGCAATGTCTTTGAAGCTGCCAATAGGTGGCAAAAATGCTAATTTTAACTTCAAGATAACATATTGTATTTTTTTTAATGATATCCCTGCAGTGGTGAAAATGGAAATTATTGACTCTGGAAACCCGGCCTACTGTGCTGTTAATCACTGTATTGCTATTAATTGATTTCCTTAGGTATGAGCCAGCAGATCCTAGAACAACACTTATTAGACCTCTCTCCCACTCGTACTACAGTGATTTTGATACCTCTTAGAGAGTAGAGTTTTTAGAGTGAAATGCTTGGTTTTCATAATAGAGATACCTTTGTATAGAACAAATAGAAACCAATCAGTTTAAACTATCCTGTAATAGGTTGAGTTTTGGCATAAAAAGACTTGAATTGTTCTTTAGTCCTTTCTGCATTATCATAAATAAATAATTTGAAATTATGCATCCAAATATCCAGTCCAGCTACCCTCCAAGTGTGTGCAGAAACCTCAGGGCCTTTCATTATTTTAAAAAATCATCTATGTGCCTCACTACTTTGTCCAATATACCTAGGGAAATTATTCTATTCCGCCAAAAAAAAAAAGTACACATCAAATTTTTAGAAGCTAGAAGCTAGAAGCCATGAATTTCTTTCTTTTTTAAAAAATCTATAGCTAGCAATGGAGATTAGATATTAAATAAAACTATAATTCAGAAGAAAATTGTATTTGATATATTTAAAATAATAGGATGCTTATGCTGACGTGAACATATTTATGGATGTATTTAAACGGTGAACCTGTATCTGCTTTCACTAGACAAAATTGGGGGACTATTACCTAAAACATTAGAAAGTTTGATTGATTGATCATTTTGCCCTTTTTCTTAATAGACTATTACAGTAGTAGACAAAGGAAGAAATAAAGTGCCCACCTAATCGATCTGTATCATATTGGAAAGGTCAAAATAGAATTGTACATTACTACTGTCAGAAATATATAAAACATTAACATTTCCGTATCATATTTTCATCACAGAAGTTGCAATGGGGACTGACGAAGACACAATATGTGCTCATTCTCAATACCAAAATAGCTATTAAGTTGGAAATAGAAGTGCATAAATCTAATCTCAGGAGAGGTGCTGACTGGAAGAAAATACTATGAATTCATTTTTTTTTTCTTTTGCAGAATATTGAATTCTCACTCAAGCCATCTTGTAAGTACTCAGATATTTTTTCCACAAGAAACACTCAAATTGACATATGTGTACTCATGACTTACAAAATAAGATCTCTGTTAGAAATAGACCAAGGCATATAAAAGAACCAAAAAATAATAAATTTAATAAATAGAGTACATAATATAAAAACAAATAAAGAATAGCAACTAAGAATTACATTTTGCATCTTGTTAAATTGAATCTGTATAGGAAATGAAGAGTAATACATAAATGTAAATATTCTATGAATAACTTCACATTTAATATATTAAGATATTTTTAACATTCCTTATAACCCTGCTAGCTATGTAATTGTGTTATTCACAAAGAATTGTGAAAATTGGGTTTCTTATTGAATTTTGTATTAATACAATACGAACTTTGTATTGTATTATGTGGGATTATAAAGAAATCATAGTGTGTGTGCAAGTAGTGCACACACGTGCACATACACTAAACTGTGAATTGCAGTAATTATTTAATATGCTAACAGGACAAAACTAGTTTCTTAACAGAGCATTTTTAAAAGAGATATGAATTCTAAGAAGCATTAAAAATTTGAAGCCCTTCTTAGCTTTGAAGACAACTTGTGTTCTTTTTCTGCCTCCTGGCAGTTCAGCTTGAGTTGAAATTTATGTGGCAAACCTCTTAACATAATTCTTACTTCTGAAGAAGGTCAGTAATAATACTTGCACTGTAGCCTTTACTGTTATTTCAAAATACCCTTACTTTGGGGGTAAAAAACCATAATATATGTAACACCCAGGATAATTGCCAAAAACAAAATATTTATGAGAATGAAAACTTTCAGGAAAGTTTTTATATTGGAAGAAAAAGATTATATTGTAAACCTGGCATTAAAAATCAAATGTAAATCAATAAATATTTGAATGCCTATTAAGTACAGCACAGTTTGTTATGAAATACATAGGTAATAATTAATAGGAAATGCTCCCAAGGAGTTTGTAATCCAGCATAAACTGAATTAAAAATAAAATAAATAAAATATAGATAGTAAAAGGTAGAATTCCACAAATACTATAAAAGATATTAAAAATGCAATATGGAAGATTAGGGGAAAAAGATTACTATGGGTAAAAGTATCAGAAAAGGCTTCATGGAGGAAGTGATAGAACTTAACAAGCAGAAATGTCAGAGGAGAAAATGTGAGGTGAAGACTCAAAATGAAGAAATAAAAAGGGCAGTGTGCAAAAAAGGAGGGGTGAATTGTATGAGGAAATGTGGCAATTAGGGTTTATTAGAAAGAAAATAGTTTAAGTACCTAAAGAGGCACTGGAATTTGAAGCCTGAAAAGTATGATGGGTCATATTGCAAATAGCTTGAATGTCAAGCTGAATATGTTAGATTTAACTTATTAGAAAATGGAGAAACTTTGAAACTTTTTGAATAAGTATATGAATAAGAAAGTTTAATTTAATTTATTAGGGTTCTCCTGAGAAACAGAACCAATAGAATATATTTAGATCAAGATGTAGATATATAAATTTATTATAAGAATTGGCTCACGCGTTTTTGAAGGCTGAGAAGTACCACAGTCTGCAGGCTGCAAGCTGGAGAACCAGGAAACCTGGCAGTGTAATTCAGACTGAGTGGGAGACCTGAGAACCTGGGGTGCAGACAGTGGCAATGGTGCAAGGTCTGAGTCCAGAGGCCCGAGGACCAGGAACACCAATGTTGTATGGCAGGAGAAGATGGATATCCCAGCTCAGATAGAGAAAGTGAGTTTGCCCTTCCTCTCCCTTTTTGTTTTATTCTGGCCTCAGTGGATTGGATGATGCCCACCCACATTGGTGAGGGTGATCTTCTTGACTTAGTCCACTTACTCAAATGCTAATGTCTTACAGAAACATCCTCACAGACACACCCAGAAATAATGTTTTACCAGCCCTCTGGGTATCCCTTAGCTCAGTCAAGTTCACCATAAAATAAATCATCACAATTTGTAATTGTATACAGAATGAATTGTGTGAGCCACTTTTCCAACTCATTTATTTTTTGAAGGCATATGAGTAGATTAAAAATTAATCCTATCATTCAAGGAGACTGACCCTTAAATTTGACTCCATCATTTTACTCTATAAATACACCTCACATGGCACCTCTAATGCACTTATTTAGAGTGTGAAATAGCATTTGACGTTCAAATGGGAAGCAAAATTGTTTTCTGAATGGTCAAAAGGATAAAGTGTACAGAGATGATTAAACTAGTTTGAAGGCTATTATAATTATCTAACCAAATAGAAATTAAGGCATGAAATAGGACATAATTGAATTTTAAAAAAAGGAGAAACGATCAAAGTTGATTCTAAGGTTTTAATCTGGAGGACTTAAAAGAATGGAGAATAAGTTAATAATACACAAATGTTAAGGGAAAGCAGATTGAGACTAGTGGAGGCACTGGTGTTTATAAGCTTGTTAAATTTCAACTATAAATAAAAGACTGAGGTGAAGTTAGGAAGAATAAAGTCATAACCATGGGAGAAGGTCTCTGGAAATATGTAATTGCTAGAGGTAAAGTTTTACCAATCATCTACAATATAGAAATGATTAAAACAAGGGAAGTAAATGTCACTCAAAGCATAGAGACCATAAAGAGAAGACGTATATAACGATGCTACCATTTGGAAAGATATTTGGAATGATGATCGTGTTTCAGATGATATTGTAGCTGATGAAGATGAAAATTATGATATGTCATTTAGCTTCTACTATGTGTGATTACTGTGCCAGTTGTTTTTAGTGCTTTTCAGATTTACTTTCCAGAACATATATATAATGCCTATATTATTCCTTATCCATTTTTTTTTAAAAATAGAAAAGTGATGCCCAGAGAGTTTAATGAAGGGGCAGCTCTATGACTTAAAAAAAAGGTATTTATAAACTTAAGTTCCCTAGATCTTAACCTTAATAAATAATTCCTGTGATATTAAAAAAAGATCAAGAAAAGAAATAAATTCAAGAAGAGTGAAATCTGCACTGGCTAGTATACAATCTGTCAATGGTTGTCAACGATAGGTAAAGGATATATAGGCTTTCTGACCTTCCTAGATAGACAATGAAAAAAATAAAAGTGGGGGAAAGACTTCTGCTTCTGGGTAAGATGTAATAATAGGGACCAGAATTATTCACCCAACTGAAAAAAATAAAAACCACAAAAACATAGGAAATAATGGTTTTCAAGATATTGGACAACAGGCAATGAAGGACAGTGATAATTGAGATGTAGGAAATAAACAAGGTAAGGCCCTGTGACTGCCCAGAATACTTCCTGGAAAGAATTACAGGGAGAAGAAACCCAGGAGAGTCCTGTGTTTTCTCTGTGCCTGGCAATGAAGCTGGGATTCCAGGGTGGGGAGCAAGGAGTTCACAAGGCAGAGTACTAGAGAGGAGAGCGCTTCACAGAGTGCAAGGGCCGTAGAACTGTAGCGGGGTCAGCCTTGAGTCTTCAGCTGAAACTGATCAGCACGTAAGTGTGAAAAAATGGCTTCAGCCCAGGACAAAACTCCCCAAAAGGATTGAAAGGAACAAATCCTAGAGCTCACAGAGGGGCAGGGATATTTCTTGTTCCTTTACTAAACACGGTGGAATATCTATATGTTAATTACTATGATAGTTTACATATATCCACAAATTCCTCTATATTCCTCTCTCCAGGAAATAGAGTTTAATTCTCATCCCCTTGAGCACACAGGCTGGATTTAATGACTCACTTCTAACCAATAAAGTATAGAAAGTAAAAGTTAACTTCATAGTAGAGAATCCAGGCAGATACCACCTTAACCAAGTGGTCAAGGCTAAAATCACAAGTAATGTAAGTTGATATCCTATACCCTTTGATGTGATGTGATGAGAAAGGCACTTTACTTTTATGATATTTTTCCCCAAAATCCATAACCTCAATTTATTCATGAAAAAAAAAATCAGGTAAACTCTAAACTATGGGGCATTCTACAAACTGCCTGAGCAGTACTCTTCAGAAGTGAGAAGGTCATGTGAAACAAAAAAAGACTAAGAAATCGACAGAGACTGGAGGGAATTATGCACTTATGGTAACTAACATTCTGGATTGCTACTGGAACAGAAGAAGATTAATGGTAACATGAAATCCAAATAAAGATTATAGTTTGTTAACAACAACAACAATAACAACAAACACCCAGAAAGAAACAGGTAACCAGAATAGTTTTATATCTAATAAGAAAATTATATTAAATGTAAAAACTCCCTAGCATAAATAAAACTCCAGGAGCAGATGTCCTCACTGGTGAACTCTAGCAAACATTGAAGGAGGAAATAGCACCAATTCCACACATCTCTTCCAGAAAATTGATGAAGAGAAAATACTTTGTAATTAATTCCACAAGGCCAAATCAAAACAACAATATCAAAGTCAGAACAACAACAAAACAAACACAATTCCTAAAAGATATTACAAGAAAATATAATTACTGACCAATATTTTATAAAAAAAATTTAGCAAATCAATCCAACAAACTATCAATATCTTTTCCCACATTAACAGACTAAAGAGAACCAACAACAGAGTCATCTCAAAAGATGAATTAAATTTTTTGACAGAATCTAACATCCATTTCTAATTTAAAAAACTATCAGCAAAGACTTGAACTGTCTTAACCTCATAAAATTATCTACAAATGATTAATGCACAATTTATGCCTGTATCAAAACATGACATGTATCCTATAAATATATACAACTATGTACCCATAATAATTAAAAATAAAAAATTTTTGAAAATTGACAGATAGCTTCATACTTCATGGTGAAAGTATCTGTCATCTGTTGCTTTATAACAAATTACCACAAAATTTTAGCAACTTAAAGTAAATTTATTATCTCATATGGTTTCTGACGGTTTGCAATCTGGGAGCAGTTTTGCTAAATGATTTTAGTTCAGAATATTTCATGAGGTTATAGTCATGATGTTAGGGCTGCAATCCTGGAAAACTTGATGGGACTGAAGGTTTCACTTTGTAGCTCACTCTGTTCTCAAGAGTCTTAAGTTCTTCACCATCTAAGCCTTTCCATAGTGTTCCCCCTGGGAAAGTAACGTGTGTGTGTGTGTGTGTGTGTGTGTGTGTGAGAGAGAGAGAGAGAGAGAGAGAGAGAGAGAGAGAAATGGAACCTGACCTGGAGGTTGCAGTCTTTTTATTAAATATCAACTAATCTCAGAAGTGACATGCCATCATTTCTGCCATGTTCTATTATTTATAAGCCAGCTTAGCCCGCATTTGAAGATAATGGAATTAATATTCTCCTCTTGCAGAAAGGCTCATCAAAGTATTTATCCACATATTTTTAAAACCACTACTGCTAACTCTCTGGCCACAAATTACTTAAATAATTCCACAAGGACCCGCACACACACACATGTACACACACTCATTAAATTGTCCACTTCAATACACTCATTGTATTGTTTGTCAAAGTATACTTTGATAAAGCTGTTTGAAAGAAAGGGGAAAGAAAGGGATTAAGGAGGGAATTAAGACAGGAAACAATGGCAATAAAAAACTTTTTACAAAGTGGAGACATGAGCAGTGTCATATGATGAAGGTTTGTAGAATTTGAAGACTAAGAAAAATTACTTTTGGATTTGATGAAAGCTTGATCAGCAATATTTCTTTCAGAAAAAGAAGTTGAACATGTCCTTAGGTTAAAGCCAGTAACCAGTAATACGTGCCTTCCCTTAAAATATGCAATTTGACTATTTGCTGAAATAGTTTTTTTCCCAGCTCTTGATATTTCTTTGATACTTAATTTTAATACCAGCTCTTAAAATGTTTGATTTTTTAAAAGCAGGTAGAAATAATATGATTTTTCTTCTTAAATGGCATGAAAACTTACCTTGAATAGGTTATTTCTCATAATTTAACTTAGAATAGTTGAAAAGATGAAGTGTTCATATGAGAGAATCTATGCTCTTCAATAAATGCAATTTTTAGTTCTGGAAAATGCAAATCAGATCAAATGTATCTTAGATGAATTACCAGCCTATGTAAATAAATATATTGTACTATTTAACTGCTCATGCTTATCAGTGATGTTTTTCAGTCAAAGTACTTGGTTGGGATATCATGATTAGATATTAAGATAATTAATAATATCACCAAATATGTTCATGTGTTGTTTAGTTTATATTTAATAATTTAAGACATATACTTTACAAAGTTTGCAAGGGGTTTTATAGGATAGTTCATTAGAAACTAATAACAAGAACGCTTTTCTGCTGAGAGTTGGAGGTTTCTGTAAAGGGTTTTTTCTTATATAGTCAAAAACTGAATAACATGGTTAAATCTCAATGCACAGTTAAAAATTGCTTTGAGCCAGATTATCCCTGTTAGAGCATTTATGCTATAAAAATGATTTTTACTAAATAGTGCTATAATAGTGATATAAGTAATTTCATTTATTTCCTAAAGGTTTTACGTACTTACTGCCTTCTGTTCCTCCCTAGGCTTTCCCCAAAAATCTTATAATGGTCAAATTTAACAGCTTTTTCATTCATCTTCCTATTTGATCTTTTCCAGCAACTGACAAAGTATAACACTTTGTTGAATATTCTTCTTACCTCCTGAAATATACATCAATTCTATTTAAAAACTTTTTTTAGCTATTTTTCTTTTTTCTTTTTTTTTTAATAATAGCTTCTTTAGGATCATGTCTTGAATTCACTTCTGTTCTCAATGTCTGTGTTCTCCTCAGGTTACCTCATCCACTTATCCTCATGACTACTAAATATATAGCTCCATTTTCTCTTCAGTATATTAGATTTTATATCTGTGTTACAACTGTATCGTTGTTTGGATAACTTTGCGCAAATCAAATGCATTATCACCCAAACAGAAATTCCAGACTCCCACCTCCAAACTTATTTTCTATGCTGTGTGTCTTATTTCCGTTAATGACAGCTCCACTTGTTAAATCTTCTCATACTGTCTTCCTGACTGCTGGTACTTTGTTTCACTCTTGCCTTCTCTATTGAATGAAAATTGCAATAGCCCTTTAGTTAATCTACTTAAAATTTGTTCTCCTCATACCATAATTCTGAAATTAACTTTTCTTTAATATATATAAACTAAAAGATTACTATGGTAAACAACAAAGTTCTTAATTCCTGTGATTAGTTATTTTGCATTTCAAGAACTAAAAAACTTCATTTAGTGAAGAAAATTTAAGCATGTTGTATTTTGTTATATTTAATATTTGTTTAGGTTTTTATTTAAGAAATAAAATGTTACAACCTTAACTAAAGTGTTCTTTATCATCCCAAGTTCCATTCCTCTGCCTACCTCTCTGGAGCAAAAATTGTTTTGAGTTTGCTATATATTTTTTATTTTTATATCATTTTTAATACAAATAAAAACATATACTGGTTTTTCACTCAATGTTATGTGTTTGAGATGTACATTTGTTTACCTATGAAAAGTTTTAAGTGCTCAACAACATTTCAACATAATCATAATCCATTTTACTTCTCTGTTTATCAATGAATAGCCTATTTTGATTGTTTCTAATACTTAACCATCACAAATAATATTGTACGGAATGTCTTTGAGTATGTCTTCTTGTGCACATACATCATATATACTCTGGGGTATATGCTTAGGACAGAAACTAGTGAGTCATGACGTATGAACATTTTCCATTCAATTGGTCTCCCACCACTGTCCAAACTGGCTACTAAAAGCCATGTTTGCTAGCAGTGTTTAGAAGCCAGTTGTACTTCACATTCTTGTCAATTCTTGATATTTGCCATGGTCTTTCTTTTCATTTTTGCTTATCTCGTGAGTGAACTACATTATCCTGTCATATTTTTTAAAATTATTTTTTAAAAATCTGATTATGTTACTATCTTACTTATTACAATTCAATAATACTGCATTGCTTCCAAGATTAAAAGAAAACAACAGAATAAAACACAATAAGCAACTAAAATATGGTCTTGCCCCAATTTTCTCCTTCTCAATTCAAACACAAAATTTCGTAAATACAAAACAACTCAACCCTTTCTCAAGCAGGTTGTTCCCTTCCCATTTTTATGTTTATGTACTTTTTCGCTTTTCACAAGACCAGTCTTAAAGACTTTTGGAAAAGCTTAAATAAGGCAGTATTTGTAAAGACTTTAATCATCAAAGTCTTATAATTTGTCATAGCATTCCCCAGAAATGAATTTAAAGATTACTCTCTGCCTTTGATTTTGAGTTTTTATGTCAAGTTTTCTCTGACTACCTCAGCTTCTATGGACATTCAATATTTGCTATCACAACATTCTGAACTATTATTGGAATCATCCCAGCTTTTGCAGTATGTGTTTATATGTCTGCCTTCACCCATAATCCCTGAGCACCTATTCTTCCTATTATTTTTAGTAACATCAAGGGCAAATACAGTGCTGGGAACTTTGTAGGAGCTACATATATAGCTAATATTTAAATAAATGAATTTGAATAAACTATAATAATAGCCACTTTGATTGTTTCTGCCTAAAAATATAAGTGATGTAGCCTTAGAGCAAGGACTTACTTAAACACTTTCTTATGTGGAATGAGGAGGGATTAAGAGAGAATGTTCTTCCTCTTTAAAAATGTCCTTTTCATTCTCATCTTCTCATCTCTTCAGAAAGATGCTCTCAGCTCTCCAACAGGGCATCCCCTGATATCATAAGCCTGGAACAGATGCAAATAAAGTCTGATATATCAGTGCTCCACTTTTCCCACTTGCAGCCAAGTTGACGGTTACTGACTCTAGCGGTGGATAGGAGCGCCCGCGGAATAGTAGTCTTATTTGACTACACCAGAGTTTTCTTTGCCCATCAAAAACAATCCAGACCCTTCTTGAGTCACCATATCAGGATTATTACAAGAAAAAATCCAGACTCAGGAATGCTAAATCAAATCACTAAGTATAAGAAGCCCTCAGAGCTGGGGATTGGGTCAAGCATGCTGGATTTTGATATATGTAAATTAGTAGCTGGAGACAGTCAGCAAAAAGAAAGCAAAGTCATGAACACAGAGAGGACTATCGTGTTTTCAAAAGAGTAATAAAATGCATTCTCATTATGTTCTGTTTTATTTCAGGTTTTTAGAAAGTCCTTATTAGGCATATGAATAGTACTGAAATAGAATGTACAAGGTAAAGTAGTTCTTTGCTGAATTAATACTCTTTTGCTTAAATGAAAAATATCATGGAAATTGATCCAGGAGACTTCTGAGAAGAAAATGATGAAAATGTCTTGGTCAAAACCAATCCTGATAAAGGGCCTATAAATGCTGTGAATTTGATTGCAGTGATACAAACCACAAGTATCAGACTCACTGATTGAAACAAGAATCAAAATAGTTAAAATAAAGTAGGAGCAAAGAAGCAAGCCAGTGGCGGAAAAAATGGTGTCTTAACAAGGAAATCAACTTCTTGCACCCATTTTTTATTTCACACTCTCTTGTCTTACCTGAGAGGTTATTCTTTGACCTACTTAAATGTGTCTTTTTAAATCCCTGAAAAGATATAGCATAGGTAGAAAGAAGTCACGATCTTATTTATTACTCTTTCCTCATAAGAGGCACATATACAAGTAGAACAATTTTTTCGTGTATATACTATTCACAGTTTTAAGACTCAAATGGCTTGATTAACTAACTCCCTTTTTATCTTACTTGGGTTACACCTTTTTGACATCAAAAGAACCTGATGACTTAATTTGTAAAATTCTTTCTTGAAATGAATAGTGTTTGGATGTTATAATAGAAATAAATAACCGACAGTAGTTCTGGATAAAATAAGTTTGGGGAAACGTGGTGATAAAGAGTGTTAAGTTATGGCAGGGCTCAGCATTTCTTGGAATAGGTGAATAAGCATTTTAAATCTTTTTAAAAGTGGCAGTTGGAGCCAAAGTTCTGAAAATATTGACCTCAGAAGCATTTATTCTCAGTGTGTCTCCCAGGTTAGCACTCGGCAGAATATACACTGAGAAGCGATACCTTATCATGTATTTAGAATTAAAATAGAATCTACATTCTTGGAACCAATTATATTAATGAGAATGAGAGGCGTGAATGATAATAAATATTGGAATGCTGTTAAAATTTCAATTAAGTCAGTCAAAGCGTCTGATGCTTTTCCTTTGTATGGGTAGATCCTCATTATTATCTACCCTACTATTTTTTCAAAATTGTGAATCCCGATGATTATAAAAGGGAACAGAATAACAAAAATGTTGACTTTAAATTTCAGTTGCTTTTCTATACCACTGATGAAAACTTTGGCAGCATATATTTAAATTTCATTTTAATGCATAAATCTGGTCAAGGATGCGCTGATTCCTTATATGGAGTTAACATCTAAGAGTACATTGGAAGTTAACTCCATATAAGGAGTGGTCAAGATCTCTTTGGTGTCTCAGTAAGTCAAATCTTTTGGAAAGATTTGGAATTTTTTATAATTTCCCAACTTTAGCTCCAAGGAAGTACAGTGATTTTGAGATATCAATGTCATGTTTATCTTCAAAGACATTTAAAAATAAATAGAAATAGGCTCCTGGCCAGGTGTGGTGGCTCACGCCTGTAATCCCAGCACTTCGGGAAGCTGAGGCCAGAGGATCACTTGAGGACTGGAGCTGGAGACCAGCCTGGGCAACAAAGCAAGACCCTGTTTGTACAAAAAATTTTAAAAATTAGCTGGGCATGGTGGGGGCACACCTGTTGTCCCAGCTACTGGAGAGACTGAGGCAGAAGGATTGCTTGAGCCCAGAAATTCAAGGTTACAGTGAGCTATGATTGGACCATTGTACTCCAGCCTGGGTGACAGAGTGAGAACCTATCTCTAAAAATTAAAAAAATAAAAATAGGCTCTAAATCCTCCACCATCTTTGATATTTCTTTAAAAATTTAAGTTGCCTTTATTGATTTTTAACAATCTACCTTTATTTTCAGGTAAATTTTAGATTCACACCTCACATTGAGGTGACAAGAAATGGTACCAAATAGCAAAAAGTGTTAAATTTATATAGAATAATAAAACTTAATGTGTGTCCAAGCTTTTGGTTTCAAGTTGGTGGAAAAGAGATATTGCTTCCCCCTTCTCTCTGAACCAAAAAGAAATCTTAACAAACTCACCAGAATATCAAGTACAACCATGTAATCCATCTTCAATAAAAGTCAGATAAATTTGCAAACCTGACCCCCAGTATTTGAATACATGAGGCAGAAGAATAAATGATAAATGACTTAGTAAAGAGGAAGAAGTCAAACCTAATTGCCTTCAAGTTGGAGTAGGGCTGAAGGAATGTGGGTGCACTGATAAACCCAGGAAAGCCTTTGGAAAGTTAAAGGATCAGGCACATATTAGGTATTGCAAGGGTGTAAGTAGTGGTACAAAGAATGGGGATTGATGGGAAACTGGTAAAAATGGGAAGTCTATATTAGTCCCCCAGTCCTCTACCCAATGTAGGTGTACAATTAGGAAGTGTATTTTATGTAATAGGGACCTCAGGTGCAGTAGAACTTAAGGGCGAGGTGCTGGTCTGAATTTGGAGTCAATAATTTCAAGTTTGCATTCCAAAAAATTTATACTACCCAACCCTTTTGCCTGCACAGATCATGAACAGCAGCAGCCAGAATTATGCCACCCACACAGGAGACCCGATTGCCTTACAGTAAATTCAATGCAGATAGAATTTCCAAGCAATTTTTAGTGCCTCATTTGTATATATAAATGGGCTGCCAACATTTAAAAATGAATAATATAGACAAAACAAGCAAATAGAAAAAAGAAAATAGAGACCATAATAGAAGAGAAAAAAATACATTAGTCATATCTTGAGAGATAGTGAAGAAGATACTAAAACTATTAAATAGTACTTACAAATCATTCAGAGAAAAAGAAAACAGGTCTTGGAAATTTTATGTATAATAGCTATTAAAACAGCAAAATCATTGGGAGAAATGTCATATCTTATCTGTCAAGGAAAAGAAAAGGAAGACAAGATAATGTTCAACAGGAGGAAATTGACAAGAAAATTAAAATAATTGAAAAAAATCCAAAATCTGGCTAATAGAACTTTGGCAAAAGGACAAAAGTGAAAATAGAGGACAGGAAATTCTAAAAGCAATCATTCAGAAAAAACATATATATATATATATCAGAAGTCAGGGCATGGATTTCCAGAATTTAAGGACCTATAGAATGCTTGGCTTAGGGAATGAAAAATAAGCTCATTAAAATGTATTATTATAGGCTTTTAGTATATAGACAGTATACAGAAATTTCTGTGTTGTATATAAATGCTAAAATTATTATACTCTGCCTTCACATCTGCTGAAATTGGGAGTGCCTCTAATGGCCTAACTCTAACTGAAAGTATCCCCCCAACCACCACTCTGCTCCTGCAGATAAGGTCCAACTTCTTGATACCATAAAGCCTGCCTCCCACATCTCCTGGTTGCTCATTCTGTTCCCAAGTGCAACCCTCCTGTAGCCCTGCAGTGTCCTCTTCCCCTGAACTGTAAACATATGTGACTACTAAAATACTGTTAATCTCATCTGTCCAGTGTTGGGTGTCATGTTGCAGCCATCCCCATAACCCTAGGGTGGCCCTTCCTCACTAATGTGGCAATTAGGAGACAATTAAAACACTAAAGCGTTTCAAATACCAAATAAGTTCTTTAAATATAAAGGATAGTACTCAGAATGATATCAGATTCTTAAATGGAACAATAAAAACAAGAAGAATATTGGACAATGTTTTCAAAATTCAGAAGAAAAATTTATTTGCAACCTAAAATTCTTTCTTCATTCAGACTATCTAATACACATCAGAATAGAATAAAGTATTTTTAGACTTTCAAAGTATAGAAAATTTGACTGTCCTATACCTTTTTTCAGGAAGCTATCCTAAAATGTTTTCTAGCAAAACAAGAGAATAAATCAAGATACAAGAACTATGATTCAGGGAACAGGACACCCGACACAGTAGAGAGGGAAAGAAAATTCCCAAGATCATGGCAAAAAGGAAGTATCTGTGTGATAGCTGCATAGTAGGCCTAGAGTATACAAGGATCCTATTTTAGTAGAAGGTCAGATGTCTCCAGTAGGCATGTGAGCAGACAAATAAAAAATATGCTTGAAGAAGAGATGAAAGCTTTTGCTATATGAGAAATTTTAGAATGAGGCAGAGCTTCTGGAGTGTGTGTGGTGATTTATTTATAAGTTCAAAGAAAACCACATTAAATGGGGAGAGGTGGCAATTTTTAACTCTAGTTAAAAAAAAGTTGTAGAGGAAGGAAATGTAATCAGAGTACATTTCTTGGCTCAGCAGTGAACAATATTTGAAAAGTTATCATGGAAACACTAAATGTTTTTAAGCAAAAATTGATGCATATTTATATTGAGCGGAAAATAGAAGGTGAAGTTTGGTCAAGTAATAACAAAATCTTATAAGAACTTAACAGATAATGTTTAAATTGATTATATGAGATATAATAATATATTCATATTCTTTGGACCTATTGAGATAATTACCAAAGAAAATATTTAAATATTAAATGTATTTGCCTTTGAGGCACAGGACAGGTCATAAAGAGACAAGGAATACTTTCATAAATAGTTGACTTTTCAACTAGTTTTGCTGAATGTATTTGTTAAAAATGAATATTAATTTTAAAAGCAATCTGGCTTTATTTCTGATTGTTGAAAATATGTTCCACAGTCATATGCTTAACAATGTACTCAATGTTTTCCACTATTTTTTCTGGTATTTTTATGCATGTAATTTCTTTCACTATGACACTTTTTACAATATTAATTCTAAATTTTCTTTTTTTCTTTTGCTTCCTTTTAGTGTTTCAATTTATTCCCTTCCAGCTCATATGGTAAATTAATTGGAATCTTCTTGAGAATCATTATGTTGCTCTCACTAAGATTACTCTTTTGAGAGAAAATTATGTTGAAAATAAAATGATTCTTAGTTCTAATTTATCTCTAGTTTATGACAATTGGGCACCTAATTTATCTAATAATGTGTAGCCTAAATCTCTACATCATGGGTGGTGATGGCCGCCTAATCATTTTTTGATTATTGTATTTCTAAAGATTCTAGTTGTAACTTGAGACATATAAACCAAGTTGATGATTCATTAAAAATCCATAGCAGATTTAACTTGAAAAGCTACTCTTGTAGAAAGCCTTTTAAATGTCTGATAATTCTCTCTGAGTCTGAATGAAATGATATAATAAAAGGTCATTATTAGAATTGAGTTTGTATTTCTACATTTGGAAATTAAACATTACGTAGGTTGGACCCTGGAACCTAGTTTGCATCCAATTTAATATTCAAATCCTTTCTCTTTTGGCCATTCAAAAATAGTCCTAATATCAAATATGCTTTTACTTAACCAAAAAAAAAAATCGTCCTTGTATTTGTAAGGACAACATATACTGTTGTTTGGTTCTAAAGTTATGGTCACATGTAAATATAAATATAGGTATGTTTGGGATTGTGACTAAATTTAATATGTGTCTGCAATTTGGAACTGTGGCTAAGAAATGAGGGGGTCTTTATATAGCAGCACCTATAGAGGTAATTTTTGGTGGGGATATAAATTATGGCAAACTCCAGAGAGCTGATCGCCAAGAGGGTAAGGTGGACAGCTAAGCAGCTCTACTGACAGGTATAAAACAGAAGTGCACACTGGGGGCTTCTCCAGGGTAATGAAGATGTCAAAAATGAATCCCATTTTATACAGTAACATCCTCATTTTATACAGAACTTTCTTTTTATGACTCTTCAAATGATTTTTTATAGCTCACATATATCTAAAACATTTTATAAATGTTTTATAAATACTAACAATTTAGTAGTAAACCTTTGGATTATTTACGAGTAAACATTCTTGTTCATTTAAAATTAATATTTGCAAAGCTAAATTGATTGAGTTTCTCTCAATCTACTGACAGGATAGGTGCTATACAAAATTGTTGGATCCTAGAAGAACCTCTAGTAAGATAATCAGACAAAGTAAATGAATACCCTAATCAATAATTAAGATATTTTTAAGACTAATTTTAGCTTTAAAACAAACTGAACATTTAAAAATAATTCTAGGCAGTATAGCACCTAGGAGACCAAAACAATTTAAAGAGAAACTTGAAAAAAGTCACATGGATGCATTGATAACCAACATACAACTAAGCCATGAAATATTTATCTGATATATTTGAAGTATGATTTTGATTAAATATAAATATTACAATATTTATGTCAAGTATCAATACAATTTAAATGCACATCAAACCATTCAAAACAGCAAATTAAAAACAAACACACTGAATAGTGTAGGGATAGCAAATAACACTAACATGATGCTTGCATTTTATGGCTATTTCAAATTATTCCAAGATTCATAGGACCTAATGAACTAATTTTAGAGGATTCTGTAATATGTGTGGCAATTCTCATCACTTCAAATAAGATATATAGGTACACATATTTGGTTTTACAAATGTCTATGTATATTATTCTTAAAACCTAGAAGTAATATGAATTCTCCTTTCTGATTTCTCCTTGTTTAGTTTCATACATACTTAAGGTTGTTAAATTCTAACAAGCTACAGTACAAAATAATTGGCACTCTGCCTTAACAGATGGAAATAATGTGTACAAAGAAGGAAGGCGATGAAAAACTAACAGCTAAAATCTGAAGTTTAAGGAAGCATCTTAAACCTAGAAATTCTAAATAAAAATAAAACTGGTAAAGTGATACTCCCTTTATGTCGTTGCATGTATACTTCTGCAATTTGTAAATTAATTTAATGATGCTATTTGTTATATTCTTGTCTCAGCGCATGATGATATCTAAGCGTAATGAAAATTAGAAGAAAGTTTTCCTGATTAAGTAAAATCAAACAAAAACTTCTTAAAAAAAACAAAATTCAATATTTAAGTAGAAAAAGAAGGCGAAGAATTGAGGTCAAAATCCAGAATATTTATTGACACTTCTTTTTAAAAATTTTTTAAATTATTTATTTGCTTATGTTTCTTTTATTATTATTTTTAACTGACACATAATAGTTGTACATAGTTATCAAGTACACTGTGATGTTTTGATACATGTATACAATGTATATCAGGATAATTAGCATATTTATCACTTCAAATATTTATCATTTCTGTGCTGAAAACATTCATCATACACTCTTCTAGCTCTTTGAAAATATACAATAAATTGTTGTTAATTATAGGCAGCCTATAATGCAATAGAACACTAGAACTCATTCCTCGCATCTAGCTATAGATTTGTATCTGTTAACCAACTTTTGGCTACCCCCCCACTTCCCACCTTCCCAGCTTCTAGTAACCACTACTCTACTGTCTACTTCTATGAGATAATCTTTTATAGCTTCCACATATGAGTGAGAACATGTGGTATTTATCTTTCTGTGCCTCTGGCTTATTTCACTTAACATTTTTATGTCCTCCAAGCTCATCTATGTTGCCATGAATGACAGAATTTTGTTCTTTTTTATGGCTAAACAGTATTCCATTGTGTATATATACCATATTTTCTTTATCAGTTCATCTGTTGATGAAGACTTAGGTTAATTCCATAGCTTAGTTATTAATGAATACTGGTACAATAAACATAGGAGTACAGATATCTCTTCAACATACTGATTTCCATTTTATTGGATATATACCCAATAGTGGGATTGCTAGATCATAGAGTAGCTCTATTTTTAGGTTTTGGAGAAACCTTCATACTGTTTTCTATAACGATTGGACTAATTTACATTCTCACCAACATATATATGAGTTACATTTTTCTGCATCCTCACCACTATTTGTTATTTTTTATATTTTTTATAATAGCCATTCTAACTGGGGGGAGAGGACATCTCATTGTGGTTTTGATTTGCATTTCCTTGATTATTATTGATGTTGAGCATTTTTTCTTACACCTGTTGCCAATTGTGTGTTGTCTTTTGAGAGATGTCTATTCAGATTCTTTGCCCATTTTTTAATAGATTTATTTGTTTTTTGTTTTTAAGTTGTTTGAGTTTCTTGTATATTCTGCATATTAATCCCTTGTGGAAAGAATTATTTGAAAATATTTTCTCCTATTCTGCAGGTTGTCTATTCACACTGTTGATTGTTTCCTTTGCTGTGCAGAACTTTTTTATTTGATATAATCCCATTTATTTTTGCTTTTGTGACATGTGCTTTTGAGGTGTTTTCCATAAAATCTTTGTCCATACCAATGTCCTATAGCATTTCCCCTATGTTTTCTTCTAGAAGTTTCATAGTTTTGGGTCTTACATTTAAGTTGTTAATATATTTTGAGTTGTTTTTTGTATATGGTGAAAGATAGGGTTCTGCATATGGATATCTAGTTTTCCCAGTACCATTTATCGAAAAGACTGGCCCTCCCCCAATTAATGTTCTTGACACTTTTGTCAAAAATCAGTTGGCTACAAATCTGTAAATTTATTTTGGGGTTCTCTATTCTGTTCCATTGGTTTATATATCTGTTTTTATGCTAATGCCATGCTGTTTTGGTTAGTATAGCTTTGTAGTATACTTTGAAGTCTGATAGTGTGATGCCTCTAATTTTGTTCTTTTTGTTCAGGATTGTTTTGGCTATTTGGGATCATTTAAAGTTCCATATGAATTTTAGGGTTGTTTATTCTAGTTTGTGAAGAATATCATTGGTATTTTGATAGAATTTCATTGAATCTGTAGATCACTTTTGGTAGTATGACCATTTTCAAAATCTTAATTCTTCCAGTCCAGGAACATGAGGTAACTTTCCATTTTTTTGTCTTCTTAAATTTTTTTCTTTACTTTTTTATAGTTTTCACTGTAGAGATCCTTTATCTCTTTGGTTAAATTTATTGCTAGATCTTTTATGTTTTTTATATTGATGGCAAATGGGATTGCTTTCTTGATTATTTTCTGCTAGCTTGTTGGTGGTGTGTAGAAACACCACTGATTTTTGTATGTTGATTTTTGTATCCTGTAACTTCATTGAATTTATTTATCAGTTCTAAGAGTTTGTTGGTGGAGTCTTTAAACTTTTATAAATATAAGAACATGTTGTCTCCAAAGAGGGACAATTTGATTTCCTCTTTTCCAATTTGGATGCCCTTTATTTTTTCTCTTGCCTAATTGCTCTGTCTAGGACTTTCAGTACTATGTTGATTAAAAGTGGTGAAAGTGGGTATCTCTGTGTTGCTTTATATCTTAGAGAAAAAGCTTTCAACTTTTCCCCATTCAGTATGACATTGGTTGTAGGTTTGTCATATATAGCCTTTATTATGTTCAGGTACATTCCTTCTATACCCAACTTGTTGAGAGTTTTTATTGTGAAGATGTATTGAATTTTATCAAATGATTTTTCTGAATCTACTCAGATGATATGTTTTTTTCCTTGATTCTCTTGAACCATTCTTGCACCTCTGGGATAAATCCTAGTTGATCATGGTAAATGATTTTTTTAATGTACTGTTGGATTCGGTTTGCTAGTGTCTTGTTGAGAATATTTTCATCTATGTTCATCAGGGACGTTGACCTGCATTTTACTCTCTTTGTTGTGTCCTTTTCTGGTTTTGGTATCAGGGAAATGCTTGCCTTGTAGAATGAGTTTGGAAGAATTTTCTCCTTTTCAATTTTCTGGAGGAGTCTGAGAATAATTGGTATTAGTTCTTCTTCAAATGTTTGGCAGAATTCAGCAGTGAAGCCAAAAGGCCCTGGGCTTTTCTTTGATGGGAAACTTTTTATGACAGATTTAATCTCATGACTTTTATTTGGTCTGTTCAGTTTTCTATTTCTTCTTGGTTCAATCTTGGTAGGTTGTATGTGTCCAGGAATTGATCCACTTCTGTTAAGTTTTCTGATTTTTCTGTGTATAGTTGTAATACACACAATAGGCAATGTCAGTTGTTAATATCTTTGGTGTCAAGGTCTTTTGGGTCTTCTAATTCTCATTTTCCCCACAATGGGGAGACTTAGTTAAGGTATCCTCCTTGGTGTCAGGTCTGACATGGTTTACAAGCAGCTGCAGCAGCACTGGGTTCCAGGTGCAGGTGCTTGGACTGGCTATGGGTCCAGGGTCCTAGACTCTAGGTCTTGTAAACCTATTGTGGCACCTGGATCTTGGGCTGTAGGTTCTCTGTAGCATGGTTGAATGTAGGTCCCACAGAACCAAAATCTGTGACTCTGAGGCACCTGGTAGCTCAGACCCAAGGTTCCAGGTTATAACTGTGATTCTACTAAGAACCAAGGTTCCAGGTTATAGCTGTGATTCTACTCCTGGGAGTACAACCTGAGCCAATAGGGCTCAGGAAAAGTGAGCCAATAGGGTTTGGTGGCAACTTGAGTCCCAGCAGATGAGGCATCATGCAGTAGTGACTCTAGGCCCTGAAATGGTGGCACTCAGCAGTATCTGAGACTCTGTTAGGCCAGGTGCAGTGGCAGTAAGTACCACAGAATGGCAAGAAAGGTACAGCTGTCATTTGTGCCCCTGGGGTGGGTAAGGAAAAGCACAGCAATGACTCCATTGAGAGGTGTATCAGCAGCTCAAACTCTAGAGAGCTAGTCCAGCTCCAGGGAAGTAGGCACTAGAGATGTTTGACCTGTAAGGTAAAATGTCTCAGCTTAGTCACTACTCTGTTTCCCTGGGACATGGGGAGCTTAGCTTAGCCCTGGGATGCACAACTGCTCAGCTTGGCCAGGACACTGATTCTTCAGGGGGCAATGTACTGCTTCAGCTCAGGCCTGGGGCAGAGGATGGGCGTGTGTGTTCTGGGAAGCCCAAGCACAGTTTTCCTAAGAGGCAGGGTGCCGCTTCTGCTTAGGTACTGTGGTGTAGTACCACTCTGGGAAGCCAAGGCACCCTATAGGCACAGCTTCAACTTAGGCACTGTGTAAGCATTACTGCTTTGAGTGGCCAAGGTTCTGTTTTCCCAGGAGGGAGGGAACCACTTCAGTTCTGGCCTGAGGTCATCGGTGGAGGGGTAGGTGGAGTGGCATCACTTCAACTTGGCCCCAGGAGGAAGGAAGGAAGGGGGGAAGGGTATAAAAGCTGATTTCAGTGTGGTTTGGGGATGTCAGGGCCACCGGGCTGGGATGGTTTGGTGGTGGCTTGGTATCAGGGATGAAGGGGAGCCATGGCTACTTATGCCCACAGAAAGATATACTCCAACTGTAGTTCCATTTCCAAGATGGTACAGTATAGTAGCCATGTGAGACACAGGGAGTAGAGAACAGTGCCAGCTCCTTTTCTGGGGGGAGTACAGTTTTGTGGACTCCAGGCAGCTCCCTCAGCTGGGTTTAGTGCCTAGGAGGACAGCAGGGGACCCCAGTGGAGGTCTGTATGTGTCCAAGGTGTGATGGGGTTGTTGGGGTTCTCTTGCTTACCTCCTCACCATAGGAAGAAGTACCCCTGTTTCCCAGCTGATCCCAGTTGGGGGATGAGGTGGTGGAGGCCCAACATTTTCTTCCATTCTCCATGTGGCCATCCTGAGTCTCTGTGCTTACCAGGGTTTCTGTTACTCCTCTGAGGCTCTCCAGTGCTCTCCTTCAGTTATTTTCTTGAAACCGTAGTTGTTTATTCATTGTTCTGGCTGTCTCTGTGAGGGAGACCAGTGATGGGGGCTTCTAATCAGCCATCTTGCTAATGTCCCTCTTCCTACTGATACTTCCTATCATTGGAAACCGATAAAAACACATATAACATTTACAGCTGCTTATAGGGATCCTCTGCTTTTTATGTTGGGTATGGTGAGGCTTTAGGAAGTGAATTTTGACCTGCACATGTATGAACATGACTAACAGATTATTTGCCCTTACCTTGAAAAATCTGAGTTCATTCCTTGTTTCTAAAATTGTATAACTAACTCAGTTCTTTCCTATGGCTCGTGCCCACCCTGGCTGTCATCTCACTGTAGGAATATGCCGGTTTAGCTGCCTGAAAAGATGAACACAGTACCTTGGTTTGTCTTTCTGGAAGCATCAATTACTACCACTCAGAAAACAGGAGATATGAAAATAACAAAAAACACTACAATAGCAAATTGACACATACTGATATCATTACACTCTATCTTACACTAAACATTTCCCTATGAATTTAAATATTAATTTTCCACAGATGGGAAATTGTAAAATAAAACTGTCTTTAATTATCTTTCTATGAATCTGTATGGGGTTTATTTTTAGTTTCAATTGGTGTGGTCTGTAGAGTTCTGCAAACTGAATCACAAAGGAAAATGGTAGTAACAGTCATCGGATCACAGTATATTTCACAGAGTTACCAGGTTCATTTCAGACAAAGAGCCTGTAGAAGTGGATTTGTGGAGCTAGGGATGGAAGGGCCCTGATGGAAAGTTTGATTGTTCCTAGACAGGCAAGATTTTGAGCCTAATGATACCCTCCTGATGATAAGATTAGTTTGTTTTACAATCTGCTGCTGCCAAGCAAACTTTGACACTACTAAGAGAAGGACATTGGAGAGATGCTGAAAGGAAAAGAAGAGGAAAACTTGTATCAAGAACGTGGGCTAAAGTAAAAAATAGGTGGGATAAAGTAAAAACACCCCAAACCTGACATTTATCTTAAAGAAAATCTTACCAGACCCATGTTCTGAAAGTGTGTATAAGCAATGATTTATTATTCTTGAAGTGTTGTAAAAAAAAATCCCATTGTGCAACTACTAAAATTTCCTATAAGCTAAACTACTTTATATTGCGCATCACTAATTTAATAAGCACTCCAAGAGCAAAAATCTATCTTGGCAATAGAGTACATTGAACAAATAGAGTAAAAGATTGAATCTGTCCTTTTTCTTAGTGATTCATAGTGCCATTTTGTTTGGGAACTAAACCTGGAAGATTTATCTTATTGTTCAAAAATGTCAACTTTCAGACCCCAAAGTGAACTTAAATTTAGTTAAATGAAATTTCTAATTTCTCAATAGAGGTAATTGTAGCCCATATGGATGATGGACATGCTCAATGTCGTAAAATGAGACATTAATAACAACCTTCCTATTCTTACCCACCACTCTGTTTGTCTATATCACATGTTTTTCATGCTTGTGTGAAGCTGAGGGAATGTCTAATATGATATTAAGCTGGTAATATTGGAAATTATTATTTTAAAGTGTCGGAGAAAATCCCATATATAATTTTGTCTGAATAACCTTTGTTAGATGCACTTTAAGTTTTTACTAAGCACACAGAAATCAGTTCTTTATCAAATATGCTATTCCTGTTCTCATCCTAGTGATCTTGCTTACATAAAATGTTTGGGTGAAGAAGATAAAAAGGCCACCCATTTCAAAACAGTACAGTAGGGAATCATGGTGATAAATAGCTTTTCAAAGACATGATGACAGATGCCATTAAAAAGCACAAGCTGTTAAATCTAGAGTTTCATATGTGCTTTGTTCTTGATTTCTAAATTTATCCCAGGTTGTTTTCATAACTTAAAACACAGCCACGGGAGGCTGGTGATTAGAGAAACTATTTGAAGTTTCACAATCAGAACAGCTGGTCCCGAGATGACAGAAGATGATGCTGAGTTTTATGAAGCAAATGCAAAATAGTGATTGGAGAATGTTTTGGCAAGTAATAAAAGAAATCATCAGAGACTTATTGCATGTGTCAAATAGCATTTAAGTTACATATGTTTCTCAGATCCAATGTATCAATTGGCCCTTTTGCCTCTAAGTGATAAAGCCATATCATTATTTGAGAAATACAGATATGAATAGAATTTTGATTAAAACAGTGAGCATAAAACTAATACACAGAGTGATTATTGAAATAATACCTTAGGTCACAAGTTCTAAGGGCATAAGATCATCATTAAATCTCACCTCAACTACTATAATTAGACCCTACCTGGTCTCTCTGAGTAAATCTTCCTCCCTTAGACTTTACTCATTTTTAAAATGTTTAATTATTTTTATTTTTTTTATTGTGGTAAGAACACAACATGAGATCTACCCTCTTAACACATTTTAAGTGTGCAATACAATATTGTTAATTATAGGCACAATGTTTTACAGAAAATCTCTAGAACTTAATCATCTTGCATAACTGAAATTTTATACCATTGACCAGCAACTCCCCATCACTTCTTCCCCCAAGTCCCTGACAGCCACCATTCTAATCTCTGATTTCTAAGTGTTTGACTATTTTATATACCTCATGTAAATAGCATCATGTAGTATTTGTCCTTCTGCGAATGGCTTATTTCACTTAGTATAATGTCCTCCAGGTTCATCCATGTTGTCACATATGGCAAGATTTCCTTCTTTTTAAGGCTCAACAACGTCCCGTTGTATACATATGCTACATTTTCTTTACTAATTCATCTGTCCATGGGCATTTAGATCTTGGCTATTGTAAATAGTGCTATAATGAACACGTGAATGCAAATATCTCATTGAGATCCTGGTTTCAATTCTTTTAGATAAATACCCAGAGGTGGGATTATGGGATCTTAATGGTATTTCTAAGACTCTCCATAGCGGCTCCATAGGTTTCCATGGCAGTGTACAATTTTACACTCCTACCAATAGTTGACAAGGGTTCCAATTTCTCCACATCCTCACCAACATGTTATCTCATATATATATACACACACACATCTTTTATAATATATATAGCTTTTATAATATATATATAACTTTTATAGTATATATATAGCTTATTACATATATAGTTTTTATTTTATATATTTATGTATACATATATATTTTATATACATGTAATAGCCATCCTAACAAATGTGAGGTGGTATCTCATTGTGGTTTTAATTTGCATTTTGTGATTAGTGATGTTGAATGTCTTTTTATGTATCTGTTGGCCATTTGTATATCTTCTTTGGAAAAATGTTTATTCAAGAATTTTGCCTATTTTTTTTTTATACGTGGTCTTGCTATTTTGCCCAGGCTGGACTTGAAGTCCTGGGCTCAAGTGATCCTTCCATCTCAGCCCCCTGAGTAGCTGGCTGTTTGCCCTTTTAAATTAGGTTATATATATATGTGTGTGTGTGTGTGTGTCATTTTGTTTTGTTTTTATTGCTATTGAATTTTAAGAGTTTCTTATTTATTTTAGAGATTAACCCCTTATCGGAAATAGGGTTTGCAAATATTTCCTCCAATTTTGTAGGCTGCCTTTACAGTCTATTAATTGTTTCTTTTCTATGCAGAAGATTTTTAGTTTGATTAGAGCAGAAATAAACAGAATGGAGAAAAGAAAAATAGGAAAAAAATCAATGAAACTAAGAGCTAGTTTTTTGAAAAGATAAACAAAATTGATAGCTAGACTAAGAAAAAAAGAGAAAATAAATAAAATCAGAAATGAAAGAGGAAACATTACAAGTGATCCACAGAAATAGAAAGGATTATAAGAGGCAAATAATTATATGCCAACAAATTGGCTAGCCTAGAAAGAATAGATAAATTCCTAGAAACACACAATCCACCAGGATGGAATCATGAAGAAATAGAAAATCTGAGTGTACTTATAACTAAATCAGTAATCAAAAACCTCCTAACAAGGAAAAGTCCAGGACCAGAAGGTTTCACTGGTGAATTCTACTGAGCATTTAAAGAAGACTTAATGCCAACCCTTCTCAATCTCTTCCAAAAAATTGAATTGAATGAAATTCATTTTATAAGGCCAGTATTCTACAATTTATTCTTCAGAGAGAAGTTAGAGTGACTGGTTTTTTTTTTCTGACTCAGGTCATCTCATTTCTCTACCCCAAATCCCCAAAGCTTTTAATCACATATATAATACAAGAAAGTTCAAACCCTTTACCTTAGCTTGAATGGTTCTGATTACTTTTTTGATATCAGCCCCTGCTTCTGTGCCATCCTTGGAATACAGTGGACTTTTTCTCTTGATCAAACATGACAATCAAATATATTTCAAGAACTTGGCTCTTGATGTTTCCTTCACCTGGATATTTTCCTTCCAGACATTTTCATGGCTAGTTCTCAAACTTCACTCAAGTTTATGTTCAAATGTTACCTTCTAGCCACCCTATCTCAAACAGCAGTTTCAGTGACTCTCTTTCCTTATCCTGCTCTATTTTCTTCATAGCATATGTTATTATGTGCCATTTTGTTATGTACCTATTTGTTTTATTTACTCATTATTTCTCATTATTTATCTTGAATGTAACCTCCATTAGATCAGATTGTTGTCTTTCTTGTTCATTTTATATCTCTAGTGCCTAAAACAGTACCTAGCACACAGTAGCACTTAATAGATATCCCATTAAGTAATATTGAATAAATGTACCTTTGTATTGTATAGTATTATTGTCACATTATTTCAGATGGTTTACAGTACCTAGAGTAATTAGAACTTAGCTTATCCAAATAGACCAGGCCTGTTAAGAGGGGAAAATTCCCATTTTATTCCCCATAGTATCATGACAATATATTTATGGCCCATGCTTTATCTCTTAGACTGGAAGTGGCTCTGATATATTAATACTAATGTCTGTTTTTAATGTCTTGTCTTGAACTATTACTTGACTAATCTTGATATCCTATTTTTAATGACAGTACATCCATTCCCCAGTGTTTGTTGTGGAGAGTAATAGATTTCCAGTTGGTTCTCAAACAACATCTCAAAAACAAAATTCACACTACACCAGTCCTCCTTTTCATTGCTTGAATGAAATCCCCAACTTTTATACAAAATTCACTCCACACCAGCCCTATGCCCTGATTTAGATGATCTCCAACAATTTCTGGTGAAGATAAACAATTCTCAACTGAATCACACCTCTCATTAGGTCAAGAAACAGGAATTCATTCTTATTGGCTTATGCCCTTCTAAGAAACACTCCAAGAAGTAGGACATTAATTGTTACTGGAATAATGTTTTAATTTATTTAGAGTGACAAGATGTATTAATATTTAGCAATTTAAATAGCTTTCTTACTCCCTAGGCCAATTTGTGCAAAGCTATCGCAAATTCATTACATATTCTAAGCAGCATCATACTTAAATCTAAACTGATGAAGTCTATATGACACTTCCTTAAAAAGGAAACATACTGCAATCACTCAGGCAGATACAACGGTTCCCAGAGCTTCAGGGAAGGAGGTTAACCCACGTGGCAAGCAAGGAATTTGTAGAAAAACCCAGAAAGAAAGAGAGAAAGAGAGAAAGACTGATTATGGGACATAGCCAGCAAGAGAAGACCTCACAAAAAACAGACAGAAGTTACCTACTTCCTCCCCTCTTTTGGTTCTTCTACCAGTGCTCTTTATAATCTAGTGATGGAACACAAATGTGTTCCCTTGGTGAAATCCATAAGGTCGGCCTCCCAGGGCACAGAGCAGTCCTTGGTGGACTGTTGCTAGCAGTGGGATACTCCACTACCTATGGCTTCCTTATTTGGCTTCTTGCCCACACTCTTGTAAAATAATATGTTTATGAAACTCTGCTCCAATTACTCAAATTGAGGGTCATGTGAGAAACCTGACTGCTACATTGTTCAAGGTTAGAGAAGTCAGAGAGAGAGGTGAAAGGCAAGTCCTCTGGCTGCTTTAAAGGTCTATTTGTAATCATAACTTTCCCTAGGAGTCCACACCTGACTCAGAAGCAAAAATGTTTTAATATACATAACAAATGTAAGCTAGGTGTAAGGAAGTATAGATGAGTAACAAAAAGATTAGAGATCTTTGTGATATAGGTGCTTGGACAAATCTTAATCAGTTTAATTTTTAATCACCTATTGATATTCTATTGTTCTATGAATTCTAACTTAGGCGAAGTGACTTTAAAAGTAGTAACTTTAGACTATGCTCTTGAATTTAACATAAGATGTTATGTGAATTGTCTGAAAAGAATGTTTATTGAGAATACTCAGAATACATGGATTAGTCTGTAAATGACAAAGTTTGCTTTTTAAAAATATTTTTATTCACTGATTCAAATGTACATTTTGTTTAACTATGATAAGCTCAAACATTTATTTTTCAAAAATCATAGTCTTCTTATTTAGGGACAGTATTTTGTTATTGTTTTAATTTTTTGAGTGGTGAGTTTTAGTTTCAT
The DNA here is from genome assembly GCA_023783475.1 of Daubentonia madagascariensis. Classification (NCBI taxonomy): domain Eukaryota; kingdom Metazoa; phylum Chordata; class Mammalia; order Primates; family Daubentoniidae; genus Daubentonia; species Daubentonia madagascariensis. The sequence continues at coordinate 32,432,137 of JAKFHU010001569.1, forward strand.
ACTTTTTTTCTTTATTTCTAAACTTATTTCATTCTAGTCAAAGAATCTGAATGATTGATGTCTTATTGTTTGGAATTAAATGAGGTTATGTTCATCATTGAACATAGGATCAATTGTGACTAATTTTCCGTGTAGACAGAACGTGCACGCTTGTACTCTATGACGATGTGAAATATTTGAAGGGTGCTTACTAAATGGTACCTCTCTCCCTCCTCTGAGTTTTAAACTAATTGAAAACTAACACAAAATAGTCAGCAGATGGAGAAAAAAGTATTAATTTTATTAATAATAATAGAGGCTAGATTAGAGGACGTAAGTTACTATAAAACCAATAACTTACTTGCTGTTTTCCAGTAGCATAGGTAACAGAACAGCACAGTGAAACATAAGTTTGAGTTTGCAGAGCTAATAAACTCACTCATGTTCCTGTCTCCCAAAAGCCTAAGTGGAGAGTGGAAGTATCCAAATAGACTTTGGGAAAAAAATAGAACAAATTTTGTTTAGCTTCTCAAAGTAGTTAGAGTTTTTCAAAACTCAAATCTAGATTTTAAAAAATCAGATATCTTAAAATTGGTAGATGATCTCTTTTTTTCTATTGTATATCTGTTTAGCCATCATCAACTTACTTTATCCTTTTTATTTACTTTTTAAAATAATATATGAAATCATAAAATCTCATCATTAAAAACTCAAAAAACAGATATATTAATATTTCCCCGTGACAAATATACAAACTCACTCTCCCATCTTAGGAGGTAACCATGGTTAATTTGATGTCTAAAGTTCCACATCTTTTTGTGTGTGTTTATGTTTTCACATTTGCTTGCATGTATTCACATTCCCATGCATGTAATCACATTCACATGCATGCATAGATATATACAGTTTTGCTTTGTATTTGTTTCATATAAATTGGATCAGCTGTATATATTGCTTTGCAGCCTGCTTTTTAAACAACATTTTGCTTGAGAAAGTTAGGGGTTTATTGGGGAGATACAGCACAATTTCCCTTATGATGCTTTTCCGCAATATGGGGCCCTTAGGCAGAGAAGAAATGATCTGTATAGGGTCTGACAGTGATCCCTTCCCACTTTGTCCAAAGTAGAGTAGTTATGAAATTAGAAATTATAACCATGGATCGTATTTCCTAATTTCTGGTTCATCTGATGAGATCATCATTAAAGCCATTGCCACTGGTATTTGCTATTCTTAGGCTTGCTGTTAATGGCAATGATAGCCATTTTTATACAATTATTTCCTTTTTCTTCAAGTTTACTCTTTTCTTAATTGCTTTCCCTAGGACTATGTATATTTGCTATCTTTTTCCATTTAAATTTCTATTATTTTCTTTTATAGTTATGGTTATCACTCTTTCCCAGTGTAGTTCTCTGAGATTTTATCAAATAAAACCATGAAATAAGAATCAAGAAGTTTGAAAATTCAATTGCTTGCTTTTTCATTGTGTTTGTTTTCCATTTTATTCTCACTACTTTATTTGGCGTTCATTGAATAGAATGAGGGGAAGGATCTAGCCCTTCCTCTCTTCATCAGAAATGAGAAGTACACTGTCTAATATGATAATAAGGATATGAAATTCTCAATATAATGAAGTAAACAAATATATTTTTCAATAACCTGAAGTTTTATAAGAAAAAATATACATGCATGGAAAAAATTTTTGGAAGCTATTTCATTGATGTAAAAAAGTTAAAATCTTATGATTTCTCACTCTCTCCTTACATTCCAACTTCCTATGGGTAATCATTTTTACGTTTGTTTTTTTTTTCAGAATATTACAGGGGTACAAATGTTTTGGTTACATGGATTGCTTTTGTACTGCTTGAGTCAAAGTTATAAGTGTGCCCATCACCCAGATAGTGTGCATGGTACCTGTTAGGTGTGATTTCACCCATCCCCTCCCCCCCACCTGCATGATTTCCATTTTCACTTCTATCTGTGCACATGAGTGCTGACTGGTTAGTTCCAATTTAATGGTGAGTACATGTATTTGTTTTTCCATTCTTGTGATATTTCACTCAGGAGAATGGTCTCCAATTTCATTCAAGTTATTACAAAAGGTATTAATTCATCATTTTTTAATGGCTGAGTAGTACTCCATGGTATACATATACCACATTTTATTAATCCACTCATGAACTGATGGGCATTTGGGTTGATTCCACATCTTTGTGACACTTCCAGAAATATTTTGAACATAAGCAAGTATATGTAAGCATGTAATTACATACACACACACACATCTTTTATGCAAATGATTTTATGTATGTAAATACACATACATACATATACTTTATATATATTTACAGATACATATATACACAAATACATACAGAAATACACATTAATCTGCAATTTCTTCTTTTTACTTATTTTACCTTAGATTGCTTATTTTTTATCTACACACATAGATCTACCTAATTCTTACTAATTAGTAAATAGCATCTTATTGCATGGTGATTATCATAATTAACTCAGCAAGTCTATTGATTTTAGGTTGTTTTCAGTTTTGCTATTAAAAACAGTGCAACAGCAAGCATTAATACTGAAATCTCATGCACGTGGGTCAGTATAAATTTTAGCAAACTTAGTAGTAATTCATTCCTTCTAAGTTTATAAGGATGTCTTCTGTATATGAAATGTTTCTAATCCTTAGCTTCTAAGAAAAATCTGTTATTTCCTATTGCTTTCAACTTATGAAAAAGAAAGCTTTAAACTCCTCATTAATACTCACACTTAACCCTTCCTTAGTGGACACTACTCTACTTCTATTTATTGCATTGAAAGAAGAGGAGATTTTAGATAGCAATACCATGTCTGCATCATGGATATTTTCCACAGTTATAACAGAGTTCTTCAAAGAACTCATAATGATATGTTTTCAATTATAAAATCATTCTTTTCTGAGAATTAATTTCCAGATTTCAATGTTAATATTCTTACATAAGAGAATGGAAAATATATTTTTAGAAAAATTTTTATAGTTTTAGGAAATTGTCATTCAAACTCCCCTGAGTCATTCCAGAACATGCTGAATTTAAAATCCAAGAATTTCTCCCAATTTCAGCATTTCTCACCAGACTCTTTTTACTGTAGGTATAGAATCACCTGGTATTTGTTCTGTCTTCCACTCCTGGGTTCTTGCTCTTTGATTTTGATTCCCCAGGGGTATAATTTCCTCTGCTTTACACTCAGATTATGTTCCTGTGATGCCCTTAATGTATGCTGTTTGCACTTTCCCCTTCCTCTCAGAAAACACTTTTTGGTGATGGTTATTATGATATAATTTTTACTTTGTGGAATTTTATGATTTTACCAGGAAACAATAGAGTGATTTGTTTCTACACTTAATGTACACAGGAGGAAATTTAAGCTTAGTAAAGTTGAATAACTTCATCCAATATCCACACAGTCTCTCTTTTAACCACAAATCCCACCCCACTAATGACCAGTTGCCATGTATTAACAGTGAGTGCTGTTAGCAGACTGCTAAGTTCAATTCTAGAGATTCTTAGATGCAAAATTCTCATTTGTTCCCAAAAAATGTTACTACATCAATGACTATAGCATTTTATAAAGATTCTCTGTTTCTGTTTGGGAAGCAAGAAACCCCTCTTAGTTTTCAATCCCAGATGGCCGTAGTAAATTGTGTCTGACTCATAGCAAAGAAACTAACCCCATGTAATAACCCTACATCAGGATCAAAGATGAGCTTCACGTGTCAGTCACCATTCTGACTTGATGTTGAGCTAGATTTTGGGAAAATGTAATTTGTGAAGTAGACATTTTCCTTAAACAAAATAACTGTGTGTTTATATATAATATGCAAATTAAACATGTTTATATATGCTATATAAAAATAGATATAGTGATAGGTAGATACAAATATAGACATGGACATATAGTGTAGAACAGGGGTTGAGAGCTTAACTTCTGAGTTAGCCTGCATGGTTTTGAATCTCAACTCTGTGACAATTTTCTTCATTCATTTTTAAATTGATTTTATTTCTCATCTGGAGTGCATCTTAAAGGCAGGAAAAAATAAAACAAAACAAAACCAAAAAAAGAAAATTAAGAAAAAAGAAAAAAAACCTGTGAAAGCTTATAGCCTGGATTCAAATCAGAACCCCACTACTTACTAGAAATATAATCTTGGATAACTTATTTTACTTATTTTTCCTCACTTTCCTAATCTGTAAGGAGGGAATAAAATATTTACCTTACACAGTTGTTGTGAGAAATAAATGAGTGTAACTTAGAGAACATTTTCTGGTACTTATAAGAACTGAATAACTGTACATGTGTTAGCTGTTCTTGTCATTCAGTGTGTTCTAAAATCAGAAGACAGAAAGGGCTACTATTTATTGAGGACTTCTCCAGGTCAGCATATGGCTAATAAAAACATGGATTGCTACCTTGGTATAGGTACTTTCTTTCAGTTTGTGTATGAATGAAAATACAAAATCTTATGCTAGTGTCTTTCCACAATGTTAAATGTAAAAATCTAATAGCAAATGAGACAATTTTTACTTATGAAACCAAAACAAAACAAAACAAAAAAAGAAAAGACATGTGGCTTAAGTAGAGTATCAGTTGAAAACACAAGAATAAGCATCAGCAGAAATAAGCTACCTGAATCACAAATTAAGTAAGGCACTGTTTCTGCAAAGTAGAGAAGCCAAACACCAAAGGCAGATGAAGTTTTATGTCTAACTCCTGTACCAGTTAGGATAGCTTTGAAAATTATGTTTGGCTCAAGATCATTGATATGCCACCTTCTCAATTATGATATTATCTTATGGAAGCAGCAATAAGCGTTTCAAGTGGAACTCACTGAGAAGTTATTATTAGAAATAAATGTTACCTGATAAGAAGAGGATTATCAGGAATGTCCCAAGAGCTCTGTCTGGTTTTGACTAAGTGATCACCATGGGGCCTCAGTCAACTACCATTGATTGGAATTTATAGTAAACTCTAATAACTCTTTTGATCATTTCCTCCAATGTGATCAATTCAAGATATATATTTTTTTAAATTTACAAATTCACAGCATGAAAATTATAAGAACATATTATAATTTTACCAAAAAAAATGACATACCTAATAACTGTAATTCAGTACTTTTAGTATTTCCCCATCACTGAAATTTTTAAAATATAACTTCTGTAAATTTTCACTCCAGGTAAAATTGCTGTCCTATAATAATTAAATTTTAGAACAGCTTTGATGTCAGCTCTTTGATATTTTACTTATTTTAGAACTAAAACAATTTAAGCAAGGTAGCAGCATATTGATATAGCCTCATTGTAAAAAAGCAAATAGTCAAAAACTAGAGAAGAATATAATGAAAAGTGAAAGCTCTACTTTAATTCTTTAATCTCTCTACACCTCATAGGTAGAAATCATAAAAATTTGATATGAATATGCAGAATATATCTATGCATTTATGTGTGTGTGTATATAGAGACACATATATACAGTAAGTCCTCACTTAACATCATCACTTAAACTGTAACTTTAAGTGAAAAGATGTACAGCAGGCCCTTGAATAATGTCATCCTTTAATTCAACATTATTTCATTATAATGTTGATGAGAAAAAAAAATTTGTTTTATTATATGTCATTTGCTTAAAGTCAGAGTTTCCAAGAAGCTGTCGACAACGTTAAGTGAAAACTTACTATAGTTGTTTTCAACACACATGGGATGAAATATACTTACTTATGCATAATTTTGTGACTTTTTGTTTTTTAAAATCTCCTCTCCTAGAACATCATTTTAGATCTCTTAACTCTTGGCAATTATATTTAATGGTATCATAAATTTTGTGTATGAATACACCAGAGTTTATTTAACTATTCCCTAATCAGTGGATATTTATATTATTAGCAATATGTGGCCATTATAAGCAATGTTTCAGTGCACATTCACATATATGCAAAATATGTTAAATATTTCTCTAGAAATCAATTTAGATAAAATATCTAAATGATATGTAGACTGCAATATCAATAGTAACTGAATATTAAAACTAACAGGTGGATAATTTTGATTTTTTGGCATTAATTTTCATTAAAATTTGGTGGTCTTGTTGAGCATCTTTTTCCATTTGTTGACAAATTATAGTTTGTTTTATATTTTTTAATCAATTGTTCAGACCTTTTCTTTGTCTATTATTCTGCTGATTAATTTTCTATATTTATTTTAGAAAATGTTTGCGTATTAATCTTTTGCCTTCTATATGGGTTGCAAATTTTCCTTCAAAATATTGCTTATTTATTAACTGTATTTATTATATTTTTAATATAAAAAATCTTCATTTTTTATGTAGGCAAATCTGTTGGCCTTTATTTGATAGCTTCTGATTTTTTTATTGGCTTTCCTAACTAAAATCAAGTTGGGTGGTAGGAGTTCCAGATGAAATAATTCAACTCACGGAGTAATTTTACAAAGGAACTATAAAGTAGTGAGTGGGGTTATAATTCTCGTAACATTAGTATTGTATCAAAGGCATATCACAAACCAGGAATGATATGTAGACTGAAGAATGTATAGTCATCACTGATCAGACACTGCCAGTTGATGTGTCTATGCAAATCTCACAACTACTTGACTCTGTTTTGCCACTAAGAAAAATGACAAGCAATGCTTTTTGCACAAATCTTGGTGGATTTCTTCTCATTTTAGTGAATTCATCTGTCTGATGTGTTAATGTTTGCCAGAACTACAATCAAACTACATTAAAAGGATACCTTAGTGTATATTTTTCTTAGAGGTAATAATTTATAAAATATTGAAAAGTAATAACCAGACTAAATTTATTCATATTCATGTCTAATCATTCATACATTGTACCAACACTGTTTATACATTAGATGAAAAACAAAAATAAATCTAATAATGGTAAATAAATATAAGATCTATTAATATATATGTACCCCCTTTTTACTTTAGTATGTTGCTAATGTTTACTTGGTGATTACAGGGAAAATATGAACTACATCCTTTAGTAATTTGAAAATGGAAAAAATGAACTCAAATTTAGGTTATCTTGTTCAAGACCATATATTTTTATTTATTTTGCTATTTTCCCAGTGTGCAGTAAAATAAATCAAGTTAAAGGTCTCATCATAAATTCCTAAAATAATTTGAACATTGATTCAGTCAAAATAAAAATTGCAACAAAGTTAAATCATCAAGGAAGATTTTGTTCAAGGCTATTGCAATAGGAGAGAGAGGCCAGAACCACGTCTGAATTCAACTCTGCTGAAGTAGAGGGCTGTAGAGTGTTTAAAGACTGGGATGAGCTAGTAGAATTTTACTGGAGGATGTCATAGAACATAGGCCATCTGTGTGTGCTAATTGGCTTTAACCAAAAGAAAAGTAAACTTCTCATATCTTCACAATGGAAGGAAATTTTACAACTTTGAGCAAGGCACCCAAGCTCCTACTCTCCCATAAAAACTGGGAGATAGGGGTATGATTAATATCTCCTTCCACAATTACATTTCAAAGAAATGGTCCTTGAGAAAGACATTTCTGGGTTGTAAATCTGACAAGAGGCTTTTAAAAATATTTACATCTCAAAGAAGCAGAGACAGAACTTATAAGTTTTCTAAAGTAAATGCTCTCAGTAAAGGAAAGTCAGGGGACTAGAGTTAGGAAGAAAACTGCTTCAAGTTTACTCAGACAGAGGGGGAAATTTAAGGCTATCTTGATCAATTCAAACTGAAAATCTCAAAGTCAAAGTAGATCTTCTAAACGGTGCCACTTGTAACCTCCGCATGAGATTTTCAAACCCTTGTGAGGGTTTAAGTGAGGTTTAAGTATAGCTACAGAGATAGTAAATGTACATTGAACTTCAGTATTTGGAAGAGTATAGAATCTTTTTTTGGGTGGAGGTATATATTTGCTACAATTTATCTTTCATAGAATGTAGAACTAAAAAGTAAAAGATAATTTATCCCACACAAAATTTTCTTCATTTTTAAAACTGTGTAAGCTCTATCAGATGTATTTACTTTAAAAAATCAAGTGGCTGTAGTACTGTACTTTTAATAATTTTAAGCACTCAAGCCTATCTTTTCCCCCTTAAAATGGCTTTTAAGCAATTAAAATTCTTTCATTTTATTTTAAGCTTTTTTAATTGCCACAGATGTTAAAATCTAACTCTCCACAGTTTTTTACTGGATTGAAATTTGTATCTTTAGTGTTGGAATGATATTTTTACTTTGATTATAAATGATTTAATAAATAATGAATAACTATTGAAATATATGCTCAGTAGTAAATTTGGTATTCACCGGCAAACGTCTAAGAGATGCCATATCAAAAATAATGTGTTGGAAATAACACCTCTCCAGGACATTGCTTAAGGATACATTGAAAAGTTCACAGCATTAATTGCAGTAATTACCATAATGATTGTGCCTTTAAATGTGTCTTTGCTTGTAAATCTTTGGGCAATTAGCTTTAACAATACCAACATATTTTCACCTATCAAGCACCTCCAGATTTTTCTAAGCTGTTATAAAATTCAAGTGCTTTACAGTGAAAAAATATATTATACATTAATTAGAAAGAAAAAACAGTAAGTGTATATATTCATGTCCTGTAACACAAAAGAGACAGAAATTGTCAAAGAGACAAAAACAATGATTTTAATTTTATTTAATGTTTGTTTACTACACTTTTAACCTCTTGACATTCATTCTATAATATCAATAAAAAATTTCATTGGTAGATGCTCCCAATATTAATGTTAGACACAGAACAAAAGTGTGGTCTTATTTTATTGAGCTATCACTGTAAACTTTGATAATAAGTGACTGAAAATGAGACAGTCACATTCAATTGAGGTTTATTAAGCCAAGATTTTAAGGATGCGCCCAGGAAAAGCACAGCTCACAAAGTATCTGTTGCAGACTGCACTCTCCATAGAAGAGGTTGAGAACTTCGCATTTAAAGGAAAAAGGGGGTGCACAAGTAAAAAGGGGGGTCTGTTTAAGTTTTTCACTTTGATTGGAGTGGCTGACACTGTTTTCTCTATATCTGTATTTGACTGGGACCATAAGTGAGAGGGGATGACCTCAAGCAGTTTTTCAACTTTGGGGTTAACAGGAATGTTGGAGAGACTAGAAGTTTTACAACTTCCTGTCCTTTGTTCCAATCCCCTTCCCCTTCTTTCTAAGGTCTTCCTTTTTCCTGCCTGGTCATTTTCCCGGTCACAAGATGGCACTCTTGTACTTTTAGCGCTGAATTGGGGTACGTTATTGAGGCATTTTTTAATTTGCTCTTCCTGGTTCCAAGATTCTAATTCCAGGTAAAGCACTCCTTTTGATGAAAAAGAGATATGGGCATTATGGATGTTGAGCGGATCTCAGCCTGAAAGATTGACAGGAGCCCCAGGGCATATTGGAAACTCATGGGATTGACTGAATGTGCCACATTTGTAACCTTTAGTGGGTAGGCCAAAACCTACAAAATGGTAAGAGATGGGTTTGGATTTGAAACATGAGATAGTTTTGTTAGACACACCCACCATGTTAACCTTTTCATTATTTTGAGGAATGGGGTTTCTAAATGAGGTGGAATTTACGACTGACAACGTAGCTCCCATATCTATTAAGGTGGTTGAGAGCTCATTATGTATTATGATGTCAATCTCTCCCAATCTGTTGGTCAAAGCAGATTATTGGGAGAGGTGAAAGCCTTCAATTTCCTCAGAGCACCCCTAGTCTTCTTGGGGTTTATCTCTCTGCTGTTGTCTTCACTTTTGCCTTGGACATTCTCATCTAATGTATTCCAGTTTTTTACAGTAGTAGCAGACAGGGAGGGAAGAGCCCTTGGCATCAAGGGGCTTAAAAATTTGTGGTGGGCTGAGAGGTTTAATTGTTTAAGAGGTCAGTTGTTTTAATTGAAAATGCATGACCAGAGATGCCTTTTGTTTTTCCTTTTTAATCATAGTGTGTGATAATTGGTCAGCTGTGGCCCAATTTGTCATATGGTATTTTACAAGGATTGTTAAGTCACCATTCAGCCCACTTAGGAAATTTGACTTTAATCATTTGTCATTTTTATTGTTTTTGAAGCTATCAGCCTACATCCCACAATATTGTTTTAAGGTCTTACGAAAACACGTAAAATAATCTAAAACTGGTTCATCTGGGTTCTGGTGGCATTACTGGATTTTATTCCGGTCTACAACCTTTTGGAACACTAAAGGAATAGTGTTTAGCAGAGCAGTTGCTTATTCTCCTGCTCCTTGCACCTGTCTTTTGTGCTTTTGGCTGGCTATTGGGGCCCTGCTGGGACTTCAGGGGTTAAATCTGTTAGAGGGTCTGACTACTGTGCTTTTTCTAGCCATTCTTTAGCTTTAGCCTCTGAAACCAACATGTAGACTAATTGGTAAAGGTCTGAATGGCCAAGGTCATAGGTCCTAACAGTAAATTCAAATCTTGGGCAAATCCAATCAGATTTGTATGGGGGTCAGGAAGTTGTTTAACTATGCCCCACAAGTCAGCCTTTGACCAGGGTTGATAGACAACAGCCAGTGTTCCCCTACTTGTCACTAGTTGTTCCTGAAATGGGGTGATCATAAGAGATGTCCTGATAGAGTTCCCCCTTCCTGCAGTTTCTGGATGAAAGTCTGTCTCCCAGACTGGTGAAGAGCCGGCAGCGGGTGAGGCTTCCAAGGCTTCCAAGGCTAAACTCTTTGCCACAGTCTGTTAAGTGAGCAATGGACAAGGAGGGAGAGATGCTGGATTGGAATCCAGAGAGGAAGAAGGCAACAGGTTTGGCCCTGGAGGTTCAGAAAGGCAGGGATAGAGTGGAGAGGTAGGTGGGGGTGGGGCAGGCACCAAAGAAGAAGTAAGTGCTTCTGAGGATTTCTTTAAAAGAGAAAAAGTATTTGAGAGTTCTCTGTTAGCCTTCTTAAGTTGTCTGTTGGCTTCCTGCAGGGAGGTAAGATGATCCTCTCCTCTTTTACTGTTTTCTAGAAAGCACTGGAAGTAGCTTTCCCATTCTGGCTGTTTAGTTTTTGTGCCTGTGTTTTCCATTTTTGTTCTTAGGTATACTCATTAAGGCATTTCAAAAGACCCCATTTTGGCCATTGTAATTTGGGGTCTGCTTTCATTATAGTGGTCCACTTAATTAAATATTTACATGATAACTTGCCATAACTGTTATACATAAAACCAGCTAGTGTTTCTAAGGGTGGAACCTCATGTTTTGCAGCTGCGGAGGTATTAACTAACTTAGAGGCCTGGTTCCCCATAACTTGGCGCTCTCCTTCCAATGTGACCAAGTCGGAAAGCGTTTAGGACCCAAAGTGTACTGTTTAAGGACCTAGTCCCCCAGGGCTATTATCCCCTGGGTCAGTTCAGTCCACAATGTCTCAGCAACCAGACTGGGTCAGGGGCTGAAAGAGTGGGAAGGGTCAGTTCCTCAGATCCACCTGCTGGTGGTGATTAGTCCCTAATATGTTCTTCAGAGAAGGGGGGCCTGGTCAGAGCCACTGCACATCCTTGAAAGCAGGCCTCCCTTGACACCTTCATGTGGTTCTAAGTCATCTGAGAATGCCATGAAAGGATGAGGGGAGCAAGTGCTCTTTCTCTTCAGAGTGGAAAGTTCCATCCTCATACACTAGACGGGCTGGGATGTGGTCATACCTGACAGAAGAGGGGCCAAAATCAAAACATTTGTATATACAAAATAAGCTATTGTATAAAATTACATAAATACATTTCAATACTAAATGTAATGAAAGAAAATTTAAGACCAGCTAGTAAATACCCTTACTTAGTTATCAGAGAAAAGAAAGAAAAACAAATTTTTTTTAAAAGATAAAACCCCGATACAATTTCTTACCTAAGGATGGGGCCCCAAGCTGGAAAAAGCTGCTCTCCGACATCACAGAAGCAGAAAAACCTGACTTCTTTATCAGAAGCCAGCAAAGAACAAAACTCCACAGAAGGAGTTCCATGGCAGAACAAACCTCAGATCTCAACCAAAAAGTTGGGAGATCGGAGATCTCTGGGAGAGCAGCCTGAACCTCAGAGAATTACCAGTCAGTCAGAGCAATAAGGAACACAAGCTTGGTACCAAAAGCACCAGTTGGAAAGTTGCTACAGGTTAAGAAAGCCAAACTCTTCTCAGAGGTATGGGAGGTGGGCATGGGGGGAGATGGAAAGAGACCAAAAGAGACAGTGAGCGCACACACACAAGTAGGTGATTCAGTTTTATGTCTATGCACATTGTTTACGTTACAGTTGATCAGTTTTGAAGAGTCTAACTTAAGTTTTATTGCTTTTTTATGTTTGACCTCAGTATACGTAATAAGAATATACACTGTGCTCCTCTAATTAACAGTGTGTTGCAAAGTGATATAAAACCTTGTTCATTAGCATAAAGGTCAATAATATAAAATAGCATCTGGCCAGGAGTTGCTGATGCAGTGTCTCATGACAACACATAAATTAATATATTAAAAAAGAATGAAAATTCAAAATGCTATTAATATTGAAGACTTATAGTCAACTACCTATAAAAATTTGTGAAGAATTTCCACTAGTTATAAGTTTCATGGAGAGGGCTTTTATAGTTTGGAATTGTCAGTTATGAGTACAATGAGAGAATAAACACACAAATCAATAGAAAGAATTGAGAACCCAATTTGATGAAATATTAAAGTTCTCTGTGCCCTTTTAAGTCATCCCCACCCCTTCTCTGCTCTCATTCTTCAAATGACTTATTTAAAGTCACTATAGATTACAGTTGGCTGTTATGGAATTCCAGATGAATGGACTCATAGAGGAGTCTGGTTTTTTGATCAGCAAGTTTTTTGAGTTTATTTCATGTCAATTCATATGTTAGTAGTATTTTCCTGTTATGCTGATTAGTATTCTATGATTTGATTTCCTTTTTACATATTGTTGGACATTTCCATTGTTTTCAGTTACCAGTGCTTGTGCATAAAGCTTCTATACAGTCATGTATGTCTTTAGGTGGACATGCTTTTATTTCCTTTGGATAAATACCTAAACTTAAAATGCTGTATCATTTAATAAGGGTATGTTTAATTTTATAAAAGAAAATCTGGTGAACTGTTCTCCAGAGTCACTATACCATTGTGTATTTTCACAAACATTGTGTGAGTTTTCTAGTTGTTCCATACTCCGACCAATCCTTTAAGTTTGCGGTCTTTTAATTTTAGCAATTCTCACTAACATGAAGTGGTATCCATTGTTTTTCATCATGTGTGCTAATTTGCCTTTCAATGATTATTACTGATGGTTAGTGACTTTTCATGTATTTATAGTATATTTTCATAACTTCTTTTGCAAAATGATGTTTCAAATCTTTTCCCATTTTTTTAAAAATTGGCTTGTTTATTATTGAGTTATAAATGCTCTTTGTATGTTTTGAACACAAGTCTTTCATCATATACATATACATAAATACATACATGGGCATATCTTGTTTTATTGTGCTTCACTTTATTGCATATCTGCACATTGTAGATATTGCAATTTTACAAATAGAAGGTTTACAGCAACCCTGTATTAAGTAAGTCTACCACAGTCATTTTTCCGATAGCATGTACTCATTTTGTGTCTCTGTGTCACAGTTTGGTAATTTTCGCAGTATTTCAAACTTTTTAAAAATTATTATTGTAGCCATCATGGTGATCTGTGATCAGTAATCTTTGAAGTTACTATTGTAATTATTTGGGGGTGCCAAGAACTGTGCTCATAAAACATGACAAACTTAATTGATAAATGTTGTACGTGTTGTAACTGCTCCACTGACTGGCCATTCCCTGTCTCCCCTATTCCTTGAGAGAGAACAACATTAAAATTAGACTAATTAATTACCCTACAATAGCTTCTATGAGTTCAAATGAAAGGAAGAGTCACATGTCTCTCACTTTAAATCAAGAGCTAGAAATGATTAAGCTTAATGAGAAAGGTATGCCAAAAGCCAAAATAGGCTAAGGTGAGGCCTCTTGCACCAAGCAGTTAGCCAAGTTGCTAATGCAAAGAAAAAGTTCTCAAAGGAAATTAAAAATGCTATTCTAGTGAACACATGAAGGATAAGCTAAACAGGCTTATTGGTATGTGGAGAAAGTTGTAGTGGTCTGGATAGAAGATCAAATGAGCCACAATATTCCCTTAAGCCAAAGGTTAATCCAGAGCAAGACCCTAACTCTCTTCAATTCTGTGAAGGCTGAGAGAGGAGAGAAAGCTACAGAAGAAAAGTTTGAAGCCAGCAGAGGTTGATTCATGTGTTATAAGGAAAGAAGCCATCTCTATAACATTAAAGTGCAAAGTGAAGCAGCAAGTGCTGATGTGGAAGCTGTAGCAAGTTATCCAGAAGATCTAGCTAGGATCATTGATGAAGGTGGCTACACTAAACAGATTTTCAATGTAAATGAAATAGCCTTCTATTGGAAGAAGACGCCTTCTAGGATTTTCATGGGTAGGGAGGAGAAGTCAATACCTGGCTTAAAAGCTTCAAAGGATATTCTGACTCTCTTGTTAGGGGCTAATGCAGCTGGTGACTTTAAGTAGAAGCCAATGCTCATTTACCATTCCAAAAATCCTAGGGCTTTGAGAATAATATTATATTTACTGTGCCTGTGCTGTAGAAATGGAAAAACAAAGCCTGGATTACAACACATCTGTTTACAGCATGGTTTACTGAATATTTTTAAACCCACTGTTGTTATTTTTTCTATTCAGAAGAAAAGATTCCTTTCAAAATATTACTGCTCATTGACAATGCACCTAGTTACCCAAGAGTTCTTATGGAGATGTACAAGGAGATTGATGTTTTCATGACTACTAACATAACATCCATACTTTAGCCCATGGATCAAGGAAAAATTTTGATTTTCAAGTCTTATTATTTAAGAAATACATTTTGTAAGGCTATAGCTACCAAGATAGTTTAATAGTTAAGTGCAATAATTAAGTATTTTTTGTGGATGAAGGAGTGAGAAGCACTGCATTTCAAAACTGCTTTAATATGGCAAAAATTGCTGTATTTTACTTGCATAAATAGTTATTAAATACATGGTGAAAGTTAGATTCAACATTTTCCTCACATGCAATGTAATGCCATAGTTAAAGCAAAGGTTGGGAAAATACAAACATTTTAACACAAATAAAGTACTTTTTTCACTATTTTAAACAGAACTGTAAAAATTTTCTTTCCTGCTCAATACACTTTTCATAGATTTTGATCTCTTTGTTCTATCTTGTCTCAGACTACAAATCAGAGATTTAAAGAAAAGTTCCTAATAAGAATGCTAAACCTCTGTTACCCTGTGAGCACTAACTATTCCCTACCACAGTTCTTTCAGCATCATGCATGGCTTACCAGCTGGAGCTCCAAGCCCAGTGTGCTATACCTCTACCCCAAGGTTGTGATGCACTTTCCCAAAATAAGGTCTTGTCAAAACCAGACCCTTCCACTTAGTAAAAAGAACTTCCATTTTCAACTTCAGTTTTTAAAGGATTCTAGATTAAACAAATGATAATAAAAGAGAATGTTTTAAGGAATGATGCTGATTCCTTAATAGTTAACAAACCCTGATTTTAAAAGTATTCATTATTTATGCAAATGAATTATTTTGAACCATAAAAGGGGGCAGCTTTATCAAAATATAAATGTCTTTCTGTTTCTCCCTTCATTTACCGGGTAGGGTTCTTTTTTTGCTTTTTAGACCTGTAATGAAGGCAATACCCTAGTACTGAAAGCAAGGAGTTACAAAATTACTAATGTTATTGGCAGCATGTATCTGGGAGTAATTCTGATTTAATAAGCAAGCATGTAGCATCAGTGTGACTGGAGGCAGACTAGCCTTGGTCTATATCCAGAGTACTCTCTAGGACAGAAATACAAAGGATGAGAAGGCCTAAAAAGGGTGATTAAGTGGAATTACATTCTCCTTATCTGTGAGTAATGAATCTTTTCTTAAACATCGTAGGACCTGAATATTGGAGAGAGCAAGAGTGAGGGATAGACTGTGAGAAAAGAAGCACTCTCAAATATTACCTTTGGAAGGATGAGTTGCTACCACTTTTCTGGAACGTTTCTGGCCTATCATTTAGTTCTGCAATGTGTCATTTTTAGGAAAATATGTAAGGGTAAAAGGAACAATAACTAATTATATATGTGTGTGTGTGTGTATACACACACATAATGATATTTATTGTAACACTGATTGTAGTGGCACAACCGTAGTTTTTAAAAAACCTAGTTTTGAAGTATAACAGATAAAATTATCTATCTATCTCTGTAGAATGCTCTCTCATTTCTCTATATCTGTATCTACTTGTAACCTGTATATTCATCCATCAACTATCTATCAAAATACAAGAGGAATTTTCATGCCCTACCGTTAATTTAAAAAAGTTATATGCTTAAGATGATTAGAATTATGCCCCTACCCTTCCAAACTGTTATAATAATGACAATACCCCAATGATGGGTAATTATGCTTTTATACATGCATAAATTGAATTACAGAAAGACACATAGCAACATGTTAACATTACTTAATTATTTTCTTTTTTTAAATTTCAGAATATTGTGGGGGTACAAATGTTTTCTTTACATGGGTTGCTTTTGTACTGCTAGAGTCAAAGTTGTAAGTGTTCCCATAACCCAGATAGTGTCCATTGTACCTGTTAGGTATGATTTCACCCATTCCCCTCTCCCCCCTCCCACCTGTTTGATTTCTGTTGAGTTTTACTTCCCTCTGTGCACACGTGTGCTCATCGGTTAGTTCCAATTTAATAGCAAGTACATGTGGTGTTTGGTTTTCCATTCTTGTGATACGTCACTTAGGAGAATGGTCTCCAGTTCCATCCACATTGTTGCAAAAGGTATTAATTCATTTTTTATGGCCAAGTAGTACTCCATGGTGTATATTATACCACATTTTATTAATCCACTCATGAATTGATAGGCACTTGGGTTGATTCCACGTCTTTGAGATTGTTAATTGTGCTGCAATAAACATTCTAGTGCAAGTGTCTTTTTAATAAAATGACTTTTTTTCCTTTGGGTAAATACCCAGTAGTGGGATTGGTAGATCAAATGGTAGGCCTACTTTTAGTTCTTTGAGGAATCTCCATAGTATTTCCATAGAGGTTGTATTAGTTTGCAGTCCCACCAACAGTGTATGAGTGTTCTCTTCTCTCTGCATCCACACTAGCATCTATATTTAGGGACTTTTTGATAAAAGCCATTCTTACTGGGGTGAGGTGATATCTCATGATGGTTTTGATTTGTATTTCACTGATGATTAGTGATGTTGAACATTTTTTCATATGTTTATTGGCCATTAGTTTATCTTCTTTTGAAAAGCTTCTGTTCATGTTTTTTGCCCACTTTTTAATGGGGTTGTTTGAATACACAGAACTTACAACTTTCACACACACATACACAGACACACACAGACACACACAGACACTGTCATGGACTTAATGTTTATGCTCCTCCCCCCTGACCCAATCTTATGTTGAAGTCTTAATCCCCGATGTGATAATATTTGCAGGTGGAACCTTTGGGAGGTAATTAGGTTTAGATGAGGTCATGAGGGTGGGGCCCCATGATGGAATTAGTTTCCTTATAAGAAGAGATACCAGAGAACTCTGCATCTTTCTGCCAAGTGAGCTTAGAGTGAGTTGGTGATTCTCTTCAAGCCAAAAACATGTTTGGAATGAAACCCACCTTCGTGGCATCTTGATCTCAGACTTCCCAGCCTCCAGAACTGTGATAAACATTTGTCTATTGTTTAAGCTACCCAGTCGATGGTATTTTGTTATAGCAGCCTGAGCTGACTAACACACACACTCTCTCACACACACCTGTCAAGTGTTAACATTTTCTTAAAGTAGAGAAATATATAGAATTATTGAATCTTGTGGATTAAAATACTACTCCACCACTCAACTACAATACCTATAAATACATCAAATCCCCATCATTCTAATATTCAGGATAAACAGAAGAGTACAATGTCAGAATCTTGTAGTATCCTCCCACGTACAAGCAACTTTATCATGAAGAGCTTATCAAGCTTCCCTTCATTATACAGCACGTTGTCCTTTTTCTCTCTCAATCTCTCCCTTTCTCTCTCTCTCTCTCTCCTTCTCTCTCACCCCCTCCCCTTCTCTGTCTCTTTCAGTCTCATCATACAGTGGTTGCCTGGGAAATGGCAGGAAGACACTTTAAATTTTTCTTATAGCCTATCCACCAAGCCAAAGACTCAGTCTTTGATGATAGGAAAACTAGGCAGCCAAACTTATTTTGGCTGTTTGCTGATTCTTTTTCTTCCAGACAAAGTATTGACCTTTCAGTTACCTACCATTTTTCACATGCATTCAGAGGTAGTGATTTTCGGGAGAGAAAAAAAGCTATGAAGGGCAAGAGAAATGTTTGCGTGTGTGTGTGTGTGAGTGTGTGTGTGTTGCGGGGGCTGCTGAAGATGGCATTTCAAATTCTAAAATGCACAGTCTCAACAAAGAAAGCACTAGAAAGAAGTAGCAGAGAGAAAAAAAAGACCAAAAGTACTTTATGCTCATTTTGAAAAATCTTTCCTTATGTCAGAGCCATAGATAATTAAATAGTAGGTTCACAAAAGGATGCTGCCTTGGTAGAGGAAAGATGAGCAAGGTAAGAATTTGAGGGAAATTATGGATTACACTTGGAGCTCTAGATGACAAATTGTTGTTTATATGCAAACCTAAAAGGGAAATGTACAAGTGGAGAGAGAGCAAAGTGAGTAATAACAGTAACGATAGTTGTTAATTATTATCATCATTATACACCACAGCAGCCATTAAAATTTACTACATATTGCTCAATTCCAATCACTGTTTTAAGAACTTTGCACATATTATATTATTTAACTCTCAAAATATCTAAGAAGCAGTTACTATTACCAACCTCATTTTATAGATCAGTAAACAGAGACACAGAATGTTATATTAATTTGGCAAGAGCACACAACTTGTAAACAGTAGTATTTGAAATGTTAACAAAGTACATGGGTCTCAGATTTGTTGCAGAGACCTTAAACAGCAGTCCCATCCTAGATTATTGATAAAAGGTATGATTTTCACCAAAGGAACCCTACTGAATAAAATTTAAATATTTTTATTAGAATTATACAACATAATTGTGTATTATTTGAATATAAGTTATAGTCCAACCTTGAGTACAGCAGTAATCCTCTTATGTTTTTGTAAAGATGAGCTACGGTATTCCTTTCCATAATATTTTATTTGAAAATGTTCTAAAAAATTGTCTAAATCTTTACAATCCTAGATCTTGATTTATTTTATTTGTTAAATATGGAACTGTTAATAAGCTTTCTATCCCAGGAGATTTATCCAACTTGAAATCCAAGAATGCCATAAGCTTTCTGGAAGTGTTTCTAATTGATTAGCAATTACAAGTAATTCAATTAAATGAGCTCATTTTTATTTTTAATGAAGTTGTTCCTATAGTAGTTATTTTTTGAGTACTGTACTTTAAGTATATAAATATATTTCTTCTATTTGCCTAAATAACCGCTTGTGTAAATTAAAACAATGCCTCTTTATTTCAATACTTAATCTTTCCCTCATCCAAAAAGATGCCAATAAACCACCCTTTTGGTATATTTCCAACATTCAGATACTGCCACAACATTTTCAAAGAAAAACAATCATTCTGTGGTTGTATTATTTCAAGTAAAATAGAATAGTTTAACAGGGATGTGGTAGATTATCATGGTTGCTACTTTCTTTTCCGGTATTAAAAGATTGGCTGAAATGATAACTCTAGCCATAAAAAAAAAAAGAGTTGGAAAGCAGTTGAGATGTTAATTAATATATTTGTTTCCTATTTAAATGTTATGAAAAACGGAAGGAGGGGGAAAAAAGCATGTCTTAAATAAAAAGAAAATTAAAAATAAAAAGGAGGAAGGGAAAAAGGGGAGATGTAAAGTAGGAATAAAAAGAATATTTGAAACTTGAAAATGCACAGCTAATAAGAATTAAACTTACATGCTTTGTCTGAGAGGGAGTGATTTCTAATTAGGGAGAAGTAATTAAGCAGATCTGAGAGTTAGAATGGAGATTGGAACTTTTAGGATAGGTATAATATTGTCTACATATATCCATATCTCTAAAACTTGTAATCATATGGAACACTGATGCACTTAACAATACAAGCTAATCCATGGGAAGAGACTCAGTATGAAGAGAATCCAGAAGAGAGAGTTTGAAATAAGAGAAGCAGGTTAAAGAACTGAGTAACATTCTTATCCTAGACCAAGGAAAAGTGCTATAACAGCTCTGGGCATTTCCAAGGGATATAAGATGAATTGGTGATTCAAGTGATTGAAACAAGGTCAATTTCCTCTGTTTGTTAGACCACGGAGACGATGAACGGTGATTAATGGATTAACTTTTGCAGAGACACAGGAAGCTGAAAAATGGTGTTGATGGTGGGACTGGGAATGGAGAAGTGATTTAAATCAGTTTCGTCAGTATATTTTTAAGAGAATGAAGACAGAGGGGTTATTTTTTTAAGAAAAGGCACTAATATCTGAAAATAGGTTGCATAGTTCTTTAACTGTTTTAGAAAAAATGAATTTTCTAGCACTTTTTGCACAAAGAAAAATAGTTTAGTGAACTGTACATTGCTTGGGAAATTTATCCAGTATATCAGTGTGTTTGAAGATATAAGAATTGGGTCATAGCAAAAAGATGCAATTTTACCTTCTCTACATTTTTTCCTAAATTACAAATGCCAAAATACTATTTCGAAATATTCTCAATATTTCACTGGACTTCAAATGTGAAGACAACACCTATAAGAAGGAAATGTTTACGATTAAATATTAGAGTAAGTTCATATTGCATTTTGAAAACAAGAAAGAAAAACCTTTATGAAATAGGAAGGGAAGGAGCTCCAAACAAAAATACTCAAAAACAAAGAGAAAAAAAAGAAAATACATATAATCTGCAAGGACTAGATTATCTACATGCGAATCAAATCTATCACTTACTAGGAAAATAAGTATGATTGGATTTATTTGAGAGTACATAAACTCTCAGAGGATGAGTATCTAAGGATATATTTCAGAAAGAAAATTTAAAAAGCCCCAAAAAAGAAAGTACCCTTGCTCCTCTGTATCTTCAGTATTCAACCAACTGAGGCTGGAAATATTAAAAAAAAAAAAACCCACACACAAAATAAAAAATAATACAACAATAAAAAGTACAATTTAAAAATATAGTATAGCAACTATTTACATAGCATTTACATTATATAAGGTACTATAAGTAATCTAGAGATCATTTAAAGTATATGGGAGAATGTGTATAGGTTATACGGAAATAATACAATATTTTATACAAGGAACTTGAGCATTCACAGATTTGGAAATCTGCAATGGTCCTGGAACAAACCCCCATGGATACCAAGGGATAATTACAATGAGTAATAAGGAGAACAGGTAATCGTGTAAATCAGTAAAGTATTTTGATAATCCATATAACAATATGGATTTTAGGGTTATGTTTGGAAACAAAACCATAATTAAAATAACTCAATTTTATGTATTTAAAAGCAACTTGGAATTAAAATTTTACATATTGATAATATGGAAATTAGTAAAGAGTAAGTTGAAAAGATAACTAAAGCAATATTTTAATTTACTGAAAATATGCATCTATCTATATATATATATGTATTTAAAATTGAAGGGAAAAAACCCTGAAAGTATACATAGATGTATGTATCATTCAAACTAGTAGGGTAAGAAAAATGAAAATCAAAGAAATTCAATCAACGTAAGAGAAGTCAAGGAAGGAAAATGAAGGAAGCATTAAAGAAGAATTTAAATATAAAAAAGGATGTCACATTTAAAGTAAAGCCACATAAATCAGTAATTATAATGAATATGAATAAATACCCTTTTAAAAAGCTGAGACTCCTTTTGCACTAGGAAAAAAATAAAACCTATCAAATAATTCCAAATAAGTCAGCAATCATACAAAACATGAATATATTATATATTCCTTGATATGCAGACACTCATTTGGATTTAAAAAGAAAGCTTTCTTAAAAACGGATAGACCAAATATCTTAAAATGAATATAATGAATTAAATGGGAAGTCATAAATCGGAGACAATATGTATTAAATATAATCAACTTTTTCAAAGGAATTTTGCTATAAAGCACAGGAAAGATAGCAGCTGGCAAAAAAAAGTAGGGACAAGGACAGTACTGTTTTTTAAGAACAGCAGGATTGTGTGTACATGGAAACAATCCAGTAAAAAGTGAAAATATTGGGGATGAGGAAAATGTGGAGAATTGCTGCAGCAATATTTTACGTAGACAGCAGGACCTGCCTACAGTTTATGAATCAAGAAATAATTTTAATATATTAATAAAATCAAGAAAATAAACCTTATAAGAGATAATCATGAAAATATCCTTAATAATATATATGAGCAGAGTAAGGAGGCAATGATAAATATGTAAGTATTCTAATTCATAATAGTGCATTAACAAATAGTCTAAAAATTAATAAATTAGAAAATAGACCCAAAAGCTTTAAAGATTGATATAATAGTAAACATCAGAAGAGCTAAAAACAAAACTTTTAGCATTAATTGCCTTTGTGAGTGAGAAAGATGAGCACTTTTATTTTGAATTTTATACCCTTCTTAGACATTTGAATATTATTACTATATGGATGCATTTTTACTATATTAGAAAAAAATAAGTTTTTTTTAAGGTAAGAAATTATGGTACATTTTCCCAATAAAATACAGGGATGCAATTATATAGAATAAAATAAAACTACAAATGTTAACAATGAAAGATGTTCCAATATATGATTATGTGAAAAAATTGCAGTTACAGAAAAACATGTATTAAATTCTGAATACATGCATTTAGGTAGAGGATTGATTTGCAGAAGGGAAAAAAAATTTCTGTACTAGTTGAACTTCCTAAAAACCATTAACACAAATTACTCATATAATTATCATATCCTTAACTAATAACTTTTAATAACAGATAAGAATTCTAGAAGTCAGAGGTTTCTGAAAAATACTTGAATCACAGTGTAAGGATATATGCCATTTGGGAGAATAGCGAGCTTTCTCCTTTTGATGCTGGAATAAGGTCTTGAAGCCTCCATTAATTTACATCAATTTGATCACTTTTATTGATATCAATTACTGACCACTGAAGTATGAGTACCTGCCTTTCATTTAGAATTTCTAAAGAGATGAGAACATTAGATCAGATCTTACCTTTCCATTATACATTGACTCGCCTGTGCAGTATGTGCTATAACCTTGAATCCCTACATATGAACTATGAGAACAGCTTTGATCATTTAGTTGGTTCATCAGATGTGTTTAAATTCTATTAGTTATCTAAATAATGAAACTGCCTTACATACTCATGTATCCTAGAATAAAAGCTGTGGACGATGTAGTACTATGTGTCCCCCTTTGTAAGCTTTTAGAAACATCATCTTAATTCTTTGGTTTATATAATTATTTGATTTATCTAACCAAATAAGTATTTATTTATCTAACTAGTTGTATTTACATATTTGTAGAGTGAGAAAGAAGGAGAGGGGATTTAGGTGTTATAGCTCAAATCAGATTTTTTTCCCCCTTAACTTCAAATGACTCTGGGAAACACCTGATCATGCATCTAATCATAAAGAAGAAAAACTGTATGTTTGAAAATAATTGAACACTTTAAAGTTAAAATAACAGAATTGCCTCCTAGAGCAAGGAGAGCCAGTGCAGAGGGGAAAATTGCTGATACATCAGCCAACAGGTTGTGAATGAGTATCATATTTCATGAAATACTTTTCTTGTTTATTCTAATTCTTTTGTATTTTCATTTTTGATTCATTTATACTAATATTTGTATGTTTTATATATTGTCAAATGGTCTCTGTTTAATATGTACTAATTCTAACAAACAGAACTAACATTAGGTATCTTTTGTTAATAATGACTTAAACGTAAGTTATAATATTTCACAGTGCAAACCACTTGCCATATATCTGTGTTTTCCAAGCATAAGATATGTATTACAACCAACTCAACATGTATATTGGGGCCCTACTCTGTGCCAGGAAGTATTCTAGGAAATTGGAATACATCAGTAAACAAAAAAGAACAAAGATCCCTTCCTCCCCCAAAAAAATCTGAAAAAATATTACGCATTGTGTTAGAAACTGAATTGAAAAGATAAATGTGTACTTGCTCTTTTTCACTCCAATGTTTTTAAAATTCTTAGAAAACTTAAGGTGTTATGAATTCATAGATGAAAATGCAAATTCAGATGGAAACTGTGACCTGCATGCTGGGATTGCTGAGTACCAGGCTGTATTGGGAATTAGAGGCCTAGCAGATGATGGATGGTGACAGCACTGTTTCACTTAATGAAGTGGCTATTGAACTTTAAAAGGAGAAAGATGACAAAGGCGAAATGAGCATTTTGTCTGTGGAAGAAGAAAAAGTTTTAGAACATTATATCAAGGAGAACTAAACTCACTACTTCTTTTTGAACTTCATTAATCTTTTCCATGAAAATCTCATTGCCAAGCAGCTTGATGGCTACTTTGGGAAAATGCTTTGTTTCTTCATAATGGAACCAATGCCTTCATTATCCTGAGGCTTTGGTGATGTTCCACTTTCACAGAATTACCAAGAAAACCAGCAATGCTCTGGAAAAGCCAGTATGAAGGTGCCAAAATGGTACAATTGGGACAGGCAAGAATTTTGCCTCATGGGGCAATTTTTCCTTATTAATTTGTTTCTGAACAGCAACCATAGAAGAGCAAAATGGTGTTGCTAAGAATTTTAATGCAGAGATGTTTATATTTGAGTACAAGAAAGAGAAGCTTTTGAAATTCTAATGAATCTTTCCTGTAGATTGATCTTAAGCTTTAGTAGCACCAACTTTAAGTGAAGTTAAAGGCTAAATAATATGTCACAAGAAAAAATAAATCTATGAAAATCTGTACTCCTAATAGCAGTCAAATCATTATCCAGTTCCAATCCCCAAAGATTTTCACAGTCCCAATTAATATCTGTTTTTATGCAAAGAAAGCAGGAAAACAACTCAGGCAAATTACGTAATGTCTTTCTTTGGAAAATACTAAAAATCCAGTACTACTTCACTCCTTTAATATTATAATATGGACTTTTATTAATAGAAAATCATTTTTCAAATAAGAACATTTAAGCAATTAGGAAATATTTTTAAATGCATACTTCATTATTATTATTTTTCTTTTGAAAATCATTGGGAAGACAGCTTTTGTTTGTGATATGTAGCCAATTAAATCATTTTGGTGTTCTAACATAGCTCAGTTATATTGTACTTTGCCTTCACAATGACTTGATGTTTTGTCTTTGAGATGACTGCATTTTCTTTTGAATCGCAGGTACTTATTTTCAGCCTCGTTTTCCCCCATTGGTTCCAGCATCTGTGCAGTGGGTGGAACTGGCTCTATATCAATTCCAACCCTTTAATGAAAGGGATCACAGACTAAAAAACAACTTAGAATGCCAAAGGCTGTGTGGGGGAGACAGAAAATGAGTCTGATGCTGGCCTAATACTTTGCCTTAAAAATATATCATGGTGTTCCTGGGGTTATTATTCTTCTAAAGTTCAAAAGAGAATTTAGAAAATCTGAGTTACCAGTTGTCTTTTATTATCCTGAATTAAGCTTATACAAAGAATAGGCCAAAATAGAAGCACTGCACACATCTTACTGTAAATGGGAATATACAGAACAAATAAACAAGTGAAGTAGAATATTACAAATGAGAAAGTAAAAGGTAAAAATGTTTTTATTCAAGTATTAGCCATATTTTTCCCCAAAATGTTCTTGGAGATATAACTGGCAGCACGATTAATCAAGGATTTAGTTATCCTACCCACACAAGGAGAAAATAAATTATTAATTGCAGAATTTTAATTACAAAGTCATTTGAATCCAATTTGTCTTCTGCTTTTATGGTTTATTAAATCAGTATGAAAATACAACCAACAACATTGTTGACCCATAGATTCAGGGACTTAAAATTAAGCAGGTCTAAGTTGGGAATTAGACAAAAGTAACTTACAAAGTTTTCCTTTTTTATATCATATATTCCCTTAAAATTTTATTGTTGACAAATTTAAAAAAATATTTGAGGTTTTCCATTTTCAGCACTAACATGTAAAGAGCTTGGAAGTTGCTATTCATGTCCTTATGACAAGAAAATGCTGGATGAAGTAAAAATCAATGACAGAGAAAGGAGTTTCCACAGGCAAATCCAGAATGTCACAGGTGAGATCTGTTTACCTGGAACAAAATACACTGGAGCCATAAAGTAGTAAGTATACTTAAATGGTATAATAATTTTTATTAATTGCTGAAGGCTGAAGTGCTGGCCCAAATGTGAGAAGTTCCTGGGGTGGAGTGTAGACTTAAGGGTGCCCCAACAATTTCCTGGGTATTACTTCCAGGAATCCAACCAGGTTCTCGTGATAAAAATGCAATAAAGATCACATGGTGGGTCTGGCAGGGGCAATGGAACAGTAACAATCGTGAAATAGTCTTGGGCCTTCTATATAACAAAGGACTATTTTCCAGGGGAAAAGACTGTCAGAGCTCTGTTTCAAAGCAATGGGGAAGGGTGTTCCTCTCACTCCTGCCCACTGTAGCTTTCCTGTCCTTCCTGAGGAAGGAGGGAGCTATACAAGAGTTAGCAAATGCAAATGTCATAGGCCACAAACAAGAATCAATAAAAGCCTGAGATTTAATTAGAAGACTATAGAATGTTTTCCTCCTAGACACTCTACCACCATATCAACAGAGCTGTGGTATAACAGTGGGTTATATTAATAGACAAAACAGCTGCAAGACACAAACTCTTTTCTAGGAGTACTTAGAGAGGTCCAAAACCAAGAGTTGATGAGAACTTTAGAGGAATATAAAGACTTTGGAATCTATAGCTACTGTAAACATTATACAATGCCCAAATCCAAGACAGTTAAACATAGATCCTCATACTGATGGCTAATTTATCTCAATAACTATCACCCAAAACAACATATCTGGCTTTCAACAAACAGTTACAGGCCATGCAAAAAAGTAAAAAAAAAAGACAGTCTATAAAGACAAGATACACATCAGAACAAGACTCAGAGATACAGAGAGTAACATCACCAGAATGGCAAAGTAGAAGATACTTGCCTTCCTTGCCCCACCAAAAAAATAAAAAGAAAAAAACCAAACATATATAGGCAGCTATCTACAAATCAAAATAGCCCAAAGGACCCATTAACTACTTGAGTCCAAATCAAGGACTCATTAACTACTCTTCAGCAACACAGTGAAGCAAAAAATGGGGAAAATCCACATGAAAAGGAGTGCTGGTGGAATTAGCATAACTGAAACACCAGAAGGTGGCTAGGGACAAAGAAGAAAGGCAGAAGCTATCAGATTCAGCCATGCAGCAGGAACCAGCTTTGTCCCCAGTGGTCGGCTCCACAGAGGACACCAGCATCTCTTGCCACTGAGGTCACCAATAGCCATTTCCACCAAGGAACCCCAAAGAGGGAGATGAGTCTGCATAACTCCTCCTCCAAGAAGCAGCTGCTATTGAGCTGCTTCAGGAAGAAGTAACTACCTATCCCAAACTTGAGGCTGCCCCAAACCTGGACCCATGTGTGCCCGCAAATGCCCACATTCCAGACATAGGCTTTGTGGCTTCACTGGGCCTGTCCACATCTAATATACTGAAGCCATCACCATAGTGAGCTAGTTCACACTCTGGGTCCCAGAACCAAGCTCATGCTGCTGCACAAGTCCACATTCTAAGCACTGGTTCAGCTGTCACAGAGAGCTAGGCCATGCCCCATGCCCAAAGCTACTTTAAGTCTGCAATGACTGTGCTCCCATTCATAGCTCCCTGGCCACTTCACAAGCATCCATGCCTCATGTACTGTTATGTATGTGACAATGGGGTTGCCTGCACCCTGGGCACCAGTGCCATTCCTGGCCTGGATCACAGACCCACAGTGCCTCCAGTGTGCCTGTGCTTCTGGGCTCAGCTCTTTGGCTGCTCCATGAGTACCACTCATTAGACACCAGTGCCATAGCCACTGTGAGCAAGCCCACAGTCCAGACCCAGTGCAGCCACAGGGGAGCACAGATTGCAAGGACCTCAGCAGCCATTGTCACCAAAAGACTGCAACAACCCTTGCCATCACTGCACATGCCCACAGCATTGACCAGTGAGAAAGACTGCAATCTTCATCAACACCAGATGATGGAACTGCACACAGACTACATGGATACTCCCTCACTGGTGCCAGAACTGCTGTACCCCCTTCTACTGCTCCCCCTTGCAAGCAAAGTTCTTTCCATGCTGGAACTAGCCTGTAAAGTCTGCAAGAGGTGACTGCTCCACCAAATGCACACACATCAACATAAACATCAAGAACGATAAAATACCAGGAAGACATAACATCACAAAAAGAACACAATAATCTTCCAGTAGCTGACCCCCAAAAGCAATGGAAATCTGCAAACTCCCCAATAAAGAATTCAAAATAATTGTTTTAAGGATTTAACTTCAAGAAATACAAAGAAACAATTTAATGAAATCAGAAAAACAAAACATGATGAAACAAGAAATTTAGCAGAGATTTAAATTATTTAAAAAATCAAACAAATTCTGAAGCTGAAAACACAATGAATGAAATAAAAAATGCAATAGAGATCATCAAGAACATACTAAGAAGAAGAAAGAGTCTGTGAACTCAAAGACAGGTTATTTGAAAACATACTTTCACAGAAGAAAGAAAAAACAGAACAAAAAGAATTGAAGAAAGCTTATGAGACTTATGGTACAGCATCAAAACAGCAAAATCCCAAGTAAAGAAGTTCAAGAAAAGAGGTGGGAGAAGAGGTGGCAGAAAGCATATTCAATGAAACGATAGCAGAAAACTTTCCAAATGTAAGGAATAATATAAATATCCAGGTCAGGAAGGTCAATCTAAGCAAGACTATGCCCTGGTATGTTATTATCAAACTGTCAAAAATCAAAGACTCAGAGAGAATTCTGAAAACATAAAGAGAAAAGAAGCAAATCACAAAAAGGAAGTTTCAATAAGCTTAGCAGGGGATTCCTCAGCAGAAACATCACAGCCGAGAAAAGAGTGGGATAATATATTCAAAGTGCTGAAGCAAAAAGCAAAAGCCTGCCAACCAAGAATGATATACCTGGCAGAGTGGTCCTTCAGAAATGAAGAAGAGATAAAACATTCTCAAGCATACAAAAGATGAGGGAGCTCATCACCACCAGACCTGTCTTACAAGAAATGCTAAAAGAAGTACTACAAGTTGAAAGAAAATATTGCTAATTATGAACACAAAAACATATGAAAGTATAAAATTACTGGTAAAAGTAAGTTTATGGTCAAATTAAGAATACTGTGATACTGTAATGGTGGTGGGTAAATTACTTGTATCTTTAGAATGAAGGTTGAAAGACAAAATTATTAAAAATAATAATAGCTACAATAATTTGTTAAAATATATACAATATAAAAAGATGTAAATTATGAAACCAAAAAATATGTGAATAAATATGAAGAGCTAATTTATGCAATCAAAATTGTTAGCTTAAATTAGCTTCTTATAGCTATAAAATATTTTATGTAAGCCTCATGGTAATCACAAAGCAAAAAGCTATAGTTGATACACAAAAGATAAAAAGTAAGAAATCTAAGGCATACAACTAGAGAAAAACATCTAATCACAGAGGAAGATAGCAAGAGAGGAAGAAAGGAAAAATAGATGTTCAAAACAAACATAAAACAATGAAAAAAATTGTACTTTTAAGTCCCTACCTATCAATAATTGCCTTTAAAATAAAGAGATTATATTCTCCAAGCAAAAGACATAGATTGGCTATATGGATAAAAAATGAGAACCAACTATATGCTGCCTACAAAAGATTCACTTCACCTTCAAGGGCACCCATAGATTGACAGTGAAAAGATGGAAAAATATATTCCATTCAAATGGAAACCAAAAAAGATCTGAGGTAGCTATACTTATATCAGACAACGTAGATCTTAAGTCAAAAACTATAAAACAAAACAAAGAAGATCATTACATAATGATAAAGGTATCAATTCATCAAGAAGATGTAGCAATTATAAACATACATGCATCCAAAATCAACGTGCCTAAATATATAAAGCAAATATTACTAGATCTGAAGGAAGAGACAGACTGCAATGTAGTAATAGTAGGGGACATCAATACCCTACTTTCAACAATGGACAGATCATCCAGACAGAAAATCAATAAAAACACATTGAACTTCAACTACATTTTAGACTGAATGGGCCTAAGAGACATATTCAAAGCATTCCATCCAACAGAAACAGAATGCACATTCTGCTCCAAAATAGATCATATGTTAGACCACAAAACAAGTCTTCACAAATTTAAGAAGACCAAAGTCATATCAAGCATCTTTTCTGACTACAATGGTATGAATAAATCCTATGAAAAGTAGGAGGAATTTTTGATAATTCACAAATATGTGGAAATTAAACAATATGCTTCTGAACAACCAATGGGTCAAGAAGAAATTAAAAGGGAAATTTAAAACATCTTGAGATGAACAAAAATGGAAACACAACATACCATAACTTGTGGGATGTAGTAAAAGCAGTTTTAAGAATAAAGATGATGATGCCCACTCTGGTGATTTCTATTCAACATAGTGCTGGAAGTCCAAGTCAAAGCAATTAGACAAGAGAAAGAAACAAAAGACATTCAAACCACAAAGGTAGAAGTTAAACTGTCTGTATTTGCAGATGACATGATTTCATATATCAAAAACCTGAAAGACTGTACCAAAAGAGTATTAGAACTAATAGACAAATTTAGTAAAGTTACAGGATAACAAAACAATGTATGAAATGTAATACCATTTCTAACACTATCAACTAACTATCCAAAAATGAAATCAAGAAAGCAATCCCTTTTATAGTACCTACAAAAATTAAAATACTTAGGAATAAATTTAACCAAGGAGGTTAGAGATCTGTACACAGAAAACTATAAAACAACAATGAAAAAAATTGAAGAAGACACAAACAGATAGATATCTAGTGTTCAGGGATTGTAAGAATTCATACTGTTAAAAATGTCAATATTACCCAAAACTATCTATGGATTCAATACAATCTCTAATGAAATTCCAGTGACATTTTACATAGAAATAGAAGAAAACCATCCTAAAATTCATGACACCACAAAAAAACTCAAATAGCAAAGGCAACTTGAACAAACAGAACAAAGCTAGAGGCATCATACTACCTGATTTCAAGATCTAATACAAAGCTATAGTAATTAATACGGCATGGTACTGACATAAAAAAAGACATATTGACGAATAGAAAGCCCAGAAATAAATCCACATATTTATGGTGAATTGATTTTCAACAAAGATGCCAAGAACACACAATGGACAAAAAAGAGTTTTTTAAATAACTGGTGTTGTGAAAACTGGATATCTCAAGGCATGTCCATCAACAAATAACTAAATAAAGAAAATGTGGTATGTATTCACAATAGAATATTACTCAGCCTTAAAAAAGAATGACATTCTATCATTCGTGACAACATGATGAAACTGGAGGAAATTATGTTAATGAAATAAGCCAGGCACAGAAAGACAAATACTGTAATTTCTTATTTATACATAGAATCCAAAAAAGTCAAACTCATAGAAATAAAGAGTTAAATGGTGAGTAAAAAGAGGCTGGGAGATGTGGTAATTAGGAAGATGTTCAAAAGTCACAAAATTTCAGTTAAATAGGACTAATAAGTTTAAGAGATCTGTTGCACATATTGGTTACTATAGTTAGTAAAAATATATTGCATACTTGAAACTTCGTAAGAGAGTAAATTTGTTATCACAATAAAAAAGGATAAGTTTGTGAAGTAATGCACATGTTAAACATCTTGTTTTAGACATTCCACAATGTGTAATTGTGTAACTATGAAAAGTTAGAAGCAAAGGTATGAAAAAATATATGCCACATTAACACTAATTAAAACAAAATTGGAGCAGCCATATTAATTTCAGACAAAGCTTACTTCAGAACAAGGAAAATTACCAGGGAAAAAGAGGCTCTACATAAAAGTGTCAATCCTCCAAGAAGACATACCATTTTTTAAATGTATATGCACCTAAGACAAGAGTGTCAAAATACATGAGACAAAAATGATAATCACTACTATAGTTGGAGACTTCAACACTCTCATGTCTGTAATTGATACATCAAGCGTGAAGAAAATCAATAATGATGTATCTAACTTGAAACTACCTCACTTCATCTAATTGACATTTATAGAATACTCCATTCAATAATGGCAAAATATATATTCTTCACAATCTCACATGGAACATTCAGCAAAATATACCATAAATCATAAGAAAATATGGGCCACCAACATACCTTTACAAATTTAAAAGAATAGAAATCATACAAATCTCAGACCACAGTGGAATTAAATTAGCTATCAATAACAAAAAGATAGTTGGGAAATCTCCAAATTATTAGAAATTAGGTGACACACTTCTAAATAACACTTGGGGCAAGGAAGCCTCACAAGAAATTTTGAAATATTTAAATTAAATGAAATTTAAAATGCAATTTATCAAAATGTGTAGTATAAAGCAAAATCACTGCTTTTAATATGACATTTTTTAGTATCAAATGGGTAGGGAAGAAGGGAGATGTTTTCTCACCCATTGCTAGATTCATAGCTGAGGCAACTATAATAAAGGGCAGATTAATAAGAGAAAATCAGACAAATATATTTAATTTAAGTTTTATGTGGCATGGGAGCCTTTAGAAATGAAGCCTCAAAGAAAGAAGGTACCTGTATTTTTTTTGATAAGTTTGATGAAGCAGTGGATAGTTGTAGAAAAATATTATGGAACAAAGAGGGTATGATCTAATGGTAATAAACTGAGGAGAACTTTGCAAGACCTGTTTATTCAAATTCTTCTTTGTGTCTCTGTGTCTTCAGAGATAAGCACATACCTTTCCTCCAGATATAGGGAGGACAGCTCTGAAATGAATGTCTTATGACCTACTTCAGGGAAAGGTCAGAGAATTCTTTTATGGCCTGCATCAGGGGAAAAGATGGAGAAGGTCAGAGAGACCCTCTTGCTTCTGTTGTTTCCTCAAATGCCAAGATGCCATATTTTGGGGCAGCAGGTGCTGAACCCCATCAAATGAATACATTAGGAGAGATGAAAGATATAAAATAAATAACCTAAGGCTCCATATTAGGAGTTTGCAAAAGTAGAGCAATATATGCCCAAAGCAAGCAGAGTAAAAGAAATATTAAAAATTAAAGCAAAAATCAATGAAATTAAAAATGGGAAAATAGTGAAAATCAACAAAACCAAAAGTTGGTTTTTTGAAAAGAGTAAAAATAGTTGGTAAAACTCTAGACAGGCTAAACAACAAAAAGAAGATAGAAGACACACATTGCCTATATCAGAATTCTAAATGGAGTTATTACTACTGACCCCATGGACATTAAAAGGATAACAGAGAAAAATTATCAGCAACTTTATGCTCAAAAATTTGATAACAGATGAAATTGGCCAATATCTTACAAGACACAAACTAATGAAACTACCTCAAGAATATAGTTTAGATATTTATCCCTATATCTAGTAAAGAAATTAAAGTAATAATTAATAACTTTACAAAAAAGAAATCATTAGTTATATATGGTTTCACCAGTAGATTCTATTAAGTGATTAAAAAAAATGATACCAATTTTTCACAACCTATTTTAGAACATAGAAGTAGAGCTAATACTTCCTAACTCATTGTCAAAACCAAATGAGACATTAGGAGAAAGAACAACTATAGTCCAATATCTCCCATGAACATATAGACCCAAAAACATTCAGCAAAATATTAGCAAATTGAAATAAAAAATATTTTAAAAATTTTCCGCTAGTATTGAGTAGGATTTATTACAGGTATGCAAGTCTGGTTCAACATTTAAACATCAATCAATGGACTCCACAACATGAATAGACTAAAAACCAAAAAGTCATATGATGATATCAATTGATACAGAAAAAGCACATAAAAAATTAACACTCATTGATGATAAAAACTCTCAGCAAACTAGGAATACAGAAAACCATCCCTGATTTGATAAATCTATAGAAAACCTACAGATAACATTGTACTTAATGGTGAGAAACTGGATGCTTTCCCCTAAGATGGAGAATAAGACAAGAATGTCTTTTCTCACCACTCTTATTCAACATTGTGTTGGATGTCCTAGCTAGTGCAAGTAGTCAAGCAAAATAAATTAATTAAAAGCTATGAGATAGACAAGGAACAAATAAAACTATCTTTGTTCAGAGATGACAATCACAGATGACACAATTATCTACGTAGAAAATCCCCAAAAATCAATGAAAAGAAACTTCCTAAAACTAATTAGTAATTATATAGCAATATTACAGATTACAAGGTTAATTTAAAAATTTAATTGTTTTCCTATATACCAGAAGCAAACACTTGGAATTTGAAATTAATAAAATAATAGCATTTACAATAACAACAGAAAGTGAAATAGCTAGGTATAAATCTAACAAAACTTCTAAAGTAGAAACTATAAAACACCAATTAAAAAAGCAATGAAGACATAAATAAATGGGGAGATATTCTGAACTGGTAGACTCAATATTGTTAAGATGTAAATTCTTCCTAAGCTGAGTTACAGATTCAATGTAACCTCAATATATCCCCACAAGCTATTAACAAACTGATTTTAAAGTCTATATAGAAAGGCAAAAGACCTAGAATAGCTAACAGAATATTGAAGATGAAAAACAAAGGTGGAGAACTCATGCTATCCAATTTTGAGAATATTATATGTCTCTAGTATATGTTTCTAGTGAGTACAGGAATGAACTAAAATATATATTTTGCAGAATTTAAAAGGAGGCCCCTGGGATATCTAATCCACCAGGGAAATAACAGTTTTTTCTTAACCAAGTTTGGTGAAGATTTTTAGGAGCAATGATAATGATTCTGTATGCACATGGTTTTGTGTTCTACGTGTAATCAATTTAAGAAATAGGAGAGGAGAATTCAGAAAAGGATATACGGAACAAAAATTTTTATTCTGTGTTATTTTCTCTCTGCTCCAAACACTTAATAATAGTGGCTAAAATATAATATGAAAATAATTATTTTTATAATTATTAGATATGTTAGGAATTAGAAATATACATGTATTTTTAATATATATTTCTAAGAAATATACATATTTTCTAATATATAATAACTATATCATAAATATATTATAAATCTAGTAATATAAATATGCATATATTTGTAATATATTTCTAAGAAATGTACTTATTTAATTTCTCTTAATTTTTAATCTCTATAGGGCAGGTGTTATTAATATTTATTATTATTCTAATTATTACAGTTTAAGGAACTGAGGCCAAAAGTAGTTATATAATTTATCTTATCTTATGCAGCTAATGGTGGTGGCAGAATTCAAATCTAGATAGTCTATGTCTAGATTTCAGGTTTTTACAACTCACTGTATTTACAAACAAAGTAAGCATTTTGGTGGGGTGAGGACAGAAAGGAAGAGAAGAGCAAAGTGGCAAAACAGGACCATCATCAAGAGCAGACTGGGTCCCACTGTTGGAGCAAAAAATGATAATCAAGATTTTGAATCCGGAAGGGTATTGAAAGATTAGAGTAATTCATGTAAGATGGTAGACTAAAGTCAAGGTTACTGCTTGAAGTCTAGGACTGGGTGAACCCCTGCCCCTACAGGAACACCTGGTGCCATGTATTTCAATATGAAATAGTTTACTGAATAAAACTTGAAGGTGGAGGTATTGTATAGTGCACAAGATAAAGGAGGAACTAATTTATTGCAAAGGGATGCATGCTAAATCTGGCTATATGCAGTATGAATTATGCTCCATGGAAAAGGAATTCCTTTCCTATAATTCTTAACAAACTTCAGAAGACGTAGATAAACCTTCCTTGTTAAAATAATGACCTTGTTGGGGAGGGGGGTCTTTAGAACAGAGAATTTCATATCAGTCTGTTTTCTAACAAGGTTTCTCAAACATGCTTCCTTTTTAGTAGAAGAAATGGGTCAAAGATAATAAGTTTTATCTTTCTTTAAAAATCATGGCTTGAGTCTATGTTTACAGAAAGCAGTAGGTCAAGGAAGCTAGGAGGGAGTAGCACTGCACTGTCAACTAGTTTATGAACCAAATAAATCACTTGTTTTTATAGAGAATAAGAAGTAATATTTTTTTCTCACCTATCACAATGTTCATGGCTGACATACCTATAAAAAAGACAGATTAATAACAGGAAAACATAACAAATTTATTTATCCAAAGTTTTATGTGACATGGGAGCCTTTAGAAATGAGGACCCAAAGACCTAAGGAAAACTGTGTATTTTGTGCTAAGTCTGATGAAAGAAGTGGATAGTTGTGAAGAAACATGATTGGACAAAAAGGGGTATGATCTAATGGTAATAAACTGGGGAAGAGGTAACTTAGCAAGGCCTGTGTGTTCAGATTCTTTTCTTTGTGTATAATGTTTCTTTTCCCTTGAGTATGGGGCAGGACACCTGTCATATGAGGGTCTTATGACCTCCTTTCAGGGGAGGTAGGTCAGAGAATTGTTTTACAGACAGATCTCACACAGAAAATTGGGAGAAGGTCAGAGAGTGAATTTCAAGGTGCCTTATTCTGGGGTAGCATGTCCTAAATCTGTCATTTTATAACCGACATTCTCAATATCATCCTAGGTAAAATACTTTAAAGTTAGATATTAGGGACTTCACATATAGATAGGATATAGAAGAATGAAGAAAATATTTGCATCTATGGTGACCACAAGAATATCACAAGAGAAAAGAGAAGTCAAATGTTTTATTGCCTAAAAGAGTACTGGACACAAAGAAGTCTTGATTAATTTAATTCCAGAGAAAAATAAACAAATTATACCTAGTAGAATCATCCATTCCTGAAGGTGTGTGCCTGGCTTGTTATATATAGATCAGAGGAGCAGCCTTGCCAGGATAGTTGGGATACTCAGGAAAAGGAGAAACCAGTGAAAACTATAATGGAAATATGGTTTGGCGGGACATGAAAGAGTGCCAAATGTAAAAACAATCCACTTATACAAGGGAAAGTAGAGAGAAACTGCAATATACTATAAAATCTTGCTGAAGCTAAATCCATATATGCACAAAAAATATCTGAATATTGCAGCTCATTGATCTCTCAGTTTAAATACTTACAAGGTCAAAAGGCTGTTGAGGGCACAGAATTTTGGAAGTTGGTCTAATCACAAGTTAACTCAATCTAATTATTGCTACGTGATATTATTTGTTTAACATAAGTCTAGGAAGAAGCTGAATAATTAGTCCTTCTCTCTAATCACCACTGAGATGAAAGATTTTTTTAATCTTGGGGAAATCAATAGAACAAAACAGAAATAAGTATAATCCCTTATTATTTTATAACCAATATCTGGAATAAAATTTCTACAAAAATATATAATCTATAAAAAGAACCATGAAAAATGAAACTTTCATCAACAGAAAGCACTGACAATAGAAATAGACTCATAAATGAAACTTACATATTATGAACTTATTAGTATTAGCTGACAAGGATTTTACTTAGATGAAAAGAAGGATTTATGGGAGTTTCAAGAGAAGAATAGAAATTCTAAATAAGAAATAGATGGCAATTCAAAAACTGAAAATTAACTGAGTGGCTTTAACAACATATTGAACACAACAAAAGAAAGATCAGTTTAACAAAATGTAAATGAGCTCGAAGAGGAGAGAGTAGAGATGATGAGGTAGAAAAACTATTAGAAAATAATAACCATATATTTTTTGAATTTGATGAGAACATTGATCAATGTATCTAAGAAGCTCAATAAACCTAACATAAAATAAATACAAAATAAAAGAAACGCAGGCACATGACACTCAAATAGCTAAAAACCAAAGTTAAAGATAAACACATTCAGAGAAATAAAAAATTTAACATTCAGGGGAACAATAACAATGATGACTAAATTTTCAGTAGAAACAATAGAAGCCAAAATAAAATGTGATATAAGTTTTACAATGCTAAAAGAAAGAAAGAAAGGTCAAATAAGATTAACAGAAAATTGTCTACATTCAGTGAAAATATCCCTCAAGAATGTGTTCTATTTATGAAAACATTCGTTAAAGCAGTAAATAAGGAAATGAGAAGCCATGGAGTAGAAGGAAAGATTTTATTAATATTATAATATTAATAACTATTCATGTTTTTCATAAATGAAAATATATGAATAAGGAAAATAAATTATATGCTAAATATGTAAACAAATCTACCATGTGATCCAACTATATCTACCATATGATCCAACAAATGCAGTCCTGGGTACTTACCAAAGTAAAATGAACACATATGTTGACATAAAAGACTTGTATAAGAATTTCATGGAACCATTATTCTCAGTAAACTGAACTACAAGCTGAAAAACCCATCAAGACAACCATAGATAAATATACTGTGGTTTATGTGTAAAATGGAGCCCTACTCAACAAAAAAAATGGATGAACAACTGTTATAAGAAATGATATGGATATATTTCAGTAATGTTTCCTTGACTGATTCCACTCATATGAAATTCTATGACTAATCTATTAGGAAATAAACCAGAACTGTGGTTGTTTCTGGGTAGTAGGCATTGACTGGAAAGTGAAACAAGGTAACTTTCCGAGGTACTGGAAAGGTTCTATACCTGATTTGTGGTGGTGTTTACATATTCATTAGCATTTTTCTGAATACATTGAGGTGTAACTATTAAAACCTATGCATTTCAATATATAAAAATAATCTTTCAATAAAAATAAGTGATAGTTAAAATAAGATAATTATACCTATGAAAACATGTGCAGAATAACTACATCATGAGCAAATTAAGCACAGCAGTGTTTAAAAATAACAAATTATAACCAAAAGTATTATAATGGGAATGCCAAAATAGTTCAATATTAGAAAACTAATTAATAAAATTCAAATATTATCAGATAAATGCCATATTATTGTTAAGAAATACAATTTATATATGTAGGCATTTTAATATACTTTATTATAATTCATAATCCTTTTAGCCTACTAGGAATATAAGTCAATTTTATTAATTTGGTGAAGGATATCTATCAAAACTCTCTAGCAAACATCATAATTAACATTTAAACTTAATTTTCTTATTGACACATGATATCTATTAATATTTTACTAGAAGGTCTTGCCAATGTAACAGAGAAATAAATGCAATAATAATTGAAAAGTAAGAAGAACCATCATCATTTCTTAATATTTGATTGATTTCACAGAACATTTCAGTGAATGTATGAATACATTTAAGTAAAAGATCAAGAAGTATACTAGTTGCAAAATTAACATATAAAATACTACACAGTGATAATGTGCTATTAGAATAAGATAGAATTACAAAACCCACAACCATACATATTTCCATCCACAATATTAGAAATTAATGAGAGAGAAAAAGAGAGAGTGAGAGAGAGAAGGACAGAGAGGCAAGATTGTATGAAGATGAGATGAGATGATAAGGAACTATAGTCATGAGTTGGTTAAGGACAGGGATACCTTCTGAGAAATGCGTCGTTAGGCAATTTCATTGTTGTGCAAACATCATAGAGTGTATTTACACAAACCTAGACCGTACAGCCCACTACACACCTAGGGTATATGGTATAATCTATTGCTCCTAGGCTACAAATCTGTACAACACGTTACTGTACTGAATACTGTAGGCAATTGTAACACAATATAAGTATTTGTGTATGTAAATCTATCTAAACATAGAAAAGGTACAGTAAAAATATGGCATAGAAGATTAAAAAAATGGCACCCTGGTATATGGCACTTACCCTGAATGGAGCTTGCAGGACTGGAAATTGTTCTAGATGACTCAGTGAGTGGTGAGTGAATATGAAGGCCTAGGACATTACAGTACACTTTTATATGACTGCCAGGTCAGTAGGTCTGTTTACACCAGCATCACCACAAACATGTGAGTATGCATTGTGACATGATGTTAAGATGGCTAAGATATCACTGGGCCATAGGAAGTTTTCAGCACCATTATCATACAGTGGTTCCCAATCTTCCTGGCACCAGGGACTGGTTTCATGGAGGACAATTTTTTCCATGGATCAGGGGGTGGAGGATTGTTTCAGGATGATTCAAGCGCATTACATTTATTACATTTGCAGCTGCTCCCCAGCACTAGCATCACCACCTCAGATCATTAGGCATTAGATTCTCGTAAGGAGTGCACAAGCTAGATCCCTTGCCGTTTACAGTAGGGGTTGCGCACTCCTGTGAGAATCTAATGCCAAAGTTGATCTGACAGGAGGCAAAGCTTAGGTGGTGATGAAAGCAATGGGGAGTGGCTGTAAATACAGACGAAGCTTTTCTTGATCACCCACTGCTCACCTGCAGATCTGTAAGACACCATTGTATATACAGTACATTATTGACCAAAACATCATTATGTGTTGCATGACTATATTAAATAAAAGGAAGATGTGAATAAATGGGAATTATGCCATATTTGGAAATAGGAATACCCAATTTAAAATAATTAACATATTCTAAAATTAATCTAAATTCATATTTTCTAATCTAAATTTCCAAAGCAGTTTTTCCTTAGAATTTGACAGGTTTATTTACATGGTAGATAAGCTTATGATTGCCAAAGCTATTTTGGACAGAAAAAGAACTGTGTGGGGCACAAGCTAGTCCTCAAAGCAAGATTTATTATAAAGATGCAATAATTAAGTCATTGTGATATTGATTCATAGATAAACAAAAACCTCTACTAATAAATAAAATAGGAGGACCAGAAAATATTACTCTCATAAGGAAATTTATATGTGGAGGCCAGTGGAGAAAATACGAACTACCCAATAAATTCTTCTGTGTCAATTCTTTTTCATAAGAAATAAAAGAGATTTTGATTTCACACCATACACAGAAAGCATTTTAAGTTGGCATATAATTCTAAATATCAAAAACAAAACTTTAACATTTTTGGAGAACATCACGTTAAATAGCTGTGACCTAAAGATAGATAAAATATTTAAAAATGAGAAACAAAATGCACAAACCCCATTGAAAAAAGATTGATAAACTTAGCTACATTAAATTTATGAAAAATCACACAATAAAAAATCAGGAA
Organism: Daubentonia madagascariensis; assembly: GCA_023783475.1. Lineage (NCBI taxonomy): Eukaryota > Metazoa > Chordata > Mammalia > Primates > Daubentoniidae > Daubentonia > Daubentonia madagascariensis. The sequence continues at coordinate 32,473,600 of JAKFHU010001569.1, forward strand.
CCAAGCATCATACTTACAGAAGACAGTTTGTAAGACATAATTAACAAACAATTATAACCAGCATGTAAATATTTCACACAAATAAATAAGGGAAATATATGACTCGACAGCAAAAATGAGGAAGAAAATGAATCATCAATTCACAGAAGAGGGAAAACAAAACTTCAATATACCTATGAAAAGATGCTCACAGTCTTCTAATATTCAGTGAAATACAAAAATAAATTTCAATTAAAAATAATTTTCAAAAATTTGAATATATAAGAATAGCAACTATGGTTTAGGTTTTAAACAATTGGAAACTTCACATGCTGGTAGAGAAAGTATAATTTGGTATAGTCACTTTTAAGAGTGTTCTTAACAAAGATAAATAGGCACTTATTACCCTAAAATTCCCCTTGCAGGAATTTCACACATTAAAAAATAAGATATTATAAGACTATTTATAATAATTTTGTTTATAAAAGCAATAACCTGGAAACAAACTAAATACTTAGCAGTGGGAGTATACACAAATATTCAATGGAATAATGCACAGCAATAAACATGAATGAACTTGAACTACATAATGTATCCATACGGATAAACTGATAAAAAATAAAAAATCAACAAAGCAAGTAGCAAAATGATGACAACACTACAATACAATTTGCGTATTTTATGGAAATACATAGTATGGTATAAAATGCTTTGGAATAATAAAATTCAAATTCAGAAAAATTGTTATTTTTGATAGGGAGGTGGGGAAGGGTAAACAGGGATCTTCAATTATATCTTTAATGCATTAGTAAAAATCTGGCATATATAGGACTAAATATTAAAGTTAGTAAATATGGATGGTTGTTCAGAGGTTTTTTGTATTATTTTCTTCTCCAATGGCTGATAGAGAGAGAGAGAGAGGAAAAAGGGAGGAGGAGGAAGAGGCACAAAAGGAGAAGGAGGAAAAGAGACAGACGTGATAAGAAGATAAGAAGGACGTGTTGGTAAAATGCATTAGCATACTATACATTTCTCAACTTGAATATGAAAGTCTGCGACAGATATATTTAATATCTATTTTAAAGTCTGGGTTAACCGATCTTTGTTCAAAACCGTTAAAGTTTATATATTACATTACATATAAGGAATGCCTATTTTGTGTCTAGGTAACCAATTCCCATTGAAATCCTGCCATATAGTACATAACTAGTGTGGCCAGGCTATTTGTAGTAGAGTTTTAATGATCTTATCCTTTGCCATCTAGTGTGTTCTTGAAATTGGTCCCTACATGGCTCAAATTTTTTTATTTTCTAAATTTAATCTTAACTTACATGCTTCATGTTCACTGGAGTTTGGGGATAGTATACTATGTTTCTCTTGGAACCCAATTAAATATTACTCACTTCTCAGAATTCTTTCCAAATTTTGTCACTTGGAATTAATATCTAAAACAGCCTTGTGTTTGTACTTCCATCAAAGCACTTGGAATAGTCTGGAGTTTAGACACATGTCTGTTTCTTGCATTAGCTTATAAACTCACGGAGGAAGCAAACTGCACTTTTTAATTTTTATCTCCTCTATTCTACCTAGCACTGTGCTTTGTAGCAGTGTCCTTACTGGCTTACTGAATTGTGGTCAGATGTGGAAGCGTTCTGGTGCCAAAACAGTTTCATTGGTGTTGATAATTTATTTTTGCCTTATAGAAAAAATAGAGACATAAGAAAACTGACTTATTCAATTTCTACAAATCCCAACGTAAAGCTAAATATTTGTCCAAATAATTTTGTGGAGGAGGAATATTTTGACATACTAATTGAGAATGATTTTCCACAAACTTTTTGTGCCCGTATCTCTTCCTCCACCAATTGTGCAGAATTGATAGCTTCCTATACTCACAGTTTTAAGAGGCAGGGCAGATTTACTCAAGGCTGAGTAACTGCAGCATATTAAATTAATAAATAAATACAACTTTGAGATAATAGTCTCAGATGTGAGTCATTTTTCTCTATGGAGAGAGAGAAAAAAAGTGTGAAATCTAAATTTCTGTTCCAAACGTTAAATGCTAAAGCTTAATAAAGCAGAACGTACAGATTTTTTAAATTAAAAAATAAAGGAAGTAATAACACAAATTGATAAAAGGGCTAGTCTCTGACCCACAAAGGAATATCAATCACCTGTTGGGGACGAAAGAAAGGAAAGGACTGGGAGAGGGGAAATAGGAAGTATAAAAAAGACGTGGCCTAGGTACAGGTAAAGATATTTTGACTCGATGAAGGCACATAAGCCCCAGATTATTTTAGGCATTTGAGGAAAGTGTAAAGATTTACTCCATCTTTTGGAATAAATTATAAAATGTGAAACATTCTTGTTTTGTTCCAAGTTTTGAATTATCAAGATTATTTTTGCAAATAGCTACCCAAATCCTGCGCATGACTGATAATCCCACTCCCATCCCACTGTCCAAGAAAGCATTTTTAAGAGTGAAGAAAGTAGAGAAGGCTGTAAAATGTATGGAAAATATCTTGGAAAACATAAATTTCCAAACTATTTTTAAAAACTATTTGTGACATGCTTGGCACCTACAATTCTAAATGCATAAAACTATATTTCCCGGAAGTACACTGAATGTTTTAGACAGTCTCATGAACTAATGGCTTAAGACAAACAAGATTTTATATTGATTTTCTAAATTTATTATTTGATGAATTTGCTGTGCAATGAATGAATGTTTAGTGAAAAAATTAGACTGACAGATCCTTCAGCTAATCGTTATTGGACAGTTTATTTTCAGCACATTGACCTGATTTTAGTTAATGGCAGGTGGGTGTGATGTAGTTTTCACATCAATATGGACCTTCTGTCTGATTGGTGTGAAATTAAATCTCATTCTTGTTTCAATGTAAATGTCCCTAATCATCAGCTAAGTTAAAGTATCTTAATATTCTCATTGCCAGTTGATATTTCCTCGTTCTTAAAATGATGACTGATTTTTAAGTAAAATATAGAGACACCTTTGAGGTATTAAGCTATCTGATGCAAGATGTTATTTAAACATTTTGTTTTAGCTGGTTTGTTTTGACATCACAAGGTTACAAGAAAAGGAAAGGATGTAGTCTTGCTACCAGTGGGTGGGGTAGAAATCCATGTTCCCCATGGGGCCTCTTCATTACTCCTGAATGGGAGTAGGAGTTCAAGGCTCCTCAGTAGGCCTCCACTGCAACCGGAGAACTGTGCAATGCCAGCCTCCTCGGAGAGGGACTTGCCCAGCCCCCCATCCAAGCTTCCAAGAGTAGCCTGGTGGAAATCCCACCACTTTGCACAAAGATCATGCACCAGAGGCATGGACTGTGACAATCACAGGGAAGCATGACAATACAGAACAGCTGCATTAAAGGCTCTCAGTGCATCTGCCCCTCTCCTGCCATGTCAATCCTCCAGAGTAGGACACAAAAGAGCTATTTAGGGACCTCTCCTTCTTCTCACTAAGGAGGAAAGTTCCCAGCAAAGGAGGACAGGTTCACTGCAAAACTATCTGGCTTGAGCTGAGAGAATAGGTTGCAGATGAGAAGAAATAAGCAAAGAACTCTGACAGCATGAAAAAACAAGCTAGTTCAATGGCCCCAGAGGATCACAATAGATCTATGACAATGGACCGCAACCAAAAGGAGATTGTTGAAATGTCAGAAATGAATTCAGAATATTGATGGCAAATAAGATGAATGGGACTGAAGAGAAAGTTGAAAACCAACACAAAGAAACAAAACAACAAAAAAAGAAAGTTTCAGAACATGAATTAAAAAAATGAAAAAGTCACTAAAGAAATAGACAACATAAGAAAGGATATAACATAACTTAAAGAAATGAAGTGTCACTTAGGGAATTTCAAAATACAGCAGAAAGTTTCAACAGGCTGCAGCAAGTAGAAGAAAGAATCTCAGACCTTGAATACAAGGCTTTTGAAATAACCCAGTCAGTCAAAAATGCAGAAAAAAGAATAAAGAAGAATAAACAGTCACTCAGAGAAATATGGGACTATGTGAAACAAGCCAATATATGAATTATAGGTACCCTGGAGAAAGAAGAAGAAAAAGCATAAAGCATGGAAAATCTATTTGAGAGAATTATTGAGGAAAACTTCCCTGATATCACCAGAGATTCTGATATCCAGATACAAGATGGTCATTGAACACTGGGAAGAACCATAGCAAATGAGACATCTCCAAGACACGTAGTCATCAACCTGGCCAAAGACAAAATGAAGGAGAAAATTCTACAATCTATGAGATAAAAGCAACAACTAACCTACAAAGGAAAAGTCCATCAGGCTTCTAAGCAGAGACCTCACAAGCCAGAAGGGATTGGGGCCCTATTTTTAGTCTTCTTAAACAGAAAAACTACTAGCCAAGAATTTTGTATCCTATAAAACTAAGTTCATAAATTATGGAGAAATGAAGACTTTTCCAGATAAGCAAACACTAAGGGAATTTGTCACCACTAGTCCTGCCCTACAGGTAATGCTCAAAAGTGCACTATACATGGAGCAGCACAATAGATACCCACAGTGCAAAAACACCCAAAATTTAAAATTTAAAGATCACAGCCCTTATAAAACAATAGCATAAGAAGGAAAACAAAACAGAAAGGTAATCATCAAACATGAACAAAACAGTATCCTACCTATCAATACTAACACTGAACATGAATGGTTTCAATGCCCCACTTAGAGGCCCAGACTGGCTGAATGGATGAAAAAACATAAGCCAAGTATATAGTGTCTCCAAGGCAACCATCTAACTTGCAAGGACTCACATGGACTCAAGGTAAAAGGATGGAAAAAAATGTTCCACACAAATGGAAACCAAAAGCAACCAGGTATAGCCATTCTCATATCAGACAAAATAAAATTTTTATCAACAATGGTATAAAAAATACAAAGTTGGTCATTATATAATGGTAAAGAGAGAAATTCAACTAAAAGACATAACAATCTCAAATATGTATGCATCCAACACAGGAGCTCCCTGATTCATAAAACAAATTCTACTTGATCTAGGCAAAGAAATTAAGAGTAGCATAATTGCTAGGGACTTTAACCTCCCACTGAAAGAAGTGGACAGATCATCAAAGCATAAAATCAATAAAGAAACACTGGACTTAAATGAGACTCTAGAACAAATGGATCTAATGAACATTTACACAACATTCTACACCAAAACTACTGAATATACACTCTTCTCATTAGCACATAGGACATTTTCCAAGACTGATCATATCTTAGGCCACAAAAAATTCTCAGCAAATTAAAAAAAAATCAAAATCATACCATTCATCTTCTCAGACCACAGTGGAATAAAACTAGCAATCAATGCCATAAGAAACTATCAAATCTACACAGAGTCATGGAAATTAAACAACTGGCTGCTAACAAGCCTTGGGTCAATGATGAAATTAAGATGGAAATCAAAGGATTCCTCAAACTGAGTGATAAAGGGGACACAAGCTTTCAAAATCTTGTGGGATACAATAAAAGCAGTGCTAAGGGGAATACTCATAGCCTTAAATGCCTACATCAAAAGGAAAGATCACAAATTAACAACCTAATGTCACATCTCAAAGAACTCGAAAAAAGATGAGAAATCTAAACCCAAAGCCAGCAGAAGAAAAAAATAACAAAGCTCAGAGCAGAACTGAAGTGGAAACCAAGAAAACAATACAAAGGATCAATGAAACAAAAAGTTGGTACTTTGAAAAGATAAACAAAATTGATAGACCACTAGCCAGTCTAACCTGAAATAGAAGAGAAAGGACACAAATAATCTTAATCAAAAATGAAAAAGGAGACATTACAATTAATACCACAGAAATACAAAATATCATCTGGGAATACTATGAAAACCTCTACACACAAACTAGAAAACCTAGAAGAAATAGGTAAATTTCTGGAAATTCACAACCTCCCAAGAATCAATCAGGAAGAAACAGAAATCCTGAACAGACCAATAACTAGTATATGAAGTTGAAAAAGTAATGAAAAATCTCCCCCCAAAAAAAGCCCTAGACCAGATGGATTCTCAGCAAAATTCTACCAGACCTATAAAGAAGAACTGATAACTATGCTACAGAAATTATTCTATAACATCAAGAATGAGAGAATTTTCCCTAACTCATTCTATGAAGCGAGTATCACCTTGATACCAAAGCCAGGAGAGGAGACAACAAAAAAAGAAAACTACAGACCACTATTCCTCATAAACACAGATTCAAAAATCTTCAACATAATACTAGCAAGCCAAATTTAAGAGCACATCAAAAGATAATTTACCACGCTCAAGTGGGTTTCATCCCAGGGATGTAAGGATGGTTCAATATACCCAAATCAATAAATATGATTCACCACATAAACAGAAGCAAAAACAAAGACCATACTATCATCTCAATGGATGCAGAAAAAGTGTTCAACAAAATCCAACACCCTTTCATGATAAAAACCCTCAACACACTAGGTGTAGAAGAAACAAACTTCAAAATTATAAAAGCCATGTATGAAAAATCCACAGCCAACATCATACTGAATAGGGAAAAGTTAAAAGTATTCACCCTGATAAATGGAAAAAGACAAAGGTGCCCACTGTCACTACTTCTATTCAGCATAGTACTTGGAAGTCCTGGCCAGAGCAATCAGGCAAGAGAAAGAAATAAAGGGCATCCAAATCTGGAAAGACAAGGTCAAACTATTGCTACTTGCTGATGACATGATCTTGTTTCTCGAAAACTCTTAAGACTCCACAAAAAAACCTCCAAGAATTGATGAACAAACTCAGCAAGTCTCAAGTTATGAAATCATTTTACACAAATCAGTAGCATTTCTGTATACTAATAACAGTCAAGCTGAGAGTTAAATCAAGGACTCAATACATTTCACAATGGCAACAAAGAAAATAAAATACCTATGAATATATTTAACCAAGGAAATAAAAGATCTCTACAAAGAAAACTTTGAATCACCAAGGAAGGAAATTACAGGTGATATAAACAAATGGAAAAACATCTCATGTTCATGGATTGATAAAATCAACATTATTATAATGTTTACACTGCCCAAAGTGATTTACAGATTCAATGCAATCCCCACCAAAATATCAACATCATATTTCACACATCTAGAGAAAACAATTCTATGCTTCATTTGGAACCAAAAAAGAGGCTGAATATCCAGAGTAGTCTTAAGCAAAAAGAACAAATCTGGAGGCATTACATTACCCAATGGGATGGGGAGTGAGGGATAAAAACTTACCTATGAGGTGCAATGAACACTAGTCTGGTGAGAGGCACACTAAAAGCCCTGGTTTAAGCATTATAAAAGGTAACTGTGTAACAAAAACATGTGTACCCCCTTAATATTTTGAAATAAAAAAAATTTAAAAAATAATGGAATAAAAAATTTAGTGAGGTTATTTATAAGGTAGAATTTAAATCTATTGTCTTGCTACTTGTTTCTATTTATCGTAGATGCAATTTCTTTCTTTTACTTTCTATTCTCTCTTTTGTATTTGAATATATTTTATTCCTTTTCATCTCTAGGATTGGTTTATTAGATAAGACTCTTTATTATTGTTGTTTGCTTGTTTTTATAGAAATTACTCTAGAGTTTACATTATAAATCATGAAATCTTCAAATAATATTCTATTATTTCACATATAGTATACAAACCTTACATTATTACACAGCTATTTCCTTTTCCCATCCATTTCTAAACCTTATGGTTTTGCATCCATTGTACTATAACATATAAATAATTTTACTTGTAACTAAATACCCCAAATTAGATTTTTATTATTATTGCCTTAAATAGAAAAATGTCTTTTATATGTATTCAGCTATATTTATCATTTCTGGTGCTCTTCAGTCCTGTGTATTGATCCAAATTATATATTGGTATATTCATTCTGTATTTAAATTTATAAAGCATTGCTAGGATACTTTGCAAAATTTACTATTATGAATACATATTCCAAGGTGAAAAATTATCCTTTCCTTTATTTTGTGACATCTTTCTCAAAGTAGAGTTTTAAATATTAATTCTGTTTCACTGTTTTGTATTTCTTCTTTGTGGAATCTAATTTTTTATATTTTTAATGTTTTTCTGTCTTTTATAATATTAATAATAATTAATAAATTTTTTACCTATTATGTTTACTCCTTTTTCTTCTAACTTTATTTTGCTTTCTTTCTCTTTGTTGTTTTATTCCCCTTATCAATATTCCTTATTATTTGAGTTAAATTTAATCTCCTTTGCACATCTTGCAATTTAGTCTTGATTACTCAGTTGATTTTTTCTTTCATTTTTATTTTCTTTACTTTGTTCACTAAGCCCTTTCATAATTGTCTTCCTGTTTAATATCCACTTATTCAATGAGTTAAATTTTTGTTCTGAGATGTTTCTTAATCTCATCCAATGCTTATTTAAGGATATTTAATTATGTTGAGGTTTCACGTTTTCCTCTACTTTACTGATGGCTTAAGGAAAACTTTTTCATCATCTGTAATGCTTTGATTATCATCTTTAATTTTCTTCCTCAAGTAACATTTTAGGATATTGCCTATTCATATTGTTTTTCTTATTTTGAAATATCTAATATTTTCTGAAACAACAGTAATAAGTATTTCTATAAGAGCAGTATTGGAGAAATTGGGCAGCTTCTTAGGTCTACAATTTTGTGGTTTTTCTGTTGGTACAAGTAGCCCAATTTCTTAAATGGTTTCCATATTTTTTATGAGGGAGAGAATATTATGTTTGATAATTTTGAGATACTCCTTTGTTTCTATAAAATTTTAAATGATCTCTCTTTTGCTTTGTTTTTCTCTTCATCACCAAGACTTTGAGTGTTGCCCCCCCCTTCCAAAGAGTCTCTTTGTCCCCCAGAGACATTGTTTTCTTTAGACTCAACTGTTTGCCTTTAAAAAAACAATTCCCTAAAACTAATGTTCTCATTCATCAGGATTTAGTGCTTTTCTTAGTTTTTTTCCCATTCAGAAGAACTTTATTTTGCAAAGTGGTTTTATCTGTGCTTGTCATCACTTGGCCCCTTACCATCTTTTTATTCCCCACAGTCCCCTCCCAATTTTGTTGGTGAGCTGGTGCTCATCTTATGGTTTTGGATATTTATTTCCCTGCATAAGTATAAATTTAATTTCATGATATTCTCGTATATGTGAGTTATGTGTAGTTTCATTTGCTTCTCTTGTTAATTGATATGGTTTATATTTATGTGAAGAATTTCATATTTATGGGTTTGTTATGACAAAAAGAAAATGCAGAAGTGTGGTGAGTTAAATTTTAGTTGGTAATAGTCTATAACTTTTCAAAGGCTTTCTAAAAATCTAAATAAATTTCTTATTTCTTAACTTTATCTGATATACCCTCTCACAAACTAAAAACAATGTGACATGATTTCTTAATGTTTCTAATACTTATTACACACCCCAAGTTTTTTCCATGATAAAGTTTAATTATGAATACTTTATTCCTTGAGTCTTTTGTAACGTTCATAAGTCCCAGAGACACATTTTTAATCAATCTGTCCACTGTCCTTGTAGTTAATTCTGTTCATATTATTTTCTTAGGGTTTTTATTAATTTTTATTGCTGCAATAATAAATTCCCACAAATTCAGAAGTTTAAAATAACACAAGTTTAATATCTCACAATTCGGTAGGCTCTAGATTGGATCAATTGGTTTTTCTACTCTGGGTTTCACAAGACCAAAATCATAACATTGTTCGGCTTGACCATTGTTAGGAGACTCTGGGAAGAATCAGTTTCCAAACTCATTCAGATTGTCATTGGAGGTTAGTTCTTTGAGGATGTGGCACTGAGAGTCTCCTTCCCTTACTGGCTATCAGCTGAGAACTATGTTTAGTTCCTTGAGGCCTATTTTTGGTCATTAAATCTGGGTCATTGCATCTCAGAGCAGCAATTGTGCATCAAATCCTTCTCAAGTTTTAATTTGCTGACTTCTGCTACTGCATCTCTCTTTTGCTTGCAGCTGGAGAAAGCTCTCTGCTTTCAAGGGCTCCACTTGATTAGATGGGATCCATTTGGATTATCCAGTATACTCTCCCTGTCTTAAGATCTGTAACATTAAGTGTACCTGTATCTGCAAATTCCCTTTTCCCATGTAACAGAACATTCACACATTCCAGAAGACATATTTGGGAGACCATTCTACCCACCCCATAATAAATTTAACTTCAGGCTGCTCATTTAGATAAATATCTCCCCAATTCCACTATTGAATTCCTCAAATATTCTTCATTGGATGCTACTTGGTTATACTAAATACTGTCCACTAGATTATACACTGTCTCCAATCTAGAATTATATAATTGCATAAAGAAAGTTCAAAAGAAAAATATTTTGTCCACAGTTTTAAAAGTTTATTTAGCTTCTCTTCCCTTTTACTTTTCTAAGCAGTGTATTTGAAAATTTAGCGTCAATAATTATGTAGCAAATTCCTTCCCTATATATGAAAAATGAGTTTTTTCAATGATTTTAGAATCTCATATAATATTCTCATCAAAGTCTTTTTTTCACTTACCATGTCTCATTTTACACCTAATCACCTCTAATAACACTCTATATTTGTATATTGCTTTATAGTTCACAGGTGCTTAAAATATACAACCTAATTCAATTCTTGTGATGTAAATAATTGTGCTATTTTCACATAAAGAATATCAGAGATTTAGAGAACTTAACTCTTACCTAAAATCACATGGCTTTTAAGAAATATAGCCGAGGCTTAAACCCATGTTTCATTATGTCAAATTCATCTTTATATTAATCCATAGTTCCCATGAATACATTGCATCTCTGTTCACTTAGGCTGAATGTCTATTTTTTCACAAAACTTTTTTGTGCATATCACATTTTATGAATATTCCAATGTCTTTTATAATTTTACTAAAATTTCAAAGAGTTTATATAATTCCTGTTGATTATTTCTCATTTTATTTTACAAAAGTGCTAATACTTAATCACTCTCTTTTCTAAAATTGAATATATATGATGCAGTTATTTGCATTCCAATATGATGTACTATTTATTTATCTGTCAAGATAAATTATGGTACATTTCCACACTAAAAAGTTTCTCAAACAACTGAAAAAGTCTAATGTCAAGTCAATTTAATAGCTATTTATTGACTACCTAGTTCTGTTAAGTTTTATGCTAAAAGCTAAGAGAATCAAAAATGAGAAAAGCATAATTATGGCCTTCAAAAGTTATCTTTCAAGAAAGTTAATGACAATTCCACCCAAAATTTTCCAAATAAAAGAAAAAAAAACAGTTACCATTTCATTATATTAGAGGGCCTAAATTGTAAAACAAAATTCAACAAAGGTGTCATAGCAAAGGGTAGTGATAAGTAAATTTTCCTTATGAAATATTGATGCAAAAACCATAAGCAAAATAACACTATAACAAAATTATATTAAGTTTAATATATCATGAATCTGTAAAGTTGATAATAAGAATACTAGGTTGCTTTATTCTAACAAAATCCATCAGAAAAAGAAATTACTACATAACAGGGTTTCCTCTTTATCTACTTCCCAGTAACAATTTTATCACTTCCTTTTGAACTCTCACCATCGGTACCCTTTAAGTTCAAATTCTAACAACAGTCTGTTCAAGGTAATTTAGGTATGCTCAATCATGCTCCTCAACATTCTATCAGCCTCCAAGCTGTGCACAGTCCCAAAGCCACACCTATATTTTAGGTATTTGTTACAGTAGCAACCTCACTCCTGATATCAAAATCTGCATTAGTTTTCTGTTGTTGCCTAACAAATGGCCACAAGTATAGTTGTTTAAAACAATACACAGTTACTATTTCATTGATTCCAAGAGTCAGGTATCCACATCAGTTTAGCTCAATCCTCTCTTTGGTGTCTCACAAGTCTGCAAAGTGTCCATTGCGTTGTGTTCTCATCTGGAGGTTTAACTTGTTAAAAGTCCACTTCCAAGATCACTGATATTTTTTGGCAGAATTTATTCTTTTGTGGTCTTAACACCTGGGGCCATGGCTTCTTGCTGGCTATTTCTAGAGGCTATATGCCTTTACTTGCCTGTAGACTTACCCAGTATGATCTTTTCATCAAATCAACAATGATAGTTTCTAGTGAGTCAGCTAGCAAAACAAAGAATTATGTAAGCTAACAGAATCATGAGAGTTGACTTTCCAAAATTGTTACCATATTATTTTCCTTAGAAGCATGCTGCAGTTTCTACCATACTCAAAAAAGAGATTTCACAACATCAGGTCACAGAAATCATTGGGGATCACTTTTTGGCATGACTGCCACATCTTATAAATAAAATTTTCTTAGAAATTTTAACCTGAATGGGTGTGTTGAATTTTGTTAAAGTCTTTTAGTATACCTATTTACTGTATCTATCTTATAATTTTTCTTGTTAATGTGCTAAATTATGTTGATAATTTCTTCATATTGAACAAACTTTTCATCCTAAGGTAAACCTCATGTGAACAAAATGTATTATGTATTTATATATTTTAGGGCCTGATTTGAAAGTTTTATTGAGGCTCTTTGAATCTGTGTTCCTGAGAATTATTTTGTCTTATAATATCTTTGTCAAGATTTAATATTGCATTTATGCTAGCCTTATAAAAGTAAAATAAGTTGGGGTATATTCCTTTCTATCTATTTTTTTTAAAATGTCTAGAATTGGGAATAATTTTGCTTTTCGTTATTATTAGAATTGACTACTGAAACCCTCTAGCCCTGGAGTTTCTTTATGGGAAGACTTTTCATTAAAAATTTAATTTTCCACATATATGATACTATCCAGATTTTTCTTTTCATTTTACATCATTATCAGAAAGTAGTACCTTTTAAGGAATTTTTCCTTTTGATTTGTTTCTTGCATTTATTGACATAAAGTTTCATAATATTCTCTTAGGGTTCTTTTAATTTCAGTAAGATCTGCAGTAATAAACCCACTTTCATTTCTGATATTGATAATTTGCATTTTGTTTCTGTTATGGATTGCATGTTTGTGTCTCCCCAAAAATGCATATGTTGAAGGCCTAACCCTCAAGGTGATGGTATTAGGAGGTGGGGTTTGGGGGAGGTAATTAGGTTTAGATGAGGTCATGAGGGTGGAACTCCCATGATGAGATTAGTGCCCTTAAAACAAGATGAAAAGACATCAGAGCTTTTTCCATTTTCCATGTGAAGATGCAGCAAGAAGGAGGACATCTGCAGGCCAGGATGAGGGCCATTACCAGAACCCCACATACTGGCACCTTGATCTGGGACTTACGGTCTCCAGAGCTGTGAGAATTAAATGTCTATTGTTTAAGCCACTCATTCTGTGGTATGTTGTTATGGCAGTCTGAACAGACTAACACAGTTTCTTTCTTTGAGTATTATTGCTGAAATTTTATAAATTTTATTAATACTCTTAGATAAAAATTTCAGCTTTGCCTTTTCCAAAGTTTGTTCATTTTCTATTTTTTTGAATACTGCTTTCATTCTTATTTTTTCTTTTCTTCAACTTATTTTGCTGTTATTTTCTCTTTCTTTTCCAGCTTCTTAAAGTGATCATTTAGACTTTCAGATATTTAATAATTTTTAGCTTTTCCTCCTTTGTAGTATAGACACTTAATTCTTTAAATTTTTCTGTATTCATGGCTTTAGTTGTACTCACAAATTTTGTTTTCTTTTGAAATATAGATGGTACCAGACTTAATGATTTTTGACTTTACAATGGAAAGAAAGCAATTCACATTCATTGTGCTCCTGAACTTATGATAGGCCTATGTTCAGATAACCCATCATAAGCCAAGAAGCACTTGTAATTTTTCTATAATTTTAATACTTTCTCTGTCTCTTTTTTTTTTAACATGCTCATGGATCACAGAATCAACATTGTTAGAAAGTCCATACTACCCCAAGTGATTTACAGGTTCAATGCAATCCCCATCAAAATACCAACATCATTTTTTCCAGGTCTAGAAAAAATAATTCTATGCTTCATTTGGAACCAGAAAAGAGCCTGAATAGCCAAAGCAACCTTAAGCAAAAAGAACAAATCTGAAGCTATAACTTTACCAGACTTTATACTACAAGGCTATAGTAAACAAAACAGCATGGTACCGCATGGTACAGGCACAAAAATAGAGACATAGAACAATGGAACAGAACAGAGAACCCAGATATAAAACCATCCACATGTTGACATCTGAGCTTTGACAAAGTAGACAGCAATATACACTAGGGAAAAGAATCCCTGTTCAATAAATTGTGTTGGGAAAATTGCATAGGCACATGTAGAAGATTGAAACAGGATCCATACCTCTCACCACTCACAAAAATTAATTCAAGATGGATAACAGACTTAAATCTAAGACATGAAAACATAAGAATTCTAGAAGAAAATGTTGGAAAAACTCTTCTAGATATTGGCCTAGGCAAAGAATTTATGAAGAAGACCCCAAGGGCAATCACAGCAACAACAAAAATAAATAAATGGGAGTTGATTGTATTAGAAAGCTTCTGCACAGCCAAGGAAACAAGGAATAGAGAAAATAGACAACCTACATGATAGGAGAAAATATTTGCAAGCTATACATGTGATAAAGGGCTAATAACCAGAATCTACAAAGAACTAAAGCAAATCAGCAAGAAAACATCAAATGACCCCATTAGAAAGTGGGCAAAAACACAAAAAGAAGCTTTTCAAAAGAAGATAGACTAATGGCCAATAAACATATGGAAAAAATGTTCAATGTAACTAATTATCAGAGAAATGCAAATCGAAACCACAATGAGATATTACCTAACCCCAGTGAGAATGGCTTTTGTCAAAAAGTCCCAAAACAATAGATGCTGGCATGGATGCAGAGAGAAAGGAACACTTACACACTGTTGGTGGGACTGCAAACTATAATAGCACAAATTTTATGGACAATAGTATGGAGATTCCTCAGAGAATGAAAAGTAGACCTACCATTTGATCCAGCAATCCCACTACTGGGTATTTACCCAAAGGAAAAAAAGTTATTTTATCAAAAAGACACTTGCACTAGAATGTTTATTGCAGCACAATTCACAATAACAAAGATGTGGAATAAACCCAAGTGCCCCCCCATCAATTTATGAGTGGATTAATAAAATGTGTTATATGTATACTGTGGAGTACTACTCAGCCATAAAAATGATTTAATACCTTTTGCAACAATGTGGATGGAACTTGAGACCATTCTCCTAAGGAAAGTATCACAAGAATGGAAAAACAAACACCACATGTACTTGCTATTAAATTGGAACTGATCAGCATTCATGTGCACAGATGGAAGTAACAGATTCTCTTCTGATTCCTCCTTCGACTCATGTTTCTTTAAATAGGTGATATTTCCCATATGTATGGGGATTTCCACATGTGTAGGGAATTTCACTTGACTTATTGGTTTCTAATTTAATTCTGATCGTGTCAGTGAATAGCTTTGTGAGATAAAATCTTTTGAAATTTATTGTGACTTAATTTATACCCCAGAAAATAGTCAGTCTTGGTGAACGTACAAAGTATGCTTTAAAAATAATATGTATTCAACAGGTGTTAAGTGTAGGATTCTGTAATGTTGATTAGCTGAAGGGACTGATAACATTTTTTAACAATTTCTATAGGGTTACTGATTTTTTGTCTATTAGATATTCAGAAAGAATCGTTAAAATCTCCAGTATTATTGTAAATTTCTTTCTTTCTTTAGTTCTGTCAATTTTTGCTTCCTGAATTTTGATGTTGTTTTAACAGATGTTACACCTTCCTAGTAAATTGATCTTTTTATTATTGTACAATGTTCTCCTTTATCTCTTGTGATACAACTTGCTTTGAAGTCTGCTCTGTCTGATATTAAAATACCCATGCCAGTTCTTTTATGCTTGTTGGTTGCTAGGCATTTCTTTTTCCATTCAGTTATTTTCAACAAGTCTGTATATTTTTATTTAAAATTCATATTGTGTAAATATCATATAGGTTTTTTTTTTCAATTCATTTGACAGACTGTATATTTGGATGTTCAGTCCACTTGTAATTTTTGATTTTGTTAGATTTAACTCTACCATCTAGACAATAATTTTTCAATTTTCCATTCTGTTTTTTGTTCTTTCTTTCCTGCCTCCTTTTGTGTTTACTGAAAGTTTTTGGAGACCCATTTTGTTTCCTCTACTGTCTCCTTGGCTACACCCCATTTTATGTTATTTTTAGTTGCTCTAGAGCTAACAATACGCCTCCTTATCTTCTAAGAGTCTATTTTTGATCAGCTCTTCAAACTCTACACTTCACACTTGACATGTCACTCTTTTTCCTTCTCAAATTACACTATTTCCCACTTCCAGTTTCCATCTCCTGCTTCCCACTTTCTACTTTACAAATGTAATAATTTTTTAACTCTATCTTTCTATTTTCAGGCCCCAGATCCATTGTGTGACTGTTACATATTTTTTTAAGTTTCACATATATTACATGTATTTTTTGCTTTAAGTAGTTTATTTTATTTTAAGAAAATTATGAGACTAAAGAAATATATTCTATCGTAATTGCCCATTTATTATTTCTGATATTCTTCATTCCTTCCCATAGATGTGATTTTTCCATCAGGTGCCATTTGCCTTCAATCTGAAGGGCACACTTTAGCATTTATTTTAGTGCATTATTTGAACTTGCGGGGAAAACTGTCAGCTTATGTTGTTTTAATATTTATTTATACTCTCACTTTTAAAAGATGTTTAACCTTTATTTATAATATTGTGACTATAGATTTTCTTTTTTATTTCAGCTGTTAAATATTTTATTCCATTGCCTTCTCATGGGAATTCAGCTGTCATTGTTATACTTGTTTTCTGGTAGACAATGTTTCTTTTATCTCTGACTGCTTTAAATTTTTTTCTTCAAATTTAATGTCCAGCTCTATGATTCCAATGGGCCTAGGTTTGATTCTTTTTACATATTTATCCTGCTTAGATATGTAAATCAGTGAGATTAACCAAATTTTGGGAGTTATGAGGTTGCTATGTCTTGAAAAAATTTTCTAGCTTTGTCGTCATACTAGCACTCCAATTACATGTAGGAGAGATAATTTCATATTGTCCTATAGTTTACTGAGGCTCTGCTAATATTCTTCATTTTTTTCTCCTTTCTTTTCTTCACTTTTGATAATGGATATGTCCCCTAGTTCTTTGATTTTCTTTTTGCCATTTTCATTCTGTTTTTAAGCCCAGTCAAGGAAGTTTTTAATATTAATACTAATATTGTACCTTCCAGTTCTATATTTTCCTATTTATTCTTTTTTATAATTTTCATTCCTTTGCAGAAATTCTGTCTCTTCACTCATTAAGGATCTGTTTTTGTTTATTTTGACATATTTTATATACTTCTTAGAATAAGTGTATAATATATACTTTAAAACCTTTGCTAAGTCTACTATCATCTGGTTCATCTTGGATTCAGTATCTATTACTTATTTTTAATTTTCTTGGTTATGGATAATTATTTTATGTTTCTTCCTAAGCCTATTAATTTTTGATGAGACACTGAACATTTGGATAATATATTGTACAGGCTCTGAGTTTTGTTATTTTCCCTTTAATCATTTTAACTCTGAGTATGGCAGGCAATTTAAATACTGGATTATCAGTTTAAGCTTATGTAGTTTTGTTCTTATTCTTTGTTTTCCAAGCTCCTCTACCTCTGCTGGACTCAACTCCATTATGAATTTTGTCAGAGTTTAGTTTTAGGCCTTGTAAGGGCAAGTCTGGGTTGTGTGAATTCTACATCCTCAGCTCAGAGGGATAATTGTACTCTGCTTGGATTTCATTTCTCTGTGTCACAATCTGGAAATTGTCTCTAGTCATGGAATTTTGATTGTGGGGCTCACCTCATTAGTTTCTATTCTTTCAGGGATCACAGTCTCATATCGCCAATTGTCTATTTTCACAAAACTCTCATTTCATGCCCTTTAGTATAATAATTGTTTATAGTAGATACACCTGTTTTCCCTTCCTGGCTAAAACAGAATTTTGTTCATCTTTCATACCTAATTTTTTTGACTCAGTAAATAAATCGTTACTATTTTCAGCAATTATGATTTGTGCCAATTGTATAATTGATATAAGTAAATATGTTAGATTAATCAACAATGATTATATGAATAATTACTCTTATTATCAATTCTATGCCACAGCACATGGTGAATCACAGTAAAACAGGAAATGTTTTTCAGCATCCTGGTAAAGACCATGTTTTTCTAAGTTAAGGACTGAAAATCTGCTACTGTGGCCTACTTCTTAAAATTATCCCAAACCTTAGAACAGAGAAAGCCAATTGCATTAAATGGCCGTTAATTAATGGTACCTGCTGGAGTGCAGTGTTGAGGAGGTTACTAAGGAAAGATCCAGAATTATGAGCAGAGTTCTTGACTCATTAGCTGTGTGGGCCCAAAGGAGAGTATTGGTGCACAGTACATTATCATAACTTTTGCACTGATCTTCTATGTAAATTATGGAATCAAAATTCTCAATCATGTAAATAATATTTTGGACATATTTTTAGCAGAAAAATGCACATCATTTTATTACTAGATATTGTTAATCAATTGTAGGGTGCATGATTCTGCCCACAATTATACAAGATAAACCTTAAAAAAACTGAAAGAATGATCATTCTTAGGAATTTAAAAAGGCACATGAATCAACATAAAATATAAAACCCTAGGGCTTTTTGGTTTTGACCAAAGACTTGTCACTGTACAACCAAGCCCACATATGTTGCCAGAATCTTTTTTGCTTCTTTTGAATGAATCCTGGTAATGTGAATTCATGTTGCAATTTACTAATTGTTTAATATACATACTAATTGGGAATATGTACAAATCCTAAGAGCTTCATCAAATGATAACAAAGATTAGGAATTACTTTTGTAGTTTTACTAATTGGCTGTGATGTTTGCTTTTTCATGAGCCAGCTTACCAATAAGTCTAGTAATGTACAATAAGAATATCTCATATTAATCCAGCTCTATGTCATTTAAAATGTTTTGCTACATACTAATATATTTTACTTCATATCAACCCTGGAGGCAAATTGGTCAAGAATGATCATTCTCTTTCTAGAGCTTAGAAGAAAGATTAACTGATTTGTACCAGGTCTCCCAGCTGATAGCGTTCATAGATAAGATTTTTGAATCCCAATGTGATGTTCTTTCCTCTCTACAACACTGCCTCTTTACTGTGGCAAACATTTCTTGGATAGGCACAGGAAATAATCCTTCTGCTGCTGCTCAGGTTTACATGCTGTTCAGCTTTATTTTGCAGGTAAAAGCTTCCATTTCTTTTTATGTATTCAAATTTCTACTTTAATGACACATTCACTGGCCCTTCTTGGTATACTGCAGAGGAGAATGCCTACTGCCTTGCATTGATTGGATGCAATATACAGAAAGTGCTTTGGCTAAAAAGTTCAATATAAATGCAAAATATTATTGGTATTATTATTGTGTAAATATTCAATGGTTAACATACCTTTAAACATTCTTTCTCCCTCATAAGGCAGCTGTTATTCATAGTCTATAAGACACTTAAGTAGCAGCTATTTCCCCTGGTTTCATATTGCAGAGGAAAGTCCCACTCATCCAAATAATCATGGTATGTTAGGAAATACAATTCTGGTTAAGGGAGCAGGAAAAAAAAGAGATTTTATTAATTCTTGTTCAATAGCTGGAACTCTGTGGTGATGTGATCTGAGGGTGGGCTTAATATATACCTTTTTATTAGTTTAAAATAAAAAATGAAGACTAAAGTTGTAGTTTAGATTAATGTAAATAGATTAATGGAAGACATGTTTCTTTACTTAAAAAGACAAGCTTACCCCCAAGCCCCATATACTTTGGAATATTTAGAAGCCAAAATGTGAAAATTTTTATTATTAACTAAATTAAATTACCAGGGCTGCAATTAGAAAGAAGTGTTTGTTATTGTGATTACTATGTAACTTGAAAGTGATAAAATTCATTTCCTTTTAAAATACTATAGAGCAGATCCACTAATTAGTTTTCTTCCATTAGTGAACCTCTGTAGTGTCTCCCTGAGACTTCACAACATAGTTTAACTCTCAATGTTATATAGCTAATTATTCAAGAGAAGAGAAGTAGAAAGTTTTAGGGGCATATTTATCTTTGTTAAAATATCAGCTTTGCTATTTTCTATCAGCATGACTTGAGTCAAGTTATTTAATCTCTCTGAGCTTCTTTCATGATTTGCATTAAAGAAAAAATAGGATTAGCATTTAATGGTTTAAAATGTGTATTAAAATATACAATATATAAAAAGTGCCTCTGATCTAATAGGTACTAGCAGTAGATATTATAATGTTTGCTACTGCTGACTAGTTGATTGACCTTTGAGACACAAGAAATAAGATTATGTTTTCTGTTTCAATTTACCTAACTATTCAATAAAAGTTGAAATATCACCTGACTCTTTTCTATCTTGAAAGAATGAAAAGGTGCAGGCAATAGTTGCTGGCTTGATGCCCAAACCCTTCTGTTCAATTCACCTGGGAATTTACAACCATGATATGAAAAAAAAGAAAGAAAGTAAAACTATTTTTAACTCTTTGAAAGAAGGTGCTCTACTATAATTCACATATCAGTATACTCCATTCTCTTTATCTTCTACCTGTAAGTAGCTTATTATCTATGTAAACCATGCTGTAGAAAATTTATAATGCATATACACAGCACACATGCATACACACATAGACACATTCTGTATGTTACTTTCCTTGAGTTTTCAAAGCAGCTACTACTCATGGGAAAATTACCTGTGAAAGCAGACATTATTTTTATATCTATTGATAAAAAAAGTTTCTGTGCACTAAAAGTTAACAAAGGGCAAGCAAAATGCCTACAGTCCACTATGTAACAAATATCATATGTATTTTTTTGTTGTCTCATTCTCAAGCAGTGCTATGTTATCCAGAAGACAGAAAGAAAAAAAGTTCCAGGATGCAGCCTAGAATCACAAATACCTCCTTGTGACAAATATGGGAAATCTATGTATTTACCATAATCTACTTTTACTTTAAGTGGGGAGCAATTTGAACTTAGGGTTTTTTTTGTACTTTAAATGTTTAAACTTTTGTCATATACAACAGATTATTTTAAGAAGAGTTTTATTAGATAAAGTGATTGTAGTTATTTATTATCCTTTTAAAATCAATTCTTTATATGACATTTGGGGATGTTTGCTCATAGTTTAAAGTATATCAAATGACAATATTAAACACTTTAATATTATCATTTTGGATATATTTTGAAGAAAAAGTCTTAAAGTACTACCTTCAATTAAATTATATTTCCTCATAGGAATACATTTTATATAACTATCAATCTTGGTAACCAAACCATTCTCATTTTCATCCTGTATGTGATAATTAATTATTTGAATGCATTCAATATTTAATTTTTATTATTTATAAAAATGCATTTAGAGAATAACTATGTCTCTCTATAATATAGTCCATCTTGTGCACTAGGACTTTGAAAACTATTCAATGGAAATTAATTTATTGTTTGTTTATTACCTAATATTTATTTTGGTCTGTTTAAATTTTATGAAATATTTGTGATTATAAAATTATAACTGATTATTGTACAGATCCAGATAGCATACACATTTATGAGGAAGATGTAAAGATATTTATAAACCTAACATTTCACGTATGTAAATTTTACATTACTATTCATCTTTAAAATATTTTAATTAATGAAATAATATGCCATCTATTTTAAGAGAGAAATATGTATTAAAAATGTTAATCCTTGCCTGCTTTCCTGCCTCAATCTGACCTTCCTCCCCAGAGGAGCTATGTGTATATGTGTATATATACACAGATATTTTAACCATAAATAAGATATATGCCTTATTCTATGAATTGGTATTTTTGCTAAAAATAATACAGATTTATCTCATTCATTTTAATAGTTTAATTGCATTTCATGATATGAATACACTACAGTCGTTTAGCCAATAACTATTTTCACTTGTTTCCTCTTGCAAAAATGCTGCACTATTTAAATGGCTATTTCTATACATGTGGAAATCTTTGCATTCTAAAAATTAGCTTTTGCCACATGCCCTCCAGAGAAATTATAGCAATTTTAGACATTAGCTATTATCAATGATTTTTTTTTCTAATCTATGGTTGAAAATTGTATTTCACTGTTGCTTTCTAAGCTTAACTTGACTTGATTATTAGACCTGGCATGTTTGCCTGTGTTAGCCATTTTCATACTCTTTTAATGTTTTAATTTCTACTGAAATCTTTGTTTGTCTTGATTAATCACAGCAATATTTGTATATTATTAATATTAATTTAACTGTCATATTTATCAAAATTATTTTCCTCTGTTCCTCATTTAAATTCATTAATACTATCCTTTGCCATATGGAAGCTAAATTTCATATAGTTAAAAATCTATCAGTTACTTTATTTAATTTCCCTCCCTTTGCTGTCATGCTTAGAAAGCCCTTTCTCCAAATTTCTATCACCATTTTCCTGTATTTATTATAGTCTTTCAAAAATATTTAGTTATAAAATATTTAGATGCATAATATTAGCACTGGGAAATAACAAATTAAATTTTCTTGTACTTCAAAGAAAGAACATATTTAAGGTTAAAACTCTTAAACTACCTTGACTCAGTTTTGATATAATTATATCATAGTTGTGTTTTGTTAATTATAACTATATTTATTACTAAAGTAGAATCCAGGAACCACATTTACGTCCTGATATGTCAGAAAAAAAGAAAACACTTCTAGAAATGTGTATTGAGTGCCCATTGTAAGCATATTAGGATTCTCCAGAGAAACAGAACCAATAGGAAATATATATGTGTATACATATGGAGCATTTGGCTTATACAATTATGAAGGCTGACAAATCCCAAGATCTGCAGAGTGAGTTGGCAAGCTGGAGATGCAGGAAAGCTGATGGGGTAATTCCAGTCCAAAGGTCGGCAGGCTTGACCCAGAAAGAGCCAATGCTTCAGTACGAAGGAAGAAGAAATCAAACGTTCCAGTTAAAGGGCAGCCGAGCAAGAGAAATCCCCTCTTACTCAGAGGAGGGTCAGCCTTTTAGGTCTGTTCAGACTTTCAACTAATTGGATGAAGCTCTATTAGGGATTCCATTAGGGAGGGTAATCTGTTTTACTCAGTTTACCAATTCAGACATTAATCTTATCCAAAAACACCATCACAGAAATACCCAGAATAATGTTTGATCAAATATCTAGACATCTTGTGGCCCAGTCAAGTCAACACATAAAATTAACCATGACAGTGAGCTAGGTGTTCTTCCTGATGATAGTAACAGAGTCGAGAACAAAAGAAAGTTCTACCACCCAGGGACCTTACATGATAGCCTGTGAAGGGTGTGTGTGTGTGTGTGTGTGTGTCTGTGTGTGTTCATGGGGACAGATATATAATAAACACATAAACAAATAGCCAACACAATCTCTCTCCCTCTCTCTTTCTCTCTCTCTCTCTCTCTGATAGAGTAGAAACTTTCAACACAGATATGCACAAATTTAATTTAGAGTGAGCCCTGAAATTACCTGTGGCAACAGAGATGCTGACATGCGAGACAGAAAGTTTAAATGCCCTGAGTTTGGGAGTGTGACAGTTGAAATAATCCATGGAGAAACCAGTTTGAGGGAGGCAGATGAAAATAAGGCATTGTCAAAAGCTAGTCTTTTGATGAAGACGACTCAGAAATAACAATGACTTGACCTAAGTTGCTATATGGCCAAGGTAAGGTCTGGACCCAGTGAAATGCATACTGACCACCTTATTTAATAATATGGAGGATTTCTGGAAAGTACATTTTGTCTTCATCAAAAATGTGTAGGCAGTGCACAAACTTCATGGGATTGAACACAAGGAGTCTTCTTTGGTTCAAATGGACATTAATATTTATAAGACTATCATAGGACACATTTAGCACCAATCTACTCAGATACATATAGATTAGCAACTACAGCACAGTCTTCCTTTTCAGTGAGTTTCCTTGGCAGCTGTCTTTCTAGTATGTGGTACATGAGATGAGGGCTGGTAGCTGCCTAAGCTTGGAAGTCTTGTCTCACAGGAGCCAAAAAACTTTTTATACTTCCATACGCTGTTCCTGCAAGGGACATGCTTAGTTACAAGAGTCATCACAACTCACTGCACATAGAGAATCCCAAATCATAGTGTCTTCCTTAGGTATTTTGGTTCATATATGCTTCTTCCATCCACTGTAGATTTTCCAATCAGTGATTGTTTTTACAAAAAGCAATATTGCCCAGTAATTTTATTTATAATATTCTCCTTATAATGTTACCAAAAAAACAGAACAGGTCAGTTAATGAAGGCTAAATTCTCACACCATCCTCACAGAGAACAACAGAATATAAGATCTTGTTAAAATCTGAAAAACAAGCAAAAGTGATTTCCATATCTGGCCATTAGAGTACAGTTGGAAGCATATATACCCTCCTGTCTTAAACAAGTATAATATATAAGGCAACAGTTTTTAGTAATTGGACAAGAGTCTCCAAACTTTGAGAAAAGACAAAAAGTGTGAAATAAAAGAAAAAAAAGAGTATAGCCTATTCGTCTATCTTCTTTTGAAAAGCTTCTGTTCATGTCTTTTGCCCACCTTTTAATGGGGTTGTTTGTTTTTTTCTTGATGATTTGCTTGGGTTCTTTGTAGATTCTAGTTATCAGCCCTTTGTCAGATGTATAGCTTGTGAATATTTTCTCCCATTCTGTAGGTTGTCTGTTTGCTCTGTCAATTATTTCCTTAGCTGTGCAGAAGCTTTTTAGTTTAATCAAATCCCATTTATTTATATTTGTTGTTGCTGTGATTGCCACTGGGGTCTTCTTCACATATTCTTTGCCTAGGCCAATATCTAGAAGAGTTTTTACTACATTTTCTTCTAGAATTTTTATGGTTTCATGCCTTACATTTAAGTCTTTTATACATCTTTAATTAATTTTTGTGAGGGGTGAGAGATAGGGGTCCTATTTCATGCTTCTTCATGTGGCTATCCAATTTTCCCAGCACCATTTATTGACTAGGACTTCTTTTCCCCAGTGTATGTTGTTGTCTGCTTTGTCAAAGATTAAAACACAAATCAAAGCCAGGATGGACAGAATTAAAAAGTCAAACAATAATAAGTGTTGGCAAGGATACAGAGAAGTCAGAAGCCCTCATACATTTCTGGTGGGAATGTAAAATATTGTAGCCACTTTGGAAAATAGTCTAGCTATTCTTCAAGCAATTAAACATTTATCTTATGACCCAGCAATTCTACTCTTAGATATATACTCAAGAAATTAAAACATACGTGTATGCAAAAACTTGTACACAAACGTTTACAGCAGCATTATTCATAATCGACAGAAGATGGAAACAATCCAAACATCCATCAATGGGTTAACAAAATGTCATATATCCATACGATGAAGTATTAGTTGGCCATAGAAAAGAATGAAGTACTGATACATGCTATAACTTGAATGAACCTTGAAAACATTATGGTAAGTGAAAGAAGCCAGACACAAAATACCATATATCATATGATTCTATTTTAATGAAATATCCAGATAGGCAAAATTTTTAAAACAGAAAGTAGATTTGTGGCTGCTTAGGGCTAGGAAGGAAAGGGAGATAGGGGAGTGATAGCTAAAGGGGATGGCGCTTCTTTCCGAGGTGATGAAAATATTCTAAAATTGACTCTCATGATGGTTACACATAAATGTAACTATACTCAAATCCATTGAATTTTACTTTAAATGGGTGAATTATATGGTATATGAATTATATCTCAATAAAGCTGTTAAAAAAAAAGTATAGAGTGGATGGAACAAAAGATGTTTCAGGAAACCAAAACAGAGGATGGCAGTCTCACCGAGTTGAGAAAGCAGAGATTAAGGTTCAGGACTGTTGATGAACTGGAGTTTGTGAGATAGTATATTAAAAGAAGAGAGCTGTTCATCTTGAGCAAAATTTGAAACTCCAGAATTGCCATGCCAAAAGATGAAAGACCAAATAAATAGAAATATAAATGGCTATCTTCTTTTTTTAAATTAATTTCTCT
The DNA here is from genome assembly GCA_023783475.1 of Daubentonia madagascariensis. Lineage (NCBI taxonomy): Eukaryota > Metazoa > Chordata > Mammalia > Primates > Daubentoniidae > Daubentonia > Daubentonia madagascariensis. The sequence continues at coordinate 32,499,803 of JAKFHU010001569.1, forward strand.
TATAAAAACTGACTTTGCATCTATGATTTATAATGGGTATAGAAATAAAACTTCTGATATAAATAGCACTATAGATTTAGGAAAATGAATTATATTGTTGAAGTAATCCTATATCTTGTATAATATAGTCAAATAGTCCAATATCATTTGTTAATACACAAGCCAAATTTCCTTAACCAATATTAGCAAATTCAATACAGCAATGTATAAAAACGGTAATATATCATGATCAAGTGGATTATTTCAGTAATGTAAAAGCTCTTTTGCTTTTTGTTTTTGTTTTGTTTTTGGCATGTGAAATTAGTTCACCTCATTAGAAAGATAATAAATCAATAATAAAAATTGAAAAAAATTTGAAACATCTGAAAAAAATTTGAAAAGAACTTTAGCCATCTATTAATAATAAAGGGCATTTACAAGAAAGCTCAGATTACATCATACTCTTATATGATGTTATATATGTCATAAGTTATAGGTGAAACACTGAATATTCTCCTCCATAGATGAGGTTCAAGGCAAGAAATGAACACTTTCTTCTAGTTAACATTTTATTCAATGCATCTATTGAAATATTGAAACCATATACCATAAGATAGAAAATAAGGCAATGATGCCTGCTTTCTTATTTAAAAATTTTATTTATCATTATACTTAACCAAAAAACTAATAAAAGCATAATAATTGGCAAGGAACAAGTAAAATTGTCTTTATATGTTGATCTGATTATTTTCTTAGTAATGATAGTGATCTATATAAAAACTATTAGCATTAATAAGTGAGTTTATTTATATTCAAGGTTAGTATACCAATACATATCTTATGTTTATATAAAATAGAAAACAATTAGAAAATAAAACTAATAAATCAATTCCACTTATAACAGTATCAAAAATTTTAGAAATACATTTAATTAAATCCATGGAAATTCTGAAAACTGAAATCATGAAATGCTAGAAATACTAAATCACTGGTAATTTCAAAATATTGATTAAAATAAAAACCTAAATAAATGGATATTTACCATGTTAATGGATTCAAATACTCAGTAATGATAATATGCCTTTTCTCCACTTTTTGATTTATATATTCAATGTGAATCCAGACAAAAACTCTGCAGAATTTTTTGTGGAATTAACAAGCTCATTTTATAATGTATTTAAAAACATAAAAGATGTAGAACAGGAAACATCAAGGTCTTTCTGGTAAGTTGACCTTGAGTTCTGACATTAACAAACTAGTGATCATATCCTCCAACTATCTACTTCCAGTTTTTGTGTTAAGATTCATGACTTAATAAGTTCCATAACATTGATAAACATGTAAACTTTGTCTAGACAAGAAAAAAGAAACAAAAAACAACAAACCCACTTATTTTCTAGATAAGATCTGTGATATCAGCAGGAAAAGGTAAAAAAGTTTTCAATAGTTTATCAAATGAGGTAAGAAACTTGGTTTACCTAGCTTGCATATCTCAGTTATTTTTCCTATTAATTATAGAAATCAAATTAATGGCATGATTTGATAATCCGAAAGTATTAAATAATTATATTAATATCTGTATCCTCCTCTTTTTAAAGTAATCAATTTTATAGTGATACTAGTACAGGTTGAACCTGATTTCATGTTCATGCTGTCACATAGCTTTGTTTTCATGAAATACTGAAGAGATTTATTGAAATTCCTTCTCTGAAGATTTTTTTAATTCAAGAATTTAGAGATCTTATTACATGAAACCACATTGATATAAAAATTATACAAAAATATAGTGCCAAGATATCAGACTATTAACAAATTGGAGCTTTAGCAGAAAAGCAAAAACATAGCTGAGATGTTCAATGATATGCAAATATTAATCCTCAAACTAGACACAAGGTCATAGCACGAGGTAATGAGAGAATGAACACACTTTCATCTAAGCTGAACTGCTTTGGTGTTATAGCAATCAGAGGTTTTTAAAAGTTGCTGGACTATTCAATGAAAATATAACCCCATTTTTAGAATTAGATGTATGGATGTATAGATTTTTATGCACATGAACCATCTTTGAAATTTCTGTGATTGTCCATAGAGCATCTCTGCATATATGACCAAGTTTTCCCTATAATGATTCATTATCAGGAGGAACTGGTTGTCCTAGAAATGCATTATAAATCCCTAAATAAACAAATCCATGTTATTTTGGTACTGTCACTATGAATTGCACATATTTCTGATAATGTGGCCAAAATTTGTAATATTTTGGATCTACATGATTCTATAAACAAGCTTCCTTTTTATGAAGCTGTTTAAATCAAACTTCAGAAACTACTCCCAATCATGCACCATATGTTAATTCTGCAGCCAAAATTGTAATTACCCTTTGTGCTACACACACACACATACACACACACACACACACACACTCTGAGACTAGTTCAGTGTATAAAAATACAGTTGTTCCTCAATATCCATGGGAGATTGGTGTCAGGACCCCTGGTGAATACCAAAATTCAAAATGTTCAAGTCTCTAATATAAAATGATGTAGTATTTGCATATAAACTATGCATATCCTCTCATGTACTTTAAATCATCTTTAGATTGCTTATCATAACACAATGTAAGTGCTATGAAAATAGTTATTATATTATATTGCTTAAGGAACAATGACACGAAAAAAGAGTCTGAACATGTTCAATATAGATTCAACCACCCATTTTTTTTCCTGAATATTTTCTACCCACAGTTGATTGAATCTAAGTATGTAGAACTCATGGATATGGAGGGCTAATTGTACTGTATTTAAATTTCTTCGTTCAAACTAATAAAAGCTTACTATTAGAGCTTGCAGTTCTTTAACTAGTGAGGATTTATTTTGGTACTGCTAACATACATATTTTATTAGCTAATGCTATAATCCACAGCTCTGGTTATTTAAGAAAGAATGTAAATCATTCATATTTTGCACATCATGTAAAAATTAAATTATAAACCTGAATCACCTTTGTAGAAGACCCCTCTAATTTTACTGCTTAGAAACCTGACAATTAGAAATCTGGAAAGACTTAGCCAAACTCATAAAGTGTGTTATTGATAGAATCATGACTCCCAGGGCATTGCTTATAATACTACATTAAATAGCAGGGAAGGCCCTGAAATCACCCTTGATTGTGTATCAATAGAAAGTTTACCTTATAATAATCTAGAGTCTTAAAAGAATTAAACATTTTAATACAATTGTGTGTAGTAATAGCACATTAAATGAAAAGGAAACACACTTTAAAGTAGAATAATATAGGGCAGAGAGGGTGTATTATATCTAAAGAAAAAGTGAGTATTTCCATTTTTACCAATATAGAATGTGAACTATCTGGGGATTTTTTTTCCCCCTTGAGAACTGGCCAGAAGTTAAATATTCAGAGAACAGAATTGATTACTTAAAGTTTAGTCACATTTAAATTACACAAAGAACTGAATCCTGATTGCATATATTCATGGATGGTAAAATAAGTGAGAAGATATATCAGGAAATCTTTAAAGGCTTTTGTGTTCCTTATGGAGTCACTGGTTTTTTTTTTTCTTGCCCATAGCAAGGGCCTTGTTTCTATGAATACTAAAGAAGATACAATACCTCTGTGAATAGAGCAAGACAAAAAAATGTATCCATCATAGTTAGAGAGAACAGCAGACTAAAAAAAATAATAGACTGTATGTAGTATCATTTTAGGCATATAAATCATCTGTCCCCACATGATTTAAAAGTACTGGCATCGAATGGCCTTTTGGCTCTAACTTTCAACAGACAGGTTTACTTCTTCTTATCTTTTGCTTATAACAAAAATGTGCCATCATCTATCTTGAGTATAGTTTATTACACATGTATATAGTAAGAAAATCAATAATAACTAACATTGTGAGCTTTTAATATGTGCTATGGCCAGAGTTCAGTATTTGACATATATTACCATATTCAATGTACCCAACAAAATTGTGAAGGAGATACCATTGCTAACAGCAATTTATAAACTGAAAAAGTGGGACTTTGAGGGTCTTATAACTTGTCTAAGGCTGCAGTCCCCAACCCCCAGGCTGTGGAATGGTACCAGTGTGTGAAAAATTGTCTTCCATGAAACCAGTTTCTGGTGCCAAAAAGGTTGGGGACCACTGGTCTAAGGCCACAAAGCTAGTAAGTACTGGAACCAAGGCTTGAATGCATACTGACTGAATCAAATCCAACCTTCAAATCATTATGCTATGATATATGTGAATATATTGATAATTTAGTTGAACAATTTTTCATAAACCAGTGATACTTCCATGCAAAATACATAACTAATAAATAAACTACATCAGTAAGAATTAGGTTTGGCTGCTTACAAGAGTAAGCCAAAATTAATGGTGGCTAAGACAATTTTCCCTGTTGTACAAAGCAAAATCTAGGCATTGCAGGAATGGTGTGTTGCTCTGCATTATTCAGAATTAAGAAATTCCAGTCTTTTCCATTATAATTCCTAGATTATTATGTTTGTTCTTGTTGTCCATAATGGCTGAATGTCAGTCACCACTTCCACCTTCTGAGAAACTGAGTGGAAAAAAGTAGAGATAAGATTTCCTCTTCATTTTCTGTCCTAGAAGTTGTAGTATCACATTCCCACATATCTTATTGACCACAAATTAGTCAATGTCTACATCTATTTAAAAGGAAAAGTGGGAAATGTAGTCTTTATTCTAAGTGGGTCTAAAACTGGGAAAAATTAAAGGCTCTATTACTCTAGAAGGAGGAAACAAGATATATTGGGGAACAAAATATCTAGTTTTTATAACACACATGAACACATCGATGAATAAACAAACAAAAAAATCTGAAAAGTCTGTTTGCCAGTATTCATATTAAAAGATAATATTAAACTAACTGTATAAAAATAATTATTAGAGTTGAACAGAGTGAAGTCAAGCTATAATGCAAAGCTCTGGCCAACAGGATGGCAGAGCTGGAGCAAGTATTGCCTGACAGAGTTGCATAGTGTTGATCTGAATTGTCCAGGCCTTTCTAGCTTGCCTTGCTCGGTCACTAGACGTGAGAAGCCCTGAGAAAGGTATGACTTGGGCAAAGCCACTCTTGCAGTGAGGTGCTGATTACCATATATGTACTGTTCTCCCTATATCCTTCTCCAGGCCCCTGGGGACTGATCCATGTGACTAATTCTGATTGGTGATTTGAGAGCTAAATTATTATGTGTCACTTCTAGGCTGGAGAAATAAATTGCTTATGCCAGATCCTACCGAGTTTCTTCCTTCTAGCATAGTAACCAGCAACATATGAGATTGTGGTCATTCAAGCTGTCTGGGTATCTGAAAGACAATCATGATCAAAGCCCTCCTGCTGATCCATGCTAAACATGCAAATTAATAAGTATAGCATTCATATTAGGGATTTATTTATTACCACATCATACTAACTGTATAATGTATACTGTATAGTCTATCCTGACAGGTATCACATGCTTTTTGATAATAGAATCCTTACATTTAGGTGGACATATTCATATATTTTCCCAATAGCTTATGCCCAGATAGAAGATTGTGCCCTTGTATTTTATGTACGTCTCTTATAAGCAGTATATACTTTTAAAAAAATGTAATCTGATGTGCATTTAAGCCAAATTCTATCTGCTGCAAGTATCAAAGAATATTATAAAGCCAATCAGTGCAATTCTGAATATACAAAATAGTGTTCACAGTTCAATCAGTGATTACATTCACAACAGAGAACATTGACACAGCATATATATAAAAAAAAACACTGTATCTACTGCAGAGTACATAATAACAGTTGAAATCTAAAACAGCCCATTTAACTTTCTCCTTAGAGGCATAGGTAAAAGTGTCAAAGGGGGAGGTTGAAGTTAATGGCTGATATAAGAAATTAATCCTAGATGTGGAACTAGTGTGAGCCTATCAAACCTACCATTCCAACTTCGTTAGCCAAGTTCTGAGAAGCAGGAGAGATTTTTCCCTCATTTAAATTCCTGCCATGTATATTGCCTATACCATTCTCTCATCAAGTAATTCCATCCTGTTTTGTGAGCTTTCATATCTTCATATGCTAGTTATAACAAGTATTGCACATTTATTTCTATTGTGCTTCTCTTTTTCCTAAATAGACTTAGTCATTTATATACTGATTCTCTATTAGGTATTTTTCCAAATTATCTTATATTATAGAACACAGAACCTAGTAATATATTAGAAAAAATGTAGTTTTGAAAGTCAATATTTTTCTACATTCCCAAACTAGCTCCACTATTTGCCCCCTCTGTCATCTAAGGTTTTCTAATCATGTTAACAAACTGTAGAAAAAAATGTATAAAAGAAATGTTACTTTTCAGAGATGCCCTAACAATTAAAGAGGTAGAAACAAACTTTAAATCATCTATCTCTCCCCATCCCAATAATTTAACAGTAAAAACATTTATTCTTTTTTGTTAGTATAATCAGATGGCCATTATATTTAAATATTCACCAAAACACAAATGCTGATTCTAGAGTTTATTTTACCACCAACTTGGGATGTACTTGAGAAAGTCACTTAAATTCTCTGAGTCTTCATTTCCTATCTGAAAGTGACATAAAATAAACTTTTTAAATATGTATTTTATCATATACTTCCCCATTTATTCCTCAGAACAAAGCAGAGATAAATATTACCACCTTATTTTCACACACAAAAAAGGGCCTTAGATGTTAAGAATTTGCCTATAACAAATGAGGAAAATGGGATTTGAATTCAAGCTAACTATTATATGTCTTTATTCTCTAAATTAAATTGTTCTAATCAATTAAGTCATTAATAGGTGTAAATATGACATGGACTGGGAAATAAAAGATTATTATTTAAATGATAATGCCAAAAATAATTTTATTAATTAATCCTTCTATTTGATGTTAGGCCAAATTAAAAATTATAATATCAAAAAGAAAATAGTTACATACAAAATAAATATATGATAAAATTAGCTGATATTTTGGTGTGGATTATTTTAAAGAAGCTAACATAACTTACAACTAATTTCAAAGACAGTACACACTGATTTCAATTATTGGAAATGAACTAAGTGAAGTAAGATAATCAGAAAAATAAATGATTATGAATTAAAATAAACAGTAGTATGACTATTTCCAGACAGGGTAAATTCTATATTCCAAACTCTTGAACTATCACATAATTACAATTATCATCAAATGTGAATTTCTGTATTAAAGAATTCCTGACATTTGAGTATAGAATAAGAACTAAGTTTATGTCTTTCATTGAGTCCATCAATATTTTTACATGTAGCTATGCTTTCTTAATAAATAACTACCTTTTCTCTTTGGGATGTAAAAAAATCTAAAATACATTTTACTAATTTTAAAAATTAAACTTTTAAGCTACTTGTTCAGCACAGTGTAGGGGCAGAGGGAATTCTTTGTCTCTGGACACTGACGGTTTGCTGAAAATGAACTGATAAAAGGCAGATTAACAGGAGAAGAAGGCATACAAATTTTATTTAATGTGCATAAGCATTGAGGAACCGCAGGTGAATGATTACCCAATAACACAATGAGGTTCAGATGCTTGTATACCCTTCTTCATAGGGTAAGGGGAGATGAGGAGTATATGAGTAAATGATTGAATGAGCCCAAAGAACAATGGCCTGGGATAATGTTTCCCTGAGCTATGAGGTGGAGGTAAGGTGAGGGACAGAACTTCACTGTGAACAAAGGTTGTTTTATATGTAGAGTCTCCCAGGTAATCTCTCAGAGAGGACCTTAGAAGAACAGATAAAAAGTTTGTCTGGATATAGTGACCCCTCCTAGTCTCTTCTCTTCTCTGGTGGTTAATTTTTCCTGGCTATTTAATGAGATTCCTAGGGAGGGGCTCTTAAGACAATTGCATTTCTTTTGGAAAGGAGCTTCCCCAGTCAGATAAGAAAATTCCAGAGTAAGTCCCTCTCAGTGTTTCAGGACAGAAAGAATCAGAGAGACGGGGAATCAGGGAAAAGTCAGAGAAACCTTGGTTCTGAGGCTGATTTCTGAGCCCATTCAATTTTCTTTAATTCAAAGCACTCAGCATGTCAAAACACCATATTTTGGGGCATTGTTTCCTGAGCCTCAACATTGGCCAATGTAATTTAATATAAATACAATAATCAATAATAATACATTTAAACAATCAACTACTAGTGTCAACTCTTTAGTTAATGCTGTTTTAAATAATTATAATGCCATCAATTGTTTGATTTACTAGTCATACAAGATCTATGTGGTAATTAGTAGAAGTGTTTTCCTACCTTTTTACATGAAGAATCTGAAGCCCTGGGGAATTAAATAATTTGCCTAAGAACAGATATCTAGCTAAGATTTTCATTAAATACCAATTGAAAGATTTTTTCATTGTGCAATAAAAATGTCTTCTATTGCAGAACATTTATATTTTTCAGTTTTTTAGTAGAAATTCTACTATTTTAAAAGTCATAAATTTTGCCTAAGAACTACCTATTTCATTGTGGGCTATGATTTACGTGAATGCCATTGTATTAGGTCATTAAATATGAAATGTCCAATTTTGAATCAAAAGAGTAGTTTATTATATCTCAAACAAGAAGCAGTACAATTAATCAAAGTATGCACCTAAACTATCAACACAGTTTTGCCATCTTAACTGTAGCTTGTTTATGCCAGCAGCAAAGAAGCCTGGAGAGCAAGTGGCAATGAAATCACGAAAGGCATTTTCCACAGCTTGTTGAGCATTGAATGTTTTTCCTTGTAAGAAGTGGTCCAAAGCCTGGAACAAGTGGTAGTCAGTTGGTGCAAGGTCTGGTGAATACAGTGGATGACAGAGAGTTTCCAAGTTCGGCTCTTGTAGGTTGAGCAGCAATATTTGTGCGACATGTGGTCGAGTGTTGTCTTGCAAGAGGATTGGCCTGTCTCTGTTGCCTAATCTCAGTTGCTTAATTGCAAACATCCTCATCATTTCGTCCAGTTGGTTGCAGTAGATATCCACTGTAATCGATTGACCAGGTTTCATGAAGTTGTAGTGGATAATACCAGCGCTAGACCACCAAACAGACACCACTAGCTTTTTCTGATGACTATTTGGTTTTGGACTGTGTTTGGGCACTTCATCATTATCCAACCATTATGCCAAATGCTTATGATTGTCAAAAAGAATTCATTTTTCATCACAAGTAACAATATGGTATAGAAATGTTCGCCTTTTTGTTGTGTCAACAGAAAAGAAGCCAAACTCTCTAAAATAATTTTAAAGAGGTTTATTCTGAGCCAAATTTGAGGACCATGACCTGGAGCCACACCCAGGAAGCCTTGAGCAAGTAGACGCGCTGTGGTTGGGTTACAGTTTGGTTTTATACATTTTAGGGAGACAGGGATTACAGGGAAGGTCATAAATCAATACATGGAAGGCATACGTTGGTTTGGCCCAAAAAGGTGAGCCATCTCGAAGTGGGGGCTCACAGGTTATAGGTGGGTTTAAAGACTCCTTGACTTGCAGTTGGTTAAAAAATGAAGCTTAGTCTAAAGGCTTGGAATGTTTTTAGATAAGGAAGAGACAAGTCACCGGACATGTATTTGTTGTGTAAATTGAGGACCTACAGGTTTGTCTTGCATAGCCTTAGGCCTGTTAATGAGTTACAAAGGATATCCCCAAGAAGGGAGAGGGGAGTGGTGAGGCATATTTGACTTCCCTCCTAATGGCATACAATTTAGTTTTAGGATATCCCCTTGGCCAGAAGGGGGTCCATTCAGTCAGTTGGTGGGTGGGGGGAGCCTTTTATTTTATTTTAGTTCACAGTCATGACAGCAAAAAAAGGCAAGCTTCAAGACTATTTCTCTTCTGACGCTCATTTAATTCATGCGGTACCCATCTATCCAGCTTCTTTACCTTGTCGATTTGTTTCAAATGGTCCAATGTTGTTGGAATAGTAACGTCAAACTTTGCCACTAATTCACACATAGGTTGAGATGGATTCGCTTCCACCACAACTTCCACTTCCTGTTATCCACCTTGGCCTCAGGTCGTCCATGTGCCTCATTTTCAAGATTAAAATCACCAGAATGGAACTTCTCAAACCATCGACACACTGTGAGTTCATTAGCTTCATCCTTCCCAAACACTTCATTGATATTTCCAGCTGTTTGTGCTGCATCGGTTCCATGATGGAACTCATGTTCAAAAATAACACAAATTTTTGACTTATCCATGGTTTCACAAAAATTGCTCTAAAAATAATTTGAAAGATAATCACAAGCCAAACTGTGCATTTGAAGGAATGAGGATGTACCTTCACGATAAAAATAAAACCAAAAGTGTCAAAGTGAAAGGTCAGAGATATCCACTGTCAAACTTAGTACTTAAGGAAATTGGACATTTCATCCTTAATAACCTAATAAACTACAATAAAAATAGAACATATTGTTTAAGAGTGTGTATTTCTTTTGAGTCAGACAGATGTAAGATTGAATTTCAGTTTTATCATGAGCAAGTGTAACAGAGGTAAAGATCTGAAAAAGAGCAATGAAATGTTTTATGAGTCAGCTCTATAAAACTCCCACCCTTTTTGGAAATTAAAACCTACCTTCCTTCCCGAGGCCAGTAAACAATGGGCAGAAAAATGTTCTTTGCTGTTTGTTTTCTAGTATCTTAAACCAGAGGAGATGGCCGAACAGAATTGTCTGGACAAGGGTCATGACTGTGTCTCAACAGAGATAAATTCGGGTGAAACCACCAATTATAGTTAAACAACAGTATCCCAAAGCCAGGACATGTGGCACTGGTCATGCAGACCTGAGCCAAATCTCCAAAAACTCCCCTTATAAAAAGCCCTGTATTTCTGCTTAAAGGAAAGGTGGCGGTCTTTTGAAATGCTAATGTACTGCCCTCCTCATTTGCCAGCAAATTAATAAACATCTCTTTCCCTTTTCTCAAACCACTTGTCCTCCTGCTTTGTTCTCACCAATTCGGCCTCAGGGGCAAGTATCAAACTTTAGGTAACACAGGCTGTGTGGTCTTGGAACAGTTATTTAGTAATGCAGCCTACTTATTTTATTGTGGTAAACCATAAATTTACCACAACATTTACCATTTTAACCATTTAAAAATCTACAGTTTTATGGCATTAAGTATTTATATTATGGTGCAATCATCACTACCATCTTTCTCTAGACCTTTTTCATTTTCCCCAACTGAAACTCTACCATTAGTTATATTGTGTATGTCATAATATTGCTATAAAGACTAAATGAATCACAGAATCTGCTAAATATACCCTATACATTATTTCATTTGGCTCTCACAGTGATATTATGACATAACGTAGTATTACTAATGGTTTCAGTTGAAGAAGATGAAGATAACATTTCAAAATAGGTGGGTCAGATAGAAAATATATGGTGAGATGGTATACATAAAGTCAAGTATAGCAGTGTATACAGTGAAAGTATGTCCACTCCAAATAGAAGACAAGAATTTTTAGAGTTCACTTAAAAAAAGAATCAAAATAGAACCATACACATACCTACAAATCATAAGCTTTAAATATAATGAGAAAAATGTTGAAAAAAAGAACTGAAAACAAAATACCAAATATTTAATTATTGTATCAGAATTTAACATGTTGAAACTTACTAGCTGATAGAATAACCAACCAAAAAATCAGTAATTATATAGATATTTATTGACGAAATTATAAACAAGACCTAATTTACATATCTAGAATACTGAAACTAATAACTCAGAACACATGTCTTTTACAAGTGCTCAGAAACACTTACCAAAATTTTCCTTTTGCTGGGAAAGGATTTGAATGATTTCAAAAGATTCTATAAATAGCTGAATTACAACAAAGAATTTATATCCACAGTATTGAAAGAACTTTGTCAAATCAATAAGCAAAATAGACACATCAAAAACCTAAATAGAAAAATGGCCAAAACAAACACTTCACAAATAAATCTAAAAGAAAGATATTCAACATCCCTGGTAATCAGGAAATTGCAACTAAAATAATATTTAGTACCACTACATGCCACTGTAACTGATAAACTGAAATAAAAGGCAATACTATGTGTTGCTTTTGAAATGGAGCAGCTGGATCTGCAAAAAGAAGGTTGGTTAGGTAGATTGGTATAATCACCTTGGGAAAATGTGTGACACTTATTTTACTTACTATAGCTAAACATATGCATATATGTAATGTGTATGATTTGCATGAAAATGAGTAAAGCATGGTTTATTCTCCTGCACTCCAAATGTGAACTTGTTTGGTAGTGTTACTACCTTACTTTGTCAAAGTGAAAGCATGTTGTTTTTAGGTAATGTTATAAACATGTTTATTTTTGAATGTGTTGTATTTGAGAAAACTTAAAAAGTGGAAAACATGTTTCTACCTGATATAAACAAGATGTTTGCATTTGAAAGAAAGTTTGGAGAAGCAATAATAATGATTTATGCTATGATGCCTAGCTCCTACAACCCCCTAGACCCATAGTAAAATGTTAATACTATGGCCTGTCCAGTCATATTGTCATTGAGAGCATTGAGCACCAAACATTAATCTCACTATGTCTCTCAAGGAGAATCAGACATTTACAGAAATGCTAACTGTAAAGCAATCTCAGTGTCCTTCTCAAACCAGAAAGAGGAAATCTTGCTAATAGAGTTCACTGATATACCTGTTGTGATTCAGAAACGGCTGTGACTCAAAGGCAGTGAGGGGCTGACCACTTTTGATAATGTAGTGTGTCCCGAATGCCATTCCTCCTCCTCCTGGGTTCACTTCCTCAGCTTATTGAATGAAAATAAATGTGAATGTTGCACTAAACAAGTGTGTGTATCATCAGTGACATATCTTTATATTGCCTGCTTTTTGGTGTCCTAAACCTAAACCTAGAAATCCCACACAGTATTGACAGACAGGAAGGTAGGGCAGAAAATATAGCTGAAATATAAAAACTTAACTGTCTACCAAATTATGACCCATATAGTCCTAGTTCTATAAATTGTCTACCTGGGATAAAGGATGATGATGGAGTCTCTGGCAGCTAAAACAAGGATTTGAAAGAAAACATCGAAAGCAGAAAGAATCCCAAAACAGAAGTCATGGGAACCAGAGCATACATTAGAACAGACCTACAAAATGTGAGGAAAGAATTCTGCCATGAATCAGGAAAATCAGAAACCCTTGGCTCCTACTTAATATTTAAAAGAAGATGACACTGGTTTTCTATCAGAACAAGAAGTAAAACTAGAGATAACAGGTATAATTAAAAATTAAAGGCAACAGTCATGCCTAAAAATAATACCAGCTCTCTACTGAGGTGTGTGTTTATAGAATGGAAGCATTGATCCCCAGGGCCTAACAAAGCCCTGAAAAAATCATCATGATAGCCATTGAATTAATAACCACACTGGATGGATTGCATGGATATACTAATCACAACCAGAAAGGTATAAAGGACTTGTGTGTGTAGAAGGAACAAAATAAATTAAAAAGATAATAATGAAAACTGTACTACTAAGAAACAAAACTAAATTGTATAGCATTATCACTGCTATGGAAAAAAAGAATTGAGGAATTGGTAGATGCCTTCTGAATGACTGATAATATGTCACAGGATAAATATTATGCTCTTAAAATTAAATATAAAAAGAAAAACATATATGTATTCATACACACACATCTGTGTATGTATGTGTATGCACATGTGTGTTCAGCTATAATCTATGAAGAAATGTAGAGAAAAGTGTCTTGAAATCCATAATAGATAGGAATATTCCTTAAGACAAAATATGTGTATTACCTATGGATAATATGAAAGAATGTTTGATATAATAAAAAATAATAAATAATTCAGGGGACAAAATGGGGAACGAAAACAAGAAAATACCTCTAACTAGAAAACTTTTATTCCACTAACACATAAACACTGGTATAATCCAGATAATCAGAAAAAACTGTAAAAGCCCCAGTAGAAAAGCCAAGGATCACAGATTGGGACCAAGATCCAGAGTCCAGATTTTTGTCATGTCAGAGAACAATTGCCCTTATACAACCATAACTGCTATGCCTAAGTCTCAAAATGATATAAGAAGAAAATCAAACAATAACATGTTTAATACATTTAGACTCACAAGTAACAATAATTCTAGAGCAAGTGAGTCATTGGGAATGAAAGGAAAGGTAAGAGGAAGGTTTCCTAAGGAGCAATAACTAGGAATTGGAACGATGGAGACAATTTTTAGTACAGCTGTTAAGAAATGTAACATTGAAAAAACACCAATTTATGAATGCTTAATAGGGATGGATATTATTTGAAGGAAAAAACTCAGGAAAATTGGAAACAAAATTTAACAGAGCATTTAAAACAGATGAATATAAATGTAATCTTAATATACCTAACATTGACCAAACTGTAAATACTCACCAATATAACAGAGGAGGATTAGAAGATATAATAAAATAATACAGTGTCTTTTAGAAAGAAACCTGATTAAGCAAACAATATTTCCTTATAACCCTCCACTTGGCCAATAGTGAAAACCTTGGGGGAATAGCGATTTACTGTTGATGTTAGGAATTTAAACTGAAAATTTTACTAAAATAGCAGGGCTGCTTCATAACAAAAGATAATTAATACATGAGATTCTTAAACAGCCCCTAAAAATGCATGTCAATCATCCATCTGAGCAATATAGATTTTGCAATACACAGGAAAATCATGCTCACTTTGCCTTCACAAAGAAAGGGTTCTTATACATAATTACTAGATTAGCATAGAGTATGTAAGTAGTATGGTAAAGGTAAACAATCTATATGGACAGAATTTAAATCAGACTTTAAAGGGAAGAATAGTAGAATATTTTATTGATAATATAATAATCAAAGGGGAAAGTAAAGAATAGGAAATCTAGAAAAAAGAGCTAATACTTACCAGTCTACAAAATAGAGGATAATCTATAGTAGAAATATAGGTAAAATTGGCACAAAATACAATTACATTCTTAAGGTCAAGCCTTGGGAAGTTAATTTACAACTGCATAGGTAGTAAGAGAACTCGGTAGATTTATGTAACTCCAGAGGTATGTTTCCATTTCAGGGGAAAATGAGGGCAGGACCTAGAAGACATCTCTAGATCTTAAAAATTGCCTAATCTGGGGTTACCTTGTCCTTGGTGAGATGTATTTATGTTCTCAAAGTTAGAGTGAGAACCCAGGACTCTTTCTATCCTGTCTCCAAGGAGCAAAGCTTTCGCTTTCTCCTTTTGGGAGGGAAGTGAGAGGCAGCTACCCCTTTCTCCTGTATATAAGCATAAAAAATCCATTTTCTTCTGTTCATTGCTTATGTTACAGACTTTGGATAAGATGTTTGACTTAGTTTTCACTGTATCCCCCCCAGGAATAAGAATAGGGATGTAGGGAAGCACATTTTTATTTCTTGCTTTTTAATTAAATAAAGATAATCTTTCTCTGATACAGAGCACCCTATATGTATATTCATGACAAAATTAATAAAGATAAATGACGAAAATGCAACAAGGACTCTTACCAAAATCTAAATGAAGACAATAATGTTTAAGAATAATGGGTGCATCCTCAGGAGTAGGGATGTACTAGCCAGTATATAATAGTTATTCTGAATTCACTGCAAAGAGATTGGTAACTTGAAGGTCAACATTCAATGAAAGTAGAGGTCTCCAATCAGATCTAGGGATTTGTTTCAAAGCTACAGTAATTCAGAATTGGACTAACTGAAATAATATTATGTGGAACTTACACCCTCTCATCCCAAAGCAAACAAAAGACAAGTGGAATAGACTATTGTGAACAGATATAAATTAAAAAATAGCTTCAAATAAATTAATCAAAAATTGATATAAGTACTGTCAGATTTCAATTGGACAATTAAGAAAAAATAAAAAGGATAAATTTACCTTTTCTGATACAGATCGCTATTCCCCACTCTCCTCCTAAAATAGCTTCTCCTTAAAAATTAGGATACTTAGGTCTGCTTAATAAATATAAATTATGGATTAAAAGACAAAAATTATATGTGATATCAGGGGAGGTGATAGCCAGGGAAGCACCCTGAACAATCTGGGTAACAGTGGGAAAAGATAGTTCCTACGGTAATATATTCTACATTGTTTTCTAGACAGGTCATAGCATGGAAAGCACAGTATTAATGCTACAGATCTGTTATAAGAACACTTTATAGAAATATTTGATTAATGCATCTAATTAGGAAGCTCACCACTTATATTTTGGTCACCACTATCATAATATTTCTTTATTCCTTTAAATGTTTTAAAGCCAAGAATGTTTATGGTACTTATTACAACTCTTCAAATAATGACTATCTAATGTGAGAAACATCTCAACAATAGGAATAGACAATAGAGTTTTAGAAAATTGTGGTATGTATTAGGAACAAAATATTACCTTGTGAACATCTGAGAATAGCACTATAAAATTTGAGGAATTATGTTGGATATTACACTCAAAACTAAATGTGACCATAGGAAAGCAAACTTGGTATAGTCCAGATATACAGTTCACTAAGGAATATTTAGAAAAAGCTTAGATATTTGACTGTACTTGATTCATTAGAACTAAAGCTGTTTAATTTATTTAACAAATAAGTGACAAAACCGAACTGAGGCTAGTGACCTTTAGGGGATTCAGCATCAAGATGGGGCAGAATAACCAACTAAGCAAGAAATGACAATAATATTACACCCTCAAAAATATGGACAAACTAAACTAAATTGGCACTTGAGATAAAATTATGAAAATTATATAATTCATCTACAAATATCCTTTTAAAAACTTGAACATTATGACACATCTGAGTAGGAAAAAACTCACTCACAAATTCAAAGTGCTTTTTTAATTCTCATGTTCAACAACAATCAACACAGAAGACTTCTGTGACCAAATGTGTAGGGGTTTCTCCCCACTAACAAGTAATCAATTCTGCAGCATATACCAGCTGGATATCCTCTAATTTAGTTCTATTCTGACACTATTTACCTAAATACAGTGTCAGATCCCACAAATTGAGGGCTCAGTCCCCAAGACTTCCCACCCCCAGATGCCAATTGCAAGCTCCAGGTTGTTTAACCTGTGCTTTTGACCAACTGGCTATAAACTGGGGATCCCATAATCCTCTCCTTGGGTTTGAATAATTTGCTAGAGTGGCTCACAGAACTCAGGAAAACACTCACTTATATATTTACCAGTTTATTTTAAAGGATACTATTATACAAAGAACAGATGAAAAGATGCATAAGGCAAGGCATGTGGGAAGGTGCATGGAGCTTCCGTGCCTTCTCCAGTACAACACCCTTCAGGAACCTCCATGTGTTCAGCTGTACAGAGGCTCTCTGAACCCTGTCCTTTGGGTTTTTATGGAGGTTTCATTACATAGGTTTGACTGAGTAAACTATTGGACATTGGGGATCAATTTAACCTTCAGTCCCTCTCCTTTCCCCAGAAGTTGGAGGTGGGCTAAAAGTCCAAACCCTCTAATTATGTTTGTTTTTTCCAGGGACCAGCCCCCATCAGTCAATCATTAGTATACAAAAAGACATCACCTTGGACATTCTAAGGATTTCAGGAGTTGTATGCCAGGAAACTGGCTTGAAGACCAAATATATATTTCACAATATCATAACATCTTTCCAGACTCTGCACAACATACAAGACTTGCAGGTACACTTTTTAGGAAGGGTGATTGTGATTGCTGTACAGGGTACATTCTTGGTTCATGGAAATCCAGAAAATGCAACTAGTAATAAAATTATGTAAATAATACATATGGAAGAGAAACTTATCACTCCTAAATTATTAAGAAAGGCATACTAAACCTTTAAAGAGAGACCAAGGGATGGAACAATGACGTGGAAATATGAGAAACAAGAGTATACAAATGACACTTTCTAGGGAGGGGTTTTGAAGTTTGCGATTTGTATTTGAATTTTTAAAGAATGCTCTATCCTCTCCTCCATTCAAATAAACTTGTGTTGAGAGTGTTTTCATTCTACCTTGCCAAATTATAAACATATTTATGTAAAGCTTGTTTTTGAACATGTTTTGAGAAAAATTTTTAAAAATTAAAAACATGTTTTTACTTTTAAACAAGATGTTTACTTTTGAAAGAAAGCTTGCAATAGCACTGAACACTGACAAAGGTCTATGCTTAGACTCCCAGCTGCTGAAAGTAAAAGTTTTAGCATTAAGGCTCAGCCAATCATGCTGTCTTTATTTATGGAGCATCCCTGCATCTCTCATTAAGAATGCTGAATAAAGTTTTCAGACTGAGGCAACAGATCAAGAGGATACTTCAATCTCTTTGTCAGGTTTGAGGAAGAATACCTTGCAAACAGAGGTCACACTGCTCAACACAGCAATGGCCCAAGCAGTGACAGACTGTTTCTGATAGGGTAATGGGTCCCTGTGACCCTTTCCTCTCCCCATTAGCTTAAAACCTGTTCAGCTAATTGAAGAAAAATAGGTGTCAATATTGTACACACTAAGTGTACAAATGTGTGTGTAGTTATTCATTTTTCTTGGTGTTTCTTGGTGTTTCAAATCATTTAGCATCCTAAACCTGAGAGTATTATTCTTAACTTTGAGTCAATACTAAGAATTAAACAATTATTCACCTAGCTATATACCCAATATAAGTACATACACATATTTACTAAAATATATGCTAATAGCAGTGATATTCTTAATAGTTGAAGATTGGGGATAATCCAAATATTAATCTCTAGGAAAGTTAATTATTATGATGGTAAATTTAATATTACAGAATACTACAGAACAATACAAATAAACAAACTGAATATGTTTTTGTGACTGACCATCACACTGTTTAGTGAAAAAAGCTAGACAAAAGTGTATATAATGTATGATATTCTATATATTAACTTCAAAAACAAGGAAAAGTAATTTATAGCATTACAAGTCAGAATAGTGGTTACTTTTGAAGTGGTTAGTGTGTAGAAGGGGACATGATGAGTTGCTATTTAAGCTCTGTTTCTTAATCTTCCTACAAGTTAAATGGGTCTCTTCATTTTGTAAAAAACTCATGAATTTATATATTATGCATGTACATGAGAATTTACTAAAATAAATACTCACTGATATACACCATTAAAGCAATTGTGCTTTTTGCTATTTCAATTCACATTTACTGAAGAGAGACATAGTTTTTCTTAGTGCTATATATTACTTCCCATTTTGTATTATTAATTAAAAATTGTCTAATAATCAATCAATGAAAAATCAGGTGACCTTTATGTAGGAAAATGTAAGCCATTTTGCTTTCATTTATTTTAATGTTTATTATTCCCTTAATCCATTTGTTTATCACTGGACTGCAAATTCTGTTAAAAAAAATGACTGTGTTTTTTTAAAAAATCACAGTATCTAGTAAAATCCCTGGCACAGAATAAGCATTCAAAATATTTGTAAACTTCTAGCTTGATATGGTGCTTATTATTTGCTGTGAAAAGATTAATAAATATCTCATCCATGTGTAACAGTTAAGTGAGCACTGAAGAGCAGGGATAAAAGTCTAATTTGGGGAATAAAAACAGGTTTCATACGGGAAATGTTACTAGAGCTAGATATTGAGTAGATAGCATCACATTTGAATTTCTTTTTTCAATATTTATATAAATTATTAAATTAACACAATCTCTCAGCACTTATATTACCTCATAAAGGGTATAATTTAGTTTACAGTTTTCTTTAATGACAATGAAGTAAGCCTTACTCTTCAAGAGAAATCAGACCAGAAATTAAACACTTAAAGGCAAAGTTAACTATTTTCTACATTAGATTCTATTGAAGTTCATATTTTACTTTCACAATATAAAAATAATATTTTCATCTTTGAGAGTACATTTAGAATTGATCTTAGAGGTCAAAATAATAGCTTCTGGTTTTTCCTTCTATTCTATCTACCTGATCATAATTCTTTGATACAACCATTTCCTTCTTACAAGCTACTGAAAAACTATTTCCTCTATTTATTCCAAATCTAGGCTATGATATTCTAAGTAATTTCCATTGTTCAATTCTCACCTCAAACACTAATTCAAAATTATATTTAAATAAAATATTAATTATTTTACTCATAAGTCATTTTTATGAAATAACGTTCAGAAATGTATTTTAATTAAGAGTACCTCTTAACTTTTAAATCTCAGTTTTCAACTGTAGTATATTTTTCTACATGTAAACCTGCTTATTTTCTAGAGTTAAGGTAAATAAAGAGACTCAAGAAGAAATAATTCTAAGAATCCACCTTTATTTGCCAGTCAAGACTCATTCGTCCATTCTCATCTGCACTGGGTTTATCTCCTAGCACTGCTGATTTCCTCAACTTCACCTGGCGACAAGGAATAGGTCATGGCTTAACCTCAATCATATTTAATACATTCAGCCACTCCAGCAACCAGATCTGATCCAACTGGGTCCACTAATGTTGTAACTTTCTCAGGAATTACATGGCACCACTGAATAATACAACAGAAGTTCAGAGGGAATAATATTTTGCGGGGTAGAGTTGGCCATAAGGACACAGGATATTGGAAACAGTCAATATTGGAAAGGTGAACCTATAAAGTATTCACCTTTTTTCTCTTTTACGGATGACTAGTAAGAAACAGTGATTCCATATACTCTTTATGGAGACATCCCATCTGTCTGAACAACCGTGGGAAAATCTGTGACAAACTATACAAGGTACATCCCTGAATTTGTTTTTCTTCCATTTCTTACTCACTTCCTTATTTCTTTTATACAACATTCCCCTAAATTGAAGTCTCATACACAAACAGCATGTTCATGTAAGCTTTACCTCCAGGCTCTATTTCTATCTTTATCAGAAAGAGGAAAAAAAATTACTAACTAGGTGAAAAATTCTCCAAAAAAATCTATTAGCTGGTTGAAAAAGAAAATATGCACACATGAATATCTGCTGTTGAGCAAGGTGAAACAGCACAGACTGGATTTAGAATCCTGATTGAAATAACTAAAAATCTGGAAGTAAATATATGAAGTGAGCATTTTTAGACAATTGGCCATTAGGCAATGCAGAACAGTCATTCCTGAAAGGGGGGAAACGAATGAGGAGACTCCTATGAAGTCCAAGCTTAGTCCCGGAGAGGTGTTTCCAGACCTCCATGCAGGGAGAAGGTACGCAGATGAAACTGACACATTCTTTGAAAAGAATACAACTTAGCTTTTAAAAAAATATGTATAAGTTTGTGGGGTACAGTGCAATTTGTTATATGCATAGATCACATAGTGGTCAGGTCAGGGTTTTTAGGATATCTATCACCTCCGAATAACATACATTGTACCCATTAACTAATTTCTCATCATCCACTCTCCCGCCCCCCCACCCTTCCTAGTCTGTGAAACAAAATCAGAACCACCTGTGTCTATTAAAGTAATTTAGTTTGTTCTCAAAAACTTCCCACAATGAGCCTGATTTCACTGGTAAATTTTATTAAATATTTAAGAGAAAAATAAAAATATTACACAAATGTATTTAGAATATAAAAGAGGAGTGAACATCATTAAACTTATCTTGAGGACACCATAAACCTAACACCAACCCACGAACACATTACAAATGAAGAAAATTATGGACTAATATCTTTCATGGACTTAGAACAATTTTACCAAAATATTAAGAAATTTAACTTTGCAGTAAAGAAAAACAATAATAGACCATGACACAGAGAGATTTCTTCCAAGAACATGAGTGCTTTTAAATTTAAAAATAAATCCCATGTAATTACCATATTAACAGAATAAAGATGAAGTCCTATTTAAATATTTAATAGATGAAGCAAAATCATTTGACAAAATTCAACACTGATTTATGTTAACACGCTCAGAAAACTAAGTACAGAAGAAAATGTACTCAAACTAATTAAGGACAATTAAAAATGTTATTGTGAAATTATACAAATAACATAATAATACTTACTGGTAAAATAATAAATGTTTTCCCCCTAAGATCAGAAACAGGAGAAAGGCATCTGTTTTTACCATTTCTATTTAACATTTTACTGGAGACCTTTTCCTTTACAGTAAAGCCTGAATAAGTAAATAAATAAAGTAAAAGGAAAATGTAAACTTTTTGGAGATGACATAATTGTTTTACAGAAAATCTTCTTAAGCAACCTAAAGAAGAACTACTATTAATGAGTAAGAAGTAAGTGTAACAAGGTTGCAAAATCGAGTTAATTTTTATATAGCAGCATGAAACAATTTGAAAATGAAAAAAATCATTCACAATAGCTCCAGAAAACATTAAGTATTTAGGAATAAATTGAAGAAAATCTTCTATGCTGAATGATACAAAGCACTGATGACAGAAATTAAGACTTACTGAGAAACATTCCATATTCACAGATTGGAAGATTCAATATTTTTAGGATGCTATTTCTACCAAATTGATCTATCGGAAGTCCCAGGCATTATAACACTAGGTTTGTTTTAACAAATTGGTATTATCCTTTTAAGATATGAAAATTCAAAGGGCTTCAAAAATTCAAAGCAAGCCTAAGAACAAATTTGAAGGACTTACACTACTAGACATCAACAATTATTATAAATTTAGCATAATGTGTGTGTTCCTTGCATGAGATCAACAGATAGATCAATGGAGAATAGACAGCCAAGAAACAGACCTATGCTTATACAATCATTTGATTTTTCAAAATGAAATTTAAAAAATCCAAGTAGAAAAGGAAAGGTTTTTAACAAAACCATGCTTGAATCACTGGTGATCAATGTGTTTAAAAATGAATAAATGTTCAATTAGAAAATTATGGATTCAAATACAGTCGTAAGTAAACAAATATATAGAGATCCTCCATACACTTTTACCAGTTTTCCTCAAGGGTAACATCTTGTACAACTATAATACAATATCACAATCAGGATGTTGACATTGATACTGTCAAAATATAGAACATTCACATCATCTTCCAGTGCCTATACCCGCTACTCCCATCTCTATTCCCTGGCCACCATTTGAATAGGTTATTATGGCATTGCTGTTTTAATTTGCAATCCCCAAAGAAAAATTATATAGAACATCTTTTCACATATTTATGTGCCACTCTGTATGTCTTCTTTGATGAAGTGGTTGTTAAGATTTTTTGCCTATTTTAAAATTGGGTTGTTTGCTTTCTTATTATTGAGTTTTAAGAATTCTTTGTATATTTTTGATGCCAGGTTTTTTTTTTCAATCAATGTGTTATGTAAATATTTTCTCCCAGTATGTGGCTTGTCTTTTCATTCTCTTAATAGTGTTTTTTGCAAACCAAAAATTTTTACTTTTAATGAAGTTCAACTTATCAATATCTCCTTTTATGGATAATGCTTTTGGTGTTATATCTAAAAAGTCATTACTAAACCCAAAGTCACCTAGATTTCTCCTATGTTATCTTTTAGAAGTTTTATCATTTTGCATTTTATGTTTAGGTCTATGGTCTATTTTGAGTCAATTTTTGCAAAAGGTACAATATATGTATATAGGTTCATTTTGCTGAATATGGACAATGTTTTCAGTTAAAAATCTAGTTTAGAATCAGTATGTCAATATCTATAATACAGTTTGCTGGAATTTTGATTGATATTGTACTGAATCTATAGATTATGTCTGAAAGAACTGATGTCATAACAATAATCAGTCTTCTAATCTACGGACCCAGAATGTGTCTTCAGTTGCTTTGTTGTACTCTCTTTTGACTTTGCTGCCTGGCCGGTATGGTATCTCCCAGTGTGGGGTGGGGAGAGGCAGGGGAAGGGAAGTCTCAAGTCTAGCAGGAAAGGAGAGTACTTTTCCTGGCTGCTTATTGGTAATGGGGCTCTGACCCTCCTTGCTGGTGATGTAAGAATGCTTATTGTCAGATGATTCCTGTTAGATAAGGAGAAAGAATGAGGCTATGTGGACTGCCTGGTCTTCCTAGGTTGGGGATTTGCAAATAACACCCTTCCACCATGCTGTTCCTTCAGTCCTAGAGTCCCAAACCAGTTTGCCTTTCCCTTACCACCTTTCAGAGTTCTTTTGGTTTCCTCTTGCATTATTTCCAGGGTTTACAGTTTTACTTGGTGGGAAAAACAGGGAGAAATGAGTCAATGATATCTTGTGTGGACTTGAACTCAATACATTAACTTTTGATAAAAAGCCTTGAAGTTTCTCATAAACTTAATATACCCCTACCCAACAATTTCACTTCCTGGCATTTATTCAGGGGAATGAAAATAAAAATGTAAACAAAATATTCAAAGGTGATTTATTCATAATTCCCCCAAACTGGAACCAGCTGGAAGTCATTCAGTACAGAAATAGATTTTAAAAATACCTGTTGTATATTCATGCAATGAAATACTATTAAGCAATAAAAAAAGAATAAAATATTGATTTAGGCAGCAACAAAGATTGATCTCAAAAATGTTATGCTAAGTGAAAAACTGTTATATAGAATAATACATCCTGTTTGACACTATTTTTATGAAATTCTGGAGAAAGCAAAATTTGTTTATGGTAGAAAAGTCAAAAAATTATTATTGCCCTTGGGGCAATAGTAGGAGTGTGTATTGACTTTGAAGGAGCAAGAGAAAACTTTCTAAGGTGATGACAACATTTTGCATCTTGTTAAGTGTTCGGATTTCACAGGTATATGAATTAACAAAAATATCCCAGACCTCTACAATTAAGATTTGTGCATTAAATTTGTACATTTTACCTAAATAGTTTATAAATATTAAACATTAATTGATAATATGCATGGTTAAATATTTGGGGGAAAGTATATGGATATCTGCCACTAAATTCGAAATACACAAAAACTAGGGTGTTTTGATTGATGATAACAGCAATGGAAAGGTGGAAAGATATATAATAGTATCAAAATTTAATTGTAGAGTCCAAATAGTAGGTACTTAACTGATCAATGCAAAACTCTCAAAATTTCTTTAAACCTCTGTGTGCTTGTGAATGTTAATAACAAAATATTGTAAAAATTGCAGAATGCTTGCTACCTTTTCATATGCACTGAAAATCCCTGATGTCTTTATTTGGGATAATCAGCTTTCTGTTCTAAGAATCTTTTTTTAATTTAAATTTTATATTTTTAATATTATTATGGTTACTTAGTTGTATATATTTATAGGGTACATGTGATGTTTTGATATAGACATGCAATGTATATTAATTAAATCAGGGTAATTGGGTATCCATCACCTGAAGCATTTATCATTTCTTTGTCTAAGGATCTTTTTTAATGTGTGTGTCTTTCTCATAGTAGATACTGGCTTTTTAAGGGGAGAAAACATCATCTATATTAATTATGACATCCACATAATCATCTTCGCCAATGAATGTAATGTACTATACATGATACACCCTATCTTGTACTACTAAACATTTTTCCTGATTGTAGCTTCCTGGATGTTTGCAGCTTAACTATATCTTCCCCAGATGGGCAAACTTCTAACCAGAACTTTCTGAACACAATGCTTTAACTCAAGATATTGATATTATACATCCAATTTTAGCATGGGGGATGGTTGCTGGGAGAAATTAGGGACAATAGAGAAGTTACCACATCATATCATGTAACAAAATGATAGCATGCATGCTAACTCTGCACTTGGGCAACCTTGCAGCTGATTACACAGTTGTTCTCAAAATTGAAACCTTTAAACATATATTTATGTTGATAATTATTACTAATCCCAATAGAGAGTAAAGTAATTACATTTTTTCACATATCAGACTACTCCCTCTGGAAAGACATTACAAAAAAGACTATAGTTTATCAAGCAGAAATTATTCAAGTTGTTATATCTTAGTAGCAGTACTGTCTTAGAAAATATATCATTACATCATCTTGTTTTCTTTGGTAAGAAATAGCTTTCAGTGACAAATAGACATTTTTGGATATCTTTTCTCCATAGGTCAAGCTCTGCATTATGAATTATTCTATTAACACATTGATATTTATTAAGAAACAGGTACTACTTTTACAATATTTAAAATATTGAGATTGCATTCCTATGACTTTAGGTAACTTTTCAACACCTAGGATTCTTGGCACTAGAAAAATAATTAGCATCACCCAGATATAGCTTTATCAATTATTAGACTATTCTGTAGCAATATTTTTTTCTAAAAATTTTGAGAGATAATTGGAAATTAAAACCAGGCACTAAGAGAATAACATGTTTAATTTCAAAGCTATTTGCTACTCTTTTGCTTTTGAAACAACCTCTGCATTTTATGTACTTATTAATCTGAAATAAAAGCATTTTCTTCCGGTTAAAACCATCTTCTCTTTTACAAGCAACATTTTAGAGTTTTATGAAAGTAGTTAAAATTGAGAAGCTTGCTAATCCTGATATTTGAACTGTTTTGAAAAATATTCATGATGTATTTAATATGTGTAATTGCTAATTTCTATTTCTTGTTCTAAAACTGGCTTTGAAACAATTGTGCAGAAATAAAATATAATTGATGTCTTTTAGAATGAACTATTTTTTCAAATAATTTAAAAATATGGTTATAGTTATAGACCAACATGTATGCAATTATGAGATTTATGACACTACTGACAATCCTTTAGCATCAACTCATTTATATGTTGATGAAGCTTACTAATGTTGTGGAACAATCAAACTGATAGTTATATTACTTAAAGGAAACAACTTACTGATTACTAAACAGACTTTCTAGTATCATTAATTCTTAATTACTTATAGTGATAACTAAATAATTTTAGTCACTAAAAATATAGCCAAATACATCATATTATTTTAGGTAGCATATAGAAATGATTGTTCTCTCCATGGATTAATTTCTGAAATACTGCCATCTTGTGGTGTTCCTCACAGAACATCTAAGAGTCATTTATGATATGGACTTTTGGTGAAAACAAGAACTATACTCTAATGAAATAAAAATAGACCCAAGTGAATACTGTGGAAACCCAGAGAATGAGAATAACTTTTATTTTAACAATTATGAAACACTACCTTAATCTAGTTTAGGTAATACTCGTTTAGTATTAATCTAAACGAGGAGTTCTAATGCAGTATCGCGTAAGAAGAGATAAGTTGTCTTATTTGCTTATATGTTTCTTAATAGAAAATAATTCAAGGAGAAATTCAATCAATTCTAACTAATATTCTTTCAGAAAGAAAACTTTCTATTTTGACTTAGTACAATTTATTTCAGTCTAACAACTACTTATTGAGTATTTTTAATACAAGATTTATACAATACTTGGCAGGCCAACATAGGGCAGTGGCCACTCTTTGATTTCCTTTTGGCTCTTGACTAGCCAGGTCTCACTTGCATTATGATTTGGTCTATCAAGTTCCAGGGGATGTACCTTGTTTTGACACAGTTGAGTTGCTTCATGCTCTAAGATCATCTAAATTGCCCTCACTCTCTCCAACCACAGAATACTGACTGACAACTGATACAGAGAAACACTTTTCAGGTTAGTCTATTTCATTGTTATCACTGAAACGTGATTATTTAGTTTAATTTAATTGTTTATTTATTCATTAGTTTGGCTCCAAATTAAGCTCACTGTTTCCCCCAACAAAGCAAAATTTACCACTGTTGAAGACGGATAAAGGATATTTGACATGATTTGAAAACCATTTCAAAATTTTTCAGAAGTTGTTGACAAAACAATCTCCATTTGGATCTATAAACTCTGGCATATTAATTAGAATAATTAATCATGTTACTTTATGGTTTATATTTTAGGGATTCATTTGTTACACAAAGATTAAATGAAGACAATGAAGATATTATGAAAATTTAGCTTAGGAAAAGTGTAGTTCCATGGTGTTTTGCACTAAGAGGTTGCCTAGATCTCTAATAATGCACCAGGAGTATTTGATAGATTGTGAACATAAGAACAATGTCTGTAAACACTTCTAAGATTGGCTTAGGCTTTCTCTGGTAACTGAAGCAGAAGGAAGCATTTTCAAAATGATGCCAGAGCAAAATGCCCTTAAGCTTTGAGTATTGAAGCAGTTTTCACACAATAAAAGGAAAACTCCTTATGAGGCAACTTCGCCCTTGCTCTCAAGACATTCTTTTATTTCTGCAGCAGAAATTAATGTGAGTACCATCAATGAACTCAACCTTGTAATAAGCTCTGCTTACATCTTTGCCAAATGTTTTGTGTTTCTCTGTATCTCAGTCCAAAAAATTCAAGTGCTTTTACTTTTCACGATGAAACATTAACTATAGAGAAACCTCAGTGTTTTCTTTCAGAATTGAACCCTTAACCCTGTGACATAATCAAGAATATTACTGCCCTTCCTCCTTATGTCTTCAAATGCTCAATTTCAAAGTATTCAATTTTAGTAGGAGGAAAAAGTGTAATGGTTTTGAATAAGAACCAATGCTGATACGGCAAGACCAAAAGAATCTTTTTTAACATGAGCGATATACCCTCCATAAATGCTCATTATTGTTAATATTTTAGTTCAAAGTGACATTTGAATATAATCCATAATATGAAAGAAAAATAATTTTTATAGATAAAATAGATAACAAAATGAATAAGAATATTGGTAAATACACCACCTAAAAACATAATTATTTTTGAAATAGAAAGTAAAACTGATACACAGATGACATTAAATATATAACTCACACACAGATTTGTACACATACGTTGCTATAACATCTTAAAAATATATATATATTATTTATATATGTAAACGTGCTTCATAGAATTTTTGAAATTTAAGACATTAGGTCAGACCTAGAGTAACTGCCCAATTAGGTGTTAACTCTCCTGTTCCAGCCCAGCTTCATGTTTTCAGTGTTCGAGTCTACAGCCTCCTCTGTGGGCAGGGGTAGGAGATATGTGGACAACAGTCACCTCAAACCATCACATGGCTCATGTCGAGACCAGTACATGTTATGTAGTCAATAAACAGTGAATGAACTTAACTTTTATAGAATCCAGAAAGCATAAAGAGTGGAAATAGAGACATGGGGCTTCATTTTTCATATATGTATTTTCATTATTATCATTGCTAAGGTTGTTTAAAAATAAATTAATGTGCTTGGAAAATTTCAGCTTTCTAGGTACCATCTTACTTTACATAAACTCAAACTTGTCTAGTAACAGGGAAAAGGAGAAGAGATGTAACCACTATTAATTTTAAAAATTGGATACTACATGACTTCTAAGACCTTTTGATTTAAATATACTTTTCTCTTGAATTATACGCAACAAGTATTCAGTAAATTGTTTTGAGAATAAAGTTTTATTTTCTAATGCTCATTTAACTTTGTTAAACTGTCCATTGTCTTTCATTTAGCTCAAGAAACATGTTTAGAATAATTATTACATGAAAACATTTTCCATTATTTTAGATATTAATGACCCCATCCCTAAGGCTTTCTTCTCCAAATACTACCATGGACTACAGCAGAAACCTATGGAATAAGGGAGCTTTTTGAAAAACCAGAGAAGACTGCTTATGGCAATGCAGCTTTCGATGTATAAGCTGCGTTTGTTCCTGAATTTGTTTAAATAGTTAGTCTATCTTTCTCTGTTAGTTTCTACATCTTTTTATCCTTTTCTTCATCCTGATCTTAACCAAAAACAGCATTTTTCAAATTTTGCATTTGTCTTTAGCTACAAATCTTTTTTATACTGCTTATCTTTAGCATATTTTGACTTTTTGTATCATTCAACTGGGAAACATGTTATGTTTTTCAATTCTTAAGTATTTTATCAAATAAATTATCTAGCATGCATTATTAATATAGTATATATTTAACATTGTTAATGACAAGTCCTCAGTTTCATAATGGTTTTCCATAAGTAAGGGAAAATTTTTTGCATGTTCTGCTTAATTATAAAGAAAATGGCTATTAATACTACTCATAACTATTAATATGATTCAAATGTTTATTTATTATTCAAATAAATAATATTTTTGTATAACATAGATTATATTGAACAGGATATAAATTCACTCACTCATGAATCTAGAAAAAATGCCAGTGAAAATTGATAATTGTATACTGAATAGAGTGGTTAATGTAATTGGGTATCTGATAAAATGAAGTTTTTTTTTTTTGCTAATGCTCCTGATTGCATTTTATAACTTAACAATAAACACACAGTCAAGATGGTGGGCCAGAGACACCCACTGCCAGATCATCTCAGAAAGGAAAAGTTTTAGATGAAAACAAAAAAACAAACAAACAAACAAACAAATGCAGATCGGGTATAATTCCAAGGGAAACATGCCAGAACCTACCAGAGACTCCATGGGAAGAAGTTGTGGAGCAGAACAGGAAGGAGCAAGGTATCGACAGAGATCAACCCTCAAGAGGCAGTGAGAAGGGTAGATGGAGCAGTTTCTTTCTTCCCCCTCGCATCTCTGATGGACGGTGGGTTCCTGAGCTGCTGGAGAGACCGTCTGCCCACGTGAGCCCAGACACTGCTGCTGCCAGTGAGCTTCTTGTGGACAGGGCACCAGACTCACAGTCCCCGTGGGGCACTTGCCACCCCACAGGCCCGAGCCAGGAAGGCAGGCGCCTCTGTATTGCTTCTCTACCCACCGTGCGCCTTTGACCTCCCCGAGGGGCTTCAACTCCTTAGGTTTTGTCTTGCTCATTCTCACACAGATACTTCCCAACTCTGGCCCAGACTAGAGGAGCTGTTAGGTAGTTAGCAAGGGATTCTGGGTCTCCTAGGGATGACGAAAGTGCCTGCCGCTGTGATTCACACCCCCACAAATGAGCTTTCAGAGAGGCTCATGGGAAATCTGCCTGCGCAGTAAGACGTTATACACTCCCAACTGTCCAATCAAAGTGGTTCCATGGTGACCTCTGAACCACGAGGGCGGTCCCAATCTGGGCACTGTAAAACAAGATGCAGACCATAACTCAGGCCTTTTTGCCCCTTCCTTTTGCTCTCCTGCTGCCGCAACTGTGGGTCCAGTAGTCATCTGTGGCGTATGTATCACGCTCTGTAAACCTATATCTTGCTCTTGCTCTTGCTCTATAATCCTATCTTTCACTCCTTAATAAACCTCATTTTTGTGCTTGCCTTACTTTGGTCTGGTCATCCTTCGGCCATGAGCGCGCTAAGGACTGACATTTCAGACTGAAACCTGACATATTTGGTGCCGTGACTCGCATGTTTCTGCCTGGGCAAGGCTTTCTCCACAATGCTCTTGCTTTGGTTCTTCCTGCCTTTGCTGTCCCTTTTCCACCCTTGCCATTTCCGTGCCTTGCTTTCACTTTTTCACCCTCGTCATTTCCGCGACTCAGATGTCTCTGCCTAGGAAAGCCAGCTCGCCTTTCTCCAGGGTAACACTCCTGCTTTGGCTCTTCTGCCTTGCAGCCAGCGCTGGAGCTTGCTTTCGCTTTTCCACCCTCGCCGTTTCTCAGACTGCAGGGTTGAGTTCTTGGCTAAACCCGGGTGTGTGATAAAGAGTTTGGGAACGTGTCCCTCGTGGTAGAGTAGAAGTCTCTCATTTTGTTTCTCTTTAGGGAAGAGGGCTTTGCACTGTAACTTTTACATTTCTAGGCTTTGTGTTGGTTTTGATAATGTACTTTTCTTTCCGATCTGATAAGGTGCATGTGGCCCCTTCCCCTAGTAAAGCTAAACCAGGGTCTCCTCCCCTGGTTTTGTCCACACTAAGCCATCTGGTGGCTGACTCGCTGGCTCAGAGATGCTGGTAATAAGCAAAACGGGACTCAGTGCCTTTTAGGACCTGAGGGCTTATGCAGCCAGTGGACATGTCTGTCTGCGCTGTAACTTTTGCATTTCAGGGCTTTGCGTTGGTTTTTACAATGGACTTTTCTTTCTGATCTGATGGGAAAGAAAAGTCCCCTTCCCGCATTAAGTAAATGATGTTTCCTCCCCTGGTTTTATCAGCACTGCCTGACTCACTCTCTTGGAGTGAACTTGTACAGCCGGAAATAAGCAAAGCAGGACTTATTCAGTGCCTTTTAGGACCCAAGGGTTTATATAGCCCGTGGATATGCCTGTACATGAAGCGATCTGGGTTACCTTGAGGCATACCTACACCCCTGGTTTTATCGGGCCTTTCTCATTCACTTTCAAGCTGCTGCTTTCACTCTGTCCCAGGAAGTGCCTTCCTTATTGTGGCTGGTCACCCCATCGCTGGTGCTTTTACAAACGAACCAGGTCATTATACCAACAGATATCCTTGTTCTGGTACTTAACAATGAGAGGCTCCTAGGTTTGAGGGGTTGTGCACAGCCCCTCTTCCTACTGATTTGAAAAGACTTTGGGGGTATAGCCTCTCTTTTCCCCATTTGCCCCTCAGCCACATGGTCTGGCTCATCACCAGGGGAGACGCAGTTCTGACTGCCGCCAGTTGCTACCCTTTTTTTTCCTCCACCTTTTCCCTCAAACTGGGACAAGTTTGATCCAGACACTCTAACATTAGATCTTACTCTGCACAACTGCCAGGCCACAGTACAAGCTGGACAGCAGAGGACAATGGCCACCACATGGGACTTTAAATCACCCCACCATCTTGCAACTGGACCTCTTTTGCAAAAGGGAAGGAGAATGGGACAAAATACCGTATGTATAAACTTTCTTTTATTTATGGGAAAATCCTCAGCAGTGCAAGGTGTGTATAGAGCCAAGTAAGACTATGGTATTAAGAACTCCTACTCAGGTTCCCACCTGTTCCAAGCTGCCCCATACTGAGGGAGGACTGAAGGGGGCCCTACAAGGGGAACAAGGTGCTGTCTCTACCTCTGCCAGGAGGAAATGCAACTCCACTCCTGCCCTTGGTGGAAACAGTGGGGGAGTTCGGACCAACCCGGTCCATAAGCACTATAGTAGAGTTAAACAAATAAAACAGGATCTGAGAAGCTACACCGACCACCCTGATAAGGATGTAGAGACATTCCAGCATTTTTGTCTAGCCTATGACTTGGCTTGGAAAGATGTACATGTTATTCTAAGCCAGACTTTAAATGATTTTGAGAAATCCAGAGTGTTAATGGAGGCACAAAAGCTTGCGACCAGATTACATCTTTCAGATCTTAGATATCCAGTGGGTGAAACAGTAGTGCCTGTGACTGACTCAGGGCGGAATAATAATTCCTCAGAAGAGAGGTGGGAGAGAGAACACTTTCTAGTATGCACCCAGGCAGGCCTCAAGGCCACCAGGCAAAAGGCAGCCAATTATTCCAAGGTCTCTGCCATAACTCAGGGGCCCAAGGAAAACCCCAGAGCCTTCCTGGATCAGCTTCAGGAGGAATAGAGAGATAACCACTCTCGATCTTAACTCCTATGAGGGATGAGTGATGTTAAAAGACAAATTCTTGACCCAGGCAGCACCAGATATTAGGAAAAACTCCATAAGCTTGTTCAGGACACCACCATATCCCTGGATGACATAGTGGCTGCTGCTAATTCTGTTTTCTGTAACAGAACTTCTGGGCTTGAGTCTCAGGCTCTGGAGAAGGAGTGAAGGAAGGAGGCTAGGCATGGCCAGTTAATGGCAGCATTAGTGCCCACATTTGGACCAATGGCAAAAGCTTCCACCAAAGGAAGGGAACTCTGGTGCTGCATCTGATGATGGGAAGGGCATTGGTCCAAGATATGCCCCAATAAGGATGGGCTGCCCAAGGCCCCTTGTCACTGGTGCCATCAAACAGGTCACTGGGCCACACTCTGTCCTATGGGATCATCCTAGGAGGGGAGTCGGTCCCCAGACCCAATCATGCTATAACAACAAAGGAGCCATTCCCATCAGCTCCCTGGCAGATGACTATTGCTGGACTGGAGCCAACAGTAACCCTCCTGGTGGCAGGTAGGCCAGTAAATTTTCTTCTTACTACTGGGGCTGCCTACTCTGTCCTCCTCACCTACTCTAGAAAACTGAATATTCAATCCTATATGGTCACCAGAGTCTCTGGGGTCCCTACCAAACAATTCTTTACTCTCCCTTTACTTTGTTTATGGGAGGATGTGATCGTTACACTTTTAGAAGCTGTTCAGGACCAGCTGAGGTGATGTCCATTGTAAGGGACAGCAAAAGGGAGCTGATCTAATAGCTCAAGGAAATATGGTTGCAGATATGGCTGTCAAACAGCCTTGGGCGAATTGTTTCCTAACCTAGTCTGGGTGGATGGTTAAAGGAAACCTCTATTACCAGGTAAAGAAGTCAAACACTTGATAGAAGCCATCCATAATGCTACCCACTTTGGCCCAAAGCCACTTAGACATCTCCTGGAACAACATTTTGTTTCTCCTTTATTAGCCTCCACTATTAAACGAGTCACCTTACTTTATTAGCCTCCGCTATTAAACGAGTCACCTTACTTTGTACTATCTGCCAAACCAATAATCCTCAAGGGGCTTTTGAGGGCAAAACTTGCCTCTCTGGCCCAACGAAAGTGGACATACCCTGGTGAGAACTGGCAAATAGATTTCACCCAAATGACTGCCTATAGAGGATTAAAGTACTTATTAGTGTTTATTGACACTTTTACTCATTGGGTTGAAGCTTTTCCTTGTAGGACTGAAAAGGCTGCTGAAGTTTCTTGTAGACTTTCGGAGGACATCATACCTTGTTTTGGCCTTCTCCAGTCCTTACAGAATGATAACAGTCCTGCTTTTGCTTCACAGGAAGTGGCTGGACACCAACATGCCCTTCAAGTAGCTCAGTTCTTGCAGACATTACCAGAGAACAATCTACTGCCTAGAAACACTTCTTCCCCTAGTCCTTTCTGTCAGCTGGGGAAATTAGTGCTCATGAAACAGTAGAAGGATGGGTCTCCTGCATCCCAGTTAACCCCAGTGTGGAAAAGTCCCTTTCTAATCTTACTTTCTACCCCAACTGCTATTAAGGTCCCAGGAATACCTACTTGGATCCATCATTCTTGGGTGCAGCCATGGAAGGACCAAAATGAAACTCATCGGGCCTCCACGGATGAGGACTCCAACACCAGAGACAAATACTCGTGTACCTCCTTGGAGCATCTCCATTACCTGTTCAAGTAGACTCCTCCTGCTGTGGCTCCATGAGATAAATAGCACAAACTGTTTATCCATGGGCATGACAACTTTTGCCCTGGCAAACAAAACTGGCACTTTTTGCCTTAATGGGAATAGCAGCCACTGCTGGAGTAGTTACAGGAGGCACATCCCTGAGCCTTCAACAGTCTTTGGCCATGGAGGTAGCACGAGGCGTGATGAAAACTAGCCATACACCTGCCCTCTTACAGGAACAGGTAGATTTGCTGACGGGGCTCGTCTTACAAACTAGGTGGGCCCTTGCTCTTCTAACTACCGCAGAAGGGGGCACCTGCATGTTCTTAAAAGAATAGTGCTGCTTCTTTGTTAACAAGTCACAACAGGGTCAGGACAACATCAATGCCATCCTAGAGTCCACCTCCAATCTCCAGATATGAGATGAGACCTCTAGGCCCTGGTGGATGTCTTTGGTAATTCCCCTTACCAAAGTAATGGGGTATTACTTTGCATCCTGGGAATTCTTATATTGGAACTGATCCTCATAAATTTTCTAACTAAATTTATTTCCTCCTGTATAGAGGCCATCAAGCTACAAATGATCCTACATACTCTGCCAGCCCTGGCACCTACCTCCTCCTCACACCTACAACTACAACAATCTACTGAGAACATATACTGAAGTCCCCTGTAGAGACCCCATAGAACCTGAAAGAGGCTACTGTAATAGGGATCATTGCCCCCTACTCAGCAGGAAGCAGCCAGATGAGTCAATGCCCCCAACCCAATGATTCGGGCCTCTAGAAAAGAGAGTGGGGAAATGTTAGGTAGTTAGCAAGGGATTCTGGGTCTCCTAGCGATGACAAAAGTGGGTGCTGCTGCGATTCACCCCCCACCCCCACCCAATGGGCTTTCAGAGAGGCTCAGAGGAGATCCGCATGTGCAGTAGGACGTCATATAACTCCCAACTGTCCAATTAAAGTGGTTCCATGGTGACCTCTGAACCACAAGGGAAGTTCCAATCTGGGTACTATAAAACAAGATGCAGACCATAACCAGGCCCCTTTTGCTCCTTCCTTTTGCTCTCCCTTTGCTGCAACAATGGGTCCAGTTGTCATCTGTGGTGTATGTCTCACGTTCTGTAAACCTGTATCTTGCTCTTTTTCTATAATCCTATCTTTGTCTCCTCAATAAACCTCATTTTCGTGCTTGCCTTACTTTAGTGTGTCTGGTCATTCTTTGGCCATGAGCATGCTAAGAACCAACATTTCAGACTGAAACCTGACAGAGCCACAGGGGTCCAGTGGGTCCCAGGTGACCTGTGTGACTCTAGTGCCTGGGCATTCTGGGCAGGAGGCCTCCTGGAGTGAGGGATAGGCATGACCAGCATGCTAGCATTCCTCCCTCCAGACTCTTTCTCCCCTTCCCCTCCCTTACCCATGGCTGCCAAGAGTGACAATTGATCCACCACACCAAGGCTTCCACAGAGAGTGGGGCTCATACCTTTCCTCTTGGGGTCCTGTGGCAAACTGAGTGGTGGTTGGAATGTGAGCTCCCTTCCTGCCAGCTCTCCCTGGTGCTGCTTGCCTTGTGACTCCATCAGAATGGGGCATGCCCCAAGGTGGAGGGACATCGAACCTGCTTGGGCACCTCATGGACGACTCAAGACCACACGCTTCTCCCTGACATGGTCAGGGATTGATCTTCAGGGACCCAGAGATAGACCCACAGGCCAGATCCTATACCCCCAGGTCTCAATTGCATTGCTCTGGGGCAGGGAGGGGAGATTTCTGAATTAGTCTCCAGAGGCAAGGGGGCCCATGGAGAGTGCAGTGTGTGTCCTAGCAGCA
Source organism: Daubentonia madagascariensis (assembly GCA_023783475.1). Classification (NCBI taxonomy): domain Eukaryota; kingdom Metazoa; phylum Chordata; class Mammalia; order Primates; family Daubentoniidae; genus Daubentonia; species Daubentonia madagascariensis. The sequence continues at coordinate 32,536,745 of JAKFHU010001569.1, forward strand.
GCATGCTTGCAGGGCATCCCTCACCACACAGGAGGGCTGTGCTCTCAGCTCAGGCCAGGATCCTGGGCAGGGAAATTCCTGGCCTGCATCACAGTTATTGGGGAGCCTGGCTAGCTTGAGCTCCTCCCTGCAGGCAGATGCCAAGGTAGGGGAAATCTTGGAGCAGGGGAGGTTGGAGAAGAGCAAGGCCTGCTCCAGACTGCCAGATTGTGAATCTCAAATGGCCCCAACTCCACAAGCAAACTGGTTGGGTGGGGCCACTTCAGCCCCTCCCTCGTGGCTTTGCCCAGAATCTGGGAACAGACCTTCGACTCCTGGTGAAACAGATAGCCTGCCAGATTTTGTGGAGCCTGAGGGAAAGCTCACCCAACACAGCCCTGCCCAGCTGCACTCCCCCACCCTCCTCTGCTGTGGCAAAGAATTAGGACTCACTTGAGCTTCCAGGAACCCACTCACCACCTTGGGCATTTGAGTTCTCCTGATGGACTAGGGCTGGTCATAGGACCCCAAAACAACATTGCAGCTTGTTCCTTCTGGCAAGTGCCACCTGCTGACAGGGAGGTCAATATGCATGCTCTTTACAGCATTTTCTGAATCAATCATACAGGGTGTGGTTGATTCTCACCCACAAGCACCAACTACTATCTCAGAGATTTAACTGGGTTTGACATTATCTAAACAAAATCCAAAAATGAGAAGCAACAGCTGCTCCAGATGAGAAAGAATCAGTGAAAGAACTCCAGACGTATGAAGAATCAGAGTGAAAGGACACCTGCAAAAGAGGAGACCAGGTCTCTAGCAATGGAAATCAACCAAAATCAGAATATTGAAATGACAGATAAAGAATTCCAAATATGGATTATAAGTAAGCTCAGTGAAATACAAGAAAAAATGCAAAACCAACACAAAGAAACCACAAAAAGAATTCAGGAAGTGAATGAAAAATTCACAAAAGAAATCAAATTAATAAAAAAAATCAAATAGAACTTCTGGAAATGAAAAATTCATTCAAGGAAATGCAAAACACAGTGGTAAGTCTTACAAACAGACTAGCCCAGGCAGAAGAAAGAATCTCAGAGCTTGAAGACAACACTTTTGAATTAAACAAGTCAGTCAAAGATAAACAACAAAGAATTAAGAGGAAGGAACAAAGCCTACAAGAAATATGGGATTATGTAAAGAGACCAAACATAAGAAATATAGGCATCCCTCAGGGTGAAGAAGAAAACACATAAGAGTTGGAAAACCTATTTGGGAGAATAACTGAGGAAAACTTCCCTTGTCTTGTTAGAAATTTAGATATCCAGGTACAAGAAGCTCAATGGACACCTGGAAGATTCATTGCAAAGAGGCAATCACCAAGACACATAGTCATCAGACTGGCCAAAATTAACAAGAGGAACTACTGTGAGCTATAAGGCAAAAACATCAGGTAACTTACAAAGGAAAACCCATCAGGTTAACTGCAAACTTCTCAACTGAGACTTCACAAGCCAGAAGGAATTGGGGCCCCATCTTCAGTCTTCTTAAATAGAAGAATGGCCAGCCTACAATTTTGTATTCTGCAAAACTAAGTTTTTTGTATGAGGGAGAAATAAAGACTTTTTCAGACAAGCAAACACTGAGGGAATTTGTCAAGACCAGACCTGCCCTGCAGGAAGTACTCAGATCTGCATCATACATCAATCAGCAAAATAGAACCCCCCCATGTAAAATTACCCAAAAGCTAAAGCTCAGAGCCCATATAAAATATGGCTTAAGAGGTTAAAGAAAGCAACAAGGTACAACCCAACAGGATGAACAGAAATACATCCCACTTATCAATCCTTTCAATAAGCATGAATGGCTTGAATTCCCTACTCAAGAGACATAGGCTGGCTGGTTGGATTAAAAAAATACAAGCCAAGTATCTGCTGTCTCCAGAAAGCACATCTAACCCACAAGGACTCATTCAGACTCAAGGTGAAGAGAGGGAAAGAAAGATTCCATGAAAATGGAAATCAAAACAAACTAGGTGTAGCCATTCTCATATCAGATAACAGACTTCAAATCAGTGATAGTAAAGAAAGACAAAGAGGGTTATTATATAATGATAAAGGGGGCAATTGATCAAGAAAACATAACAATCCTAAATATTTATGCACCTAACACAGGTGAGCCCAGATTCACAAAGTAAACCCTACTAGATCTAAACAAAGAGATAAACAGCAACATCATAATTGTGTGGACTTCAACACCCCACTGACAGAACTGCACAGATCTTCCAAGCAGAAAATAAATAAAGAAACTCTGGACTTAAACAGGACTCTAGAGCAAATGGGCCTACCAGACATTTACAGAACACTTTACCCCAAAACTACCAAATATACATTCTTCTCATCAGCAGACCTACAAAGAAGAATTGGTACCTATACTGCAGAAATTATTTCATAACATCAAGAAGGAAGGAATCCTCCCCAACACATTCTACAAAGCCAGTGTCACCTTGATATCAAAGCCAAGAAAGAACACAACAAAAAAAGAAAACTATAGACCACCATCCCTCATGAATATAGACACAAAAATCCTCAATAAAATTCTAGCAAATCAAATTCAGCATCACATCAAAAAAATAATCCACCATGACTAAGTGGGCTTCATCCCAGGGATGCAAGCATGGTTCAATATACATAAATCCATAAATGTGATTCACCACATAAACAGAAGCAAAAACAAAGATCATATGATCATCTCAACAGACACAGAAAATGCATTTGACAAAATTCAGCACCCTTTTATGATGAAAACTCTTAACAAAATAGGCACAGATGGAACATACCTGGAAGTTATAAAAGCCACATATGACAAACCCACAGGCAACATCAAACTGAATGGGGAAGAATCAAAAGCATTCCCGCTTAGAACTGGAACAAGACAAGGGTGCCCACTGTCACCACTTCTATTCAACATAGTGCTGGAAGTCCTAGTCAAAGCAATCAGGCAAGAGAAGGAAATCAAGATGTGCAAATGGGGAAAGAGGAGGTCAAACTATCACTCTTTGCTGATGATTTGATCTTATATCTAGAAAACCCCAAAGGTTCTGCCAAGAGACTCCTGGAATTGATAAATAAATTCAGCAAAGTCTCAGGTTACAAAATCAATGTACACAAATCAGTAGCATTCCTATACACCAACAACAGTCAAGCTGAGAATCAAATCAAAGTCTAAATACCTTTCACAATAGTAACAAAAACCATAAAATACCTAGGAGTATATTTAACCAAGGAGGTGAAAGATCTCTATAAAGAGAACTATGAGTTACTGAGGAAGGAAATTGCAGATGATATAAGCAAATGGAAAAACATATTATGCTCATGGATTGGCAGAATCAATATTGTTAAAATGTCCATACCACCCAAAGTGATATACAGATTCAGTGCAATCTCCAACAAAATACCAATGTCATTTTTCACAGATCTAGAAAAAAAAAATTCTATACTTCGTTTGCAACCAGAAAAGAACCTGAATAGCCAAAGCAACCTTAAGCAAAGAGAACATATCTGGATGTATCACTAAGCTATACTACAAGGCTATAGTAACCAAAACAGCATGGTACTGGCACAAAAATAGACATAGAACAATGGAACAGAACAGAAAACCCAGGTATAAAACCATCCACATATTGCCATCTGAGCTTTGACAAAGTAGACAGCAATATACACTGGGGAAAGGAGTTCCTATTCAATAAATTGTCCTGAGAAAGTTGGATAGCCACATATAGAAGATTGAAACAGGATCCATATCTCTCACCACTCACAAAAATTAATTCCAGATGGATAACAGATTAAATGTAAGACATGAAACCGTAAGAATTCTAGAAGAAAATGTTGGAAAAACTCTTCTAGATATTGGCCTAGGCAAATAATTTATGAAGAAGACCTCAAGGGCGATCATAGCAACCACCAAAATAAATAAATGGGATTGATTAAATTAAAAAGCTTCTGCACAGTCAAGGAAACATCAACAGAGCAGATAGACAACCTACAGAATGGGAGAAAATGTTTGCATGCTATACATCTGATAAACGGCTAATAACCAGAATCTACAAACAACTTAAGCAAATCAGTAAGAAAAAATCAAACAACCCCATTAAAAAGTGGGCAAAAAACACGAACAGAAGCTTTTCAAAAGAAGATAGACTAATGGCCTATAAACATATGAAAAAATGCTCAGCATCACTAATCATCAGAGAATCGCAAATCAAAACCACAATGAGACATAACCTAACCCCAGTAAGAATGGCTTTTATTAAAAAGTCCCAAAACAAGGGATTCTGGCATGGATGTGGAGAGACAGGAACACTTACACACTGTTGGTGGAACTACAACTAGTGCAATCTCTATGGGAAATAATATGGACATTACTCAAAGAACTAAAAGTAGATCTACCATTTGACCCAGCAATCCCACTACTGGGTATTTACCAAAGGAAGAAATGTCATTTTATCAAAAAGATTCCTGCACTAGAATGTTTATAGCAGCACGATTCACAATTGCAAAGATGTGGAATCAACCCAAGTACCCATCAATTCATGAGTGGATTAATAAAATGTGGTATATGTATACCTTGGAGTACTACTACGCCATAAAAAATGAATTAATACCTTTGCAACAATCTGAATGGAAATGGAGACCATTCTCCTAAGTAAAATATCTAAAGAATGGAAAGCCAAACGCCACATGTACTTGCTATTATATTGGAACTAACTGATCAGCACTCGGGTACACTGATGGAGATAAAACTCAATGCAAATTGTGCAGGTGGGAGTGGGGACGAAGGGATGGATGAAATCATACCTAACTGGTACAATTGACACTATCTGGGTGATGGGCGCACTTATAACTTTGACTCAAGCAGTACAAAAGCAATCCATGTAACCAAAACATTTGTAGCCTTGTAATATTCTGAAATTAAAAAAAAAAACAACATTGGAAATTAAGTTGAACTTTTGAAGATTTAATCAAACTAAACATAGTCATTATTAATATGTTTCTGTTATTCTAGCTAATTTAAATTTTCTTTGCTCCTCTTCAATTATTTTTTCTATCAGGCTAGACAATGGCCTAGAATATATTACAATCATTCTACAAATTAATTTACATGAAAAAGTATAGCATGTTTTTACTGTCATCTTCTCAGCAAGAATGATTTGTGTGTGTCTCTTTGTGCATGTGTACATGTGTGTGTTTGTGTTTTATGAGTTTATGTTGATAAAGTATCTGGATGAGTTAAAAGTAAATGTCAGCATTATTCTTTTCATGAGGTTCCATAAAATCAAAATATAGGAAATTGAAGAAGTTATAACAAAAGAATCTTAAATCGGTTGCAATATACCCAAAACAGACCATTCTTGAAATCATTGGGAGCAAATTAAAAGCAAGATTATAATATAAAATAGATGAGATTAAAATATATAAAAAACTGAGAAGTAATCATAAATTGAAAAGAGAGCTAGATTAGATCATAAATTTGTGGTTTGAAATTACCCAAAGCTTTTAAACAGCAAATGACATAGTTTGCATTGTAGAAAACAGAAATAGTAATGTTGCAGTCAAAACTGAGAAAATGGTCTAGAATGAGAGGCAATGTAAAGTAAGAAAAAAAGTGATATCCACATCTAATACATGTGGATAATCAGTATGATAAATAATTTGGATGTTATGGAATGAATATCTTTATATTTTGCCTGTTTAAACAAGCTTCTTTGAATATCCTTTTCTTGTCTCATGTGGACATCTTGGGGGTATTCTACAGCTGTCTAATCATGTTCACTATTAAGAACGATATCCCTGTAGTAATTAAGACTCATTTTGTAATTAAAACAAAGTGTAAACCATCAATTCAACCACATATCCAACTCGATACTTTGTCCCTAATTTTATCTGAGATTTGATCTGTGGCCAGATATATATCAGCACTAGGAAGGAGAATTAGTTTTTTCTTTCACTCATTGTTCTCTCATCGTCTCCCAGCGTTCACATTGTTTTTCTGTTGTTCATTTGCCATGGAAAAAGAAACGTGAAAGGATATTAAAGGGGCTGAATCATTCATTTTCTTGTATGCATTCTAATGTTAGCTCTTTTACATGAAATGCAGGTGTGTTTTTTCCATTCAATATGTGAAGTCAAATCTTATTGATAAGCAAAAATGTTTTGAGGGCTTACTAATGCCCAGCACATATTGCCTAGTACAGTATTTTGACCTTTATGTCAGCACCTCACATCTATATGGTATTTCCCAGTTTACAAAGTACAATCACATTCATGGTTTCATACAGGTCTCACAAAAAATTCTAAGAAAGTGGTAGGGAAGACATTTTTATTCCAGTTTTACAAGAGAGGAAAATAAGGGTCAGAGAAGTTAAGTGATTTGCCATGGCTAAAAAGCTATGAAGTCAGAAGGCAAGTCTTCCTCAATCGTTTCTGATATTGTTTCTAATTCCCCCTCAGCCCAAAGTAATCATAAAAGTGATTCGTAGAAATATAAAGCAATTAGTTACTTTGTTCATCTTCACATGTTGAACTTACACAACACTAAAATGGGTATCCTAACATTTATGTGATGGGATAATATATAATTTTAAAGGCACAAAATAAAAACAACAATATATACTCATGCTTAATAAATAAGAGCATTGAGATAGCTTCCTGTATTATGCAAGCCAAGTTTAATAGCTCCAGTGAAAGACATGCATTTGACAGAAAAGTTTCAAGCCAGTGACTATCTCATTGTCTGCTTTGCTTGCCATAGTTATATGTCTGTGTCTGTGTGTGTATGCATAGACAGATAATTATTTTGTTATTATTTTGAAACTATATTTTTTCATGTGTCAAAAACATTTGGAAATATTTATTTTAATTCATAAAATCCATCCATCTTTCAGACATAGAATGTTAAAAAAAATCAATCTGTCGTTCAGAACTGGAGCCTGAGTTCTTGTGGTTATACAAATCTCCATTTAATTATATTTAAGGGAATCACAGATACATTTACTACATAATGTCCCAAATACAAATTCTACTATGGGTTTTATATTCTTAAACAACTGATAAACAAAGCAGAAGCTCAGTTTTAATTTGTATAATTTCTAATGAGTATCACCTGGAATGTGTATTAATGTGTCATATCTTTGTAGATATTTCTTAACATAAAGTTTTATGTAACGATCTACACATAGCTAATTTTACCAGGAGCTATAGAATCCATTAAATATTAGATAAGTAAATCTTTGGAAGAAATATCTCCTCTGCAGTAGAGAAAAAAATTAAATATGCTCTGTTTGCTCTGGCCAGCCACAGGACTTTTTCTCCTAAAGTTAAAGAATAGCCACAAATAATTAGCACAGACATTTGTCCATTCATTAGATAAATTTGTACATGTTTCTTATACTTTAGAACAAGCGTCTTCAATAGTAGACAGTAATTATAATTCTTGACCTCTTCCCTGATAGGTTTCTGAATCAGTGTCCAGTGTAGGACTCTTACTTTGACCATACTTACACGTATTATTTTGCCAGATTGACCAGTTGACAACAGCAGCCTTGCCTTTATCTCATAAATAGCATGATGTCCAAGGTTCAATTGAGTAAAATAAGGTCCTCGGAATACATGCTATAGGGGCGAGTTTTAGTAAATTGATAATTTCTGTTTTTTTGTGTGCCTCGGGTAGGAAAGCAGTGAAAGTGCTAAAAATGCAAAAATCAAATTTACATTCTTACAGCTTTTCCAGAGAAGGCAGGCATCTGCAACAAGCAAGTCATTGAAATTCTTTGGCTTTCTCACCCCGGAATTCTGTAGTCTTTCAAACCATTCCTTATTTAACTTAAGCCCCAAGGGCTAGAAGACTGCCAAAATGTACTGTATTTCTGGCTCATGGACCTAGGATAATTCCCCAAATGTAGAATACATTGCAAGTTGTTTATTGTAAACATGAAGATATCGAAACTCCATTCACCATAAAACAAATTGAAATCCAGTGCCTTTGAAGGTAAGTATTGCAGTTTCAGCTGTAGCAGTCAGCTGGTTGGAGAGGATGCAAATGTAATGAGCTTATTTATCAGAAAGAGTGGATTCTTGCTATTTGCTATTGGCCATCAACAGTGCCTATTTAACAGAACCTTCTGTTTTAGTGGAAAAGTTAATCATTTAAATTTATTGAATATTCAAACAAGCACATTATTATCATAAGCCCTCTCTAAAAGTTAAAGAATAATGACTATAAATGTACTTTGCCCTCAGAGAGTATTTATTCTAGCTAATAATATGAGAGCAAAACATTTTTGTGACTTTTATAATCTCTTTGAGAATTGATATATTAATTATATATTTTGGAGAGACCTGGCTTGTGGTTGTTTACTGCTGAAGTTATAGCTGACACCACAGGTAAATCAGGACATTTCTGGAAGATTATTGTAATACATTGCTCCTTAGAAGTCTCAGTGACTACAGAGATTCATTGCCGACAAAGCAACTACGCTTACATGTCAAATCATTTTTCTCACTGTTTTATTTCTTTCTTAGGTATATCTCTCTATCTGTCTTAGGTATATCTTTCTTTGTATTTTGCAGATTTTTGCAAGACTATTGTAATAGTTTTTGCTGTATGTGATATCTGATTTTATTGGGGTAGTGACACTATAGATGAAAAGAAGTTGAAAGATTTAAGATTTATTTGAGGTATAGAACTGATAGGACAACATAATAAAGTAGGTAGCTTAAAGGAATAAAGAACAAATTATTAGCTTAACCATGGGGAATGGCTCTTTGTGTAGTTTGCTATGACTTAATCTAATTTACACACAAAAACACTCACATTCTTTTCTATGGCTATATAGTATTCCACAGTGGATATGCACCACAATTTCTTTCTTCAGTCATTCATTGATAGACACTTAGGTTGATTCCACACCTTGGCTATTGTGAATAGTGCTTCAATAAACATGGCAGTGCAGATATGTTTCCAATATACTGAATTCCCCTCCTTTGGATATAGAACCAGCAGTGGGATTGCTGGGTCATATGGTAACTCTATTTTTAGTTTTTTGAGGAATCTCCATACTGTTATCCATAGTGGTTGCACTAATTTACATTTCCACCAACAGTGTACAAGGGTTCCCCTTTCTCCACATCCTCACCAGCATTTGTTATTGCCTTTTTGATAAAAGCCATTTTAACTGGGGTGAGATATCTCATTGTAGTTTTAATAAAAAATTTAAAATGGGAAAAAACACACACACATGCATGCACTCTCATATACCAGTCTGTTCTATTACTCCAACTCTTAATTCTAATAATACCCAGGCTTAGTTAATATAGCTTTAAGTATTTTTGTATCCATTAATAATATTCTACAATATCACAATGATTGATTAACATTTTGAAATTTACTAAAAGCTGAATATTATTTTAGATGTTTCTTGGAATGATATTATCCATTTTGACCAAAAAAAAATCACGTTAAGATATTTTGGAGTATGATGTTAAACCTAAAAATTAATATTTATAAGAAGGATAGATGATTTGCTTCTCTAAATAGTTTTTGTTTAAATTTCTTAATAATATTTTCAATCTGTATATGATTTTATTGCTTTTTATACAATTAGTTTCCTCAAATAATTTCACTAGTTTGATTGCTAATATAAGGAAATATACTAAGCTCATACATTTATATTTATAGAAATCCTTGTACTTTTGTTTTTTCCTCTCCAATAGGTAATTTTTTTACCTGAATCATCATTTATTGGACTTTCTATAACTTCTAGAAAAATTGTTAAATGATAATAGTAACGGTAGGCTTTGTTACTTACATTTTTAAATTTAATGAGAATACTTCAAGCATTTCTTTTATTTTTTACTATAATCCCTCTTCACCTCATGACTTCTCTTAGGTTAGTTTTTCTTAAATGTAAAGCTTTCCAAAGTACAAACTACTATTTTGAATGATGTCATTCACATGAATTTTGCGTCATTCAAACGCAGGCATTTGAAGTAACCCAAAGATTAACATTTAGAAATAGTCCCTTCCTCTTCTCAATCTCATTATCCAAGTGTAGTTTGGCCAAAGTTTCCAAAGCATTTAACACAACAGATTTTCTATCTGATGGTGCCAGAACCACGGAGCAATTTGTCTAGAAGCCCAGACCATTTCAGGCCACACAGATCTTTTAGATTACTGGCTGGGAATGAAAGAAAAAATAAAGAAGGAAAGTGGAGGATATAAACCACCCAAGTGTGGTAATTTAAGTGATGGAGAGGAGCATGTTTACAGACTCACTGAGATACATTTTGAAATGTGTTGAAGGAACACAGTTCGGCTGAGGGGGTTGAAGGAATTGCAGTAGAGCAAATGGAATTATTTATGAGATCCCAGAAAGCCAGTGGTTATTCATTTACAAAGCCCAACAACCAGAAACAAATAATACAGAATTTCAGATATAATAATAGTGAGGCTTTTGAATGGAAAAAAGAGAAATATCTAATGGCTAACTCACAGAAATACAAACTTCAACTTTATAAAAATCATTAGAGTCATTAAAATCAGTCATGAGATACATATAATTGTTATGAAGAGGTTCTTTCTGTGTGTAAAGGGGTCTAGATAGAGAAAAGATGTAATTGATTTTATGCTTAAGAATATAATTTTTATTGTTTAAAAATGACATCATTATTGGATTTCTATAGAAATTAGGAGAGAATTTTAATAAAAAGATTGAAGAAATTATTATATTATTTAATTTCATAGATTGGTGAATTTTCTTATTTTTAACATACATATGACCAGCTCATATTTTTCTTTCATTATTTCAAAGAAGAAGACATTTAAATACCGAGAGGTAACAGGTTCAAGGTGATTTAGCACCAGTAACTTTTTCAAGGTCACAGAATAAGACCTACAAATATGAGCAAATACTTGCAAATATTCTGAGATTTGAAAAAGAATGGGAAGAGAGGAAACCAAGTGAAGTTGATACAATTTTAATTGATGAAAGATACCAAATGCAAAAATAACCACTTTAAATTAGGATGACTACACAGATAAAATATTCTTTCAATGTTTATTTGTATATTCTACACAGTGGGAGTGGTAAATCCAGGTATTGTGGGAGCTTAAACATATTCAATGTGGGGAATATCTGTAGGTTAAAGTAAATACAAACTTAAGAATAAAATTATACATAGTAAGGGATATTTATTTAGACAAATAATATAGATCACAACAAATCACAAATATCAGAAACCTGACACACAAAATAAATATAATAAAATCTAGAAGCATTTTAAAAATTATATCAGACATACTATACAATAATTTCTCTACATTTTTTCTTTTTCCTTCATCATCTTTTAGAAAACAATATTTTATAATAATAATTCCATACAGAAAATACAAAGTCTTTTCTGCCTTCCCTCTATTTTGTTGATTAAATTTGTTTTTTGTTATTGATAAATCTTATTTCTCCTTAAAACTTACTGTTAATGAACTAGTGACATAAACTTTTGGTCATGGTGAAGTAACAGATTTACTTGGCCACTCTCAACAACTAAAAAAGCAGAAAAATACACAAAACAAGAGTTTTTGGACCTTGGAAATTAAGCAGTAAAAATAATCCCTGAAGAAGGAAAGTTAATGAGGTTAGCTCTAGAATATACACAGCATATTGCCTGGAGAGAATGTCTAGCCCCAGCAAAGGAAGTCTTCTGATTTGTGGAGACAGTTCAGAATTTGAGGAGACCATAGTGGCAAGAAAAGTACTAAAGAGAAGAAATATACACAGAGAACTCTGAGTCTTTTGCTGAATGCTGAGCAGTGTATACTTGAAAAAAAAAGAAAACACCTAAGTTCAAGGCAAGCACTCCCACAAACAGTAGGAAAAAATTTCTAGAATACAGTAGGGCTTGGCATAGCCAGAGTGGAAAAAACTACTAATGTACTACAAATTACATAGAGTACACAGAAGCGTTGTGCCTTAGTAGTAGGACCAACTTATACCTAATATGAAGACAACAGTTGTCCCTGGGATTTTAAGCATAACAAAGGTTAAAAATACATGTAGAAAAAAAACAATTTTCAAGTAATTTAACTGTATCACAGAAAAATGCAAAAAATTCTCAAAGGAATACTACCCCTCACCCAATAAACCCAACATCCAACAGTTCCTAATTAGGAGGAAAATCAGCAAATAATTCTAGCCAGAAATAATGCAGATGATAAAATTGTTAGACAAGATAATTATAAAAATACAAGGTATTTATTTAAAAAGACTTCAAAATTAAACAAGGTATAGAAAAGCATGAACATGACAAGGAAACACTTGGATGTATGAAAAATGACATATCAAACTTGAATACAATTACAATGTTATACAACTGAAAAAAAATCTCAATGATATTAACAACAACTTAGATATTGGATAAAATAGAAATTATTAAAAAAAAAAAAAAAAGGAAAAAACCAGAACAAGTTGAACGGTGATCCATCAATAAAATTTATGTGCATATTGTGTACCATAATGTTTTTATAATTTGAATCACAGAAAAAGAAGTTCAGGGGGTGAGGGAAACAGAAAACTATAACAAGAAATGATGGCCAATATTTTCAAAATTTGACAAAAACTCTAAATCCGCAGAACTAAAAATTTCAATAAGCACCAAGCACAGAGTGCTTATACACTGCTGGTGGGACTGCAAATTAGTACAACCTCTATGGAAAACAGTACGGAGATTTCTCAAAGAACTAAAAGTAGAGCTACCATTTGATCCAGCAATCCCACTACTGGGTATTTACCCAAAGGAAAAGAAATCATTTTCTTCAAAAAGACACCTGCACTCAAATGTTTATTGCAGCACAATTCACAATTAAAAAGATGTGGAATCAACCCAAGTGCTCATCAATTCATGAGTGGATTAACAAAATGTGGTATATGTATACTATGGAATACTATTCAGCCATGAAGAAAGATGACTTAATGCCTTTTGTAACAATTTGGATGGAATTGGAGACCACTATTATCCTAAGTGAAGTATCTAAGAATGGAAAAACAAACCCCACATGTACTCACCATTAAATTCGAACTAAGTGATGTGCACGCATGTGCATAGAAGGAAGTAAATCTCAAAGGAAATCAAGCAGAGGGTGGGGGCGGGTGCAGAGCAGATGGGCGAAAACCTACCTAATGGGTACAATGAACACTATATGGGTGAGGGCACATTTTTAACCCCTGACTCAAGCATTACAAAAGTGATCCATGTAACCAAAATCATTTGTATCCCTGTAATACTTTGAAATAAAAATACATAAAGAAAGAAAGAAAGAAAGAAAGAAGGAAGGAAGGAAGGAAGGAAGGAAGGAAGGAAGGAAGGAAGGAAGGAAAGAAAGAAAGAAAGAAAGAAAGAAAGAAAGAAAGAAAGAAAGAAAGAAGAAAGAAAGAAAGAAAGAAAGAAAGAAAGAAAGAAAGAAAGAAAGAAAGAAAGAAAGAAAGAAAGAAAAGAAAGAAAAAGTTTAAAAAAAAAAGAAACAAAAAACTACACCAAGAAACATCAGGCTAAAACTGCTTAGTACTAATGATGAAGATAAATCCTAAAAACAAAGAAGAGACATTGTGCAGAAGAAAGAGACATGTTCAAAAGAGCAAAGAATAATGATGGAATTCTTTTTGGAAAAGAGATGAGTCATAATGCTATGGAGCAACATCCTTGTGATTCTGAGGGAAAAAAAATGCCAACCTAGACTTTTATACAAAGTGTAATATCTTCTAAAATATAACAACTGAAAAAAAAATCAGTACCAGCAGATCAACATTTTAAGGAACATTACAGAAATTCCTTCCGGTAGAAGAAAAATGAAACTAGATAAAAATCTAGATCTACATGAAGAGTGATTACTGAAAATTATAAATATATGAGTAAATATAAAATATATATTATTTTAAACAATTCTTAAAAGGGTAATTCAAAGTTTAAAGAGAAAATTATTTTTATAATATATACAGAAGTAAAATGTAGAATAATGATAACACAATAAACAGGTTAGGGGAAATGGAAATATACTGTTGTATCCTTGGATTCTGAACTTCGAATATGATAGTCAAAACTTTTCCTATAAACCAAAAAATAATCACTAAAAAATCAAAACAAAGAGGGGTATAAAGTCAATGAAAGGAACAAAATGGAATGATATGAATACCCAATTAGTCAAAACAAAAGAAAGAAATAATGGAAAAGAGGAAAAAGAATACATAAAAATAGAAAAAATACCAGAATAGTAGATTTAAATACAAATGTATTAATAACTGCAGATTGTAAATGGTTGGCAGAGACTCTCAGTTTGGATTAAAATAACAATAACAAAAGGCACAACCATATGCTGTCCAGAAAAAAGTAGGGTTTTTTTTCCCTTAGAAATAATCAAATAGTTTAGAAACAAAACAATGGAAAAAATTATACTATACTAATACTAACTGTCTAGACAAAGATTTTATGGCTAACATGTAAAAAGCACAGACAACAAAACAGAAAAGGATACATGGGACTATATTAAACTAAAAATCTTCCCACAGCAAAGGACAATAATTGACAGAGCTAAGGGACAACGTGTAGAATGGAAGAAAATATTTGTAAACTATTTATCTGAGAATGGACAAATATCCAGAATATACAATAAATGGAAAAATAACAAAAAAAATCCAAATAATCCAATTATTTTTAAAAGTGGGCAAATTATCTGAATAGACATTTTTCAAAAGAAAACACACAAATGCCCAACAAATATAGGAAAAAATACCCAACATCACTAATTAGGGAAATGCAAATAAAAATCACAATGAAATATTATCATCTTACCCACATTAGGTTGACTATTATCAAAAAGAAAAAATAACAAATGTTGGTGAGGATATGGAGAAAAAGGAACTTTTATACACTGTTGATGGCAATGTGTTAATAAATTAGTACAGCCATTATGGAAAACAGTGTGGAGCCTTCTCAAAAAAACTAAAAATGAGCTACCATATGATCCAGCAATCCTACTACTGGGTATTTATCCACAGAAAAGGAAATCAGTTATCAAAGGGATGCCTGCATCCTCATGTGTATTGCAGCACAATAGCTGAGCTATGGAATCAACCCAAATGTTCATCAACAGACAAATGAACAAATAAATTTTGGTATATATACACAATGGAATACTATTCAGCCATAAAAACGAGTGAAATTCTCTCATTTGCAGCAACATAGATAAGCCTGGAGGATAGGAAGTTAAGTGAAATAGGTCAGGCGTAGAAAGACAAATGCCTGCATGTTCTCTCTCATATATGGGATCTAAAAAAAAAATTAAGCTCATGGAAGTAGGGAGTAGAAGTGTGGATGTTAGCAGCTGGGAAAACTAGAAGGGAAGCAGGAAGGATGGGGAGAGGTTAACAGATCCAAAATTGCAGATAGATAGAAGGAATGAATTCTGGGGTTCTGCAGCCCTGTAAGGTGAATATGGGTAACTGTAATTTACTGTAAATTCTCAAAAAGCTAGAGGACAGAAATAATAAATATGTGAGGTGATGGGTACGCTAATTACCTTGATTTGATCATTACACATTGTATATATGTACCAAACTATCACTTTGTATCCCATAGATATGTACAGTTATTACATGTCAACTATAAATAAAAGGAAAAAAAGGTGCTCAACATCCTTAGTCCTTAAGGAAAACCAAATTTAATCACAGTGTAATATCACTACATAGCTACTGGAATAGATACCAATAATACAAAACAAATCTCTGCAAATAACAGTGTTAGTGAAGATGTGAAGTAATTTAAATAATATA
This sequence comes from Daubentonia madagascariensis, assembly GCA_023783475.1. NCBI lineage: Eukaryota > Metazoa > Chordata > Mammalia > Primates > Daubentoniidae > Daubentonia > Daubentonia madagascariensis. Next base: position 32,552,601 of record JAKFHU010001569.1, read on the forward strand.
TGATTCATGGTGATGCAAACTGATGCAGCCACTTTGGAAAATATTTTGGCAGTTTCTTATCGAGTTAAAATTACACTTATCATCTGAGCCAACAATCCCACAACTTGCTATTTATCAAAGAGAATTGAAAACATATGTTTATCCAAACACTTCTCTGTGTGCGTGTGTGTGTGTCTGTAAGTAATCATGGAAAAGAAAATAAAAAGGAACAAGAAACAAATCAATCCTAGCCATGGATTTGGGATGGAAAAGGGATTGATGGAGGTGGGACATCAGGGAATATTTTGTTGTGATGGAAGTTTCTGTATATTCATTTTTGTCTTGTGTATATGACTTTATGTCCTTGTGAAAATTCATTGAATTGTACACTATAATAGGTGAATTTTAAATTATGTAAATTATACCTCAATAAAGTTATTTTACATAAAGAAGCAGCAAGCCTCAATTTTCCACATTTACATTCCCCAAAGGTTTTTTATCTTGAACACACACACATATATGTATATTTAATATGATAAATAGGCCAAATGATTTGGTGATTATTTTAGGGTACAGTATAAGTTTAATGATAATATTCAATAGATAATATTGCATCACATCACATATAAGTATACAACAGTATACTTATACCTCCCCTAACCTGGTGTTTGTGTTATCATTGTCATATATTTCATTTCTACATATTATCACATATCTGTTGGGTAAATATCTGAGAGTGATATGGCTGAGCTACATTGTAGGTGTATGTTTAAATTTTTAAAGAACTTCCAAATGTTTTTCCAAGTGAACTGTACCGTGTTACATTCTCACCAGGAGTTTTTGAGAATTCTCCAATCCCCACCAAAACTTTATAGGGTTAGTGTTGTTGTTATTTAATTTTAGCTTTCTGGTAGGTGTATAGTGCTATACCATTATGGTAATATTCTGTATTTCCTTAATGAATGATAATGTCATCATCTTTTCATATTGTTATTGTCACCAAATGTAGACCACTAGGAATAACAGTGAATTTAGCACAGTCATTACATGCAAGATTGCTATAAACATTTGTATTCTATATACCAACAAAACCAGAAAGAATAAAAGGGAAACCAGGGTAGATTTCATATACTAAATATTAAATATAAACAAGAAGAAAATTACGAGAAAACCAATGAATATTACTTCATGACTAAGGTGGTCATGAATTTCTTAAAAAGGGTACAAATAGTGCTATCCATAAAAGAAAAAAATGTTAAAATAAATTTATAGTATGAACTCCTGTTCATTGAATAATAGCATTAAAAGAGTGAAATACAAAGCACAGACTGAGAGAAAATATTTTAATAATGTATCTAACATACAACTAATATCCATGGTATATTTTTAAAACTCCCACAAATCAGTAAGTCAAAGAGAAAAAATCCAATAGAAACATAAGGGTATGATCCTTAAAAAATATTTCACATAAAAGGATATTAAAGTGACTAAATAACATGAAAATTCACTCTATATTATATAGTCATCAAAGAAATGCAAATTAAAATTTTATGTGTGGTAATATTACACACCCACCAAGAAGGCTCAATTTAGAAATAGACAGTAAATTCAAATGTTGTTGATGATGTGATGTATAAAAGCCTAAATTCTCATATATTGCTGGTGGGAATATAAATGCTTTCAATAACTATGGTTAATAGCTAGTAAAACCGAACATATGCATACTCAATAGCCTAGAAATACCACTCCAGGTATATACTCAAAGAAAATTCCAAAAGAAAAATTGAGGAATCTGCTAAAATATCATATCTTCATGGCAACATTAATTATAATAATAAAAAAAAGCTATCAACAGTAGATTAGAAAATTAAATTATGGCATATCTATATAATAGAAGGACATATAGCAAATAGAATGAAAGACCCATTATGTGTAGCAGTAGACTCGACTCTCATGGGTACAATAATGACTGAAAGAAGCCAGCCACAAAACTGTAACTCATGAACCTGTTTATTATATAAAGGGCAAAGCCAGGTAAAGCTAATCTGTTAGAAACCAGGACAGTAGTTATCTTTTTGGATGGTAGTGAAAGAAGGTGGCACTCAAGAAGGTGTTTTTTAAGTGATACTAATGTTCTTTTCTTAATTATGAGATGATTACATGGATTTGTTCAGTGGTGAAAATTCATGTCCTCCTCTCCTCCTTCTCCTCTTCTACCTTCTTCATCTTCTGTTAGCTAAAATACGATGTAGTGTGCTGGATAGAAGAAAATGGAATTTAGATTTCTTACACAGCATTTGGTTCTTAGGCACATTATCTAGAGGTTGATTAGATAGGCTGAAGTTGGACTCTTTGCCAATCCCTTGGTATATCAGCTGTGATTGTCTTCAGATGCAATTCAGTTCCTTCTCAGAATCACTGCTTTGATTAATGGCTCAGCATCCACAGGTGAATATTTAAGGGAGAGGAATCATTTGAAGCTCCCAATTATTACCAGTATTATTCAGCTATCTAGGATTAAATTAATTTCTTTGTTAAATGTGATGCTTCCAGGTAGTACATTGAAAAGTAGTTGCATTATAAACCAATCAAAATTTTAACTGACTATATATGTGACTATAGTCAGTCACATGAAGTACTGCACTAAGGCATTCAGCCAGTTACTGATCTAACAGTTATTTATCATGGCTGCATTTTTTAACTGTTGAATTTTTTGAACAAAGTATTATCCTAGGTAATTAAAAAGTTACACAAATCCAGGTAAGAAAGATAAAAAAAATTCTGTAACCTATAGTATGTGGAAAACTCCTCTGATACTGTATTTCATATTGGTTTTGCAGTAATATACATATTTCAGTATCATCTTTTATTACTCTCTGAAGTGCTCCTAGAAATTGATTGATTTTGAGCATCCAATAAATTTAATAAATAAAAAATATTGAGAGAAATACAGCTGTGGTAAGGAAATTTCCTATCTATATACCCATTAACTTGAGTTATGGAGTAATGGACTTTAGTTGGGTTAAAGGCAAATCAATGTCATGCAGAATGGGGTAATAAAATTGTGCCCCATAAAGTTCTTTAATATCAGCCAAATTATGGAATATTTGGCAGAATTCCTAGAGTTTTCTTGCAGTATATAGCTTCAGAATTTCTTAAAATGCTCATAAGCACATTTAATGTACATGTTGCCAGTAAACTAGGCAGCTATAATGATGTTTCATTATTTTGATATTCAGAAGCCAGTTGCTATATACTCTGGTAGTTCAAAATATTTAAATCAGAAAACAAGTTGAAATTTTTTTAGAAAACTAAATTATTCACATCAAGAGAAGGCACTGATCACATATTAATATTTTATTTTACAGAATAGAAAGTATTGGGGTCTGTGGTATATGGAAAGAAGAGATGAGTAGAGTTACTCTTTGGGGGCCAGAAGATGTCTGAATATTGTTCCCTGGCAGAAAGACCACAATATAGCTCTTATGGTCTGGTCTGAGAAGTTTGAATAGGACGTGGGGGTTGCTCAAAGCAGTGAGTAGCCAGAAACTAAAAAGAAGTGACTAGTGAATATTGAATGAGTGGATTGAGGTTGTTAATCTAAAGAAGATTAAACTGAAACAAAACCTTAGAGCATGTGAGGTAGATATTTAGGATTTGGATACTAATTTCACAAATACATAAGACAGGGAGATGCACATGGATGGAAGATTTTTGAACAGTCTATAAATTAAGAACATTAAAAGGAAATTGTAGAGAATTTTGCAGAGGACTAGGACAGGTATTCCTTAGCTGTATTTGACTTTTTTTTAGCCACAAACCTTTGACAAAGAATTAGAAGTTAACACTAGTATCTTTTGTAACAACCTGGATGGAACTGGAGACCATCTTCCTAAGTGAAGTATCGCAAGAATGGAAAAACAAACACCACATGTACTCACTATTAAATTGGAACCAAATGATCAACATTCATGTGTACATATGGTAGTAAAATTCAACAGAAATCAAGCAGGTGGTGGTGGGGAGGGAATGGGTAAATTTACACCCAGCGGGTACAATGCATACTATCTGGGTGATGGACACACTTATAACTTTGTCTCAAACTGTACAAAAGTAATCCATGTGACCAAAACATTTGTACCCCCATAATATTCTGAGATTAAAAAAAATAGAGGACCCTGAGATAAGAAAATAACAGTGGCATTAATAGCTTTGATAAAGCAATGGCAATTAAACCTTGTTTTGCTGTGTCTTTATACAAAAAGCAGAGCATTGAAAAAAAAGTTAACATTAGAAATTTGTGTTGGTTATTTCTGTTCATGTTTAGTGAATCATCTTATTTTTCTATCAGTGAGTGGTATGGGAAAAGTTATTAAAGAAACATTCACTGTCTTCATGAAACACAAAGGATAAGCTTTCTGACACAGGGCCACAAATGTCATTATATTGATGACCCCAGTACCCAGAATATATATACAAGTCAAACAACACAGAATTTGCCCTTTAAAAATGGTGTTCTGACAAAGCATCCTTCAAACAGAATATGATATATATTGTATTATTACAACTTCCAATGTGTTAACTGATGAAGCATTTTGGAAAAACACTATTTTTCATATTTCTAAAATTTGCTATTTATATTTATGACTTTAGATTTCAACAATTTTGAGTATACTTTGGACAGGGTTAATAATGTCATATTTATATTTTATTCCAATTACTTAACTTTAAATAGGATGTAATGTGTTTATAATTTCCAATAGTGATTAAATATTATGCAATTTTTTATTATTAAATAATTTATAAGATTAGAAATGGGATAAATGCATATATATTTCTGATGTGTTGTGTATGTCTGTGTATATGTCTCCTTAAGAGGCAGGAAATTTAAAAAAAAGTAACTTCTTTGGCAATGATTTTTTGCAAAGCCTAATTTGAATATCGTAATATAAATTTCCTCCATATACTTGTTTCTCTGGTCCATGTATCACAACTAAAAGTGTAATTTTTCTTGATTTCCTGGCTATTTTAAACCACATAAATAATATTCCCAAGCACACTCAATTTTTATGGACATTCTATATGATCCCAGGATTTTTTTTTTGTATGTACATTATACATTATTTTTTCAAAACAACTCAGTGGAGAATCAATAAAGTAAAACCAAATAATGCCACTGACAATGACAGAATCTAGAGCTACAAAAGGAGTCTATAATATTACAAATTCAAATGCGATTTGGGAACACCAGCCTGACTCACCTCTACACAATCTTACCAGAATTATACAAACAGACAAAATATGTCAAAAAGTATCAACAGTGCCTTAGGTTGAGATTCTAAGACCATTAATTTAAACCAAAACCAGAATAAGTTTTCATAGCACCTGCATCAATATAAATGAGTTCAATCTCTGTAAGAGATCAAGAGACATTGGAAAATTAAACCAGGGAAAGACATTAAGAGGAATATATTGATTTATTTCTACTGCGGGAACTTTAGAGTAATAATTGTACAAAGAAAATACTCGGTCTTAAAATACACATTATTGTAGAAAATTGATAATGCAAACAAACAAGTGCAAAACTTGGAAATCTTTACTGAACCATCTAATATTAAGCATATAATTGAATATGAAACATTTTGTTTTTGTTATTTTCTGATAAAATCTGTTAATTTTTCCCCTAAATTTTATGCCTTGTTCTATGACATTTAAGGCCAAGGAACCATCCTTATTCACTTTGAGGTCTTATTGGTGGCCTAGCATAGTACCTAGCTTATTACTATTTTCCAGGAAATGAGGAATTGAAATGTGTTGAACATCTATTTCCAAACTCCTTTAAAAATAATTTTAGGAATTGTCTAATTTATAAGTGTAACAGGGCAATGGATAAGAGCATGGACTCTAGAATCACACTGCCTGTGTTCAAATCCCTACACTTATTGAACAATAAACCTCTCTGTCCCTCAGTTTTCTTGAATGTAAAATGGGGAGAATAATTGTGCCAATTATTCTCATATGTTTTTAAGAAAGATTATGTAAATTAATGTATACAAAATACTTAGAGCACCATCTGACATGTTAATTGCTGTGCAAGTATTTTTTAGTATTACTGATCATTACAGTAATTATAATAATAAACCTGTACTGAGTAATAACTTTGTGCCAACTACTTCACTAAGTGCCTTACATGATTTTCTTATTTAATCCTCCCAATAAGTGTATGAAGTGCTTATAATTATCTCCTTTTATATAGGAATCAATTAAGATATGGAGATATTAAAATATTTCCCAGCATTCCACAGATTCCTTTTTTTCTACCAAATTTATTTGATTTTAATAGATTTCAGGGGTAAACGTGATTTTTTGTTACATAGATAAATTGTATCATGGTGAAGCCATGTCTTTTAATGTACCCTTCACCCAAATAGTGTACATTGTACCTGATCAGTAATTTTTTCATCCCTCACCCCCCTCCCAAACCTCCTCTTCTGAGTCCCCGATGTCCATTACACCACTATGTATGACCATGTATACACATTGTTTAGGTCTCACTTTTAAGTGAGAGCATACAGTATTTGTTTTTCCATTTCTGAAATACTTCACTTAGGATAAGGGCCTCCTCTTCCATCCAAGTTGCTGTGAAAGATGTTATTTCATTCTTTTTATGGCTAAGTAGTATGCTAAGTAGTATGGCTAAGTAATGGTATCTATATACCACATTTTCTTTATTCATTCCTCAGTTGATGGACGCTTAAATTGATTCTATATCTTTGCAATTGTGAATTGTACTGCGATAAACATACAAGTGCAGTTGTCATTTTGATATAATGACTTCTTTTTCTTTGGGTAGATATCCAGTAGTGGGATTGCTGGATTGCATGGTACATCTACTTTTAGTTCTTTAAGGAATCTCCATACTATTTTCCATAGAGGTTGTACTAATTTATGTTTCCACAAACAGTATACAAGCATTCCCTTTCACTGCATCTGCGCAAACATCTATTGTTTGCTGACTTTTTAATAATGTCCATTCTTATTTATTTATTTATATTTCAGAATATTATGGGGGTACAAATGTTTTGGTTGTGTAAATCGTTTTTGTACCATTTGAATCATAGTTATAAGTGTGTCCATCACCCAGATAGTGTGCACTGTACCGTTAGGTGTGAATTTACTTATCCCCTCCCCCCACCTGCTTGATTTCTGATGAATATAATTTCCATGTGTGCACATAAGTGTTGATTTTAATGGTGAGTACAATTTAATGGTGAGTACATGTGCTGTTTGTTTTCCATTCTTGTGATACTTCATTTAGAAGAATGGTCTCTAGTTCCATCCAGGTTAATGCAAGAGGTATTAGTTCACCATTTTTTTATGGCTGAGTAGTACTCCATAGTATACATATACCACACTTTATTAATCCACTCATGTATTGATGGGCAGTTGGGTTGATTCCACATCTTTGCAATTGTGAATTGTGCTGGTATAAACATTGGAGTGCAGGTGTCTTTTTTATAGAATGCCTTTTTTTCCCTTTGGGAAAATACCCAGTAGTGGGATTGCTAGATCAATGGTAGTTCTACTTTTAGTTCTTTGAGGTATCTTCATACTACTTTCCACAGAGGTTGTACTAGTTTGCAGTCCCACCAGCAGTGTATGAGTGTTCCTATCTCTCCACATCCACACCAACATTTGCTGTTTTGGGACTTTTTGATAAAAGCCATTTTCACTGGAGTTAAGTGATATCTCATTGTGATTTTGATTTGAATTTCCCTGATGATTAGAGATGTTGGGTATTTTTCATATGTTTGCTGGCCATTAGTCTATCTTTTGAAAAGATTCTGTTCATGTTTTTGGCCCACTTTTTAATGGGGTTGTTTGATTTTTTCTTGCTGATTCACTTGAGTTCTTTGTAGATTCTGGTTATTAGCCTTTTATCAGATATATAGCATGCAAATATTTTCTCCCACTCTGTAGGTTGTCTGTTTGCTCTAATGATTGTTTCCTTGGCTGTGCAGAAGCTTTTAATTTGATAAGGTCCCATTTATTTACTATTATTGTTGCTGTGATTGCTTTGGGGGTCTTCTTCATAAATTCTTTGCCTAGGCTGATATCTGTAAGAGTTTTTCCAACATTTTCTTCTAGAATTATTATGGTTTAATGCCTTAGGTTTAAGTGTGTTATCCATTGTGAGTTGATTTTTGTGTGTAGTGAGAGGTCAGATCCTGTTTCAGTCTTCTACATGTGGCTATCCAGTTTTCCAGCACCATTTAGTGAATAGGGATTATTTTACCCAGTGTATGTTTTTGTCTGCTTTGTCAAAGATCAAATGGCAATATGAGGATGGTTTTATTTCTGGGTTCTTTGTTCTGATCCATAGGTCTATGTCTTTGGTCTTGTGCCAGTACCATGCTGTTTTGGTTACTATAGCCTTGTAGTACAGCATTCCCCCTTAGTACTGAAACCAGATGAGGTTGCCCACTATCACCATTTCTATTCAACATAGTGCTGGAAGTGCTAGCCAGAAAAATCAGGCACGAGAAGAAAATAAAGGGTATCCAAATGGGGGCCGAAGAGGTTAAACTATCACTGTTGGCTTATGACATGATCTTATATTTAGAAAACCCCAATGATTCTGCCAAGTGACTACTGGAAGTGATAAATAAATTCAGCAAAATCTCAGTTTACAATATACACAAATCAATATACACAAATCAGTAGCATTCCTATACACCAACAACAGTCAAGCTGAGAATCAAATCAAAGACTAAATACCTTTCACAATAGCAACAAAGAAAATAAAATACCTAGGAATATATTTAACTGAGGAGGTGAAAAACCTCTCCAGGGAGAATTATGAAACACTGAGGAAGGAAATAGCCGAGGATGTAAACAGATAGAAAAACATACCATACTCATGGATTGGCAGAATCAACATTCTTAAAATGTCTATACTACCCAAAGTGATCTACAGATTCAATGCAATCCCTATTAAAATACCAACATCATTTTTCACAGATCTAGAAAAAATAATTCTACTCTTTGTATGGAACCAGAGAAGACCCCATGTAGCCAAAGCAACCTTAAGCAAAAAGAACAAATTCTGAGACATCAATTTACCAGACTTCAATCTATAATGTCCATTTTGACAGGGGTCAGGTAGTATTTCATTGTGGTTTTAATTTGCATTTCCCTGATGATTAGTGATGTTGAGCATTTTTTCATATGGTTGTTGGCCATTGGTCTATCTTTTTTTAAAAAACTTCTGTTCATGTGTTTTACCCACTTTTTAATGTAGTTGTTCATTTTTTTCTTGCAGATTTGTTTGAGTTCTTTGTAGATTCTGGATATTAGCCCTTTATAAGATGTATAGTTTTCAAATATTTTCTCCCATTCTGTCAGTTGTCTATTTATTCTGATGAGTCTTTCCTTTGCTCTGCAGAAGCTTTTTTATTTAATTAATGCTGATTTATTTATTTTTGTTGTTGTATTTGCCTTTGGGGTCTTAGTCATAAATTCTCTGCCTATGCCGATGCCTGGAATAGTTTTTCCTACATTTTCTTCTAAAATTTTTATGTTTTCATACCTTACATTTAAGACTTTATCCAGTTTGAATTAATTTTTGTATATGGGGCCCTGTTTCATTCTTCTGCATGTGGCTATCCAGTTTCCCAGCACCATTTATTGAACAGTGCTTCCTTTCCCCAGTGTATGTTTTTGTATGCTTTGTTGACGATCAGTTGGTGGTAGGTAGATGATTTTATTTTTGGGTTCTCTATTCTGTTCCATTGTCTATGCCTCTACTTTATACCAGTACCATGCTGTTTTGATTAGTATAGACTTGTAATATAATTTACAATCAGGCAAGAGGAAAAAATAAAGAGCATCCAAATTGGTAATGACTAGGTCAAACTATCCCTGTTCATGATCTTGTATCTAGAAAACTCTAAAGACTCCACCAAAAGACTCCTAGAATTGATAAATAAATTCAGCCAAGTCTCAGTTTAAAAAAATCAATGTACATAAATCAGTAGAATTTCTAAATACAGTCTAATAACAGTCAGGTTGAGAGTCAAATAAAGAAATCAATACCATTCACAAAAGCTACAAAGAAAATAAAATACCTAGGAATATACTTAACCAAGGAGGTGAAAGATCTCCACATGAGAACTACAAAACACTGGTAAAAAATCATAGATGACACAAACAAATGAAAAAAAATCCTATGCTTATGGATCGGTAGAATCAACATAATTGAAATGTCCACACTGCCCAAAGTGATTTTTAGATTTGATGTAATCCCCACCAAAATAACGTCATATCTTGAAGATCTAGAAAAATAGTTCTATGCTTTATTTGGAACAAAAAAAAAGAGCCCAAATAGCCAAAGCAAATCTTGTTTTTTGTAGACAACATATGTTTGGGTCTTTTTTTAAAAAAATCTATTCAGCTACTCTATGTCTTTTGATTGGAGAGTTCAGTCCATTCACATTTAATGTTATTATTTATAGGTAAGAACTTACTGCTGTAATGTTGTTATTTGATTTCTGGTTGTTTTATTGTCCTCTTGCTCTTAATTCCTTCCTATTTTCCTTTGTTAAAATTGATTTTCTATAATAGTGTGTTTTAATTTATTGTTTTTTATTTTTTGTGTATCTGTTGTAGATTTTTTTTACTTGAGGTTAACACAAGGATGCAAAAACATTTTATATCCAATTATTTTAATTGTATGACAACTCTGCCTACAAACAAACAAGAGAAATCTAAAAGAAACTCTACACTTTAACTCCATTCTCTCTCATTTATAACTTGTCATTGTTTCCATCTATATTTTTTTATACTATCTCTCGAAAAGTTGGTGTAGTTATTTTGATAGGTCTGTTTTTAGCCTTCCTACTCAAGATATAAGTGGTTTGTACCACAATTATGGCAATAGAGTATTCTGTATTTGTGTACTTACTGTTACCAGTGAGTTTTATACCTTCAGATGATGTCTCATTGTTCAATAATGTCCTTTTCTTTCCTATTGAAGAATTCCTTTTAGTGTTTTTTGTAGGACAGGTCTAGTGTTGATGTAATCCCTCAGCTTTTGTTTGTCTGGGAAAGTCTTTATTTCTCCTTCATGCTTGAAGGATATTTTTGCAGGATATGATATTCTAGTGTTAAGATTTTTTTTCCTTCAGCACTTTGAATATGTCTTGCCAGTCGTTCATGGCCTGCAAGGTTTCCACTGAGAAATCTGCTGCCTGATGTATTGGAGCTCATTTATATGTTATTTTTTTCTTTTTTCTTGCTCCTCCTGGGATGCTTTTTTCATCTGTGACCTTTGGGAGCATGATTATTAAATGTCTTGAGGTAGTCTTGTTTGGGTTAAATCTGATATGACCTTCCTATACCTGAATATTGATATCTTTCTCTAGGTTTGGAAAGTTCTGTGTTTTTATTTCTTTGAATAAGTTTTCCACCCCAATCTCTCTCTCTACTTCCTTTTTAAGGCCAGTAAATCTTTGATTTGCACTTTTATTTTCTGATCTTATAGGCACACTTCATTCTTTTTTTTTTCTTTTTTCTTTTTTCTCGTCTGACTCTGTATTTTCTAATAGCCTGAGTTCAAACTCACTAATTCTTTCTTCTGTCTTGTCAATTCTGCTGTTGAGAGATTGGTGCATTTCTCAGTGTGTCCATTGAGTTCTTCAGTTCCAGAATTTCTGCTGGATTTTTAAAAATATTTCAATGTCTTTGTTAAATTTCTCTAATAGGCTTCTGAATTAATTTTCTGTGTTGTCTGGAAGTTCATTGATCTTCTTCATGACAGCTATTTTAAATTATTTATCTGAAAGGTCACATATCTCCTTCAGTCCAGGATTGGTCACTGGTACCTTATTTAGTTTGTTTGATGAGGTCATATTTCCCTAGATGTTCTTCATACTTGTGGTTGTTTGTCTATATCTGGGTGTTTATTTTAATCTTTGCAGTTTGGGATTATTTGAACCCATCTTTCTTGAGAAGGCTTTCCTGGTATTCAAAGGGAATTGAGTGTTGTGATCTAAGTCTTTGGTCACTGCAGCCATATCAGCACTAGTGGAGCCACAAGCCCAGTAATGCTGTGACTCTTGCAGACTTCTGGTGGTACTGCCTTGGTGCATTTGGATAAGATGCAGAAGAACTGCCTGGATTACCAGGAAAAATCTCTCACTCTCTTCCATCACTCTCTGTGCTGGGCTGCTAGAGTTGGGGAAGGAGTGAGGTGGGCACTTCCTTTAGCTATTGAAACTAGGATTGCACCAGGTCACACCTGAAGCCAGCCCAGTCTTACCTGAAGCTCATGGTACCTGTTGCCTGGCTACTTCTGAAGTTTATTCAAAGCTCAAGGACTCTATAGCCAGCATGTGGCAAATCCTGCCGGAGTTAGGTCCTTCCCCGCAGGACGGCATTTTTCCTTTGGCTCAGGGTGGATCTAGAAATACCATTCAGGAAATAAGGCCTGGAATCATGGGCTTTAGGAGTCTGCTTGTACTTTATTTTACTGTGGCAAAGCTCATACCCAAGTTACAAAACAGAGTCCTCTGAACTCTTTTTTTTCCTTTCCCCAAGTGGAAAAAGACTCTCCCTGTGCTGCACTGCCTGTAGTTAGGGTAGGGGTGACATAGGCACTGACTTAGCTGCCACTGCTGGTATCTCACTGGGTCATGTGCACCCCAAGTCCACTGGAGTGGCTCTGAGCCAGCACAGCCACAGGAATTGCCCAAGGACTGTGGCTTTTGTGGCCTGACTGCCTTACCAATTTGGTCAAATCCCCAGGCTGCTTTTTGTCAGCTGGCGGTGGGGCAAGCCGGAAATCCAGTTTCAGGTTAGAGGATTTCTCTCTGGCCAGGCTGGTCTAAATGTTCCCTCTGAGGGCGCCAGCAGAATTCTGCCCTGCGTCGTATTCCCCTTTGGTATGGTGGCCCTGAGTTTTAGTGCAAAGTCCCACAATCATGTCATTCTTCTTCCTCTAGGCACACAGCTTCTCTCCCCACTCGGTGCACTGGCATGGCAGCGATGGGGGAAGGCGGAAGGCTGGCATAGGAAATATAAGACTGTCTTTTTGCCCTCGTTAGTGCCTCTTTCCTTGACATAATGTTAAAAACAAGGTACTGTGATCTCTCACCTGATTTTTGGTTCTTTTGAAGTTGCTTTCTTGTGTGGATAGTTGTTGAATTTGGTGTTTGTGCAGAGGGATGATCACTGGAGGCTTCTCTTCAGCCATCTTGCTCTGCCTAATTTGTCAGTTTAAAAAAAAATTAAACCTATACCTAACATATGACTAAACTGGTTTATTCCTAGGTGTTTACTTAAGTGAAATTAAAACATATTCATAGAAAGACCTTTATGTGAATCTTCATGGAAATTATATTTGTAATAATAAAAAATGGCAAACAACCAAATGTTCATCAACATGTGAATGGATAAACAACTTGTGGTATAGCTGTACCATAAAATACTACAGAGAAATAAAAGCAATGAGCTAATAATACATGCTACTACATGATTAAATCTCAAGATACTCATGTTGAGTGAAAGAAGCCAGACAAAAGAGCGTACATACAATATGATTTCATTTACATAAAATTCTAAGTAATGCAATTAATGAATAGTCACAGAAAGCAAATCAGTGCTTGCTGGGGGATGGCAACATGGCTAGGAAGGGCAGCATGCAGGTCTTCAAAAGGGCATAAAGAAACTTTGGGAGATGAAGTTTGGTTTTGATGAAAATTTTATATATATATATTTATGTATCAAAGCTATTAAGCTGTACACTTTAAACATACATAATTATTTTACATAACTCATACCACAATGAAGATATTTAAACAACTATGGAAAGAGGTGTGTGGTAATAACAATCATGAGAGTTAGAAGTGACTTATTGTAATCTTATGTTCTGCCGGTAATTGTATGAACATTGTTCCGGTTTATTCCCCAAAGCATACTATGGGATAATTTTCCCTTCAGTTTACAGGTGAAAAAAAGATGTCTAGGATTATGTAGTTAGATAATGGAGGAATCAGGGCCTGATTTCATGCCTTCAAGAAGATTGATATGTACAATAATTGGAAGGAGGAAAGGCAACATATCAAATTGTCTTTGGAAAAGTATAGTTGCAGCTACTCAATGCTCTCTTAACTCTATACGTTCAATAGTAAAAGGTTCTTTGCCTGGAAATTCTTTTCTTCCTAATCCTTCACACACACACACACACACACACACACACACACATGAACAGACAGGTATGTGTGATTTATTCCTACTTAACCTTCACCTGAGAGCTTACCATTTCATCATTTGCAAATTCATGATTATCTTACTTTAGATTTCTTTATATATATTTCCTAACTACTCCCTCATCACTCTCTATTTTCTCTAAGGAAATACTTACCACATTGTGTTACAGATTTTATTTTATTTTTTTCTCCTCAGTTAAAATGGATAATGTTCCTATTCTATTTGAGCAAAAAACAATCAGCATAAATCAAAAACAGTTATGCATGTTAGGAAAAATTAAATATGCTAGTTTTGTATAAGCTGATAGAAATTGATAATATCTTGGTGGTCTACTTTAAAGGAGATGATCAATGAAGATTTTGCTGTAGAGATAACCTTTAAGTAAGATATAATTATCAAGAAAGTATTAATGCAAAGTTCTAGTAAATGGTTCTCAAATTTAGCCTGCATCTTATTCACCTAAGAGTTTATTATTTCATAAAAGGCAAACTGGCTATGACACAATCCCAGAGTTTTGATTTGGTAGGTTGTGGTGGGCCCAAGAATTTGCATTTCTAACAAGTTCCCTGATGATGCTAATGCTGTTGGTCTGGGAACAGTGTTTGAGAACCACTACTCCTATGGGACAGTATTACTGGCATAGTGATAAGACTTAGAACTCACAATGAGATTGGCACATGTGAGAAAAGGTATCTGGCCAATTTGGTTGTGGCATAATGAGTAGGAATAAAAGTGATGTAATATGAGTTCAAAGAGTCAGATAGGGCACTGAAAGGCCTTTGTAAGTATTTTATATTTTATTCTACTTAAGATTAAATGTCAGTAGAGGGTTTTAAAGCAAGGTAATCATGATTATCCATTCAGTTTTAAAGTTCATTCACGCTGGTATCTGTGAAAAGATTGGATTGTAGGCACATAGGAAAAACAAGGAAAATAAATAACAGGCAATTTTATTAGTCCAGTTGAGGCATAATACTGCTTTCAACTAGATATTTTGTCAAAATCAAAAAACATGGACAGATTTGGTACATATTCCAAAGGATGGAAACAGGGATGGGGGTGGGGAACCTGTGGCCTTCTAGGTCCTTAAGTGCAGATTTTTGACTGAATCCAAATATCAAAAGAGAATAAAAGGTTTGAAAAAATGGAGTCAGGTAGAGCAAACAAATTTTCATGTTTTGCTGTAGATGAAAGCAGAAAAGTAAACATTCAGTAGTTGGCCTGGAATGTGGTATCAAAGGATAAATTTTTGGTTTTAGAGATGGATTCCCTTATAACCTGTTTTATGCTGATAAGAATTATCCAATTGAGAGGAAGAAATCAATGATGTTTATCTAAAAATAATCAGAATCTAATTTCAACCTTTTTCACCCAAAGAAATTTATCACTCTTTACAAATATCTCCATTTCCCATTTTCTGCTTTGCTATTACTGTACTTATTTCTCAACACATATTTAGACCAGTATTTTTTATGTTATTCTTTGGACATTATCTGCTTCAAATATTGCATAATGTCCTCTTGAATTATTATTGTTGCTATTTTCTTGAATATGTCATCTAGTAATTTTTTCAGGTATGGATCATATGTGGTAACATTTATGAATCATGCTTTATCAAAAAATCTTTTATTTTGTTCCTAGTTATTTGTTAATTTATCAGGCTATAAAAATCTGGGCTTTACATAATTTTCTTTCAGAAGAATGAGCATATTTTTCTCCATCCATTGTTGTAATGAATTTTTTAATCCTTGCCAGTTTAAAGATATTATCTTGATACAACTAGATGTTGTGTCTTCATTTATTCACCCCACTTAGCAATTAGTTGACCCTAACATTTTTTTCATTTTTTCTAATTTTAATTTCATCTCTTCTCTTCTCCTTTTAAAAATATTTTTTCCGGGAGCTCCTATTAGAAAAATATTGGAACTTCTGTACCGCCATATAAATGTTCCATATCCCTTGAATTTTTCTTTCTTACTTTTCATCTGTTGACTTTTACACTATGAATGAGTTAGAGCTGTCTGTTGCAAATGGCAAGAAATTCACTCAAACTTTCTCAGTCTAAAAGGGAATTTATGGGCTCATGTAGATGGGAAGTCAAGGGTAGTGCTGACTACAGATCAACCTGATGCAGTTTCAAAGTCCCAGAACTTGGTTCTTACAGTCTCTTACTTCAGCTAAACTTTTTGGGTTGTTTTCTTTTTCAGAGAGTATTTGTCCTCGCAGTCTCAAGAGGGCACTAGTAGAACCTCCATAGCTCCCACTTCACTAGACTCAGAAGAACTGAGAGAAGAGAGGTGGATTTTCAAAAGAAAATTAAGGCGTTGTTATCACAAGCAGAAGACGGAGGGTAGCAGTTCTGCTTTGAAAAACAACAAAACAATAGCCACAGAATGCACACCACAATTTGAAAGAATTCTTGGGTTCATTGATTTTTCTCTTTAGCTGTTCCCATTTTGTTATTTTGCTCCTACTGCTAGATCTGGTGTGACAGTAACTATCCTCTGGCTTAGAGGGCTTCCTGGTACTCCTACATGTTTTCAGCCAGTTAGCCAGTTCTGTCTCTGTTCCCTGTGTCTCACACTGATCCTGACTGGTAGTGGACAGCTCTGCTACCCTGCTAGACATTGTTAACCAAATGTTGATTTGCTTGGCAGATTCTATAGCAATATTCTAAACATTCATCCAAATGAACTCAGCTGATAATTCTAGAAAATCATATCATTATCTTTTGAATTATTCTGTTCCTGCTCATTGTGAGTTGAATTAATAGTTTTTCTTTCTTTCAAATCCCTGTGTCTTTTCACATAAATATACCTTATTTTTTGTATCTCTCAGTTTTGGATTTGGGGCAAGATGAAGAGGCTGTAGCTCTATGTGTTACTCAGTCTTCACCTCTTGCTTCTATCCATAGCAACAAAATATACCCTATATTCTGTTACCACCCGTTCATTCCTCCATACTCTGGCCACCTTGTTACTTTCCAAAAAATACTATGGATTTTCTTTTACAGAGATGAAACTTCTTTTTGTAAACATTTAATGATAAATATCTATGTAACTGATTGTAAAACATTAATTTTTCATGATAGTATTCAATTTCTTGCCTACTCTCAGCATGTTTGCTTCTTTACATATGTGTGCTTTTAATTTCATTTATATTGTGGGCTAAAATTAATTCCATAGGACATTTGAAATTATAGTAAAGATCAATAAATATTGCTAGATTTAAATTGATATGTTTATGAGTTTTCAGAAAAATTGTTTTATAGCAAAGAAAATACATTTAGTTATATAAATATAACTAATTGAATATTATATTTTTCTAAGTGAATTATTACTTAAAAATATCTATGAAATATCTATGTTTTAATAGTCATATATACTACTGAATAATTGCATTTAAATGGTTTTGGAAAAAGGAGAAATGTGCTTTGTTCAATTGTCTTTTAGCTGATGTTCTATATTCTTTCCATGTTTATTCATCTTTAGAATCACAGAGCAGCTTTCTTATCTAGTATTGTTCTCCCACAGCAGGTTCAACTTACAGGCTACATTTATTCAGCATTTAAAGCTCAGCTGGTATAATTTACAGTGTTCTATAGAGTAGTTTCTCTTTTTCTGTGTGTAGTATAGAAGGTACTTGCCAGAGAGACTTAATAATCACATGAATTTAAAAAGAATAAGCAGCTAACAATATTATTGTAAGCAATTATATAATTAACATACATCTACTAATCCACTCTGCCAAATAAAGACCCATAAATAAATAAATAAATAGATAAATGTTATACTTCACTATTTTAATGCAGATAGGAGAAAATTTAGCAAGAGTTGTTACTACATTAATGTCCTTGTATGTATGATCATAACAACCAAAATATATAATTATAGAAACCCTTTTAGATTAAGGCTATCAAAATCTTGAATAAATGATTGACCATTTTATTTTACTGAAACTACTAGCCAATTCAGAATAAACACATTTTGGAAAGTGTTTTCTCCAAATCCCAAGTGGGAAATAACTGAAGATTTAATGAACTCTAATTTTTATCTG
The DNA here is from genome assembly GCA_023783475.1 of Daubentonia madagascariensis. Lineage (NCBI taxonomy): Eukaryota > Metazoa > Chordata > Mammalia > Primates > Daubentoniidae > Daubentonia > Daubentonia madagascariensis. The sequence continues at coordinate 32,570,904 of JAKFHU010001569.1, forward strand.
GTGGCCAGATAAGAAGAGTTCAAAGCCGAGCAAACCCTAGGGTTTGTCTCCGTGGCTTATTTACTTATTACAACAGGTATATAATCAAGCCAAGTTTGCTCTGCCATGAATGAAATAATCACTATTACCTGATTTTTGTAAGGGATAAGCATATCTGCAATCCATTCATCATAGAACAGGTACATTGTTCTGCTAAAAAAGACATACGACAATTGTAAATGGCTCTTAACTGTCTTCTAAAATTTTACTAGTTAGGCCTTAGGAAATCAAATCTGTTTGTTAATAAAATAACCATAACCTGTTTGTTAATAAAAGTAAGATTTTATAGGAATGATTTTTGAGAGTTTAGTGGTACCAAATTTCCATCTGCTTAACTGAGATCACCAGACTTATTTAGTTTGAACTGTTTGAACAAAGTTGAATAAGCTCTTACTTGAAGATTAGAATAGCACTGTGAGAAGTATAGTATATAAAACTAAATATCAAACTAAGTATCAAAACAAGTGAATTGGTCTGTGACAAATAAAGTACCCATATAAATTTTGCCTTTGCCATGGTGTATATATAGTCAACATAAAATGTTAACAATATTATTACATCACTATTTTGATTACATGTGAGGAAAAAAATTGGTTTGAATCTCTTCCTTTGATTTTTGTATTGAATTAACTAGGTGATTTTGTAAAAGACAACTTAAAAGGAGCAGCATATTAACTTAAAATATATGCTGTCTGAACAGAAAACTTAAATGAAGAAGGATGGGAGGAAAGAATACGAAAGAACTGTGTAAAAATAAAATTTTGTGAAACCTAATGGGGAAAAAATACTGAGCCATAGAAGGAAGTACTGGTAAAATAACATATAAGTACAGACAGTAATTCGTTTTGCTTGTCAAACATCTTAGAGCAACACGTGAAATTGTCTAAGACTCTCAGTTCTTCTGTATATTTACACATTTTAGTAAAAACATATTATTTCCATAGAAACCAGTGGCAGTACAGATACCATTAAATATCACTCTGTGAATAAAGATCGAAGGAATAGAAGAACTATCTGTACTTCTTCAGGATATTTCCAGAACTTTTATGGAAAAGAGATTAAAGACATGGTAATCTAAAACCAATTACACCCTAACTAAAATGCATCTCTTTATTACGGGTTAATGAAATATAGTACAATTACGGCTGATTTGACTATGAAATGGAACTCCATGCAGTCTCTTTGAAATGTTTGTCAACACTTCAGAGTGAACTCCTCCCAATAAACCGTCTGCTTATAGTTTACTTGAATCCCATTACCAGCAATTTGTACCAAATCTGTACAATAAGGAAATGGATTTATATGATCTGCCTACTAAGATACTGTACATAATATTTCTTAAACAAATTACCTTTTAATAGTCACATACCTTACTGTTATTGATGACATAGCTATGTGTTTTTATCTAGAAAATAAATAACATAGCACTATGAAATCATGACCTGTCCTATTACATAAAAATGTACATTTTTTTTGTCTTTCACTGCGAGTACATTTGAACTTTGTCACCTGGCTCATTCTGAACCGAGATGGCTATCCCCTTACACATCTTGTTTTTAAAAAATTCAACCTCCTGTAGCTTAGTTGCTTTATTCGAATGTAATGAATTACTGGGTGATAACCTAATCATCTGATACTGAGTTTTGAAAGCAAGATACTGTTTTGACAGCAGGTAGGCTTTTAGTTTGTGACCGCAGTGGAAATTTGTTTCCTTTGTCTTCATGAACTCATTATTCCTTTATGAGTCATATTGCTCATATCATACAAATTAAGTGCATGGTGAACTGTTGGCAACTATATAAAACAATTTGAACTTGGTTTTGCTTGGATTATTAAGGATGAAGTGGGCAATATAGATGAGGTGAGGACAGCCTAAATTAATTGTTTTGGCTCTAAACTAGTAATTGTTAGTTATTGATGGTTGCACAGATTCACCCTTCTATAGAATACAAGGACATATGTAAATATTTGAAGGTGTCTTAAAGAGATTTTTTTTTAGCCACATGTTCCTACATGTGCTTATAATTAGAACATCTAGAGAGGATTTCATTTTATTTATTTGTTTGGGTTTTATTTTTGTTTTGTTTTGCTTATTCTTAGAGGAGGGATCCTGGGGCCCCAGTCCCAGAGATCTAGAGATACTGGTTCATATATCCATGACAAGTTCTGAATATCTATGTTTGAAAGTTCCTTAGAATATCCTTGTGACTGTGTAAGTTTGAAATCATATTTTAAGGCCAACTCTTAACCAGTTAACTTGATGTTTTGGCTCACTTTGTAAATGTGTTTGATATCTAGAATATGTAAGATTTCTCATTTGATAGGAATTGTCCTACAGCATGGGTTAGTTAGTATTATTCTAATATGAGATGAAGAAGATATCTGTTTAATTTCATAAAGATGTGGGGAAATAAATACTCATGTGTATGTTTTTCCATTTAATCAATATCTACTTTCAAAAAAAGTATTTTAATTTCTCAAAGATTTAAAATTTGTGACAGTAAGAAGACTAGAGAAAAATTTTTACCATGTACAATATAATATTATATTGTCAGACTTTAATTCTTACTTTTCCCATTCATTCTTATTTTAAATTATCAACTTAACAAACACTTTATATAGCATTTACTGTCTGCCAAGCTCTTTTCTAAGCACTTTACAAATAATGACTAATTTAATCTTCAAAATAGCCCTATAAGTTAAGTGCTATTTTTACCCCCATTTACAGATGAAGAAACTGAAGCATATAGATGTGCTATTAATTATTTTTCCAGTCACACAGCTGATAAATATTAGAACCAGAAGGGATTTAATTCTAGGTATTCTCTGGCTCCTGAATCTGTGGGTTAAGCACTGGAAAGGAACACCTACCATCAAAATGTATATGAAGCAGCTTTGTAACACTGCAGTGATTAATACAATTTTAATTTGGAATGCCTAAAATATTAATCTTATAACAATAGTTAATTTGTATTTATTTTACACAATACCACATAAATAGATATCTCTAAATCCTGATATACTGATTTTTTTACTCTGTTCTCAGTGGTCAATCTTTATCATGGAGCTTGATTGATTCACCTCTTGGTCTTTATTAGACTGAACACTCGTAGCTATCTTAGCCTTTCTCTGGAATCTCTACATCTGTTTTGACTGAGACCTTTACTGGTGCCCACGTCACAAAACTGATCATAAGGAAGAATATGGTAAATACATCCACGATGTTAGAGATTCATTTAGTCCACTGGAAATGGGACAGCAAGACTAAGCTCAGTCCTTTGAAGGCCAGGAGATATTGTCTGCTTATGGTACAGAAGGAAGAAAGATACTGCATTTGTTTGTCAGGGCTGCTGTGAAAATGTACCACACACTGAGGGGGAGGACTAAAAAAATAGTTTAAGTACTTATAGTTTTGAAGCCTAGAATTCCAAATTTAGGAATCAGTGCATGTGTGTGTGTGTGTGTGTACCTATTTTGGTATGGGAGGATGTCAAAAGTTCAACAGGCTGTTATTTAGCATCTAGTATGAGCAGGTGTCATGCCCTCAGATAAAGGATGAAGAGGTGGTCATTAGCATCTCTACCAGAGAGTCTCACAGTGTCTGGATGGCCTAAAGCTTTTGGATCTCTTTGATTGAATTTTGCCTACTGCTTCAAGACATTTGACCTGAGTGTTCTTCCTAGAATCTTAATAAATTGATACTGATATCTGTATTATTTGGATCATAGAGAACATAGAGCCCTGCTTGCTCCCATATCTCTTGGATTATCTCAAACATTGGGATGAATAGAACTCCATATCCTCCTTCAGAGATCTGGGGCTAGGATGCAGGCTTTGAAATGTTCAATCAACACATGAAAACTTGTAATGTGTTTATGAACATTTGAACATATTACTCTAAGTTCAAATTCCTCAAAGGAGGAAAGATAATTCAGGAAAATGTGGTTTACCCAACCCAAACTTGCAAAACACCTCTCCTCACTTCCAATCCCTCCCTAAATTCATTTTTAGTGATGTTTCCATAATGAAGTTTCTAAAATGCAAATATGATTCTATTATTTCTGTCCTTAAAATCCTTTGAGTTTCTGCATAGCCTACTGATGAAGTCCCAATTCTTTGATATTTAAGAGTCTTCATGACCTGAGCTCATGTCTTAAAAACCCTGTCCTTGTGGACTACAATATAGCCATATCGTACAACTAGAAAGATTCTGAATGATTCACTTTCTTTTTCTTTATCATGTCTTTTTGCATGCTGATTTTCTGTCTTGACCAAATTGTTATAACGTTATTTTTTTCATTCCTTCCCACCAAGTTTAAACGGTGTGGTGAAGTTCAACAATTTAAAAAGAGACATAGTGTGCACTCATGAACTTTGCTGAGACAAGAAAAGGCTATAAATATATTTTACATAAATCACTTTAAAATAATTATCACATAATTATAATTTATTTGAGAAAATGTTTTGACAACTGAAGGAATTAATGTTTTTATACTGTTCCATAAAGATATAGCCAAAATTTGAAGTAAGTTAACTTCTACTACAAGTTTGTCAAATTTTCTAAAACTATAAGAAGTTTATTAGATGTTCTGTATATTCTCTTGAACATTTTTTGAAATTTTTGTTTCCAGTGCCTATGTATTGAGCACAGTCTTTAAATTATTACTTGGAACCATGTTTATGAGTAATCAGTGTGTATTCTACTAAGCGCAAGCTAAATCTTATTTATATAATCTAACAAACAAAAGGAAAACATGTATGTATGAAATATAATGTTACTGGCGGGTGATATGAACACCTCTGTTCTTGTCTTCCTGTGATCGAAGAATGAAAGTGAGGGACACGGCAGTTCGTGTAAGCAAGCAAAAAGTTTAATCAGCAAGTGATAGTACACTCCAAAAGGGGTAGGAGCCAGCACATGTCCCAGCAGGCAGTGGCACTGGGCTCTGTGTCATCCATTTTTCTCTTGTCTGGCCTCTCCTCCTTCGTGATGTTATTTCTTCTCCTTTTTTTCTGGACCAGTGGGGTGTTGTCTCCTTCCAGTTGTCACGTAGGGGAGTTTCTCACCTGATGTGGTTGGGGAGCAGATGTGTCGTGGTGCCCAAAGCCCGCTGGAGGCGGTGGGCAAACTGCAACGTCCTATAATGTGCTCTGTGTTGTTTCTGTTATGTTTCTTGTGACACTTGCAGTTACTGTAATCTTGTTATTGTTACGGTATGTTCTCTTACTCAGCATCCCATTTGTTTACATTGTCTGTTTTCGTATCTTCTTTACTCATGTCTCACTTTCCTACTTACCCTAACATTCTCTGACACTTGTGGTCATCCTTATCTTGTCCTTGTTACAGTATGTTCTCTTACTCAACATCTCGTTTGTGCACACTGCCCGTTCTGCACTTTCTCTGCTCATGTCTTACTTTCCTACCTGAGATAACATATAATAAAACAGTTTAAATGCTTAAGTTTACATCATCCTACATATTAATTATTAAATGAAGTAATATTTTTTTTGGTAAGGTAGACTCAGAAGGACCTCTCCCAGGCCTTACTTAGTTAGCCATTAATCTATTACTAAATGTTATTAAATGAAAAATAATTTTACCTTCCCTACATAATTAATAATTCACAGCTTTCCTTAATTCAAATAGATGTGCTCCCTTCACCTCCCCCCATTTATTCATAGAAGAAAATACATTTTTCAAAGCACAATGGTGTGTTAAGGCACTGGGGGAAACAGCAATTGATCTATGAATTTTCAGGAACACAGACTTAGTTGTGCTGCTGAATATCTAAAAGTTTTTTGGTCACCATATGTGGTTGGGACTGAAGAAATTTCAGAACATTAGTACATGTCTTATGACAGGATGTAGGGTACTAATGTCCTGAAATTGTTGTAAGAAACAAACCTCGGGGAAAAAAGAATGCCATGGGTGTAGGTCAGTATTAATAATAAAGAGGTGAGTATTGAACTGTCCTGAGAACATTCATGCTCAAAATGCTTCAAGTTAGCATGTCTCCTGATTCTGATCATGGTTTTACTTTGATTATTTTACAAAGTATTATTATGTTTGACAGATTCGTTTAAAATTGTGGTTTTTGTAATAAATTCAGACGTAATATATTTGAAATCTATGTTCATTAATAAAGATGCAAAACATTGAACAGTCTAAAATAAAATAAAGACAAATAGGAAAATATAAACTGCCAGTTGGATACATAATTCAAAAATGTAAGTGTAAATGTACTTCTAATTATACCTCCCATTAGTCTTACACAATATAGAACATGTTCTAAGTGGTTCAGCAATATGACTATAGTATCCTCATTTTCTATAGAAGATTCTCATTCTTATTCATGTTATTTTTTATGTTTGTTAAGTGCCAATGATATTAATTCTCTACCTGAATCAGTGTAGGAAGAATGTCTGCTGTTGTCTCCATTTGTTGTGGTTAATTTAGTAGAAAATAGCTAACCCCAGGGGGTGTCATGAATTATACCTATTTGCTATTGTCCAATGTTTGAAGTAGTGCACCAGGCAAAAATAATTCAGCAACTGACAAGCAGTGCCCAGATACTCTCTCTGTAATAGTGTCAAGTTAATTCATTTTCATGTTTCTCTGAGCTACAAATTTTAGCTTTCCCTGGTAGAGAAATGTGTATGTGTACATATATATATATTCCCTGAAGTATATAGCACTTTTTATTACTTGCACTGGTTATGTAAAAATGCAATTATTAAGGATCATCATTCATTTTGTATTCTATTTTCACTTTGTGAAAGGAGAAAGGAAAATGGAAAGTAAAACATTTTTCGTCAGCACAGGGTCTTCAGGATGCTTCAAAAGTACTGAATGGGAGTGACATTTTGATTTTAGGGTCAATATTCCACAGCCTGTTGCTGACAGAGGAAGGCAGGGCCATCCCGTAATGAGGCCCTCAGGGTTTGAGAGGCCTGTGTTCTGTGATGGCAAGTTTTATCTCTGGGGGCCTTCCATCCAAGGAGAGAATCTCGGGTGAATTCAAAATGAAAGAGAGTTTTATCTGATAAGAGTTCATATAGGAGGTAGAGGTAAAAACCATGAATTTGGAAGAAAAGCTGTAAGAAAATTTAACTTCTTGTTTTTGTGGTTCATCTGAATTCAGCGAGTCATGTATTATGGGAAGAATGTTTGTGTTAGGATTGTTCTGCTTGGACAGACAAGGAACACTGGTTGGGGTTTGAGAAATAGATTCACGGAATGTGTATATGAAAATCTGATTGCAGGAGAGAGCAAGTTATTAATCTCTGTATTAGTTTCCTAAAGCTGCTGTTGCAAAATACTATATAATGGGCGGATGAAAACAACAGAATTTTGTTATCTCACATTTCTGGAGGCAAGAAATCTGACAGCAAAGGGTGGGTGGGGCCATGCTCCCTCTGAAGGCTGAAGGGAAGAATTTTTCCTTGTTCTGCTAACTTCTGGTGGTTGCTGGTGATCCTTGGTATTTCTTGACTTACAGCTGCATCTATTCAATTTCTGCTTCTGTCTTCACGTTGCTGTCTCTTCTTTGTGTGTATCTGGTGTCTGAAAATCTCCCTTTCTTAATAAAGCACCCGTCATTGGATTTAGGGCCAATCCTAATCTAACACAACTTCATCTTAATTTGATTACACCTGCAAAGGCCCTATGTCCAAATAAGGTCACATTCACAGGTACTCAGGGTTAGGACTTCCAGATGTCTTTTGTAGGGCATTTAACTCAACTCACAACAGTCACTTTATAACAATTAAATGAGGAATGTAAATAATTATTTAAGAGGAATCATTTGGGGGCAGCGAGAATAGAATGAAACAAAAAGTGCCCCAAAATAGGGACTTATAAAAATGAGAAACACGTTTTTTAAAAACCTAGAAGAACATTCAAATAATAATGATGGCTGCATTCACCTGCAGGAAGAGAGCTTCTGCTTAAAGACCTGGAGCCCAAACCTGTCTCTGCCACTAGTAGGGTTAGGATGAGACTTACTTTCCTTAAATACAAAATGGGAAAAAATGCAGATTTTTGAAAAGATTAAATGACAAAAATAGTGCAGAAATATTAGCCCCATTTTGACACATGGCAGGTATATAAACACCAGATGAATCTGAATGTGCAAAATAAGAGTGGATTATATAAGTGTCGAGACTATTGAATCTAATCAGAAAATTTAAAACACTTGTATCAATTAAGGTATCTGGAAATGTTGGTTGAAAATTACTTTGCTGATAAGCTATTTAAGTGAGAACTAGTATGCAGCCTTTCTCTTGGTATATATTTTTATCTTCAGGCTGTGTTGAGGGATTTATGAAAGATGAATAAGATCAATAACAAATTTATGCAACTACCTATTTCAAATGTTTTAAGTGTGTTACTTTCTTTCCTTCAAAATATCTAGCCTTTTCTCTACATCCTTTCTGTTACCCTTATAGGATTTGATACCAGAGACACATTAATATTATTTTTTTATAAAAATATATATAGAATACAACTGTTTGTGTAACAAAAATGGAGAACATTTCTCCAAAAAAGAAACAGAGAAGGAATAAGCCAGGAATAAATTGAATTGATTTTCAACAAAAGGGTGGTTGTGAATAGGATGAATGAACTGTGAAGTGTATAGAATTCTTCTGAGGACACCACTTTCTACCATTTTGCCTTCTGAATTATGCTAAAGTTTTCCATATTTAAAACAGAAAATTAAGATCATGGGATGAAAAATTCCTAAAATTGAATAGGAACACAAAAATATAACTTTATATAAAATTGATAGTCACATTGAAGAAGAAAAATAATCCAATTATCTTTGAACACAATATTCTGGAGAGTATCAGCCAGATATAGTCTAAGGACAAGAAGAAGTGAAAAAATATCTTGAAATTAGTTACTAGCTTTGTCATCGTTAGTAGATTTGGAGTAAACATAACAAAACCACTTTTGTGTATATTATGAGTGAGAAAATAGGTTAATAGATTGGTATTTTCTGGAATCAAAATTTTTACTATGGAAAAAATAATTTGTCTGATGTGGTGGACTAGGAAAAACATTGTTGTTTATGTAGAATCCCTTCCAAAAGTGTTTAACCTGAATATAATCATTAGTAAATAATTGCATATGCCTTAATTTAGAGTCACTCTGCAAAATAAATCTGGCTTCAAGTTTTCAAATATATCGGTATTATAAAAGAAAAAAAATTGGAAGAACTGTCTGGAATAAAAAAGACTTAAGAGTCATGACAAATAAATGCAAAACAAGACCTTTGTTTGGATTCTATATTAATTCCAGAAAGTTGAATCTGCCCTATATATTAAATACTAATAGTGGTAAGTGTGAACAAAAGTTCTCTGAAAAGGAATTTGGAGGAAAGAGATTTTATTCCACCGATCAGTTTGCAAATTGGGGAGATGCAGCCTTTAGTGCAAAATAAAGGTACAGTTCTAGAGAAGAAAGGGAAGGTTCAGGTTTTATAACAAAGTTTCCCACCCGGGTTCCCAATCCGGTCCATTTATGCAAATGAAAGGTTAAAACGTGCTTAGTTCTGATTGGTGAATGCAGCTGAGCCTGCTTATTTAATACAGCTGAGCCTTAATTGGTTGATGCAGTTCAGTCCTGCTTGACAGAGGCAGGTGAACTCTGACTGGTTGCTTCAGGTAAGCTCTGAAAGTCCCAAAGATAAAAGGTAAGGATTTTGGCGAAATTCAGAGTACATGTGTAATCCCTGGTCTGCAAATGGCCACTTGGCTCTATTTTAAATTTAGGGCCCAGTTAGCCACTCAGAATCCATCTTGAAGGGTTGGCTCTTTCAGGTTCACATTTGTTCACGTAAGGTTAAATTTCCAGAGGCGATAATTGTATTGCGGTTATGAAGGAGGCTGTCCTTGTTCTTTGGCGATGTATGCTAAGTATTTAGGAATGATGAGTCAGGATGTCTGAACTAGCTTTCATATTTCAGTGTGAGTGTATGTGTGTGTCTATGTGTGTCTGTGTGTGTGAGGGAGGAAGAATGAGTGAAGGAGGAGGTAGGGGTAAAGGGAGAGAGAGAGAGAATAATGTAATAATTGGTGAATCTAAGTGAAGGAAAGTTGGGGCAAAATTATCCTCTAGGACTTACATTCAGGCCCGTTTTATTCCAGCTTCATCATTTCTAGGAGAATGTTTCTACAACAAAGAAGTAGTCTAGGGTACTTATTCCCAGACAAAATTTACATGAAGAAATTTGAAATGCTTCTTGGACACTGTAGTGTAAATGTCATAGAAAAATTATGGAAAAATTTGAAATCATCAAAACACAGACGCATGCCTTCTTTTATAATTGGAATTTAACTGAAAAGAAAATTATTTTTCTGAAATACCTGTTGTAGAAAAAATGAACAACTGAAACATCATTTGGGAAATAGGTTAATAGACATTAAATATCTTGCTTTCTCCAAAAAATGACATGCAATCTTGTTTTTAATACAAAGGGGGAAAAACATAAACAGGAATACAGAATTGTACATTTCCAAAATTATAAATATTTTTGTCTCTAAATTCTCACGAAGGAAAGACTAACGTATACCTTGAGGAGAAAATCCCTACTTTTCTAGGGGGATGGAATTAGACAATTAAGTAACTTTACTCTTCCTTTCTCTTATTTCTATGAATCTCTAATTAATTTTCCATGCATTGCATAATCATGCATTATTCAAGCCAGAACAAAAAAGAAACATAAAGGCAGTATCTGATATAGTGCAATGTACATTTTTTAGCACATCAGCCGTAGCAGCTACAATAGTAGAGTGTTGAAATGGGAAAGTTTGAAAGTAGATGGAAATGGCAAACAAGGGAGATTGATTTGAGTTAGTTGTAAGAGAGATGCTTCTGTTCAGCTACAACTAGAGTTGTTTTTATAGCTTGTGCATGGACTCTAGCAAATCTAGTATACACATCTAATCTACTTACGCTATTATTGATAGTCTTGAGGAACATGGCTATGCTGGCCTTTTAGAAAAAATGGACATAAACATATGATTTGAGACCCTTCTCCTGGATAGAATAAGGATCATGAGTTTTCATCTGGGAGAGCATGGCAAAGCCTCTTCAACACAGTAACATTATCAGAGTAAGAAAACTCCATTTGGAATAAAGCTGTCGAAAGGTCTTTACAGGATTCCATAGCATATTAATTGTGTGAATTTGATATTAGTCTTTATATGTTCTTATTTCACTTCCATTAAGTGAAAGGATTGGTCTAATTCAAATAACTATGTTTCTTATGTTCCAACATGAATTCTTTATGTGCGAGAACAGAATACCCATTGTACATAAATGTAGTATATAATTCCCTTGATTAAACTTTTTCTATGAATACGAATGTAAATAACAACATCAACAAAAACAACTGCATTTTATCTATATTTCCTAATTCCTATAACTCTTTTTTCTTTAACAAATTAATGGATGCTCGCCATACATTGAATATTCAGAGTTAATAGTGTGAACATTCCTCCAGGTTTGCCTGGGACTATCACAGTTCATGCCTGCTTCCCAGTGCTCCATTCAAATAACATCTTTCACTCCCAAAATCTCCCAGTTTGGACAATGATTTATATAATCATGCTGCTAATATGCCCACATACCCAGTGCTCCCACTGGTTCAGTTTCTCAGTAAGAATTTATCTGTTTAGTGCCAAACTGTTCATTCTAGTTACACTTTTTATTGAAATCAGGTACTTTAATGAAGGAACATATAAACTAAGACATATGAATAGAGAAAAATGTTCTTACTTTAATGGAAACTGGTGGAATAATTTTTAAGACTTAATAATAATTTGCTAATAATGCTATCCAAGTAAGTATGAGTACAAAACTGTAAAATATATTTTAATTTTGAAAATTGATACTTATGTCTACATCAGATGGTGATTCCTGTATTTTTTTCATTTTATGTTTAAAAATATTTACTATATAGGTATTTATCAGTCACTACTGGAACATACTATTTAAATTAACTGACCAATTTCTAGTCACTACATAACCATGCTCTACTTCAAATTGCTAACATTGTTAGCATATATTTCAAATTATTAAATATCATTCTGCTTTGAATTACTTCAAATAGAAAAGTATGATTGGTTCCTTTTCACTATTTCAAGTATCATTCTTTGGTAACAATGTAATCTTTCTCCTTTTTTTCTCTTCTATCAAAAATTTTAACACCTTCCTTCCTCGTAAGTCTGTAAGTACTGAAGCCCCCTGGGCCTATTACACATTTCCTTTGCTAAGGTTTTATTTGGGAGTTTTTGATGGCATAGCATTTTTATTCTGCTCGAATGCACTCAGCCCTTGCTAGCTATCTAGTCTCAATTTCTCAGCATGGGAGAAAAATTGGCTTCTACTTCCACACATCTTGGCTTACAGAGGAATAGAAAAATATCACCAGCCACCCTGCATTTGTACCTCCTGTCATTTTCCAGTAAGTGTTCTTCTCAAGGATAAAAAAATTCTGCCCCCATTAAATATAATATATAAAATTAGAACACATTTAGTTTATTTATGAAATGCTGCCTATAACTGACATATTTCTGACACAAATTATTTCTAATCAATTTAAATTATCAAACTTGATTTCCTTCCATGAATTTTAAAATGTCTTAAAAAATAAAATTGTTGTCTGTAACAAAGTGAATTGGTGAAATCTTTTCAGCTGTGCAACACTGTGATATTGTCAAAACAAAAAATAATACAAAGTTATCCACAATTGTACTATGAATCATCAGGAATGTACTCAGCTGCAAGGAACTAGAAAAAACTCACCTTAATGACTTAAATAAATTGAATTTTATTTTCTCACTCACAAGAAGTATGAAGGAAGCAGTTGCTGATCAGCTGTTTAATGATGCTGTTAGGGACGGAGGCTCTTTTTGGTTTTTTATTTCATCTGATAACTGTTTGTGACCTCGTTGTCCCAAGATGTTCTTATAGTTCCATTCATCACATCCTACTTTTAAAAATAGACTTTATTTTTTATAGCAGTTTTAGTTACACAAAAATAATTGAGAGGAAGGTACAGAGATTTCCCAAATATCTCCTGCCCCCCCATGCCTACCCTCCCCCACTATCAACATCCCCCATCAGAATTGTACATTTGTTAGAATTGATACATCTACATTGACACATCATTATCACCCAAAGTCTATAGTTTATACTAAGGTTCACTTTTGGTGTTGTACATTCTGTCTTTGGACAAATGTATAATGAGAGGTATCCGCCATAATAGTTTCAAACGGAATAGTTTCACTGTCCTAAAACTCTTCTGTGCTCCACCTATTCATCCATCCCTCCACCTAACCCCTGGCAACCACTGAGCTTTTTAATCTCTCTATAGTTTTGCCATTTTCAGGATGTCATATAGTTGTAATCATATGGTATGTAGCCTCCTCAGATTGGCTTCTTTCACTTAGTAATATGCATTTAAATGTTCTTCATGTCTTTCTATGGCTTGATAACTCAGTTTTTTTAGCACTGAATAATATTCCATTGTCTGGATACACCATGGGGTTTATTTAGCCATTCACCTACTGAGGGACATCTGGGTTGCTTCCAAGTTTTTGCAATTGTAAAGCTTCTATAAACTTCCTTGTGCAGATGCTGTGTGTACATAAATTTTCAATTAAAATACTAAGGAGCACCATTGCTGGATCATATGGTAAGAGAATGTTTAGTTTTGTGAGAAACTGCCAAATTGTCTTCCAAAGTGGCTGTGCCATTTTGCATTCCCACCAGCAATGAATAAGAGTTCCTGTTGCTCCACGTTCTTACCAACGTTTGGTGTTGTCAGTGTTCTTGGTTTTGGTCATTCTTAAATGTGTGTAGTGGTATCTCACTGTTGCTGTTTGTAATTTTTTTATTGATACATAATAATTGTATATATTTATAGGGTACATGTGATATTTTGATATATGCACTGAATGTATCATGATCAAATCAGGGTATCTAGGATATCCATCACCTCAAACATTTACCATTTCTTTGCATTGGGAACATTTCAAATCTTCTAGCTGTTTTGAAATATACAATATGTTGTTGTTATCTAAGTCACTGTACTGTGTTATTGAACACTAGAACTTATTCCTTCTATCCAACTGTATGTTTGTACCCATTAACCAACCTCCCTTCATCCCCTCCCCTACCCTTTCCAGCTTCTGGTAACCATCATTCTATCCTATACCTTCATGAGATCAACTTTTTTAACTCCTAAATATGAGTGAGAACATGGGATATTTGTCTTTCTGTGTCTGGCTTATTTCACTTAACATAATGACCTACAGTTCCATCCATGTTGCTGCAGATGAGAAAATGTCACTCTTTTTTTTGGCTGAACAGTATACCACTGTGTGTGTGCACTGCATTTTCTTTGCTCATTCATCTGGTGATGGACACTTAGATTGATTTCATATCGTGGCTATTGTGAATAGTGCTGCAATAAACACGGGAGTGTGGGTATCCTTTTGATATTCTGATTTCCTTTTCATTGAACAAATACCCAGTAGTTGGATTGCTGGATTATATGATAGTTCTATTTTTAGTTTTTTGAGAAAACTCTATACTGTTTTCCATAATGGCTGTACTAATTAAAGGCATCAGGAACATACACTGGGGAAAGTACACCTCCTTCAATAAATGGTGCCAGGAAACCTGGATATCCATATGCAGAAGAATGAAACTAGATGCCTGCCTTTCACCATATACCAAAAAATCAACTCAAAATGGATTAAAGAATTAAATGCAAGACCTGAAGCGATACAGTGACTAGAAGAAAACATAGGGGAAACACTTTGGATACTGGACTAGGCAAAGATTTCACGGCTAAGACCTCATTGTTGTTTTAAGTAGTACCAGGGCTGTACAGAAACTATCCAGCCATGTAACCATTCTTGTTATATTAACAATGGCTGGATACTCTCTGCACAGCCCTCGTATAACTATTATATGTCCCTGATGACATATAAAGTGGTTGTTTTCTGTCTGTATAATTTCTTGGGTGAGGTACAGTTGAGGTCTTTGGCATATTTCTTAATTGAGTTGTGTGTTTTTTTATGGTCAAATTTTAAGAGTTCTTTA
Source organism: Daubentonia madagascariensis (assembly GCA_023783475.1). Lineage (NCBI taxonomy): Eukaryota > Metazoa > Chordata > Mammalia > Primates > Daubentoniidae > Daubentonia > Daubentonia madagascariensis. Next base: position 32,586,061 of record JAKFHU010001569.1, read on the forward strand.
TATATTTTGGATAATAGTTCTTTATCAGATGTGGTTTTTGCAAATATTTTTCCCCAGTCTGTGGCTTGTCTTTTCATTCTGTTAATGGTGTCTTTTGCAGAGTAGAAAAAATTAATTTTAATGAATTTCAGCTTATCAATTCTATATTTCATGGATCATCCCTTTGGTATTTTTATCTAAAAAGTCATTTCTAAGTCCAAGGTCATCTAGTTTTTCACCTCTGTTATTTTCTAAACACTTTATAGTTTTGCATGTTACATTTAGGCCTGTGATCTATTTTGAGTTAATTTATATGAAAGGTGTAAGGTCTGTGTTCCAGCACCATTTGTTGAAAAAACTATCGTTAGTTTGTTGTATTGCCTTCACTCCTTTGTCAAAGATCAGTTGACTATATTTATGTGGGTCTACTTCTGGCTCTTTATTCTGTTTTATTACCAGTTCATCTTTCCCACACTGTCTTGATTACCATAGATTTATAGTAAGTCTTGAAGTCAGGTAGTGTTAGTCCTCCAACTTTGTCCTCCTTCAATATTGTATTGGCTATTCTGGGTCTTTTACTTTTTTGTATAAACTTAGAATAGGTTTGTCAGTGTCTATAAAACATTTTTAAATTTTGATTGGAATAGCATTGAATCTATAGATTAATTTGGAAAGAACTGACATCTTGACACCATATGCCATTTTAAGGCAAGAAAAAATGGACAGTCACTTGCATCTCTACCTTTTTATTGGGTAAACTTATCACAAAATACTTTCATTCATATTCTATTTCTCAAAATTGTATCATATATCCACTCTTAGATGCAGAAGGAAAGTAGAGAAATTGTGTACTTAACTTTCTAGCTTCAAAGTAGGAAAAAAAAGGGGAAAAGTTTGAAATTAGTGTTGAAATTAGCCAGCCTGCAAGGTATTTCACAAAGCTGCACAAGGGCTTAATATACCCCTACACAGGAAGGATTAAAATAATTTGTCCCATCACCATGAAAAAATATTTCCTACCTCAATGACTTTCCTTAAAAGCCTTCATACAGCTTCTGTACTAGAACCAGGAAGAATTCACAGTGTCTGCAGAAAGTAAATGTTTGCATTATTCTTTATGTTTCATTATCAATGACACAGAATTGGCACAGACCAGGCACCGAGTACACATTTGATAGATGAAAGAATAAATGCCCCCCAAGAAAGTCTAGCAGGATGTAACTATTAGGGGATACAGATCTTGTTAAAGAGAGATACCTTTCTTAAATGTATATTTACCCATTTATTTATTAATTCAAGAAGGATTTTCAGTAGCTAATATGTAAAAATTATTTTGATAGGAGTTGCGAGAGAAGAAAATAAATATATGAATCTAGTTTCAGTCCCAAAGGCATGAATTTTTCAATGAATTAAAAGTGAAAGGACATATATATTCTATACTTAGCTAAAATTATCAAATAAACAATCAAAATTTAAAAAACAAACACATAAATAAGTGTTATTCAAGTCAAAGAAAAATAAGGACATGCGAGTTTGGAGGGAAATATTATTCATGAAATAGGGGGTCAGAAAACACTTTATGAAAATGGTAATCCAAGATCACTTCAGAGCAGTTAATAGAAGTGTATAGCCCTCCCTCTGTGAGTAAGAAAAATTGGCAACTCTATTAATTCTTGCCAGTAGATACAGTGGCAAGATTTTATATTGCTGTGAGTTCCAAAGACATGAGGAGGAGAATCAGAATTTATGATATGATATTGTAGAAAGCAAGGATGTGTATGTTCATTTAAGTGAATTGCTTCTCTCCAAAGAGCTTACATTGCTAATAGTTTTAACAATGAAAGAATAAACATAATTTCTGGCCATAAAGATTAAAAGCCACATGTAATAATAATGGATTGCTAATTCGAACATGGAAGATAAGAGATTTAGTATTTGGAATAGAATTATCAAAACTTTAGGAGCTGTGACAGGAGACCATTTTCCCTAGCCCCAGCAGGAGACTGAGGCAGAATGAGCAACTGAACTAAATCTGTGTGAAAATAAATGCAACTGGAAGCAAATAATTATTTAAATGGGTACTATTTCAGGTTTTACAATATGGAAATTGGTCCTCATTCTCTGTTCCATTAAAATCATCATTTATAATTATTGTGATGTTAAAATGTATGAGTATCAGATTTGTGTGGATCAAATTTTTCCTCCACTGATTTATAATCTCTTTGAGCTCTCGAGTCAATGATTGATTCTATTACTGTGCTTTCTAAGGTGCTTTATCTTTATTGAGCATTCTTCTTAAGTCTAATTTCCCCCAAGATTCTGTCTTTCCCTTTTATTCATTCACCAGGTATTTATCTAGTACCTATTATTGGCCAACTATGGTTCTAAACATTGACTTCATGTGGGTTTTTTTTTTTTTTTTGCCATTTTGTACATTTTATTCACAGTATTTAAGATGAGATTATAGAAGCACACACAAAAGATAGTAAAAGTCATTAGTGGTGAATGTTGAAATGGAGAGGACACAGAGGGATTCAGCAGTTGACAAGATGTCAGGATAATGAGACAGAAGTAGTGAGATGGAGAAACTAAAGATTCTTCTCACTGTGGAGAAGTATATCTTAGAATACTAAACTAGTTTAATCCCAGTGCCTTGGGAGGCTGAAGTGGGAGGATCACTTGAGTTTAGGAGTTTGAGACCAGCCTGGGCAACGTAGCAAGACACCGTCTCCACAAAAAATAAATATAAAAATAAACTAGCTCGGCATGGTGGTGCACACCTGTAGTCTACTTAGGAGGCTGAGGCAGGAGGATCGCTTGAGCCCAGAAACTAGAGGTTGCAGTGAGTATGATCACGCCACTGCTCTCCAGTCTGGGTGACAGAGTGAGATCCTGTCTTGAAAAAAAAATTAATCTAGTTTATCTTTGTATTTTCCTACCTCTTTTTTTCCTCCCCTTGTTTTCCACGGACTTTTCTATCATCTAGCCTATATATAGGGAAAAAGTAATTATTCAAAAAACTATTTCGTCTTCAAAATAAATAATACATCATTCAACTGTATATGAAGTTCTCAGCTAATGGAGCAATAACATTTACAGTTTTTCTGGTACACAAGAGACTATGGGATCAAAAAAGAGTGAAATTCATTTAGAAGAGCCATTCGATCTAAATGAAAAGTAATGCCTTGCAGAGTGATATGTAATCAAAACTTCTGCAATTTGTCTTCTTAAAATGACTACAAACTTATAAAGTAAAGGATAATATTTTGTAGGATTATTTGTGACATCTGGTTTTCATGAGCAAGTGACATTAGGTTTGCCCATGTAGAATGGTAAATGTCAATGAGTACAAGTTATATATTCATCATCAAACTTTTTGAGTATTTGAATTTGGTATTAAAATTTACATAAAACATGACTTTCCCATTTTGAAGCAATTCCTGCAAAAAGATTATCACAAAATAAATGTTTCCAAAAATAAGTTAAATAAACAGATTTACTTTACAAAAAATAATTACAGAATCAGTATAGCAAGAACATTCAGACAACTCTCAATTATGCTGACTCTCAGATAACTTATTTCCTGCAAATATTTCATATGTAACTAACCTATAATTTACCATGTTTCCTAATGACCATGCCACCTGGCTGCATGGAAGCATTAGTGGGCTTACCGTGGCATGATACAAGTGGCTGTTACTCCAAGTGAACGGGAAAGAAAGCAACATCAAACACTTCTCCCACTGCCACCTAAGACTGGAAACAGCTCTCTCTAGCCGCTTAGATCCGAGAAAATTTGTTTTTCAACTCTACATGAAAGTATTCTGCATGTTAAACTTGAAAAGTAATTATAAATAATCCTATGCTTGTAGAGAATCAGAAAAAAAGAGCTAGCTAATTGCTGGCCATCTCTCAGATTTGACCACATGTTAAAGCAAGAACTCTTTTTCTGTACCTTGGCTTCACTATTAGAACAGACAAAGGCAGAGGGGATGAATTTGTCTTAATGCAGTGTTAATAATAATACTTACAAACTTAACAAATGCTAAGTTGGGACAATTGTTCTAAATTATTGTTTAAATCTACACGTATGTTTACCCTAATTACACCTGGTGAAAGACTGTTAAATCTTCTCTTAATATTTATCTTTATTACTTTTTTTTTGGCCTCTGGCTGAGTAGGCTCTCAGCTAAAATGGCTTTAATATTTTTTCCTAAAGGAATTAAGGTGAAAACCACATATGTATATCCTCAAAAAGCAAATAACAAAACTAAATTATGAGGTTTGGGGCCGGGCGTGGTGTCTCATGCCTGTAATCTTAGCACTTTGGGAAGCCATAGTGAGAGTATTGCTTGAGTCCAGGAGCTCAAAACCAGCCTGCGCAAATAGAGAGACCTTGTCTCTACAAAAAATTAGAAAAATTAGCTGGGCCTGATGGCACATGCCTATAGTCCCAGCTACTTAGGAGGCTGAGGCAGGAGGATCACTTGAGCCAGGAGTTTGAGGTTGCAGTGAGCTACGATGACACCACTGCACTCTAGTCCAGGCAATGGAGTAAGACCCTGTCTCAAAAAACAAAACAAGATGAAAGAAATCAAATCAAAACAAAACAAAACAAAATTATGAAGTTTTTAGAAGAAATCGTATTAAAATGTCATTGAGTGGAGAGAATTAGCAGTTACTCTCAGGCTCTTGGCAAGGCAAAAAGCGTTATTACAGGTATTGATAATTCAGCAGTGTAGCTTGAAGTATAAGTGGAGGGGCGGGCAGACAGCATGAGTTACTCAAGAGAGCATGCTTCCAGCTTGCCTGATCTGAGGTCTGTGTTCTCTCTTTTTTTAAAGTATGGTTAGGTATTATATTTATTTATTTTGAATAGGTGATATATTCTTTACCTTTGTAACAGTGCCTGGCAGTTTATGCTCTGAATAAATATCTATTAAATAGAATTAAATTGAAATTGGAGAAGGACTAAATGATTTCAATTTGTACAACTGCAACAGTCAGGATCTAGTCTGGAAAATAGAGACAACACTAGGAATTCACTGGGAGGGGATTTTATATAAGAAACTGGGTACTAAGATTTTGGAAGGCTGAAAGAGCATGTGAGATCCCAGGGATATGCTAGAGCTGTGGTCCCCAAGCCCCAGGTCAGTGGCCTGTTAGGAACTGGACTGCACAGCAGGAGGTGGGTGGCAGCCGAGCAAGTAAAGCTTCATCTGTATTTACAGCCACTGCCCATCACTCACATCACCCCTTTGGCTCTGCTGCCTGTCAGATTAGCAGCGGCATTAGATTCTCATAGGAGCACAGACACTACTGTAAACTGAGCATGCGAGGGATCTAGGTTGCTCCTTATGAGAATCTAATGCCTGATGATCTGAGGTGGAGCTGAGGTGGTGATGCCAGCACTGGGGAGCAGCTGCAAATACAGATTATCATTAGCAGAGAGGTTTGCCTGCACAATAAATGTAATGCCCTTGACTTACCCCCAAACTACCCCCCATCCCCCTGGTCTGTGGAAAAATTGTCCTCCATGAAACTGGTCCTTGGTGCCAAAAATGTTGGGGACTGGTGACCTAGAGTTAATAGCTCCAGAAAGACGCTAGCCATCCTAAGACTGGGGTATCAACAGGGAAGGGGGGGGTTAGCAGAACCTAGAACTAAGGAGGAATCCACAAAGCTTGGAAACACTGGTTCTCCCTAATTCCCATAACCATTGTGAGTATTAAATGATACATTCATAAACTAAATGTATTTAAATGTCTCCAGGTCCTGGTCTGAGTGTATGCTTCTCTTTTTGTTATTTTGTCATCATTATCATTATCATCATAAAGAGAACCTAGTCTAATGTGCAGTACCTGGTAGGTAGTAAAATCCCACTCACTATTAATACTCTTAATCTCATTTCAATGACATATAGAATGTGAAACCCACTGTAAAACAATCTAAAGCTCCATTACATTAGTTTAGGATAATGACTCACATCTTATAAGTGAAATTAAAATCAAATGCTCATTTTCATCTTTGCTTATTAGATATTATCAATTTACCTTTAACTTTTCCAATTTGCATGCTAAGTTTGAATATGATACCCCAGAACATATAATGCAAGATTGAACTTCTGGTTAATATAAATATGCCTCCATTCCTTATATATTTTTCAACATATTCACTGGTGCATGCTGTGATTCTGCTTTTTACAAGGACAATCAATCTTAGGCTGTTCCATGTGTCTATTTCCCACGTTACGGACTTCTGCAGCAGTAAACTCACACTTTATATTGGTATAAAATTCACTTGCACTGTAAACAAGGGGATGTTGAGAAGAAAATCATACAAACAGGTATATGTCTTCTCAGTACAGATGGTGTTTTTATTTCATTGAGTCAGTTTTTGTCAGCAGTAAAATAGTTGTATTTTTAGTTATGGTGTAAGATAAACTTGCTCATTCATTAGAGAATATCATTTTCTGCTATTCTTTAGTGAAACAATTAACAATGCACTGTTATAGTCTAACTGCTATGAGGCAAAACTCAGAATTTATCAATGTTAATGCAGTGAAGCATTTCCATGGATAGGCAGCACGTAGCAAAACCATTTTAAAGTTGTCAAATAATAACAAATACACACTAAAAATTGGTTTTGACTTAAATTTAGCAATTATAAACACACTTTGAAGCCATGTCCCATTGTGTTCATCACTCATTGAGAAACCTCTTTCCCATATGTTTTTTAAGGCCAATCATCTATAAAGCTCATATTTTGTTAATTTTTTTGAACAGAAAGCCTTAAACTATAGGATGTTTTCTGTTTAAGTAAGTAAATAGCCACTAAAATTCACTTTAAAAGGGTTTTTTTCTTTTAAGTAATAATAGATAACCTACATATTTGTTTTCTATTTGCTAGACAATTGTTTAAGAAATATTTTACATATATTAACTATCTTAATTCTCAGAATAAATCTGTGAGGTAGATGCTAATATTAGCTTTATTGCTCAACAGTCCTACAATCATCCAATAGTTCAATGATTCACTGGAAAAACTCACACATGTTAGCATAAAATTACACTCATGACTAAGATTTATTATGGGAAAGAATACAGTGCAGGAAAGGCAGGGCAAAAATACACATACACTAAGGTAAGCAAGATCAATAGTAGGCTTTCCCGTCTACCTCTGTGGTGGTTTCATGGGCATGTCTTTCTCTACAGCTGCAAACTCTAGGGAAATGTGTGAGATGTCCTTGCTCAGAAGGGTCTACTTGAGTCTTGGCGTCAAAGACCAGCCATGGTACAAACCCCAGACCACGTACGCGGTGCATGTAATGAACCTTTGAATTTTACTTTATTTATTTATTTTTTTTTCAGCTTCGCTCCATTTTTATTTATTTATTTTTATTTCAGAATATTATGTGGGTACAAACACTTTGGTTGCATATATTGCCTATGCACTGCCCAAGTCAGAGCTACAATCATGAACATCCCCTAAACAGTGTGCCCGGCACCCATCAGGTGTGAGTTTTCCCATCCTCTCCACTCCCCTCCCACCTGCCTGACCCCTGATGAATATTATTTCCATGTATGCATGTAAGTATTGATCAGTTAGTACCAATTTGATGGTGAGTACCAGTGGTGCTTGTTTTTCCATTCTTGTGATACTTTGCTTCAAAGAATGGACTCTAGCTCCACCCAGGATAATATCAGATGTGTTAATTCACTGTTGTTTTTCATTGCTGAGTAATACTCCATGGTATACATATACCACATTTTATTAATCCACTCATGTATTAATGGGCACTTGGTTTGTTTCCGCATCTTTGCAATTGTGAATTGTGTTGGTATAAACATTGGCGTGCAGATGTCTTTATTATAGAATGTTTTTATTATAGAATGTCTTTTTTTCCTTTGGTTAAATACCCAGTAGTGGGATTGCTGGATCAAATGGTAGTTCTACTTTTAGTTCTTTGAGGTATCTCCATATTACTTTCCATAGAGGTTGTACTAATTTGCAGTCCCACCAGCAGTGTGTGAGTGTTCCTATCTGTCTACATCCCTGCCAACATTTGTTGTTTTGGGACTTTTTGATATAAGTCAATCTCACTGGAGTTAAGTGATATATCATTGTGGTTTTGATTTGCATTTCCCTGATGATTAGAGAAGTTGAGCAATTTTTAATATGTTTGCTGGCCTTTATTCTGTCTTCTTTTGAAAAGTTTCTGTTCATGTCCTTTGCCCACTTTTTAATGGGGTTGTTTGATTTTTTCTTGTTGATTTTCCTGAGTTCTGTATAGATTCTGGTTATCAGCCCTTTATCAGATGTGTAGCATGCAAATATTTTCTCCCATTCTGTAGGTTGTCACTGTAGTTATAGTATCCTTGGCCGTGCAGAAGCTTTCTAATTTGATCAGGTCCCATTTATTTATTTTTGTTGCTGCTGTGATTGCTTTGGGGGTCTTATTCATAAATTCTTTGCCTAGGTTTTACTTTAAACATGCTAACAACATGTTTCATCTTGATTCACTGCTTTTGGCATTTAGAAGAGCATCATTACCAAGTAATTATGAGAACATTCTAGTAGTTCCGTTTTCAAATATTTGACCAGGGGCCATCATGATGCTTACAGAGATGAACAAGAATTGAATAACACAGACCTGCTGCATTAACTATTTCCTCTCAAGAGTGCAAAGTGGTTGAGTAACTTACTTAAGATTACACAGCTAGTAAATTTCAGATCCATCTTCTTAATCCAAACAAACGTGGCCTCAGATACCTTACTTTTAATCATTAAATAATAGTTCCTTTCTAACATTACGTACCATAAATTATTATAGAAAGCATATGTTCAAGAGTTGTTCAGAGGTTCGGTGATATCATCAAGGAACCAGGAGTTTCTCTTTTTCTGTCCTGCTACACTCAGTGTGCCAATGACTCTTTTGTCATGGTCACAAAAGGCTTGTAGCTGTGCCACCACTATATCCTTACTCAGGAACACTCAAAAGCAGGAAGGGAAGGGAATTACCTTCCTTTGCATCTAACACTCTTATTATCAGAGTTTAAAAACGAAAATGTTTTAAAAAACAAACTGACCTGAATGGTAGATTTTTACACTTTTGCAAATAAGCCTTTAGCTTAGAAATATGTATTCTCGAGGCAAATACTATTGATTATTAATAATTCAAGGGATTTAAGGAAAATTATATTTTTACAGTACCTTATTACCTCACTTTCTGATGTTACCAAAAATAATTGCTTTATCTAAACTCGTTTCCCACTTGCTGTATTTTGTTACTATATAAATAAATCCTTGTTGTGATGTCTTTACAGTACCTTGGGAAAATGTGAATGTTAGATGTCAACAGTTCATACATCAGCCAATTACAGTAAATTCCATTATCCAACCTATTTTATGATTTTCTTATCAATCTAACTATTATATTAACTAAACAGAGAAGTGACTTTTAATGAGTTTTGAGGCGGTGTCATAATTTTGAGATACTCCTCATTTTATTGCAAATTAATAATTGATGTGATTTAAAGGAAAAATTAAAACTCATCATTTTCTAAGTACAGAAACAAGTTTATAAGGTGGAAAAAATAATTGGACTTTCACATGTCACCAAAATATCCCAGAGGACTCCAAATGTCTGACTTCTACTTGATTTCTTCAATTGCTTTTCTTCTTAAGGATCTTCAACAAAGTTTGTTACAAGCATTGTTATTTCAAGTTCATTCAGTTCATATTTCTAAACGAGAAAGAGTTTTAACAGATCAAATCATACATGTTGAAAACACAAAAGAGAGAAAACTCAGAAAAAAACAGAAAAAATATCTTCATGTGACATGCAATATATGAATTTAAGATAATATGCTCTGGATGATCAAAATAAAATAGAGAGATCATTACCCAAATGCATAAGGTACAAAGATTGGAATTTATTGTATCATTTTGAGATTTAAGTCATTGCTTACAGTATTAGTTTTCTAGGGCTGCCATGGCAACACACCATGAACTGGGTGGCTTAAATAACAGAAATTGATTATGTCACAGTTCTGGAGGCCAGATGTCTGAGATCAAGGTACTGGCAAGGTTGCCTCCTGAGCACTGCGAGGGAAGGATCCACTCTAGGTCTCTCCTCTTGGCTTCAAGACAGTCACCAACTCCCTGTGCCTCTTCTCATCACATTGTTTTCCTTCCATTCATATCTGTGTCCGAATTTCTATTTTTATAAGAACATCATTCATAATTGGATTAGGGCTTATCTGAATGACATAATTTTAACTTGTTTTCCTCTGTGAGGAGCTTATCTCCACTTAAAGTCACATTTTGAAGTCCTGGGGGTTAGAACTTTAACATCTGAATTGGGGGTGGGGCAGGACACAATTCAACCCATAATACTTACTATGATTTAGAGAAAAATGAACCCACTTCTGAACTTAAACATTATGAACTGGGGACTTTTATGATGTTTGACCACATGCTCAGAAGTATAGATATGTAGTACTGGATGAGAAACATCTACTCATTTTAAGAAGTTTACAAAAAGCTTTTGGAAAAGGAAAGCCCTTACAGCGCTTAATAAGAGACAATATATAAAGATTTATACTAAATGAGTAATATAGACAATGTTGACCCTCATCTGCACATACCAATTTCCTTAAGCTGTAGCAACTGGCAAATCTAATAATACCTATTTAGGTGGATTCTCAATGTTTTCTTTCCAATCCATTTCTACAGGTTCTTTATTTTCATATGCTATACTATCTATATTACCTAATTGCTCATGTGCCATTTGAATTCAGGTTTCAAGTTTACCTACCCAGATTTCTGCTTTGTCATTTATTCATTCATACAAGCATGCATGATTTATTGAATGCCCACTAGATTCTAAATGTTGAGCTCAGTCTGGTTGATAAATAATAGCACTTCCTATTCTCAAGAAGTCCAAATCTAACCGATGAGAAAGAGAAGTAGACTAATGATGACAATATAATGTTTAAGTCTAAATACAAAGTGTAGGTTCAGAGAATGTATAAACATCTTCTGCTTGAAACCTTCAAGAAGTGTTTCACTTGAATATAAATGGAAAATGGAGATTTCATTTGGCAGAGGAATATGAACATGAGAGGGAGGCATGTGTAGGGTCTGGGGCAATAAGGAGGGTTAGGTTTGGGGAAAATAAAAGAGAAACAGGAAAATATTGCAGTTGTAGAAAACAATATGCAAGAATTACTGCCTGATATGTCCAGGGAGAAGAAAGGAATTTGAACTGAAAGGAGGCTAGGATACTCATGGGAAATTTTGAGAGACAAGGCTGAGGAGGAAGAAAATAGCCTAAGTTTTACGGCCCTGTAAGTTCTTAGACTCCAAATCTTGGCTTTGCCCAGTTGCAAGAGAACATATATATGGCCTACAAAATGTTTCCACATCCAAGTGTCTTTTAGTTCTTTTGGATTTCTATACGATTAAAAAACACATGAAAGAAGAGAAGGTACAAGGTAATTTTTCTCAAAAGTCTTCATTTTTTTCTAGTTTATTTTGGGAATTTAGTTAATGTACAAACTGCAACTGCCATTCTGTTCTTACATTTTTGTTCTAAAAAAGTAAAAGAAAATTTTCATTGCAACTATATATCGTAGATTTATATAAATAAAAACTTATATGAAACTCACAACAGTTGTAAAACCATATTTGAAAGCTAAATCAGGCTGGGTTTGATGGCCCATATCTATAATCCTAGCAGTCTGGGAGGCCAAGGTGGGAGGATTGTTTGAGGTCAGGAGTTTGAGACCAGCCTGAGCAACAGCGAGACCCCACCTCTACAAAAAAATAGAAAAATTAGCCAGGTGTGAGGGCATTCACCTGTAGTCCTAGCTGCTTGGGAGGCTGAGGCAGGAGGATCGCTTGATCCCAGGAGTTTGAGGTTGCAGTGAGCTATGATGACGTCACTGGACTCTAGCCAGGGCAACAAAGAGAGACTGTCTAAAAAAAACCAAAAAAACAAAACCCCAAAAAACACTGAATCAAAATTTATGTTATTTTTTTTTACTCAAACACTATTGATCTGGAATACATTGGGCAATTGGGATTTGTTCTAGATTTCCAGATATCCAATTCTAATATTTTTTTTGGCAGAGCATGTGCTATTTAAATAGGACATGTTTGATTTAAATAAGGTATTTAACTGTAATTGCCTATGGTCTTAATAAATGTCTCCTAAAAGGTCTATATTAAGTAATATGTACCCATTCAACAAATATGTGTTAAACAAATCACATGTAGCAATGTTCCCAGACACTGAGGATACAACTATTAAGATAAGGATGTGCTACCTTCTAGAAGCATTTGGTAGTCTGCAAGGGAAGATATGCATTTAAATATATTATTGCAACACAATGAAGTAAATCCACAAAATAACCCAGTTCAATCATGTTATTTTACAAATTGTTTTCTATTACTTTATCTCTACCTAAAGCTTCTGTCATGTCTTCTATGTTCCTGTTCTGGTTTATCTTTTGTTTTTCCAGTAACATAGCTGTGGGAAGTGTTGCTGTGTATTTAAAAAGTGGGAGAATATCATCTCTGCATAATAAAAATTGAATAAAAGTATACTGGGAAGGTTGGTTACAGCAAATAATTCTTCAAAGATGAAATTTTATAGAATGCATGTTTGACACTTAGAGGAGTCCTCCTCCTCTATTAGTACACAGGTGCTTCTTTTTGGTATCACCTTTTCCTCAGTGATTGTCATCACTAAAGATGGCGACGTGATGTAACATCTGGTACGTCGAGCCTCTAACAAATGCTGCAGCAGTAAAGATGGCTGTTGTATCCCTGGTCCACTTGACCTAACTCCTTTCCATCCCCACTCACTCACCAACCTTGGTGAGACACTGAGCTCTTCTTCCAGCTTCCAAAGAAGTCAAGTCATTCCAAAAGTATCTCACTCTTTAATTTTTTCCTAAAGTTTATGAGCCCATACAGAGAAATAAGATTGAACAGGATGTAACTCTGGGTAAATCCTCATTAAACATCTTTCTACTCGTTCTGTCATCGAGTGTCTCCAGCCACAGAATTTATGTTCTCAACACCCCTCCCAATAAAAAGGTTCAGTTTCCTCTTCTTTTCTCTCATTTTTTAGTTTTTTCCCAAAATATTATTAAGAAACAATAAAAAGTACATTAATGGAGTAAAAATGCAAACAGTAGATAACATGTCATTTCATTGATGACTTTGTAATAATCAATGATAAAATAATTCAGTATCTTCTCCAGATCCTTAGAGAAGCAATCATCATAAACCCATTGTATATTATTTCTAAATTGCCCGAATATAAACAATCATTTATATGAACACATGATACATTTAACATATATAATTAGGAGCTTAGAATACACATTGTTCTGCACACTTCTAATTCTAAATCTTGACACATATCCAGGAATTCTTTCTATGTCAATTTACGTAGCTGTCTCATTCATTCTAATAGCTTCTGGGTATTTTATTGCATGACTGTAACATATGTGTGTGTGTGTGTGTGTGTGAATTTTTTAATTAGTCTCCTTTTGATGGACAGTTAGAATATTTAGTCATTTACTACTTCTGCAGGTATTTGAGTGCCAGATTCTTGGTTAGTTTGTATCCATGAAAACCTCACAAATTACCTTTCTAAAAAAAGTCAATATCTTTCTAATAGTAATTACATTATTTACTATGTAATTTTTTCTACATTAAAAATTATCCTTAATTTTTATGAAGAGGGATTGGGAATAAATATAGTTTTCTAAACCAAAATGACAATAAACTAGAAACATGTAAAGCATTGCTTTTTACCTGTCCCAAAGTAAACTCACATTTACCTCCTAGGGTCCTAGAGTTTATGTGTATAGACACTTTTAAAAATTATTTGCCCTTTTCCTAATATTACTCTGAATATATTTCAGCCCTTTCTTCCCATCAGTCATTCATCGTTTGATTTGAATTCATAACACACAACTTGGATTTAAAATATCTTACAGGAAATAAAAATTGAAAATGTATCTTCCTTTTGTATTTTCTACATAACAATACAGATATATATAAAATGTTAAATGATATTAATGCTACATCCAATTTTTAATGTTTGTTTCAAATTCCAAATGCAAGCAATAATTTATTATTTGATGCTATATTTATCTCTATGCCAACTAATACCAGGCAAGACCTAAAATACATGGTTCCACTTAACTCCCAGATTAAGAGATTTTGGTAAACTGAGGTATGATCAAGGAAAAGCTCTAGGATTATTAATAGACTTAAAAACATATAAAATAAAACAAACATGAAATTTTGTCCTTAAAGCTTTAGAAAAATTGATTAATACTGTATAAATGTTTTAAAGTATTTGAGTATGGCCAGATTCAGGTCTTCATGCATGCTCTTTTGTCTGTTAGACTGTCATTACCTCCTTTTCCCTGTGATCTCTCCTTTTCCCTGTGATTGCTAAGAAAGTATGAAGCCCACTATATATCCTCCAATAACCACCTCAAGTTTAGTTAGGTGCCACTTGTTTTCTATCCTACCACCCTATACATACCTCTATATAATACTTAGTTCATTGTATTTTAATGTTGACGTTCTTATCTGTCTCTCACATTAGACCGTTCAAAATATGAATTGTATCGTGTACATTTTTACCATCTAATTGACAATTAATAAATATTTACCTACGAAATTAAGTAGAAGCAGGTTTATATTTGTTCTGTGTGAACTGTCAGTTTGACACTATTGGATAGAAACAGTAAGAAAGCACATTTTGATTCAATATAAGAAAATGTTTCTAACAATTGTAGCTAATAGTAGAAGAGGCCACTTTTAATGGTAATGGGTTCCAAATTACCATAGGTATTTTATGTCTGAGTAAATGTGAGTAAGTCTAGGAAGGATTTATTTATCAGACAGAAGTGTGAAATTGATGCTCTCAGTCAGTTCTCCTTTACTGTCAAAGGGTCTATCTCTCAATAGTGCTAAAACCAATATATAATTACATAATTCTTTCAAATAAATCTCCTTATATTAATTGTACAAACAACTTATCAGTTAAACTCAAAGTAAATCAGCTCCATTTTCTACGCAAGGTGACTGAGACATTGGCTGGATAAATGACATATTGGAGCCCAAAAACTATTGCAGCAGAATTAGACTGGAGTGAAGATCACCGGATTCAAAGCACAGCATTCTTTTTGTTAGGTCACAGTCATCCAACTGAAAGAATATAGAAAGATGACGGTATTCATGGGTGGATAGGTCATTCAAAGTCCTTGCAACACAGGACAGCTCTCTTGGCACTAGAAATGAACATGCTGAGTCCTCACAGGGACAGATGGATTTGATGACAGCAACACTGCATACAGGCTTTTATTAATAGCCTTTATTTTTAGCCTAGCATATGCTATTCTTGTATAAACGTTTAATCGTTTTGGAAACTTACTAAGTATTTTTATCTCTTACAATATCTTGTTGGAAAAAATTCCGGTTAAATTATATATTGCTCTATAAAAGATCACAATGGTATAGTGACCTCTGGGTGTCCCAGACGAAAGAGCACTGGTTTTGCATGTCAGCCTTAGTTTTCCTAATGCTATTATAGAGATCATGGCTTATAGTAGAAGATAAGGCAGTGGAAAGGAAATTTAAGTCTGTAAATTTATAAATGGAATGTCCATAAAATTAGATTACATGTAACCAACATAAATATAACAAAATGTACTCTAAACAGAAGGTACATTTCCTTTCAGCAAGCCTAATGAATCACCTAAACTTCAGAATATCATTTATAATCATGACATTGATGACAACGTGACATGGTAGCCCTTCATAATTATTTAGAATACTTTGTGGCAGTCCACAAAAAGTAAAAAAAGTAAGATTAAAACATTCCAGATCATGGAAAATATAACAATTATGAAATATAAATTAAAATAAAGTTTAAGCAACTACAGGTAACCATTTCAGACTTTATATCTTATCTAAGCTTTTGTTTATTCTCTTTTGAATGCCTTTTTGATGGTTTTCCTGAGCAAGTTTAATTACAGAATGACCCAGTTGTTATTTTTACATATGTAAAAAGAGAATGTTATTTAGTGAGCTAGGTTATAATTCTAGTTCTTCCTCTAATTAACTATAATCTTTTTCATGTCCTTTTGGTTTTCTTATATAATTTTGGGGTTGGAATAGATGATTCAATTATTTTCCATCTCTATATATTCTACAAATATATGAATCTGTATATAATTATCTCTTTTAATATTTAGAAAAATTACATTTTAAAAACCATTAACAATGCTGTTTGTAAATTTCAGTATTCATGCAAGCCAGATATTCCATGTTATAAATTACAGATCACCTCAAAAATGATTTAGCAATTTTTTACTAAGGAATAAATGCACAAATCTTAATTGTAAAGTTTTTTGAGTAAATATTTTACAAAGATTGAAAGAATATTTCCTACATAATATCCCAAATAAAGAAACAGAACATTACCACCATCCTCCCTTGTGCCAGCTTATAGTCATTTATCCCATAATAATAGGTTGAACAATAAATTTACATTAAATATATCTTAAAATTTAGGGGAAAGGAAAATATATAATTCCCTTATACTAAAATATTAAATATTTGGATAGATTAACAATAACAATCACAATTAAGAAGGTAGAATGTGTACAATTAGGGTTTAGATGTGCATGGTTTGTATTAAGTTAATGTCATGAAATCTATTCAGGTTTGATATTAGCAAACTTTCATATTAACAATTTTTATATTAACAAATACAACATAAAGAAGAAGTAAACAAAATAAACAAAGGAAGAGAGAAAGGAAGAATTAATATTGGAATATATAGTGAAAATCCAAAAACTTAAAACTATTGCAGTCATCAGTATTTGATCATAAGGTATGTACTCCCCATGATCTTGGTAACAAGGAAGAATAATTTTGCACTGAAGTTAAAAATAGGCAAACATGTTTATAGAGCTTGAAAAATTTCCAGACTAAGGCTATCAATACTAGAAGAATTTTAATATATCAAATTATATATGTATACATTTGGGGGAGGGGGAGAAGTGCTTAATAATGTATTTAAAAGAGGATTTCATAAAGGAATTTTAATATGTCCTTCAGTCCTTCACATAATTACAATATTATCAGTCAAACAAACAAAATTCTAATCATTTAGTTTCCCATGTATCCTGTCTATAGGAGAGAATGGACTGGGCCAGTCAAGTGATCCACTTGAGTATATTTCTTATTATAAATTTATACATCTTCTTTTTTTTGGTTTATGCATTTATTTAATAGAATTTTTAAGACTTACCACTATTAACATTAGGATATTAGCAAAAAATTTAAACATTCAAGGATGGTTGATAAACCTTGGGCCATCTTGATATAACAAGATAAATGCTCCATATTTGGACATTTCTTACTAATCTAACTTTAAAAAATTTCACCTGAAGTGTCTTAAATTTACATTCAAATTCTGACTTTATAAACTGGGGAGTGAAGGAGGAAGAAAATGAGAACTTAATATTGTTGAAATTCCGTACCCAAAGTGATCTACAGATTCAGTGCTATCCCGGTCAAAATCTCAATGGTAGTTTTTACAGAAATAGAAACAACAATCCTGAAATTCATATGAAATCCCAAAAGACCCAAAATGGTCAAAGCAAACTTAGGAAAGAAGAACAAAGCTGAGGCCAGCACATTTCATCATTTCAAAATATATTATAAAGCTATGGTGGTTAAAACAATATGGTACCAGCATAAAGACAAACATAGACCCATGTAACAGAATAGAAAACTCAGAAATAAACCAATGCATTTACTGTCAAATGATTTTCAACAAGCTGCCAAGAATATACAATGGGGAAAGATAATCTCTTCAACAAATGGTATTGGGAGAATTGCATATCAACTTGCAAAAGAAATAAATTGTACCCTTGCCTCATAACATACACAAAATTCAACTCAAAATGGATTAAAAATTTAAACATAAGATCTGATACTACAAAACTCCTAGAACAAAAGAGGGGAAAAACTTCTTGGCATTTGTGTTGGCAATGATTTCTTAGATAGCACACCAAAAGCACAGGCAACAAAAGCAAAAATTGACAAATGTGACTACATGAAACTAAAATGCTTATGCAAAGTGAAGGAAAAAAATTAACATAATGTAGAATGAAAAGGCAACCTACAAAATTGGAGAAAATATTTGCAAAACATGTCTGATAAGGGGCTAATATCCAAAATATATAAGAAACTCCTACAACTCAATAGCAAACAAATGAACAAAAAACACTTAAAAATGGGCAAAGTACTTGAACATTTTTCCAGAGAAGACATACAAATGGCCAATGGGTATATGAAAAGGTGTTCAACATCACTAGCTACGAGGGAAACGCAAATTTAACTAAAATGAGATATGACCTCATATCTCTTAAGATGGCTATTTTTTAAAAAGCCAACAAAATTAAGTGTTAGTGAGTATGAGGAGAAAAGCCAACAGTAGATACACTGTTTGTGGGAATGTAAGATGGTGAAGCCACTATGAAAGACAGATGGAGGTTCCTCAAAAAATTAAAAATAGAACTACCATATGATTCAGCAATTTTATTTATTGGGATTATATATATTATATTTATATATATATATATGAAAAGAATTGAAATTAGTATCTCAAAGAGATATTTGCACGCCCATATTTATTGCAGCATTATTCACAATAGCTAATGTATGGAAACAACCCAAATGTCCATGGCAGATGAAAGGATAAAGAAAATGTAGTATATTCATATACTGAAATATGATTCAGCTTTAAAAAGGAAGAAATTCTTCCTTCCATTTATAGCAACATTTATGAACCTGAAGAGCATTACGTTAACTGAAATAGATAGGTTACAGAAGGACAAATAATGCATGATTCCACTTATATGAAGTATCTAAAATATTCAAACTCAGAGAAACAGAGAATTGAATGGTTGCCAGAGGCTAGGAGGAGGGGAAATTGGGGAGTTGTTGTTCAGTGGGTATAAAGTTTTGATTATGCAAGATGAACAAGTTCTAGAGATCAGCTGCACAACATAGTGCCTACAGTTAACAATACCGATCATGCACTTAAATTTTGTTAAGAAGATCCCATGTTGAATGTTCTTACAACAAGAGTAACAACAGCAACAAAAATACAAAACCAGAGGCATGAGGAAACTTTTTGAGGTGATGTATATATCAATTACCTTGATTGATTGTGGTTATGGTTTCATGGGTGTATGCAATGTCCAAACTTATGACATTGTATACATTAAATATTTGCAGTTTTTTGAATATCAATTATACATCAAAAAGCTGTGTTAAAAAACTGAAAAATTAGAAAAACATTAGAAAATGCCATTTAAAATTTAAAATGTATATTTAAAACTATTCTTGATACAAATGATTTTTAAAATTAAAATTATAAGCATGTAAAAGTATAAAAAATCATAGTAATTATGTCTTCTTGTCTAGAGCACAAAATATAAGAAGAGAGATGCATCTTAGATCAAAATGTTAGTACAATATAATAGAGTAAAAATAATTTAATTGGACATTGGGAAAGAAAAAAGTAACCTACTTAAGAAACTGGAAAATGGTTGCTGTATTATATTAATGTCATCAAAATTTCTTTATAATTCTTAGTTATCAGTGCTTTAAGGCAATACTAGTAGTAAAATATCATGTGAGTCATTGAAACCCAACACCTGAAAAAGTAGAATATAGGGGACAGAGGTCACTAAGCTTTTTACAGTGGCGATTTGTTTTATTTCCCCCAAGCCTCCCTTCCATCTAAGTTCTAAAATACTTTTTTTATTTTTTAATTTACTGATGATAGATGAGTTCTGAAATCTTTACCTTGTTTCTATACCCCTATTATCCTTAAATAACATTTTTAAGTAGTTTTAAAGTTTGAGAAGCTGGGTATTTCCTTAGTACTTTAATTGTATATAGTAAATCATACATTTCTCATTATTATTATTGTGATATACATTTTGAGTTTTATTTGTTCAAAGGAAGTTTAAGTTAATTATTAAAAAAAAAAATCAGCAATCCCAAATCAAGAAACATGAGTTGAGTGCCTGCTACTACTTGCCAAGTAGTCACAGAGGTGGAGTGGGTGTTATTGGAGTAGCTGACCACCAAAATAAGAATTGAATACTCCACTTAAGGGACTTAAGATCTAGTGACACATGTACACAAATGCTTATATACAAATGCATATACTTTACACAAATAATCATAAGATGATTAATATAGTAAAATCATATAACAAAATGTATTATAGGTATAGAGAGTGAAAAATAACATAAAGCAAATTAACATTTTTTAAAAACTACATTTAGTGCTTTTATGTAGGGCTGGGAGATCCCTGATAAAATGATTATTAACATGTACAATTATCTTGTTCTATTGCGTGGGTTTTCCTATGTATCTTCTTTCTCTAATTAGACTTTTGAGTTAGGTTCTGAAAACCTGCATCCTTTTGTTAACTTGTCTGACTAAGCAGCTATTCAACTGTCATATATATATGGAAAATACACATTTGGAATTATAATTATAAGAAATCCTTGGCTTAATAGAGTTCTGAATAGAGCTGTGAATTGGATATTACCATTAATGTTCACAAAAATTTGTGGAAAAGAAGTAATATTGATGTTATTTTTCTTCTTGATATTAATGATATGTGAAAAATTTGTTTCTGTATAATTAAATGAGTTACCTAAATTTCTCTATAATTCAGAATAATAATATAATGATGACTAGAATATTTCAATATATATTAAGTATAATATTTATAAAAATCATACATGTACATATGTATGAATTTTAATGAGCTACTGAAACTTAGTAGAATACAAAAACATTCACCCATTCAAATACATACATTAAAAAAACTGGGACAAAAAATGGCATTTGGATAATCAATAGCAGAATGATATAAAGTGAGAAGGGCAATGGGGAAGAATGAGATTTTCATATTTTTAAGAAAAAAGAATAATACTTTCTTGCAATCAATCAGGCATATTTCTATACACTGGAAGAATGTATTCGTAGAAACAGGCTATCAATTCAAAGCTTTAATAGTGGGAATAGGTACAGTGCTATGTTCACATTTCTATATATTTATCATTGTATCAGCATTTCTTTATAACTATTTAATTCGTGGGTACACATGCATCTTAGCTGTAGAAATTTTTTATGTACAAAAATGTATTATTTACATACAGATTTGAGGGTAAATTACAAAGTGATGTTTGACAACATGATGAGATGGAACTAACACTAGTCATGGGGGCAGTAGCTGGGGTTAAACCTTGAATGTTATGCTTATTAACTGAGTGTAATCAGTAAATTCACTAACTTTCAAAGTGATGGTTTTGCCATCTAGAAAAAGCATAATAATATTCCTGCCTCAATCACATTTAGTGATTAAAATAAAATAAAATAATTGTTTGTGAAACAGCACATTGTAATATAAAACACTATAAATAGGAGGTTTTTGCTAGCAATTAAAAAAAATGTTTTCCCCTTTCACAAACACACATGCACGCACACACACTCCTCTAAAAAAGCCACAGCTGACTTTTAGTTAATTATTTTTAATTTAAGTAAGAAAATAGTTAATTTTAATTTTGCTGTGAGTACCAGGGTTATGGACAATCCCTAA
The DNA here is from genome assembly GCA_023783475.1 of Daubentonia madagascariensis. Classification (NCBI taxonomy): domain Eukaryota; kingdom Metazoa; phylum Chordata; class Mammalia; order Primates; family Daubentoniidae; genus Daubentonia; species Daubentonia madagascariensis. The sequence goes on from JAKFHU010001569.1 coordinate 32,607,776, forward strand.
TAAAAAATCTTCAACAACTGTCTTAGTCCATTTGGGTAATAACATAGACTGGGTGGCTTATAAAAAACAAATTTATTTCTCACAGTTCTGGAGGCTTGGACGTCTAACATCAAGGTGCTGGCAGATTCTGTGTTTGGCGAGAACCAACTGCCTGGTTCATAGACAGGCATTTTTGTTGTAACCTCACATAGCAGAAGAGGCAGGGAAGCTCTCTCAGGCCTCTTTTATATGGGCACTAATTCCACCCGCATGCCCTAAGTAGTTCCTAAAGGCCCCACTGCCTAATACCATCACATTGGGGATTAGGTTTCAATACATAAATTTTGGTTGGGACACATTCTATCTATGGCAATTACTACAGGCATATTTGTTCCTCAGGAACACAAGGCATTCCCCAGGAAAACACTTCCTGATTTCCATGTATTTACTTTCTTACATCCTTTAGGTCTAGATATTTTTGCTTCAAATAATAGAATTCTATGGACTTATTCCCAAGGACTTTCAAAAGAAAGTGACTTATGCGGTGAATGGATTTGGAATTTAAAAACACTCAGGCGTTAAACTAAAACAAAATGGAACACAGTGGTTCAACTTTGCTTTCCATGTGACAGAAATGTAAACTTGGAGTTTTGTACTATAGAATCTCCTTTACGAAGTAGGATTGTGCTTGCTGAGGAGAATTATTTACCTTAATTATTTCTTCAAAGAGAAATTTATGTGTCAATAAGTACATATCAATTAGTACATATACATATAGGTACTTATGTACAATATATGCACGTAGCTTGTGTATGTGTGTTTGTGTGTATATATATTTTATTTTCATACCTGTACATCTTTATATATATATGCATGTGTATACATTTAACAGAGTAAAGAAATGAGAACTTTTAGCACCAAGTGCCAAAAAAGAAAACAAATGAGAACTAAGATGATTAGCTTACCCTTTCCCCTCCAGAGTACCAAAAAGGAGAAAAATGAATAGCGATTAAGAGACATCTTTTCCAGTGCCTGGAGTGTTGCTTACTGATAGTTTCCAGCTGAGTCCCTCTCCAAGAATTACTCTCAGCCAAAGTAAGCCACCTTTCCCAAGGTCATACCACCTGGGATAGCCCACGCCAAATGACCTGTTAATATGACAGCCCTGGACACCTTGACTCAATTAAATACTCCCTCGAGGGCCATCCAAGCTTCAGAACGTATGGGATCATGTAAGGCCAGTGTTTGAACTGTGTTGCAGCTAAACCTCTTCTAATTTACCATATTCCCCTTGCCCCTGAGAGGTGTTGATCATGAGATTACTCCCCAATAAACTTCCTGTAGGCAAATATCCACCTCACCATATGTTTGCCAATAAACCAATAAAAGAAAATGCTCTGATTCATTATCTCCTTCAGTTGTGTCTAATATCTTTAAATTTTAATGATGATTTTAATTTCTAAAAGATATTTTAAATCTATCTTATCACTCTTTATCATAACTCATTCTTTTCTTCACTTTTTAACTGAAATATTTGACAACATTTAGGATTTCTGGGAAATACAAGAAATAGGTAAAGGCCGGCCAGTGAAGATTTAGATTTTCTATATATTTTTTTTAACCCCAAGCATGTCCTGCCAGAGAGATTTTTGTTGTTGTAGTTCCCCTTTACTCATCCCAATGTCACTTTAGCCCTTCTAGAGTTCTGGTTTCATATGATAGCCTCAGTCTCAGCACCCCAAATTGTGCTGTAATGATGTGTTAGGGGCTGAATGTTTATGTTCCCACCAATTCATATGTTGAAATCTTAACCCCCAATGTGATGGTATTAGGAGGTGGGTCCTTTGAGAGGAAATTAGGTCATGGGGGTGGAGGCCTCAAGAATGGGATTAGTGTCCTTATAAGAAGAGACAGGAGAGCTTGAGGACACAACAAGATGATGGCTTTCTACAGCCAGGAAGAGTGCCCTCACCAGACACTGGATCTGCCTGGCACCTTGGTCTTGGACTTCCAGCCTCTAGACTGTAAGAAACAAATTGTTCTTTAAGCCACCCAGTCTATGGTAATTTGTTATAGCAGCCCCAAAGGATTAGGACACAAGGCCTGTTATGACTCTTTAAAATAGAGCTCTGTATACCTGTTTCCTGAGGCCTCAGGCAAGCCAGTGGTTTCAGTGCTTGCTGGGAATGTGATCACTTTCTTTCTCACTACTAAGCCCACCCCACTGTTCATGTTTTCTTACTTTCTTTTGAGCATATCTGAGCATGTAAAATGAATATTTGCTGCATTGTATCCAATATGTCCTCGGTGTTGGCTATAAATTTATTCAGAGATATTGCAAAGAAGCAAATATCTTTAACAGAGTATCAATTTGTAAGATGTAAATGAGAAAATGATGTTTAAATGCTACAGCACTAGCACTAAAGAGACTGACAACATAATTTTGCTTGATTATATGTTTACATAAGTAATATTGATTTAATAAAATTTATATCCTTGAAAAACAATGTGTGTACAATGATTTTCATCTTAATGTTTTTGAACATAATATTCTTTTTTAAAGGATAACTATATTTTTACATTTTCAGATTTTTAAATAACTCAGTTTTTAAAAACTATTAAATTGTGGCATTGATTCCAAACTATTTAATTCAACTGTTTCAATATTTTTCATTACTTCCTTTAGTTACATTGTTAGATTTGTAATTACTGTGTCAAAACGTGTATGACTTTGTCACTTGATAGGCTAAAATAATGTAGGGTTCTCTGGTTCCGAAGTCTGACCAGTCTAGGTTTGAGTCTCACTTTTGTCAACACCTATGTAAATTTAGATTTTTCTAATTCTCAGTTTGTTAATCTGTAAGATATGGATAATAACTGCATTTATGTAATAGAATTGTTGAGATTACCTGAAATAATGGAAGTGTTTGGCAAGTAAGCATGCAGTGCATGCTATAATCCTTACTGCAGTCTATTCTTTTGATGAGTTGATACAGGAGTGATAAGGTTATAACATGAATTTTATATTGATGATTTTAATGTTTGTTTTCAAAACTTATTTAGAAGATCTTAAATAGTTACTTCCACATGTCTATAAACTGTATTTCCAGAATTTGTTCTGTTCTATTTTAAAGATTTCAACTTTCACATATTTTCAATTTTGTTAAAGATAAATTCCTCATTAATTCTTTTTTTCTGTTTATGGAGGTCACCATTATTCAATTCTCTTTCCTTTCCTCTACTAAGCCTGCATTCATCAATTGTAAAGAAGTGCAGGAAATATGCTGAATATTTAAAGCAGTAGTGTTCAATCACTTTCTGTTAATAGTTGTGGAAGATCCAACTTAATTCTAATATGGAGCAGTGACTTGAAAACTTTCCATAATCCAGAAGCCAGAAGTAGTATAGGCTTTGTTAAACCCTTTACTGAGTCACAGACTATCCTCAGAGCAATCAGGCTAATTGTTTACTTTAAAATGTTTGTGAGTTATTAGTCACCTCACACATTTATATGACAGATTTATTTTCTTAATGCTCCCAGTTGAACAACAATTAGATTGCATACATAAAAATTAAAACAGCATCTTTCAATAATGCCAAGGAAGTAACGCATACCAAACAGTGGCAGAGGCTCATCATGAAGCTCTTTGACTGGTAGGAGTAATATGTTACTAATAATACCGATGGCACAGGGGAAGGAAATTAGCTAGGCTTAGCCAAATCAACTGATTAATAGGCATGAATTAATTGACATGAATAATGACTTTGATGTCCATGAGGTCTGATGGATATCATTATATAAATGATTGACTTGTTATTGGCCACAAGCATTGATGTTTTCAAAATTGTGGATAAAGGTCAAAAAGCACCATTTAGCTTAATTCATTTTATTAACCAAAAGGTTTTGTGTTTTTCAAAGGTCTCCCTGTCTGATATTATTCTTGTAAAATTTGATTAAAATAAAACACATGTTAAAATTAGGAGACCCTCAAGCACATATTCTTCCAGAGTTCTTAGCCTTTCTGCATATTTCTTCCAGAAGAAGCAGGTCTATTTTGTCACCTTAAAACCACCTAAGTATTATGAAATTAAACAAAAAGGATGAATCATCAAATGCTATGCCAATAGTCCTACTAAAGAAAGAGTTATAATTTGAAAATAGATTATCTTTCCCTTTAAAGTTTGAGAATTTTTCAAATACAGACTAATTGGCACATATCACTTTATAAAATATTACTTTTTCAGAATTAATCAGTTGTTAAAAGAGCTAATTCCATATACATTTCAATTCAGGAAAAATATTTTGAAATAAAACTTTCTACAGTTTATTCTCAGCCAAGGTGAATAGCTTGTGCAAAGATTTGATCAATATTCATTTATCAGTTAGAAGTTGTCTGATTATTAAAAGGATGTATTTTAAGAAAGGCCTGGGAAAGTCGTTAAAAATAAATAATGATGTCTTTCTCTTTATGAAATAATCTTTTATTGGGAGTGATTATTGTCAAAGTAATAAAGTTTCTTGTACAACAAAGAATTTATCTAGCCCTTTTAACATTAAGATACTTTTATAACTTTATGTTGAAGCATATTTTTAAAAATCATTTCTGTGGTGGTTCTGAATGCAGTAATAGCATAGTAGCATGTATTGCATTAACCCTCCAGCAGATTAAAACTCTAAACTCTCAGCAAAATAAAAAAAAATTAAAAATGATGAACTTGGAAAGTGACCGAGGCATACATTTTAAGAGATTCAATCTTAAAAATAAAGGATATCCACATTTACTTGGCTTTTCCATAGAAGTACTACTGTAGTCTATGCAAGAAGAAATGCCTAAAACTTAAAAAGAAAGTCACAAGTGGTATTAGAGGATGACATTCATGTTGTCAGAAGAGCTATTATTAATAATTGAGAAAAGAGATTTTATAAAAGAGAAAGCTTGAGGGGCGGCCCCAAATTCTGTATATACATACCAATCCTTAGCTGAATATTGCACTACACTTCGGCAGAGAGATCCCAAAGTACCAGAAAAATGCAGTATTGAAGAATTGGAATGAACTAAAGAAGATTTAAATGACTTCTCAAAACAGGGAGACATACTTTGAAATTGGAGTCCCAGCAAATTAGGGGAGCTTTGAAAATGAATGCTTTTGTCTACCTATTCTGACTATTAATACACATATAATCCAAGTTTTACAAATTCAAAATGACCACACAGTAATTCATCTGCCTAGTAGATGAATACTACTGTTCTTTTTGAGGCAATATCAGAATTCAGAGTTTCTACAATATACCAGCCACAATACCCAATATATAATGAATTGCTAACATATAAATAAATATGACATACTATCCATAGTTTTTAATTGAAACATTGGTGACTCATAATTTGGAAAGAGCATACCGGACTTTAAACCAGCTATTTAAAATATGCCTATGGACCTAAAAATATAAAAATTGGTCATATGTGAACACATAAGGAATTCTAAAACATAAATGGAAACAAAATAAAACAAAAAAATCCAGGAAATTATAGAAGTAAAAATTTACAGTATCATAAATCAAAACATTACATGGTGGAATTAGCAGATTAAAGATGCCAGAAGAAGGGTAAAGAGCAGTAGAACCAGTTAAGTTAACCATGCTGAAGAACAGAGAGGGGGAAAAGATTGAAAAAAAAGTCTTATGAGACAATATAAAGTGGCTCAACATATATGTAACTGGAGTAACAAAAGGAAGAAAGAGATAATAAGGGAAAAAAATATTTGAGGAAGTAATGGCCATTTCATCTAGAATTCATCATCTTAGATATTATGAAAAAATCAAAATACAAATCCAAGAAAGTCAACAAAATATAAACAGAATAAATACAAAAAATGCCACCCCTAGTCACATCATATTCAAACTGCTGAAGGCCAGACATGAGAAAATTTTAAGAGAAAGAATAGGAAAAAAAAAAGACATTAGATACAGGGAAAAACCTACACTTTAAAAATCTTGAATACATACTAATTGAAGTACACAAGTACTGATTACCCAAAACATCTCATATTCACGGCCATCACAGAAGTTGCAATTTACCCTAAAAGACTAAAATTATACCAAGCATATTCTCTGACCACAGCAGAAATAAAATTATGAAGAGTAAAATATCTAGGAAAAAAACAAATACTTGTAATTAAACAGCACATTTTAAAATAACTGAAGAGTTAATAAAGAAATCATATGGAGATTATGGAATATTTTTAAATGTATGATAATGATTTTACAGTATGTCAAAATGAGGCCAGTGCAGTGGATGAAAGTTATCACTTTAAATGTATATGCTGGAAAAGAAGAAAGATCTAAAATGAATGATACATGTTTTAATCTTCAAAAGAGAAAAACCACAAAACAGTGCGACAAAAACAGACTAACAATAGAAAAAAATTACATTTAAAAAAATTAAGTAAAACTTTATATTTTAAAAAAATCAATAAAATTTATTACCATCTAGCAAGCATGATCAAGAAACCTAAAAGGTAATACAAATTATGAAATTCAAGAGTAAGAGAGGGATTCTATAGACATTAAAAGGAGAATATTATAAACAACTTTATGCCAATAAATTGGACAATTTAAAATGAATGAATTTCTTAAAGAGACAAACTTATCGAAACTGATACCAGAAGAAACGAAAAATCTAAACACCACTGTGTGTATCAAAAAATTGAATATATCAATAAGTATTTTGAAAATATTTTTGGAAATATTGTAAAAAATCAATATGCATCATTAACAGAGAAGCAAAAATCGTTAAGAAAATCAGTACTATATTAAATATACACTCTCACTTGCTCACAATATACTTATATTTTAATCATAAGGTGTTGAATTACATCAAATAATTTTTCTATCTCTATTTTTGATCATGTGGTTTTACTTCTCCATATGGTAGATTATATAACTTGTTTTTAAAAAAATAGCTAAAAGAGAAATGGTAGAGCCATATAGAAAGAATAATCAGCCTCAAATATACAATTCTCTGATATTAGGCCAAAGAGATTGATCTAATAATCTCATGTTTCTTATTATAACTTTAGTGAGCCTTACTCTTATTGAGAGTAGCCTTACTGGAAAGGGTCTCTACCTATTCTGAAGCAAAGAAGTATAGAATATTCATTAAGATCAAAAGGGATATTGTCAATAATCATCCGTTAGAACTTACATAAGTCTGGATCATCCAAAATTACTGAGGTAACTTTTTAATTATTATATTTTTTCTCCTCTGTGAGTTTAATGTTGTGGTAAAGTGCCAGGGAGACAGTAGAGAAAAAGATACTGTATTAGAGAAAAGCACTCAAATTTGTTTGCAGATTGCATTTAAAAAATAATTTTTAACGTTTTACCTATGATTTGAGCCACCTGGTGTTCATATACCTCACCTTAACTTTTACATTTTTAGTTATTGTTTATCAAAGCTTCCCAGATAAACATTTACAAATTAGTTTGTTCTCTTACTTGAAGTTTTTATGATAAATCCAAGTAAATCAGTTGTCACATGGAAATTATGGCTACACAATTTATCAGAGTGTATCCCTTTGCAATGAATGTAAAAAATACAAACCACTATGCTTCCTTAGTGCAAGAGTTAATAGAAAGATAAAATGTGTATTCCAAATAAGCAGTTTCTCATTCTTTATGAACACCTGTATTAGATATTTGGCTCAACTGTGTTAGATATGTGGTTGTGTTAGATATATGCCTTTACTAAACCCATAGTAACTTGTTCAAAATTTGCTGAATATTTGTAATTTTTTTCTTTCATGTTTGATAATGAACTACTGAGAATATCAATAAAGTCCAATATAAAAATTGGCTACATTAATTTTGAGAAATGTTATAAACTTCCAAGTCTGATTAAAAAATAAATTAAGTTGGGAGAATTTTAATATGTTTACTTATAAAAATTTACATATTTTGAAAGAGTTATTTAGGCGAACATATTTAAGTGAATTATTTTCAAATAAGGTATCATATTAGACAATTTGGAAGGCTCTGCAGTTGGTTGAAAAATTGGAATATGATTAGGTATTCTTTATTTAAAAATTACCTAAAATATTATTACATATAAATGTTTTAATCTTAGTCATTTTTCAGCATCGAGAAATATAATGATAGTAAATATATTCATATCTATGTAACAAGCCATATAGGAGTGAGTGTAGAAGTGAGAATAAACAATGACTATTGAAACAATCAAGTAGGTAAAAGTGTCAGCTTAAAGAGCATAGAAATAGTATGAAAATATGTAATAACAAGAGAAATAATATAAAATATATACATGAATAAAATGCTCTTAATGTGCCTTTGTGTATTTCCCCTAAAAAGTAGCCGTTTCTAATTTTCAATGAGAAATAATATTCATTCATCAATCTCTTCCCACAGTGACTCTGTCTTAGCAGACTTAGTCTAACTGCTCAAATTTGTCCACCTTATTAAAGCTAATAGTATCTTTGGACACTTAAATGCTACTCTCTCTGTAATTCCTAAAGTGTATCCATATTTTAGTTCCAACAAACCCCATTCTTAATCAGTGATCCAGGAAGTAACCTCTCATTTTTTTTTGTGATAAATAACTTATAAAATGAGATCTACCTTCATAACAAGTTTTTAACTATATTATACAATATAAACTATATGCACATTGTTGTACTAAAGATCTTTAGAAATTTTAATCTTGCATGACTGAAACTCTTTATCCACTGAACAGCAACTCCTAATTTCCCCTCCACCCAGACTATGACAACCACCACCCTACTGTTGGCTTCTGTGAATTTGAGTACTTTAGATACCTCATATAAGTGGACTCATGCACAATTTGTACTTCTGTTTTGACTGGCTAATTTCAGTTAGTATAACGACAACACTTTCATCCATGTTCCTAAAATTCCTGTGTGTGTGTGTGAGCGTGCACATATGTATACATGCAGTTCCTGGGTTATGGATGACCCAACTTATGGCATTCTGTACTTACAAGTGGGCTCCCAAGGCTCCCCTAAGGATATTTTATAATTAAATAATTAAATTAATAATTCAGGAACTAGTTTTTTCCATGCATATAAACAAACCCGCATGGCATAAGCAGTTAGTTGGTGCAACATCTTTATGCTCATGGCTCGTCTCATTGTTTATATGGTCACTTACGCACAGCATCACTTTCATCTTAACATTTTTATTCAATTTTGTGAATCTGTGTTTACCCTTATGACTAGGCCTCCAAAGCGAAAGTGCAAGTCCAGGTGAGCCTGCAGTGAAGAGAAAGCTGATTTCGATGGGAAAAGAAAGTGGAAATAATTAAGCATTCAAAGAACGTCCAGACACCATCATGCATTGGGAAAGCATTAGGCTTCAGTCCCTTGACTATCAGAACAATTATAAAGGATAAAGTGAGAATAATTGAACACATGAAAGGCAGTGCCCCAGTGAAAGCATCAGTTATTACTAAGCAGCCTAGTGGACTAAATATTGAGGGGGAAAGGTTACTATTGATTTGGTAAGAAGATCAAATAAGTGTAACATTCCTATTAGCCTAGCCTTGACTCAACATTAGGTGAGTGTTAACCTTTAATATTCTTTTTTGAAATTTCTCCTATTTCCTATCTAAACTTTTTGTTTGAGTTTGTTTTTATGTTCTGTTTATTTGAATTAAAAGAGCACAATAGTTTCTGTAACTTATTATTGCAGTATGGGGTTATTATCATTATTATTATCACAGTATTACACTGTATTATTACCACATATAAGCCATTATAGTATTATCATTATTATTATTATCGTATATGCGCTGTTCATCGAAAATCTGAGTTCCCTACAAATCTGACCTGAAGACATTCTCAGAAACATATCTCATCCACTCGGGGACCGATGTATGTGTGTGTGTGCGTGTGTGTGTGTGTATCTCTCACATTTTGATAGGTACTGCATTGGATCAGTGAATTACTTCGGTTAGTGTGGACAGTTTAACAATATTTAGCCTTTCAATCCGTGAATACAGTACGTTTCCATTTATTTGCTGCATCTTTAATTTCTTTCATCAATCTTTTCTAGTTTTCAGTGTATAAGTCTTTCATGTCCTTGGTTAAGTTTATTCTTAAATATTTTACTCTTTTGGGTGTTATTGAAAATGGGATTGCTTTCTTAATTTCTTTTTCAAATTGTTTTTGTATATAAGAAACATTTTTGCATGTAATTTTGTATCCTGCAATTGCCGAACTCATTTACTATTTCTTACTGACTTCTGTCTGGATGTTCTATCCATTATTGAAAGTTGGATATTGAAATCTTCTAATATTGTGTTTTTATCTATTTCTTCCTTAAGTTCTGTCAATGTTTGCTTTATGTATTTGAATGCTTTTGGGTTGGGTGCATATGTTTTTATAATTGTTATACATTCATGGTAAATCTATCCTCTTATTGTTAAATAATGTCTATGTCTCTTGTGACAGTTTTTGAGTTAGAGTCTATTTTGTCTAAGTATGACCACTCCTGCCCTCTTTATGTTACCAAGTGCATGGAATATCTATTTACATCCTTTCACTTTCAGCTTATGTCTCTTATAAACAGTGGATGGTTGGCTTTTATGCATTATCCATTCAGCCACTTTATGTCTTTATTAGGAAGTTTAATGAATTTACATTTAAAGTAACTATAGATAGGGAAGGAATTGCTATTTAAATTTTGTTCATGTTTTATACTTTGTAGCTTTACAATGAGGTTTTCACAAAACATCTTATAATTATATCAGGATAGCTGATAACAATATACCTTTGATCATATACAAAAATTCTACTCTTTTACTCTCTCCCTAACTTTTAAAATAACATAATAAATTACATCTATTTATATTGCTTGTTCATTAAAATATTTTTAAAGGTATAGCTAATTTTTATACATTTGTCTTTTCACATTTATACCAGGATTCAAAGTGATTTATGTACCTCTGTTACAGTATTACAGGAACTCATATTTCTATATATTTATCTTTATCAGAAACCCTTACACTTTATGTGCTTTTGTATTGTTGTCTAGTGTTCTTTCATTTCAATTTGAAGTACTCTCTTTAGTATTCCTTGCAAGGTAGGTCTAGTAGTGATGAACTCCCTCAGCTTTCGTTTATCTGAAAAAGACTTTATTTATTCTTCATTTTGAAGGACAGTTTTGCCAGATATAATATTCTTGGTTTGTATTTAATTTTTTTTCAGCATTTTGAATATATCATTCCACTTCCTTTTGGCGTGCAAAGTTTCTGCTGAGAAATTTGCTGATAGTTTTATGAGTTCTTTCTTTTATGTGACAGGTTGCTTTTCTCTTGCTCCTTTCAAAATTCTTTGTCTTGACTTTTAACAATTTGATCATAATGCACCTTGGTGTAGATTTCTTTTGGTTTATTCCAGTTGGAGTCTTTTGGACCTTTTAAATCTGGATGTCTATTTCCTTCTCCAGATTTGAAAGCTTTTTGCCATTATTTCTTCCAACAAATTTTCTCTCTCTTTCTCTTTGTTTTCTCCTTCTGGAACCTGCATAAGTCTCTTAGGCTTTCTTCACTCTATTTAATTTTTATTTTTCTTCTACATAGTTTTAAATTACTTGTCTTCAAGTTTGCTAATCCTTTATTTGTTCAGTCTGTTGTTGAACTCCTCTAGTGAATTTTTCAGTTCAGTTATTATATTCTTCCACTCCAAAATTTCTGTTTGGATCTTGTTATGTTTTTTCTATCTCTATGTTAATATTAACATTTGGTTCATACATGACTTCCTTAAGCTTGTTGAACTTCTTTATGATGGTTATTTTGAATGTTTTGTCATATAATTTATATACCTTCATTTTTTAGGTTCAGTTTCTGGAGATTTATCCTGTTTCTTTAATTGGGTCATATTTCTCTTTTTCTTCATGTGCCTTACAACTTATCATTAGGACTTACGCATTTGAAAAAAAAAAGCCACCTCTCCTAGTCCTTATAAACTTGCTTTTTACAGAAAAGACATCCAAACTGAATTCAGTCAGCCAAGCTAGCAATTCTGGGGACTTTTCAAACCTTTTCTGTGTATGCATCTTCTCTGGACTTCTGCATGTAATCTTCCAATTATGGAAATTTGTTGGTTCCTTTTTTTCCAGATATCATAATCTCTTGCTCTCTCTGGTGTCTGGCTGTGGTCCTGGTTGCTGCAATCTGCCCAGGCCTCTAGAGTATGCCAGGTCCCACCAACACTCTCAGTTTGGTTAGACAGATATCATTTCCTCAGGCAGCTCTTTAAAAAGCAGTAAGTTTAGATGCCTACTCCATTCTTTTCTTTCCCCCCTGAGTGAAAGGCTAATACATGGCCTCTGTCCGATGTACCTCAAGTCCTCTGGAACAGCAGTAAGCTTCCCAGCTCTCTTTTGTGGCCCTTAAGCATCTAGAGTATATTACGTCCTATTATTGCTCCAAGATAGGTGAAACAGAAACCAGTTTCTTAGTCAGCCTTCCAAAATCTGAAACACTGGATGTGTACTCTCTTTTGCTTTCCAGGGAGAAGCTGGGAGTTAGGGATTTTCTCCTGTTCATTCCATGCAGAGTTGGTCAATTGACTTAGGTGAGTTAGTGCATGCTAGTCCAAACTTTCACCTTTGTTTTAATTGGCCCCCAACCTGGTGCTCTTTCTTGTCAGTGCTTAGATTCAGGCAAGAAAAAAAAAAAGTCCCTCAGGAATCCCCTCAAAAAATCTGCATGTTGGACATATTTATCAGTCTTTTCATTCTTTCTTCAAGGAGAAGCTGGGAGCTGGGAGTTTTTTTAATCAGGCATGCCTTGCTGAACCAGTGTGAGGGGCTATGGTGAATGAGTGCCATGAATATTTTTACCAGCTTCTGTGTAGCTCAGTCTACGCCAGTCTATGATGCAGGAGCCTCTTAACTTCTTTTCTGGATTTTTCACACAGGGGATTTTTTCATGTATTGTTGTTAAATTGGTATTTTCTTGTGGGAAGGAAAGTCTGGAGCTTCCTATTCTGTCATTTTTGTGAAAGTAATTTTGCCATCTCAGAAAATAATCTTAAAAGCTCTAGATTGTTCACATATGATTGAGAATAAATTGTTGCATAATATATATATTTTTTCCTTTGTGACACTTATTTATCTGAGATTTGAAACTTAGGGATGTAACAGCTGACCCTCAGAGCTCCCAAGTAGATCATTTAAGTGCTTTTTCTTGACATTTTTTTTGAGCATCAGAGAGATGGAGGCAGAGGCTTAATTAAGTTTCCATATACTCACAGGCCATATGGAGTTTTTTTTTTTTTTGGTTAAATAAAAATGAAAGGATATTTCATCTGTAGACTAATTTCCCTGTGCTCTCACTGTTCATGTTCCAAAGTTCCAAAGACTAATTTCGAGATGGAATAAAAGTAGAAAAAATAAAATAAAAATGAGAAGTCTTTCAAAATCATGAAAATACAGTCAACCTGTACTACATTATGGATTCTGCATTATGTATTCAGCCAACTGTGGATCAAAAACATTTGAAAAAAATAACAATACAGCAATAAAAATAAAACAAATTTTTTAAAAATATACTATAACAACTATTTACTTAGAATTTACATTGCATTAGATATTATAAGTAATCTTAGAGATAACTTAAAGTAAATGGGAGGATGTGCATACATCATATGAAAATACTACAGCACTTTATATGAGACTTTGAGTATACGTGTGGGGGTCCCGGAACCAATACCTTATGAATATGGAAGAATGACTGTACGGTACATATTTTCAATTGTCAGAAGGCAGCGTATATTTTGTGAATGCCTGAAAAATACCAGATGGACAGAACCAAGTTACCTATTGTCCATACCACTTGAATATGGTCATTCCATGGTTGATAATAATTTTTACTTAAAAAGTTTTTTGACTAAGTTCTTTATTTTACCTCAGCCTTCACAGAGAACTAGTATGAACTTACCACTACTAGTCTGAACCTCCTGTAATTTATTAGAATATTTAAGGTTGAAAATGAATTCATCTTAATAAAAGAGCTGGGCCACATCTAAATTTTAATTTATATTTTATGATAAGTACAACAAAATGGTACTTTTGTGCCTGATCCACTTTTAAGTAAATGGTTAATTGTTTACTACTGGAAATAAAGACTCCTCTTACCATTTTACATTTCCACATTAAGAGGAGGGTTTGAAGTTAATGGATTTTTGTTATCCCATAAACCATATTGTAGGTTATACTTCTACTGTCTTCTGAGGTATTTATAAACCAACCCCACTTGATTCTGAAGGAACTGACTTTCAATTGGAGGGTTTTAGAGGTTATTGGACCACTTAAAAGAGGAGTTTATAGAGAAAAAGGGAAACTGTTAGAATCTCAAATCCCACTCTGGGTAAAAATCACAGATAATTTTCACATGCAACAAGTGCATGTGAAGATCTTCCGTAACTCTATGACCTTTCAACCTAATTGCATAAATAACTGAGGCTTTGTAATAATTCTACTGATTGATAAAAACAAATGTGTATATTTTGAAAATTAATGAGTGAACCACATTTTAATAAATTAATGTGGTTGTTTCAATAGTGAGTAAATAGTGATAATTTACTCACTATTTAAGCTATAGTTAGCTACTTTTATACACTATAAAATGTATAGATGTTTATGCTAATCTGTGCATTTAGTTGGCATTTAACTTGTCACTCTGAGAACTTACTGACAGGCTGTTACATGCATTCAAAAGCATCACTTTTCTTTCTTTAAGAAAGAGAAAGGAAGAAAAGAGGAAATCCTTATTAATGTTTAAATAGTATATATATAATTTAAATTTCATCTTGATAAGGTAAATTTAAGTGGATGAGAAGCTAAATTGATAGCATTTCCCTTGGCTTTGTCTCCCTCCTTCTTCAAGAAACTTGAGCCAAATTAAATGAATTACACTAAGAAGAATTTTATTGCTCTATTTTCTATGTTTAGTAAGACTTTAGTGGATTTAAAAAAACTAGCATGAAATTCTAAATATAAATGAAAATTTTTACAAAGGCTTCTAGATTATGGTACATTCTCATGTTCTTTAAGCTGAGTAATAGAGCATTTGATAGAGATAGATTCCAGTTGCCTAATTCCTATGAGTCTCAGCCTAAGCATGGCTTGTCGTCATCTCTTCATCTCAAGAATGGGATAGTTAGCAAATTGACAACTGCTTCCTTCTGGCCTAATTTGGAGCAATAAGGGCAATTTAGTTATTTTTGCCATGTTTTATCTATTTATGAGCCATTGCCTTCAATACATTTCCAATTATATTGTGCAATCTCTGAAAAATTAGGTGGAGGCTTCAAAACCTGTTAAGAACTAATATATTGCCTAAACTGTGGTTTAGATTGTTCTGATCTCTTTGGAACATAAGGAATCAGTTGTAAAGGCACATGCATTTCATTCATGATATGGTCCAAATGCATGTCTTTTAAATGATTGTTCTTTTTCCAGCACATTTGTTTCATAGTTTATGTGACACAAATTATTTTTCCAAGTCTATATGTCCTCAGTAATTATATTATTTAAAGGTATTATATATGCTTTGAGGTATGCAATGTACTTTAAAATATTTCAGCATAGGCAGTATGGTATTGTGTATTCATTGGTTAAAATTACACCCTAGGATTATTCAGTTTCCCTAATCAAAAATTTACATCTGATAGGTGTTTAGTAGGCATTATAATTAGAAGGCTTGCACTCTGTAATTAGATTCCAGAAGTGCTTTATTTATCTTTACATCTGCTCGACATCAGCATCTTCTTTATTAGAATAATGGATATTAGAAGTATGTGTGTGTGTTTCTAACCTACCAACGATGTCGATTTTCTAACATATCATTAAGCTAGTCTTTACCCTTGCAAGAACAGGGTATAAAATTCTTGAGAATCATATAGCTTGTACTCTTAGGGATAACATATGGGGCTTGTTTCTTAAAGGTCTTGAGTTATTTTGAATTGAAGGATTATGGTTAAGGTTAACTGAAACCAGTAAGGATGACTGACTCTGCCTCCTGTGTATGGATTTGTTTACCTCAAATAAATTATTCTTGAAAAATATGGTCTAAACAGTTAAACAACTGGCAGCTAGAACTTTATCCAGATGATAGAACAATGTGGATAATTCTTTTTATGCTTGCTTGATAGTCAAAGTTTAGATATAAATTACAATTCAATTGGATTTGACATGCTTTTATTTTACCTGGTGGCTAGATCGTTGGGTAGTGACTAATTCTTGCCAACAATTAGAGACTACATACTCTCATCTACCAAAAATGATCTGTTAGTTGTCCATGAAAAAAAAAAATAGGTTACTTTGCAACGGTATGAACCTGTTGTATGCAATGCTCAAAGTATTAGATTGAGCATTTTTGTGCTCCATGTCTTTCTGTTGTATGTATTTGCTTCACAGACTCTAAACCATATTTTTAAGCCTAATGGTCCACTAACATCTATGATATAATCAATGATATGTTCTCTCTCAGGGGAAACAAATAAACAATGTATTTTAAACTTACTGTTAAGTAAGTCACCAAGTTATATGTGCCCCTTTCCTAGCAAGATAAAATTTACACTATTGCAACAAACACAATATATGAAACATATAATATTTCTATGAGAAATCTGTCCAGAAATTGTGCCACTTTGGTGTATAATTGTCTTAATCTATTTAGGTTCTGGAGATGGGAAGTACAAATTCAAAAGCACAGTCAGATTTCATGTCTAGTGACTGCCCATTCCTCATTGATGATGGCTTCTCTTGTGTCCTCACATGGTAGAAGGGGCAAGGCAGCTTTCTGGAGCCTCTTTTATAAGGGCACTAATTTCATTCAAGAGGACTCCACCTTAATCATCATCTAATCATCTCCCTCTAATCCCCACCTCCTAACACCATCATTTTGGGGGTTAGAATTCCAACATATGAATTTTGGGGGGACATAAACATTCATATCATAGCAATAATATTACTATTAAAAATGATCCATCCATTGTACCAATGTCAAGTGATGAAATAACTTTGTGAAGATATAAGTAGATTTCAAAATAGCCAATATTTTATCAGAAGAGAAGTAGTAAAGGGGATTAAAACACACTGCTTCTCAATTTGAAGTAGAATTCTGAGACATTTCCCCATGTGTCTGAAAAAAAATGTGTGGTTATTTTAAGATGGTAATGCAGAGAATAGTTGAATGTTGGTAACTTTTTATAAGTAGAAAATGGAAGTTTTATTAATGACTAGTGAAATTTTATTAATGACTAGTGAAGTTTATACATCATTTATATTTAAAGAAACAAAAGTAAGCCTACTTTATGGTGGCCATCCTTGATTTTATCGAATGCCTGAGAGAGAATATCATCTAAGTATTTTTAAACTCAAATTATAATGGGGTTCCAGAATTTAAAAAACCCTGAGAATTCATGTTGGGGTTAATTTAGCACCTGTCATATTTTAAATGGAAACAATAGAAAATTGTTTAGTGTGTTGCAGACATTGAGGAAAGATGAGGCCAAGAATAGTTTTAAAGGGTTTGTTGGTTTGTAGGTGAAATCCTAAAATAAAAACACCATAGATATGTTTACATATTATACAGCAGCAATTATATTATACTTTTAAAATGTAAGTACTACACATAAAAATGTAATATAGTCTAAGTAGCCATAATTTCTTTCACTTTTGGGCAAATGTGGAAAGAATCCACTTTGTTGATAGCTTAAGTCATACCATATCATATGTAATTTATCTTTCTCTTTCTCTGAAGGAATTCAGTTGTCAGGGAGGCCAAGTTCTTGGCCTACCAATATCCCATACATTTAATGTCCCATACTGATTTCAAATCCAATCACTTTATAGAAACAATCCTAGATTTATTTCACTTGTTGACTCTTAACAGATTAGCAAAATTTATAAATTCTTAGAATGACTATTCAAGAAAAAGAAGGAAATACAGAAAGACAGACAGAGATAAAGAGAGAGAGAGAGAAAGAAAGAGTGAGAGAGAAAGAAGAAAAGAAAAAATCACCAGAACCAGGAAGGGAAGAGGGAAACACACAGATAATAAAATAAGATGATGTGAGGACAAAATCATGCCAATATCACTGACAACTTGGATGAAATGGGAAAATACTTTGACAAAATAAAAGCTTTGACAAAACAATCTACTTCATTTTTCATTTCATTCATTGTATTATTCAGCTCCAGAATTTCTATTTGGTTCATTTTTATGATGTTAATCTGTTTTTCCACTTGTTTGTGCCATCTACAATTTCTTTTATCAGTATTTTGTAGTTTTCCTTGTAGAGATCTTTCAACTCCTTGGTCAAATATATTCCTAGGTATTTTAATTTTTTTGTAACTATTGTAAATGGGATTGAATTCTTGATTTGGTTCTCAACTCGGTTTTTATTGAAATATGGAAATGCTGCTGATTTCTTTATGTTGATTTTGTATCCTGAGACTTCATTGAATTCATTTATTAAATCTGAGAGTCTTTTGGAGTAATCCACAGGGTTTTCTAGATATAAGATCATATCATCAGCAAACAGATAGTTTGCCTCATTTCCAATTTGGATGACCTCTATTTCTTTCTCTGGCTAGGATATACAGTGTTATGTTGAATATAAGTGGTAAAAGTGGGCAAACTTATCTTATTCCAGTTTTTAGGGGGAACGCCTTCAACTTTTCTCCATTCAGTACAATGTTGACCATGGGTTGTTATATATGGCTTTTATTATTTTAAGGTATATTCCTTCTATACCTAGTTTGTTGAGCATTTTTGTCATGAAGGGATACTGAATTTTATCGAATATTTTTCTGCATCTATTGAGATGATGATTTTTAAAAAAATTCTCTCTATGTGGTGAATCATATTTATTTATGTGTGTATGTTGAACCTTCCTGGGATCCCTGAAATAAAATGTACTTGATTATGGTGAATTATCTTGTTAATGTGCTCGTTGGATTTAGTTTGCTAGTATTTTATTGATGATTTTTGCACCTATGTTCATCAGGGATATTGTTCTGTAGTTCTGTTGTTGTTGTTATTGTTGTTGCTGTGTCTTTTCCTGGCTTTGGTATCAGGGTGACACTGGCTTCACAGAATGAGTTAGGGAGGATCCCTCCTTCTTGATCTTTTGGAACAGTTTCAGTAGCATTGATCCCAGTTCTTCTTTATAAGTCTGGTAGAATTCAGCTGTGAATCCATCTCATCCTGGCCTTTTTTTTTTGGTTGGGAGATTTTTTTATTACTGAGTCAATCTCACTACTTGTTATTTATGTGTTTAGTATTTCTATTTTTTCTTGACTCAATCTTGAGAGGTTCTATGTTTCCAAGAATTTACCTAAATCCTTTAGGTTTTCTAGTTTGTGGGCTAGAAATATTCACAGTAGTCTTGGATGACCTTTTGTATTTCTGTGGTACCAGTTGTAATTTCTCCTTTTTTATTTATGATCGAGATTCTAAAGGACTAATATTCAGAATCTATAAGTAATTCAAGCAACTGAACAGGAGAAAAACCAAATAACCCCATTAGAAAGTAAGCAAAGGACATGTATAGGCATTTTTCAAAAGAAGACATATGAATGGCAACAAACATATGAACGATGCTCAACTTCACTAATCATCAGAGAAATGCAAATTAAAACCGCAGTGAGATGCCATTTTACCTTAGTTAGAATTGCCATTATTAAAAATTCAAAATAAAGTAGATGTTGGTGAGGATGTGAAGAAAAAGGAACGCATATACACTGCTGGTGGGAATGTAAAGTAGTACCGTTTCCCTCTATGGAAAACAGTGTGGAGATTCCTCAAAGAACTAGAAATAGATCTACCATCCAGTCCAGCAATACCACTCCTAGGTATCTACCCAAAGGAAAAGATATCACTGATATCATTATATCAAAAAGATACCTGCACTTGTATGTTTATCAAAGCACTATTCACAATAGCAAAGTATGGAACCAATCTAAATGTCCATAAATTGATAATTGGATAAAGAAAATGTGAGATGTGTCTATATCTATCTATCTATAAAGATATAATACACACACACTACTCAGTCATAAAAAGAGTGAAATCATATCTTTTGTAGCAACATGGATAGAACTGGAGACCATTAACTTAACAGAAATAACTCAGAAACAGAAAGTCAAATACCACATGTTCTCACTTATACCTGGGAGATAAATAATGAGTACACATGGACATAAAGAGGGGAATAGTAGACACTGGAGATGTGAAAAGGTGGGAGGGTGGGAGAGGGGTTTGGAATGAGAAATTACTTATGGGTACTGTGTATACTGACTGAGTGAGGGTTACACTTTTAAGCCCAGACTTCAACCATGCAATATATCCCTATGACATATCGGCACATGTACCCTGCACATCAATAAAATCTTTTTAAAACACACACAAGAAAAGAAAAGCCCCCAAACAACTTTTTTTTTTTTAAAGAAAAAGATCAAGGTATCGGCAGGGTTAGCTTATCCTGAGTCCTCCCTCCTTGGCTGCCTTCTCCCTGTGTCCTCACGGGGCCTTTCTCTGTGCACACAGCCCTATTTCTCTCCCTCTTTCCATAAGTACATTAACTTTATGGTATTAGTAATAAATGAAGTCGCGCCACCCTTATGGCCCCATTTAACTTTAATTATCTCTTTAAAGGCATCTCCAAAAACAGTTATACTGGAAGTTAGGGCTTCAACATATGAATTTTGGGGGGACACAATTCAGTCCGTACATTTATTCTTTCAGCTCATATTTAGAATATTGACAGTGCTACACTATAATAAGAGTCACAGACACACTTTTCACAGATTCTGCCTGAGGGTGATGGGTAAATCCTATTTGGAGACTAGTTACTACAACAGTGATTAGAAACATTTCAAAATGAATTCAAAAAAAATTTTTAAAAAAGGGAGCACTCCCCAAGGCAATTTGGAAATGTGTCCCAGGCAAAAAAAATTTTAAAAATGAATTAAAGGGAGAGACTTCCTCAAGAAGGCATCTGCTGTGCTTAAATGGCCTGTCTTTCAGAAAGAAACAAAGGAATTGACTAAGAGTAAGTAGCCTAAGACACTTATTATTTTGACCTCCTTCTATACTTAGGCTGAATCCTGTAATAGTTATTTGCTCCTTTTTTGGTGCTGTGTACACAAACAAGAACCTGGCTGGAATTAAGCTCATATTCTGAAGAAGATACTCATTGTAAGAAGAGTGTTGGTGTGAATTTCTTTATATGCTAATTCATAGAGGATGTCTGAACTTTAATTAAAAATTTTGAACTTTAGTTTAAAATATTAATATTAGATTTAAAAAATTTTTTCAGGCATATCATAATGAGAGCTTATATGAAAATTTCAAGTATCTCTACATTTTAAAAAATTTGAAGTATCATAATATTTTCATTTATTTCTACTTTATAATCTCTGATGAGGATAAAATATAGTATTTGATGCAGGGTACTCTATGATATTTTGGAGGGTAAAATCAAAACTGCCCACCAGCACTGTATGGAGTTTCCATGAAGGATGGGTGGTTGGTTTTAAATACATAGTCCCATAAAGGAAGAGCATAGGTTTAATGCTAAATTGCAATTTTTAAGAGATCAAAGACCTGAGAGATATTCAGGGGGATCCTTATCATCTCCTCTTGTTGTCTTTGTTGTCTCAAGGAGGGATTTTTCCATTAATACTCTTGGTATCCTGCCCCTTCCTTCTTAAGCTTCTACTGTAGATTGAATGAGTTACCTAGTTGGTAGATGTGTTAGTCTATTAGTGCAGCTATAACAAAATACCTGAAACTTGAAAATTTATAAATAATAGCAATTTATTTTTCACATTTCTATAGGCTAGAAAGTCCAAGATGAGATACTGGCAGATTGGATGTCTGGTGAGACATCCCATATCTGTCCCTCTTATATGGCACCTCCTCTGTTTACTCACATGCAAAAGGGTGGAAGAGAAAAAGGGACCTAGCTAGCTCTTTCCAGCCCTTTTATAAGATCACTAAGCCATTCATGAGGGTTGGGTCTTGATGACCTAATCAATTCACAAAGGCCAAACCTGTTAATACTATTGCATTGAGTAGTAAGTTTTAATGTGAATTTCACAGGGGACACAAACATTTAAACCATAGCAATGAGGATATTTCCCAGCTGGGTATACAAAAGTCGGGTAATTTTCTATCTTTCCTTCCTTCTCTATCTTGGCCTCGAGTGAGGTAATGACCTTGGTAAGAGTGCCTGCTTTAGAGAACCAAACTCTCCCTCAGATGTAATATTTCTAGATTCTTGTTGAGATTTAAAGCTGGAAATTAACAGATCCCTTTGGTTCTTATGTTAAATCTTATGTCCATTTGATTTTGGTTCTTACATTGGAAAAAAGAAAAGAAATGTTGTTTATAAGTCCTCTCAGATCATACAAACAAAAATTGTTAGCATCTCAATGTATCCTAAAAGAAGATAAGGGACCTAAGTGTTTGTCAGTGTAGCATTGTTATGCCACTTACTTTACTTTCTGTTCTTTTCCAGTCAGTGTTGTTTAAAAATTTCTCTCTCCTATTAGAATATAAGGTTTTTGAGGGCAGGACTAAGTTTTTGTCTTATTTGATATATCTCTACCACCTGGCACAATGCTGGGTATATATTGTAGAAAGTAAGTATTTGTTTGATTGACTTGTATACAATTGGTTTGAATTACTCTATTTCAATAATCTTTGAAATGATGAGTTTCTTTCAGGATTTTATTTAAATAAATTATGTTATTTTAAAGTAAGCACTTTGATTAAGTGTCCTTTTAGTCATAAAATATATCTTTTTCCTTAAAAACAAGATTGTTTAAAATTCTTGAATAAAAGGCTGTAAGCACGTTTTAAATGGTTATATTGAGTTGTTTTATTTTTTAAATTGAATAGGACACATTCTAATGGGTAGAAGCAAGAGAAACACCATTTTATTTTTCTCACATCAGTTTGTTTGTATGCACAGATGGAGCTGATGAAAATGGTCTTTTTTCCCATTTGTATTTGCTATCTCCATAAATCGATGGGCTACATAATAATTGGGCTATAACATTTTTCCACTTGTTATATGAGAATTGGGTATACGATATTTGAGGTTGAAAAAGCACAGTTAAAAATATTTCTATGAGGTTTTTTCTTCTATTTTAAGCTCTTTTCTATTTTCTTTTATAGTTCTAAGGTCTTCCCAGGCTCAGAAGTGAAGGCTAATGCCATGCTGACTTTGTTTTTTAAATGAAAAGAATTTGAAAATGAATAAAGAGGCAGAAGCACTCTCTCCTACCACTTTCCTCTATATAATATCATGTGATGTTTCTTTAGGACACAATACATTTATGAATATCAATCTTGCAATTAAAACAAATGGCCTTCAGAAGTCCAAGTAGGTAGATGCCTGGCACATAGAGCTCACATTTAACAGAACGAAAAAATCCAGTGTTTTTCTGTGCCTTTTGCATTCC
This sequence comes from Daubentonia madagascariensis, assembly GCA_023783475.1. Classification (NCBI taxonomy): domain Eukaryota; kingdom Metazoa; phylum Chordata; class Mammalia; order Primates; family Daubentoniidae; genus Daubentonia; species Daubentonia madagascariensis. The sequence continues at coordinate 32,631,276 of JAKFHU010001569.1, forward strand.
TCTCTATAACTATAGTTTGTGAGTTTACACTTCAAATAAAAAACAATCAGACTGAAAAGTGTAACTGTGCCTTTTTGGCTTATTTCCAAGGTGAGATGAATACCAACATTTCACTCCCTTCAAACAGTGTGAAAAATTGGTCATTGAAAACACTGAGTGTGTTGGTGGTGCACTCACTGGGTTCAATGCTTCATTCATCCTTACTTTCTTTAAATTAAATTTCAACTCACATAGAGGGAAAAAATAGGAAAAGAAAAAAAAATGAATCAGTGAAAGCAATAAAAAGTAGAGAGAACATACATATAAATCAGCCTCCTTGCATTCTGCTACAAAATGTCAGAAATCAGCTTCATTTTGTTCTTGTAGTTAAGTATTTGTGAGGAAATTTAAAAAATCAATTTGTGCATTTGTTTGTTTGCAACCTAGACTGTCTTCTTGATTAAAAAAAAATATATGTATATAAGAATTAGTCTCATTTCCTAGAATTGTGTTTTGAACATACTGAGAAAGTGAAGGTATCCTAGTCAATGCTTAAAAGAAGTTTTATTTTCTTGAAAGGTATAAACAAGTATTTTGATGTTCTATGATTATATGACCCATTGGCTACAAATTTTGACCACTACCACATTCTGAGAGCACTGCTTTCTATTGTCTGCTATACTACTATAGTCACTGAATTTTCCTTACACTTCGCTGGCTTCTACTTCTGCATAAACCTTGCAGGCTTCACGTCCCCAGTGTATATGACAGATGTTGGTGCTCCTCTTCAAATACTCTCACTCTCTATACTCTTTAGCCACCTTGAACACTTCACTTACTGGCTTCACTTACTATATATATACACACACATATATGTGTGTGTGTGTGTATATAAATATCTGATAGCTTCCATGTTTATTTCTACCAACTAAACATTCCTCTTATACATCCAGCTGTTGTTGGACATCTTCCCCTGAATGTATCACATCAACTTGATCCAAACACAGACTTACTAACTTGCTTTTCCTGTGTGCTTTCTCAATGAAAGTACTAAATGCACATGATAGAGTCCTGGCCACCATAATTTATTCTTCCGTATACTTTCCCTCTTCCTTATTCCTTATACTTAATCAATAAACAGAAACTCCTGATCTTATACTCTAGTTATATTTCACAAGTTTCTTTACTTCTCACAAGCACTACTATTGATAATTTTACGGTTAGGGCCTCCTAACTGGTCCTTCCACATGGAGTGGTAGACGTAAAGTGTAAACCTGATTATGTTACTTCTCGTTTTAAAACTCTCTGTCTTGCTATTGCTACTTGGCTAAGTTCCAACATTCACATCTGGCCTGTTATCTCTCCAGTCTCTGTTATTGGTCCTTTCACTCCCTTCAAACAGTGTGAAAAACTGGTCATTGAAAACACTGAGTGTGTTGGTGGAGCACTCACTGGGTTCAATGCTTCGTTCATCCTTACTTTTCTTTAAATTGAATTTCAACTCACATAGATGACTCAATAGTATACTCTGTATTCCTACCACAATAAACTTTACATGCTCCTTTTTCTTGAAACTTTGTCTTTATGTGTGACATTACAATCAACTTTTACTCATTTTCTATGCATCCTTTATATCTCAAATTAGACATTGCCACCTCCAAAATATTCTTCATGATGTCTGCCATCTAACTGGATTGGTTAGTTCCCACAGACAACTCTATTTCTCTATAACATTACTTAATGCATTTATAGTGAGTAATTATTTGTTTGTCTTACCCACATAACTGAAATTTTCATAGCATAAGTTATTGCTGTATCTTGTTTGCTGTTGTGCCTACATTAAATGGATAATTTTTTTTCAACATGTGATATTCCAGAAGGGTAATAAATATTTTATTAAGCAGCATTAACAAAATGGGCATGCTTTCCTCTATGTCCATTAGTCTTGATAGTATCTTTCAGAAAGCACTTGGAATCTCCATATTGCTCCCCAGAGGCATAGAGAGAAGAGGCAAATGTTAAAATGTTAAGAAGAGGCAAATGTTAAATTTTGCTGCATGTCCCTAGCCTTGTTGAAGAACACCATGTCCTAAGCGTAGTAAGAATGAGGCAGAGCTTCCAGGTCCAGAGGGACAGTGCAGCCTAGTGGTGAGAGTTTTGCAAGTAACCAGCCAGGAATTACAAAGTAAGAGTTTGTCCTAGTTTGAATATTAGATAGATGCTTGAGTATCTGAGGTTGAATGATCACCATTCTTTAATGTTATTGGAATAGGTGGGGGGACACACTTGAAATTTGTGGACTGTGATTCAAAACTGCCAAACATCCAAAAGAAAAGCATCCACTTCTGACTATGAACACTATTTATATAAAAATATTTTTGAAAACCTAATATATGCCAGGTAATGCTAGATGCTGAAAATCTAAAGATGAATAAGACACACTTCTTCCCTAAAGGAATCTAAACTATAGTAGGGTAAACAAACATATAAACAAACAATCATAATAAAATAATCCAAGTACAATAATGTCAGTCTGTGCAAGTTATGGCAGTGGAAGAAGAAATCAGCCCTGCTTGACCACCAGAGTAATATTCATAAAGAAAAAAGTGGATTTGAATTCTGATAAATAAGAAGGAAATTGAAAAACATTAAATATGAGAGACTGCACCATGGGTAAAGCAACACATACATATAGTTTTAAAACAGTGTGCTATTTTTAGGGAATCCTAAAGGGTCCTTATTGCCTTTTTCCTTGGCTCAAAACAACAGAGCATTTTCTGTGTGAGTGTTTACACTTTGTTAATTATTTTCGGGTTGTTTGTAAGTCCTTAATTCCTTCCTTCCTTTTTTTTTTTTTTTTGCTGTCTTGCTTTGTGATTTGATGATTTTTATAGTGTATGCTTTAATTCTTTTCCCTTTATCTTTTGTGTGTCTACTATAGGTTTTTGCATTGTGGTTACCATAAGGCTTACATAAAACAAAACCTCATAGAAATATTCTGAACTGTACTCTGCAACCTCAAATATCCTCTACCCAATTCTCATATAACAAGTGGAAAAATTTATATATTTTAACAAATTATTGTAGCTCTAATTGTTTGTTTGTCTTTTAACTTTTATCCTAGAGATATATGTGATATATACACATCCCCATTATAGTGTTAGAGTATCCTGAATTTGACTATGTACTTACTTTTATCAGAGAGTTTTACACTTTTTTATGTTTTTAGGCAACTAATTAACATCCTATCATTTCAGATTGAAGAACTCCCTTCAGTATATCTTATAAGGCAGATATAGTGGTAAAGAACTTCCTCGGCTTTTGTTTGAATGAAACAGTCTTTATTTCCCCTACACATCTGAAGAATACTTTTGCTACATATGGTATTATTGTCTGGTAGTTTTTGGTTTTTACTTTAGCACTTTAATATATCATCCCACTCTTTCCTGGCCTGCAAAGTTCCTGCTGAGAAATCTGCTGAAAGCCTTATTGTGGTTTACTTGTATGTAAGGATGTTTTTCACTCCCTCTGCTTTCACAGTTCTTGTTTTTGATTTTTGTCAGTTTGATTACAATATATCCTGGGGTAATCTTCTTTGAGTTGAACATGTTTGGAGACTATCGAGTGCCCTACTTGTCTGTTTATATCTTTCCCCAAATACAGGAAGTTTTCAGCCATTATTTATTTAAATAAGCTTTCTGTTTTACTATCTTTCTATTATCCTTCTGTAATCCTTGGAATGTGAATGTTAGTTCTCTTGATAGTGTCCCACAAATCACAGAGGCTTTCTTCTTTCCATTCCATTGTTTTTGTCTATTTTCTTCTCTGATTCTATATTTTCAAATAACCTGTCCTGAGTTCACAGATTCTTTCTTCTGCTTGAAGAATTCTGCTACTGCATGCTATGTTGCATTTTTTATTTTATTCATTGTATTATTCAGCTCCAGAATTTCTTTTGGGTTCTTTTCTATGATTTCAATCTCTCAGTTAAAATTCTCATTTTTTGTGGTGTATTGTTTTCCCAATATCAACATCTATTCTTTCTCTGTTCTAAGTTTGCTGAGCTTCCTTGAAACAATTAGTTTGAAACCTTTGTAGGGCAATTCATGAAACTCTATTTCTTAGAGGTCAGTTACCAGTAAATGATTGTGTTCTTTTGGTGGTGATATTTCCTGTCACTTATTATGTTTCTTGTTGCCTTTCATTGATGTCTGTACATTTTATGGAACAGTTACTTCTTCCAGATTTTACAGACTGTTTTCAGTGGGAAAAGGACCTTCCCTTATGGGTAGGTGTGAGGGCACCAGCTGGGTTGGTTGTGGTGGTTCTTGCTGTATACCAAAACCTATAAAACATTGATTAATAAATCTGAAGAAGACAAATAAATGGAAAGATATTCTGCATTCATGAATTGGAAGAGATAATATTGTTAAAATGTTTATAACACCCAAAGTGATCTGTAGATTAAATTCAATCCTTATCCAAATCCCAATGGTATTTTTCAAAGAAATAAAAAAAACCTTGAAAATTTGTGATGAACCACAAAAGCTACAAAATAGTCAAAGCAAAAAGCAAATAGTCAAAGCAAAGAAATCTTGAGCAAAAAGAATTAAGCTGAGGGCATCACACTACGTAGTCTCTAATATACTAGAGAGCTGTAGTAGTCAAAACAGCATGGTACTAGCATAAAAATAGACACATTAACCAGTGGAACAGGATAAAGAGCCCTGAAACAAATTCACACATTTATAATCAATTGATCTTTGACAAAGTTGCCAAGGGCACATAATAGGAAAAATACAGTCTCTTTAGTAAATGGTGTTATGAAAACTGAATATTTATATGTAGAAGAATGAAATTGAATTTGTATCTAATGCTATGTACAAAAATAAACTAAAAAATGAATTACTTAAGCATAAGATGTGAAACTGTAAAACTGTTAGGTAAAAATATGAAAAAAGCTTCCTTACCTTTGTCTGGGCAAGTATTGCTTTATATAACCACCAAATCACAGAAAACAATAGCAGAAATAGACAAATGAGATTGCATTAAACTAAACTGCTTCTGCACAACAAAAGGAACAATCATTATAGTGAAAAGGCAATCTACTATATAGGAGAAAATATTTGCTACCAAATAAATTCATGGGAGGACTTATCATGTTTTTGAGGCCTGCTTGATATCCAGAATTTTTTAACTCAAGCTATATATAACCTCTAAAAGCTGAGCTATGTCTTCTTGCTCTATCAGCAGATCACTTTCCCTACCAAAACCAGATTTTCAACATAAATCCAAGAATATCGGACACCCCTATGAAAACAAAAATGGCTGCTGTTACTTAGCTAACCACAGAAGATAATTTTTCTTTCTGGAATTTTTGCCCATTTTACACTTATTTTTTATAATGGCTCTCTGGATGCCTTTGGATATATATTAAAATAAAATCCATGACTTTTTTTTTTAGTCAGTATGAATGTTTGACTACTAGAACATTCTATCTTGAAGCAGACGTCTCTCATATGTACTTAAAGGTAGAAAACAGACAGGTAAAGTCATTTGACCAGGACCACACAGCTAATAGTACATTTCAGTGTAGTGGTAGAGGTGAATGCATGTTTTCAAAACCACATCAAGCTCTATTTCCAATACAGCATGTGGGAAATAAAATATGCTGCTGCCTACGAATTATTATTTGGAATCAGGTTAATTGAACTTAAATGCAGGGAAACTTTACATTTTGGAAAATATTGACCTTTTTTTCAAATTATAATAAGTTTAACTATATTTTTAAAATTACTTACTAGCAGTTTATTTAAATTATATTGTAGGCTTAATTTCTTAACCCCAAAGATGAAATTTTAAGATATAGTAAGTCATACATCTTTACAAAATAATTTTGACATTCATCTGCAAGATAGGGATATTTCTTTTGAATCATCTGTAAAGTTTATTTTTCTTTAACTATGTGTAGCAATGAAAGAAACGACTAAACTTGTAAGAGTGCAATTTCAGAAAACAAAAGACATATATCATAGTGACAGAAAATAGAGTCGTATACATATTGCCAAAACAAAAATATTCTGTGAAATAATTCTTTGTCTTTCCATAGGATAGAGTACGTGTTCATTTTATCTCATGTTTTGATTCCATTCCTACTGATCAAAGCTCAATTGTTAATTGAGTGAAGTACAGAAATTGGAAAAGTAGTCAGCTAACAAATAGTTTATATGAAGGAAGTTTTGTTTTGCTCTTTATGTATTCTGTTAAAAAATCATTTCATCATTGGTATAAGTGTATATGTATAAAAGACAGAATGATGATAACATAAATACCTCAAGGGCCACAGGAATACACGTCCATCCATAATAACCTTGGGTAGCCACTATTTACAAAATTTTAACTAGTGGCCTAAAGTTGTAACTTATCCTCAAGTCCATGAGTACTGATTATTTAATAGCCATAGGTAAGGAAACAATAATCTTCTATATTGATTGTCCCAATACATGTTTCCAAGTCAAGATTCACCACCTTAACTAAGAACACAATAATCTAATCACATCTAATTTTTGGAAGTATTCTTGATATGAGTGCCAACCCCTCTTTAACTGAAAACTCTAATTTGAGGTAGATTTATGGAAAATGAAAAATATTTATACTATTTATTTTTCTAGGGTTAGAATATAACAAACTTAATATGATGCCACCTTTGACTGTACCTTTTAATCCTACATCTAATGTTTTGAAAAAAAATTTCAGATAAGTTATTATTTAAAATTTATCCATGTCTATATAGTATTTTTATAATTTTCATTTACTTTATAAGGGATATTATAGATTATCTGGAAACAATGCATATTCTTTCTCTTCTTCTAAATCTTTTCTCTACTCAGACATCCTATAATATTTAGCTGAAAGAAGAAAAAAAAACTTAAAATGAAATTTTATTAGAAAATATGGATAAATGGAATGAAAATGTATTTTGTCTAAAAAGAAAATAATTAATAAGGAAGCATGAGAGAATGATGGGGACAGAGACAGAACAAAAAGGAAGAGGAAGAAAAGGCATGTGGAGTAGTCTGAAGAGAGCAGAACAGCAAGTCAGGCAGTCCTCGCGTAAGCAGAACTATTCTTGAATTAGCAAGGCCCATGGATGAATAACCAGGGAACACAAAACATGCTGCAATAATTCAAATTACATTTCTAAAATTGCTTACCAGCTAGAAAAAATGCATATTTATTAAAGTTAATTAATTAATTCCAAAAATAAGAAAAATTTTCTTTTTTGTAGTTAGACTTACACTTTGAAGAATCTTCTAATATCGTCACAAAAGTATTGTGCTTTGTACCCTGAGAATTTTGTTTTGACATACATCTTGACTGTGGAGCCACTTGCAATAATACAGCAGAAAATGATTTAGACACTCTTTGGCATATAAAATGATGCATTGTTTTGAATAGATGATTAATATACAATTAATCAGCAGTTTTCTGGAAATATATGCCTATTCATATCAGTAAGTTAGTTTACAACAAAGTTTCTATTAATATGCTCATGGGCTCACGGTCAAGGTACAATGTAGTATAGGAAAGATAGATATTTAACTGATTGAACATTAAATACTTATACTGATTCTGTGTCACATAAATGCAAATTTTTTCCAGTTAGAAAAGTGAGTGTATCCTTTTAAATACATTTAACAGTTTTATTTTAAAGACATCATTGGGGTAGATGTGATAATAACCTTGATTTGTGTTATTATAAAACCAAAATATATAAATATATTTTATTACCTTAAAGTAATATATTTTATCTTTAAATCAGATACCTATATAGTAAAAAATGGCTACCCTCTGAAAAAGTTTTGAATATACCTTCTTATTGTTTTAATTTTTGCAACTATATCCCTTTATAAAATGTCAATACACAAATGATAAGAAAATGAAACAGGCTAATTGCTCATACAGAGAAAGTTTTAGTGGTCTAAAGAAAAGATCAGATCAGCTGCAATATTGCCTTAAGCCAAAGCCTAACTCAGAGAAATACCCTAATTCTCTTTGGTTCTAGGAAGGCTAAGAGAGGTAAGGAAGCTACAGAAGAAAACGTGGAAGCTAGCAGAGATTGGTTCATGAGATTTAAAGAAAGAAGTCATCTCCATAACATAAAAGTCAATAAAATTTTAATAATAAAATTATTAAAAATGTTAATGTGTGTTAAGGTAGAATTTACTTTAAATAAACTCTGAAAAAATGTTTAAAGTCTTTAATTAGATGTAATTGCCTCACATTATGGTTTTCTTTTAAATGTGGCTTATCTGAAAATTGTATTTTGCAAATTATTTTCATGACTGTATTTATTTCAATAGGATTTTGTTTGTTGTTAGTATATTTCAGCTTTCCCTCAGGCATTTTTTATCCACATTAATTTTCTTCAATGGAACAAACAGCTTTACACAGTCTTATCATTTTAATTATAAAATTACAAACATATATTTTTTTAAAAAAATCATCCTAGCTACCAAAGACACAATCTAATGGACTACTGTAAATAGAGGGAAAACATTATGGCAGTATCATATTTTTTAAAAAGCCACATTCTCTCTTCTGCATGCCAGAATCAGGAGCTTGTCAGATTATTACAGCAAGCACACAGAAAGACTGCTGATACATAACTAATACCTCTGAAGAGGTTAAAAAAAGGATACAGTCACTTTTCTAACTGGAAAAAATTTGCATTTATATGACACAGAATCAATATAGATATTTAATGTTCTCTCAGTTAAATATCTATCTTTCCCATACTACATTGTGCCTTAACCGTGAGACCATGAGCATATTAATAGAAACTTTGTTGTAAACTAACTTATTGATATGAATAGGCACATATTTCCAGAAAATTGCTGATAAAATTGTACAGGTATGTTAGCAAAGGTGATTTTAAAGGGCAGGCATGTTTTAAAGGGACTGTCTTCCAAGCACAAAGTTTTGGGAGATTAAAATATAAAATTAAAGTAAAGGAAAGAATCCACTTTTTAGTGAGGGAAAAGAAGAAAAAGTTGACAACCACAAAAACAGAGGCAATTCCTCTGGGGTTTTAGGCAACACACCTCCACCACCAAATCAAACAAAGTAGACAAACAAACAAAAAAAATCACTATACTGCTTGTATTGTGCTAAACTGATAGAAAGGGGTGTTAATAAACTAGAAATCTTGTAAAACACACCAATATCATAAAATTTTAAAAAAGAAAAATAAAGTCCATAGAAACTATTACAGAAAATAAACACAATTTCACACACAAAATCCTGCCCCTTGTCACAAGAAAAACAGCTATGCATTGGAAAGAAATAGTTCACATAAAGATATGAAAAGTTGCTTTAAATCAGAAATTCAATAACTAAAAAAACAGAATGCGACACAATAGGGAAAAATCAGAAGTTGATTGAACTCAGATAATAAATGATAGGAAAAGAGAAAATTACTTTACAAATGAAGAATAAATTATATGACACCCAAGAGAGAATCAACTCAAATAAAAATTTAATATAGGATTGAATAAACACAAGAAAACAACCAAATGAATTAAATGAGAGATAAAGAGAAAATTATATATATATTATGTCTCAGTGAATAAGTACTGGTAATGGAAAACAAGAAAAAAAGGAATAATAATTTTTATTATTGAAGTCTGTGAAGAAGAAAATTAAAATAATATAACAGAGCTAATATTTAAAACTACAATCCAAATATACTTACCAGAAATAGAAACAAGACCAACACAGAACTATCAACTCTGAGCCAAATCCTGGGAAAACTATTAGATTTAAAAGCTAAAATCCTTAAAGTCCTCCAGGAAAAGAAGGTAAAATGATGTACAAAGGCATAACAATTAGATGAAACCAGACTTTGAAAGCCACCATCAAAGCAAGGCAAAAAATAGAGCACCACAGGAAAAATTGAAAACAAAACACACAAAAATACTCAATAAAAAAGTGTGAATCAATAACTTTACATCCAGTTAATCCAAACTCCAATTCAAATATCAAGGCTATATTACATGAGTTTTTAACATATACGAACTCAGAGAATTCTGTACCCATCAACCTTTCTTGAGAAATTTATTAGGTTGGGGACAGCTAACTTTTTCTGTAAATGACCAGACAGGAAAGAATTTTCACTTTGTTTGTTGCAACTCCTCAACTTTTCCATTTATTTTAGTGTGAAAGCAGATATAGACAAAATCAAAACAAGTGGGCATGGCTGTGCTCTAATAGAACTTCATTCATAAAAATAGTTGATGGGCCATATCTGGTCCATCAAGAGAGTAGTTCGTCAACCCTTATACTATCTAATAAGCTTCATCTAGACAAATGATGACTGGGAAAATTTCTGCAAAAGAACTGATTGTGAAAATATGTGTGTATATATATATATATATATATATAAGATGAAGGTGGGAATTATGGTAGAATAGTAATGTACAAATATGTATTGTGTCAAAGTAGAAATCACACAACCCAAAAAATTGGAGAAGGAAGAAAGAAAGAGGAAAATAGAAAAAAAGATCATTTTTATTTTACAGCAAATTCAAGTTAGCCAAAACAACTGGTAAATCAAATAGTATAAAAGAAAATAAGAAAATAGAGGATAAAGTCCATTAAAAAGTATAAGTATGGTACTCTCTGTTACAACAAAAATGCAAACCTTCCTAAATAATTTTTTAAAAAGACTAGCACATACACATCTAATCAATTAAGAAACAGCATATCTAACAAAATGCACAGTATTATAAAATATTTCAATAGTGTCAAGATAAAACATAGTCATAATGATCAATGTAAATAAGATTTTACCTATTAACAGAAAATTATTTTCAGTTTACCCTACAAAACAAAATGTAACTATATGTGGTATATTAGAGACACAGGTAAAATTAACTAATTCAGAAAGGCTAAATATAAAGGGAAAGGCAAAAAAAAAAAAAAAAAAACCCAGGCAAATAGGAACTACAGGTAGGAGGTATAGTGATGCCGATATCTAAGTGGAGTTCCAGACCACAAGTACTGAAGATGTTAAAGAACATATTTTAAGGCTAAAACCCATAACCTTTAGTGGCTATATAGAAATAACATAGAAATACTTAGGAATATTTATACATCAAGTAACACAACAATTACTTTTATGAAGTAAAGACTACAGAGATTTCAAAAAGACTAGATAGAAAGTCACTAATAATTAGGAAACTTTAATACAGCATTTTCAGTAGAAGACAGATCTTGTGGACAATATATAAATAAGAAGATCTAAACAACAAGCTATTTTTGGAGTTAGAGAAGATGATTCTGGAATCAACATGGAAAACCAAAGATTCAAAACAAGCATAGCCAGGTAAATACTGGGAAAAATAAACAAAATAAAACTATGGGGTGGTAGTGGTATCATGGGTAGAATTGTGTCTCCATAAAGACGTGTTAAATCCTAACCCTTTGGAACCTCAGAATGTGACCTCATTTAGAAATAGGGTCATTGCATATATAATTAGTTAAGATGAGATCATACTAGAGTAGGTTGGGCCCTTAATATAATATAACTGGTGTCATTATAAGACGAAGACAAGAGACACACAGATAGACATAGAGAGAACACTAAGTGTTGATGGAGGGAGAGATTGAAGTGATGTGTCTACAAGCTAAGGCGTGCCATGGATGGCTAGCATCACCAGAAGCAAAGAGAATGGCGTGCAATAGATTCTCCTCTAGTGCCTTCAAATTGAGCACAGTCCTTCCAAAACTTTAACTTGGAACTTCTAGCCTCTATAACTGTCAGAGAGTATATTTCTGTTGTTTTAAACCACCCAATTTGTGCTACTTTGTTACAGCAGCCCTAGGAACTAATACAGGGGACTAGTCCTACTAGACACTAAAACACAGTATAAATATCCCCTGTAATGAAAATGTTTGCTACTGGCACATGAATATATATGTCTGTATATACGTGTGTGTGTGTGTGTGTATGTGTGTATAAATTGAGTAAATGACACAACAAACATTTCAAATCACTGGGGTAAAGATGGACTTTTAAATAAATGGTGTTGTGATATCTGACAGTCTTTGGAAATGGATAAAATATCTTGCACCACACATAAAAATAAACTCTAAGTGGATTAAGGATCTAAACAGAAAAGAAAATGAAACAACACTAGACTAGAAGAAAATAGGAGTGAATTCTTCTTTAAATGTGAAGCAAGCAAAGGCTTTGTAATATGACTAAAAATCGAGAGACTATATAAGATTTACTTGGGCTACACAAATATTAACATTTTCATGACAAAAGCAATATAAAGTCAAAAATAATTAACAAACTAGAAGAAAATATTCAAAATATATACTGCAAACAAAGAGATAATATTCCTAGTGTGTAAAGAACTCAAAAAACTGAGAGGATAGGGACAAATGACCCAATAAGAAAATACATAACTTTGGTTACTTTCAATTTAATAGTGAGATCATGTGTTCGTTTTTCCATTCTTAAGATACTCCACTTAGGAGATAGGTCTCCAGTTCCATCCAGATTGTTGCAAAAGGTATTAACTAATATTTCTTATGGCTGAGTAGTACCCCATGGTATACATATACCACATTTTACTAATCCACTCATGAATTGATGGGTACTTGGGTTGATTCCATATCCTGGCAACTGTGAATTGTACTGCGATAAACATTCTAGGGCAGGTGTCTTTTTTTTTTGAGACGCACTGGTGAGGGATGAGCAGGTGTCTTTTTGATGAACCTATATCCAGGACTCAAGCATTACAAGTGATCCATGTAACCTAAAACATTTGTACCCACTTATTATTTTGAAATAAAAAAAAGAAAAGAAAATACATATCTTTAAACTTCTTTCACTTTGCTAATTATCTTAATCTACATTTTTGGTATGGAAAGAGTGATTGCAGGCGATGCTTTTTGGCTACAAAGATCATACTTTAGTGTTGAATCAAGTGAGAAATGAATTTGGCAAGAGACTTTTTGATAGAAATAAAGCCACATAATTATAACAACGCTAATTACAAATTACATTAGCTTAAGAAAGACAAGTCAGAGGTGCTTTAAAGGACAGACAACAAATAGATGAGTTACTTGAGAAAATTGGAATGTGAATTTAACATATAAAACCAAAGCGTCTGTGTGTATGTATGTGTGAAATGTTTATATCTGACAGCTTTTATAGATATGTATCATACATATCTTCTAATGGATAGTTATGTCAATTATGAATTTATTAATTTAAGATACAGGTGTTCATTTATACTGACCAATTCAATTTTAGGCAGAATTTTGAAAATATAGTGACCATTAGGTGCCATCAATATTCCCTTAACTGTATTTTTGAAATTTAATTCTCTATTTTCTACTCTTTAAAGTCTGTTGTAATATCTGTTCACACACACTAAATATTACCTGACTTATCATGGCTTAGAGGGCTACCTGAACGGCGATTGCATTTTGCAAGATACTTGAGTGTTAATGTCGTGAGTCAGGTATTTGAGGGACAGTATGGAGGCTATCAGATCTTCCCAGAAGTCTTGAAACCATGTTATGCTATACCCTTAACCTGAGTAAAGCTTCCCTGTGTGCAGTTTAACCCAAAGAACTCTTATACATATCAATTGCCTTGTCTCTCAGATACTTGAAGAATGAGCCATTTCTGAGTCATGTCATCATTCTTTGAACCACTTTTACTCTATTTTAATTCAAAATTCTAATTTTCCCTATTGTTTGCAGCTATTTAATTAGACTAAATAATATCCTCTTACCCATTTTTAATGAAAATGATTTAGACAAATGTCATAAAAGATTTCACTTCATAAATGAAATAGATTTCATTCAACTGTCTACGCTAATTTTCTTCCTAATAAGCTTGTCCATGTAAATTGCCCTAGTCACTCTATGTCTGGCTAATTTTGTCAGAAGCAATGGAGATTATCTCTACAATCACACTATAGTAATGACATTTAAAGCAAGACTATTATGAAATGCTAGAATAAAGAAAAGACTATCAATTTCTCTTCTCTATGCCATTTATATTTTTGGTTATTGAAATTAGGTAAGGATGACAAGTGTATAAATAGGAGCTACACATGCTCTGATTCCATAAAACTTGTTTAAATTACCAGAATTAAGAATAAATGACTGCATATAACAAACAGAAATCATTTATTTTTTCTCCTGATAAGCTTTTATTCGCTTAATTGGTTTCCTCAGAACAGAAATAAACTTAAAGAAAACAAGTTTGAAAATACCCCAGATATTGCTACCAATGTGAAGTTACTCTTTGAAATAAGGATATAGCACATATATATAATAAAAGTTCATGTTTCTTTTTGATTAAGAACAAAATCTTTATTCATAGTTAGCATTCTCCAATGTATAAAAATATTAAGATAACCAATTGGTATTCTTTTTTTCTGATTTTTTATTGTGATAAGAACACTTAACATGAGATTTACCCTCTTAACAAAAATTTAAGTGTGAAGTACAATATTGTTAACTATAGGCACAATATTGTACTGAAGATCTATAGAATTTTTCGTCTTTCATAACTGAAACTTTATATTCTTGAACTAAATGGGGTTGAAGAAAAGCTTCTGGGAGATTCCACTGCTCTGTGAATGTTTGTACATACAAAGAAAAATAGGAGTGACTTTGGTATAGTATGGTGTACTGGCAAGAGCACAGAGATTGATTGCATCTGTCCTAAGTTTGCATCTGAACATTGCTGCTTATGCAATGTGTGAGTTTGCAATTCCTTTTTTAAATCTTTATAATAGGCATAATAGTAACTAGCTCAGAATTATTGTGAGAATTATTGTGAAGAGAGAAGGTAAAGAACGTAAAGATTTTGTTTTGCTTTTAAATGTGGAGTGCTAAACATATGTAAACTAATATATTTTTATCAGGACCATATCTTATGTTTTACTGATGTATAATATTCTTTATGATATCCTATTTGATAATTAAAACTTGACACTTAAATGATTGCTATTCCTGGTATTATGGTAACAATGTTGTTGCTTGACAGAATAAGGAAGAATGATACTAAACTAATACGGTGATTCAGACCAATGACATTGGCCTAAAAATTAATACCTGTTTACATGAATATTCGTAGATTGTACATTAGAGTAAATATCAGGAAACCTTATTTTCAGTCTCAGCTCTGTAACTAATTTGCATCTCACTGAACCTCTGTTTTCTTCAAATGTAAAACATCCAGAGAAGATATGAGTTTTATTCAAACTGGACAAGATAGTGACCAATGGAAAGCCAAAGAGAGGCAAAATGAGGCTGCAAATTTAGCCTTCAGAGATCCCTGCCTACCCCATTCCAGTTAACATCGTTCTGCTTTTATCTTTTCCGGTGTCATGAAAGGTTTATATCTAAAAACTCTTCAAAAGATGAAAATGTAAAGACCCTTATGGCTCTTATCTTTCAGGATTAAAAAATTCCATATAAAATTCTGATGTGGAAAACTGAAAATCCACACAGGAGTTTTGCAAAGACAAATTAGTGATAGCATGACTTTCTACCAAAAGAATATAAGACCTTAATCTCTCTGATTTACTGTTGTGCTTTCTTGGGTGTATATTCACATAGATGATATCATGCCTATTTCTCCTCAAGTGCTATATTTTACATTGATGACAATGGGGCAGAACTAATCAGGAAGGGTCTGGAATATTCTGCAGGCAAACCTGTCAAGAGAAACCTACAGAAATTGAGATAACAGTCAAGATAAGGGGAGTAGGTAGAGAATAAGACTACGCAGGAAAATGTGGAATGGTCAGGCAATACAGCCATAAATAAGCAAGATCCGGGGTTCAGATGGGAAGAGGATCAATGACCTCTCTCAGAATCTCTCTAGCATGGGATCTAGCTGTAGCAGCTGTGATCTCTGAGAGGCAGAAAAAAAGTTTTGTTGGGTGAGAAAGTGATAGAAATGAAATCCTTTTTGGCGAATATGCTTTGTGCTTTGCATTGATACTATTCACCTTCCTCTAATAAGAAATACTGGTAAAATAGCAACTAATACCTAAGGTAATTTCTTTCAGTAAGAAATCATTGAAAGGCAGAAACATTTGGAATGTAAAACAGGAATCATTAAGAAGAGGTATGATGAATCTAGAATGATACTGATCTTTATGATGAAGTGTAAAGAAAACAGCAGATAAATTCTGAACCTTCAAAATTCTTCATACTGTTTGAATTTAATTTGAATATGAGTATTTTATGGACTTGAAGTAGACAAAGAAATTTCTCTAGTACTACAGACCAGTATCTTAGAAATATGGGAGAGGGGAAAAAAAAGACCCTAGTAAAATTTAGGGTTTGTTTATGTTTCTTCTTCAATCATGAATTAAGTACCTACTGTATGCCAATCTCTGGACTAGGGATAACATGATGAATAAAAGATCCTACTGCTCGCAAGCAACACAGAAACAGAATCTAAGCTATATATAAAGATGATAAATTGAATGTAATATGTTAAACTACAATAAAAAATTAACAAAATGCTGTGTTAGCATAAATGAAAAATAGTTTTCCCAGTATTCATCTGACATCATTTAAAATTTTATGGGTCAGAGGACTATAAATGTTCATATTTAAAAGTGGACAAGATATCAGTTGGCCACTCTAAAGTGAAAAATCAATTGGAAGTAAATAAATGTCTTACCCTGTCACTGGTTTCAGTGGCATAGTGTATGTTATATTGGAAAAAAGCCAACTTAACATTTTAAGATAACAGCATGTGGTTTGGTAGGGGATGAATTGATTCCCCTATCTTCAAACAAGTATTGTATAATTTTTTATTGAAATTCATTATCAAAAAGTTGCATTGAGAATATACTGATTAAAGTATAAATTAGAAATTATTTTAGTAGTAATATAATAAAAATTCCTTATTTTACTTTCCTTTTGAGCAGTAGGTTGAATTTTCATTAATGATTGTTATTTTTTAAGAGATACAGAAATCAAACTTTCTAATAATTAGAATTATATCAGTGAAAATAAATCTGTTTCTAATATAAACAAATCATAGAAATAGTTTCATAAAGTTAAAAGTTTTCAACTGAAAAAAAAATTTTCAGCTCTATTTTTTAATTCGTATGTAAAGATATCATCCTCCACTGGCAGAATTAGAAAAGCTTGACAGAATATACTTTGCCAATCAGGAAAACTGCTAAATTGTAGCACATAGACCTCTGTTGTCTAGTGATTTCCAGAATAAAACAATGAAGTATATGATATGACGGGGGTTAAGTCGAATTAATTAATAATGTGTCCCATCTCTGCTGACTATAACTGCCTTTTAATCCCATTAGTGTCATGGCAATAAGAGAGCTTTTTGGGAGATCGGCAATGCTCGAAATACATATGGTTTGAAAGTCAAGTGTGGTCACAGCTTCCTTGGATGTTACTAAAATTTATGCATTGCTTTACTTTCCCCAGCAACAGACCCTATATATAAAATGAAATTGTACCTGTATATTTTTCCTTACTTGTTCCTCTCAGATTGGAGAATTGACATAACTTTATTTAGTTTATTTCCTTAAATTGTGACTATTCAGAGATTATAGCAGGTTTAATTTGCTACCCTCTTCATTTGTAATACATAAAGAAAAAACTTAGCGACTTCTGGAAGTCAAATCAGCACAGTTTTCTTAAACGTACACACAATCCTCTATACTAAGGTTTTATGAAATCAGAGAAACTATAAATTCTCTTTATAAAACAAAATTGACCCTTGATTCCTTTTATATGTGGTCTTTATAAAGTGCTTCTGTTTTTTGGATAGTGTCTTTACTCTTAATATGAAATTAAGTCTTTAAAATATGTAGTCCTGTGTTCATGCAAAACAAAAAATGGACCTACACAAAACTTCAAAATATCTGATTCACTGACCACCAAAACCTAGAAAGAATGAAAATAGAACTAGGCCTGTACGCCAGTGAACAATGCATGCAATTTTATCAAAATCTAAAATCAATTAGTTAATCAGTGTTGTAATGATATCTGTGGTATTGGGGTATCTGTCACTAGGCTTCTGTGTGTGTGGTAACAATAACTAGCATAATATCATTGGAAAGAATACCTAGTCCATCTCTCTCACTGAAGGAAAATCGACATTGATGGGCTTCATCATGTTCTATGATCAGTATACAGTCATCCCTATATACTGGGGATTGGTTCCAGGATTCCTGTGGATACCAAAATCCATGGTTATATACATATAACCTACACACATCCTCCCATATACTTAAAATAGTCTCTAGATTACTCAAAATACCTAATACAATGTAAATGCTATGTTCATAATTGTTATACTGTATTGTTTAGGAATAATCATGAGAAAAAAAT
Source organism: Daubentonia madagascariensis (assembly GCA_023783475.1). Lineage (NCBI taxonomy): Eukaryota > Metazoa > Chordata > Mammalia > Primates > Daubentoniidae > Daubentonia > Daubentonia madagascariensis. Next base: position 32,649,672 of record JAKFHU010001569.1, read on the forward strand.
GTCTGTACCTGTCATGTACAGTTGCAACAATCCATTTTTTAAAAATATTTTTGAGCCTCAGTTGGTTGATTCCATGGATCCGCAACCTATGGCTATGAGGACCGACTATATTAATAAGAAAATATATGTTAATTGTAAACTCATTAGTGCTTTGATCATATTACTATAGATAATAAAGAAGCTTATCTTGAACTTAGAGGGCAAGTAGCAGCAAGTATATTTTTATCTCTCATTTCATTTTCCTGCATATATATCTTTAATATATATTAAACTACATTAAAGGACATTAAAAGGTTGCAAGAACAATAGCAACAAAAATATTTACTACTTCATCACCTGAAACAGGGACAGTTTTTTGTTCATGCTAACTTTTTTCATTCTAATTTTACATAATTTTGTACAATATCATTTGGAACAGAGTTGTAATTTTGAATTTTTACTTAACATTTTGTCATTTCTTATCTCCCTTATAGGTATAACTTTCAAAGTAATTATAATAACCATAAAACATTTACATCAAAATGAGTATATCATATCTCTTCAATTTAATGACCCAAAATCAATGAAACTTTTTTACATTTATGATGTTTATGTTATATATTGATAACAATATGAAAATGATTATCTTTAGATAGATAACTTTTCCTCCATTGAATTATATATTTTGAATAAGTTTTTATGAAGAAATGGGGGTCATTTCGTATGGACATTTCTATGACTGAGAAACATGTTATCAAACTGACTTTCAAAAAGAGTTTCACTTTATACCATCACTATCAATTTATGAATTTACGAATTCAACAATAAACTTGCCAACATTAATCGCCCTAATCTTTAATATAAATGATGCACCAAATGATCACTCATTAGTGTTCAAATTTAAATGGTTAAATATATTCTCTTTGTTCAGTTACTTTTATTTACTTTGTGTTAATTATCTGTTAGTATAATAATTGTCTATTAGTGAAATAAACAGTATTGCAGAAAGATACATATAAAGCAGGAAGGCATTCATGAAGGACTCTTAAAAAGGAAGCCATTAAATAAAGAGAGTGAAGGGGAGGTAGAAAGGTAGTCCACAAAACATCACGTTATAATATGGGTTTGAACTGAAGATAGCTAATGTTCAGGAATTACTTAACAACTTAGAATGCTAAAAAGAGTATAAAGAACACTACTGGTGGCAGTATGAAACTCATTTGTATTTTCCTTAAATACTCATCCTATGAACATATACCATATCCAAAAAGAAAGAAGCATTCCAGATAATTTGAAGTTCAGAAACTTTTACAAAATTAGTCAATATCATACACCTATTAAGTACAGCCAGGATTTAAACTCAGACAAGCACTCTCTCTTCTGCATCTCGTTACTTCCCTATGGGGCTATTGTTTGTTCTTGACCCTTAAAGAACTTTAGAAATGACTAACTGTAAGGTAGGATTTGAGAGTATATATAGCCCAAAAAGACCACCATTACATAATGTGCTAATTATTTCTTCATGTAAAGCATTTAGGCCACTGTTAGAATTAAAGTAATCAGGGAAGTTGGGATGAAATATTAAGACATTACCATCTTATCACATGAACTTTTTCGTTTTGTTGACTCTTCTAAGGAAATGGACCACAAATGTGTAGTTTTTGATACCATCAATAATTAGAATCAATATACTTTTTTAGAGGGTGCTGTAGTTTGAACACCCCCTCCAAAAGTCATGTTGAAATGTAATTGCCATTATGACAATATTAAGAGGTGATTAGATCATGAGGGCTCCACCCCTCTGAATGGATTAATGCAGTTATTGCAGGAGTGGGTTCCTGATAAAAGTGAGTTCAGCCCCTCTTGCCCTCTTGCTCTCATGTGCACCTTTTCACCCTTCCTCTTTCTGCCATGGGATGACCCAGAAAGAAGGAACTTGCCAGATGTGGGCCCCTCTACCTTGGACTTCCCTATCCCCAGAACTGTAATAAATACATTTATTTCTTTATAAATTACTCAGTCTGTGATATTCTATTATAGCAATACAAAACAGACTAGGAAAGGACAACTTTAAGAGGATGTCTTGATGAGTTCCCTGGAAGCTCAAATAGCAGTAAGAATACACTATATTCTTTAAGTGAAAGATTACTGAACCCAGAATATGAAATGCAAATAAGCAATTAGACTGGCAAAGTAATAACCTTATATATATTAAAATTCTGCTTGCAGGTGATTCAAATAGCAGAAAGACACATACAAACACGTGCCTGTGTATATGTGCACACTTATATAAACACAAATACAACTTTGCTAATATGTAAAATATTTAAACATCCATAAAACATCTTTAAAAACCCCACTGTGTCTCCTGTGTAAAGTAGGTGCCACACTGTTCTTCTTCTCCCATATTTCCTGGTTGGCCCTATACTATTGAAGTCATGTTAGTTGATCCTTTTGCTAACCTTGCATAATCCTTATGCAAGCTTCTAAAATAGTATTTATTACCTTTTAGCAATTATTTACTTATGGTGTTATCTCTCCCATTAGACCTTTAAATTTTAGAGGGCAAAGAAAATTATTCATTTGGAGTTGTACTTTTTGCTCATAACTCAGTTCAGGGCTCATAGCAGGAAAAATAGATTATTTTTATGTATGAATGAAAAACATCCATAAATAATAATGGCTTTGATGGAATATAACAATATTTATATATCATTTTAGGCTTTAGTGGGTAAGAACAATATTGGTGTAGACTATATTTTAAAGCTCTATCACTTACATGTTCAGCAATAAGTCACTAAATTCCTTTTTTATTCTATCATATACTACAGCTTTTTGCTTGACATGAAGTAATGTTGGACATAACTAGAGGCCCAAAGAAAAAAATCTATGTCCTTGATAGCTATGATGATTCTGTATTTTCTCTAAAAAGTAGATCTTATGGTCTATAAGACAAATCCCAATGAGAATAAATTTAACCCAAATCCAAAACGCACTTAGATCAGAGGGGGTGATTTGGTGTCATACCACTTATTTAGTTTTAGAGAAATGCTCATATCTAGAACTGATATAGTGTTATTGAGAAATATTTGAAGAATTTTTGGAGAAGGGACATTATTATGATCAGTAATGTTAGAAGTATGCTTTACTTAGATTCTGATGTGCATTGGGCTATGAACCTAGGCAAACCTAGAATATGAAATAGAGTGAGAACTGGTAGGTTTTTTTGGAAGACCACATTCTAATGAGTTGCTATAGCCAAAATGGCTGACAAAATGGAGGGATTCATCACAAAGAACATTATGAATAAAACAATTTGCATATTACTCTCATAAACCATGTGTCTGGCCTACTAGAATCCTGTGTGCAGTGAAGTTTTGGTTGTTGTACATCAGGAATAAAAATTAGAAACACTCCCAATAAAAAGGAATATGAGAATAAGCCTTTCATTTGTGGAAAGAGGAAACCTAAGAACTGTTTATGTAAATGTGGTAGAAATATCCCCCATTAGTGTATCAATACAAACTGGTGTAAACAATTGTTTGCTAGAACACACAATTGTTTTGCTTAGGAGTTCCCAGTAAACCATCAATTTTATTTCAACTGAACATAATTTTATTTTATGTATGTATTTTTATGTATAATTTTATTGTATTGTTTCATTTTGTTTTGTAGAGGATATTTTTATGGGGGGAGGAGGTTGGGTCAATTGAAAAATTGTGATGAAAACAGAAGAAGAATATCTTCTGAGGAACTTCTTATTCCTGGCTGTGGAAAATAATTTAGTTCTGACCAACTGACAGCTGTGAAAGATAGCAAAATTGTTGGACTAAATTTAATTAGCAACAGGGGCAGAGACATCTAATATTTTTAATTACCTGGGATAAACATTTTTTATGTTTCTGCTCTTAAATGAAAAGAGTTACAAGCATTGCATGTGATAGAATCCCCTGTGCCTTAGTAATAAAGGCTTCAATAAATAACCCTTATGCCGTAATTCTGTGTCTACTAAAGCTGTTTGATATAGTCATTTTTATCATGAACTACACAAATCATCTAGCCTAAATATGTATACTTTATGGTTATCCATTCTGGGGGACTATTCTGTTAAGTATAATATACTATGCATGTGGAAAATACTATACTGGAATTTGGGAGACTCTATCCTATAGAACTGTGGTCCCCAACCACCACACCACTGACCACAGTCCTAACAGTGAGTGGCCTGTTAGAAACCAGGCTATGCAGCAGGAGGTGAGCGGCTGGTGAGTGAAACTTCATCTGTACTTACAGCTGCTCCCCATCACTGCCTGAGTTCCACCTCCTCACCCTGTCCTCTGCCCCCATCTGTGGAAAAATTGTCTTCCATGAAACCGGTCCCTGGTGCCAAAAAGGTTGGGGACTGCTGCATATTACTGTGTATGTTAAGAAATGTATATACAAAAGGTAATAATGAAAAGCTGGAAGTGGATCACAAGTGTGGTACAAAATTATAAAATACTGCTGTTGATAAAAAGACTGAATGATTTCTCCCTTTACACATGGGTATGCTTTATGCAATCTGATTTTGTTTGATTTGTGTCTGGTAGCATGGAGAGTATTTGAAAATGAGACAGAACAGGAGTGAATATATTTGAGAACCTGGGTGTACAAGGTAGAAGAAAGTACATGGACAAATCCTCAAAGCAGGAATGTGTTTGGTGTGTGCAAGAAGTAGTTGGTAGTTAATTTGGGAAGATATAAATATATGCAAGGATAGTGGGAAATAAGATTTAAACATAAGAAGGTTTAGTAAGGAAACTAGATAGTGATAAAATGGAGAAGAGTAGATTTGGTAATCTGTGTAATCTCATGCATAATTTAATCATAAAGCCATGAATCAAGTACATCTTATGCAAAATAAGTGGGAAATATAACGTATTGTCCAATACTGAAATATCTTCTATAGAAAATGTTTATTTTGAGGGGTGAAAAATCACACAGTTTTGCTGTTTTGTGTTGTAGAATAGGAAGAAATTACTTTTGAAAAATTGTAAATGACAATTTAAGCATGAGCAGTTTTCTCGGAGGACTCACATACCTGAAGGAATCCTTCTATGACATATAATAATTCTAAAATATTTGAGACTGGGACTTCATTCAATTTCTGGGTCAATAATGTACAATGTACCTGTATAATATTTAACTTATATGAGCATCTATAAGCACATTTGAATCAAAGTTATTCCAGGGCAAAATTACAATAAAGAAAATATATTCTAGTCAAGTCACAAGTAAAATGTGAATATAGAATGGATGATATAGAACCCCTAACCCTGTTGCCTATGTGAGTAACAGTTATTCCATTTTTTCAATATTGGGTAATTTTTACATTGATATTTACATTTACAAACTTGCAAATTACTTTTTAACAATTAGTATAATAGTAGTTTTAAAAATCTGCCCTATCATTAAAAACATCTGAAAGTAAATATTTTAATGACTTAATATAAAGAATATGTTATATATTAATTAAATCATATGTGATCATTAACTGAAAACAATCAACAAGGAAACAACTGCAAATTGTGCTTTCTTTTCAATAAAAATATCCAGATCATCTAGGAATAGCCTATACATGACAGATGTTGAGACATTTTACAGCAATATTGAGTGTTTCAATTGAAAATATTTATTCTATGCTTAATATTTTAAACAATATGTCAAAATTGATTATAACTGTTTGTTTTATTCATATTTTTTATTCTTTTTTATTAGTTTGCTTGTTTGTTTCAAATCTGCTACCAAAAAAAGACACTTCTCTTATTCTAAGGCCTCTGTAAGCAGTAGTCATCTGAGTAGTGAAGTCTAGGTCTGACCACAGCTAAAAATTCAATTTCTTAGCCTGCATGTGGCAGCTGACCTCTTGGTACAATTTATTTACCATGTTTCAGCACTTCTGTTGAAAAATGTTTATTTCTAACTTGATCTCTCATACATGGCTACAACAGTAGATTGGGACTGTAAAATCCAACATGCTTTAGTAATTATAAAGTAATTAAATATATAAAAAAGTTATAAATAATTCCGAAACCAAACCTAACTTAAAATGTCTAATAAATAGCCTAATACGTAGCATAAATGAAACACCTCTAGCTAACATAATACTTAATGGAAATGTTATAGTCCTATGTCAGTCAGGATTCCACCAGAGAAAAAGAACCATTAGGAAATTAGATAGACACATAGATAGACAGACAGACAGATACCATTATATGAACTGGCTTATACTATTGTGGGGACTGACTAGGCAAGTCTGAAATCCATGGGACAGTCTGTCAGGAAGAGCAGGCTGGCAACTCTACGGCAGAAGCTGATGCTGTCGTCTATAGGCAGAATTTTTTCCACCTGCAGGAAACCTCAATTCTGCTCTGAAGGCCTTTCAACTGATTGGATCACATCCACTCAGATTATCAAGGATAATCTCTATTACTTAAAATCAGCAAATTGTAGATGTTAATCATATGTACACAATAGTTTCACAATAACGCCTAGATTAGTGTTTTCTTGAATAACTGGGGATTACTGAATAACTTGAATGTCTTGTCAAATTGACACAATAAACTGACCATTACACACCCAAATATTAGGAATAAAGTGAGAATATCCTCTCCTATCACTTTTTTAACATTGTACTGGAAGTCCTAACTACTGCAAATAAGGCAAGAAAAAAAATTGTTACACATATTGGAAAGGGAACAATAAATTTGTCTTTATTCACAGTTTATTTTCTATGTAGAAATTCTCAAAAAAATCTAAAAAGAAAATCCTTCTGGACTAATAAGCAAGAGTATCAAGGTCACATGATACAAGATCATATGATTTCATTTACACCAGTAATGGATACTTGAAATGTAAAATTAAAAATCAATACTTGGATGTGTTTGTTGCATAGTGGTGAAGTCTGGGCTTAGTGTATCTATCACCTGAAAAGTGTACATTGTACCTAATAAGTAAAGTTTCCTAAATCTATTGAAATAAAAACAACAGCAAAATAAACCTTTTCAATAAAATCCAAAAAAAATAATGTACTTAAATATAAATGTAAAAAAGTTATGCAGGAACTGTATTTAGAAAACTATAAAACACTGACGAGAGAAATCAAAGAAGATTAATTAAAATGGAAAGATTCTCTCTGTTCATGGATTGGAAGAATCAACATTGCAATATCACAATTCAAAATTACAGTTTCCTTGTTCATAATTCTATTAGCTTCCTATTTCTGGTGTTTTCCTGCCCTCTGACAGCTTTTACATTCTTAAATCTTAATTCACCTGGAACAAGCTCCAACCTCAAGCTCGGCTTTTTAAAAAATTTTAATTGATATTCCAATGTAAGTAGTATGTTTTACTGACTTGAATTATTTAAGGTTGCATTTGAATATTTCGCAGATTTTAAGATATGTTGCTAATTAAATATTGTATTTCTTTTGTATTCTACTTAGGTATCACAAAAACCATAAACATATTTTCCTCCTTAATAGCTCATTAACATATTTTATTTTAAAATGCATAATACCGTAGAAGTATTTTGGCAATTAAAATTAAGAATACAAGTTCATTTTCCCTTCAGAAATTTTTATTTAGTCAATATTTGAGTACATAACATGTTAAAGAAAATCAGCCTATCTAGGTCTCAACAGATCAAATTTACTTTCCAGTTCCCTTCCCTAAATGTGAATGAACTCAGTACAAATTCTGGATCTTGTCAGGCCTTGAGGCAAATTCAGAATTTACAAATACAAACTGTAGTAGAAAGGTGCCTCATATCAAATGCCAAAAGAAGTAATTCTCCTCTACTAAACTAAATAAATAAAAAAGAAGTCACACTGTTAATGGGATAGTGGGAGTTGCTACAACAGAAAATAAAATTTTGAATTCTCCTTAACACTTCTTGGGACAACCAAAAATGAAACAAAAAATTTTAAAAGCTTCCTGATTTATTAATTATTGCAAATAAAAACAAGCTACACAGCAACTCTGTTCCTCATATCTTTCACACCAACACCAAATGTTCCCTTTTTATTTCAAGCCAAGCACCGTATTTTTCATTCTATTGGATAACATTGTATCTATTACTGTACCTAAAAAAAGAACCATTCTAAAGTAGAAGAAAAGCAACCAAATATACAAATGTAATTTGTCTGAAAAAAAGATTTAAATATGCTAAAACTTGTTCAGAAAATAATCTCCAACTTGTATCTGAATGAGTATAAATAATGTAGTTCAGGCTAAACTTAGTGTGTGTGGGGGGTGGGGTGGAAGGAGGTATAGTATGGGTACTATATTACTGGAGCTTAATATTTTTAGGGTTTGTTTTTTCCATTACAATTGATAGCTACACATGTATGGATAGTTTTAAATTAAAACTATGAACCTAAAAATATAAACCAAAAAATAAAGAGAATGTAACTATTTCTCTACTGCACATTACTAGGTATACACACATATCAGGCTTTTAAAACTACGCATAGTTCTGTGAGTTTTAAAAGAGGCCTACCGATAAACTCTCCACCTACCCCTGTGACTAAATGCATTGCTGTCACCACTGCAAAGTGCCTACAAAACCACCAACCCTAAGACTAAATGTTGAATTTAGTTATCATATTTCTCCAAAAGCCCATCCAAATTAATTTTATCATGTACTTCATGGGTTTATCTCACTTACCACTGGAATTCCAGGTCTATCATGTCGTGAGAATCGCCTGAAATCCGTTTACACCCTAAAGTTTTCAGATTTCCTGATCGATATTCCCTTCACGTTCCTCCTCTCACTGAAAACTGCTCAGGACAGTATTTATTTAAGTGTGCGCAAGTATTTCTCTGTTTCTTTTCCCCCTCATTTCAAGCAAACTGTCTAAAGGTGGTGTGACTGTTGTCTTTGCTCTCTGTGGTCACTTCCCTACACTTTCTCCTCCTTTTCTCAAAACCCCATCCTTGTGGCATTCATCCACGGCTTCACGAATTGAAGATTTCAGCCGATCTCTCACTGCTCTCATATTCAACAAACTGCTGGCGACGTTCCTGGCAACGGACTGTGCCATCCATACACCTTCATGGTCGCAGCTCAGAACTTGTCATCACCAGTAACTTCATCACATCTAATGTCTTGGTAACGATCTTTCCCTCTGAACACAGCTTCGTAAACTTTCAGCCTGAATATTCTCTTACTCCAACTATTAATTGACTACATTGGAATCACCATTAAAATTATCTCATCAATTTATTTTTTCACTTTTAATAAACTATTTTAAGAACAATTTTAGATTTAGAGCAAAACTGTGAAGATAATACAGAGTCCCCAGTTCCCATATACCCTACTACAAATTCTCCCAGTTATTAATATCTTACATGAGTATGGCACATTTATTGCAATGACTACACTGGTGTTGTTATATTATTATTATATTAAGTAAAGCTCATGCTTTGTTTGGATTTCTTCTTTATGTTTCAGGATTCCATCCAGGATAGTGTGTTATATTTTCTTTTCATGTCATACTAGGCTATCTTGACTTTGACGGTTTCTTAGACTTTCCTTGTTTTCGACGACCTTCACAATTTTGAGCATAACTTGTCAGGTATTTTGTAGAATATCATTCAGTAGGATTTGTCTGATGTTTTTCTCATGATTGGATAGGGGTTTGGGGATTTTGGGAGGAAGACCATAGGTGTAAAATGCCATGTTCATGACATATCAATGGTATAATCTATCAACATATACTGTTGATATTAACCTTGATCTGAGGTAGTTTCATCAGTTTTCTACATCGTGAAGTTATTCTTTTTATCCACTTTTCCATAATTCTCTGGAAGGATGTCACTATGGGTAGCTCACACTTACGAATTATGGAGTTATCAATACCTTCCACTTCCTTGAGAAGAGAGCTGCTACCTAAATTATTTGGAATTCTCCTGCATCAGAGATTTGTCTCTTCTCCTTCACTTATTTATTCATTCAATGATTTATTTATATCAGTATGGATTCGTGGATATATATTTTATACTATGGGTTATAGTCCAGTACTATGTTATTTTGTTATTCAAATTTTTCCTGATTTAGCCATTGGGAGCTCTTTCAGTTGGCTTCTGTGCCCCTTTGATATACCACAATCATTGCATGTGTGTGTGTGTGTGTGTGTGTGTGTGTTTTAAGCACTTTTTTACTTACTGGCACTATAAAATGCATTGGCTCTCTTTGTATCTCTCCTTCCCCAGCCCCAAGTCAACCATTTTGTCAAGAAAATCTGTCACCTTTTATTGGAAAATGGCATCAGAAATGAAGATTTTAGTATTAAATGTACTCCTTGCAGCTGGGGGTTTGTTGCTATTAGGCACTCTCAGCTGATAGAATAGGAAATATACATATGTATACTAACTCATACATATATGCATATGTGTAAATAAAATAGTAATTTTATATGTAATCATCTATATGTTAAGGTAAGCATGAGTTCACACTGATGACTCTAATTTGTTACTGCATGTGTCATTCTGGCATCTTACCCTTGTTTATCTGAAGCTTCACACTCCAGTAGTGAGATATCTAACTTCCATCATCCACCATTCATTATATAATTATTCCATTCCCGTATACATAGATAAGTGTTTCGGAATTGTTAACCCAACTCCATGGGAAGCAACATTATTGAGAAGAGTACAGTACAGTGCTATATGCAGTTCTGATATACAGTTTCTTTTGCGTTTAGTTATTTAGCTCAGCAATTTATTCTCCCATCCTTTTCAGTGAAATTGTTTCACACATCTGTAGTTCAATTAGATTGTTTGGTCACATTCTACATTCAATCCTGGAATCTGCCAACCACCTAACTGATTATCTTTTAATTTATATACATTAAGACCAACTCTTTTTCTCTTTCTATGGGTTTTTAGATGGAATATTATACTATAAAATTTTACTAATTAGCATCTTTTTCTTCCAGCTTGAAGAACTCCCTTTAGTACATATTGTTGGACAGGTAGGATGGTTGTAAACTCCTTTAGCTTTTTATTCTCTGCGAAATTCTTTATCTTGCCTTCATTTTTAAAAGACTGCTTTACTGGGTACAGTTTTCTTGGTTGGTAGTGTTGTTTGTTTTCTGGTTTTGGGGTTTTTTTTTTGCTTTTTGTTTTTTGGCTTTTAGCACTTTCAAAATATCATCCCACTTTCTCCTGAACTGAGAATTCCTTTACTTATAACCTAGCTTACTTGTTAGCATATTTGGTTTCTTGGAGACAACATGGAGTAGGTCTTGTTTCTTTGTATCTACTTTATATTTCTGTCTTTTAATTGGTATATTTAGAACACTTATATTTTAATATCTATCATATTTGTAATTTTTTTTTATTGGTTGCCTTATTGTTTGTATTTATACCTATAAAATGGTTATTGACATAATTGGAGTAATTTATAATGTGTTTGTAACTGCTTTCTATTAGCTACATTAATTCTTTGTTATTCTTTTTCCCCTCATTTTTTGTCTTTTTTGTTTTTAATTATTTTATGACTCTATTTTATCTCCTCTCTTAGTGTATTAATTTTGTTTATTTTTAAGCTTTTAAATTTTTGTATTTTTTATTTCAAAAAATATTTAGGGGGTACAGATGATTTTTGTTAATGGATGAATTGTATCATGCTGAAGTCAGGGCTTTCAGCGTACCTGTCACCAGAATAGTGTACATTGTACCTAATAGACAGATTCTTATCATTCACTCCCCATGCACTCTCCCCTCTTCTTAGTTTTTAATGTCCATTACACTTCTTTATCACCATATATATGCCTTGTTTAGATCCCAATTATAAGTAAGAATATGTGATAATTTGTTTTTCCATTCCTGAGATACTTTAGTTAGGATAATGGTCCGCAGTTTCATCCATATTGCTGCAAAAGACATGATTTCATTCCATTTTATGGCTGAGTAGTAATCCATGGTATATACGTACCACGTTTTCTTTATCTACTCATTAGTTGATGGGCAATTAGGTTCATTCTATATCTTTGCAATTGTGAATTGTGCTGAGATAAACAATTGAATGCAGGTGTCTTTTTTATAAAGTGAGTCTTCCTTTGGGAGAGATATATAATAGTGGCATTGCTGGATAGAATGGTAGGTCTAATTTAGTTCTTTGAGGAAACTCCATATTGTTTTCCATAGTGGTTGTACTATATTACATTCCCACCAACAGTGTATGAGCATTCACTTTTCACTGCATTGTGACAAAATCTATTGTTTTTTGACTTCATACTAATGGCCATTCTGACAGGAATAAGGTAGTATCTCATTGTGGTTTTAATTTGCATTTCCCTGATGATTAGAGAGGTCGAGCATTTTTTCTTTTGTTTGCTGGCCATTTGTCTACCTTCTTTTTATTAAAAAACTGTTCATGTATTTTGTCTGGTTTTTGATGGGGTTATTTTTTTTTCTGCTGATTTGTTTGAGTTCCTTGTAGATTCTGGGTATTAATCCTTTGTTGGATATATAGTTTGTGAATATTTTATCCCAATCTATAGGTTGTGTAATTACTATATTGATTATTTTCTTTGCTGTGCAGAAACATTATAGTTTAATTAAGTCCCATATATTTATTTTTGTCATTGCTGTATTTTATTTTGGGGTCTTGGTCATAAATTTTTTCCTAGACCAATGTCCAGAAGAGTTTTTTCTGCATTTTCTTCTAGATTTTATGGCTTCAGGTCTTACATTTAAGTCTTTAATTCATCTTGAGTTAGTTTTTGTATATGATGAGAGACAGGGATCATTTCATTTTTCTGTGTGTGGCTCTCCAGTTTCCCAGCACCATTTATTGAATAGGACATTGTTTCCCCAGTGTATGTTTTTTTCTGCTTTGTTGAAAATCAGTTGCTCATAGCTATATGGTTTTATTTCTGGTTTCTACAGTCTGTTTCATTGGTCTATGTGTCTACCTTTATACCAGTACCATGCTGTTTTAGTTACTATAGGCTTGTAGTATAATTTGAAATCAGGTATGGTACCTTCAGATTTGTTCTTTTGCTTAGGATTGCTTTGGCTATTCAAGCTTTTTTTTTGTTTCCATATGAATTTAAGATTATTTTTTCTTATTCTGTGAAAAATAATGTTGGTATTTTGATGGCAATTGTATTGAATCTATAAATCACTTTGAGCAGTATGGACATTTTAACAATGTTTATTTTTCCAATCCATGAGCTTGGGATGTTTTTCCATTTCTTTGTGTCATCTATGATTTCCTTCATCAATATTTTGTAATTCTCCTTGTAGAAATCTTTCACCTCCTTGGGTAGGTATATTCCTAGGTATTTTATTTTCTTTGCAGCCATTGTGAATGGTATTGCATTCTTGATTCAACTCTCAGCTTGAATATCATTAGTATATCTTCTTGTTGAATTGTTCCCTTTAATCATTATATAATAACCATATTTGTCTTTTTTTTTACCATTGTTGATTTAAAGTTTATTTTATCTGATATGATAACAGCTACTCCTGGCTTTTGGTTTCCATTTGCATATAATTTTTTTCCCCATCTCTTTACCTTGAGTCTATGAGAATATTTGTGAGTTAAATGGGTTTCTTGGAAACAGCACGTATTTGGGTTATGTTTTTTTTCTTTTAATCCACTCAGCCAATCTATATCTTTTAAGTGGAGAATTAAGACTGTTTAAGTTCAATGTTACTATTGACATGTAAGATATTGTTCTGTTTGTCATGTTGATTGTTACCAAGTTTATTTCTTTTCTCCCTTGTGTTACTATTTTATAAGAGCTGTGAGACCTAACTTTTGGGTGTTTTTACAGTGGTGAATATTGATTGTTCAGTTCCATGTGTAGAGAAATTTTAAGCATTTCCTATAGGGTAGGTATACTGGTTACAAATTCCCTTAGTGTTTACTTGTCTGGGAAAGACTTTATTTCTCCTTCATTTATGAAACTTAGTTTTGCAAGATACAAAATTCTTGACTGGAAGTTATTCTGTTTAAGAAAACAAAAAATGGGAAGCCAATCCCTTTCGATTTGCAAGGTTTCCACTGAGAAGTCTGCCACTAGTCTGATAGGTTTTCCTTTGTAAGTTACTTGTTGCCTTCATCTCACAGCTTGTAGGATTTTCTCCTTCAGTTTGACTTTGGCCATACCAATGACTACATGCCTTGGTGATGTCCTAATTGCCATGAATCTTCCAGGTGTTCAATTACTTTCTTGTATTTGCATATCTAAATCTTTAGCCATACCAGGGAAATTTTCTTCAATTATTCCCTCAAATAGGTTTTTCATATTTTTTGCTTTTTCTTCCTTTCTCTCAGGGATACCTGTGGTTCCTGTATTCATTTATTTTAACTAGTCCAATATTTCTTGGAGAGATTGTTCACTCCTCTTAATTATTTTTTGTACCTTTTTGACTGACTGAGTTAATTTGAAAGCCTTATCTTCAAGCTCTGAATTTCTTTGACTAGGTCTAGTCTGTTGTGAAAATTTTCTATTGTATTTTGAAATTCCCTAAATGACTCATTTCTATAAGTTCTGTTATATCTTTTCTTATGTTATCTATCTCTTTAGTGAATTTTTCATTCATATCCTGAATTTTTTTTTGTTTCATTTCTTCAAGTTGGTTTTCAACTTTCTCATCAATCCCATTGATCTTACTTGTCATCCACAATTTGAATTCCATATCTGACATTTAAACAATTTCCTTTTGGTTGGAGTCTGTTGCTGAAGAACTATTGTGATACTTTGGGGGTTTTGAAAGAGTTTGTTTTCTCATGTCGCTGGAGTTCTTTTGCTGGTTGCTTCTCATCTGAAACCTCTTCTCTCAGCTTAATATAGATAGGTTTGAAGTACACTTGTTCTCTCTACTGGGAACTCTGTTGCTCAGTGAAAAGAGGGAGAAGTCCCTGAATCACTTGAGTCCTACTCTAGAAGATTGATCCATAATATACAGGCAGATGCACTGTGAGCCATTAACAGTTCTGCTCTCCAATGATAGTGTCTCACCATTCCCCTGTCATTGTCACAGATGGTTGGCCCACTGTGGTGTGAGTGATCACCCCATCCAGGTCTGGAGGTGGTGGTGTTTATCAGCCCCACAGTAGCTTCAGCACTACCCCACCCAGGTTCACCAATGGTAGTGGGGGCATGTGGCACCCACCCATGGGACATACTAGAATGCCCAGCCTCTCTATTCCCTCCCTTGCCTGACAGGGGTTATGGGGAAGTAGCAGCAATGAATATGACCCCCCAGGGAGACACAGTGCTCTGGGGCTAGGATCTCAAAATGGCACCAGCCACAGCACCCAGGGTTCATAAACCAGCAGGACCCTGCTGTGCCTTTTCTCTGGAGCAATGCTGCTGCACAGTCTCCAGTCAGCTTCCCATGTCAGTCCAGCAGCCTGCTGTGGTGGAGGGTCCCTCCTGCCTTTCAGATTGCAATCTCCATGGGGGAAGTGTGGAGCCCTGCGATTCTCTCCTCTGTTCCTTCCCCACATGCCCATGTACCCATGTACCTCCAATTCTGCTGAGCTAGTCACCCCACTTCCCCCTCCTTCACTTTGGAATCTTCCTGTTGCCTTTCTGTTGATTTCCAATGCTCTCTCTTAGACAGTTGATTCCAAGGCAAATATCCACTCACCACTTTTGATCCTTTCCTGAGAGTGGCTTTTGCAGGCTGCTTCTAGTCTGCCACCTTGACCCCCTCCTCTTTTTAAAAATTTTTGAATGATTGTTCTAGAATTTTCAATATACATATATAAAAAATCTTATTCCGTCATCAAATATTATACTTCAGGCATAGTGAAGGTAATTTATAACAATGCATCCCACTTCTCTCTCTTCACTTAAGACATTGCTGTCACATTCATGTCATTTATCCATATGCTAGAATCACCAAATACATTGTTACTGTTATTACTTTAAACAAAGAGTTATCTTATAGATGAATTAAGAATTAGGAAAAAAGTCACCTTTGTTTGTTTTTCTTCATTTTCCTTATTTTCTGCTGCTCTTCTCTTGTAGATTTGAGTTTCTGGCCTATATCATTTTTCTTCTCCCTGAAGAACTTCTTTTAACATTTTTGTAGAGAAGTTTTACTGGTGCTGAATTCCCTCAGCTCTGTGTGTGTGTGTCTGTGTGTGCATGTGTATGTTTGTCTGAGAAAATGTTTATTTTTCCTTCTCATGAGGATAATTTCTTGTATACCGAATTCTAGGTTGGTGGTTTTGGTTTTTTAAATTTGTTTGTTTGTTTTTATCAACACTTTAGATATTTCATTTACTCTCACCTTGTTTGTGCATTTTCCAATGAGAAATCTGCTGTAATTCTTACTATTGTTCCTCAATAGGTAAAGTGTGTATTTTTTTTATTCCTCTGATTTCTTTCAAGATTTTCTCTTTATCTTTGGTTTTCTGCAGTTTAGATATTAAATACCTATGTGTAGATTTTTTGGTATTTGGCATGCTTGGTCTTCTCTGAGCTTCCTGGACACATGGGTTGTTAATTGTCATTAATTTCCAATGCTTAGCCATTCTTACATCAAATATTTCTTCTACTTTTTTTTCTTTTTTTGTCTGTAAGCAGGTATTCCAATTACATATAATTAACCTTAGAAATTATCTCACAGTTCTTGGTTGATCTGTTCTTTTATTTTCTTATTCTCTTTTTTTCTTGTTAAATTTCAATAGGGAAATTTCTATTGATCTATCTCAAGCTCACTGATTCTTCTGCCATGTCTAGTTTACTGTTGAATCCATCAAAGACCTTCTTCATTTTTGTTATGATATTAGTGATTCTGTTTCTCTGGAGGCAGAATTATATTTTGTGACTAATACAATTATCCGTAAGTTCTTGCATGCTATCTACTCTTTCTATAAGAGCTTTAGCATATTAAAACGGATTTTTAAAAATTCCTCATGTGATAATTCCCAAATCTGTGTCATATCTGAATCTGGCACTATGCTAACTTTGTATCTTCAGACTGTGTTTTTGTTTCCCTTGCCTTTTAGCATACCTTATATTTTTGTGTTGAATTCCAGCCATTATGTATTGGGTAAAGGGCACTGAGGTAAATAGGCTTTTAGTGTGGGGTTTTATGTTAATCTGGCTAGAAGTTGGACTATTTATTAAGGTTTGCTGTAGCTGTAGGTGCCAAGAGTTTCAAATTTTTGAGTGTTCTTGTTTATCTCTTCCCTGTTATCTTTGAGTTTTCCTAATCACTCCTTCTTAAATAGAGGAGACTTGAACCTTTTTCAGCTGTAATCCACTGCAGTTATACTGGAGCCCTGTTAATGTGGTCATAAAAGGTAGGGAAGAGAAATCATTCTATACTTTTGTGACTAAATCTCAGTCTTTTATTGAGTCCGTACTCCTGGGCTGTGAACTCCTAAAGTATTTGAGTTTTCTGTGTTTGTTATATAATCCTAATCTTTTTAGTTTCTCTATATCTGTCACTGTCACATCATCTCCTTTGTCCTCAGATTTCCAACAACCTCACACTCTTTCTTTCATAATGTAATTTATGACTATGTTTCTAATTTAACAAAGAAGATAGAACTAGTACTGTAACAACCTAATTTCCCCACCTCAGATTTTACTAGCCTACCTTACCTACAAATTCTGTATCTGACCTACAGATTCTGCCTTTATTCCAGTTTCATAAGAAGTATGGACCTTTTAGTTGTAATGGAATTCTATTCCTCTCGCCTACTAAATGACTTCTCTTACAATTAACTCTTCTACTCCATCGTTGGTTTTCTCTTTCATCTGAATATTTCTGAATATATACTGAATTCTGTAACATTCTTGATGAAAAATTCAACATTTCCTTTCCAAGTACTGCTCCTTCTTTTGTTCCATTTCATGGAAAACTACTCAAGCATGTTTTCCATGCTCACTGTCTTTACTTTTTCATATTTTGATATACTAGCAGCTTTTAGCATAGCTAACCAGTTAGTGGTTTTAAGCACTACGTTGTTCAACCAATATTTTTGAGTGTGTACTTGATGCTAAGCACTGTTCTAGGCATAAGAGAGTCATGGAAAAGACAGTGTCTGTGCCTTCATGAAAATTACATTCTAGAGGGGAGTAGAGAGATAATAGAAAAAACAAAGGAAAATAATTTGTAATTTCTGGTGTTGATATGTGTTATGAAGGATAAGAAAAAAAAGTAAGGGTATACAAAGTAAAAAATAAGGCTTTTGTTAGGGTGAGATCCAGTGGGTTCATTCTGTCAGGGTGACTCACCAGAGACCTTACTGAGAAGTTTTGTCTGTGTAGTTTCAGAACCTTGCCTGACTTTCTCCTCACTTAACTGATGTCACAGTCTCTTTTACTAGATTTTCCTCATGACCCTAGCTTTATTTATTTATTTTTATTGTCATCAGATGTTTCCTTTTAAAGTGAAATATTACATTTTCTTATTGACATTATCAATATAGCAAAATTACATACTACTGCCATATATCAAAACTTACTACAGACAGTACCATGCATAGTACTATGTTAACTAAAATGCACACATATGGAAATAATTTTGGTTCCTATGATCACTAAGGTCATTACATGTAAATAGAGGACAGCCTGTATACGCCAGTCACAGTGCTAGATTCTTTATTTCTTATCTTTACAATTCCCACTTCTCTCTCTCCTGTACAGTTCTTAATGTTTTCTCCTATTTTAGGTAGAAAACTGAGACCCTAACTTTAAATGTACTGCTCCTGGTCTTAATCTTCTACTGATGTTTCTTTTCCATAATATTCTCTCCATAGTTGATCTCATTCTTCCCCATAACACTAAAATCCATTTATAAGCCAGTAAATTCTACATTTATATTTTCAACCTTGACCTCTACGTTCAGTATTGGAGTTACATACCCAATGGCCTTCTCAATATATCTCCTATTTAACATGTTCAAAGTTGAAACCTTGATTTACCCTCTCTCCAAATCTGTGCTTCTCCTTTCTTTCCCATCTCAACATTGCCCACTATTCACCCAAATACTGATATCTCAAACCTCAAAACGAGAAAGCATCAGATGACCTCAGGTACCCATTTGGCCAGTGTAAACACAGCTTAATAATGTGTGTATGTGAGGGAGAGAGAGTATCCCAAGGAACCACTGCCAACAAATGAGGAAGAAAGCTGATGAGTAAATTGCCCAGTGTCTTGTCCTTTGTGTGGCTAATTCTGAGAGGAATTCTTTGCACTCCTCAGAGGTCTCAAGAGAATCAGTTCCCAAGATCAACACGTCTTTGTATTGCCTTATCTTCCTTCCTTGCCTCATTCTCCCCGTCCTTCACATGTCTTTTATGAGATAAGTTCACAAAAATATCTGACACTCAAGTCCTTTTCTCAAGGTCTGCATTTTGCAGGAATCCAAACTAAATTAGTCAATGGTTTCTTACATACTGACTACCTACCCTCAAGCCATCAGCTTGCACCTCATCTGCAACTCTATTTTCAAAATATATCCAAATCCAGCCGTGTCTCTACTTTCACTTTGATAAACCGTAAAATCTTTGTTTTTTTATGGTTGCACTACATGGACTCCATTCTTTGGAGTAAATCAATAGTAAGCTAACAATCCTCTTTCTTCTACCCTTTTTTTTCTTAGGGCCTTTTCTCTACACAGCAGTCTAATTTGAGCATTACAAAGTATTTATCCCTCTCTATATGTAATTTACTTTCACCCATGTCTATTTTTAAAGAGACCATCATAATTTTTTTCTTACCTAATGTCTGACTTCATCTCAAAATATTCTCCCTCTTTCTTACTATGTCCCAGACTTTCCGGTCTTTTCTTCTATTTATTGCCTATTCTAAGCTTGTTCCTGTGGAGGATCTTTGTATTATTGGACCATTTGAAACAAATTGGCAAGGTAAAGAAGCTGGATAGATGGGTTCTGCATGAATTAAATGAGCACCAGAAAAAAATTCGTCTCAAAGCTTGCCTTTCTTTGCTGTCATGACATAATGGCAAACCATTTCTACACTGTATTGTTACAAGTGATGAGAAATGGATTCTTTTTGACAATTGCAAGTGTTGGGAACAATGGTTGGAAAAAGATGAAGTGCTGAAACACAGTCTAAAATCGAATGTTCATCAAAAAAAGCTAATAGTGTCTGGTGGTCCAGCACTGGTATTATCCACAGCTTCGTGAAACCTGGTCAGTCGATTACAGTGGATGTCTACTGAAACCAATTGGATGAAATGATGAGGATGTTTGTGATTAAGCAGCCGAGATTGATCAATAGAAACTGGCCAATCCTCTTGCAAGACAATTCTTGACCACATGTTGCACAAACAATGCTGCTCAAACTACAGCGACTGGAGTTGGAAACACTCTGTCATCCAATGTATCCATCAGACTTTGCACCAAGTGACTACCACTTCTTCCAGGCTTTGGACCACTTCGTGCAAGGAAAAACATTCAGTTCTCAACAAGCTGTGGAAAACGCCTTTCGTGATTTCATTGCCACTTGCTCTCCAGGCTTCCTCGCTGCTGGCACAAACGAGCTACCGTTAAGATGGCAAAACTGTGTCGATAGTTTAGGCTCATACTTTGAATCATTGTACTGCTTCTTGTTTGAGATATATAAACTGCATTTTTGATTCAAAATCGGACATTTCGTATTTAATGACCAAATATTTGTTGTAACCTGTTCCTCTAAGGCTTTTATCCATCTTCTTTGCTTGCCTCTTTCTAATTACTTTGATCTCTCTTCACACAGCCGCTCCACTCCTGGATATCCAATCTAACATGTGCCACTTACACCCCTTGTCCATCCTTATTTCTTTCCTTATTCCTTTTTATAGCATTCCTCACAGTCTGCAATTAAGCTATTATTATTTTACTTTTTAATTGCTGTCTTTTTCCACTAGCATGTAAGTTCCTTGAGTAGAAACTTTTAACATAAAAAATAAAATTTATGATGTGAAATGTGGGTAAAGTAGCAGAAATCATAAGACTTTTTTATTTTCAACATATTTTGAACATAGCAAAGAGAAAATAATGATAAATAATTATAAAGAAATTATATAATATGAAGGTATGATAGCAATAAGATGTTTGGAAGATAAACATTATAAAACAATATAAGCACATCAGAGTTGAGTTTACTATAGATATACATAAAATATATACTTTTTTGGGGGGGCTAAATTTTAATTGAACTCTTGGGAAAATGTGATAAAAAAATTCCAGCTATTTAAATGAAGATGATAAGTGTTCAGGGAGATAAAATCTTGAACTGAGTTAGTTGAGTTTAATGTGAAATCATTTATTGGAAGAAAGTAGTACGCAGATCAATAGTTACTCTGGGAAAGAAACACACTCTGCTCAGAAGCATATAAAGATTTAGTGGTATTTTCAGTGCAGAAACCTTTTAGACACCTAGATTATATTTTATTTTATCTCTTTGTTCTGTAGATGTAAACATGCATTGTGATATTGTCATTTACATTCATCTTGTGAATGATTAATAACTATTGGAAACACAAATGTTCACCTATATAATTTAAACTGATGTATGCTATATATTCTGTAACCTAAATAAATGAGAAGAAGAAAAAAATCAATTTATCAATACTAACATCTGTGCAAAAGACCTCTTAAATTAACATTGACATAACTTTTTAAGAATAGCTGATGTTATCTTTTAGAAAGCCAGACATTTTGCCTTGCAGCCTGTAAGTATTGACAAGGAATTATGTAGGAACTTGACCCCATATTGTTTAACTAACCTTACAGTCTAAAAAAATCATCATTTTGTGTAGAATATAGAAGAGAAAGGTAACAAAAAACAATAATTTTAGTTTCTTCCTTTGGTAAAGTTAATTCTTTTCTGGATACATTAGATTTCTATTTCTGCTGTAACAAATTACCACAAATTTAGTGGCTTAAAACAATAGCAATTTATTATCTCATGGTCTGGAGGACAGAAATCAGACCATAAGCATGGTGTCCCGGGTTTCTCTGCTCAGGGTCTCATACGGTAGAAATTAAGGTGCTGCAGGTAACATCTCACCTGAGCTAGAATCCTCTTTCAAGCTCCTTCAGGTTGTTGGCAGAATTCAGTTCCTTTCTTCAGTTTCTCTAAGGACTGGGGCGTGGCCCCCTTTATCTTCAAAGCCAGCAAGAGAAACTTCCTGACATTGTTGAATTTCTTCTATGCTTTGAATCTCTGACATCCTCTGTCTCTGACCTCTAAACTCAGATTTAAAGGGTTCATGTAATTAGGTCAAGCCTGACTGGATAATATCCCTTTTTAAAAATCATCTGTGACATACAGCATATCCTAAACGTGGGAGTACAATCCATCAAATTCAAATACCTGGGGTTTTGGATGGCATGTGCTCCAGGAGACATCAATCTTGGGAGTCCATCTTAGAATTCTGCCTGAATTTTGTGTAAAGCAACCCATCTAAAACACTTGATCTTTCTTCTCTAATGAAAAAATAAATAAATTTGATTACATTCAAGCAAAATGTTTATTAAAAACCTTTACTCTATTAAGGACTTCAATATGGTCTATACAGGTATATAAATACATATTTTTGAATATTTCTACACTAGGGGAACCCTTTTAGATTTGTATATTTTTATAAGTAAATGGAGAAGAGGTAGTATGGGAGTTATAAGATAAATGTGCCTCTCTAATATAACTATGTCAGAAATATAATTTCCTTTTCATGAAAGACATTCACATTAGTTCCTTTTGCTCTCCTATTCTTGTCATCATGTGTGATATTCTCTCTCTGTTGTTTAATAGTTCAGAGTAGAGTTCAAAGGTACACTTGCTGCAAAATAATTTATCATATCTTCAAAAAGTAAACTCCATGTTATGGAGGTGATGGACCACTTTTTTTTCTTGACATTCTAAAATTAGGCAGCTTCAATTTCTATGGCCATACCATAATATTTTATATGCTTATTATTATATTATGACTAGACCACCCTTCCTCTAAGCATTCTACTTTCCCTAGGTAATCATTATGCATTTTATTTAAATATTATGTTCAGGAGTCAGCTTCCGAATTCTTTGGGTTGAAGATTAAAAATGACTGTAAATTATTTGCAGCTTCTTTCAGTAAAAGTTGGGTTCTATTTCCCTCTCCATTGACTTTGTGCTGGACTCGGGACTTACTTTGACCAATAGAATGCAGCAGAAGTGAATTTTGTGTGAATGCTGAGCAAGGGCGCAAGGAACCTTGCTTTTTCTCTCTTATTCTCTTGCTGTTCTGAGATTACTATGTAAAAACAGTTTGAGATAAGCGATTTAGGAGAGAAGACTACCTGAGAGCCATCTAGGGCCATTTTAGATGCTACCTAACTAAATAATAAATTAAGGCTTACTTAGAACATGTGTTTAATTTTGTTAAATGATTTGTAATATTTATATTCATATTAGATCTTTTTTTGGCATGATGGTAAAGTCAACATTGTGTCTTTTTGTTGCATTAATCAAATCATAGAAAATATATATAAATCAGCAAAAATACCTCATAAACAAAATTTAAGGAACATAAAAAGAAGGATTTAAATTCTTCATTAGTAAGTCAGTCAAATTTCCAGGAATAATATTTTAGCAAATGAATACAGCAGGTTTTTGAGAACACAAGCTATAAAAATAGCAGTCCTTGTTTGGAATCTTGGTTCTGACACTAACTTGATAAGTTACTTAGTCCCTGTTATTTTTAGTTTTCTCATCAGTGAAATGCAGATGATTGACTCATAAAGTCATTGAAAATTTGGCCAATTTAATTAGTATGTAAATCCATTTGATAGTTTTTATTGCTGTAAGACAAATTATCAAATGGTAAGTAGTTTAAAACAACACATATTTATTATCTTCCAGTTTCTGCGGGTCAGAGTCTGCCTATGGCTTAGCTGGGTTCTGCACTTCAGGTCCTTGTCACTCTGTAATCCAGGTGTCAACCAGTGCTGTGGTCTTACCACAAACTCAAGTAAAGAAAGAACCTCTTCCAAGCTCCCAGGTTGTTTGCAGAATTCATTTCCTTTTGGCTACATGACTGAGGGTTTTAGTTTCCTGCTGATGCCACATTCAGCTCCCAGGAGCCTTCTGAATTTCCTTACCATGTAGGACATGTGAGCTGCTCCAAAATGACCACTTAATTCATGATAGGTTGTCTCTTCAAAGCCAGCAAAAGAAAAGAGAGTGAGTTGACAGCAAGATGGAGGGTTGTACATAACATCCCATAATTACAGATGTGGCATCTCATCATCTTTACTACATTCTATTATGTAGAAGTAAGCCATAGGTCCTATCCATACTAGAGGGGAGAGACTCATTCAAGGGTGTAAATATCAGAAGACAGGAATTATTAAAGGTCATCTTAGGGTCTGTCCACCAAAAGCCCTTACCTCAGTGTGTGGAATAAAGTAAATGCCAAATGAATATTAGCTAGCAATTGCTATATAATTATTTTAAATTGCTATAAAATATAGACTATGACAACAACAACAACAACAAAAATTTGCCTAGAATAGCCATTATTTATTCAGCTTCCTCTTGTGATTCTTAAAGCACATACAAAGAAATAGTAACCAGTAATCAATTTAAAGTAGTAATGGAAAGAAGACTAGAAAAGACAAACTTAAAGATACATGACTTGAGCCACTTGTCACTGAACCGGTAATCAGCAGTTGACATACTTGAGACCTTGGGACATACTCATTCTGGCTAAGGCTAAAAACAGAATTTGGAAAAAAGAAAAAAAACGAAAGAAAAAAAGTACCTAAGGCAACAGATTTGATTGGGGATGAAATCCATTGGTCATTGTGATAAAGTTTAATATGACCTATGACTACATTTGTTATCTCTGAGATAAGCATGCTTGTACATTATTTCTCTTTGCTCTAAGTGGCAAGATAATGGAGAACCTAATAACTGGTTAAAAAACGATTATTATTTTTTTTTCTAGAATGAGTTTGGAAAGTTTTACCAGTTTCAGGTTTTTGGACACCTTGTCTGAGAATGATCTGCATTCAGTGGCTTTTTAGGCAGGATTTTAAAATATTCTTATTTTGTTTCCAAGTAAAAGGCATCTTTTTTTTCTATTTGCACAGTTTTTGTATTTAAATGAGCAAAGGTTTTGTTATTGCTACTTCCTTAATTACCATTTTATTTATGATTAATATATCTTCCATTAAGTAAGTTATAAAAGGGAAAAAAAATCTCTTCAGGAAGTATAAAAGACAAATTTATCTGCATTATCCACAGCAATAACACAGGAAACTCTGAGGTCCTAAATAAAAATCTGTAAAAACTGTTCATTTTTTTCCCAGTTATATTTCTCAGTACTGAAAACATTAGAAGTTTCTAAATATTTGTGCATGCTGGTTATTTCTTGTGACATCAAATGAAGCCCATAGTGTATCTCTGGTTTCCGTGGCATAGCTATGATTCACTTCGGTGATGTAGTGCTTCCATAGTAAGAGAGAGACATGTGGGAAAAGGAGAACCACCACCACCATTTCTAAGTGAAATGTAAAAATGTCTTAAAACACAATTTTCTGTGATATACTATGAATGCCATACTTATTTCAGAAGCATAGCTTACCAACATTTTATTAAATTCAGTCATGTGAATTTTAAATTTTATTTTTAAACCAGAGAAAATTATCATATCATCAATTAAGTCATTGGTGACTGTCCATGAAAATGTTATTTTCAGAGGATTTTTGGTGTAACCTCAAAATATGCAGAAAAAAATGATACTATGCAGTCATAGCATTGGACACTCTATATAATGACAAATTATAGTTGTATATATCTGCGGGGTACAAAGTGATGTTATGATTTATGAATACAATGTGGAATAATTAAATCCAACAAATTAATATATCCATCACCTTTATTACTTATCATTTCTTGTGGTGATGACATTTGAAATTTACTCTGTTAGTAATTTTGAAATGTACAATACATTATTATTAACTATATTTACTAGGCTGTGCAATAAAATCTCAAAAAAAAAACCCTTATTCCTCTTTTCTGACTGTGGTTTTTGTACCTTTTGACCATCATCTTCCCATTTCCTTCACCCTCTAGCCTCTGGTAGCCATTATTCTACTCTCTGCTTCTATGAGTTCAATTGTCTTAGATTCCACATAAAAGTGAGAATATGTGGTATTTGTCTTTCTGTGTCTGGCTTATTTCACTTAGCATAATGTCCTTCAGGTTCATCCATGTTGTCATAAATGGCAGAATTTCCTCCTTTTTAAGGCCGATTAATGTTTCATTGTATGAATATAATGCATTTTCTTTATCTTCTCATCTTTTCATGGACATTGGGGTTGCTTCTTTATCTCTTAGTTATTGTGAATATTGCTGCAATCATCATCCAGCAAACGAATGCAGGTATCTCTTTAAGGTCCTGATTTCAATTCTTTTGTATATATCCCTAGAAATAAGATTGCTAGGTCATATGGTAGTTATATTTTTAATTTTTTGTGAGAACTCTATACTATTTTTTTTCATATTGGCTGCACCATTTTACATTCCTACTAACAGTGTAGCTAGGTTCCTCTTTCTTCACACCCTCACCAACATCTTTATCTTATTAGGAGCATGAAAAGATGTTTTCTATAATACAATTAGCTTTATGTCAGCATTTTAACACCTAAGGACTAAGTTGACTTCAATATAACTGGTTTTCTGATACCATGGTAATTTGACACAAATAAAGTGGATGTCTTGATATGGTTTAGTACCTGATTTAGGCATATAGAAAGATAAATTCAAAGAATGTTTTATGGAAGAAATGTAAAAGCTTGGCTAAAATAAATCCTGCTGATAATCTCTCAAATCCACACATTAAGTTTTGCAGTTCTGTGATAGCAGAAACTTAACCCAGTATTTCAGCACAATAATCACAGAGAGAGATGACTTTGATCATGTGACACCATTCCAATAGTCACATTAGCTGGAAAGCACTATGCATGCGTGCTGGCTCACAGGAAATTTCACAAAGCATCTCTTTTTTTATTGAGTAGATCATGTCAACTCTATCACAAGTAAAGGCTTCAGGAAGTAAGTTAATTAGCACATATGGCCAAAACCCTTACTTTCTTATTGTGTAAAAACTAGCTGTGCTCTAGGAAAAATGTACTTATAACTTTGCTTATATGTGAATATACACATCCACACACACAGTTCACATTTCTGTAAGCACTTTTGCATGTAGGATCTCCATCTCGCCTACCCACATGTGGGTATAAAGATACCCACAGCACGACCATCAGCTTAGTTTTAAACTGAGCCATGTGGATAGAGTAGGTACATTGTGAAACTTACCAAAACACTTATTACCAGAAATAGATATCACTTTGTGGTGATAGGGTATTTTGATAGATGAGAATTCAGATAAGTAATAGGAGGGTTCAATTGTTACACAGAAGGTAATAAAGAGAAACAATGGGATAACCATAAAGCTAGACTTCAAACGTTGAACAAGGCCTTTTACAGAGGAGAGAAACTCAAGTAAAGCAATGACTCATTCGAACTGGAATGGAAAGGCAATTCAGAAAATAGTGCAGCACAATCAATTGAATAATTATCCTGGGCCCTCTGAAGATTCCCACCAAAGTAACTGCACTATTAATGTGAATTAGTTTTTCTCTGTATGCATTTTGTCTCTCATGCTATTGTCAACTATTTTATAATATCTCGTATGTAAATTCTCAAATGTTTGAAAAGAGTTTTTAGGTGAGGCAATTTTATATTCACAAAGCAATTTTATATTCACAGAGATCAGCTTCCTGTAGATCAGGTTCCTGCCCCAGTATATTTTTCAAATCTTTTTTGCTTCATCATTGGTAATCTCCAGTTTCTTAACACCATCTCCTACCATCAGCTGTGACCACTTATGAGCTTGTAAATGATGTCAATATTCCACTCACTCATGAATTTCTTATTGTTTCATTAAAGGTGATGTTTTCTGGAATTTTTCAAAGAACATAGTCATCTAGGGAGTCCTTGAGTGTTATAAAATAGATTTATTCTAATATATACTTGATTTCTTCCTCAACAGTTGACCAAAGTTGTTCTGACATTTTTACTTCATACATTGTGGGCCATAATTGTTTCAGTCTTTCAAGTTGCATATCTGCATTGTATTAGGACAAGCTCCAGGGGCATTAAACATTAAGATAAGGATGGCCTCCATATCAACAAATTCTCACTTCTTCAGATTTATGCTTTGCTCTCCTTAGTCCAGGGCCTTCAAGAC
Organism: Daubentonia madagascariensis; assembly: GCA_023783475.1. NCBI lineage: Eukaryota > Metazoa > Chordata > Mammalia > Primates > Daubentoniidae > Daubentonia > Daubentonia madagascariensis. Next base: position 32,677,919 of record JAKFHU010001569.1, read on the forward strand.
CACTTCTAGTCATGCTTTATGTGATTTAGTTAGCATATATTATCTAAGTCCTACTGTTCCTTTCATGAATTATCCAGTTACTCCCTTAGCAGAGCCTACAATCCCTCTGCTAAACCATATTGAGATGCTTTGTTATTGGCTAGTGGCCAAGATCTAAGCAGAGAAAGCCTCGAGGAGGGCAAGTATTATCTAGTATGGAATCTACAGACACTTCAGCAAGGAGGAGCCTGCCATCTTATGACATTGGGGCTGGAAGTCAGGGGTTCAGTATTTCCAAGCTATTTACTGATATGCCCCCTTCCTAAATCTCAGGGTCCAACTATTCTCATATGAGGGCTTCGCTTTTGGTGGAGAAACTTGTTGAGGCTGTGAATACAGGCTTTTCTGAGATCCTGATGTTCTTATTACCAAGTTGTGTGCCTGATCATTAGCATAGTCTGTTTTCCAGCTGCAGAAGATGAGGGACTTCATAAAAGCTGCCATATGTTCTTTCTTTTACTCCAGTCATTAAATTGGTAATTTTCTGACTTTTCATCTCTAAATGTATTTTTAATACATATTGTTAAAAAAATTCTTGGCCCTTATTCTTGCATCTGTCTCTCAAATGCTAAGGGATATTACATAATCCAGTGCTGTTAGCTTTTCTATAGTTTCTGTCATTACTATCAAATAAAATTGTGGTCTATAATGCTACCTATAAATAAAATAAACACCCTCATCTCCTCCATCTTTTGTTGCTAGGATGGCATGCTCCTATAAATACCATTTCCATTTTATCAGGGAGTGCTACCAAGCTAGTCCATCCTGGTCGGAATTTCTTTCTGGCATTAGTTATGACATAGTAGTAATTTTGATTCTCAGAATTTTGTGATAGCTCAGTGCTAGAAGCTTTTTTCCCCTCAAAGTCCAGCAATGAGCCAGTTATTTTACTTTGAAGGAAATATATTTAGTTGATGCATCAGGTAACTTGAATCAAAGGTAGAGAACACTATTGAATATTGAAAGTAAGCAAACAAAAATTATGCTTTACTTTCATTCCAAACAAGGAAGAACTTGTGAGGCGGTAATTATCAGGTTCCATAAAAATCTTATACCAACAGAAAATTTTCACAGTGCCTTCTGGAAGGAGTCAAAGATTCGCTCTGTTCCCTTTTCAATTCGATGTTTACTGTTGCTATAAATTAAAACAGGGATTTAAAAAATATAAAAATTGGAAAGTGAAAAGTAGATGTGTCATTATTTATAAGTTATATTATTATGCACATAGAAAATTCCAAAATTAATATAAACACAATCTACTTGAATATAACATGGCATAAAATTGAAAACAATATTGTAAAGATATCAATTCCCCTCAAAGTTATCTATGAATTCAATGACAAATTAACATTCTATTCAAGGTGTGTGTGTGTGTGTGTGTGTGTGTATCTTACTCTAAATAATTTATGTCATAGAAGAAATCATAATAGAAACAAAATAATACCCAGAACTAGATGGTAAAGAAAATTCAGTACATCACAACTGATTGTAAGTAAATAGTACTAAGATTTCAACAAAACAAAGATGCCTATTAACATCATCTCTATTCTGCATTGTAAGGTAAGTCCTTTTCACCATTATCAAAGTGGAAAGTTAAATATAAGGATTAGGAAAGAAGAAATCAAATTGTCATTATTCAAGAGTGATATGATTTGCCTCCAAAGAAGTTTAAAAATCTGAAAATTGCTAGAATTACACAGAAAGCTTAACAAGGTGGCTACATAAAAGAGCAATACATATAAACCAATTTCATTTCCATAGATCAGCAACAAAATATAGAAATGTAATTTAGAAAACTTATTATTTATCCCAAAAAATAAAATCATAGGATACATACAAATAAATTTAACAAGTGATATACAAACCTCTTATTAAGAAAATTAGAAATCATTATTCAAGAAAATAAAAGTAGATTTGACCAAATGGAATGGCATATTGCATTCATAGATAAGAAAGTTCAATGATGACAAATCTTCCCAAAATAATTTTAAAACTCAGACATCCCATATAATTTCCCAAAGGAATATGAGTGCAAGTTAGAATGACAATCCTTAATTTTTATCAAGAATAATGGTCCAAGGATACAAAAACAATTTGAAGAAGAAGAAAATAAGGGATTTTCCTTAAACTATATCAAGATTAATTACAAAGTGATAGCGATTAACACAGGTGGATTTTACCACGTTACTCTTCCCCCATGCATCATCTTCCTGCTTGAAATTAATGTTTATCATTCTATCAGGCTCTTTTCAATATCCTAAAGATTTAATATCCTATATTAATGTGAAGAAAGCCCATAACCCTCTTCTTTCTCCAGGTCTGCCCCCAAGATGTTCAATATTTTTGAGAAAATTTCTCACTGGGGGGATATTTTCCAACCTATTTAAGTAATGGTCACAAACTTTAATGAGACTCTAAATATATAATGCTGCAATTTTTAAAAAATCACTTAGCTCTCTAATTCTTTACAATGAATACCAATTAAAAACTTCACTAGAGTTTTCAAACATTTATCCTATTACCAACCCCTTGCTCCTCACCTTTTTAAAAGATGTTCCTGTGTCTTAATTCAAATTCACAGAAAAAAAATCATCTGGTACCAGCCACGTTAGCATTCTGTCATAGCATTCTCCTCTTTCTGCCTTCAACCCTGTCGCAATTGTGTAAGTGCATTTCCCCAAATTCAATATATCCTCTTTTTGCTCTATATTCCTTCCCCTTTCACCTCATCAGGGACCTTGTACTTTAAATCCACCCCTGCTGCTGCCATATATTCAATTGATCTCTTTTTATTAGGTTGTTATGAACAGCATTTATAGGTGCTTTCTCAGATTTAAAACTAATAAGATAAATAATAATAACAACTTAATTCAATTCCATGTCACTTTCCAGCATTCCCCAATATCTGTCCTTTCCTTCAATACCAAAGTTCTGAAATAAATTTTCTGTATTTACTATTCTAGTATCCTCACTACCAACTTCTAAATGCACCAGAATCTGAACTCCACCTTACCACTCCAGCGTAGGTTTAATTACTCAAAATTCAAATTATATCCATGCCACTAAATTCAACAGACACACTTTCCAATTGTCTTTCTTGATCTCTCATGACACTTTTACTACTTTATTTAATGATCATCTCAGGCAATTTGGTTACTGGAATATGGTGATAATCAAATTCATACCCAATTCTTACCCTTATAAAGCTCACAGTCTAGAAGCAAAGAAATATATTTATCAAATAATTACAGCGCATCAGAGGAAAGTAACAGAGTACATTATAAATACAAAATAAGGGTAGGTGGCAGTCTATGAGCTGATATTTGAAAGAGAATTAGAATGAACAGCAAAGGGAAGAGTGCTCTGGGTAGAGGGAAAAGCTTCTACAATGTCCAAGAAGTTGGAAGAAGCATGGTGAAGTTACAGAACCAAAGGAAGACCAGTGTAGCCGTAGAAACAAGCATGACAGGGCATCTGGAGAGAAGTTAAAATTAATAGAATGAAAAACATAGTCAAATGTAATAGAACACACTCTTGATCAAAGACTTTAATCTGATTATTAAAAATGATCAATACACACTAAAAAAGAAAACAGAGTTGTGATTGTTTATTAATCCTTAATTAGTCAAGTGATATGTCCTTCTTGGAAATAAGAAAATAATATTAAACTAAATTTCTCTATAAATATGAACCTTTATAACATTCTATTACCCTTTGGATCATGATAACTATTTTAATGCATTTAGTATGTCCTCATATAACTCATTGATTGGGTAATATAACATGTATCACAAATAATATAGTATTAATTAATATTTTCATAACGTGTGGAAAATTATTTTTATGTAATGGAAGCTTTGAAGCATATTATAAGGCAAGCTATTCTCAAGGGTATGGAACAGAATGGATCTCAGGACAAACTAAGTTTCTTGAATCACATGGTTTATAAACTCAGCTTATAGTAAGGGGCAAGGGGAAAGCAACAGGGTAGGATGAAAGCTCACACTACCTGAACCTTGGGTTATACAACATTTGCGTATGTATGTATCTCTCTCTGCCAGTTCAGTCTTTCTAGCTAATTGTGGTTTATAGAGACCAGATTTAAGGTTTGGGTAAGTGGCCCAACAGAATGAAGGTGCCAACACAAATATACTTGCCCTACCAAAAAGATGCCAGAGCAAGTAGCTCTGGTCACAGCGATAGCTCACTAATTAGTCTACTGAATGGCTACTGGGTTTTAGCTATTTATTGGACAGAGTCCAGAAGGGGCCAAATGGGAACATAATGGGAGTCACAAACAGATGGCCAATTTAGGCATAACTGTCAGCCTAGTGGTGCCATAATCATAGCTTATGACTTGTTCTTTCTATTGATTTCAACTTAAAAGTAGCAATCTTATTTGTTGTAATTATTTCATATATCTTTAATAATCTTAAAAGTTACTGACTTGCAATCTATATTTACCATATCTTATGGATTCTATCTCACAAGCTACATTCCTTGTCTGTAAATATATATGTGTATATATACATATATCTTAGTATGTCTCATGAGATATTTCCTATATCTCAGCTTATATTTATGAGATATTTCCTATATCTCATAAGCTGCTAGCTAATTCCTATTTTTGCTTATCATTTCTTATGTGTCTTATCAATCCTCCTTGTTTTTGTAGTGTTTTTGAGCAGACTTTAATATTCTCAAATAATACTACAAACTACATTTAACATAAATTGTATCAAATTTTCTATATTGTTAACTTTTCATGTATATTATATATTAAAGCTATCAAAGTTGATCGATTTATACAGATCTGTATCATTCCTTTAAAGGATTTACACTTTTTCATTTTTCATCCATTCTAGTCAGATTTTTCACTATATATGATATTTAGACACAATTTTCCTTTTCATCTTTCCTTCCTGACTTCCTTCCATTATTACAGTTTAATATTGCTGTTAAGTCTAAACTGTGAAAGAATGGTTTGAGATATTACCCTACTTGCACAATTATCCATTGCTGTTGTGTGTGTGTGTGTGTGTGTGTGTATAAAAATCAGGATTGCTCTGGATCAGAGAGAGACTTTCGATTACTAACAGAAAATCTTCCAGTTCTGCATGTTCCAAATCTCCATGGGGTGAAGGGATGAGAGCAGATGGTCACTGAACATATTGCAGGGTACATGTCAGAGAAGGGTAACCCAAAACCTATGAAACTGGGAGCTTATATAAAGTAGCTGGCAATCTAACTCTCTAGAGATGAAAATAAATTGATGTTTGCTCTGGAATATAAATAAACACTCTCTGGAGAGAGCAGAAGGTCTTTGGGTTCATAACCCCTAGAATGTAAACAAATGGCTCCAGGTGAGTTTATTTATAAATCTCTCCGAAGGTCTCTATATTTAACTTCCAAGGCTTGTTTTTCTTTCAGTCATTCTTTAACATAGGTTGTCAGTAATCTTTTCTCAGTAATATCTGAATGTGAAGAAATGTGAAAATATTTATTGAGCATTGTTTCCTGACAGCTGCAATAAATATCTTCATAATTTTTTCCTTGTAAAATGACTTTTTTACACTTTAAAATAAATTTTATAAGTGGGTAAAAATAGGTTGTTTTCAACAAGATAAAATCAAGCTAGACACATATTTATTCCTTCAAAATATCAATTACAAATAAAGTAATTTAGAGTTATCATAGTAATTCTTGGGAGACATTTTATGACCCTAGAATCCTATATGCATCCAAACTTTCATTCATGTGTTGAAAGAATGAGAAAATTAGAAATATTTAAAATATGTTTTGACCTCACACTGTCTTCTCTAGAAATACAGGATGTAGTAATTGTCATGAAATATAAGTTTTGTTAGCAGAGAGTTAAGGATAACACATGTTCCTTATATTCAACAGGTATAATTTATATAGTTTGAAAATTATACAACTTTATAAAAAAGCTTTTATATTAGGTAAATGGAAAACATGTACTAACTGGTTTTGGTAATACAATATACAGAAAGGGTGCGAGAATATTATTTTTTAATAAAGAGACCATGAGTTAAAGAAGAATGAGTAACACATTTATGCATTGCTGAAAGCAAGCTGTGCTAACTTCCATTTTAACTTGCTTAATAAACTCCACTTTTCAAACTACAAGTTTGCTTAAATGTGTGTACGTCATGAAAAGTAGAATAATTTGTGTAGGAGTAAGCTATTCTAAAAGTGGCTGGTGTCTGCTATATGATAAATAGTAGGGATATAAAAAGATATTCAATAGTCAGAAGAATCAAAAGCTAGTTTTTATCTAATGTGTGGAAATAGGAATCATATATTCTTTATAATGTACATTTTATTAATATTATGTCTTTTCTCCCTAATAGAATGTGTACAGATATATGTGTGTAAATATAGCTTCCTTATACGAAAATAAGTGTAAACATCTTTTTTGCATTGGAGTATAGAGAGGACACAATGGATAGGAGCCAGCATTTTGACTGTAAGTTAGATTGCAAAGAACTGCATGGTCTGTGGTGGTAAGGAAAAGTTATAATGAATGAATATTCATTCTTACAACCAAGACTTGAAGCTTCATCTACCTTATGTCAGACCCAACCTCTTAACTGGTAAAAATAAATTATTGTAAACCAGTATCACGAATTACTACATGAAATAATTCCTTTTATTTTATTTCGAACTGTTTAATAAGTCTCAAATAATTTACTGTCACAAAATTCTATGTTCAAATTGGTCTTTCATCAAAAGTGGTAGATAAGACCTAAGGGAAAAAATGAGCATCTCTCTTATGCTTATGATTGCTGTAAACTTATTCCTAAGTGTGAACCAATCCATGAGCTCGTGTTTATGTTTACTTTATATATCACCTTAGGAAAATAATTCCTGAGCACCATCCTGTGATAGAAAGATGCTATGGAAACAAAGTACTCTATTATAATAAGTAACCTCATCTTAGAGAGTTCGACTATTAACTTTTTAACAGGATAGAAAACCTTATCAAATAGTTTATATTCAACCAGCTCCAAATTGTAAACTTCCTACATTATCAAGCTCATTCACATAAGAAGCCCTGCTATGGTTTGAAGGACCACACCAAAACATATGTTGAAAGTTAATCCCCAATGTGGCAGTATTGAGAAGTGGGGTCTTTAAGAGGTGATTGGATCCATTCATAGACTAATGGATTAACTGATTAATGGGTTGATGCATTAATGGGTTATCATGGGAGGGGAACTGGTGGCTTTATGAGAAGAGGAAGAGAGACCTGAGCTAGCATGTGAACACACTCAGCCCACTTGCCATGTGATGCCCTGCACTGCCTTGGAGCTCTACAAATAGTCCCCACCAGCAATAAGGCCCTCACCAGATATAGCCCCTTGATCTTGAACTTCTCTGTCTCTATAACTGTAAGAAATAAATTTCTTTTCATTATAAATTACCCTGTTTCAGGTTTTCTGTTATAAGCAACAGAAAAATGGATTAAAATAAGCCCTTACCAACCAAAGAACTACACGTTAGTCCCTTGAGGATTAAAATAAGACCATTAAAAATCTAACAAAACTTAACAGAAGACAACCAACCCTAGACCTGAAAAGAGCAAATCAAGTTCCTGTCATCACAAATGATTCAGAATTTCTCAAATCCTGGCACAGTGAATGAACAAGTGGGTCTCTGGAGAATCCAAAGCCTGAATTATCTTTAACTCAAAACCATCACCCAGAACTCTACTCGTGCTCTGGTAAGAGGGCATCCACACAGATGGAGCATATACAGGCTCTCTATCTAGTGACTAGAGCAAATGCAGTATGTGTGTGTGTGTGTGTGTGTGTGTACATATGTGTATGGTCTGTGTGTTTTCTAGATACTGATTCATAGTCCTAAAACATTTCAAAACATTCATCTGAGTGTTTTTAGTTGGGTAAGGCTATCTTCCCTAACATTGATTTAGATATATATTCCTGATAAAAGTAACAATTATTCTTAAGTCTGTCTTAAAAACATTTTCCATCTGAAGTTATCTATGTTTCCAAAGGAGGATTTAAAATTCTTTCCTTTTAAAAACACTATTTTCCTTTTTTTGTATTTCCTGGAGAAAAGTTTATCTCATTTATATCAAATAAGAAAAATAGCTACCAAATATATACTTTCTTGCATTAAAATGATAATAAGAAATGGTATGTTTTTAATTAAATATGAATTGATCATGATGAAAAATACATTTCCTGCAAATCTCAGTAAGCTTTGTGAGACTAGCAGGGGGTTAGTCTACTTCTTGTGGCCATCTGTGGACTCCTGTGATGTGTTGTGAACAGTAAATTACATTCGTATTGACACTGATGTACCTTCATAAAGCATCTTCCATTCTATGACTAGCACTGAAATTAATTTCAAAATGTAAGTAACTGTTTTCTAAAATCTATTTTAAAAACACTAAAACCATTATGACTTCTGTTTTTCATATTGTAACAGAATCTTATTATTAAACTTTTAGAGCATGGCCATTTTACTTGAATCCCATCAACTCTGAATCTAATAAAAAGACAGGAAAACTCTAATAGAATTATTTTCTCCCATAGTATAAAATGGTAGTTGATATAAAAAATACTTATTTAACACATTACAAGTTACATATTTATGATTAGGCTATGAAAATCAGAATTATTTTTAGGAAAATTTAGTATAAGACTTGCTTATATTTCCCAATTCTCTAAAAATTGGTTACTTATAAATTAATCAGAGTATATTGGCCCCTAAGCATTTTGTACAAATGAGTGTTTAATAATTTTTTTTCTGTAAAGTATGTATCTCCACAAAGACTACATATTTATGATTATAGATAATATGGTATAAATAATTAAGCTGCATTAGATGCATAATGACTTAGAAAATAGCTTCAGAAGATTTTGAAGACACTTTCAATATGTGAGTGATTTTAAAGAAAATTTTTAAAAGGAAATTTTTATTATAATAGAAGGAATTCCAAAAACATTCCAATAATTACTATTGGAAAATATCCCTTTCCCCAGACTAGGTAATTCTTACTAGTATTTCTTGAAAACTTGTCTTTCTCTATACAGTTTGTTCTATGGTTGGTTTCTCCTGCCATAGAAACCCTTAGACAATGTACATGATTAAATAAATAAACTTTGCATAAATACTAGTCCTTTTTAATACTATTTTAGAAGAATATTCCTGAGAACTTTGTATTTGTAAGGCTATAACAATATTTTAGTGTATTGTTGCTCTGAGGAAAACTGGTGAAGAAAATCTATCTTTGATCCCAGTGGGAGGCTGGCTAATCTTTCATAGTGACTAGGATGTTGCCAGACTTTGATGTGCAGCAGCAGGCTGCCCAGAGAGGAGAGGGTCATGGGCAGATATTCCGGCAAATGAAGTGGCTTCACTTGTCACAATGAGCATGCAATTGTACTAACCGCATACTTACATAAATCCGTGTTCTCTACACATCTGAGATGACATTAATATTTGTGCTTTGTAGCTCTCAATTCAGGCATCTGATTTCACTGACCTTTCCACAGTCACCTCCTCATTTCCCCTTTTTTATTTGTTTACTTTGTTTTTAATTTCTATGATGTTATTGTTTAGTGATCAGGCTTCAGTACAGTTGAAAGGGAAATGATAGAAATAAAACAATATGGTATTTTGGAAGGTAATAAATGTATATTTCTACTTGATACAATGACATCTCAAACTTGAAGTACAGACACTGTAGATATGCGGTCCCCAATCCCTGGGCCGAAGACCAGTACTGTTCCGTGACCTGTTAGGAACCAGGCTGCGCACCAGGAGCGAGCAAGAGAAGCTTCATCTGTATTTACAGCACCCCCGCCCCATCACTTTGCATCACCGCATAAGCTCCGCCTCCTGTCAGATCAACAGCGGCATTAGATCCTCATAGGAGTGCAAACCCTACTGTAAACTGCACATGAGAGAGCTAGGTTGCGCGTTCCTTAAGAGAATCTAGTGCCTGATGATCTGAGGTGGAGCTGAAGCTGTGATGCTAGCACTGGGGAAGCTGCAAACACAGATTGTCCTTAGCGGAGAGGTTTGACTGAAAGATAAATGTAATGTGCTTGAATTATACCTAAACCATCCCCCCACCCCCACTGTCTGTGGAAAAATTGTCTTCCATGAAACCGGTTCCTGGAGCCAAAAAGGTTGGGGACCACTGCTGTTGTCAGTCTCAAATTATTTTTTACTTTCACTGAAAGTAATTACAAAAATATAGAACGTTTATGCAAAAATAAATGTTTACAAAATCCCCATCTGCATTGTTTTCTTCTTAAAGATTAGTGAGTAGTGACCATGCATGAACTCAAATTACAGAAGGATTTTTTTTTTTTTTTGCATACAGGGTTAATAGACACAGGATTGTATCCATTAATTATTTATTAAGTAACTGCCAGAAAAGTTGCTGTCATGCATCCGTACATGGCTAATGAATATTCCAAATCCAAATAGTCTTTTCCTTCAACTTTATAACCAATCTCCATTTCTAGGGACTCTATTCCTAGGGAATATCTAGTGCTCTGGTTGGTCTTCACCTAACTTCTATTGACTTTTTTTTCTCATTTACTTATTCATATAATCACATCCAGAACTTCTAAAGACAGAATCTACTCCACCATCAAAATCTTTATTTAGATCCCCTCACATGCTGGTCACGGCTTCCTATATTTTCTCCTCTTTTTTCAGTCAATTATACCCACCCTGCAATATTTTGATCTTCGGAGAACTTCAATGCATATTCTCCACCATTTGTTCACATTCATCACTCCCATATGACTTTACTTTCTCTCCCAAACACCATTTTGAACTTCCCCCTATGAGTTGAGTTGGCCTATGTTTGTCTTCGTTTGTTTCGTGAAAGAATTGGTCTATCAGTAAGGGTACAACGACAGAAGCAGAACTACTAGGATATATCATATATGTGTGTGTTAGTGTGTGTGTGCATACATACACACAGACATATACACACATACATAGACATGTGATAGATGATAAAATGAGAGAAACAGTGAGATATGAAGAAGGGAAGAATGTTTGGTTTACTACAAGGAATCGGCTTAAGTGATTGTAGTGACTGTCCAAGCAAGACCAAAATCTACCATTAGCAGGCTGGCACATATGAGGATGAAATGAAGCTGTTGTCCGTAGGCATTCAGGAAGAGAAACTCCCAAGCAGGATGGAACTCCATGAGCACAGGCAGAAGTTGTACTTTAATTACATCTGCAAAATCCTTCATAGGAACCTTCAGATAAGTGCTTGATTGAGTAGCTATGGACTGTGGCCTCACCAAATTGACATATCAAAAAAGTCACAGTCACTGTAAAGATTGCTATTATTTATTTTTTAAAGGTTTAATACAGTTTACTTATGAGGTCATTTGGGACTAGAGATTTCTTCCTGAATTCTTTGTTAAATTATAAATCCATTTTATTTAAATAAATACAGAGATATTCGTATCTTGAATTTATTCTATTGTAAGTTTTATGAATTTGTGACCTCCAAGGGATTGGTTGATTATATTGAAGTTGTCTAATTTAATGGCATAATTTTATATTATTACGTATGGAATAAGTTCTGATAATATTCTTGTGTTCCTTTTTTTTAATGTTTGTAGGAGCTTTAGTGATGCTCCTTTCTCTCTCTCTCTCTCTCTCTCTCATATATGTGTGCATATATATATATATATTCTCCATATATACACATACATATATCCTCTTGATCATTCTATTTAGTTGTTTATCATTTTATTGTTATTTTTAAAGAAGCACCTTACGATTTCATTAAATTTTTCCACTTTTTCCATTTTCTATTTTCTGTGTTTCTTCTTTTTACTTAATTTTCCAGCTTCTTAAGAGGAAGCTTAAGTCATTGATCTATAACTTTATCTTTTTATCTAATATAAGCATTTAAAACATTAAATTTCTTTCACATTGTCTTAGCTGATTTGCACAAATCTTGATATATTGTGTTTTTATTTTTTTCAGTTCAATATATTTTCTCGCAACTTCTTATTTTATTTTTGGGTTATTTAGAAATGTGTTTCTTAATTCCTGACTATGTTGAGTCTTTCCAGATATTTTTTTGTTATTGTATTCTAACTTCATTCCATTTTTGTTCATAGAACACACTCTGCAAAACTTCAAACATTTTATATATTGAAATTTATTTTATGGCCCAACATATGGTCGATCATGCTGAAAGTTTCATTTGTAGTTGAAAATGATATGTTTTCTGCAGTTTCTCAATGAGTAATATTATGTGTACATGTTTATAGTACTATTAATATTAATTTGATTAAGCTATTAGTACATAGTGTTATAAAATTTTGCAAAATCCTTCTGATATTTTGCCTACTTATTCTATCAATTCCTAAAAGAAGTGATAACATCTGGAACTATGATTATATATTTGTCTATTTCAGTATTTTTTCTGTCACTTTTTGTTTCATGTATGTTATTAAGTGCATATACAATTGATTGTGTTAGATTTTTCTGAAGTAATTCTTTTTAGTATTAAATATCCCCCTTTATCATTGTCTTGAAAATTACTTTTTTAAATTAGTGCAACCAGTTCATGTTTTTATAATTAAGTTTTACATTTTTTTCATCTTTTCACATAATCCTAGCTGTATCTTTCTATCTAAAGTAGGCTTCTTGTAAATAGCATATAAATATGCCTTTCTTTTTTTATCCAATCTGAAGATTTCTACTTTCTCATTGGAGTATTTAGACCATTTATATTTAATATAATTATTAATATATTTGAGTTTAAGTCTATCATTTTGCTAATTATTTTTACTTTTTCCATTGGCTATTTGTTATTTTTGCCTCCATTTTAAGCCTAATTTTAAATTGCTTTCAGTATTTCTTTTTTGTTTTCACTTTAACTGACTTTTCAATTGTATCAATTTTATATCCTTCTGCTATGGTGTTTACTTTGGAATAATACTGTCCATTAGAACTTTCTGCAATGATGGAAATGGTTTATATCTGTGCTGCCCAATAAAGTAGCTAAACACCACATGATGAATGAGCACTTAAAATGTGGCTTGTGATGGAGGAATTGAATTTTCAAAATTTGTTTCATATTAATTAATTTTAGTTCAAATTTAAATAGCCATATATAGCTAATGACTACTTTATTAGGCAGCACAGCTCTAGAATTACAATACGCGTTCTTAATTTATCATAGCTGTGTAACAGTCTACTTTAATTTTCTTCCTTTTTGTCCTTTATGCTATTTTTTAATAATTTTTCTTTACAAACACATTAAACTCCAAAATATATTGCTGTATTTTATTTTCCATAATCAACTGCCATTTTTAAAAAATTGAGAAATGAGTAAAATGTTATTTTATAATTACCTATTTACCATTTCTGGAGCTTTTCTTATTCTTAAAAATTTAGATCCATCTGGTGTCATTTCCTTTCAACCTGAAATTTTTTTGGTAATATTTTACTTAGTGTAGATCTTACAGCATTTACTTATTTGAAAATATATTTATTTCTTCTTATTTGAGAAATATTTTAGCTAGTTTCACACTTCTCAATTCAGTTTCCTTTTTCTTTTTCTTTTTTTTTTTTCTGTGCTGTTGATGAAAAGTTAATGTGTACACTTGTTGCTCCCTATATAAAATGACCCAGTCCTAAATTTATTTTAAGAACTTCTCTTTATGTATACTATGATGTGAATAGTTGTAGTTTTCTCTCTTTTGTTATACTACTTTGAATTTATTGAGCTTCTTGGATCTGTGGGTGGGAAATTTTTGGTTATTGGAAAATATTTGGTTATTATTTCCTCAAATACTTTTTCTGCTTTAATCTCTCTCTCCTTTCCTACAAGGACTCTAATTATACTTTAATAATATTTCCACAGATGGCTGATGTTTTTTCACTTATTTCTGACATATTCATTATGTGTTTCTATTTTTATAGTTCCCATTGGTCTGTCCTTAAGTTTGCCTAACCCAATACAATGTTACAGATTTTTTAAAATTGCATGTGTCCCTTAGAAATTTTATAACTTTTGGGTTTTTGCATTTAGGTCTGTAATCCATTTTGAGTTAATTTTTGTGCAAGGTGCAATATATGAATTCTTTTTTTATTTTACATATGGATATCCAAATGTTTCAGCAGCATTTTTTAAAATAGCTTTGTGTTCTCCATTGGGTTACTTTTGCACCTTTGTTAAAATCAGTTTGCCATATATGTATGTATTATTTCTGTATTTTCTATTCTTCTTTATTGATCTATTTATCTATGCTTATACTTATGTCATGCTGTTTTGATTAGTATATTTTTATTATAATTCCTTGAAATTAGATAGTGTTAGCCCTAATTTTACTTTCCTTACAGATTTATTTAGCATTAAGTTCTAGTTATTTTATAGGAATTTTCTATGTCTTTTTCACTCTTGATGAATAATTATATTTAATTTCTTTTTAAATTCTGAAGTTTAAAAAAATATTTATGAAAGCTTCAATTCAGATTTATGTACCAATATATTAAATTATTTAACTACACAATTAAACAACTTCTCTTTAAATAGAAGATTTATTCATATATAGCCAGAAGATAAAGTCCATCCCAAATTATTAGCTCTTCACAAAGTCAGATTTTTAGTAGTTATTGCTAAACAAAAGCTTCATAGTGTAAGCACAGACGATTCAAAGATGGATTCATTTATGAAAATAGAGCTAAGTTTCCACTAAGTAGTAGAAAATAAAGAATAAGTAGCTCTCAGAAACCAACTGTTAATAAGACAAATGATCTGCCATTGTCATTGAAAATAAGCTTAAGCGTACACTCTAATTCTTAGGATGAGAAGGCTATAAAATGAGGCAATAGTCAAGGATTACTATGAATAATGAAAAATAATCTGAGTACAGAAAATGCTCAGACCACAAATGTACTCAAACTTGTACCGGATCATATATAATTTCCACTGGACTTCATTGTGGACTTCTTTTATATGCAAAATAGTTTTATTCATTCACATAAGCTTTTTATTGAAGCCATCACACGTGGATTGTTGACATTAAAGAAAGACACATCATCCAAAAGTCACAATTATCTTGGCACAGACCTAGTAGAAACACAGTAAATACTTAGTGAATGAATATTGAGGAAATTATTTATTATCTAAAATGTGCTTTGGTATAATGTAAAAACAGAATAATATTTTAAATGGCAAAAGACAATTTATTGTAAAAACAAATAAATATAAAGAATGTACAATGCTTTATTACATATATCTTACATATGCTTTATTATATATAATGTTTTTATATTATATAGTGCTATATTATATAATATGTTTTATATTATACATAGTATAAAATATTTGTTTTCAAATATTAACTGAGCTTGCAAAAAAACCCCAAATGAAATAGCAGAAAACCTGAAATACAGAGTGATAGGCAGAAGTTTCAATGTTAATTGGACATGTAAGAGGCATGATCACGGCCTGGGGACTGTGAAAGATGGAAAGCTGTATTGAAGGGCCACACATAGCACATGAACCCACAAATGTCAAAACTGTCAATGAAAGTATAAACAAGAAAAAAAAATCAGAAAATGAGGTGGTAATTAAACGTGATGTCATAAACTTTCAGACTGGAATGCTGAGGGAAAAAAAAAATCCTCCACTGAGAATGCAAAATTGCAAATAAGATTTCATGCTGGATTGATGTCTGAAGTTCTAAAAAATCCAAGAAGGTAATTTGATTTTAAGAGTATATAGATTTGAAAGTACTTCCACAATTTTGGGTAAAGATAGACAATTTCCCTATAAAACACTTTGAACCTCTACAAAATTCTGATAATAAAGAACCCATAATGAAACATCACAAAACAAAAGGAATCCATGTAACATAACCAGATATTAAGAGGTATCACCTTCTTCCATTTTCTAGCTCCACCATCCTTTTAGGCCTCAGAATTGTCTACGCACACCTAGCAGAGGAAGAGAGTATGAAGAAAGTAAAACTGCTTAATTATTTTGTCTCAAATGTGCCTTATATCAATTCTGCTAACATTCTATTGATGATATGTGTTGTCATTTTACCCATTTAACAAGTGGTGGTGGAAAAAGCCGACTGGGCTGGTGAATTACATCCATCTCTGACTTGATTAAGATTTTTCTGAGATGAATATATGCTATAAAAAGGCACTTCAAATTTTTGGAGTTGAGTCAACCATCGCTGCCTCATTGATAAGAATCCTGGAGAAGAAACAAAGAATATATGTGCAACTCCTTATCACTTAGTAAATGTTATTTAAAATGTATATTTATGAAATAGTCATGAGAGTCAATATCTCTATTCCTTAGTTACTTCCTAACTTATAAAAATAATAATTATTATTTCATGATAGGGATATTGTGAAGATTAAATCAGTTCATACATATAAAGTATTTAGTATAGTTCTGGTACACGGTGGGAAATATATTTTTTTGTGCCATTATTATTATTATCTTTGATACACATTGTGTTCTCTGGGTCAGTATTTAGAAGACCAAAAGCACTGGGGGATGTGAAATGAAGGCAGAGCTTATCTTACACGGAATAGTCCATCAATTCCCCTGCTGAAACAAGAACCTTCTGTCTAGTTCCCACTTGTGTGACCTTGCCAGCTTCCAAGCTCCCAAAAAATAGTGCAAAAGTCCAACACACATGAAATATCCTAAGATTGGTTGCTCCTGAGAAAGGCCAGAAGAATGTTTCCGTAAAGGGCTGAGATCTGATGCAAATATGCAAATGATTGCTTTAGTTGTCACAAGCAATGACATGAAATCCCACGGATTTTTACTTTAGGTAAGAGAAAGTGTTACTATTAATCTACTAAGAGAATTTTTAGCATTACATACATTTGACATTCATTTCCTAAAAAAAAAGCACATAGTTAAATTTAACTAAATATTTTTTTCAGCATTCTGCTAAGACCAGCTGTCACACAATGCCAAGCGACGTTGAAAACTCCTATTTGCATGCACATTCACAGATATTAGGCATCCTTCCACTTTTTATGATGGATGTTTCATTTTTAGTGAAACATCTGTGTTGTCTTGAGTGTGTTGGGGCTTTTAATCCTTGAGTTAATATGTTTATAGATGTATTGTTCTGAGTTTGGTTTATTAATCATTTAAATTTGATATAAACCTTCAATCTCTAAATATTTGATTAAATTGTTCCCAATGTGATTTGATTTTCCAGTGGAAAATGCATGTACCTTATTTTGATTATGATCTGCTTAAATTTACAAAAAACACATTTCACCAATAATTTTAAGAATACTGGCACATTTCCAGTTGTTATAATTAAAGATCAACTGATACTTTTTCAATAATAGTAGAATTTGACATAGAATATGAAATAATGCTCTATAATTATATAAATTCCAAAGCAAATTATAGGAAAATAATCCTTTTAAAGTTCTTAGATTCAATAACTCTAATTTTTTAACTGCTGAAAACCTCTGAAAGAGCACGGCAACTATATTTTCAGCTCTAGGAAATTTTTGCAGGTTTATTTGCTTTTCTTTCTTTTTAAATTAATTTGTTTGCTTTTTAACTGTTTCTTTAAAATGATTATATATTCCAAGGAAGTTGCAAAGTTAATACAGAGAAGACTCTTGTATTCTTCACCCAGTTTCCCCCAATGGTTACATACATCTTACACAATTATATAAAAATTAAAAATCTGATGTTGGTAGAATGTATGTGTATAACTCTGTACCATTTTATTGCATGTGTATATTTGTGTAACCAACATCACAATCTAGATACAGAACTATTCCATACTACAAAAATCTCCCTCATGGTATTCTTTTATAATCAAACTTATACACCTTTCCCAGCTTACTATTCCTAATCACTGGCAAGCCCTAATGTGTTTTCCATTTCTTTAATTTTGTCATTTCAAAAATGTAATATAAATGGATTAATACACTATAATACCTTTTGAGACTGACTTTTTTCACTCAACATAATACTCCTAAGATCCATCCAAGTTTTTGTATGTATCAATAGTCTGTTACTTTTTACTGATGAGTAATATTGCTTGGTATGGATACATCATAGTTCACAGTTATTTTTAATCTTTCACCTATTAAGAAACATTTTGGTGGTTTCCACTTTTTGACCATTTCTAATAAAGCTACCAAGAACAATTATGTACAGGTATTTGTGTGGACATATGTTTTCATTTCTCTGGGATAAAAGCATAGGAAGGCAATTGCTGGGTCATATGATAAGGGTATGTTTAGCTTCTTGAGAAACTGACAAAATGTTATCCAGAGTAGCTGTACCATTTTACTTGCATCTCACCAGGAATGCATGAAATCTAGTTTCTCTACATCCTCAACATTATTTAGTATTGTCACAGTTCTTTTTTTTAATTTTAGCTATTTTAATAGATTTGTAGTGATATCTCATCATAGTCTTAATTTGCATTTCCTTGATGGTTAATGATACTGAAAAGCTTATCATGTGCTTATTGCTGCCATATGCATAGCACTTTTCAGTGAAATGTCTCCTATGTCTCTTGCCCATTTTCTACTTAGATTTGTTTGATTTTTGCACTGTTGAATTTTGGGATGTAATTCCCATTGTCAGATATGTGGTTTGCAAATATTTTTTCCTACTTTATAGCCTGTCTTTTTATCCTCTTAGCATAGTCTTTTGCAAAGAAAAAATTTTATTTTGATGAAGTCCTATTTGCCGATTATTTTATTGTATTGAGCATGATTTTGGTGTCATATCTGGTGTCATATCACCATCAAGTCCCAGATCTTGAAGATTTTCTACTATTTTATCCTCTAAAGTTTTATTGTTTTGCATTTTATATTTAATTCTATGACCTGCTTTGAGTTAATTTTTGAATAAGGTATGATGAAGCAAGTTTTTTTAATTTGTTTTGCTTATGAATATCAAATTGTTTTAACATCATTTGTTGAAAACAAAACAAAACAAAACTATTGTTCCTCCATTGAAGTGCTTTTGCACACTCATCAAAAAAAAATTCAGGTGGCTATACTCCTGCATGTCCATTTCCAGGCTGGCTATTCTATTGCATTGATCTATGTGTCTACACCTCCACCAATACCACATAGTCTTGATTACTGTAGCTATATCATAAGTCTAGTAATTGGACAGGATAATTCATCCCACTTTAATCTTCTTTTTAAAAATTATTTTAAGAATCAGTTTCTTTACCTCTTCATATATTCTTTCAGAATAATATTCCTTATATCTAAAAAATTTTTGTTGAGATTTTGATAAGAATTTAACTATCAAATGTAAGAAAAATTATCTTTACTATGTTAAATCTTCCAGTTCATGAATAACATATATCTCTCATTAATTTAGATCTTCTTTGGTTTCTTTCATCAGTGTTTTATAATTTTCAGCAAAGAAATCTTAGATTTTTTTCAAAATTTACACCTAAGTATTTCATTTTTTGAGTAACTGAATAGTATTGTATTGTTAATTTTGGTGTCTATATGTTCACTGCTAGTGTATAGAAATGCAAGTGTTTTTCTTCATGTTGATCCTGTATCACATGACCTTGCTGAACTCACTAATTAGCTGTAAAAATTTTTTTGTAGATTACTTGGGATTTTCTACATAGATAATCATGACATCTGTCAAAACAAAACAAAACAAAACAGTATTCTTATTTCTTCTTTTCCAAACTGTATGCTTTTTATTTCCTTCTCTTGTCCTGTTTCCCTAGCTCAAACCACCAGTACCAATTCAAATGAGTGGCAAAAGTGACCATCTTGCCCTGTTTCCTATATTAGTGGAAAAACATTCAGTCTTTCACCATTAAATATGATTTCCACTGTAGGTTTTTGTAGATGTTCTTTATCAACTTAAGACAGTTCCCCTACATTCCTTATTTTTCAAGTATTTTTTCTTTCTTTTAAATCAAGAAAGGGTATTGAATTTTGTCAAATGCTTGTTCTGTATCTATTGATATGATCATGGGATTCTTCTTATTCAGTTTGTTAATTTGATGGATTAAATTGACTGCTTTTCAAATGCACAACCAGCCTTGCATCCCTGGAATAAGCCCCATTTGGTCATAGTCTTTAATTCTTTTTATATATTGCTGATTTCATTTGCTAATATTTTGTACAGAATTTTTGCATATATATTTATGAGAGATATTGGTGTGTAGTTTGTGGTTGTGTGTGTGTGTGTGTTTTACTGCTTTTGTTTGGTTTTGAAGTCAGGATAATACTGATTTATGGAATTATTTGGGAAGTATTTATTTCTTTTCTATTTTCTAAAAAAATAGTATAGAATTGGTTTTAATTCCTTCTTAAATGTTTGGTAGAATTCTTCAGTGAATCATCAGGGACAGGAGATTTCTTTTGGGGTAGTTTTTAAAATTATGAATGCAACATCTTAATAGTTACAATGCTATCAAGTTATATATTTTATATTGGATGAGTTGTGCTAGTTTGTACTTGTCAAAGAATTGGTTCATATCATCCAAGTTGTCCAATTCAGATATGTAGAAATACACATATTATTCTGTTATTATCCTTTTGATGTCTGCAGTGTCTGTAGTGATATACCTGTTTGTATTTTTTGCATTAATAATTTGTCTTTACTCTTTTTTGTCATATTTCCTAAAAGCTTATCAATTTTATTAATCTTTTCAAAGAACTTTGCCTTGTTTTTGTTTTTTCATTTTTATATATTTTATGTCTACATATTCATAAATTATATTTATTTATTTATTTATTTCAAGGTATTATGGGGGTACAAATGTTTTGGTTACAAGGATCATTTTTGTAATGCTTGAGCCAGGGTTATAAGTGTGCCTGTCACCCAGAGAGTGTTCACTGTGTCCATTAGGTATGTTTTCGCCCATCCCCTCCCTCCCCCTCCCCCTTGATTGATTTCCTGTAAGTCAAAGCAATCAGGCAAGAGAAAGAAATTAAAGGTATCCAAATCAGGAAAGAGGATATGGTAGCTTTTTGCTGACAATATGATCTTATATCTAGAAAACCCCAAAGATTCCACCAAGAGACTCCTGGAATTGATAAATAAATTCAGCAAAGTCACAGGTTACAAAATCAATGCACACAAATCAGTAGCATTCCTATATACCAATAACAGTCAAGCAGAGAGTCAAATCAAAGACTCAATACCATTCACAATAGCTACAAAGAAAATAAAATATCTAGTAATATACTAAAGAAGGAGGTGAAAGATCTTTACAAAAAGAATTATGAAACACTGAGGATAGAAATTGCTGATGATACAAACAAATGGAAAAAAAAATCACGCTCATGGATCGGCAGAATCAACATTGTTAAAATGTCCATTCTACTCAAAGTGATTTACAGATTCAATGCAATCCCCATCAAAATACCAACGTCAAATTTCACAGATCTAGAAAAAATAATTCTAGGCTTCTTTTGGAACCAGAAAAAAGCCCGAATAGCCAAAGCAATCTTAAGCAAAGGGAACAAATCTGGAGGCATGACATTACCAGACTTCGAACTATACTACAAAGCTATAGTAACCAAGACAGTATGGCATTGGTACAAAAACAGAGACATAGACCAATGCCTTGATTTTAAATGATGGTATGTCTTTATTTAATTTTAGGGATTTTCATTTCTCTACAACTATCAAATGTATGTACACTACATAAACACACTGTTAATGCCAACCTAGCAAAAACACTTTGTGAGACTAGGTGAATACCTCTAGTACCACCAGCAATTATCATCCTATATAATGCATCTCAGCCAGATGCACTATACCACATTCTATGTCATAATAATGAGGGTGTATATTTTCCTTAATTATTCTGCCACATTTTAAGTCATAGTAAAAGGAAAATGTTATATCAATAAATGGGTCTTTTTCATATAGCAAAAAAAAAATTTTAAAAAGCAATTTATATACATCTCTCATTGTATATAACCAATGTTTTAATTGACAAAATTACAAGCTACCTTCAGCTTTTTACTATCCCTTTTTGTAAAAGTCTCAAGAATTTTCTGATGAGCAGTAATTCTTCTAGTGTCTAATGTTCTTTTCAATATAATGTTAGGGGTATAATATTGTGCAAAATAACATTTTTAGAGTTACTATTAATAATAGTAATTATAATGATTCAAAATTTAGTTACATAGAATTGCAACTTATGACTGAATTTAAGCAAGAAAAATATTCATAACTGTATCTTAAAATTAACATGCATTTTTGTAACAAAATATGGATCTTTAAAAGATCCATACTGATACTGATTTATATGTTCATTTATTTTCTGTCCTATCAGTGTTAAAATAACTTAACACATTTAATTTTTTTCAGAAAACAAATTAAATACAGGCTGGCAACTTTGTGTGCTGTTTTGTTCTTGTGTGAATTAAAACCATTGAGTCATAAACTTGTGAAAAACTGTGCTTACAATAGAATGCTTGCCAGCAATATCTGCTATAATTAAGCTTTAAATAATAACAATGACAAAGTAAAATCATAGGTTTCATGTGCATCTTGAGTTTAAAAGAACCCTTAACTTTCAGTGTTATATGATGAATACTCCCATTATTTTTGATAAGTTACATTAATAAGAAAAGAAATCTTACAGCCATCACATTGTAAAAGTTTTAGATTTTGTCTATGTGTAATAAACTTTAAGTTTCACAATGAATAATTACATCTAGTTAGTAAGCCATAATATTATTGAGCAATAATAATACAATAGTAGTAGCCATTAGTACTTCCCAAATCAAAAAAAACAAAACAAAACAAGGAAACAGGCCTTTGTTTTCTTCCTAGAGCAGGTTATCATTGTCAAGCTTCTGTGACATTTAAAACACTAGTACAGTTTAAGTTTCAAACTACAAAGTGAAATAGAAAATTTAAGTAGCTAGTTAATTCAATCAAAGCTTTTCCCACTGAGATATGTTTAAAATGTTGTTTTCATATTAATTGAGTATAAGAAATTTTTTAGAGCTATTTGGATTTCAATAGATTTCTAGATAAATGTTCAGTTCTTTGCTTAGTTTGTATTCAGAAAAAGAAGCGTGGGTATCCTAAATAAGCCCACTAATTAGAATCCAGGACCAGCTGTTACTTCCAAGGACACTTTCCAGGGCGCACAGACTCCCCTTAGCTGGGAGACTGAATTTGTGGGCATCTTCCCCAAAGACAGTGAATGAGTTGTTCTGGTATTACAGATTCTGCAACTATGTTAGTTCTATAACAAATTATTAACATTAGGATTATAACATAACAAAACGCAAGAATAGACAATTTGAAAAAGAGAAACGTTATGCATATTAGGTATTATTCTTTACAAATGAAAGTAATTATTTAATTTTATTTGCATTTTTATTAGAAACAACTATGTTTTATATATATAAATACCACTATGTTTCTTTCTAACCTACCTATGGCATTTGCTAAACCAGACAGTTAGAAGAATCAAACTAATTACTGAGTAAGAAGTGGTTCAGCAGTTGCTGAATGATCATGGCTGAAGATGTATAAATTTAAGAAACAAAATTTATTTCCTGCAACTCTGAAACTCCTCTGTATTTGACCCATATCCAGTTCTTCTCAGTCCACTATCCTGAATTTTAATTCATAATTTTCTTCCTTTTATTATACATTCACCTTCCCTGAATACATTGCTACACAACATATTCTTTAGTTTCACCTGCTTTGAGACTACATTATTTAATTTTGAAAAGTTTAATCTTCATCCCTCATTGATTTGATATGTTTCATTTATTATACCGAAGTGACATCTATTTATGGATAGATGTCAGTCTGTTCCACTTTTCTATCTGTCTATGCATATGCCAAAATCACACTATTTGAATTACTGAAGCTACAAATATATGGTAAACATAGCCTTTCTTACTGCTCCTATTTACCACAATTTTCAGTATGTAATTGCCTTTATATAAATGTTAGACTACTTTCTCAGTTCTGGGAGAAATCCTTTAGTATTTATTAACAAGATATATTATCAACAAGATAGATCACATTCTGAGCCATGAGATAAACCTCAACAAGTTTAAAAGAACTAAATTATACAAGGTATGTTCTCTGATTAGATCTGAATTAAACTAGAAATCAATAAGTGAGCAATAGCTGGTACCTCCAAACACTTAAAATTAAACAACACACATATAAATAAAATATGGACTGAAGAGTAATTCCAAAAGAAATAAAAAAATTTTGAAATGAGTAGAAATTTAATCATGGCATATCAAAATTTATAAGCTACAGATAAGGAAGCAATTAGAAGAAATGTCAAATTAAAAATCTAAGCCTTTACAGGATGAAAATAGAAAAATAAGAGGAAATTAAATCTAAAGCAAACAAAAGAGAAATCTGAAAGATAAAAGCAAGAATTAATAAAATCTATATGATAAAAACAAAGAAAAATCAATAAAATCAAAAGTTGGAGATTTGACAGGATCCATAAAATTGACAAATCTCCATCCAGACTAAGTAAGAGAGGAGTTGCAAATTGATGAATCAAGAATGAAGAATTAAATTACTCTGTATCCTATGTGCATTAAAATGACACACAGGGAATATTATAGAAAATGTTATGCCAATAATCTTGATAACACAGATGAAATATGCAAATTCCATAAAAGATGCAAACACCAAAGCTCACTGAAGATAAAATTGATGTCCTGCATAACCTTAATGTCTATTAAAGAAACTGGAATGCCTACTTTAAAACATTACAACATAGAAAACTCGAGGGTCAGATTTCTTTCCTGTCAAATTACACCAGACATTTAGGAAAAACATAATAGCAAGTCTACACAAACTAGAAAAGGAGGATAGAATCCATTCTAATTCCTTTTACGAGTGTAATAAAACCTGCTACCAAAATCAGAGACAAAGACATTGCAAAGAAAAAGAAAACTACAAACGAATATCTCTTATAAACATCAGACAAAATTTTTTAACAAAATATTATCATACTAAAGTCAGAAACATATAAAAGATGATAACACATCATGGCCAAATGCGTGTTATCCTAGCAAGATTGATTCAAAATTCAAAAGTAATCACTGTATTATAATTTTTCATATCAAAAAAATAAAAAGTAAAGCCATGAGATTAAATCAGGGGTCGACAAATTTTATTTTTAGGTGTTGTATCATGTATTTAATCAGTTTCCTGAATCTTTAGTTTCTAGGTTTTTAAAAATTTATTTGTATAAAATTATGGGGTACAAGTGCAGTTTTGTTACATGCATAGATTGCATAGTGATCAAGTCAGGGCTTTTAGGGTATCCGTCACCCGAATAGCACACATCATACCCATTAAGTAATTTATCATCATCCACCCCCTTTACACCCTCTCAACCTGCCAGGTCTCCATGGCCTATCATTCCATTTTCTAGGTCCATGTGTACACCCACCTATTTAGTGCTCATGTTTGAGTGAAAACAAGCTATATTTAACTCTCTTGCCAGATAATAAATATTTTAGGGTTTGTGGACCCCATACACCTCGTTGCATATTCTTTTCTCTTCCTCTTCCTCCTCTTCTTCCTCCTCCTCCTCATCCACCTCCTTTTCCTCCTTCCTTTCTCAATTTTCCTCTCTCTCTTTCTCTCTCCCGCCCCTCTCCCAACCTTTTAAAAATGAAAACCTCTTCTTAGCTTGCAGGTCTTACCAAAAACAGGCTGCAGGCCAAATTCGGCCCATGAGCTGTTTCCCAGCCATTTATCTAAAGAGATAAATAAAAAGCATTTTGCAAATTCCACATAAATTCAGGATAAAAGTCTACAAAAAGCGAGGAATGAAAATATATTCTTAATATAATAAAGGCTACTTATATAAAACAAACAAGCACCATCATACGTAATATTGACAGACTAAATGCTTTTCCTTTGACATCAGAAACAGGGTTAGGCCGTTCACTCTTTAAAAATTTAGTCTATACTACGGGTATAAATATTCTTAACACATATCATGGCCTTACTCATACCATAAGGCAAGGAAAATAAAAGGTATACAGATTGGAGAGGAAGTGACAAACAGATCTTTATACACTGATATCCTGTTCATCTAAATAGACAAGGATTCTATGAAAAATTCTAATAGAAGTAATGAATAAATTTAGCAAGGCTGGTAGAGACATTTATAAATCCATTTTTTATGCCTATATACAAATTATGCACAGGAAATTGAAACGGGAATTACCTTTGATAATAGTAGCAAAAAATGTAAAATTGTTAGGGCTAAATCTGACAAAATATCCTCAAAATTTATGTGCAAAAAACACAAAATTGATGAAGCCCTCAGTAAATGGAGGGATATCCTAGGCTCATGGATGAGTAGACTGAATATTTTCAAGATGCCAGTTTTCCCCGTATTATTCTATCAATTGAATGCAATTCCACACACAGAATGTGGTCCTTTCATACTTACGAAGCCTCACATCCATTTCTGTCATGAATTTGTGTTTTAGTCACACTGACTTTCTTCCAGTGCCACAAAATTGCCTGTTCCTTATGTCCCTAAGTTTTTCACCTCTGGATTCCACTTGCTTGCCTATTAACTCTTCCTCATCCTTTAGATCTTTATTAAAATCTCAGTGCCTCATTGAAACCTTCACCACCCCTTCAGACCAGGTCATTTACCCTTGTACAGACTCTCATGAAGCCCTGAATATTTTCTTCACAGCATTTCTAATTGTTATTTTATGTTTAAATTAATGTGTCCCTCTCCCCCTAAACTGTAAATCTCATTAGAATAAAACTTACCTTTTTTGTTGTTATTTTATTTTTCTCATATAGCACATCGTCTAATCCAATGTAGGGACTCAAATAATAGTTGAAATAGGAGAGAAATGAGAAGATCAATTTTGCCCTCTATTGGAGGTAGATAGATACAGGTACATATGTATATCTATAAACATATATCTATGCACATACACGGAATATATGCACACATACATGCATGGAATCTGATGTAAAATCTGATTTATATCTATGCCACAATATCAAGTTAAACTGTCTTTGGTAGAAACCTGTTTTCTAAAGTTGCAATATTATGGATAGAGGTTTTATTGTAACAGTTATCAAACTGTTATATAAAATAAATTTTAAAATAACATGAAATATTCATAGTGATTTTCAAATATGTATTAACTATGCAAAATAAAATACTCTATGCAAAATCTGTCAATATGTTCTTTGGCAGAATTTGTGTTTCTTCTGGGCTTACTGAGGCCACTTAAATGTGAACTCATTTGAATTTGAACTGGAGATAGTATCCATTTTCCCTGATCAATTTTTATGTGACAAGAAAAACAAACATTCTTGGTGGTTCCAAAGAACTTCAGAATCCCTTAAAATTTAACTATCACTTTTTTTTCTGATTCAAACATTTCACAATGGCAAAATTCTGTTAGAAGTTTGTTTCCATGGAAACGACTGCTAAGCGAATTGTTCTTCCTATTCCCACAACTCTTACTTTTTACCTTCTCTTACATTTTATAGCTTGATTCCAATATTCTCTTCAATATTAAGTTCCTGTGAAAGAGATTTCAACCATTTAACCATCTTTAGAGGAGAAAATTCTTGTTTCATTTGATTTACTTCATCAATCAGTTTTGTTGATACTTGTTATAGGGTTACAGATAAAGTTTTTAAAATTCTCTTAAGAAAACAAATGATATTCCACAAAATCATCTTAATAATATTTCAGGGATCCCCTTTAAAGCTTCATTAATAATATTTAAAACATTCATTGAATGTCTTTCACAGTCCTTTGATCTTTGGTCTGTTTTCCTTGTTGATTAATCCAGACAGCCTTTGAAGGAAAATAGACCTTGGGGACAAAATGAGGTTAATTCACAAGTTGATACTTTTGGGCACATAAAAACAATCTTTAAATACGGATATTGCTTGTGAGTTCAGGGATGATCTGAGATATAGTCCTAAACCAACTTTGTTTTAAAATGACTGTTATAGTAGTAATATGTGTTGTAATATTTGGAAAAAAATGATGAAAAATATTTTCATATTTTCACATTCATTATATTGGAACTAGTGAGTTGATGTCTTTATTTGATTTAATTCCTGAATGCTCTAGGGTTCTCAGAACAACAACAAAAAAGTAATCATATCAATTTGTTTTCACTTTTTGCATCTGTCCTTAATAACATAAACAACATAATCAATCAATCAATCCATTCCCTATTTAGACAAGCATTGATTTGATTTTTCTTCCTTAGCTTGTAGCACTTACAAGGATTTGTTTGCAAAATAATAAGAAATAAAATAAATGTTAAGAGCTTACATTGTGTTAGGCTCTATGCTACATTCTTCATCCACATTATATAATGTAATCATCATAGTAAACACATTAATTGTCCACTAATATTATTCCATATCGAAGTTGATAAAACTGAGACATAGAACATTCTAGTAATTGTCAAAAGTCACACAATTTGAAATTGGCAGATTAAGAGGTCATAACGCACAATATGAATCCAATACGATGTGGTTCTCTTAAGCACTAGACAAAAATGACAAAAATGTTGCTGTATCTTTGATGTTAATCATCTATTGGGAATAAATGGAAGTTTCCTTTCTAATTAATGATTTCAGTTACACTTTTAAGAAAAAACTGGTGAATCTATATTGGTATTTAAATATTACCCTTAAATTAAGGATAAGCCAATCCTTTCTTTACTAGAGCCGAAAGCTTCATACTGTAATGTCTTACCAAACCAGAAATTTTTAGGAATTTAAAAACTGGATCATATCTTTGCTGAAAATTTTGCCTAGTTCAGAAAAACATGGATTTATTCTATCTGATAATGGTTTTATAACATCACATTTTTTAGCCTATCCACCAATCAATTTTCTTACCAGAGTTCATTCATTGAACTGACCTACTAATCCTCAATTTTCCCCAACAATTTCAATTTCCTTTAATAGAAGTCCCTTTGATTTCTATTTATTTTTACTGCTTCAATTCAATGATAATGACTTTCATTAGATTTTTTTTGTCTTGGATGTACATCTGCACATCAAACTTAATTTAACAGTTAAAATGTGGCAATTTTTAAACTGGAAAAACACTCTCAGAGTGAGTATTATTCTCTCTTAATAGTTCTAGAATGGAAAAATTAAGTAAGGTGAAATGCCCCTAATGTACCCACTTGTGTATCCTGTGTAAGACATCAGTTCTTTTCTCTTCTGTTGTAGTTATTAGAATCTAATAAATATGAGTTTGGGTTTACAATGGAATTAATATTTATAACAGAATGAAAAATTCTATTATAATTCATGGACTGTTGGTAGATTATTTATACTAAATTTAGGGGACCATACAAGAAAATAAATTATTAGGACTAGAAATAAAGACATAGCTACTCATTTATTTTTTCATTAAACAAAATTTTAAAACATAGCATCTTCAGCTATCATGTGACATATTGTATTCAAGCTTGGAAGTTCAGCAAAGAACAAGAAAGGACCTTGCTCTTGAAATAGGGAACTGGCAGGTATTGCTTTAGGTAATGCTTTAGGCATTGCTGCAGGCATTGCCTTGGGCATTGCTTTGGGCATTGCTGCAGCATTGCCTAACTGAGTCAGGAAGTCTCAAAACAAAGTTTCAAATTACCCTGATCAAAACAGGATGGAGGCAAGGGAAAGTTCCAACTGGTTAGAAGCAAGATGGTGAAACACCGCCTCTACCATGAATATCCCTCCCCTTGTTTAGCTTATAATTAGAAAGGCAACAGGAACCAGAGGGCCGATTCTCTTCTACAGGGAGAACTTGCCTCTGCTGTCTGTGGCGTAGACTTTCTATAGTTTCTGAAAAAAATCTCACTTTCACTTTATACTGGGCTCACTCCTGAATTCTTTTTTGCATAAAGCCAAGAACCCACTTGGACTTCAAGTGGCAATGACACAGGAAAGTGACTCCCAATGCTGGGAGCCACTTTCCTGAAGTCCGAGTGGGCCCTTGGCTTTGCTCAAGAAAGCAGTACTTGCCAGTTTCCTGTCTCATTCTTATGGAGATTACACTGCAGTGTTGGTGATAGAAAATAAACAGGGAAACAAGGAAGTAAATATTTTAATTTATTAAGTACCAAGGAAGTAAATCAAAAGGTGAAAAACAGAAAGAAATGTATATCATGACACCATTTACATATATTTAAAATAGGTACATATTTTATAAGATACCTACAAACAAAATAGACTTAAGAGATAGTTGCTAAATTAAAGAAAAAATAGAGAAGTTCAGAGTCACCCAACATTGGATAAATACACATTCACACACAGACACATTCATGTGTATGTACACATATGAGTAGGGTTTGGATCATAATCTTAAAAGACACAATCCAGAATGCCAAAATAAAATACCTAGGAATATACTGGACCAAAAAGGTGAAAGATCTCTACAAGGAGAACTACAAAATACTGATGAAAGAAATCATAAATGACACAAACAAATGGAAAAATATCCCATGCTCAAGGATTAGAAGAATCAATCTAGTTAAAATGTTCATAGTGCCCAATGTGATTTACAGATTCAATTCAATTCCATCAAAATACCAACATCATTTTTCAAAGAATTAGAAAAATTATTATAAATTTCATATGGAATAAAAAAAGAGCCAGAATAGCCAAAGCAGTGCTAAGCAAAAAGAACAAATCTGGAGACCTCATATTACCTGACTTCATATTATACTACAAATCTACAGTAACCAAAACAGCATAGTACTGGTATAAAAGTAGATACATAGATCAATGAAACAGAATAGAGAACCTAGAAATAAAACCATATACCTGCACCAACTGATCTTCAACAAAGCAGACCAAAACATACACTGGGGAAAGGACTCTGTATTCAACAAATGGTTCTGGGAAAATTGGATAGCCACATGCAGAAGAATGAAACTGGATGCCTATCTCCTACCATACACAAAAATTAATTAAAAGTTGATTAAATATTTAAATGTAAGACCTGACACCATAAAAATTCTAGAGGAAATCTTAGGAAAAACTCTTCTGGATATTGGACTAGGCAAAGAATTTATGACTAAGACCTCAAAAGCAAATACAGCAACAACAAAAGTAAATAAATGGGACTTAAACTAAAATGTTTCTGCACAGCAAAAGACACAATCAACAGAGTAAACAGACAACTTACAGAATGGGAGAAAATATTTGCAAACTATACATGCAACAAAGGACTAATATGGAGAATCTACAAGGAACTCAAACAAATGAAAAAAAAAGAAAATAACCCCATTAAAAAGTGGACAAAAGACATGAACTGATGTTTTTCAAAAAAATATATACAAATGTCTAAGAGACATAAAAGGTACTCAATATCACTGATCATCAGGGAAATGCAAATTAAAATCACAATGAGCTAACACCTGATACAGTTTGGATGTTTGGCCCCTCCAAATTCCGTGTTGAAATATGATCCTCAGAGCTGAATGTGGGGCCTGGCGGAGGTGTTTGGGTCATGTGGGCGCTTCTCTCATGAATGGTTTGGTGTACTCCTCATAATAACGAGTGAGCTCTCGCTTTGTTAGTGCACAGGAGAGCTAGTTGTTTAAAAGAGCCTGGCACCACCTCATCCCTGTCCTTGCTCCCATTCTCGCCATGTGACACACCTGCTCCCCCTTCACCTTCCACCTTGATTGGAAGCTCCCTGAAGTCCTCACTAGAAGCAAATGGGGACATGATGCTTCTTGTGCAGTCTGCAGAACTGTGGGCCCCCAAATAAGTCTCTTTTCTTTTTCAATTATCCAGCCTCTGGAATTTGTTCATAGCAGCACAGAATGGACTGATACAACCTTACCCCTGTCATCAGGCCATTATTAAAAAGTCAGAAAACAATAGATGTTGGTGTGGATGTGGTAAAAAGGGAATGCTTATACACTGTCAGTGGGAAATGTAAATTAGTACAACCACTATGGAAAACAGTGTGGAGATTTCTCAAAGAATTAAAAGTAGATCACCTACCATTTGATCCAGCAATCCATAGTAAAAGAAGTCATTGTATCAAAAAGGCACCGGCACTTGTATGTTTATTGCAGCACAATTCATGATTGCAAAGATATGGAATTAACACAAATGCCCATCAACTGATTAGTGGATAAAAAAATATGGCATATATAAACACACACACATGCACACACATATACAAACCATGGAATCCTGCTCAGCCATAAAAAATGAAATAATGTCTTTTGTAGCAACTTTAATGAAACTGGGGACCACTATCCTCTGTGAAGCATCTGCAGAGTGAAACAACAAATACCACTTGTTCTCATTTATAAGCGGGAGCGAAACGATGGGTGTACATGGTCACACAATGTGGTGTAATGGACATTGGAAACTAAGAAATGGGGAGGTTGGGAGGGAGGTGAGAG
This sequence comes from Daubentonia madagascariensis, assembly GCA_023783475.1. Lineage (NCBI taxonomy): Eukaryota > Metazoa > Chordata > Mammalia > Primates > Daubentoniidae > Daubentonia > Daubentonia madagascariensis. Next base: position 32,710,418 of record JAKFHU010001569.1, read on the forward strand.
ATAAAAATTTGCCTATTAGGTACAATGTACACTGTTTGGGTGATGGGTACACTAGAAGCCCTGACTTCACCACTATACAATTCAACCATGCAATAAGAAATACTTTTACCCCCTAAATCTGTCAAAATAAATAAAATATTTTAAAAATCCCTCAAGTATAAATCCCTAAAGTAAAAAATCCCTAACTTCTAAATTTGGGAAAATCACAATCACAGTATAGCTACATCATGCTAGGTGGAGATATTACCTTGTTATTATCTCTCTTTGGAAATTAAGTGTGGTTCAGGGAGTTGACAAGGGGTGGACTTGTAGACTTAATTTTAGGTGTCAACTTGACTGGATTAAAGAATACTTAGGAACCTTATAAAGCATTATTTTGTGTGTGCCTGTGAAGGTTTTTCCAGAGGAGATTAGTGAGTGAGTCTGAGTAGAGTGAGTGGGGAAATCTGCCTTCTGTGTTGGTGAGCATTACCTAATTGGAGAGAACAAATACAGAAGGCTAACTGGTCTGTCTCTGAGGGCTGGGACAGACTTTTCTCCTACTGCCTTGGACATCAGAACTCAAGGCTCACCAGCCCTCGGACTCCAGGACTTACACCAGCCACCCTCCAGGTCCTGGGGCTTTCACCTGAGACAAGTTACCAGCATCCCAGGGTCTCCAGCTGTCATGGGACTTCTCAGCAACCATAATTGTGTGAGCCAATTCCCTAATAAATCCTCTCTCATGCATCTATATACAAATTCTATTGGATCTGTCTTTCTAGAGAACCCTCACTAATACAGATTTGGTACTGGGGAAGCCGAATGACGTTCTTTCTTACTATATTTATTACAGCACAACAAAAAAGATCTGTGAAATTGTTCCTTCACAAATAGGTTGTGGTAAGTTGAATGTACAAGACTACTTAATGATGAAAGATAAATTTTAAAAGCTAATTATCACTGTTGCTGAGAAAGCAGAAAATCGCTTAATTGTGACAGCAGAGCAATAACCAGACTTTCAAATGGATAGCATATACTTAAAAAATTTGTGGACCACAGTGACTCTCCAAAAACAAGTGAAGCAAGTGTTTCAAAGATCACAGAAGACATGAAAATTCAGGCAAAAAATACAAAAAGTCTCACCTGCCAAATTTGTTCAATGATGTATGACTTCTGCCCCTTCACACATGGCACCATGCTTGCCTTCCAAGAACACTCTTCATCACAGAACAAAAAGAATTCGACAAGCTCAGTGACCTTCTGAAACAAAGGCGCTTGCTGATATTGAGGTTCCTCCAGTGTTTCAGAACACATTAAATGGTGAAGTATTCTTGATTAGGGATATTACTGTCAAAGAAGATAGACTTCTTATGAAATCTAACATAGAAAAACTAGAACATGCCTCACTTTGACTAATGGGTGGCATTTTCAAAATGGTCTCCACTGTTTTTTAGTCAACTATATACAATTCATGCCCCTGGTGGATTCAAAACTTCTAGAACTTATCTGCTTGTTTATGTTTTAATTACTGGAAAAAGTGAACCACTTTATACACACTTATTTGAAGATTTGGTGAACTTTGCAGAAGAAAATAGATTTTAATTAAATCCCCAAATCATAATGACAGATTTGGAATTAAGTGCAACCAAGGCTTTTAAAAGTAAATTTCAAGGTATTACTAACAAAGTTTGTTTTTCCCATTCAGCCCAATGTATTTGGTGGAAAATTATGATAAGTGGATTGGTCACACCATACAGTAACGATGAAAACTTCAGTTTAAAAATGTATCATTTTTGCTGCTGTTTGGAAGTTTAAAAGAAAGTGCATTGTTTGCCTGAATTTGCATTCCTTCTAGCTGATGACATTCCAGGAGGTTTGCATTAATTACAGCCTCATTTGCCTGAAGAAGCCAGAGAAGTTACCACTGGTTCAAAATAATTATGTGCATGGTAGGACAAGAAGACACTTAAAACGATGATGTTGCTGTTTGATTACCAGTATCGTTTCTTCCAAATTTGTGGTCCATATACAAGTGCATGTGAAATGGATTTCTGCATACCCAAAACAACATAGAAGTCTGGCACAGAAGATGGGAAAATTTAACAGGGAATGCTCGTGATGATGTACATCAAAACACAGAAGAATTTCAAAATGAGCAGTGCCTGGTAGAAAATGAATGTGCATGCATTCTCCGAGGAAAGTAGCGTCCTAATATTTTTTAAAAAGTAGCTTGCATGATGCAAGATATCAAAATATATTTAATGATTGTGAAAGTCAGCCAGCTCTTAGGAACTATCTCTATGCAATGGCCCATAATCTATGTCTGTAGTGCACTTTTTCACATGTTGAATTTTCATTTTAGTTTTTTTGGTTTTTTTCTTTTTCTTTGTTTAGACTTTTTTTGACTCTTTTAAATTGTCAGCATTTTTTTTTTTTTACAATTCACTGTGCTATGTATTTCATCTTCGTATCATTTGCAATATTGGAGGTTTAAATTGTGTAGAGACTATGAGTTCTAATCCATTTTATGAATTTTTCTTTTGCAAATCTGACTCCACAAAAGTGCATTATCCCAACATTGACTTTGTGCATAAGCATTGTGTGTGTATGTAAAAACGTTGAAACTTCCTCAATTAATGAAGAGATGTCCTTTTTGCACATCTGTGTTTGTGAAAGATAAAATTTCTCAAGATCTCCACTCTTTGGGTGACTGCATATGTGGTGACTCATTGTGATTTTTGATCACTCTCACAAAAAACTTAAGTTTTTCCTCATGGTAATTCAGATGACCCCAGTTAGAAAGCTGGGTGCACACAATTATCAACCATAGGGATATGCATTTATATATTTCTATTCTTGATCTATTTTTTATGAACATGGTTTTTCTGCTGCTCGTAACTCTTATACCCACGCAACTCTCCTTAGTATATCTGAATGTTTATGTTCGCAAAAATATGTATGTTATTATTGCCTGTTTTATTGTGTAAAGTGGCCTATGAAGTGATCTGTCATGTTTTTACACATTTCTCAAATGAATCCCCTCTTCAAAATGTAAATGAATATCTTTCAAAGAATGTTTTAATTATTTTTTCCAGAAATCATTTTTGGGATTTTAATCTTTTGGGATTTCAACATTTGGGATTATGACATTCCAGATTATGTCTTTCAGAATTATGATTGGCTCCCCTATGAACATACATATACATATATCTGACATCTGATATAAACCAGATTGATATTTGTGCAAATGTTGAGCTTTCCATAACAGAATCCTTTTCCTTTGGCTTAGATAACTGCCATTCATGGGTTTTTTTTTTTTTTCTATCTTTTCAGTTTAAATTCTATTCTTTCTAGAAACTCTTAGATCTTCAGATCCCCATATTATGTACTATTATTTCTCCTTTTTAGCATACACCACAACTGTAACTAAGCTTACCTTGACATATGCATGAAAAATTTATTTACTACATTTATAAATAAATAATTTCGATATGACATATATGAAATTATACACACACATATACACACACAAAGTACTGCTATCTGGAAGGCTGCTGGCATTTGTTTACTTGGTCATTCACTCATAATTTCCAGATCCTGGGTTATAAAATAATTCTAGCATTCCATTGATTTTGGGAAACTCCCAAAATGGCCCTCATTTTGCACAATTATAAGGCCTTATTCACTCAATGTTTTTGAGGAGAACACTAGATTCTTTTTAAATTTGAATATATGTGCCTACAGATTGATTTTAAGAGTTCTTTTTAATATTAATATTAGGCTCTCTTTTCACTCTGCCTGAGATATGCAAGGAGAAAGGATTTTCCCAGAAGGAGATTGAGAAAAAAAATGCTTTTATAATGATTAAGTTATTTGAGAAATGTGCTGTGTTCCATTTATTCTCTGATCTGGAGCATGGCACTTATCCTAGCTGTGATTTTAGCCTGTTAAGAAGAGGATTATATGGAAACTGGAAGCAAATGCTAGGCCAAGTTAACGATGAGAGTATTTAGGGAGCGCTCTGATGTTTCCCTGCCCATCACCCTGAGGAACTTCTGTGGGGTGAAGGCGATGGCTGGAGCCCGTGTGGCGACGCAGTCTGGTGGAATCTACTGTGGAGAATGAAGGCCACATTCTCTGTGCTCTTCAGAAGGATCAGTTATTAAAACTCAGAGTTGTAGGAATATCTGGGTGTTAAATCCATAAAGAAGATTAGATTTCTCATAATTTGTGAAAAAGAGACTCAGAGTTATAATATGAATAACAGGCAGATGTGAGTGGATGAAATAGGCCAAGCTAGTTATTTGTTCAATATCTGACTGCCCATCTAGGTTTCAAACTTCATCAGGAAGTACCTTGTTCAGGGCTACATCCCAGCAACTACATAGAACCTCATGCAGAGGAAGTGTTTAGAGTTTATGTGCTCTTCACCACAAATGTATAGGTTCATTAAAATTTTGGTTTTAAATCTCTTTTGTAACCTATATATTTACATATAGTTGGCACTTAATTAAACTGAAATGAATAGTGTAATGCACAGTGCTCTTGAATGAGTAGAATGAATAAAAATATTCCCTTAAGCAAATGACTTTTTAAAAAATATATATACACACAGATAAACATAGGACAGAAACAACAGAAGTGACTTCAAAAAGTGACTTTAGCATGGGCAGAATTACAGTGTAAACTGTGACACTTATCTGATGGAATCCAAGTTGCCAATAGGTATAGCAAGTCCACCCATTGTTCATGCCATTTGAAGACCAGAGGATGACCACTATGTATAAAGCAGGTTGACAACTGCACACTGGAGCACTGGCTTCTGATGTAATCTGGTATCTCCACATATACACGTAGTGATAAACTAGTATTTAGATATACCTTTTTGATAAACATCAGTTCCATGTCACATAAACCATTTTATAAACTCAATGGCTAGTTCAATGTTACTTTAATAAGTTTTACTGGATGAAGTTTTATGCTCATGTAGACTTGGGGATTCAATGTAAATGGTTTACACATGTTACATGAGAGCATGGGCAAATATATCAAATCTAGCCCTGCTTGGATGTGTATTGGAGAAGCAAATGATATTTAGAACATTTATTTTTACAATTCTCTACTTTATCTGGGTCATGAACTTTTTAAAATTTCTTTCTCAGTTTAAGCTTTCTATGCTTCTATTCAACCCCAAGATAATTTTCTTCTAATGTTAAGGAAAATCTATTCAGCTGTTTTAAAGCTAAGTGAATGTGAAAATTATATATTTTTTATCATCATAGGAAAGGCAATCTATTGTAATAGCTTTCTCGGTAAAACTCAAAAAGACTTCTTTTGAAAAGTTCAGTCCAAATACAAATGATACCAGATATCTTAAAAACTATTTTGTCTGGAAGTGAAGGAGAAAAAAAAATTTCCGTATTTCTATATTGAAAAAAAAGTCTCATTGTCTGGATAACTCCTCAGACTTAGAAATATAAATCAATGAGCAACTTATTCAAATAGACACACTAGAAGAGGCATTATTATCACAACAAATAAACATGTACAGGAGCCTTTAGCCATTATGTTAGGGGGATTGATAGTATTAACAGATGATACAAGAAAATATGAAAAATGGAAATGAATAGCATAATGGTCACTAAAATTTAAAGCTAGAAAGGATATTGGTGATCAAGGAGTTTAGTTGTCCTCAAAATTGATCATAATGTGACATGCCTGGAGGTCACAGTGTTCCTTACAGAACTCTATGAATTACTGATGTAGTGCACCTGTGTGATAATCATGGTTATAATTTTTGTAAGTCAGATAATATGATACCTAATGACCTGAAATAGGCAAACAGAATTGAATGCTAATGTTTTAAGACAAAAATATTACAGGAGAAAAACAAAATTGCAAACATTTTATTTATTAGCTTAATCTTTTTGTAAAGAAATAAAACAAAACAAACATTTGAATCAAGTATCTGAACACCTTACTTAAACTCAAGAAATACAACTTTCACTAAAATCATATCTACACCACTCAGCGTGGTGTAATCCTCAAATAATTTTAAAAAATACAGTGATGATGGTCCTCTTCATAGCCATTTACTTCCCCACTATGGCTCTTGTAAAAACCACATAGTATGGCAGATGTGACACTGGACTACTAGACACTACAGAGTAACCATTTTTTATTCTAAAGTTGGGGGATTAAAAGGAAAAATTCCTAGAATGGGCCTAATTAGGAGAGATGGTAAGTATAATCATTCCTATTTCTACGCCTTGGTTCTTGGACTTATTGGTAATTTCTACTGGGACACAGTACCACATAAATGACATTAGTTTAAGGGTTGGTCACACCTTAAAAAGTCATGCCCCATCTTCATGGGATGTCATCTATAAGCTGGCATCTAAAATGCACATTTAGGAGGCCAGTTCATCACTATCAGCTGGAAGCTTCTAGATGTCATGTGGTAGGAGTAGTGGATCCTGTGGTATGTGCCCACCTCTGTACCTTCTTTGCTGAAATCTTGGTTCGTGAAGTTTAGGGGTTCTACTGATCTTTTCCTACTATAATAGCTCTTATCCTAGAATAAAAAGATCAGTGTGGGTGTTATGCTGTTAAGTACGTCCATACAAAATATATATTTGAAAGTGGTAAAGTGACATCCAGGTTGATCAGTTGTGCTTAGTGAGCCTAATTCTATAGAAGAATGAACAATATTTGATAGCACAATGAAGTGACTATAATCAACAATAAGTTAGGGTATACTTTAAAATAGCTAAAAGAGTGCAATTAGAATGTTCCTAACACAAAGAAATCATAAATGCCTGAGGTGATGGATACCCTAGTTACCCTGCTTTGATTAGTTGACACTGTATGCCTGTATCAAAACATCACATGTACCCTGTAAATATATACAACTATTATGCACTCATAATAATTTTTAAAAATTTAAAACAAAGCAAAAGAAAAAAAGAAGCATCTGTTACGTACACCCTGGCCTTCAGGGACAGCAATTAAGCTCTCTGGTCACATCTTTTGTTTTTTGTTGTTGTTTAATTTTTATTTGTATTTCTTTCTTGAGGGATTAGACCTTGTTAACTTATAGACTCTTAGTGGAGTCCTGAAAGTGTGCCTTTATGATATGAATATGTCCTCTTGCAACTTATCATTCATTCTCTCCATTTCTTATTCACCTCTTAATCATCAACTGTGAACACAGTTCTTAAAAGTAGATATTATTATTCTCCTCAGAAAACTTTGGGAAAGTAAAATATTTGGGTTCACATTTCTTGCCATGAGATACAGAAATAGAACACCACAATAAATAGGATACGGGACTGCTCTGGTTTCAATGCATGTATTCCTCCAAAATTCTTATGTTGGAATCTTAAGACCCAATGTAATAGTATTAAGAGGTGGAGCCTTTGGGGAAGTGATTAAGTTAGGTGGGCTGCATTCTCAGGAATGGATTAGTGCCCTTATAAAAGGGCTATAGGAGCTAACTAGGCCCTTTTACCCTTCTGTCTTCCACCATGTGAGGACACATCAAGAAGACACAGTCTAGGAAACAGGCCCTCACCAGACACGGACTCTATCAGTGCCTTCATCTTAGAATTCCTAGTTTCCAAACTGTGAGAAAGCTAATTTCTCTTCTTTATGAATTACCTACTCTGAGGTACTTTATTATGGCAGAGGAACAGACTAAGACAACTACTAAGTAATACTAGTATTGATTCTAAATATCGTAAAGAAGAGCTGGTCCTATTATTCTTGGTAAGATTAAAGCCAACAACCTAAATTAGCAAGATGCTACATATTCATCATCAGCATTATCACTCTCATTTTAAAATCAACTTTAGTAATATATAATTTCAAACAAATCCTCAAATTTTAAGCGTTGAATTTGGTGAGCTGTGTATACAATAATAGAAACACTAACACAAACATTGCATAGAACATTTCCATTAACTCCCAAATTTCCTTGTGCTCTTTGGCAGTCAAAGCCCTCTTCCCATCCCTTACCACTGACAAGCACTGATTTGCTTATTGGCACTATATTATTGGCTTTTCCAGAATTTGATATAAATGGAATCATGAGAATATATCAATAATATTTGGCTTCTTTCAGATAGGCCTTTAGTTTGCTTCCAATTTGTATCTATTATGAACAATCGGCAGTAAGTATTTTTAAATATGGCCACCTTTGCACACATATACTTATTTTTCTAGGGTACATATTCAGTAGAGGGATTGCAGTATAAATAAATTGTTTTAATTTTAATAAATCTTGCCAAAAATGCCTTACAGATTTATATTCCTAAAACACTATGTAAGAAGGAAATTCTGTAGAAGGAGTGAATTTATAGCAGTCTCAGAGAACTGTTTCCTTACCCTATTGGGCAAACTTGATATTATCTTTCATAATTTGGGTCCTCCAAAAGGCAAAGTCCAAGGCAGATGCTAAAATAGTGACATTTTATTTGGTAGGGGCAAGCCCTGGGAAGTTGGAATAAAAGTGCCTGGAGAGGGGAGGGGAGGGCTAGGTGGGAACCCAGGAAAGAAAAGGAACCAGCGACACGATGCCAATTATTACGCCCTGGCCCCTCTTCATAGCCAGCCTCAAAGAAAAAGAACTGGGCACTAAGCTGATATGATCACTACTCACTTGGAAGGTTTTCAAAAAAAAAAAAAAAAAAACCTGTACCTTGGGGCAGTGGCTAGAGAGGAGAAAGAACAAATTCGTCCCTAACATTCTTTTTCACCTCCCATTTACCTTGTACCTCCCATTTCTCCATTTGCGGATGTCCATGCCACCAGGAACTGATTCTCGGTAACTTACTATTTGCATTATCTGGCCCCTTGGTGACTATTCCAGAAGCAACATCTCAGGGCTTGCAGTGTAGCATTTTCTTTGAGTCTGAAAGCTGAAGGGTGAGAAGCAGCCATAGCATGAAGAAAGACTCAACCAAAGGGTGTGTAGTTTGGTGTCCCAATTGCCAGAAGGTAAAAGTGTTCCCCTGTGGATCCTCAATAACCATTGCTTGTCCAGAGAGAAAAAATGAGGTGGTGAAAGGGAAGTGAAAATGTGCCCAAGCTGCACATCCAATACATTACTAAATGGATAAAGAATTGTAACTCACTTTTGGTTTAACTGATTGATAGGGAGGGTAAACATCTTTTCATATGTCTATCACCCGTGTGTATAAATTTTTTCTTCTAATCTTTTATTGTCTGTTGGAGTTTTGTCTTCTTAATTTGTTGGTTTCTTTACATAACTTTTGGCTACTAATTTATTGTCTATATAGTGTAGTATTAAGCCATTAAATATGAAATGTCCGATTTCAAATAAAAAGTTTAGTTTATTATATCTCAAACAAGAAGCAGTAAAATGATTCAAAGTATGTACATAAACTATTGACCCAGTTTTGCTGTCTTAACGGTAACTTGTTTATGCCAGCAACAAAGAAGCCTGGAGAGCAAGTGGCAATGAAATCGCCAAAGGCATTTTCCACAGCTTGTTGGGAATGGAATATTTTTCCTTGCAAGAAGTGGTCCAAACCCTGGAAGAAGTGGTAGCCAGTTGGGGCAAGGTCTGGTGAATACGGTGGATGACAGAGAGTTTCCAAGTCCAGCTGCTGTAGTTTAAGTAGCGTTGTTTGTGTGACATGTGGTTGAGCGTTGTCTTGCAAGATGATTGGCCTGTCTCTATTGACCAATCTCGGCTGCTTAATCACAAGCACCCTCATCAGTTCATCCAACTGGTTACAGTAGAAATCCTCTGTAATCGATTGACCAGCTTTCATGAAGCTATAGTGGATAATACCAGTGCTGGATCACCAAACAGACACCATTAGCTTTTTTGGATGAATATTTGGTTTTGGACTGTGTTTCGGCACTTCATCTTTATCCAAACATTGTGTTGAATACTTGCAATTGTCAAAAAGAATCCATTTTTCATCACACTTAATAATACAGTGTAGAAATGGTTTGCCTTTATGTCATGACAGCAAAGAAAGGCAAGCTTCAAGATTTCTCTTCTGATGCTCATTTAATTCATGTGGAACCCATCTATCCAGCTTCTTTACCTTGCCGATTTGTTTCAAATGGTCCAATATTGTTGGAATAGTAACGTCAAACCTTGCTGCTAATTCATATGTAGGTTGAGATGAATTCGCTTCCACAAAAGCTTTTAGCTCATCATTATCCACCTTAGTCTCAGGTCACCCGCATGGCTCATTTTCAAGATTAAAATCACCAGAATGGAACTTCTCAAACTATCCACGTACCGTGTGTTCATTGGCCACATCCTCCCCAAACACTTCGTTGATATTTTGAGCTGTCTGTTCTGCATTGGTTCCCTGATGGCACTCATATTCCAAAATAACTCAAATTTTTTACTTATCCATGGTTTTACAAATATTGCTCTAAAACAAAAATTTGAAAAATAATCACAAGCCAAAACTGTGCATTTGAAAGACTGAGGATGTACCTTCACAATAAAAATAAAACAAGAAGTGTCAAAGTGAAATGTCAGAGATATCAACCGTCAAACTCAGTGCTTAAGGAAATCAGACATTTCATACTTAATAACCAAACATATTTTCCCCCCTTAGGTTATATTTGTCAGCTAGCTTGATTAAATTTAAATTTCATGCATGATGCCTTTAATATTACAGAATTTACAAATGTTCATTTGGGCAAATGTAGTAATAACCTTGTTTACTTATTTACTTGTTGTTAGAAATTTCTTAAAACATTTTTCTGTCCCAACTCAATAGGTAATTTTGCACTATGTTCATCTTACATATTTATTATTTCTGTGTTTATTATTTGCATTCTTTTTATGATAGAATAAAATGGAGATATTTTTAATATTTTTTTCCAAATGGAAAATTAGATAACCCCAACACTAGGTATTGTTAGACTGTCCTTCCATATATTTGAGATGGCATAGTTACACTGAAATTCCATTTTTGAATCCCTTTTTTATTTTATTGATCTATTTCTCCATTGTTACACCAATAGTAAGCCATTTCAGTGACTACAGTTATTAAACTTGTCTTGATATTTGGAAGGACAATTACTTTCTTTTTGTTCTTTTTTTAAAAATGTCTTGGTATAATGTTCACTTACCTTTCCATGTGGACTTTAGATTCAGCTTGTTAAGTTCCTTAAAAAAAGTTGAGAATTTTTTCAGAAACCCATTGAACTTATATTAATTTTCAGAAAGTTTAAAATCTTTTATAAATGTGATCTTTTTCTGGAATCTCATTGTATAAAAATGATAAAAGGAAAGACATTATTTGAAGTGATAGAATATATAAATGATCCATGGAGAACTTATGGAATATAGTTCAAAAACCACTTTTAGAATTGCTTTCAAGAAAGGAAGGGCATAATTTGTATTTTGGTCTTGTTATCATAAATTTCTGGGTTAAGAGTTTCAAAGAATAAAAGCAATGGAAAACTCAACACAGATGGAAGAAGAAATGAGTCATTCATTGGGAGTTTAATTGACCTTTGGTGGTAGAGTCCTGGCCATTTGCTCAGTGGATGTCAAGATCCCTCCTCTTGTAATATCATCAGAGCCTTCTGCCTGCATTTAGGATAAGGGCAAAATCATATCTTGTAAGCATGACAGTTTGGCTTTATAAATAATGTAACTTGATAAGCAATATTTTAGGGGACATTATTGGTGGTCAAAGAAGTAAGATTAAATTTATTGCAACTGTGTGTATTATAATCATCTTCAGAAGTATTTGAAAATTGTAGTATATGGAATTTAAAACTCCACAACAAACCTCATTTGATTCTCTTTGACAGACTGTCAGTGTAGAATTTCAGAATCTCTGAGCATAAGGGAAAGGTGATAAAATATTGCAGAAATTCTACCACACTTGGTCAGAACTTTTTAGTACCTAGGGGAAACTTGACTTTTTAAATTTTGATATCAAAATCTGAAACAAAGATTTTTTTTTAAAAAAGACAAAGGTGTATAATCGAGGCTTTAAAAATATCCTTATGAATGCCTGCTTCATTTTCATTTTTAACTTATTTCCATACCTCAAACATTTTCCTTAGTCTTGGGTTTAATTATCATTAACATTTTCTCTAAGTACAAATAATGAAAAATGATTGGGTTTTGATATTGGTGGTAAAATTGGAAATGGTGAAGGTATTTTGGCATTAATATTCCTTTTAATTATTTTAAGGAGTAATTTTGTATGACTTTATAAGTAGGAATTTACAAATACACAGAATTCATAACTTATAACTCTTATTCTGTAGATATTGTCCAGTTGGACAAACCATGGGAAACGTGCTATATGTACTTAAGTTGTATAAATCAATAGTGTCTATCCAGACACACTGAATATAAATAAGTAAATAAATAAATAAATGTTTTCCAACCTATTTGAGAACAAGGACCACATTTTGGGTAAGCTTTGTATAGACTCACACAAGATAATAACTTTAGTCTTAGCAATTTGTATGTTGAGAAAATACATTACACAAAAGTGTAATTTTAACAAAGCCATATTTTAATTCATTTGCATTTTATTGATCAAAGATTCATATACTTCAAAAAACTCATACATGTAAGTGAAATGTTATTCAAACACAACTACAGTGATACTTGATGAATGCATGAATTTACAATCACCTGCAATAAGCTCGTGGCTCCCTAGGCATCAAAAACCCACAGGTTGGGGACCACTGATATAAAAGATCTTTTTTCCTGTTGTTCTCTGTCTTTCATCATCCCCTAATTCTTCTTCTTCTACTTCTACTTAATTATCAATAAATCCGTTTTGGCCTCAATTCAGTATATTTAAAATCAAGGGCATGGTTTTTCTCAAAACACATTTAATAAAAATTTATGAAGCCACTGAGCCAAAACACAATATGTGAGCAGCCCACCCACGAAATCACACCTAGAAAAGTAGTTAAAAAAGGTCAATTGGTAACATCTGTTACCTGAAGAAGGACTAGGAAATAAAGCATCATAAATGTTTACCAGTAATGTGTGAAAACAAAATCATCTATAAAAAAAGCTTTTCTTCTGAGGTGCATATGTGCTAGCCATAGATGAGCCCAGAATCTGACAGCTGGATAATTTTAATTTCTGAGCAGTTGACACCTTAGGGAAAACAGAATAAAACATTTTAAAAGTGGTAATCAGCTGCAGGTTTCCCATGTTGGTAGTCTTCTGATACTTAATTGTCTAATTTTAATGTGATTATTGAACTAAGCTATATAGGACACATATATATCAATATATACTATAAATATTTTATTAATTAAAAATTTATTTTAGTATAATATATATGATTGTTTGATTCAAATATGATAGTCTATTAGGAGAGATTACTCACAGATATAAACAACCATAACAAAAAGTACAAAACAGTGAATTCCACAAAGTATGCACATATAAATTGTTCTTTTTAAAAAAAGGAGAAATTACCATTTGCTTCAGCAATTTGTAAATAATTTTTATGAATCTACTTCTAAGAAGATATAAAATTAGGTGTTAGTTAGGCCTGAATAAATTATTGAGAGATGACTATTTGCCAAACATTGTGCTAAATATTAGTGGAATAATCATAACTAAGAAACAAACTTTGTCCACAAAGAAGATACCAATGCTGAGTCCAATATTTAATCAAATCATAATGTCTTACCTACTAATAGATATACTATAATAAAAGTAGAAGCCAGTTACAAATGCAAACTATAAATGAACAGTAAATACTGTTCTAAATGGTAACGCAAATAATACTATCAATGGCTGGGATAATACTATCAACTTCCACTTCGTGGAAGTGGCATATGAATTGATGCCTGGAAAGATCTGTGGAAGTCCACCAATAAAGTAGAAATAAAAGGAGCATTTTCAGAATTATAGGTACAAGGAGGAGTACAAACAAAACCACAAAGATAATTGTAATATGTCTGAAGTTGGAAAAGTAAGTAGAGACAAGATTGTGAAGGGCCTAGAACCATCTTTATCAGTCAAGGTTCAATCAAGGTAGCAGAAATAGGGTTAATATTGTTACTATTATTATAGTAATAGACGTTACCTAATTGCAGGAAAAAAGCTGGGGAGGTAAGAGTCAAGAAGGAGAATGTGGAGAATCATTGTAAAGTCACTAACTACCTCTATAGAAACATCAGCACGTGTGGACATTTCAGAACTTGCAGGGAAATCTGGGAGGACAGCCAAGTCCAGCTGCCAGAGTAGGACCATGCAGCAAGGCTTGTGGAGAGCACTATAGAAAGGGATCACATTTGCATAACTGCTGGCTGCTGTTGTACAGCAGGACTGGCAATCAGGAAGCAGAGCTGACATGGAATAGGGGAGAGTAAGGGGGAAAATGACAGTACTTCTGTGTCCACATGTCAACCTACCTAACATGATGACCTTCAGAGAGGAGTGCCTGTTTCTCCACTTCCTGGTTGCTGTTCTGTTTCTGTTTTCCACATTTTGCTCAAAATTAACTTTTGTTCAACTCTATTAGAGAACCACACAGTGAAGGGGGATTCTGGGAAATATAGTGCAATGTGAACAAGTGACAGAGTATAAACCACCACACTATTCTCATACCTCTTGACTTTACACAATATGCAGTGGAGAGTCATCAGAGATATTGAGAAAGGGGAACGACAAGATGATAGGTTTTGCGTTAGGAGAGCAATTCCAGTCAGAGTGTATAGAATTGATTTTAAGAGAGATAAACTGGAAGTAGGGAAAATTTTGCAAAAATTTTTCAGCCCTCTAGACAAGGAGTGGTATATACTAAACTAAGACAGTAACAATAGACTTAGGGAGGAGAGGACAGATTTGAGACTTCAAGAGGCTAAATTGGCTGGACAAGGGTTGATTGGTTATGGGAGATAAAGGGGAGGGAGAGAAGATGAAGTCTGCACAGTATTTCCTTTGGGTGTTTGCAAGTATGGCAAGATGTTTCAAAGAAAAATTGTACTGCACCAGGCAGATTAAACAGATAAAGAAAACTGTATTCAAGACTATGGAGGTTGGTCGATGTGATTAGTCTATCTGTATTGTTAGTTGACGCTTATTGAAGTTAGGTTCCTACCCTCCTGCAGAGACTGGGAGATATGGGCTCTGTCTTTCTTGATAGTTACCATTTCAGTGGGAGAACAGAATCCCAGGTTCTAGAGAGAAGATTTACATCTCAAAAATATAAAAAATATTAACAATTGGAAGTTTTGGAAAGTAAATGCTCTAAGAAAAGGGAAGTCAGGGGCTTATAGTCAGGAAGAAACCTGTCTAAAGTTCAGTCAAATATAAGGAATGCTAAGGCCATCTCGGTTAGAAGCCAGATATATTTGCCTGTTTTGCAAAGATGATAATATGCTAGTCACATTGAGTTTGAATTCTCTGAAGAACTTAAGTTTAAAATTTAAAAGTAAGTGACTACTGATATACTGACTGTAGTGGGTTGAATGTTGTTCCCTTCCCCGCCCCTGAAAGAAGGTATTTCTTTATTCTAATCCCCAGAACCTGGGAATGCAACCTTATTTCGTAGAAGGGTCTTTATGGATGTAACTAAGTTAAGGATCTGGAGATTAGATCAGGGTAGGTCCTAAATCCAATGACGAGTATCCTTACAAGAGACACGCACAGGAAAGGCATACAGCAAAGAGGAAAAGGCCATGTGAAGACAAAGAGGAAAGAGTGATATGGCCACAAGCCCAGGAATGTTCATAGCCACCAGAGTCTGGAAAAGACAAGGAATGGCATCTCTAGTAGACCCTGAAAGGGGGAGACTAACTCCTTGCTTCAGGCTTCTCACCTCTGGGACTGTAAGAATATAAACATCTGTTTTTCCCTATACCCAGTTTGTGGTAATTTGTTATGGCAGTCCTAGCAAACTAATACATTGACAAAATAAATCAACCATTTTTTTAATGTAGTTTCAAGTTAACTATTAATATAACAATAAAATCAATTTACCCATTCCTTCTGCTGGATACATGCATAGAAGTCATTGAAATATAAATTTTCATTAAAAGTACTATATCCAAGCTCTGGCCAATGTACAGGAAATAGTGTGGCCATAAATTTAGTCAACTCTATTAGCATGTATGTACACAATTTAAAAAAATGAGTCACACAGATGATCTCTATACTAATAAGTATAGTTTATTAGCACTCATAAAAAACACTGAAGAGTTCGGTCCTCTAATAGACAGTTTTTCCTTTTCTAAGTGGTCTAATTTTTAATAGAGTTTTGATGTATAGAAGGTAAAAATAGGGCACAATTATACTTATTGAACCAAGCTTTGGACTTTGTTTTTTTTTTTTTTTGGAGTTTTAAAGTCAATTTTTAGCAGAACTTCCCATTTCATAGAAGAACAGATAATTTAATAGCTAATAACCAAAGAGATCCGTTAGGTATAAACTGCCAAGTAATCAATATAGGATAACTATTGACAAATATTATGGGAATTAGATACCCAAAATGTGTAGGATCACACATAAAGGTGAACCTATTCTCCTTCTCATATGCCTGTTTTAACCAATCTTATCATTATCCACACAATTACTTAAATCACAAATCTCTGAAACTCATTTCTTTATTCCCTTTCCTATGTCATCTTCATCACCAAACCAGTTAACATTTTATAAATAATTAAATCCTGTTTATGTATAAAACAAATATTTACATAGCAAATATCGCCTATCAATTTCATTATGCCCAATGGCATTCAATACTTCTATTAATGCTCTAATATTTTTTTGCCACTTTCTATAGAGAACCCACAGTTCAGTTTTATTCAGAGCAAAGAAAAAAGAAACTTTCTATCATACTAGAAGAAACTCAGCCTTACGTTTGGGATCTGTACTCAAACTACACATGGAATGAGGACAATATTCTACTAATACAATTGATTTGCTGTTGCATTTGTCTACTGACTAGTCTCTGTACTTCTAGATTCACTTCCCTTCTTCCAAAACTACTTTCACCAGATTAATTTCTTAATGCACAGCTCCTTTTGCATTGTAAAAATGTAAGAACCCATATGCTAGTCAAAACTATTGTCATCAATACTGTATCATAAGTGCATTCCTTAATATAACATATCCCTTTCATATCCTGGCATAAACACAATTGTGCTTAGAATATTCAGTCCCTCAGAAACTTTACCTTGACTATCTGGACATCTCCTCATTTGCATCAATCAGTTTCAAGTTATAAAAACCTAACTAATGATGACTTAACAATAAAGCCATTTAATTATTTCATATAACAGGAGGCTGGAGGTTGGTATTTTCAAGTTTAGTGCAGTGGCTAAATAGTGTTATTAGGGGCCCAGAATCTATAAATTTTACTACCCCACCATCTTCAACATGTTAGCTTTTCATTCTCACACGTTAGGTTCAAATTCACAAATAGGCTGCATTAAATCCAACCATCAGGTCCTTGACCAATATTCCCAGCAGAAGAAAGCAACAGGTGCAAAAGGCTGTTTTTGTTACAAAAATCTTGGTCCCTTTATTCATGAAGCAAATTATCAAAATACCCTGTTCCTTTGGCCATACTTAGAACCATGGACACCAGATCTACAAGGACACTTAGAAATAAAAACTGGAAATAATGGGAATGTCATGACAAGTTTAGACAAATGATGTATCATCCCTTTGTGCAGGGACATTTTAAATCAAAAAAAGATTCCATAAACATGGAAAAAGGGGAAAATGTTGATGCTGAGGAATTATCTTTGCTATGTTTTGAAATTTTGATTTACCTACTACTTTTTAAATAAAAATTTGTTTGAGTCTCTAATGGTTCTCCATAGGTGCTCCTTCTCCTATGTTCCTACTCCATCTTTTAATACTTACATTTCTGCAACTGTCTTACTGTATAATGGTTTGTTCTATTAGATAGCACTATACCTCCTGAGTACAAATCACTCTCTCTTTATATCTTGACATCGCCAATACGTAGTACAGAGTACTATTCAATAAATATTTCTTAATCAACCACCACAACAGAATTGAATATATATGTAATTTAAAGAGGATTTTAAAAATATATGTCTTAATGTCAATTGGAATTTTGTAAATTTTCTATTCTTTTGTATGTGAATTTCAATTAAATTGAAATCCTATCCAAGAAAGCAAATATGCTTTTTTTCTTTTAAGAAAATCTACCCACACTTAAAACTTACCATACTATCCATTTTAGTTGTATATTCTAAATGCTTATTTGTACTAATTACACAGCCTTTCGAGATTTAGCCGATACAACTCATTTTTAAAGAAAATTATTTTTAAATGACATTATAAGATAGCTTTTTCATCTAATAATCAGGAAACTTGTGACTTTTATATATATATGTATGGAAAGATGATAACTTAGTTCTAATTAGTTATCCTTTTATAATGCTATAAAATATAGGTATGATCTTGAGTTGTATATCAAGACTACATCAACTTACTGGCTTTAATTTAAATTATACAGAAGAAAACATATAAAAACAAATCCATAAAGTTACTTTGAAATTCTATTGCAAATATTATTGCTTCATTCTAGGTTAATATTTTTGTGACTAGCCTTTCTGTGTATAAATCATGGTCATAAGTAATTTCATACAAAGCTGAAACCCAGTGAATCTAGGTTCTAGATATCTCTTTTCATCTGAGTCTAAATAAAAAGAGATTTAAGTTGCTCCCCAAATATATATTAAATGGATTTTGAAAGAGCAAATTGCAGATTTCTATATCTATTTATAATACAACAATCTGCAAGAGATAAATGCTCTTACTTGGAACAGGAAAAGTGGATGATATTAAAAACATCAGTTTGATAAAGCAAATAGGGCTTATGCAACAGTTTGAGAATGGTGAGCTGTACCTACTGCATTCCTCAGGGCATTTTCTAATTCTTGGTATGAATATATGGAGAAATCTCAGGCTGGAGAGGTGAAAAATTGAACTTTGGTGCAGACAAAGGAGACAAGATGTGAAGAAGCCATTATCCGCTAAGGAGAGAGCCACAGGGAAGTGATCCTAAAATTATGCAAAATCAACTCCTCCAAGAAATTTGCTGAATATTTGAATTGTATGAGGACAGGAAGCTAAGAAGATAGCCAGAAAACCACTGGAAGACACTGCAGAGCTGTCTGTATTATGTCATTGCTGCGGATACAAAAACTGAATTTCAGGAATTGTCAATGGGGAAGAAGCCAGGAAATATTTCAGGAGTTAATTTGGAATCTTGAAAGTCTACACCCCAGGATTAAAAGAGAGCCAGATGATGCATGAATCTTAAGCATAATTGCAATCCAGCCTTGAGTTAGCTCAGATCCAGAGTAAATTAAGGTGAACTACCACCACTCTATCTGTTTGCTGGAGGATTGGGCAAACCTTTTTCAAAGGAAGATAGCATTATCTACAGCCTTTATCATTATCATCCACAAAACCTACATTCAATCTAATATTACCCAATATACCTAAAACAGCACAAATAGGAAAAAAAAAGTCAATGGAACACCTATGTATGACCTACTTATTTTTTAAATATCCATGAATATTATATTTAAGAAAATAAAAGAACACTAGAATTTATTAAAAAGTCTAAAGTTTAATTTGGAAAAATTTAAATTAAGAACTCAAAACCGGATTTGAACAACAGATTAGACATAGATATATATGTATACCTAAAGCTGGAAGACATCAGGAGTAGAAAAGTGCAACCAAGGAGAGCTAAAAGGATGAAAATATAGAAAAGATTGTAAAAGGCTTATGAGATTTGCTGATTGGATTTCCACAAGTGGATTAGAATGAAAAGAGAAAATAACTTATATTTAAGGAAATAATATTCCCAATTGCCAATTAATGACATACAGTCAAACCTGTGCATTAAGCAAATCTATCTGGCTTTCAACTAAAGCTGAATGAGTGCATACACCTTGGCACATCATAGCAAAACTGCTGAAAATCCAAGACAAAATAAATTAAAAGAAAATTGAGAATAAAAAATGTTACCTTAGAAGTAACATCAATCTACTGAAAACTGACTTAAAAAGAAAGAAGGAAACCACGGGAAAATGGCATGACATCTTACAATGTTGGAAGAAAACAATTGCTAGTCTTCAATTACCTATCTTCAAAATTATCCTTTAAACTTAAGGGAAATGAAGGTATTTGTGGATAATCAACATGAGGTAATTCATCATGATTTTGTTTTCTGAAGTAAAATATATACAAATGAGAGTTTTTCTGACCAAAGGAAAATTATCACAATAGAAGTATGGGCATTGAGGAAGGAAGAAAGCAAAATGAAAAAGTTAACAGTATGCACACATATGAACAATATTGATTTACAAAAGCAATAATAATATCATTTAGGGCTGAAATGATATGTAGAAAGACAATATATGGCAAGAATAGCACAAATGGAGAGAGGGTGCTAGAAAGAAATAAAGATCCCAGCATCATGTGGAAAACAATAAAAATAACAATTCATATTAGGTGGTTAAAATGTGAGGGATGTATATTTTATTTTTAGGATAACAACTCAAAGAATAAAAAGAATCATTAACAAACCAATAGGGGAGGAAGAATGAAATGATAAACAAAATACATGATAGATCCAAAACAAGTTAAGAAGTGAGAGAAAAAAGAACAAAAAGACATAATAAAAACACAACATAAATAGTAACGTGGTCGATGTAAACCTTAATACTTCAGTAATTACATTAAATGTAAATAAACTAAACACTCCAATTTAAGGAGCAACTCTCAGACTCTTGACATACGTAGTTTTACTAAATTTTATTTTTCTTACAAATATCAGATGAGATTTCCTTCATATACTGTTATGATGAGTTGAATTATGTTCTCCTAAAATACATGCATTGAAGTCCAAACTCCAGTATCTCAGATTGTGACTATTTGGAGATGAGGCCTTTCAAGAGGTAATTAAGGTTAAACGAGGTCATATGGGTGGACTTTAATTCAATCTGAGTAGAGTCCTTATACTAATAGGAAATTTGGACATACAATGAGACACCAGGAATGTGTATGCATAGATGAAAGACCATGTGAAGACAAGCCAGAAATGAAATCTGCAAACCAAATGATGAGGCCTCAGAATAAATTGAACCCTGCTGGCACCCTGATCTTGGACTTCCAGGCACCAGTTCTGGGAAAAATAAAATTCTGTTGTTTAAGCTACCCACTCTGTAGTATTTTATTATGGCAGTCCTAGCAAATGAATACCATATACCCAAAGAGAAGTAGTGTCTTTTTCCTTTGAACACCAAAAGTTGATTCTCTGCCATACTTTTATGAATTGTATACTTTTTATATTATATAATAGTTTTTTTTAAAAAAATAGGTCTCTTTTTCATGAATTAGACTTCAAGATGCATTTTAGAACAATTGGGGTTTTTTTAACCTGATTCTTGCATATTGATTTAGCAATGCTTCATGTGAAATAAGGACAAAATATTTGCTAAATGAATGAATGGATTCCTATGCCTAAGTATTAAAATCAATATTTTAAAATCTGAATACAATAAAATAGTTAACATTAGTACAGTGCTGAATGCTAACCAGGGTTTGAGAAGACCTCTGTGACTTTTTTGGTACTTAGAGGCATTTTTTAATGTTACTTAAATAAATTTTCATTTTATTGGAGATAATCATTAATATTGGTTTTTGATTGTTACAAAGCCCCATAAAACACATTGTAGTCCTGTACTTTCCCTATCAATAATATTGGCCAGTGTTAATATAATCCTTTATAGACTTCAAAGATCTTGCATGTACTTATCATATGGTTCTCACAATCATTTTATAGGAAAGGCTAATAGACATAAACATCCTCCATTTTGGGAGAAAAACAACTGCAAATAAGAAAGGTTTGGGGTCTTGTTCAATGTCAAAGAGCTAATTAAGACATAATTGTCCCAAGAATACCAATCATCCAATTCTTAATGTATTCCTTCTTCCCTTTTCTCTAATCAATTTCAATGCTGAAAATTAGGAATTAAAGTTGGATTCATCAATCAGAAGTGAAAGTCAGATGCTGCAAAAGATTTTTCCATCACAATATTTTTCTTGGCCAATAAATTATACTGAGCTGCTGAAGTACTGGGATGTTTACCCTCTGAAAGAAATTTCTAAGTTCAAACTGTGCATTTTCCTAACTCAATCTGTTGGGTTTTCAATTGAGTTACCCATACTTGCATCTGACAAAATCTGCATATACCATTTGTGGTTATCATTTTTATACAATAAAATTACATTAACACAAATTCTGAATGTAGCTATACGGCTTCCAGTCACCTTCCAAAAAGAAATATATAATCAATTCATATTCCATTGTCAGAATGATGTTTTGAGAACACAACAAAAATATTATTTAAAAAATATCATTAGTGTATATACATAGGGAAACCACACATTTTATCTCCACAACAATAAGTATTATAAAAGAAGTAATTATCAGGATCTTTTTGATAATTAAAAAGTAAAAAGCATGTCCCCTGTTAAAAATGAAAATAGCATGTTCTCTGCTTCTAAATACAGTCACTTGTGATCCTTAGATTAACTATTAATTTCTGCTCAACCCTTACACCCACTGTTCCTTTGAGAGTGAGCACATTGTTTCTGAATGCTTTAACAAGGACTTTGCCACAGACCAGAGAAACATAAACCACATAAGAGAGGAGGAAAAAATATAGAATATCACTTTCTGCCTCAAGTGTCTGTTTCCTTCAATGACATCCTCTCTCAGGCTCTACATTTGGGTACTACGTAGAGAAATGAGTACACTTTATGATAATTATTTTAGTCATTATTACTTTTTAAACCATTTTTAATCACACATATGCTTATATATCTAACACAGAAAAGAGCCCAAGCCTTTAAAAAATTTAACTTCTTTTGAGCTTTACAGTTTTGAAAGAGCTAATTAATTTTGCAAAAAATTATAGCTATTCTGTGGATTTTTTCCTGTGTAGATTAATAGACCGTGTCTGTTAAAATTCTAAAAGGGCCAATTTTTGGTGAGAGAAAACAATTCAAATATTTTCTAAATTTTATGGAAATTTGAGAAATGTTACTTCCACCACTATTGTATTTATATATCTGTAAAAATGCTAACATTTTGGTTTGTCTTCATATTTGCTAAATAATTATATTTTGCCTCTAGGAATGGAAAATTCAGAAACTTTTAGGAATAATATAATTTCTGTTTATGTAACATGGTCTTCAGTACACTTGTCTGAAGGGGAGAAGTACGTAACATTCTCAATATCTTAAAGGGTTTTAAAAAAATCATTTTACAGAGAGGAATATCCTAGAAATCAGAACTCACCTAAAAATCTGGGTTTTGAGTACATACCTAACTAAAGGCTGCTACTCAAACAGTGATTTAAATCAACACTGATTCATTGTCTCATCTTTAATATGAAGGAGCATGGCACAGGAAGAGTAACTGTCATCAGTGCAGCCTAAACTCCTGGAATGTTGGTACTTTCAGGTAAACTAACATCTCCTTGATCCCCTGCACAGCCCCACCCTTTATGTATAAGGAAAAAGCAGCCTTTAGATAACTATTAATAGTGGACTAACTCCAACACCAAAGTAGCAGCAGAATCTAATCTCAAATCTACATCTCTATGTTTATTGATTTCTATTTCATCTCATTATACTCTAATGTCTTCCATTAAAATGTTAAAATATTTTTATTTTATATCTTATAGTTATCATTTCATTTAATGTATTATAATTTAAATCAATCCTATGATATACTACTCTTGATCTCATTTTGCTGGTGAGGAAATAAAAGCCGAGATTACACAGTGGGAATGTAGTAGAGATCCATCTCTGGGTAATGCAAGATTGGCTTTACTTTCCCTTAGATCATAGGGTTGAGTGGCCCACATGACTATAAAGAAACTGAGGGAAACACAGCTGTAGTGTTGTTGGGAATAATTTATCTTTTCACTCTTAACTATTTGAATGGGTCCTAGCATGGAAGGGATTTTTAATCACTACATTTGAGTGAATAGTGAAGTTAGCATATATGTTAAGCAGAAATATGCTGGGGGGCATGAAAGGCTTTTTTCTCTAATTCAGTTGGGTTTAGATTTTTTAGTGGAATCTCTCTCTTCCTCACTGATTCACTTTGGAACTATTGCATATTGAAATTTAAAGCAACTATGCAGAGCAAAGGAAGGCTCCAATCTAGTTAATACCTTCAACTTACTTACTGCTTAGATCATTGATCCACATGAGAGAGGTAGTGAGCAATATCCGTCTAATGATTGATAGGACAGAGCCCATGGAGTAATATTTGAAAATCGTATTACATATAATAGGTCCACATCTTTCAAAATAGCCTTTAAAAAAAGAGTCAGAAAAGACAGGAACTAATACTCTTTCAAATGTTCACTATATATAAACGTTTTCAATTTGTCACTATTTTTACAAAATTTCTTTTCAGGGATCACCATCACCTCGACAGTAGAATATGGTTTATCATTTTAAGACTAGTACTATTATGGCTAATTTCAAATTTTTTGATATGTAAGTTCCTTTTTTCACATAACAGGAAGACTATCAGGCAATGTTCCTTCTATTCTTATGTTTTATAAACATCTCTACATTATAAAATGTAATTATTTTGGCTATATAAGAAAATGATGCAAAAGACACTATCTCATTCTTTCTATGGCTGAGTAGTACTCCATGTCATATACATACCAAAAATACTTGTACCCCCTAAATTTATTGAAATAAAAATGATGCACATTGTCTTAGTCTGTTCAGGCTGCTACAACAAAATACCATAAACTGTAGTTTATAACAACAGACATTTATTTCTCACAGTTCGGGAGACTGGGAAGGCCAAGATTAAGGTGTCAGCAGATTTGATGTTGAGAGAGGGCCTGTTTCCCTCATTGGACATGGATGGTATCTTCTCCCAGTGGTGGAAATGATGAGGGGTCTCTTGAGCCTCGTATGAGGGCACTAATCCCATTCATTAGGGTTCTTCCCTCATGATCTAATCACCTCCCAAAGGCCTCACCTCTTAATACCATCACTTTGAATGTCAGGATTTCAACTTATGAATTTTGGGGGATACAAACATTTAGACTTTAATACATATTATTAATTTATTTTTCATAGCAAATAGGGGAGGGGAGGAAATCTAATATTTGCTCAGACATACAGAAAGTAAAGAAGAATTTATTAATCTTCTCCAGAATATATCATAGATCATATGCTTCAGTAAAATTGTTTGGTTAAAATTAGCATGATATTCTTAAGAGCTAAATCTTTAAGAAGAAAAGCAAAAGAAATGCCAGAAGAAGCAAGCAATAAGATTGGGGGCGGGAGGCTCACTCGTCGAGTTGAGCCAGCCTGGAGCAGAGGCAGGACCACTTCCTACAAAATGGAATACGGCTGGAGCAAACCATACCCCACCTCAAAATGAGAAAATTAGCGGGCATGGTGGCATACTATGAGTTCCCAGCTGACTTGGAGCTGAGCCAGGAATCACTTGAGCCCAGGATGAGTGCAGTGATGCTAGGTGATACACGAAATTCCAGCACGGGCAAAAGCAAACTTGTCTCCAACCAAAAAACAACAAAAAAATCAAAAACGCAATATGTCCTTCATGACCCGACAGCTCTTGTATCTGAGGTAAATTCAGATCCTTTAAATTTCCTGATAGGCATTTACTGAAGCATGGTTTTACTGAATCATTAAATTACTGAAAAAAAACAATTTAATTAAAATTTAATAAATGCTTTAAAAATCTATTCAATTCTCTAATAAGTTAGGACTTAAAATTTCCCATGAACATTACAAAAAGGTTAACATTCTAGATTTTAGAGAATAGGCTCAGCTATAAAAATTTGAAAATAATAGATATAGGTCTTTAAATCTACTAAAATTAACACCAGATTAACATAAAATCAGAGGTTATAAGAGAGTTCTTAATCTCACTTGAAATTCTACAATCTATGATACAGCTAACAATATAGCAGGTTATACAGTCGCTTCCTTGTAGAAAATAATTTTCAAAGAAATCTTTTACGCATTTGATAAAAGAGAATTAATCCATGAATTAGCTTTCCCATTACTATTTTGCATGATCGTTTTACATTTTATGTGATAACACATCACTATCATCACATTTTTAATGTAAGCATTAAAGTATTCTATGCTTAAAAACTCTCCATGTTCTTCTTAGTCTGCAAAAATAATTTCTTTTGTTGCTTATTTCAATTTAGAATAGCATCTTTAAGGCTCATCCATGTTGTAGCATAGAATTTAATTTGTTTTCCAACCCAAATAATATTCTATTGTACATATATTTACCTATTAATCTGTCAATGGATATTTGGGTTGCCCCCATATTTTAGCTATTGTGAATAATGTTGCCATGAACATAAATATACAAATATCTCTTCAAGACCATGTTTTTAATTCTTTTGAATATATACCCAGAAGTGAATTTTTTTTTCAATTTTTTGAGGATTGAAAAAAAGTGTTTTCCATGGTGGCTGTACCATTTTACATTCCCAACAACTGGTCACAAGAATTTCAATTACTCAATATTATCACCAACACTTTTATTTTCTGTTTTTTTTTTTTTAATAGTAGTCATCCTAATGGGTGTGAAGTGACATCTCAACATAGTTTTTAATTTTCATTTCCCTAAAGCTCACTGATTTTAATCATCTTTTCATGTGTTTATTGGCCACTTCTATATCTTCCTTAGAGAAATGACTATTCAAGTCCTTTTCCTATTTTTAAATTGTCTGTTTTATTTTTGGTTTTGAATTTTAGTAGATCTTTATATATTCTGGATATAAATTCTTCATCATATATATAATTAACAAACATTGCCTCTTAATATGTGGGTTGCCTTTTTACTCTGTTGATAGTTTTCTGATATACTTTTTAAAAAATTTTTTCATCAAGTCTAATTTGTCTATTTTTTCTTTTGTAGCCAATGTCTTTGGTGTCATATCCAAAAATTCATTGCAAAATCAAATGTCATGAAGTTTTTTCCCTGTATTCTTTTAAGAGTTTTACAGTTTCAGGTCTTACATTTATATCTTTCACCCATTTTGTTTTAGTTTTTGTATATGATGTTAAGTAAGGGCCCAATTTCATTCTTTGCATGGGGATATATAGTTTTCCAAGAAACATTTGCTGAATAGACTGTCCTTTCTCCATTAAATGGTCTCAAAACCCTTGTAAAACATGATTTGACAATCTGTGAGAGGGTTTATTTCTTGATTCTCTATTCCATTGGTTTATATGTCTGTCTTTATGCCAGTAGCACTTTAGGTGATTTTTGATAATGAAAAGATTAAATTCTGTTCTTGTTTCCTTTTGTGTATATCCTACAGCTATTTCCATTGTGTTTACCATGAAGATTTTATTTAACATCTAAAGTTATAGCACTCTAGCTTGAATTTCTACCTGCTTCACTTCAACAACATACGAAAACTCTGCTCCTTTAACAGCTCTACCCCCACTTTTTTCAGTTGTCAATGTCCCAAAATTACATCTTAATATATTATGTGCCCCAAAATGTAAACTTATAATTATTTTAAATGTATTAGTCTTTAAATTATGTAGAAAACAAAATGTATAATTACAAAACCACAGTTACAATAATACTAGCTTTTACAAAACTTTTTTTTTTACAAATGTATTAGTCTCTTAAGTGATGCAGAACACAAAAAGTAGAGATATGAACCATTGTCACAATAATATTAACTTTTTTATTTGCCCATACATTTACCTGTATTGAGATCTTTATTTCTTTATATGTCTTTGAGTTACTACTTAGTGTCATTTTATTTCACCTTGCTGGACTCCCTTGAGCATCTCTTGCAGGGCAGGTCTAGCCGTTACAAACTCTGTCAGCTTTTGTTTATCGGTGAATATCTTAATTTCTCCCTCAGTTTTGAATGACAATATTTCCAGTTATAGAATTCTTGGTTGCAGGTTTTTGTTTGTTTGTTTGTTTACTTACCACTTTAAATACACCAGACCACTGCCTTCTGGTCTTCAAAGTTTCTGGTGAGAATCTGATGGCAATCTTATAGAGGATCCCTTCTGTGTCTGTCACTTCTTTTTTGCTGCTCTTATGATTCTGTCTTTGGCTGTCAACAGTTTGAGTATCACATCTCTGTCCAAAAACATGTAAATTAAACAATCTGTTGCTGAATGACTATTGGGTCAAGGAGATTCAGATGGAAATCAAAAGATTCTTTGAACTAAATCATAATGGGGACACAAGTTATCAAAATCTATGGGATACAGCAACAGCAGTCCTGAGAAGAAAACATATCACCTTAAATGCCCACATCCAAAAGACAGAAAGTTCACAAATCAGTAAACTAATGAATCTTCTTAAGGAAATGGAAAAGGAAGAGCAAACCAATCCTAAACCTGGCAGAAGAAAAGAAATAACCAAGATCAGAGCAGAATTAAATGAAATTGAGAACAAAAGACCAAAACAGAAGATTAATAGAAAAAAAAGTAGGTTCTTTGAAGAGATGAAGAAAATAGGCCACTTGCCATGTTGACCAGAAGCAGAAAGGAAAGGACTCTAATAAGCTCAATTAGAAATGAAAAAGGAGAAGTCACAACTGATATCATGGAAATACAAAACATCATCTTTGAATACTACAAAAATCTCTATGCCCAAAAACATGAAAATGTGGAGGAAATGGACAAATTCTTAGAAACACACTACCTCCCTAGGCTCAGTCAGGAAGAAATAGAATTCCTAAACAGACCAATATCAACCACTGAAATTGAAGCAGTAATAAAAAATCTTCCAACAAAAAAAGAGTCCTGGACCAGATGGGTTCACACCTGAATTCTACCAAATCTACAAAGAACTGGTGCCTATACAGCAGAAATTATTCAAAAACATCAAAAGGATGGAATCCTCCCAAACTCATTCTACAAAGCCAATATCACCTTGATACCAAAGCCAGGAAAGGACACAACAAGAAAAGAAAACTACAGACCAATATCCCTTATGAATATAGATTCAAAAATTCTCAATAAAATCCTAGCATACTGAATTCAAATGTACATTAAAAAACTAATGCATCATGATCAGGTGGGCTTCATCTCCGAGATGCAGGGATGGTTTAACATACGCAAATCTATAAATATAATTCACCATATAAATAAAAGCAATAACAAAGACCATATGATCCTTTCAATAGATGCAGAAAAGGATTTTGACAAAATTCAACACCCTTTTATGATAAGAACTCTTAACAATATAGGTATAGATGTCCCATACCTCAAAATTATTAAAGCCATATACGATAAACCCACAGCCAATATCATACTAAATGGGGAAAAATTGAGAGCATTCCCCCTTATAACTGGAACCAGACAAGGTTGCCCACTATCTCCACTTCTATTTAACATAGTGCTGGAAGTCCTTGCCAGAGCAATCAGACAAGAGAGAGGAATCAGGGGTGTCCAAATGGGGGCAGAAGAGGTCAAACTTTCACTCTTCATGGATGATATGATATTATATCTAGAAAACCCCAAAGATTCAACCAGGAGACTACTGGAATTGATAAATGAATTCTGCAAAGTCTCAGGATACAAAATCATTGCACACAAATCAGTAGTAGCCTTCATATATGCCAATAACAGTTGAGCTGAGAATAAAATCAAAGACAATAACTTTCATGATAGCACCAAAGAAAATTAAATATTTAGGAACATATCTAACTAAGGAGGTGAAAAACCTATATAGAGAGAATTACAAAGCACTGAGAAAAGAAATTGCAGAGGATGTAAAAGGATGGAAAACCCTACCATGCTCTTGGATAGGTAGAATCAACATTGTTAAAATGTCTATGCTACCTAAAGTGATTTACAGAATCAATGCAGTCCCTATCAAAATACCAACATCATTTTTGCTGATCTAGAAAACATAATTCTATGCTTCATGTGGAACCAGAGAAGATCCCATCTAACCAAAGCAATCTTAAGCAAAAAAACCAAATTGGTAAGCATCAATCTACCAGGCTTCAAACTATACTACAAGGCTATAGTAACCAAAACAGCATGGAATTGGCACAAGAACAGAGACCTAGACCAATGGAACAGGACTGAGAACCCAGATATAAAACCATCCACATACTGTCATCTGATCTTTGACAAAGCAGACAAAAACATACACTGGGGAAAAGAATCCCTATTCAATAAATGGTACTGGGAAAACTGGATAACCACATGTAGAAGACTGAAACTAGATCCACACCTCTCACCTCTCACAAAAATCAACTCATCATGGATAACAGACTTAAACCTAAGATGTGAAACCATAAGAATTCTAGAAGAAAATATCGGAAAAGTTCTTATAGACATTGGCGTAGGAAAATAATTTATGAAGAAGACCCCCAAAGCAATCACAGAAGCAAAAAAATAAATAAATGGGACCTGATCAAATTAAAAATGGAAACTATCACTAGTGTGATCAGATAACCTTCAGAATGGGAGAAAATATTTGCATGCTACACCTCTGATAAAGGGCTGATAACCAGAATCTATACAGAACTTAGGAAAATCAACAAGAAAAAAATCAAACAATCCCATTAAAAAGTGGGCAAAGGGCATGAACAGAAACTTTTCAAAAGAAGACAGAATAATGGCCAGCAAACATATAAAAAATTGCTCAGCTTCTGTAATCATCAGGGAAATGCAAATCAAAACCACAATGAGATATCACTTAACTCCAGTGAGATTGGCTCATATCAAAAAATCCCCAAATAACAAATGTTGGCGGGGATGTGGACAGATAGGAACACTCATACACTGCTGGTGGGACTGCAAATTAGTACAACCTCTATGGAAAAGAATATGGAGATACCTCAAAGAATTAAAAGTAGAATTACCATTTGACCCAGCAATCCCACTACTGGGTATTTATCCAAAAGAAAAAAAGACATTTTATAATAAAGACATCTGCTCTCGAATGTTCATAGCAGCACAATTCACAATTGCAAAGTTGTGGAAACAACCCAGGTGCCCATCAATACACGAGTGGATCAATAAAATGTGGTATATGTATACCATGGAGTATTACTCAGCAATAAGGAACAATAGTGAATTAACACATCTGGTATTATCCTGGTCAGAGCTAGAACCCATTCTTCGAAGCAAAGTGTCACAGGATTGGAAAAACAAGCACCACTGGTACTCACCATCAAACTGGTACTAACTGATGAACACTTACATCACACAGGGCAATAACATTCATCTGAGGGCGGGCGGGCGGGAGGGGGGTGGAAGGGATGGGAAAAACTCTCACTGAATGGATGTGGGGAGCACAGTTTGGGAGACGACCACAATTGTGGCTCTGACACGGGCAGAACAGGGGCAATGTGAATGGCCAAAGTGTTGTACCCCCATGATATTCTGAAATTAAAAAAAATAAATTAAAAAAAAATTAAAAAAAAAAAAAAAGTCCCCAAACAACAAATGTTGGCAGGAATGCAGACAGATAGGAACACTCGTACACTACTGGTGGGACTGCAAATTAGTACAACCTCTATGGAAAATAATATGGAGACACCTCAAGGAACTAAAAGTAGAACTACCATTTGAACCAGCAATCCCACTATTGGGTATTTACCCAAAGGAAAAAAAGACATTCTATAATAAAGACATCTGCACTCGAAATTTTATAGCAGCACCGTTCACAATTGCAAAGATATGGAAACAACCCAGGTGCCCATCAATACACAAGTGGATTAATAAAATGTGGTATATGTATACCATGGAGTATTACTCAGCAATAAAAAACAATGGTGAATTAACACATCTAGTATTATCCTGGATGGAGCTAGAGCCCATTCTTCGAAGTGAAGTATCACAAGAATGGAAAAAAAAGCACCACTGGTACTCACCATCAGATTGGTACTAACTGATTAACACTTATGTCACACATGGCAATAATATTCACCAGGGGGTGGGCAGGTGGGAGGGGGATGGAAGGCATGGGAAAAATCTCACTGAATGGGTGCGGGGCAGACACTTTGGGGGATGTCCATGTTTGTTGGACAAACAAACATGGACTGCTCTGTCTGGGGCAGTGCATAGGCCGTATATATAACCAAAGTGTTGTACCCCCATAATATTCTGAAATAAAAGAAAAAAAAAGTTTCAGTATAATGTGTCTTGGTGCAGGTCTCTTTAAGTTCATATTACTTAGAGTTTGTTGAGATCTTGGATGCTTATATACATATCTTTGACAAAATTTGGAAGTTTTCAGCCATTATTTTGTCAAATATTCTATTCCCTCCATTCTCTCTCTATTCTCCTTCTGGAACACCCAGAATGTGTATGTTGTTCCACTTGATGGTGTCTCACAGATCCATTAGGCTCTTTTTGCATTTGTTCAATCATTTTTCTTTCTGTTCTTTGGACTCAATAATTTCCATTGGCCTATCTTTAAGTTCACTGACTAATTCTTCTGACTTGCTCAAGTCAGACTTTGAATCACTCTAGAGAATTTTTCGTTTCAATTATTGTACTTTTCAGGGCCAGAATTTCTTTTAGATTTCTTTTTATGTTTTCTTTTCCTTATTAACATATCCATCTTGTTTCTACATTATTTTCTTGGCTTTCTTCATATCTTTCTTAGTTCTCTGAACATCTTTTAAAAAAAGTATTTTTCTAGTAGATTTATCATCAGATCTTTTTCAGGAACAGTTTATGTTGATTTATTTATTTTTCCTTTAAATGGACAATATTTTTCTGTTTCTTTGTATGACTTACAATTTTTTGTAAGACATTTAAACCTGAAAATGTTTAACTATAGAAATAAAATTCTCCCCCATCCCTAAGGTTTACTGATTGTTGTTATTTTTTTATTGTTTTATTTTGTTAATCATTATAGGCTCTCTCTGTACCAAGAATTAGCTTGAGGTGTAAACTTAAAGACATCTCAGGTCTTTTTTAAGGCTATTACTTACCCTGGGCATGCAATCACTTCCTAATTTTTCCTATATATGCAGTTGCTTTTTCATGTCCTAGTTTTTAATGTGTGGCTCCAAAAATGGCAAAAAGAGAATAATGAAGGTGGGAAAAAGGGTGCCAGGCCTTAAAATCCTCTTGTAGTCGTGTCAGCCAGAGGGGGAGGGGCTTGCAACAATGGCAAAAAATGCAACAACAATGGCCACATACCTTTTGCATGCTTGTGATCAGAAGCAGCAATCAGTTATCAGAGGACAAATCCCTGATATTTGGAGGCTAGGGTACTTTTTGTTCATCCTGTGCCCCACAAGCTGTGTGAAGCTGCTTCTGGTATCTGCTAGTGTGCTTAGAGCTGAAATTGACTGAAATTAACTGCAATTTACTGTCCAACCCTTCTGGATATTGCTGTTCTTCAACAGATTCCAGTGTTCCAAAATAGTTACATCGGACAGATTCTTCCAATACAATTGTTGTCTAGGTGGGGAGACACGATTCTTGGTGCTTCTAACTTTATAGTCTTCCCAGAATCATCCTCATAATTTCCTTTTAGTCTATGCTAACAGAAGAATGTTTCCTCTTATGTAGGAGACCTGCACTTTCTGGTTCTATATTTTTCTACCTGTTTAAGTGTGTGTGTGTGTGTGTGTGTGTGTGCAGGGAGATGTTTTGCTATGTTTTCATTTCATACATCTAAGCCTTTAGTTTGAATTTGCATGAGTTTCATTATATCCTTCTCTCTTGATTAGAGTCTCAACTTTATAAACACATAATTTGCCTAATGCTAGTTAGCTTGTTTGAAATAAGCTCTTTTGCACATAGCTAAAGCAGCATCATTTCAACATTACGGCCATATAGTTGAAAACCATTATCTCAAGTAATTGCAAATTTTTACTTGTATTCTTCATAATTAACTACCTGTCCACAACTATTGTTTTCCACTCACAATCTCATGAAATTTGGCAGTTTTCTTTCTAATATGACTGGCTGAATTACATGTAAAGAACTTTAAATGTTTTATTCTTCTTCAAGAAAAAAAATTATGCAAACTTTACTACTGTAAATAAAATTCAGTCTTTCAGCTTTCAAAGATATAATGGTAATTAGTGAATAAGAAACAGCTGTGTTTCTATTAATTTATTCCAATATATTTGCTACATATATAAAAAAAATATTAGATTGAAAATTCCATATGTTGGGAATTAAGGCCAAAATGTCCTTGATATTAGCTATGACATGG
Organism: Daubentonia madagascariensis; assembly: GCA_023783475.1. Lineage (NCBI taxonomy): Eukaryota > Metazoa > Chordata > Mammalia > Primates > Daubentoniidae > Daubentonia > Daubentonia madagascariensis. The sequence goes on from JAKFHU010001569.1 coordinate 32,744,662, forward strand.
ATATCACCTACCATTCCTTTAAGCATATTTAACAGGTAGTGAATCTTTAGGTTTGTGTACCCAATAGAATTTAAGCTAGATTCAGTCCTTGGTAGTAATGGGTAAGCCCTTGTTCCACAAGTAAAATTAATCCCCCTTTAATGCCTTCGTCCTCATAGCTACATTGAATAACTTCATACTACTTAATGACCTTTTTAATACAGGTTAAGTTAAAATTACAAATGGCTGTTCCTATAAACAAAATGCCATTATAATCACAGTATAAAATTCTAAATACAGGAGATTCAAGCTGTTGAAGATGGATCTAAAGTTTTTTTCATTAAAGGCAGATATGGAAATGCCAATTTTATATGTTTGCATTAGATACCTTCTCAAAACACTCAGTGAAGCTAGTCTATATACTAGCACAAGAAATTTCTCTACTATTTTTGCTGTCATATACATAAATACTATGAAAATTCAGCAGTATTCTGAACATACCATCCCCAGATCTGTGATGGAAAAATAGTGTGATCAACATTTAGAAACATTTAAGTATTTTGAAAATGGATCATTATTTTAATAACAACTTTCCTCAGGCATTTATGGAAAATCTCTTTGCTCTGAAATAAAAATTTTCCTTACCTAAGTGATGAAACCTAATAAATAAATCAGAAGTTTTACAAAGAACAATGCAAGTAAAAAAAAAAAAACACTGAAACTTTTTGTGTCTTTGCCATGCCTTGATGACTTCTGTAATTTCTATTGAATAATTTTCTGTAACAGAGAAAAATTACTAGCAAAATTACTATGCTTTTAAGTTGTTGAGTAGATCTTTTGTAAGCTCTTAGTTATCTGATAGGAAACAGTGTGTGTCAGAGGTCCACAAGACCACCTTTACTTTCTATAAGCTGGAAAAACTCACAGGACTCAGATACTGTTATACTTATGGTTACAATTTATTACATCAAAAGGATACAAATTAGAATAAGCAAAGAGAAAAGGCATATGAGGAGAAGTTTAGGTGAAACCAACACAATCCTCTAGCTGTCTCCTCCCAGTGAAGTCGCACAAAATTGTGCTTAATTCTCCCAGGAATGACGTGTAACAATCACGTCAGGAAGGACGTGGTGCTAGCCACGGAAGCTCACCAAAGTCTTGATGTCCAGGTTTTTATTGAGTGTCAGTCATATAGGTATGCAGTGCCTGCATGACTGACCTTAGCTGCTCAGACTCCAGAACCCCCTCCAGAGTGAAAACAGGCATTTATTATAAATCACATTTGTTGTCATACTGGTTTCTGCACGGTCCACAGCCTCAGGCTAACAAAAACATATGTTTATCATAAATCATATGTTGGCATAAACTCTCTGGTCAAATGGTATAGCATGGTTCATGGCTTCAGACATTAAAAAAAAAAAAAGACACTCTTAACAGGCAGAAGGGCTAAGCCATCTAAGAGCCAGTGCTAAAGATGGCCTTTCTTAGAAATTTGCAGAGTTAGAGAAATCCAGCTCTACTTCTGCCTTAACCCTTGCCTACACAGTCCGTCCCTCTAGCTCTTGGCCTAGGCTCTCTTACAGCCAAATAATCATATTTTTCTGGGCAGCTACATTTAGTATAGCATTTGTATGACAAATAACAATAAAGCATCCTGCTAAGTTGTCCTTTTCCTGGACAGGTGGTTTGAGCTCCTTCTTGCCAAGAAGATTTACCATTGTAACAGCTTTTCCTTTTAACATTGAAACTGTTATATTATTGTACATTGTACTATTGCTTGGAATGTCACTCAGGTATAGCTTTATTTATGAGAGCATTGACTGAAAAACCTGGAGGCGATATATGGAACAAAAGAAACATGATGAAATTTGTTCCAATGTGGCACCAACAGAGGAAGCAGTTAAAGAAGGTGTTGCATATCAAGGGTGGTTGTCTTCTTATAATGTGAGGCATGGACCTTAGATTGAAGATCTTGTTATTTATAGCTGTATCAGTAAGTAGAGGCTGGTGCGGGAAGATTCTACTTTTCAGTGAAATTCAATTGTTAGAGTTTCCTGTAACTGTGAAAAGAATCCTTTGACACACTTCATTAAAATTGGCAATAAGATGGCAAAATATATTGTTCTTAATGCTCTGTGTATAGGTGGACAATGTGAGCAAAATAAACCTCACATGTTTAACTATTACCATTTCATACATTTCTTTTCTTCGGTGGGCAATAAATTTCATGCACATACAATATATACATCTACAAGCTCATAGATCACATAAACCATTTCAGTCTGGGTTGAATCCAAATTTTGGCCAATTCTTATTTTAAAGTCATATTTTTGAATTGTACTGCACCAGATCATTCTGAATGATGCCGCAAGTAAGCATGTTCAATCTATAAAGCTTATAGTCTGTTTTATTATCTGACTAGCAAAGAGTAGATTATCAACATCAATAGATTAAAGTAGCAAAAGTCCTCTATGTACCCAATATCATTTTTCAGTCTTTGCATATGATTAGGCTTCTATATATCCTGAAAACAATAAAAATACAAAAATATATTCAAATGAATAGTATATGCTCTCATAGCTAAAATCATCTCTCAAATGCCCTCACTTTGGCATTTTGCTATTTTTTTTAAATTTAGATCTAATAAACAAAATAAAATGCACAGATCTTAAATGATCACTTCTATGGGGTTTGAAAATTGAAAGCACCTATCTACTTACATGTTTTAGATTGAATTATACACTCTTCCCTACCTTCCAAAAAATTATAGGTTGAAACTCTAACCCACAGTGTGACTATATTTGGAGATGGAGTCTTTAAGGAGGTAATTAAAGTTAAAAGAGGTCATAAGGGTAGTGCCCTAATTTAACAGGAATGAAGTCCTTATAAGAATAGGAAGAGACACCAGGAATGCACATGCACAAAGGAAGTGGCCATGTGAGGACACAATGAGAAGGTGGCTATCTGAAAGCCAAGGAGAAAGATCTCAGGACAAACCAAACCTCGAAGCACCTTCACCTTGGATTTGCATCCTTCAGAACTGTAAGGATAATCAATTTCTGTTTTTAAACCACCCAATTTGTGGCACTTTGCTAGGGCAGCCTTAGCTGACACCACCTCACAGAACATTTTATATACCCAGGAAGTTTCCCTCTTGCCTTCTTAAATTTCTTCCTACCCTTTTCTCCCTACCTCCCAAATACTGATTTCTATCACCATAAATCGGTTTGATTGTATGCAGATTCTATATAAGTGTAATCCTACAGTTTGTACTTTCTTGTGTGTGGCTTTTTCCCCTTTTTTTTGCTTAAAATAGTGTTTTTCAGATTCATTGATTTTGCAATGTGTATTAGCAGTTTGTTTCTAGGCCACAAACTGCTTCAAGAAATGTAGGTCATCATTTAATATCTTTGATATTTAATTTTTAAGATCTACAAAATAAGGAAGTAGAGTTTGGTGTCTTTTGAGCATGAAACTTCTATATGACTTGTTAGCATTCTAAATGTATTACTATTATCCACTTTTCTTCCTACTTCTTTTGATGTCATCAATCACTGAGGAACTTGATATGCTTTGAAATATATGAGGCTCCAGAGGCCAGAAGAGTGCTTTAAGATATAAGTCTTGGGGGTTATAGTCTTTAATTCAGCTTAGAAATTGACTTTTCTCTGTAAGTGTAGTAAACAGGAGAATTTAACATTGGACTTAAGGCAGAAATAAATTGTGATGGATAAATGTTAAACTTTTAACTATGACTTAATGATGTATTGACTTATGCTATATATAACTTTGAGAAGAAAATAGTTTAATTGCATATCAAAACTAAAAAATACACTTGTAATGAAAATAACACTAAGGAAATTTAAAAAAACACTTGGTATTGTGGAATTTTCACATTTATTGTGTACAAAATCATAGTCCATATGAACATATATCATCAGTATAAGCATAGATGAATTATAATTACAATAATAATAAAAAGAAAAGAATTCAATTCTATGTGAAACCCTTGGGGTCTTTTCTAGTATATAATTTCATAAACTTGTTTTAATGTATAGCAATTTGAATGGTTCCTCAAAATATTTTTAACTTATATATGAACAAGATTTCTTACCAATTATAAGCAGAGAAAGAGATAGATTTTTTTAAAAAAGAAAGATAGACATGTAAAAAGAAAAATGAATAGGTAGATGTTCTCCCTACTTAAGTTGTTAGATTTAATAACAACCTAAGTATTTCAATAAAACCATATACCTCACCCATATTTATAATTTTATTCTTGACAAATGCCTAATATATGGGAGATAAGATGATAGTAAAAATATTAAAGAAATAAAAATATGATTAGAGAATTTAGGCTTATAAAATAAAGCCATATTAATTTTTCATTACATCTAAACTATCCTTTTGAATTGGTCTCAATATTTTCTCATGTTTATTTACAGGTATTATTAATTTTCATCATGGAAACTTTATCAAATACACATTTCATATTATTGAATTTTATTTGCCTAAAATAAAATATTAGGAGCAAAATTGCTGAAGGAAAAACTCTAAAATTAAAAAAATATCACATACAATTGTTTCACATTAACATTTTCCCATATGTTTATATATTTGTTCTTTAATATAACCCAGAAATTCTGCATCTGGAAGGTGCTTATTCCCAGATCCGCATTTCAAAGCAAGGCAAATTAAGGTGCTAATTGCAGAAATCTAATTTCAGGGAGTACAGTTATCGCCATACATTTAGAAATACAAACATCACATAAAGAGGCAAATATCACTACATTTCATTTAGAAATGAAAACATTCTAGAACTTTTTTGTTTGTTTTCTTTCTACTTTCTTGTCCTGAGATACCCTGGGAAAGATCACGAGGCAGAATATTTTTGTGCTTCTAACTTACTAAGTGAATATCAATGAAGGACAAAAGGAGTGAAACATGGAAGGAGGAAGAGCCCTACATGAATTCATTATTGATCTGGTCACAGTTAAGTTTATCTGATGGCATAATCTGAAGATACCATGCTTAAAGAAGCCACATAAATTCCTTATCAGGAAAATTCTACAAGGAAAAGGAGGAGGAAGAATTTATTCACTTGCCTATTTCTTCCACTGTTCAGAAGTTTTCCCCACAGGGATAACAACTCTGAGCTTCAGAATATTGCACAGGAGTGCTGAGTCTGGACTGCAGTGAGGTCAGCAGAGAGGGCTAAGGACATGAGATGAGAGGCTGTCAGGGTGCATATGTGTTAGGTTGGGTATGACTCATACAGAGGTGGGTCTACAACAGCAGCTGGACTAGAGGCAGGGTTGGCACCACTAAGGTGGTGCCTAAGAGGTGTCTGATACATTTAATGATTTTTTAAATTTTTTATTGTTTCTTCAAGGTATAATGGGTGCCTTTTATAAGTACACTCTTGGTTGAAAGGAATTTGCATGAAATTACAATTTTATTGCAAAATAGGATTGTGTCGACAATTTATAAAGAATTAAATCCAAATATTAGAGACTACAATTTTCTGCTTTGATATATGAAGAGCTTGGAGGTTGCCACGCTTACCATCATAACAAGAAAAAAGCTAGACACAGGGAAAACCAACAACTCTTCTTACATCCATCAAAGAATTAAAGACAAATGATGAACCACTGTCCTGAAAACTGGAAAGAAAGGCAGATATAGAGAATCACAGCTTGATAGAAGAAGAAACCTGGGGACAGAAACTCACCCCTGGAGCCAGTACTGGTAGGAACATTTAAATGTTAATTGATAAATCTCTGGGTGTGCTTAGTGTGGACAAGCTTGAGAATTGACAACTCTAGGGGGCCCAGCGTTAGAGGGAACCCAAAACTTTTATGAATTTTACCTCTTGGAGCCCCACCAGTTTCTCATGCTGAAGATTAGAGAAAAATCCCCTTCTGCTCCCAGCAGGGACAGGGAAAGGCAGCTATTTTGAAATACACGCAGAGCTTTCTGTTCTCCATCCACCTCAAGGGAAAGGAGCAAAGTCTAACTAATTGTGGGGGAAAGGAAATACCCAAATCTAGGCCCGTCCAGCCTTCCTGTATCACCTAAAATAAGAAAAAGGACGTCTGAGAAGCACTATGAAGGTCACAGCCCAGGCACATGGGCCCAGTAAAATATTGGGACCTAATTGCAGGATTATAGAAAATTTCCCTTTTCCTCACTTCTCACCACAACACCAAGGGTGCTCCTGTATAATAATAGAGAATTACAACAAAATGAACTGCAAGTCTCAGACTATACTTCCAAAGTTATTTCTAGTAAAGCCCAAAGACAACAGAGGAAACAAAAAGAATACCAAAATATATTGAGCCTCCAGCAGCTACAGCTATAAATAAACAACAGGAAAGACAATGTACCTCCTAGGAAGATCTCCTTAACCTCTCACACTCAAGGCCTATTTACCTTGGTTTCTATCATCCAGTATATCATGTCTGACTTTCAACCAAAAATTACAAGGCCTGCTAAAAAACTAAAAACCAAACAACACCACCAAAAATTTCTGAAGAGATAAAGCAAACATAAGAACCAGATTCAGATGTGACACAGATTTTGGAATTACCATACTAATAATTGAAAATGTCTATGTATAATATGCTAAGGGATCTAATGGAAAATATGGAGAATAGGTAGACTAGAAGCACACAGATTCCAACTCTGAGAAAGAATTAAAAAAAGGCTAACAATAAAAAAATAAGAAATAAAGGATGCTTTTGATAGGCTCACCTAAGGGGGCATTTTCTAAGGAAAGAATCAGTGGGCTTGTATATATGTCAATAGAAACTTCCAAAGCCGAAATGCAAAGTGAAATTGGAATTAAGAAGATGGAAGAGAATATTCAAGAAGTATGGGACAATTAATTACAAAAGATGTAATATGCCCATAATCTGAAAACAAAAAAAGAAGAAAGAGAACAAAGCAGAAGAAATATCTGAAGTAATAATGACTGAGATTTTTTCAAAATTAAGAACACACACCAAACCACAAGTCTAGGAAACACAAAGAAATTGAAGCAAGATAATTTTGAGAAAAAAAAAATCTATACATGGACATACCATATTCAACCTACAGAAAAACAGAGTCAAAAAAGCAAATCTTCATAAAGGCCAGAGAGTGAGAAAGTGTTACCTATAAAGAAACAAGAATAAGAATTACAGCAGATTTCTTATCAGGAAGCATGCAAGCAAGAAGAAAGTAGAATGAAATATTTGAAGTGTTGAAGGAAAAAAGCCCCATGAAACTGGAATACAAAATCCAATGAAATTATCCATCAAAAGTGAAAGAGAAAGAACGACTTTGCAATGGACTGAATTGTGTCACTGCCCCCCCCCAATTCATATGTTGCAGCCTTACCACCCCATGTTATGGTGTGTGGAGATGGGGTCTTTGGAATGTAATTAGGTTTAGATGAGGTCATGAAGGTGGGTTCCTCATTATGAAATTAATGCTCTTATAAGAAAAGATAGCAGAGAGTTGTTTTCAGTTTCTCTCTCTCTTTCTCTCTCTCTTTCCTTTCCTCTCTCTCTCTCCCTCCCTCCACCTAAATACACCTAGGAAAGTCCATGTGAGGACACAGTGAGAAGGTGGCCATCTGCAAACCAAGAAGAGAGCCCTCACGAGATACTGACCTTGCTAGCATCTTGATCTTGGACGTCCAGTCTCTAAAACTGTGAGAAATGGGTTTCTGCTATTTAATGCCAGTCTATGGTATTTTGTTATGGCAACCCCAGTTGACTAATACGGACTCTCAGGCAAACAAAAACAAAGGGTTTGTTGCCAGTAGAAATGCCATGTAAGAAATATTAAGTGAAGTTCATCAGAGAGAAGAAAAGATGATATAGGTCGGAAGCTTACATGTACATAAAGGAAGAACACTGGAGAAGAAATAAGTGAAAGTAAAATAAAGTCTTTTGTTTTCAATTTATCTAATATATAAGTATCAAAATAGTAATAGCAGCAGGGTGTCATGTGATTATAGCTTGTGGAATAACAACAGTGTTGTAAATAAGGGCTGGGAGGCAGGAATTGGGAATGCCTTTATAAAGTCTCTGCACTACTCATGAAGCAGTACAGTGTTTTTTTGACAGTGGACATAGATTAGTTGTAAACATACACAATAAACTTTAAAGTAACCACTAAAATATGTAAAAATATAATTTATATGCTAAGAGAAGGGAGAAAATGAAATCATATAAAATGCTTAATTTAAACACAAATAAAGAATATGAGAATGTACAAAAAAGCAAAAATGTAAAAATGAGTATAAAACCGTTATAAATATAGTAATTTTTAATATAATAATATCAATAATCACTTTAGAAAAAGAAAAGCGAACATCAATAATCTAAGCTTCTACCTTTAGAAACCAGAGAAATAAGAACAATATAAACCTAGGCAAACAGAAGAAAATAAATAATAAACATTAGAGTATGTGATTGAAAATAGCAAAATCAATAGAGAAAACTAGCAAAACCAAAAAAGCTGGTTCTTTAGAAAGAGCAATAAAATTGATCAACTCTAATCATGTTAACCAAAAGGAAAGAAAATTACAAATTACTATTAATAATATCAGAAATAAAAGAGGATCGTCAATACTGATCCCATGGACTTTAAAAAGATACTAAGTGAATATTTTGAACAACTCTATGCTCACAATTTTGAAAACTTAGATTAAATGAACTGAGTATTTGAAAAACAATTTACCAAAACTCAGGTGACCAGAAATAGATAATCTGAATAGGCCCACATATATTACAGAAAGTGAAACAATAATTAATACATTTCCAAATGAGAAAACACCGAATGCTCAGATGGTCTCACTGGTTGACTCTGGCTAACATTTAATGATAAATGATATCAATTCTCTAAAATCTCTTCCAGAAAACAAAAGCAAAAAGAATACTTCTCAACTCATTCCATTAGGCAGCCATTACCTTAATATAAATATCAGATAAAAACACTGCAAGAAAGAAAAACTATAGACCAGTATCTTTCATAAACATAGATGCAAAAATCTTCAATAAAATATTAGCAAATTTAAGCCAACTATATATTAAAAGAATTATACACCAGCAGCAAGTTGAATTTATACAAGTTATGCAAGTCTATTTTAACATTAAAAAATCAGTTAGTCCATCATATTGACAGGCTGAAGAAGAAAAATCATGTCATCATCTTAATTGATGCAGACAAAAAGTTTAACACAGTTTGATAACCCTTCATGATACAAACTCAGAAAATTATGAATAGATGGAAACTTCCTCAACATAGTTAAGGACATCTACAAAAAATCCCACAGCCTTTATACTTAGTAATGAGAAATTGTTTGCTTTCCTTCTAATACTGGGGACAGAGCAATGAGTTTTCCTCTCACTATTTCTATTCAACATTGTACTGGAAGTCCTAGCTAGTACAACAAAAAAATAAAAAAATACAGATTAATAAGGATGAAATGAAACTGTGATCAAAGATGACATGATTGTCTATATGGGATTAAAGGATTGTAATACAAAAGTTAAAAGAAATAGTCATGAATCCATGCTAATATAGATAAATGATTGAATAAATTAAAATTGGGGAGAAGATATAAATCTCCCATGCAGAAGAATTCCCAAGAAATTGTGTAGATCTACCCTGAAAGAGGGAGGACATAGCTCCTCATTCCTTAAATATGGGCTATATATAGTGACTTCTTTCCAGAGAGTATAGTTTGGAAAGGGGAGAAAAAAATGTGCAACCTCACTATGGAGAAACTTGATAAAAACTACTTCAGCCACATAATCTAAGTCAACATCCATAGTCTTAAATCACGTAGTTAATAAACACCTTGTTATGATGTGGTGAAAATAGCAATTTACCTGCATAAACTTTTCCCCCAAACTTTATAAACTCCAACCTAATCATGAAAAGAAGCACAGAGACAATTAACAAAATTTCATTAATTTTATTAATTTTTCTACACCTCTCATTGTGCTTGATGGAACAGATAGGCTGATGGAACGGAAGAGTGGTCCAGAAATAAATGAACACATAGTGGGTTATTTAATTTATGACAAAGATGCCACTATAATTCGCTTGGAAGGAAGGAATTGTTTTCAATAAGTGAAGACCATCTCCCAATCCTCTTTGCCTGCAAGGGTATCATGTGTCACAATTTGTATATCCTTATAAGGAATTTTCCAGCTTCTTAATAACTAAATTACCAACTGGATGGTTTACTCAATTTTTCTCCTGTCTCCCTCTGTTCTTTTTCCCATTTATTTTCTTTTGCATCTCTTTGTGTATCTCTTTAAAATATAGTTTATGTTTTACTTTTCATTTTTAATATATTTTTTATTTTTAAAAAAGTGCTCAATTTATAGTCCACTGTCACCCATACGCGTTTCTTGGAATGATCAGTATTTAGTTCTGGGAGCTACAAAGTTATTGACCCTGCCATAGAATTATTTCTGAAGCAATGATTTTGATGGTGATGAACCAAAATTATTACATTTAAATATCTGCCTAAAATTTACAGAAACATTGTCCGTGTTCTTTAAAAATCTGAATTACAGTGCATGTATCAACACTAAAAAACATGAGAAAAATCAGTGTTAACACTGAAAAAATCAAAATTCTCTGTGATTAGTATTATATGGATTTAAGTTGAAATAATATCACCTTGTTGTATCACGTTTCTCTGGTAAACAAATTTCCTTCTTTTGGAATCCACATAATGTGCTTGTATTTTTTTTCATGGGAAAACAGGCAATATATACCTAACTGGCATTTGATCATTTTCATTATATGATAATGTATCTTATAACCTTGATGAAAAGCCACTTTTAAAGCCTGAGCTTTAAGCTTCAACCCAAACAAGATTTTAAGTTACGTATACACAAACACACAAACATACGTATATATTATATAATAAATTATATTATAGTGGTCATTTTTAATAAAATAAATGATAAAGACCCTATTTTTAAATTTACACTTAAGTGAAATAAAGAAAAGACTAACTCCTTAAAAGTTACACATGTGCACATATGCCCTTTCTATTTAATTAACTACTTTAAAGGAAATTTAAAATAATATTTTGACATGTTACTTTTTTGGAGGTGAATGTTATTGATACTTTAAAATTTGTGTCTTTTACTATTCCACTCCCATTTCATATTAGGGCATTTTACTTTACAAAGAAAATTGGCACAATCCATCTTAATCACCATCATTTTTCACATTTTTCTATATTCAAAGGCACAAAATGCTATACTATATCTTGTTAAAACTTAGAACTGGCTGTTTGAACATATGTTTCATCGTTTGGAAGATGCCCTGTACATTTTTATAAGAAAGAACAAACGCTATGATGTCATTAGGTACTAGTAACATTTTACCCCTTAAATATATACAAGCCAAAAAATATATATGTATACATGTGGTTTAATCATTTGTTCACTAGCTTTAAGGGAGGAATTAAGATGACATAAAAAATTCCTTTCCAACCCTAATAATTTATAATTCCATTGACATGTTTCATCTCATACATTTCTGATCCCATGGCTGCTTTGAGCTTTTACCCTTCCTCTAAACTTGTACAAATAGCCTGCTTACTTTGTCTTCTAATCCATCTTAAACTCAATTTGAATAAATTATCCTTTCTCATTACTGTCAATTCAGGGAACCCAGTCACTCTCTCAAATTCCTTCATGATTTGGCACTTTGATCATATTCAGTCTATTATCATGGCTGTATAAAAAATATACAAGATAGTGTCCCATGGTACATGATAGTGTCCCATGGGACACCAGCAGTTACTTTACAATTTCATCGTCAATGATCATCACTCACACACTAGGTTAGCCACCTATACCGACGGCCACATAGTAGACCTTGAAATTCCCTGCAAATATTTTCATTCTAAATTATGAATTCAAACATCTCACTTTCAGAGCACAGAGTATCCTTCCATTTCACTCACTTTGTTACTCTTACTCCACTTGTTCTTCACCATTATGTAGGAACTCTTGTCTTGAGACCACTGCTACTTATTCCCTTTACATTACTACATTCACTTCCACTTATCTAAAGTAGGGTGACCCCTACCCTGAGACTAACAAATTCCTGCCCATTTCTCCAACATTTTAACTTAGGTTTTCTTCACATATACTTGGCACAGGATCAAGTCTGAGTTAATTCAGAATTAGCTTCCTTTTCACTTGTACCTAGAGTCTGGAGTGCTAAAGGGAAAATTCTACAATTTTAAGACTGGTATTGTTAAGATTTAAGACTCCAAAATCAACTCTTCTTAATTTTTCCAATGTTGCAGTACTGTTTCAATTACCTTACCCATTTATTCTTAGCAGATGACACCTCCTATTTCACAGAGAAGACAGTAGCTTTAAGGTGAAACTCCCAAAAGGATCAAAACTACAAGTGTAGATTACTTTGGAAGAGGGGCCATTCTTTTCTTCTTCTATTGTGTTACACAAGAAGTGTTGCCTATTATGTCTTGTCTATGAGATATATATTACTTTATCCCATATTATCAGGACTTTATTATTTCATTTAGTTTATCTTTATTTTCCAAATTTCCCTCCAGCTCCTTTCATCCCATCAAAATTCACTCCAATAAGAAAAAAAAAAACTTTACTGAATTCTCTATGAACTCTCTATTATTTTTATTACCTTCTTATTTTTTAATTGCTTGAATATAAAATGCTAGATTTGCATATGGAAATTCAAACCATATCATGAACTTAAAGTAAAAAAAAAAAAACTTTAAAAATTAGATCAAAATGGTAGGCTGAGCATATATATATTTCTCTCTTTTCTCAAACATAAAATATATTTTTAAAAGAAAGTGATGTTATAAATCCATGCTAAAATATATTTTTATCTTCTTTAGACATATCATTTAAAGTGATTTCTGAATTTTGAAATGTAAATGAGATTAGATTTCTGGACTATCAATAGTAGAAAAAACCACAACACAGGCAGATGCCATCTTAAGGAAACAAAAAACATTTTCCCATAACAATATTCATAACAATATTTCAAAAATATTCCACCTAGAGGAATGTGTCAACAAAAGTGGCAGAGAAAGGAACTCTGAAATTCTGTCACTCTTTAAAAGTGACGAAAATAACTGGCAAAAATGTCAGAATCAATTTTTCAAAACTCTGAAATTAACCAAAGTATTACAGCAATGCAGGAAGCTCTTGCTCAAGAAAAAAAGGTAATCTTTAAAAAACAGCAAGCTTTGTAGTGTTTTGCCTAACTCAGCTCTGTCTCCTAATCGCCAGATCAGTGGTAGTTTTGAATAGAACAGCCTGCGTTTTGAGTACCAGAGAGAACAGAATGGGACTAACTCACAACGAATTTTAATGATGTGCTTTGTACTATCTTATGGTTCTCCAGGAAACTTGCTCAGAAGGCTAGTGTTTACTTCACTGAACTCTAGGAACTAGCCCTGTCCCTACCTGGGTTGGGTGGGTGGGGAATGTGAGGCATTTGTCAAAAACATTTATAGGCAAATACTTTAGTCACAGTTGCCTGAGGTGATAGATAATAGTGAGAACAAAAATTAAGTTAACTAAAATGGGAAGAAATGCTGTATTGGTCTACTTGAGCTGCCATAGCAAAATACCAGAGGCTAGGTGGCTTAAATAACAGAAATTTATTTTCTCATAGTTCTGGAAGCTAGAAGTCTCAGAGCAGGTTTGGTTTCTGGTGAGGGCTCTCGTCCTGGCTTGCAGACAGCTATCTGCTTGCTATATCTTCACAGGTCTTGACTTTGTGCATAAAAAATAGGGAGCTCCTGATGTCTCTTCTTATAAGGACACGTATCCTATCAGATCAAGACCCCAACTTTATAGCCTTGTTTAACTTAATTACTTCCTTAGAGGTCTCATCTCCAAATACAGCCACACTGGGGATTAGGGCTTCAACATATGAATTTTGAGAAGACACAAATATTGGGTCCATAACAAATGCTCTGGAATATGATGTTCTTAAAGATTTTGAAAAGCTCTGATATATTCGTAGAATTACAGAAGGCCACACACGCGCACATGGCTGTGCACATGCTCAAGAAATATCTAAGAAGGTCATAAGTTCTCACATCTGGCTGACCTTGATTTGTGGAAACAGTAAATGAAGACTAAGACAAATATTTAAACTGCTGAGTGTTGAAGATTAGAACCAACACATTCACGGAGTCTCTGGATAAAGCCTGGAATATTTTTTGCTTTCAGACATTTAATGAAATAATGATCAAATGATTAGCTAACCACTAAGCTAAAGGAACAGATAATTCAGTGGTCATGGATGACAAAGAACACTCTTTAAAGAAATAATTTGAAAAATTCACTAAACAGATGCTATCAGCTACAATAAGCAATAATAGCAACAAACCCTGGGGATAGGAAAGAATCTGAATTCCAGATTTATCACATTATAATATGCAAAATGTTCAATTTTTAACAAAAAATTATGAAGCATACAAAGAAACTAAAAATTTGCACATTCATAGGGAAAAAACAGTATAAATTACACTGAAGGAAGAACAAATGTTGGACTTTCTAGACTAAGGCTTTAAATCAACCAATTTAAACATATTCAGAGAGCTAAAAGAAACATCTAAAGAACTAAAGAAATGTATGAGAACAATGTCTCACCAAATAGATAATATAATAAAAAGATAACAATTATTAAAAGTAATCAAAACAGAAATCCTATAGCTGCAAAGTACAATAACTGAAATTAAAAAATCACTCTAGGGCCAGGAGCGGTGGCTCATGCCTGTAATCTTAGCGCTCTGGGAGGCTGAGGTGGAAGGATCACTTAAGGCCAGGAGTTCAAGGCCAGCTTGAGCAAGAGTGAGACCCTGTGTTTACGAAAAATAGGAAAAAAATTAGGCGGGTGTGGTGCCGTGTGCCTATAGTCCCAGCTTCTCGAGAGGCTGAGGCAGGAGGATCCCTGGAGCCGGGAGTTTGAGGTTTCTGTGAGCTACGCTCATGCCATGGCACTCTAGCCTGGGCAACACAGTGAGACTGTCTCAAAAAAAAAAAAAGTAAGTGAACCTGAAGATAGATCAATTGAAATTATTCCATCCAAGGAGCAGGAAAAGAATGAAGAAAAAATGAACAGAACATCAGAGACCTTAGGACAGCATTAAGCATACTAAATACATATGATGGCAATTCAAGAAGGAGAGGAGAGACTAAAAAAGAGAGAGAGAAGAAAGAATATTTGAAGAAAGAGTGGCAGAAAACTTCCCAAATTTGATGAAAACCCTTAACCATATAAGTTCAATGTAGGAGAAACTCAAATAGATCTAAATCTAAACATATTGTAATAATACTTTAAAAAGACAAAGAAAGCATCTTAACAGCTTCAAGAGAGGAATGATTCATCACATACAAGGGATCCTCAGTAAGATTAACAGCCAATTTCTCATCAGAAACCATGGAGGCCTGAAAGCCATGGGATGAAATAATCATCAAAGTGCTAAAAAGTATCTTACTGGATTCCCCCATTATTTAAGGAGTTAAATGCAGTTTTTGCCACATGCCCACTTTATATTTGTCCAAGAATCACAATTTTGACTTTTTGAAAACTATACTTGAATAATGGCATGAATATAAATTACTCTATTTTTTAATTTATTCTGAAAATTTTAAATTTAAAAAATTTTTCTACTGCCACAACAAAATACCTGAGACTGAATAATTTATAAAAAATAGAAATTTATTTCTCACAGTTTTGGAAGCTGGGAAATCCAAGATCAAGTTGCTGGTAGGTTCAGTCTCTGGTGAGGGTCTTGTTCTCTGCTTTCAAGATGGTGCCTTGCTGCTGCATTCTCTGCAGGGGACAACACTGTGTCCTCACGTAACAGTTGAGTTAGGGCAAAAGGGCCTAAACTAATTCCCTCTAGCTCTTTAGAAGGCACTAATCCCTTTATGAGGGCAGAGCACTCATAACTAATCACTTTCCCAAAAAAACACAACAATGGGGATTAAGTTTCAACATGAATTTTAGAGGTGCTAAACCATAGCACCCAGATAGCAGATGAAACATTATTTCTGGGTGTGTCCATGAGAGTGTTTCTGGGTGAGGTTAGCATTTGAATTAGTGGACTCAGTA
Organism: Daubentonia madagascariensis; assembly: GCA_023783475.1. Taxonomy (NCBI): domain Eukaryota; kingdom Metazoa; phylum Chordata; class Mammalia; order Primates; family Daubentoniidae; genus Daubentonia; species Daubentonia madagascariensis. Next base: position 32,760,796 of record JAKFHU010001569.1, read on the forward strand.
AAGTATATCATCCTCCCCAATGTGGTTAAGCATCGTCTAATCCATTGAGGGCTTGAATGGAACAAAAGGTGGAAGGAGAAATTCACCCCTTCTTTCTGCTTTACTTCTTCAGCTGGGGCAGCTCCTCTCATTTTCTTCTGCTCTTGGACTGGGATTTAAACCATCAGCTTTCTTGGTCTCAGTCCTTTGGACTCAGACTGGATTATACTACCCACTTTCCTGGTTCTCCAGTTTGCAGGTGGCACACAGTGGAACTTCTCAGCCTACATAGTTATGTGAGACAATTTCTCATAATCTCTTTCTCTCTCTCTCTCTCTCTCTCTCTCTATATATATATATATATGTACATATCTGTGTCTATATATATCTACCTCTCTATATATCTCCTACTGGTGTTCTGGAAAGCCTTGCCTTATAGAATCCATAAGCAGAACTTGTGATAATTGTGACTTATACATAAAAAGGTAATATGCAATGTTATTTATAATCGAATCTACAAAACTGTGGAAGGCACATCCATGGTGGAGGGCTACCTGGTATGCTGTAGGTGCCAGGGTAGACAGTCTTGATATCCTTAATATTAAACAAAACATGATTTTAAAACATAGCTTCATATGTTTTAAAACGATAATCAGGCTGGGTGTGTTGGCTTGCACATGTAATCCCAGTACTTTGGGAGGCCGAGGTGGGAGGATCACTTGGGGCCAGGAGTTCAAAACCAGCTCATGCAACATAGTGAGACTCCATCTCTACAAAAAAATAAAAAATAAATTTGCCAGGTGCAGTGGCACATGCTTGTAGTCCCAGATACTTGGGAGGCTAAGGCTGGAGGATCACTTAAACCCGGTACTTTGATGTTGCAGTGAGCTATGATCATGCCACTGCACGGCAGCCTGGTTGACAGAGGAAGACCCTGTCTCTAAAATAATAAATAAATAAAACTAGAATCATACAGTTTATCTCACTATTTGTAAGGCAAATACTCCAATTATTTTTCAAAGTTGAATAGAAAAAGTACACATCTGCTGTGAAAGAGAGAACAGAGAGAATTTAGCAGTAAACAAGAACCACAGAGAATGTCAGTGGGTGGAAAAAAGAGGTAATGCTGTGGGTTGAACTGGTCCCCCCAAAAGATATGGGTTCTTAACTCCTAGAACCTGTATATGTAACCTTCATTTGGAAATTGGGTTTTTGCAGATATAATCAATTTAAGATTAGCTCATACTGGATTAGGGTGGTACCCAATCCGAAGCCTGGTGTTTTTATGAGAGACGGGAAATTTGGATAGAGAGGTAGACACAGGGAGAAGGCTACGCATGTGACAATAGAAGCAGAGATGGGAGTGACACAGGTGCAAGCCAATAATGCTTCTAATTATTGCTGGCAACAATTATAAGCAAGGACAAGGCAAAGAAGGAAGGATTCTTTACTAGAGCCTTTAGAAGAAATATGGCTTTGTTGACACCTTGATTTCAGACTTCTATGCCTTCAGAGCTGTGAAAGAGTAAGTTTCTGTTGTTTTAGGCAAGCCTGTCTGTGGTACTTTGTTAACAGCAGCCCCAGGAAACATGTATAATAGAGGTGTGAAGGTGCCAGGCACATATTTTCACTCTCACAGTTTTCTCTTTCAAGTGTCTGGAGTTCTTGTTGCTTTATTTGGTTGGTTCTTTTGTTGGTTAACATGTACTTTATTTAGGTGACAAGATACAGTAAAGTTTGAAGTAATGAGGAAACTGAAAAATAATTGCTCCTTTATGTCAGAAAAAAATTAATTAATAATTTAGATCACGACTCTTCTGTGAGGATAACATAAAATATAAACAACCATGTTCTTTTTTTCTTTTTAAAGTGAGTGACTATTACATGGATTCAGGCAAAATAAAGCACTTGCACATGAACTTTAACAAGAGAACAAAACATTAATTCTTATTATCAGTCACTAAGACACTGAGATTGTTTTGTTATACCAGAACTTTCTGGTAATAATTTTTTTTGTAATCAAATTTTATATGCATCTATTCTAACATCTATCTGTCTTCCTGTATTACTTCCTTTATTTTCTCAGATTAAAGTAATAATTTTATGACAATTAGTACAGTATCTCTCCAGGACTAATGAATTTTAAGTATCTGTATTGTTGCAATGTACTTGCCCTATCTTGATTTCAGAACTATGATACTAAACTCTATTAATCAAATATACAGGCATTGTGTAAGCTAATTTTTCATGATTTCCATGATAAAATGTCTCATTTTATAAGTAGAGAAATAAACATGTAAAATCATGGCAGTCAATGGAAATATCTACCTCTAAAAGTAACATTAATGGTAACCCAGAGACTACTATGATTCAATACCCTGTTACTAAACTCTTTAGTCATTTTCTAGAACATCCTTATTATGTCAACAGAGTTTATTTTATATATTCTATATGCCTATTTCTAATACTTAAAAGCATAAAATAATCTGAGACCACCTACAAAATTGATGTTTTATCAGTTGTTTCCTAGTGGGAATAAAAGGAAGATGGAATACAAATAAAATTATATTCAAATATAAGTAAAAGGATTAATACAACATGTAATAAGAAAAAGAGAGAGAAAGAAAATAAGAAAATAATAACTGAATTAAATCAAGTATTATCTTGCATATTTTTGAAAGCTTGTAAACATACAAATGAAATACACAAATGTTTGATTTTGAATGTTATTACTGGGTATTTTAAAGTTTTTGAAGCTATGTAAGCAAAATATTTTTATTTGACATATAGCCTACATCTATACTGAGAAATTGAATTAAAGAACTTTTAACTTTGTCTATTTATCTTTCTCATCAAACATAGTTATATAGTGTTTATTATGTACCAGACATTACTTAAACAATATTACAAATAAAACTAGTTAAAATATTTAATTCTTATAACAACCCTATACGGTAAGCAAATTTCCCAAACATACAAATGTAGTGCATAATGAAGGTGGATTTTGAACCCAGGAACAAAAACACTATTTTTTATTTTCTCTCTATCTTCTCTTTCTCTCTCATTCTCTCTCATTTTATTTATATATATTTATATAAAATTTTACGTCATCGATATAAATATTTGATATTTATATAAATATATATTTAATAGTTATTTAATAATACAAATATTTAAAATGTATGTATGTATGCATATGTATATATAAAATGTATACATACATATATAATGTATATATACATTATATGTGTGTGTATATATGTATTTATATAATAAACTTGAATATTGTGAGAACTAATTCTAATTAAGCTGAGGCTGTTAAAATGAATTAGTTAATTTGCTTGTTTTTGAGGTCTTAACATAATTAAATGTTGCTTTGAAAACAAAGCATAATTAAGAGACAAAAATAAAACAGAATCATTTCTTAATAAATACACAATTTGAAGAGGAAGTCAGAAAATAGCATAATACAAGTTTGTGTCTATATAAATATGGTAGAAAAATGAAATGATTATTCAGAATCCTCTCAAAGTCTTTGTATTTTAAATATCTACATACAAGTGGTCTGTGAACGTTTATTTTTTCAAAAATTGAGGAAAAAATATTAATATTAGATTATTTGAAATATCAATTAATATACTTTATTTAATACACACATATAAAAATTTGTACCCCCAATTAAATGAGTATCTTACTTTTGTGTGAAGCAAGAGAAAGTGAGGAAGGTTGGGTCAGAAATCATTTTGAATTAATTTTCGAGAAGATCATTCCAACTTTCCAAAGTAGAAGATGCTGTGGGTGATAGGAAATGTGATATTTCCATCAAGTACTTGGCCTATTAGCTCATTTTTAGTGGCTTTTGCAATGAAAGATATATCATTTTTAGTCTTAAAATTGATTGTAAATCTGAAAATATGACATAGATTAGTTTTAAGGTTCCAAATGGTGTGCTTGTAATTAATTAATCTGACTGGAATAGAAACTCTTTTTTTTATTTACCAAGCATAGAATACTTACCATTACTTACCAAATTAGTCATACACTATATCATAAAGCATGTTTATAAATGTCAAAGTTTAATTTCATGACCTAAATATAATGATTTTTGCACACCATTAAAAAATTCAATCAGTATGACAAAATCTGACAACCTCCCTATACACACACACTTAAACTTCTCTAGTGTGACAAAAAATATGCCCAGATGGTTTATAAAAAATATTTAGTATAATTGGACATATATACATAATTGAATGTATATAAATCTCCTATAGAAATATAAGCTATACTCTTGGTTTTTAAACTTTAGCAAAAACAAAAATCGTGTACCGGGAGTGTTGAAATACAGATCGCTGGACCTCACACCTCGCAGTTGTAATTCTGTAGGTCTGGGGTCTGGCCATAATTTACTTTTCTGTGAAATGGCAGGTGATGCTGAGTCTGATGTGCAATATTGAGAACCAACGCCCTAGAAAACCTATCATACCATTCACGAGAAGATATGTTCAAGAATGTTAAACACAGAAAATGAGAAGCATTTTACATATGTTCATTTTCAAGTGAGTAGATAAAGCTTCAAATAAAATACACTGTAGAATAATGAAAATTAATAAGCCATATATTTATACAGCAACAATAATCTATCTAATGTTAATTGAACAATAGCAAAAGTTTAGAAGAATGCATATGGTATACATTTCATGAGGGTATGTTTGGGACTACATATGTATGGATAAAAAGCAAGAAGATATTCACATGAAAGATAATACAATGAATATAAAAAATCCAGCCTCACACACAAAAGACAGGATGGGATATGGGGGAAAGAATCTAAAGTATTAATGATAGAGGAAAGGGTGCATTAAAAAATTCAAACATGTGGCTAATCTTTTACATCTTCAACTGGAGCTTGAGTCCAGGAGTATAATCATTTAAGTTCTATATTATGTTAAAACCTTTTATAACAAAATGGTACATACTCATCAAAGACTGGTGGAAAACAATATTTGCACTGGTTGCCACACTATGTAAGATATTATCAAGGCAAGTAGAAAGAGAAAGGGGAAAAAAACAAGCGATGATTCTTTTCATTAGAATGTTTTATGTGTTTGTTAATTTTCTAGAATCTACTTCTCATCCTTCATAGGACATATTGCCTAAAATTTTAGGCTATAGAATTTGTATTCTAGTTAGATCAACTAACTCTGGCACACTGTTTTGAATCTTGAAACTAAGCTAAGCCATATTTTCAGATTTATGATCAATTTTCAATCTGACAATGGTATTTTTTTTAATCACAGAAGCCACTGAAAAATGGGCTAATAATGGCCAAAGTCCATGATGGAAATCCCACACTCCCTGTCACCCAAAGCATCTTCTAGTTTTGAGTGTTGGAATGGCCTCCTCAAAAATTAATTCAAAATGATTTCTGGCCCAACACCTTCCTCACCTTCTCTTGCTCCACACCTAACTAATGATGTTTGGCCACTAATTATGCTGTCCCCAGAAGGGATCACCTATTCTCAACTGCTTCCTGGATAATAAGCAGGAAAACAGTGGGAGATATCATATCACTCTATTTTGAAAGTTCAGGATTTTACCTGAGAATTTCTGGCTATGATGCTTCTTTATTTCTCTTAATGGTGACCCCAGGCCAACCTGGTCGATATAACCTATGGCTAATAACTTGGCTAAAGGGAACATAGGGAATTCAAATTTAATTTTGGTTTAGCTGTCTGGATTCTTTTTTTGGCTTGACATGATCATAGACAATAATAAGGATAAGAAGCACTTGGTTAAGAACCCTGCTGTCTAAGTCTCAGTATAGTGGTGCACCCAGTCCTATGTGGGGTACATAGTGGAACATTGTCAGTTTTAAATGCCCTTTATCCTTTTTGCAGTTAACCCTTCTAAACAAAAAGTGTGGTTGAAAGTAGGGATAATTGAAAACATGGTGAATTTGTAGCTACTATAATGGGACACATTGATTTATTAACAATAGAGAGAGAGTGGGAATCCATTTACTAGAAAGGGATTATCTTAGGTCTGTACGAAATATGAGGGAGGGAAGGACATTAATGATCTTTTGTCATTCAGAGCACTCCTGAAGCCTTCATTAGGAGGAAAACATCATGGTTAGGGTCTTCCAAATTATTGCAAACACCTTAAGTATAACTCTTGAGTCTGCTATTCCAGCAAAATGGCTCTCACCATGTTTTTGCCACCATTTCTCTTACCGTTACTGAGAAATCTATGAGAAAGAGAAGGGTATAATCCCACCTTGGGTACTTCTCCCAAAAAATACCATCCAACTCCTCCAGGTAACTTCTCTACTTCTCTTCCTTAGACATTACCCACTCATTTTGTAGGTCAATTGGAAGCGTCATGGGTGCTAGTGTAAATGAGTAGGTCAGATTTGATTGCCTGCCTTTAGGAAGTTACTTTATGAACAAAGACCAGGCTCAATTATTTGAATAGAATTCGGAACCCTAAGACCTAGTAGCTGACTAGGAGGCCACATTGGAGACAGTGTCAACCTCTGCTTCTTAGCAAATGTCCTACTTGGAGTGGAGGGTGGCAATAATTGTAACCAACACATTCTTTCCAGGGTCAATATGTGCACCCTCAGAACTGCACATCTTATACAGAAACCAGGCATTAATTTGCTTCTCTCTCAAAAATATAATGACTTGCACATTATAGGGTGGTCATAAGAGACCTTTAAAAGTTTATGAAAATACCAGGTCTCCCATGGAAGGCATTCGTGTTAGGCTCAACTCAATGGCCAAGTTTGTTTTGGGTGGTGGAATTTTCTCTACAATTTCTTTTTTTTTTTTATTTTTTTAATTTCAGAATATCATGGGGGTACAACACTTTGGCCATACCCATTTCCCCTGTTCTGCCTGTGTCAGAGCCACAATCATGGTCATCCCCCAAACTGTGCTCCCTGCATCCATTCAGTGAAGAGTTTGTGATTTTTTCAGCTGATTGGGTCTGGAAACTTGGGGGCATATTTATAGTTAATATGACAGGTTGGCTCCATTTTACACTTGGAATCCTGCTGATAGTAGCCTGAATTAAATATTTATTATATAAGATAATTAGATGATTTTGTCCCAAACTCTGTCAGTTTGGTTAATCAGAGTGGTCAACAGACTAGCATGTTCATAGGGACAATTCACCAGAAACCAAGACAGTGTAGAAAGGAAGAACGGATATTATTGGGAAACAATTCTCCATGGGTGTCTCATCTTTTTGCATGTCTTATAAGCAGAGGTACTGATGGCTTTTGCCCTGAACTTTTTTTTCAATGGTACTTGTATAGCAAATATACTTAGAAGATAGGGATTTTGCCTTATTCCAGATCCAAAGGGAAGTTTATTTACTGTTAAGTACAACAAAGATATTGTCTCTCTCTGGGGCAAAGATCAGGTAGGTTTTCCTGTAGCCCAAAATAGTTTAAACAAGACGCTGCATAGGCAGTATATTTTTGGGCCACTCTGCATCACCCCTGTGGGACCAGGAAAGTTGGCATAAACAAGAAGATTATGCTGTCTGCTGTATCATGAGTAATAAAGTCCTTTGTCTCAGTCCCAGGAGTCTTGTATCTTCTGCCAATATACATGAACCTACAACAGGCTATCTTGTTAGTTTACAAGTTAGGTAAAATCTCAAGAACTCTTCACAGTTATTGACATTAACCACATATATTAAACCTCAATATTTATGGGGGAAATTCACTATCTCTTGATATTAGAACATTTTGTAGCAGTGACGTACAAATATTTGTGGTGAGACATGTGTAGAGGCAATATATTTTATCCCAGAGTAGACTCTGAAGTTTGATTCACTTTTCTGATATCTTGAAATTTATTTTAAATCACATTCTCATGTAAGGAAAAGTCATGTTAATTTTGTTTTCCTTTACATAACTAATTTGCATTTGTTTTTATATGAAAATGACACATTAAAAGATTCTTCTCAATGTTTACCAGTTGAACTATTATACTTAACTTGTTCTCTGAGCTTCCCCCCCCCCGCCATCCAATCTTCATGTAATATTGATAGACTTGATGATTACTGGCATAAGGCTTTTTATACCTACTAAGCACAACTCATAAGTCCCCTGGTGGTTGGTTTGGCTAAGATTTCAAGTGGTGGTTGTTGCAAATTGGCTGTGAAATTCATCATCTCAATTTCAGATTTTCTGCTTTTCTGGAGTAATGTCAAAATCCAATTCATTTTGAGCAATGAATGCCTTACACAGATTTTTCCCTTTGCCTGATTGTCTGCTGACTTTTCAATGCTCCCAGTGCTGCATTAACAACACTGTCATATTCACTGGGAGTCATGAAATAATGACGTCTTGGAGACTCCACAACTTTTTTTAATAGCCTATTTGGAAGCATTTGTATAGTTGGCAGCTTCTAGATAAGGCAAAAACTGATTTTTCCCCATCTTTTTATTTTGATGTTTTGGTTTTAAATGGATTCCAAGTTATAATTTAATTTCTATTGGCATTTAAAATATACTTCTAGATTCAACATGTCAGGATATATGCAAATTGGAATTTTATAAATGGATGATTTTTAAATTTGTTTAGTTAATACAATTTTTGCAATAGTATTGACTATCATCAGCCATAGAGGATAGGCATAGGCAGAATAGGTAACATTTTTCACACTTAATGATGCTCCTAGGAATGGGGAAAATATGAGTGCATTTAGAAGACTTGATTTTTTCCCCTGCTATTTACTACAGAGAGGAAATGCACAGATAATCACAGAATTATATTGAGAATTTGGAATTAAATACTGTAAACCTCTCAAAATGGTTGGCCTATTTAAGCTCAAACAAGATATTAAATTAAGGAAAATACAGTGAATAATTGATAGAACTTTAGAACATGTTGGAAGTTTTATTTGTGTGGAAATATATTTATTGGCATACATGGTCATATTTTAAAGTAGAACAATATAAAAACTATTACTTTTATTTATTATCAATCTAAACATGATTTCCAAAATGATTTATAACTTTATTGTTTTAAGTGCAGTCATACTTCTTATGACTTTTTAAAAGAAGAATCAAACAAGGAATAATCTATGAATTATGATTTTATGAAAAATCTGTAGTTCATCTTTTGGATTATTTATAAGTTTAAAATTTATCTAAATAGAAGATAATTTAACAGTATTTTAAATCTCTGTTTAGTCCAACATTTATTGAGGATACACTATTATTAAAATGTTGTCCTGGAGTGTTTGAATTTGTTGCAAACAAATGTAAAATAAGATCTATCCTCAAAAATGTTATTAATAAATGTTCATTGGGGCACAGTAATATACAATAACTGACATTTTAGAGAGAGAAACAAAGAGTTCTGGATGTTCAAAGGGCAAAATCAAGAAGTGATTGATGAAGGTAACGGCATTTAAGACACATGATTTATGCCCAGATTTTGATAACTAGAAATTTGGAATATGCTTCTCTGGGAGAGAATATGACCAGTCTTTAATATTTAGGCCATTGAGCATATAGTTTTAATTGCTAAGGATAAAAGAAAAAATAAACCCTTTCAATTAAAATTTACCTCTAAGGAATTATTTTCGGGAGAATATAGAAGACTGAAAATAATTTTTTACTCCTAATGTAATTGAAGGCAACAAGCACAATATGGGAATGAGAAGCAAGCATAAGGTAAGAAGACAGGAACCAGGCACCAGCTTGAGGGTGACGTACTAGAAAGTAATTTTAGTCCGTTGGTGTTTTGTGCTATTCAGGAGATTCCTTTACACCAACTGTTTCTGCTCAGGGGATGTTGCTTTGTAAATTAGAATACAGGGCACAGAGCATTATATTTTCCCTTAAATCTGGTCGAGTACTTATTATTTTAAAGCCTGTCTATCAAAAGGTGGCTTGGCATTTTCATGCCTAATTTTAAGCAAATAAACTTGTGAGTATTTGGTAAAACATTATAGCCACTCAGTAAATTAATAATTCATATTTTCTCTATTTACTTCAGCAAACTTTGACGGGAGTAAGAGGTATGCCTTGGATGTGAAAATGCTACCACCACGAGCCATCTGGCTAATCAGATGTCAGCTTTTTTTTTTTGTCAGAAAATTTATTTTCCAGGTAGAAAGGAAGTGAGTCTTGCTGAAAACCTTCAGTGATAAGATTGCCAAGCCCTTATCAGAGAGTACTTGTATAATAGTGCTCTTGCTCTGCATTTCTTCCTATCAATTTCATATTTCCTTTTCATTTAGAGTAGTTGAAGGTGAGTCAATGACTTGGAAAAAAGTGTGTTTGACTATAATGAAAAGGAAATTAGGATATTTAAAATACATGTCATAGAAGAAATATTAAAATTATTCCTGGATATGAATATAGGCTCTGCTACTTATAAAAACCATGACATTGAAAATAATTTCCTCTCTTTTTTTCCTTCAGTTTCCATATATGTAAATCATATCAATCTTATGAGAAGTTATAGATAACATACTTGAATCTCCTAGGATAGTATGAAGTTATTCTCAGAGGCCTTCTTGCCAGTCAATTGTATAGTACAGAAGCCACATCTCAACCTGCAAAGTCAATGAGGGGAGAAAATATATCTTCATTCTTATTACTAGCTCTTGTTTGCTTAGTACACATAGTAGGAGCTACATAAATATCTGTGCAATGAACAAATAAATAATGTAACCCCCCAAATTAAATTTTAAATTTAGAAAGCATTTATATTAATTTCTCTCAATTAAATTCTAGAATCCATTTGGTAAATTGTGAATTTTCAATTCTGATATTCCAAAAACTGGGAATCATGTTTGAAATTACATCTACTTTCCTTACTTCTAATTTCTGGGTGGAGAGTGTACACAGAAAGTTCTTGATAAATATTTGTAAAATGATTAATATAATCATTCAAATTCAATCTTAAATTTGCACAATTTATGTTTTAATTCATGTGAGTTCAATTCCAAAGTCTTTTTGCTTAAATTGTGGATATGCAGTTTGGATATTGCAGAAACTTTGCCTTTTGAGTGGGATATATAGTTTCCAAATTATCTTTTTAAATTATATTTTCAATTTGTACTCATGTCAAGTAATAGTTTTATGCCAAGGCTTATTTGATACATATCGCTGCCTTTCCAGTATAATCAACAATCGACTCTGGAAAATAGAAAGTTAAGAATGGTATAAAATAGAAACATGCTGAATTTATGAAAATCTCATCAATCACAGATTTTGCAGTACACACACAATATAATGTTGTGTATTGACATATATTTTGAGACCTTGTTAAAACAAAGTGCAAATAAATTTTAATGACAAAAATTAAGGAAATGCACTTTGTTGTACTCACTGATTGATTTATTCCTTTATGCATAGTTCTGGAAATTGTCTTCTTTCATCCCTCTTCACAGCTTCTGCCTTAGTTGAAGTACCCTTGTCTAGATTACATCAGCAACCTAATAAATAGGTCATCTCCTCCAGTGTTATCTGCCAAGAATACACAATCTGTACTCTAGCCAGAGTGGTCGTTCTAAAGCATACATTAAATCTTTTGACTCCCCTATTTGTGCCATTCTAAATGGCTTTCAGGGGAAAAAATCTAAATCTTTAATTTGTAATGGAAAGTCATTAATGATTTGGCTTCTATTTATCACTCCAACCTCATCTTATTATAGTCCTGCCATATATACAACCCCATCAATATTCCCTGTTCATATTAAATATATCACCCAAGTCTTTGAGTAGCATGTGCTTTTTCATGCATCTGCGCTTTGGCTGGCATGCATTGTTCCTTCTGTTTGGAACACTTCATGTTTTCCTTACCCTTTTCTGATCTACAGTCATTTACCCTCCAAGATGCATCAGAAACATAATCACTAAGGTTTCACAGTGGCCCCAAGACTGTCTTTACTTGCTTCTATTTCATTTTCTGATTGTACTCTCTACTCATAAGGTTATTAAACACTTTAAACATAGCTAGTGATACAGGCATACAGTGTGTAATAATAATAATTAAAAATAAAAAAAATTTAAAAATATGGCTAGTGAGACAGAGGAACAGAGCTTTCAATTTTGCTTAAGTTTTATAAATTTAAATTGAAATAGATACATATGGATAGGGGTTACTCTATTGGACAAAACAGAATTAGAAGAAAGATTTAATTTCCTACTTATGCTACCTACTTAGATGTGTCATCTTGGGTAAGTCACGTAAGTACTCTGACTACCACTTACCTCAATGATAAAGTGTACATTTTAATATTAATATCTTTCATAAAGTTTAGAGGAATGTTAAAGTGGATGACATCTGTGAAAACACATAACTAATGGCAATTGATTATGGAAATGCTATCATAATGACTAAAAAGTATATAAAGCTGACATTAACATTTAAAAAATATGTAAATAACCATATTTTCAAGTGACTTAGCTTTATTATTTCTGTCATTTCATATGTTTTCCTCTTTTTTGTGGTTCACATAAGGAAAATCATGTAATATTCAATTTAAAGGTGTTCTTCAATTTTCTTCAGTGTAAAATATTCTGTTGAAAATATTAAATTGTGTTTAATAACTGTTGGGCATGTGATATCTCTTAAATGAAATTATTTTTTAAAAAAGATTTTTAGCATATTAAATTTGGTAACTCGGAAACATATTTCTGAAATCTTTCTGCAGATAATGTCTGGAACACAATAAAGTAGGGCACTACTTTTCTGTGTGAATTGTGAATTGCTACTGGAAAGTTGATAGCTATATTAAAGTTGTTTTAAAATTTTGATTTTCCTATATTATTGATAATCTTATGAAGTCACAATAATTTGAAAGTCATGAATACTTATATTATAATTTGAATACACTTATAATTAATAGAAGGAACAATTTAGACAAATCTGTTCATTCAGGTAAGAGATTGTAGTAGGTGGGACTCCTTAGTTAAGTGAGAACTGCATGTGAAGGCTTGATTTTTACAATTTAGGAGGTTTACCTTTTTGCCTCCTTTTTTTTTTTTTGGAGACAGACTCTCGCTCTGTCACCCTGGCTGCAGTGCAGTGGTGTGATCATAGTTCATTGCAACCTCCAACTCCTGGGCTCAAGTGATCCTCCTATCTCAGCTTCCTAGTAGCTGAGACTACAGGTGCACACCACCAAGCCCAGTTAATTTTTCTATTTTTTTTTATCAGATGGGGTCTCGATCTTGCTCAGGCTGGTTTTGAACTCCTGACCTCAAATGATCCTCCCACCTCGGCCTCCCAGAATGTTAGGATTACAGGTGTGAGCCACCATGCTTGGCCCACTATTTTTTTTTTATATTCAACATGGTAGAATTCTTTTTTATTTATAATAATGACAGGTACAAGTTAAGGTTTACTCCATTAACAAAAGAAAGGATTTTCAGTTAGATATAATTATTCAGTGGTAAAGTTTAGAGTGATTATTTCATAATGTTAATACATAATAAAAAAACCAAACTGGGATTTTTAATCAATTTACTTAGATGTATACATTATTACCTATCAAAATAAGATCAGTTACCATTTTCATTTTCTGGCCATGAGGAAGTAATTGATACCAGATAATTTGACAAAATGTATTGAAAAAAACTACTTTTAGAAATTGCAAAACAGCAAAATGGGACTAATTTTTAAAATTAAAAATTAAAATTAAAAATTGAAGAAAGTCCTATGCCAGTCCATGTTTTCTACCTGACAGCACTTTATAGACCAAAAGACAGGAAGAGTACAACAGACGTTTTTGTGTTTTGTGTTATTTTTTTTTTTCCTTTGGTGCAGGGAGAAGGTGGTGAAGAGTGACTGGAGGCAGTTGGTATGTTCAGATAAGGGTAGCACAAAGGCAGAGAGGAGACACCTACATAAAGATGAAAAAGAAATATCTCTGAAGGTACCTTTGAGTCATTGGCTGAATTTGCCCTTGTTGATATTGAGAGTGAGATTTCACAGTGACAGTCAAAGAACAACTATCAAGGAGCAATGAATTGGAGAACACACAGAAGTTCTGGGAGGTGTTGGAGCCTCAATTAGCCACAGTGAAGAGACATTGTTGAAAACCTGAGTATAGCTAAAGTAGTCTTAGAGTAACAACCATGTTTTCTGTACTCTAAAAAGTTTAAAAAAGAATACCTGAATGATTCAAGTTGATGCACAAGTAACTACCTGAAAATATTTTTAAAAAGACGACTAAGTAAACACAAACACAAAATGTTCAGCGTACAATAAAAACATTAGTGGTTATTCAAAGTAGCAAGGAAGTATGACATACAACTATAAGAAAAACCAATCAATAGAAACAGAACCCAAAATAAGAGATGATAGAATTATCAGTCAAGAACTTTAAAACATGTATTATATAAAGATGTTCAAGAATTTAAAGGAAAGTACAAACATAGTGAGTATAGAAATAGAAGATATTAAAAATGGAAACATGCAATTTCAAGATCTCAAAAACAATAGCTAAAACAAAACAAAACAAAAATCCTAGAGAGACTTAATATCAAATTGTACAACATAGAAGGAAAAAATTTTCAATTAAAAAGGGGGCAATGGAAACTTTCCAAACTGAAGTTCCAAAATTAAGGAGGAAAAAGGCAGGGAAAAACCACAAATTAAATGTAGATTCAGTCATTCTGGGGAAAAATAGTAAATGATTTAATATCATTGTATTGGAATCCTGTAAGAAGACTAGGAGCAAAACAGATATTTATATAAATAATTTTCAAAAATATTCCAGACTTAATGAAGAAAATCAACCCATAGACAAAATAGGTTCAATGAATAATACGCAAGGTAAACCTAAAGGAAAACACACAAAATCCATTAAAATAAAATTATTACATAAAATACCAAATAAAAAGATCTTAAAGTAGCCAGAAAAAAAGTGATACCATTACACGTAGGGCAACAAAGGAAAGAGTAACCAATAGAACTTAGCAAAAAACATCCAATAAGAAGGCAATAAAATGATAATTTTAAATTGCTTAGAGACAACAAAGAATTCAGTTAACACAGAATTATAAATAGTATGTTCTTGTATTAGTTACCTATTATTGATTATTATGAGTATATAGTAAGTAATGTTGATACTCAAGTGAGAAATCTATTAGAATGATTAAAATTATTTATTTGAACTGGCTCAAACTTCTACCATAGAGTACATGGTTTAGTTTTAAGAAAGTTATGATTTCCTAGTCATCTTTTTGTTATTGATTTCTAGTTTAATTCCATTGTGGATATCAGACACAAGATGAATGAGTTTAACCTTTCTTTTTTATTGTTTAAACATTTTTCTGCATTTATTGAGACACAATTCCATGTGTTTTTTCTAAATTTCAGAATATTATGGGGGTACATAAATTACTTTTGTACCATTTAAGTCAGTTATGAGTGCCCATCACCCAGGTAGAGTGCATTGTAACCATTAGGTGTAAATTTACCTGTTCTCTCCTCCCCTATCCCACCTGCTTGATTTCTGATGAATGCTATTTCCATATGTGCACATAAGTGTCGATCGATTAGTTCCAATTATATGGTGAGTACATGCGGTGTTTGTTTTTCCATTCTTCTGATATTTCACTTAGAAGAACGGTCTCCAGTTCCATCCAGGTTAATACAAGACGTATTAGTTCACCATTTTTTTTATGGCTGAGAAGTACTCCATGGTATACATATACCACATTTTATTAGTCCACTCATGTATTGATGGGCACTTGCATTGTTTCCACATCTTTGCTATTGTGAATTGTGCTGCTATAAACATTAGAGTGCAGATGTGTTTTTTATAGAATGTCTTTTTTTTCCTTTGGGTAAATAACCAGTAGTGGGATTGTTGGCTCAAATGATAGTTCTACTTTTAGTTCATTGAGGTATCTCCATACTACTTTCCATAGAGTTTGACTAGTTTGCAGTCCCACCAACAGTGTATAAGTGTTCTTTTCTCTCCGCATGCACACCAACATTCATTGTTGGGGACTTTTTGATAAAAGCCATTTTCACTGGAGTTAAGTGATATCTCATTGTGGTTTTTATTTGCATTTCCCTGATAATTAGAGATGTTGAGCGTTTTTCATATGTTTATGCTGGCCATTAGTCTATCTTCCTTTGAAAAGTTTCTGTTCATGTCTTTTGCCCACTTTTCAATGGGATTGTTTGATTTTTCTTCTTGCTGATTTGCTTGAGTTCCTTATAGATTCTAGTTATCAGCCCTTTATTGGACGTATAGCATGCATATATTTTCTCCCATTCTGTAGGTTGTCTATTTGCCCTAATGATTCTTTCCTTGGCTGTACAGAAAGTTTTTAATTTGAACAGGTCCCATTTATTTATTTTTGTTGTTGCTGTGGTTGCCCTTGGAGTCTTCATAAATTCTTTGCCTAGGATGATGTCTATAAGAGTTTTTCCAACATTTTCTTCTAGAATTCTTATGGTTTCATGCCATAGGTTTAAGTCTGTTATCCATCATGAGTTGATTTTTGTCAGTGGTGAGAGATGAGGTTCTGTTTCAGTCTTCTACATGTGGCTATCCAATTTTCCTAGCACCATTTATTGAATAGGAATTCTTTCCCTGCCCCCCAGTGTATGTTTTTGTTTACTTTGTCAAAGATCAGATGGCAATATGAGGATGGTTTATATCTGGGTTCTATGTTCTGATCCATTGGTCTAGGTCTCTGTTCTTGTGCCAGCACCATGCTGTTTTGGTTACTATAGCCTTGTAGTATAGCTTGAGTCTGTTAAATTGATGCCTTCCAATTTGTTCTTTTTGCTTAAGGTTACTTTGGCTATTCGAGGTCTTTTTCGTTCCATATGAAGTATAGAGTTATTTTTTCTAGATCTGTGAAAAATGATGTTGGTAATTTAATAGGGATTGCATTGAATATGTAGATTACTTTGGGTGGTATAGATATTTTAACAATGTTGATTCTGCTGATCTATGAGCATGGTATGTTTTCCCATCTGTTTATGTCCTCTGCTATTTCCTTCCTCAGTGTTTCATAGTTTGCACTGTAGAAGTCTTTCACCTCCTTAGTTAATATATTCCTAGGTATTTTATTTTATTTGCTGCTATTGTGAGAGGTATTGAGTCTTTGGTTTGGTTCTCAGCTTGACTGTTGTGTATGGGAATGTTACTGATTTGTGTATATTGATTTTGTAACCTGAGACTTTGATGAATTCATAAATAGAAGTAAAAACAAAGACCATATGATCCTCTCAATAGATGCAGAAAAAGCATTTGACAAAATTCAGCACCATTTTATGATAAGAATGCTTAATAAAATAGGCATAGACAGGACTTACCTCAAAATGATAAAAGCCACATACAACAAACCCACAGCCAACAACATACTGAATGGGAAAATTTGAAAGCATTCCTGCTTAGAACTGGAACCAGATGTGGTTGCCCACTGTCTCCACTTTTGTTCAACATAGTGCTGGAAGTCATAGCCACAGCAATCAGGCAAGAGAAGGAAATCAAGGGTATCCAAATGGGGAAAGAAGAGATCAAACTATCACTCTTTGCTGACGATATGATCTTATATCTAGAAAACCCCAAAAACTCTGCCAAGACACTCCTGGAATTGATAAATAAATTTAGCTAATAACCAGAATCTATGAAGAACTCAAGCGAATCAGCAAGATAACATCAAACAACCCCATTAAAAAGTGGGCAAAAGACATGAACAGAAAGTTTTCAAAAAAAGAGACTAATGGCCAATAAGCATATAAGAAAATCCTCGACATCTCTAATCATCAGGGAAATGTAGATCAAATGAGATATCACTTAAATCCAGTGAAAATGGCTTTATCAAAAAGTCCAAAAACAATGAACGTTGGTGTGGATGTGGAGAGAAAGGAATATTTACACACTGTCGGTGGGACTGCAAACTAGTCAACCTCTATGGAAAGTAGTATGGAGATACCTCAAAGAACTGAAAGTAAATTTACCATCTAATCCAGCAATCCACTACTGGGTATTTACCCAAAGGAAAAAAAGACATTCTATAAAAAAGACACCTGCACTCGAGTGTTTATAACAGCACAATTCACAATTGCAAAGATGTGGAAACAACACAAGTGCCCACTGATACATGAATAGATTAATAAAATGTGATATGTGTACACCATGGAGTACTTCTCAGCCATAAAAAAAATGGTAAACTAATGCCTTTTTTAACAACCTGGATGGAACTAGAGACCATCCTTTTAAGCGAATTATTAGAAGAATGGAAAAACAAAAACCACATGAACTCACTATTAAATTGGAACTAATAGATCAACACTCATGTGCAAATATCATAGTAAAATTCAAAGGAAATCATGCAGGTGGGTGGGGGGCTAAGGGGATGGGAAAATTCACACCTATCAGGTACAATACACACTATCTTGGTGATGGACACACTTATAACTTTGACTCAATCTGTACAAAAGTAATTCATGTAACCAAAATGTTTGTACCCCTTCAATATTCTGAAATAATAACAAAAGAACTATATTACAATCATGTTAAACATGTCTTCACAACAGCAGTTTCAATTTAAAAGATCATATAGAAATAAGGAGAAAAATATGAAAATTGCTTTTAAATTTTAGCAAAATAGCGTGCCCAGTATTTTTTACAGAATTCAGCCTAAATCCAGAAAGAAATGCATTTATCAGTTTAAGAGCAATAAGTGAAAACTCAACTTGGGTTCAAAAGGAAGATATCTGAAGTGACTTCACTGTTTTGGTTCTAATTCATTATTTTGAGTCCAGGGAATTATAAAGATTGACTTAAAGAAAATGAAAAGCTATTGCTTAGTCTCTGATGATTAGGAAAAAAAAGGAAAGACAATCCCACTTGTTTGAAAGATTTGTGATTTCTGTAACATCTCTGTAGAAATAATCTCCTCACAAAATATCTGTACGGGTTTTGCTTTTGTTAAACAAATTATGGTTGATAACAAATATAATACCATTGCTTTCCATATTTAAAATAAAAGGAAATAGTATTTTTTTCCTAAAACTTTCATTTCATACTGAGTAAAAAGCAAAATATAAAACTTCACAACAGATGACGTTTTAGATATTCTATCAGTCTAAATGGTCTTAAAATTTTGCACATCAAAATGTCAAAGAGAAGACATGTGTCAGGGGCCTGGTGATGAAAAACTAGTAAAAAAATAAATAAAAGAAAGAGAAGACACAGATGTTTAATAGTTTTCACCATATTCTTTCCATTCTATTAAAGTGCAATGAAAATGCGGATAGATTCAGTAGAAGCAAGATTTCTCATAAATGGAATACAAGGTAGCCTTATTACTAACATTCTTTTCCAAGAGAAATTCCTGGAAAATATTAGATGTCAACACATAGGAAAGCCTTTTGTGTTTCTGAGACAGGTCATGCTGATAAGTCTTCGCAATTGAGAAAATAATGTGGGTAAAACTATAGAAAATTATTCTATCTGACTTGCAGTCTGTGGTGCAATTAGATCAAGCTTTAACATGTCAAACATTGTATTATCCATAAAAGGACCACATCAATAATATTTTTATTGTGAATATTCAAAATACACATAGTAGAGACAAAAGTTATTTGACTGTTTTCTTTAATTGAATGAGGAAATATATATATATAATTATAGGAAGATGGCACATTTTGAGTAGCAGCTATAGAAATGATTTCAAACAAACAAAAAATAAAACCTGTATTATGCCCACGGCATAAAACACAAACATGTGTAAAGGGAATAGAAGTTGCACACTGCTCTGCAACTTAGCATGTCTCTCTCTTTTTTTTTTTATTTCTCCTACCTGTTTAACTATTCCAACTCAGTAACATACAGGGTTTCTTTTTCTTATAATTTTTGTTTCTGTAATGATGTTACTCAAAAATTTGTACTCAGCTTCCTCTCCTTCCACACATCCATTATTTATGCTCTTAGTGATAATTACAATGTTAGATAGATAAGCATATAGACAGATAATAGATAGGAAGAGATAGATACTTAGATATTCTAAAAATATGTATTAACTATGGATTTGCATTTATAATTATCTCCAAGGAAGATCCTCAAGGTAACACAAATTGAAGAAAAAATATTCACTACTATTGTGTTTTATATGGCAAAAACTCTAAATGTATCATTCAGTTATTATTCATGTATATATTGATTGCTCTTATACCTTTTGTTCAAAAAATCCATACGAATACAAAGATGTTTTAGAGATAAGTGATACAAAAATTTTAAAATAAAAAGTAATATTTTGTACATTTTCATTGAGTTCATGGTCATATCTTGAATTATTAGGAAAAAATGTCCTGAGAGTAAAATGAGAATCATTTTGCACTTTTTTTGAAATATAGGCAAATTCAACTTATGTTAAAAATGGAGTAAATAAATAGACAAAAATAATCCTGAACTTGAACTTATTTTTAGAAAGTTTATTGCTATCAGGGGAAACAAAATTATCATTTTTTTTAAAGCACTGAATAAAAGAGTAGATTAAGTCAACCTATTATGGAAATAATGATGAGGCCCACTGATTTCTCCTCTTTCATTTATAAGTTTATTACAGAAAAATATTAAAAATTGAAAACACAAGATATAAATGACACTGTGTGAGAATTTTCCTTTTGTTATTTTTTTGTACATGATCCAAAGAGGGCAACATTAAAAGTCATTTATAATTTTAATTAATTCATTCATTTATAATTATTATATATTTGACAACTATACATCATCAAGAACATGTTATCATACACTAAGAAAACAATGCTATTTGTGGCATATGGTATTTAATGATAAATAAAAAGTAAATTCATAGTAAATCTTTGTCTTTTGATAATAACATCTACCCTCCAAAAAAATACCATCTTTAAAGTGTTAAAACAACCAATAGGAATGATACTTTCAATTTTTTGAGAACCAGACAGACATAAAAGGTCTTGCAGTGAGTACAATTGAGTCAAACATGAGATAAATTTTCATTGCTGCTGGGAAAATATAAATTATTATTTTACAGTAATCAGATGAATTATAAAGTATATTAGATTCTGGAAGCATTTAAAGGCTGTTTTAGGTGTTCTAACTATGTTTTGATTAACTTTTTATTCATTAAATTATTTATTAAATTTTAATTACCTACAAGGCTGTGAACCATAGAAAGAAACCACCACAATGTATAGAGAGTTGCCAAATTAAAATAAAACATAGGAGGCAGTGTTTGCTAAAATTATAAAACAAAAAGCTTTTCATATGCTAAAAATACCTTTCCAACGTCTCAAGAACGAAATATGAAAGGAACAATGGTAATATAAACCTTATTAAATCAGAATCTATTATTTGAGATTATTTTCCTGTTATATTTTGTCTTTGAAAACCAAATACTCATATTAAGAAATAGTCAGCCAAGCACGGTGGCTAATGCCTATCATCCTAGCACTTTGGGAGGCCAAGGTGGGTTGTTCACTTGAGGCCAGGCAACCAACCTGAGCAAGAGTGAGACCCCGTCTCTACAAAAAATAGCAAAAGTAGCCAGGCGTGGTGGCATGCTCCTGTAGTCCCAACTACCTAGGAGGGTGAGGCAGGAGGATCGCTTGAGCCCAGGAGTTTGAGGTTGTAGTGAGCTATGATGATGCCACTGAACTCTAGCCCTTGACAGAGTAAGACCCTGTCTCAAAAAAAAAAAAAAAAATATATATATATAGTCACGGGAGAAAGAAAACCATTCTCAATTCTTTGCGGCATCTTTGAAAGACCTCAGGCAGCCATTAGCTACCTAAAAGAAGAAAACCAAACTGAGTTCATGGAGGCAGTAGCCCCATTATTGACTATTTTGAGACAATATCGTTGTTTAAAGAGCCAGCTCTGAGATAGATCAAACAAAGCAATAACAGTCTCCTAGTAAAGCTGTGCTGTTGAGGGGACTTGCACTCCAGCTATTAGACCTATTAGCTGCTCTATCCAGCCTCTAAGAGCCCTGTGCTTAACTATGTCACACACAGCTCATAGTTAAAAGAAGGGAAAGCCCTCTGCTTCCCCTCAAACCATTTCAATAAAACAGAAAAGCTTGGCATTTAATCAGGCAAACTTAGTTGGTGAGACTTTCAGAAATATGACCTAAATTATATCACACAAACCCCATAAACTGAGATTAAATTGAAGCTTATAATAATGAATACTTTTAAAAATATAAAATACAAAATATTAGTAGCTTCATTTATTGAGTTTCTGGCATTGTCCTAGATACATTATATCTATTACATCATTTAAACAACATATGAATTATGAAAGTAAGCATTTTTATCTCCATTTTTACCAATGAAGAAATTGATGCTCTGAAGCACTCCATGTCTTGAATTATTCATAGGTAAATTTGGCTCCAATAGTTTTTCTACTTAACATACACAAACTTTCACCATAAGAAAGATTCAGGAGGGAGATATTTAAATGGAATTGAAATAAATTAAGAGATGTTGCAATAAATCTCCTAGGCAGGGGAGAGTTGAGACTTTATCATGGAGCCTAGATTTTATTTAATATTTCCTCTCATTGTTTGGACACTTTGCAAAACACAATATTGTCTCTTCCAACCAATGATTAAATTGAATGTGGAAATACTAGCCTTTGGGTAGTAGACTTTAAATAGAGGTAAAAAGACTGTAAATAAAGATAAAAAAGTTCATCTGCATACTACAGATTATTCAATTTTTAATAGAATATAAAATTCCTGAAGACAGCAATAATATCTTTTTTTATTTGTGGCCTTCATAATCCCTATTCTAGTATCATAGAATAGAAGATCCTTAGTAGTTGTTTTAAATGATCTTTTTTATTATTTTGGGAATCCTAAAGAAAGAAGTTGGATATAATCCTAAGTGGCTTTGGAGGAGCCATCAGAATGCATATATTATCTTGGTAGCCTGCTCTCTATGAAAACATTTTATAGAGGAAGATAATATATTTTAGTGCCTCAGAAGACTGTCTTCCATATCTGACTCCCTTTGTTAGAAGTCTAGCTCTAGCCTTACCACATCTAAACCAGTTACATAGACTCTCAGTCTCTCTTTTGACATGTGTAAAATGGAGATAATCACCAAATCTCTATGTAAAGAGTTGATGTGATTGTTAAATTATGCATATAATTCACTAGACATACTGCTTAGCATACAGTAATAACTCAGCAATGGTTCATCATTATGTCACCCTCATCATCAAGAATATTCTAGAATTTTTCAACTGAGTGTGCCATATTTTCTTTTGATGTATTAACAAATTACCACAAATTTAGTGGCTAAATACAACACAAATTTATCATAGAGCTCTGGAGGTCAGATGGGCAAGTTTTACTGGTCTAGATCTAATTGTTAACAGAGCTGCATTCCTTCTGTAGTCTCTAGCAGAGAATCAGTTCTCTTGTATTTTCCTGCTTCTGGAAGCCACCTGCATTTCTTGGCTCATGATCCGTTCTTCCATCTTCAAAACCGGAAGCATTATATCTTCAACTCTCTCTCTAACTCTGACCCTCATGTATCTCTCTTTTATTTACAAGGACTTTTGTGATTATATTGGGCTCACTTAGATAATGCAAGTGAATTTTCTCACTTCAATATTTCTAGTTAATCATACCTGCAAAATCCCTTTTCAAATGTATGTTTTAGGAGATTAGAAAGTGGATATCTTAAGGGGATGGGGGGGCCTACCATAGGGCCCATAGTGGATTCAATGTTGGCTTTATTTCCTTCAATAAATTTAGCATAAGACATATATAAAAGTGATAATTAGATATATTAAGTTCATTACTTTAATCAACTAATCATAAAAACTATTTTGGTATATTTTAAATAGTTTACCAGGATCTATTTAGGATATTTTACTTAAGTAAAGAATATTTGGTACAACATATAAACTATTTTAAAATTTTAGAATTTATAGTTTCCCTAAAGCAACACAACTGCTGGAGGTAGGCAGAGATTGATTAAGTGTACAAGCATAAACTCTAAATGACATCTCATTGATATTCACTTAATTCTTCCTGTATCCAAGAGATGTCTCTGTGAGTACTACTCCATTATTCAACAGGGTAAAATACTTTGTGAATGCCATCAAAATCAATTACTGTTCGTCCATTTTGGGGGGGGGCCAATGAAGCAGAGAATTAACTTCCAACTAATTTCCAAAGTCATTTATGAGCTGATGGTTAAATCATTTACTGCTACAGGCACCAGACCTGTGGAGCACTTGCAAAAATGTTAGTTGTAGAGTGTAAGAAATGTATCAGTTGTATAATGACAGTATTTAAAACTTATTTGCTTATTTATTTTAAGCTATCAAAAGCTCCTGAGGTTCAGCATGTTTAAATTTAAATTTTATTATTAATTAAGACTCTAAAGCCAATGAAAGATTCCTATGTTCTCTAAAACAAACCAAAGTATTCCAGTCATTTGGTTAAATCATTGCAAATTTACATTAATGTTAAACGATAATGTTAAAATCTGAATCCTGATTAATATTACTTTAATTTCTTTGATAATAAGCATGAAACACTCCTACAAATTTTGGCTTCTACAGATGATGAATTATAGTACAGGAATCAGTTGCTTAAGACAGAGAAAAATACACTTCAAAATGAGTTCCTCACCTAGTTACTTTTTAAGTTCTAAGATATTGAAGAAAATCATATAAACATATTAATTGAAGTTCTACTTTGGTAAATTATTTTATGGATTTTACCATTTGTTTTGAATTTTTAAATATTAAAAGGAAACATCTAGTACTTTCCCATCTGACGTAGAAAGAACTTGGAATTCATTACTTCTATTTTCCCAAGAAAAAGCAGAAGAAACTGAAAAATCAACAACTTCTTTTAGATTCCTCAGAGATTTGAGCTCACAGGTAAACTTGAACCTTCAAAGCTGGAGAGACAGACAGGTTTATATGGAAAATCATAACTTACCAGGAGCAAAAGCCCAGGGGCTGAAGAGCATAGCTGGAGCCAATGTTGGCAAGAAAACTTTAAATTGTAATTGACAAGTGGATGGAGGCATAGCGTAGAAAATTAAAACCTGTGAAGGGGCCCAGTCTTAGTGAGTACCTCACAGTTTCAAGAGTTTTATCTCTAGGAGTCATACCAGGTTCTCACAGTAGAAATGTAAGAAAAATCTTCTTGTGCCTCTGGCAGGGGAGGTGAATGGTAACCATTTTGAAACAAACCCACAGCTCTCTGTTCTACTTAAGAAGGCATAACTCAAATGAAATTATTTTTCCAGAGCCAACCATCTGGGTTTTTCTAGAGACTAACTGATTTGGGAGAAGGGAAATACCCACCTCAGTCTCACTAAAAGACTGAGTATCTAATCATCTGACGGTAGAATGATTCCCCTCATCCCATACCTTACCACCACATTAATAGGGGTCCTATATAATAACAGGGATTTACATCTAAGAAAAACTAAAAGCCTCATATCCTTTTTAACTATTTAAAGAGTCTTTAGAAAAATAAAATGACAAGCAGATTCAAAAGCAGGGACACTAGGGGAAATTTTAGCCTCTGACACCATAGCTACAACAAACAGTAAACACAGCTTAATTTCTAGATGGATAAACATAAAATCTCATGCTAAAGTTCTGTTTATCTTAGGGCCTTTTATTGGATATATCATTTCCAACTCAACATAATTACAAGAATTGCTAAAAGACAAAGAATGGAGTGTGAAGAAACAAAGCAACATTAAATCCAGAATTAAATATGGCAGCAATTTGGAATTGGCAGACAAGACATTTATATTTAAGATTAATATTCTAAAGTATCTAATGGGAAAAAATAGACAAAATGGTTACTATAATCAAAGAGATGAAAACTCTAAGAAATAATCACAAAGAAATGCTAGAATTCAAAGTACTGTCATCAGAAATGAAAAATACATTTGATGGACTTACCACTAGACTGTACCTGATCAAGGAAAAGATCAGTGAGTTAGAAGATTTATCAATAAAAACTTCCAAAATTAAATGCAATGAGAAAAAAAAAACAAACAGAAAAGTGTGAGCAAAATGCCCAAGAACCAGGGACAAATCCATAAGATATAACACGTCTGTAATGCAAAGGAGAGTAAAGAAAGAAAAATAAGACATATTTGAAGTAATAATGACTGAGGATTTTGCAAAATTAACAGACATTGGAGCACAGATTCAGGGGTTTCTGAGAACATCAAGAAGAATAAATACCACAAAAATTATTCTTAGGCATATGATATTCAAACTGTAGAAAATCAAAGATAGAAAGAAAATATTGAAGGAAACCAGATGAAAAAATAAATCTTACCTACAGTAGAACAAGGATAAGAATTACATTGTACTTCTCTTCAGAAACTATGAAACCAAGAAGAGAGTGGAGTGAATATTTAAAATGTTAAAAGAAAAACCACTAGCCCAGAATTCTATATCAAGCACAATTATTCCTCAAAAGTGAAAGAGAAATAAAGACTTTCTTAGAGATAAAAAAAACTGAGGAAATTTGTTAACAGTAGATTTGCATTGTAAGGCAAGATAAAAGAATTTCTTTACAAAGAAGAAAAACTATTAATATATTGTTCAAAAACTCAGATCTGCATGAAGAAAGAAACAATGTTAGAAAAGGAATACATAAGGGTAAGATAGAATGTTTTATATTTTCTTATTTTTAATTGATCTATCACATAACACTTCATTCAAAGTAACAATTGCCAAAATTGAAGCAGCAATAAAAAATCTTAAAATAAAAAAAAGTCCCAGACCAGATGGGTTCACACCTGAATTCTACCAAACCTACAAAGAAGAACTGCTACCTATACTGCAGAAATTAGTCCACAACATTGAGAAGGATGGAATCCTCCCCAACTCATTCTACAAAGCCAGTATCACCTTGATACCAAGATGAGTAAAGGACACAACAACAACAAAAAAAACTACAGACCAATATCACTTGTGAATATAGATGCAAAAATTCTCCATAAAATCTTAGCAAACCAAATTCAACTGCACATCAAAAAAATGATTCATCATGACCAGGTGGGCTTCATCCCAGAGATGCAGGAATGGTTCAACACATGCAAATCTATAAAAGTAATCCACCATATAAATAAAAGCAAGAACAAAGACCACATGAGCCTGTCAATAGATGCAGAAAAGGCATTTGACAAAATTCAGCACCCTTTTACAATAAGAACTCTTAATAAAATAGGAATAGATGGCTCACACCTCGAAATTATTAAAGCCATAAATGATAAACCCACAGCCAACATCATACTGAATGGGGAAAAATTGAAAGCATTCCTGCTTAGAACTGGAACCAGACAAGGTTACCCACTATCTCCACTTCTATTCAACATAGTGCTGGAAGTCCTTGCCAGAGCAATCAGACAAGAGCGAGGAATCAGGGGTGTCCAAATGGGGGCAGAAGAGATCAAACTTTCATTCTTTGCTAACGATATGATATTATATTTAGAAAAGCCCAAAGATTCCACCAGGAGACTACTGGAATTGATAAATGAATTCAGTAAAGTCTCAGGATACAAAATCAGTGCACACAAATCAGTAGCTTTCATATATGGCAATAACAGTCAAGCTGAGAATGATATCAAAGACACAATACCTTTCATAATAGCATCAAGAAAATTAAGTATTTAGGAATATATTTAACTAAGGAGGTGAGAGAACTATATAGGGAGAACTACGAAACACCGAGAAGAGGAATTGCAGAGGATGTAAACAGATGGAAAACCCTACCATGCTCTTGGATCAGTAGAATCAATATTGTTAAAATGTCTATACTACCTAAAGTGATCTACAGAATCAATGCAATCCTTATCAAAATACCAACATCATTTTTTGCAGATCTAGAAAAAATAATTCTATGCTTCATATGGAACCAGAGAAGACCCCGTCTAGCCAAAGAGACTGAATAGTATTTAATTGTGTATATATACCACATGTTCT
The DNA here is from genome assembly GCA_023783475.1 of Daubentonia madagascariensis. Taxonomy (NCBI): domain Eukaryota; kingdom Metazoa; phylum Chordata; class Mammalia; order Primates; family Daubentoniidae; genus Daubentonia; species Daubentonia madagascariensis. The sequence continues at coordinate 32,788,758 of JAKFHU010001569.1, forward strand.
TTATCCATTTGTCCACTCATAGGCACTTAGATTGATTCTTTATCTTGGCTATTGTGAATAATGCTGCAAAAGACATGGGAGGGAAGATATCCCTTCAACATACCAACTCATTTCCTTTGGATATATACCCAGTACTTGGATTGCTGGATCATATGGTAGCTCTATTTTCAATTTTTTGAACCTCCCTACTGTTTTTCCTGAATGGCTGGACTAATTTACATCCTAACCAAGAGTGTACCAGCAATCCCTTTTCTGCACATCTTTGCCAACATTTATCTCTCTCTTTTTGATAATAATCATTCTAACAGGTGTGAAGTGCTATTGCATAGTGGTTTGAATTTGTATTTCCCTGATGATTAGTGATGTTGAACATTTTTTCATATACCTACTTGCCAGTTATGTCTACTTTTGAGAAATTTCTCTTCCAGTCCTTTGCTCATCTTTAAATTAGGTTTTTTTTTTTCTTGCTATTGAGTTATTTGAATTTCTTGTATGTTTTGGATATTAACCCTTTATCAGATGTACAGTTTGGAAATAGTTCCTCTCACTCTATGGATTATCTCATCAATCCGTTGATGTTTTCTTTGTTGTGTGGAAGCTTTTTAGTTTGATGTAATCCCATTTTCCTATTTTTGCTTTTGTTGCCTTTGCTTTGGTTTCCTATCCAAAAATGTCATGGACCATGCTCAGACCAATGTCATGGACCTTTTCCCCTGTTTTCCTCTAGTAGTTTTACAGTTTTAGTTCTTACATTTAAGTCTTTAATCCATTTGGAATTGATTTTTGTATATTGTGTCAGATAAGGGTCTAATTTTAGCATGTGGATATTTATTTATTTAAGAGACTGTTCGTTCCCCATTGTGTGTTCCTGTTATCTTTGTCAAAAATCAATTGACTGTAAATATGTGAATTTATTTCTGGGCTCCTTTTATTGTTCCGTTGGTCTATGTGTCTATTTTACACCAACATCATGCTATATTGATTACTATTGCTTTGTATTAACATTTGAGATAAGATAGTGGTAGTGTGATGCCTCCAGCAATCCAGCTCAAGATTCCTTTGTCTATTTGGGATCTTTTGTGGTTCTATACAAATATTAAGATTCTTATTTTCTGTTTCTCTGAAAAATATCATGGGAATTTTGACATTGAATTTTGTAGATTTCTTTGGGTAATATGGACTTTTTAATGATATTAATTCTTCTATTCATAAATACCAGTTATTTTTCCATTTATTTGTGCCTTCTTCAATTACTTTCATCAAGGTTTTATAACTTTTAGCATACAGTTCTTTCAACTCCTTAGTTAAATTTATTCTAAGCATTTTATTTTTTGTAGCTATTGTAAGTGGGATTGTTTTCTTGATTTATTTTCCAGATAGTTTGTTGTTAGTGTGTAAAAACGCTGCTGATTTTTGTATGTTGATCTTGTATTCTGCAACTGTCCTGATTTCATTTATTAGTGCTCACAGTTTTTGATGGACTCTTCGTGGTGTTCTACATATAAGAACATGTCATCTGAAACAGAGACAAATTTACTTTTTCCTTTTCAGTTTAGATGCCTTTTATTTTTTGTATTCTCACCAGGAAGAAGGTAAATTTAAAATTTTTCAATTAACAAAATTAAATACATTAGATTATGTTCATAATGCCACTTTGATGAAAGGAAAGTTTGAGTAGAGGCACAAATATTAGTAATATATGTGAGACATACAAAAGATAACAGAAATAAGAGCACATGTAGGGAAAATGTTTTTCCCTTTTTACATGAATTTAGGGCAAGTTAACACTAATAATGTCAAGATATTTGCTTTATTAAAAGCCATTATTCTTTACTTTGACTTGAAGAAATTTAAGATTGTGAATATATTTCATATTGGATGCACTTAGCCTGTTTTCAAGCAATATGTTATTAATATGGTTCTAATAATCACACAATGCTATTATTTCCATTCTTTAGAGTTTCCAGTTAAGAAGACATAGCTACAAGCTGCCTTACCTTTCTTATCTCTTGCTGCCCTGAGAAGTTTCAGTTAGGCTTCAAAAATAAGATATTATATCACTAAGAAGCAAGACCCTCTCACACTGTGTGATTGTCAAAAGAACATTCATTTTATTTGAAATGCTTCTCCTTTTTCAAAGCACAGAATATGCCTAAAGGACTTTTACATACTTTTTTAAGGTAAATTTTGGATGCAGCTTTTGTAAAATTTAATAATGCAGGGTACTTGGAATAGATGCATAAATCATATTCTGGAAATTCAAGTACTGAATGCCTCAGAGGATAAAAAGGGGGAAAAATAACCTAAAATTTGGCCATTTGAATGTGTGATTCTTGGTAATAATAAAAAGTCAGGTCTACTGAGCTATGTCTAATATAAAAATTCCTCCCCTTTTAAAAACTATTCCACATACATCACACCAGTAGTTTTACCATGATTATCAATAACATCAATGTTGTATTATATTAATGAAATAGTGAACAATATCAACCAAAGCAACATGTCCATCATTGGAATTTGATCATAAAGAAGTATTAGAATATATAAGTATTGTTATGTACACATATTTTATACACACACAGGGAATTATTGACTCATAGGGAACTGCTCATTTGCTCATATTATATTAAGTGCTTTTATTTGTGATTGGCTAAATGTGATGTGACATCTATTATAGTCTTTAATGGTCTATCAGTCCTTCTGAGACCCAATAATCTACACAACTCAGGTGTGTGAATAAGTCTACCATTTTGTTTCTGGAAAAAAAGGGTTTAGTCTGGCAAGGATTCTTATTCACCCAATATGCTCCCACTGCTGCGGCTGCCCCCGCTCCTACTTCTCCTCCTCCTCCTTCATCTCTCTCTTTCATTCCAGGTGAGCTGTTAAGCTTTCAAGGGATCAAGCCTGTCAGCTGGGCATACCTGTGTTAGATAAAAAATCTTGCTCAAGATGAAAATAACCTCCCTGCCCATATGTATGAGGGATCCAAGGCAGTTTCATATAGGCCAGAAGTTACTCTAAATTTGTCCTGTTTTTTCCATCGGCCTGTCCAAATGCTACCCCAGTGCTCCTTTACTCTGATCTGCAATGTTCCCTGACTTGCCCGCCACTGCTAATGATTTTCATTGTTTCTATCACAATTCTTATTTGCAATTCCTCTGTCCTATCTTTGTGTTCAATCCCCAGCCTGAACACTCAATACTGATTTCCAGTAACTCCAAGAGGGACAATTATTTTTCACTTTCATGGCCATAATTGATTATTTCTATAAGCACTAATCAAGTGAGAATTTGTTAACGTATTTTGTACAGATTTGCAGTCATAAATTTAAATCCAACATAGACTATCAATGTTTATCATTGTTGGTTATTAAAAACAGCCTACCTACAATTTAGGGTGGAATAGGAAAGATTTTACACAGAGCTTTAAGGACTTATCATCATTTCTGGAAAATAAGAACTTAAGGGCAAAATTAGCCTTTCTTCAGACCAAAGTTTCTGGTGAAAAATGCATTGTTGTGTCTATTATCAATATTATTGTGGAAAGGACAAATACAAATAGAATTGAGAAGTCATTATTTTTGGCCACACACAAAAATGAGACAGCGGGAGAGAGAGATGTGAAGGGCAATCAGAGGACAAAAGGTGTACATTTTAATGAGTGCCTATAATGTTCTAGCCACGTCCTAAGTTATTTACATTTGTTGTCTCATTTAATCTTCAAAACAATTTGATGGAGTCGATACTATTGTTAAAGGATAGTCTTAGAAGGCTTTTAACAAATCAATTATATAACTACATTCCTTCATAATTATTTAGAAATTTCCACAATCTTTTGATATAAATTCTTTAAACCATCTGGAATTTATTGTAGTTTGTTGTTATGTATATTTTAAAGAGAATAAGGAATATGCGGGTGTGAATATACAGTGTCAATTATCAGTTGTGCCCTTGAGTGCAGGACAAAAGTCAGAGATATCTACATATTTTCTATCATCACCTAATCATAGTTGAAACCTTGATGTTGCCCAAATTACCTAGAGTAAAGTACATAAAAGTAAAAGAAGATACATCATTATTTTATTATGGGTTTGGAAAAGTTCTCTCTGTTTTTTTTCTCTGAACGAATTTTCATTAAAATCTCCAACTATAGTCATGGACTTGCCTATTTCTTTATTAAGTTTTATAAATTTTATTTAATGCATTTTGAATGTCTTTTATTATGTACAAACGTATTTTGAAGTGATCTGTCTTCTTGACTCATCGACCATTGCATATTTATGAAGTATCTTCATTCTTTTGTCTGTGGATATCCACTTTTACCAACACCATTTGTTGAAGAGACTGCCCACATTGTGCAGCCTTGACAGCTTTATTAAAAATCATTTGGCCATATGCAAGGGCTTATATCAGGGAATTTTCTGTGTTTACTGAGATGATCATGTGATTTTTAACCCTCATGTATCACATTAATTGATTTTCATATGTTGAACCATCCTTGCATCCCGAGGATAAGAACCACTTGATCATGGTATATGAATGTTTTAGTGTTCTATTAAATTTGGTTTGCTAGTATTTTGTTCAGGATTTTTGTATCCATATCAGGGATATTCGTCTATAGTTGTTTTTTTTTTCTTGTGTCTTTGTCTGGTTTTGGTATCAGGGTAATTCTCGCCTCATAGAATGAGTTTAGAATTGTTCCTTCCTCTTCAATTCTTTGAAAGACTTTGAGGAAGACTGGAGATAACTCTCCTTTAAATATTTGGTACAGTTCTCCAGTGAAACCATCTGGCCCTGAACTTTTGTGTTGGTAAGTTTTTTTGATTACTGCTTTAATTTTCTCACTAATTATACATCTGTTAAGATTTTTTATTCTTCAATATTCCATCTTGGTAGGCTGTATTTTTTTAGGAATTTGTCTATTTCTTCTAAGTCATCTAATCTGTTGGTGTGTAATTTTCATATCAGTACTTTATAATCCCCTTAATTTCTCTAACATCTGTTTTAATATCTCCTTTTTATTCTAATTTTAGCTATTTGAGTCATCTTTTTTCTTTGTTAGTCTAGCTAAGAGTTTGTCATACTGTTAATCATTTAAAAAACCAACTCTTGCTCTCACTGATTTTTTCTTTTGTTTCGTTATTCTCTGTTTGTCTCTTCTCTAGTCATTATTATTTTCATCCTTTTGCTGACTTTAGGTTTAGCTGGCTCATCTTTCTTTAGTCCCTTGACGTATAAGTTTAGGTTGTTGACTTGAGATCTTTCTTATGTTTTAATGTAACCATTTACCACTATAAATTTCCCTCTTAGTATTGCTTTTGCTGCATCCCATAAGTTTTCCAATGCTTTATTTTCTCTTTAACTTGTCTCCAGATATTTTCTAAGTTCCTTTATTGTTTCTTCTTTGACCCATTGTTTGTTTAAGAGTACATTAAACAAACATTAAACAAACAATGTTTTTAAAGTATTTTTTAATTTCTACATATTCATGTATTTTCTTGCTTTCTTCTTCTATTGATTTCTAGTTTCATTCCATATTGGTCAGAGAGGATACTTTGTATGATTTTAGTCTTCTTAAATTGGTTAAGACTTGTTTTGTAGTCTAACATGTGGTCTGTCTTAAAGAATGTTTCATGTGCTCCTGAGAAAAATATGTATTCTTGTTGTGCAGAAGCTTTTATTTGTCTCATTTAATGTAATCTCATTTGTCTACTTTTGGTTTTGTTACCTGTGCTTTTGTGTTCTTATCCAAAAATTCCTTGCCCAGACCAATGTTATGAAGCATTTCCCCTATGTTTTCTTCTAGTAGTTTTATAGTATCTGGTCTTTCATGTTACATTCAGCAATTCCACTACTGGGTATTCATTCAAAGGTAATGAAATCATGATATCTAAGAAATATCTTCAATCTCTTATTTATTACAGCACTATTCACAATAGCCAAGATACAAAATTAAACAAAATGTCCATCAACAGACAAATGGATAAAGAAAAAATATTATATATGCACAATGAGATACTACTCTGCCATAAAAATGAATGAAATCCTGTCATTTGTAGTGACATGGATGAACCAAAAACATTTTGTTAAGTGAAATAAACCAGGCACAGAAAGACAAATACCACATGATCCCATTCATTTGTGGAATCTGAAAAAGCTGATCTCATAGAAGTACAGTGGTGATGAGAGAATAGGAAGAGTTAAGGGAGGGGAAATTGGGAACAGATTGGTCAAGAGGTACTGCATTATGTTTTGCAGCTAGATAGAAATAATTTCAGGTGTTCTATAGCAAACACTATTATAATGTATATTTCAAAATAACTATAAGAGAGGATTCTGAATGTTTTCATTATAAAGAAGTGATAAATATTATTGATGATGGATATGCTAAATATATTCATTTGATCATTATACAATGTATACATATATTGAAACATTGTACTGTACCCCACAAATATGTACAATTACAATGTGTCAGTTAAAAATAAAAAAATTGTGTATTTTTGCTGTTATTGGATGGATGTTCTGTATATGTCTGTTAGGTCCAATTGGCCTATGATGTTAGTCAAGTTTTCTGTTTCCTTATTAATCTTTAGTCTTGTTGTTCTGTTCATAACCGAAAATGGTGTGTTAGAGTCCCGTACTATTATTGTGTTGCTACCTATTTCTTCCTCAACCACACTTTTCAAGGATATTTTTGCTAGATGTGTAATTCTGGGTTGACATTTTTCTTTGTGCCCTTTACACATGTCATTCCTTATCTTTTGACTTCTATGGTTTCTAATGAAATGTTAGCTGACATTCTTGTCAGTATTCCTCTCTGAATAATGAATCTTATTTCTATAGCTGCTTTTAAGATTTTCTTCTTATCTTTGGCTTTCATCATTTGACTACAATATGCTTAAGTTTAATTTTTCTTTTTTATATATCACTTTGTGATTCCAGAGTTTTTGCACTAGATTGCTCTTTTTCTCCAATTTGAAAAACTTTTGGTCCTTGCTTCTGAAATATTTTTATCTGCTCCATTTTTTCCTTTTTGTCCTTCTGAATATTCAAACACTTATAAGTAATTTTATCAATAATTTTTCTTTATGTTTTTCAGATGGGATCATTATATTGATCTTCTTCAAATTGATCTTTTTTATACAGTGTCTGACCGTTCATTAAGCCTATTATGTGAATTATTTTTTAATTCTATAAGTTTCATTTGATTTGTATTTATAGTTTCCACTGCTTTGCTGAGATTTTCCATCTGTTCTCTTATTATGTTCTCTTTTAAGTCCTTAAACATATTTGTTATAGCATCGTTAAAGTCATATCTATTCACTCATTCTGTCTTCCTTATCTTTTGTGTCCTTAAGATGTGTCACTGCTGCTTTAAAGCCCTTCTTTGCTATTTCCTACATACAAATCATTTCAGGGAATGTGTGTGTGTGTGTGTGTTTCTGTACACATGTACACATACTGCTTTTTCATTGATCATGGGTCACATTTTTCTACTCATGTGCATGCTTATAACTTTATTGTATGCTGAATATTGTAAATGATACGTTTTAAATAAGCCTAGATTATGTTGTTCTATTAAAGAGTGCTAGATTTTTTCTCTGACAAGCAGTTAAAATACTGGCAGATCCTCTTGATTCTATCAGACTTGGGTTTTTTTAGTTAACATAGGATTACTTTTTTCCTTTTCTTTCTTTCTTTTTTTTTTTTTTGTACTAGTCCTAAGACCAGGACTTCTGGGATCTCAACTGAATGCCTGAGGTCCTCATTGAAGTCTCTCCACATTGGCTGGATCAACCTTGCAATGTTTACTTGGATTAACTGTTATTAACATTCATCTCTTACTGTACCTCTACTAGGCCCCACAGGGTCTCATTTTATGTATGCTCAACACTGGATTTTACCAAAGATCTACAAGAAATTTCTCCACAGACTTCTGAAGCCTACACATTATTTGTCTAGATTACTCCTTTCTTATATACCACCCTAAACATTCTGCTTCAGTAGCCCCATTCTCCAACCTGCCTCCACAGAAAATGTGATTTTTTTCTCTATGTTTGTTGTCCTCTTCTCTGGGCTGATGTTAATGAAGATATTCTAGACAAAAAGCCAAACCATGAGGCTCACCTGATATTGCCTTTTTCTTAAGGATTACTGACCTGCATTGTCTGGCCAGTGCCTAAAAATAGTTGTTTCTCATACTTTGTCCAGTTTTTCACTTGTTCACGGTGAATGCGGATGTCTAGTACCAAATAATACATCATAAGCAACAAAAACCACTTTTTAAACATAAGTACCTATAAGATATTTAAGAGCTGGGGCTTAATTTTCCCAGTTTTATCAGGCAGAGAGGGCAGTTTACTTACAAAATGATAGGAATGGTAAGGCAAATTTATGAAAGAACTGGCATTTACCCATCATCTAGAACTTTGTTGGGATGGAAGTGTAGCAATAGGGTACAATAACAGACAAAGTATATTCAACTGGGTAAGGCAAGTCTCTGCTCTCAGGATAAAAGGAATCACAAATCTAGACAGTGTTATTATCCTAGGCAGTGCCCAGACACTGAATAAATCAATCACTAATTAAACTCCAGAGTGGACACCAAGGCTTTATTTTACATACTCAAGCACATAATAAAAATCTATCTTGGGAACATCTTATGGGATCAAAGATATGAGTTTTGAACACAAGGAAGAATGCAGAAGCCCAGTGGTTAAAACCAGACAATTATATCCCTGGAGAACCTTAAAGGAGAAATCAGTAAACAATTGGTTCCCTAATTGAGATTTTTTTTTTAAGTCTTGGACTTAGATGCAATTGGGCTAGTTTGAGAACTAACTTAGGTAAGGACATGAGCATGCTTAATAGCTGTATAGAAACTGGGAGAGGAAGACTCTGGGGTAATGGTGTGATGAGCTGCTAAAAGGTCATTTTGAATTTATATTCCTTTAACAGTAAAGGAATTTTCTACATTCCTAATACCATAGGGGTGAATATTTACCTCGAAGATTCATTTAGTACACTTTTTTGTAATGCCTAGATATTGCTAGTCTCTTTCTTCTCCATTTGGCAGTGTCTCCATAGTTAAGCCTCCTGTGATAATCAAGCCCAGATACATGTACCTATGTGGCCATGGATGCTTTATGCAAACTCTTTGTAAATCTTAGTTTCCAAATGTGTTCAATAGAGATAATTATAGCTCCTGCATACAGAGGTTTAGTTAAATATAACTAAGAATATATTTACAGTGTCTGATTCATAGTAAGCCCTATATAAATATTAACTATGTCTAGTAGTTTAAATATATGCCAAAAGTGAAAAGAAATTCTTTCCTTATATTGTGTACTTGTAAAATAATTATTTTCTACACTAAAATAATTTAATTTCTTCTCACTTTAATAAATCTCAGAGAATATTTTGATATCAATCTAGAGAGTAATCATGTGATAAACCTAAATTAAGTTATTATATTAACATAGTGATAAGTTGGCAGGAGAAAATATCAGTACATCTTAATTCCATTTATTCACATGTGCCTTCTCTAAGTCCTATGCATAGAAGTAAATATATGATTTTAACAGGAAGAGCATGGTATTAAAGTATCACAATTCTGACATAAATAAATTTATCCACTGGAAAACTTTACTCCAAGAAAAATTTTTAAATGATATTTACTAATTTTTGCCTGGAATGATATAGCATCAAATAGGAGCTTTTAAAAAATGAGATAAAATATTAATCCTTATATACTGAAAAAGTGAAAGAAAAACTAAGTAATCACACTTTGTGATAGTTTAATCTGAGAAAAAACTACTAGAAAAAATACTCTTTCAAATAATTTTTTATTTTCTTAGAAATCAGGAACTCTTCTAAACTTTCTAAGAAATTGTTATTTTAATAACAGGAGTAAAGTAACAGGAGTATCAGTAAAAAGAATCTTTAGTAAAAGAATCTTTAGTAAAAAGAATTGTCAGCAGTGCACTATATATCTGTATTTGCAATGGTATGATAAACTTTTTATACTTTATATTCTAACTTTCTGATTAATTATTTAAATATACATTTGTATTTAAAAGTGCATTTTCATTAGGGAAAATAATTTTAAATAAAAAAGATGTTACCAAAGGCCTTAAAATGCTAGATATATTAATAAACTAATTTACCTCAGTAATTAAGGTAACTAGATAAAATGTCAATAAGAAATACTTAGCAGCAAATATAAAAAAAACCTTTCTCTAGTTTAATATCCACATTTTCTGTAAGATTCATTAAATTTAAAAGAAATTAAATCATTCCAGGGTGGGAATGATTATTTTACAAAGTGAACAACATGAGAAAAATGTTTCTTTCCACTTTTGGTTCTACTGCAGATCAGAGCCCATAATTGACAGTGTAAGGTAGCTATTTTCACTCTGAGTGTGGACAGGTGAATAAATATCCAACTGAGAATTTTTTTCTTGACTCCCTGCATTTTCTTGAATAAAGCTAATAATAATAGTATTAGCCTAACACTCTGGTATAGGAAAGAATATAATGAAAATAAGCTGTTTAGTTGCCATATTTATATTTATAAAATAGTACAAATGTCAACTATAAGAGAAAGTTTATTTTATTGTCAAGAGTCTAACTGTTAAATCAATTGCATCAATAAAATACATATCTATGGTAGTACCCAGTTATTAAGTATTTATATACACATTCACTCAGACAGTTTACTTTTAGAACCTCTCCAAAAATAGTGGCATAATCACTGTTTCTTCTTTACCAAGCTATTTGAACTTAACTATCTTTAATTAAAAAATAAAAACGTGGATCATAAATAAGATATGAAATTCCATTAGCACATAACAAATCTTGACTCTTGACACTGTAAATTTTCTTCTATAATATCCCAGTGAAATTAACAAAAAAGAAATCATTCAATACCTAGCTGCAGAAAACAAGTTTATCTCTCACAAACACTTTAGAAATATACTGGCAGATTTATATATTATATAAGATACAACCAGATGATGTATTTTATCATTTTTTCTTTCTTAGAGATTTTTGTTTGGTTTATAGCTGCTATGTACTTAGAATTCAATTGGAATTGACATAAAATTGGTAAACCTATACTATGCATTTACAATAATTTAGGCATTCATACGCAGGATTGGGTTGCTTGACGAATCCCAGAGACTATGTTAGGGGATATGGTGTTGAAGAAATCAAAGTAATGTCCTGCTTTTGTTTGCCTTTTTAGTTGCTGATACAGAAAGAACAAAAATGGAGGAGGGGGGAAGCCTGCAAATCATAGTGTATGAACATGAGTTGAAATAGAGGTAACAAAAAAATAACTTATTTTAGGTAGGATTGTTAGACAAGGACTATCTGAGATGTTAACATGAAATTGAAACCTAAATAGAGTTAAACATGTTACACAGAGGGAGCAAAATAACATTCCGGTGGGAAGAAAAACCATTTTCAGAAACATCAACAGAGGACAGAAGATGGCTGTTTGTTAAACTGAAAGGTGGATATTATGACAAGAATGTTAATTTTCAAATCAGAAACTGTGCAAGCGTCTGAGGTGTTAGCCTACTTACAAACTAACAGGTTAGCCCACCATGACTGTACAGGTACTGTCAAAAGATACAAGACACCTGAGTCAGAGAGAAGAGACAATTTTATTACTGTAAAATAATAGGAGTCAGAGTAACATTTAGTGACAGCTCTCCAAGCCCCAATTCCCACAGGGCAATGTGAGGAGGATCAGATGTTACTTGTACATAGAGTGGACTATATTACAGAACAGGGACATTGATACTAGAAAGCTCAATGCTGGGTCTGTCCCCACCTTCCTGAGAGAGGAATTTATATTTATTACCCTGGAATATCATGAAAATCTGCTCTAGGGAGGGAGAGATCCCTGTCTTTACCATCCAAAGCAACTTGTTATGCAGACATCCTTGAAAAAAATTATGGAGTAAGTTAGTTATTAATCTCTTTATAGATGTGCGGTGATGAACTGGCACAAAAGGAAAGAAAAATGCTAGGATGGGGACAACTTTCCAGAAATTTGTAGGCCATAGTAATGAATTGAAATTTTTTTCTGGTTGCATTGAGAAGCCACTGAAGGCATTTATAGTTTAAGAAGCTAGAAAAATTAAATTTATATTGATAATAACTCCTGCCATCGTGCAGAGACTCAGTTGGAGAAAAACAACAAAGGAGACAAGATTGGTTAAGATGTCATTGATTCATGCAAATGAGAAATAATGGTAATAAAATTTAATTGATAGCAATATAGATAGAACAAAGAAGACATACCTAAAAATTAAATTTTAGTAGTGGAGTTGACAGAAATTTGTCATGAATTAGACATAGGGAATATGGAAAGGATAGAAAAAAGTGAGGGAAACAAGAAAGAATATTATATTAATCCATAAAAAACTAGTTAGATAACACTCCTATTTGATGAGACAGTACAGAATGAAACTTTGAGACCACATTTGGAGGAAAAGGAGTTCTGTGGCCATATAAATGCTGAGATTTTTGTTATACACCAAAGTGGAGACACCCAAATACAATTGCATGTTAAAATGTAGAGATCAAAAGGCATTATTAGTTTGTGAGTCAACAGCTATTAAGATTCTATGAAAATACATGGGAACTGATGGCAGGGGAAGAGAAGGGAAAGGAGAGAAAGACAAGATGGAGTTCTGCACAAATAAAACTAAATACTGCGTAGAAAACCAAGGCAAATCAGGGAAGAAGAGAAAAGAAAGTTTTCAGTGAAAACAAGAAATAATAGTGCCAAAAGAAGCAGTATTTATCTTACTGTAGTAATTGTCCCTGCAGGATCAAATGAGATGACGACAGAGAAGATACAAGTGTGGTTGCTAACCTGGACAAGAACTGCCTCCATGAAATGATGGTGGCCAATTACTTCTAGGAGTTTACAGTTAAGAGAGCACACAGAGACCAAGGTAATTTTGTAGTACAACAAATTGTCATGGCAATATAACTGGATATATTCCAATTGAAAAGCTCTGTGTAGGCTTCCTATAAAGAGTAAATTTTTCAGTTTTCTCAAATATTCTTTCTCTAATTACAAGCATATGAAAATATTTATAGTAGTGGAATGGATTTAAAGGAATACTTCTAATTACAGATTTCTCAGGTACACTTTTTATTTTGTTCTCCCGACTAAATGCCTCCCTAAAAATATCCCCTGCCACTACCTGTGTAATTCAGAACAGTGTGTAAATAATATCTACATGCTTGCTATTTGGAGAAAACATCTTTGAAATACTATATCAAGGAATTCCTGAAGTTAATGAATAGTCTGGAGACTAGTTATTAGGTCCTCTTGATTAGATTTAGTATAAAGTCCATTCAAATAAGAATACTTTGTTGTATGATTAAACAAATGCATTGCATTTCAGTTTTAAGTTGGCATGTACATTCTCTTAAAAATCTGTAATATTTTGTAGAACACGGGTATTTTTTTTTTTTTACCTTCCTAATCAAGTGGCATACACAGTGCCTATCACAGAATAACCACATGGGTAGCTATTTAGAGATGCATAGATGAATGGATGAATATCCACCTGAGACAAATGGCATTTCAGATGGGGATTTAAAAAGTCATACGAGTGCACGTGGATGACATAGAGGTAAAAAGAAAGAGAATTTTCAACTCAGAGTGAATAATTTGAGAAAAGACTTAGGAGTGGAAGACTGCAGGACATGTTATAGAAAATGGTGGTAGCTGGAAGTGGAAGTATGTGGGAAAAGTGAAGTGTGGTTCAGCTTAAGCTGGGACAAATTATAGAAGCCAAATCAATATACTTTTTAAAAATAAATTTTATTTGTATGTAAAGGGTACACTACATGATATTATGAGATACATATAGATAATAAAAGGGTTACTATAGTGAAGCAAATTAACATATCCATCATGTCATGTAGTCATCTTTTTTTTGTTGTTTTTGTGGCAAGAAAAATCTAATTTTTTTAGCAGATTGTGGCTAAAATTTGCTCATTTAGCATGAATCCTATATACAGTACAATTTTTTTTGAGCAGTGAAAGTTAACTCTATTTGTTTATTTTTTTAATATACATTTTTTATTTCAGAATATTACAGGGGTACAAATGTTTTGGTTACATAAATTGCTTTAGTACCATTTGAGTCAAAGTTATAAGTGTGTCCATCACCCAGATAGTGTGCACTGTACCCGTTAGGTGTGAATTTACCCATCCCCTACTCCCCCCACCACCTGCTGGATTTCTGATGAATGTTATTTCCATATGGGCACATAAGTGTTGACTGATTAGTTTTTACAACCTATAGTCTTCATGTTGAACATTAAACCTCTAGTCTTGTTTATTCTATTAACACATATCTGCTACTTTTTATTCTGCAACCTATATTTCCCCATTCCAACCGCCACCTCTCCCCCCACTTCTGGTAACCACTATTTTGTTCTCTATTTTAATTTTTTTGATTCTGCATATAAGTAAGATCAACTAATATTTTTCTTTGTGTGTCTCACTTACTCAACTTAGCATAATATCCTCCAGACTCACCCATGTTGTGCCAAATGGTAAGACCTCACTCTTTTTTTAGGGCTGAATAATACTCCGTTGTATATATGTACTACAGTTTCTTTATCCATTCATCTGTTGATGAACACTTAGGTTGTTTCCATATTTTGGCTATTGTGAACAATGTTGCAAGAATATGGGCGTGCAGATATCTTCATGAAGTGGTGATTTCATTTCCTTTGAGTATATTTGCAGAAGAGGGATTGCCAAGTCAGATGGTAGTTCTATTTTTAATTTCTTTAGAAACGTCCCTACTGTTTCTATGGCTGCACCAATCTACATCCCCACCAACAGTGTACAAGACATCTCATTTCTCCACATGACTTATAAGGGCAGTCATTGAGAAATCCATACTTAGAGCCCTAGTCAATGGCATGTTCAGTGACTGAAGATGTAATATTAGGAGACTGATGAATACATCATATTTGAAAAAAAAGGTAGTATGTTTTAATTTAGATAGTTTGTTCAATGTTCTTCTGGGACATCAAGGTATTTTCCATCAGCAATTGCAAAATATAAAAATGGACCTTGGGAAAAAATATTGTGAATAATCAGTTTAATTAAAATCAGTATATATGATTTCCTCTAGTGGTGTGAGCATTCTAGAATTCAATGCACACTGAAAAGTTAAATATTAATGTATTTATTTGAAAATAATATAAACCAATTGCTAGATGTCAGTCACCATAGCAGACACTGGAAATGTCAATATGAGAATGATTAGAACCCTGTTAATGAGGAGTTTGATGACAGATAAAATTCAAGCATAAAGACCATTCCTCACCACACACCCTCACCCCCCCCACACGAACATTATATCTATTTCAAATCTTACACAGTAAAGTGAGAATTTTGTAGAGAAATCCCACGTATACAGCTAATTAAAATTACAAAAATGAAATATATAAAGGAATTATATGGAGAGAAAAAACTATTAAAAGAGAAAGAAAATATAAGAAGGTAACAACTGAGATGTATACTGATTACAGAGTTGAATTTTGTGACAAGGTGTTGGCTTTCTTCGCCAATTCGTTTCACATCTTTGGGGGACTAGAGTCAGGCGACATTAAAACTATCTTGTTCACACAATGTATGCTTTCCTTGGAAAATTATACATCAGAAAGCTTCTCTGGCCTGAATATTTTTATTGGCCTTTGCACATGAAACAGATCAACAAATTGTCACCATTGTTGGCTAAGGGTTGCTCTTTAATCATATTGAGTGAATGAAAGCACATCTGAATGTCATTTGCAATGTCCTAGCACAACATGCTCCTTTAAAGGGTCAAATAACATTTAACTTTTTAAATAAATCAATCCTTTATATGTTTATTTTTAATAGAACTAAAACCACCATAATTAATGAAACCACAGTAGTTGAGCTGAGGTAAAAAAAAAAAAGAACTTTGACTTAGGTCTAATGTTTTGAGACTAGCATTACATACTTGTTTTCTGAATTGATAACAGAGCAATCCAATTAACCTTTTGCACATGATATGTGTTGGTATAAGCAGTTTATTTTTGCCATCTGTTTCACTTACAGTATCTAATTCAACAGTGATACTACCATGTAATGGAAAACATTTAAATATGCTAGGCAGCTGCTTCATTTCCTTATTTTAATATATAAAATATTTTTCATGTGATTGTATGTATGTAAAATCTTTGTTAGGTACATCATTGCTTGAGGGCACAATTTCAACTTAGGTATTGGGATACATATTTTAAATACCACCAGATAAATTTCTGCTTAAGGTCTATTAAAATAACCATTCTTGAAATTCCCTTGAAAATGATTTGCACATTTTTAAATGAAGTAACCCTCTAGTTGGAGCGTTATAGCCTGTATTGATAGGATATTTGTGCATGTGTGTGTGTGTGAGTGTGTAGGAGGGGATCTTAGTCTAAAGCATCCCACTGCAAACTAAAAGGTCTTTATAATAATCTTGATGATATAAAAAGTTAAGGCATTTTTGCATTCTTGTTACCATGTTTCTTTTACCATTTTTCTCATTGCAAATTATTTGAACTTTAAACTTTCCCTAAAACTCAAAATATAACTGAAGTTCTGGGAAGAACTAACATTCCAATGTTTATATTTTGATACATGGATCTTTCTGGTAAGCTGTTGAGTACCTCCCTTTAAGAAGGACAACCCTAAACTGTCAGAGTACTGTATTGATTAAATGCACCCCAAGTTTAGTGCTCTGAACAATGTCTAGTACATATTACGTTTTAGATAAATGTTAGTTTTTGTGTTGGTGGATATTACTTTATTGAAATTCTCCTCTATGATTCTAGAGAAAACTAGGTAACAATGATCATTTTTGGCATAGTGCTTATGAGAAATGTACTGTTTATCTTGTCACTCACTCTCATTTTAGGAAAAGGCTGACCTCTTTGACCTCCTTAGTGTCTTACCTTTCCAAACCTCTGAGTTCTCTTTCCCAGTACAGGTTTCATCTTCTCTGTTCCTGAGAGTTTTATAAGTTACAAGTGCTGTTTTCTCTTAGACATCTAGAGTAAAATTCAAATTTTTATTAATTAATCATTTATTGGTTTTAATAGTATTTCAAATGTAGTAGATATTTAAGGATATGCAAATTTATCAGTAACCCACAAATCATACTGTCCATTTCCTCTATATCTGTATTTAGCATTTCTAATTTCAAATAGATTTACCTGATGTGGTAAACATCTTGAAAGTTCCTTTTACATGGGCAACATGATAATTTTAAGCAGAAAAAAGCCTCAGATAATAAGTAAACATTTAAATTAATTAAATAAAAATGTACCTGGTGGTATTAGGAAATAGTACATCTGGTAATTCTATGCAGAAAAACACTATTAAAGTATCTTCAGTATGTTGAAAATGCACATATATTAAAGTCTCATTTGATCACCCAATTTTCACAAGAGTATCTGAACACATTCTAACAAATGTTTCCGTTTCCTTTTTCTCCTGACCTGGTATCAATTTCCCTTTACTTTTACCCGCATTAGTTTATCTTTCCTTTTTGGCTGACACGAATCAATTTAGTTGCCTGCTAGAATGCAGAGGAAGACTATATAGAAATATTAATAATGATCACACTGTTGAATGTTGTCATTCTTTAATCCTGAACTTCCAGATAGATGTCTTTTTAGTAATTTTCTCCCTAGACTATTTTTATACAATTAATATTTTATATGAACAAATATTTATTACACTACAAAAGAATAGAAATACACTGTTATATAGAGGAAATAGGACGTTCTACATTGTATAGTAACATTCAAACAAACTGCTGCTTATCTTCTTAAATTGCCTACATGTAGCCAGGATAAATTTATTGTTAAATGTATCTCTTTGCCCCAAAGTCTACATCCCCACACACTAGGAGCCCAAAATAATATGATATAGTTTTTCACTCTTTAGCAATAAACAACAATTAAGCTCTCTTTAAAATTCCATTGCAAATATGTTCATAATTTGTGCCCCTATGAAATGATTTTTTAAGTAATTAAATAGCAGTTGAGAACATTTTATATGTAATATATTAAACTATACTTCACAAATGAAAAATACAGAAAACAAACCCAAATAAAAAGGAACCACACACACAATTGAGTGTCTTTAGTTTTCTGTAATTTTGAGTCTGAAAATCTCAAGTGATAACACAGCATTGAATGATCTTTGGGAAAAAATTACACAGAAAAGTATTGACCACAGGTAAAGTCTATTTAAAATGTGGGTGTCAGGGCTGAAGGTAACAAGATCACCTGTGTTATAGTCTCCTTACAGTTGCTCATTTCCTCCCCAAGTTCAGTGACTTTTCTTACAAGACAGTGCTGATAATATTAACCTCATGAGATTTTTAAGATTACATGAGAAACATAATAGCTAGCAAATAAACTGTAACTATAATTATATATAAAATAGACACTACTTCATATATAATGTAACTTGGTCAATTGTATTTTGATTTGTAATAGAATGTTTCATATAATAAGATTATTTGTATATTTTAGATTCAAGTTCAGTATCAGATGTGTATTTTGTAAATATTTTCTTGCTATTGGTAGCTTGTATTTTTATTGTTTTAACAGTGTATTTCACAGAACAGAAGTTTTTAATTTCAATGAGGGCAAACGTCATTTTTTAAAAAAATGGATGGTACTTTTGGTGTTGTATATAAAAAGTCAAAACCAAACCCAAGGTCACTTATATTTTCTTCTGTGTTATCTCCTTGGAGTTTTGTAGTTTAGCATTTTACATCCAGGTCTATGATCTGTTTTTAGTCAATTTTTGTAAAAGATATCAAGTCAGTGTCTAGATTTATTTTTGTGTCCAGCTGCTCAAGAACCATTTATTTGGAAAGACTAAACTTTCTCCATTGGATTCCTTTGTTATTTTGTCAAAGATCAATTCACTCTTGTGGGTGTGCCTATTTCTGGACTTTCTACAGTGTTTCATTGATCTATTTTTCTATTCTTCCACCAATACCACATTTCAAGGTAACTGCAACTTCACAGAAAATCTTGAAGTTCTGTATAATGTAAATCCTTTGACTTTATTCTTCTTTAATATTGTCTTGGCTATTCTGTATCTTTTGCCTTTCCATATAAATACTAGAATCCATTTGTCAATGTTCACAAAGTAATTTGCTGACATATCATTAGGAAACATTGAATATATAGATCAGGTTGGAAAGAACTGACCTGTTTATTAGATGCAGTCAATGATGCTGTTCAGTTCAAGTACATCCTTACTGTTTTTTGCCTGCTGGATCTCTGTTACTGATAGAAGGATGTTGAAGTCTCCACCTATAATATTAAATTTGTCTACATTTCTTTTAAGTTCTATTAGTTTTTGTCTCATGTATTTTAACACTCTGTTTTTTAAGCACACACATTGAGAATTATTTTGTCTCTTTGGAAAGTTGAACTGTTTATCATTATGCAATTCATCTCTTTATCTCTGATAATTTTTCATCTTCTGAATTCTGCTTTGTATAAAATTCATATAGTTACTCTAGCTCTGTTTTGATTAGTGTGAGCATGGTGTATTCTTTCTATATCCTTTCACTTTAAATCAATCTGTTTCATTACATTTAAAGTGAGCTATTTGTGGAAAACAATAGTTTGGTATTTTATTCACTCTGAAAGTATCTCTATTTAAATTGGTATGTTTAGACTACTCACATTTGAAACAATTATTGATATAGTTGAATTGATAGCTACCATATTTTTACCTCTTTTCTATTTATTGCCCTTGTCCCTTGTTTCTTTTTTGTCTTCCGCTCTTTTTATGCTTTCTCTGGTTTTTATTTTTATATGATATCATTTTCTCTACTATCTTCACATACAAATTATATTTCTTTTTAAAATCGTGTTAGTTGTTTCCCAAGAGTTTGGAATGTATATTTACAAATATTCCAACTCTACTTTCAAATAACTCTATGCTGTTTCACTAAAAGTACCTTTTATCAAAGTACTCTCAATTCCTTCCTCCCATGCCTTATTACACTGCTATCATTCAACTTATTCATAAGCTTTAATCAGTCAAACATTTTGTTGCTATTATTTTTTTCTTTAGCTCAATTATTTATTTCACTGGGTATAGTCAATGGGGGAAAATGAATTTATAGGGATTATGTAGACATTTTTATTGCCTCACTTTCAACTACAGTTGATTTCTCCACCTAAGGAAAGATTTCATTTTTTTTTTAAATTTCAGAATATTATGGGGGTACAAACACTTCGGTTACATATATTACCTTTGCACCACCCAAGTCAGAGCTACAAGCGTACCCATCCCCCAAACAGTGCACACTGCACCCATTAGGTATGAATTTACCCATCCCCTCCACCCCCTCCCACCTCCCGACACCTGCTGTATATTACTTCCATGTGTACACATAAGTATTGATCAGTTAGTACCAATTTGATGGTGAAGTGGTACCTGTTTTTCCAATCTTGTGATACTACTCTGTGAAGAATGGGCTCTAGCTCCACCTAGGATAATACCAGAGGTATTAATTCACCATTGTTTATATGGCTGAGTAGTATTCCACGGCATACATATACCACATTTTATTAATCCAGTCATGTATTGATGGGTGCTTGGGTTGTTTCCACATCTTTGCAATTGTGAATTGTGCTGCTATAAACATTCGAGTGCAGATATTTTTATTACAGAATGTCTTTTTTTCCTTTGGGTAAATACCCAGTAGTGGGATTGCTGGATCAAATGGTAGTTCTACTTTTAGTTCTTTGAGGTATCTCCATATTTTTTTCCATCGAGGTTGTACTAGTTTGCAGTCCCACCAGCAGTGAATGAGTGTTCCTATCTGTCCACATCCCCACCAACATTTGTTGTTTTGGGACTTTTTGATAGAAGCCAATCTCACTGGAGTTAAGTGGTATCTTATTGTGGTTTTGATTTGCATTTCCTTGATGATTAGAGAGGTTGAGCAATTTTTTATATGTTTGCTGACCATTATTCTGTCTTCTTTTGAAAAGTTTCTGTTCATTTCCTTTCCCCACTTTTTAATGGGGTTGTTTGATTTTTTCGTGTTGATTTTCCTAAGTTCTGTATAGATTCTGGTTATCAGCCCTTTATCAGATGTGTAGCATGCTAATAATTTCTCCCCTTCTGTAGGTTGTCTGTTCACTCTAGTGATAGTTTCCTTGGCTGTGCCAAAGCTTTTTAATTTGATCGGGTCCCATTTATTTATTTTTGTTGCTGATGTTATTGCCTTTGGGGTCTTCTTCATAAATTCTTTGCCTAGGCTGATGTCTATAAGAGTTTTTCCAACATTTTCATCTAGAATTCTTATGTTTCCATGTCTTAGGTTTAAGTGTGTTATCCATTTTAAGTTGATTTTTGTGATGGGTGAGAGGTGTGGATCTTGTTTCAGTCTTCTACATGTGGCTATTCAAATTTCCCAGCACCATTTATTGAATAGGGTTCTTTTCCCCAGTGTATGTTTTTGTCTGCTTTGTCAAAGATAAGATGACAATATGAGGATGATTTTATACCTGAGTTCTCAGTCCTGTTCCGTTGGTCTAGGTCTCTGTTCTTGTGCCAGTATCATGCTGGTTTCATTACTATAGCCTTGTAGTATAGTTTGAAATCTGGTAGACTGATGCCTCCCAATTTTTCTTTTTGCTTAAGATTGTCAAAAAGATGAAGATCCTATCATTTGTGACAACATGAATGAACCTGGACAATATTATGTTAAGTGAAATAAAATCCAGGCACAGAAAGACAAATACCAAATGACCTCACTCACATGTGGAATTTAAGAAGAGAGTGATCATAGAAACAGAGAGTAGAATGGTGGTTACCAGAGACTGGGATTGGGGAGGAACAGACAATATTGGGGAGATGTTTGTCAAAGGATGCAAATTTCAGTTAGACAGGAGGAGTAATTTCAAGGGATCTACTGTACAAGATGGTGACAATAGTAGTTATTAGCAACATTGTTATTATATACTTGAAAATCACTAATAGTAGATTTTAAGTGTTCTCACCACATACACAAAAAGATGAGTATGTGAGGTAGTGCATATGTTAATGAGCTCAATTTAGCCATTATGCAATGTATGCATTTTTCAAACATTATATTGTATATCATAAATATATACCATTCTATTTGTACATAAATAAATTTAAAAAATAAATTTAAGTGGGAGGACACACAAAAGTAAAAAACAAAGAACAATCCCATAAACAGTTATGACATATAATTTTAAAATTGTGTTTATTATTTTCATTTATCAGCTACTAATAGGTAAATTCAAATTTTTAAAAATTTTTTTATTTCAAAATTTAAGGGGGTACAAAAGTTTTTCTTACATGGATACACTCTATAATGCTGAAGTCAGGACTTCCAGTGTGCACACCACCAGGACAATGTTCATTGTATCCAATAGGTAAATTTATATCCCTCACCTCCCTCCCACCTTCCCCCATTCTTAGTTTCCAATGTCCTTTACATTTTTTGTATCCATGTGCACCCATCATTTAGCTTCCACTTATTAGTGAGAACATGTGGAGTTTGGTTTTCCATTACTGAGATACTTCACTTAGCATAATGGTCTCCAATTCCACCCAAGTTGCTGTGAATGACATTATTTCATTCCTTTTTATGGCTGAGTAATAATCCATGGTGTGTGTATACACACACACAAACACACACCACGTTTTCTTTATCCACTCATTAGTTGATGGGTACTTAGTTTGCTACAACATTTAAGTGCAGGTGTCTTTTTGATGAAAAGATTTATTTTCTTTTGGGTAGATACCCAGTAGTAAGATTGCTGGATCAAATGGTAGGTCTACTTTTGGCTCTTTGAGGAATCTCCATACTGTTTTCCACAGAGGTTGTAGTAATTTGCAGTAATCAACAGCATACAAGCATACATTTTTCTCTGCACCCATGTCATCATCTGTTGTTTGTTGACTTGTTAATAATGTCCATTCTGACAGGGGTAAAGTGGCATGTTATTGTGGTTTTAATTTGCATTTCCCTGATGATTAGTGATATTGAACATTTTTTCATACGTCTGTTGGCAATTTGTCTATCTTCTTTTGAAAAAATTC
The DNA here is from genome assembly GCA_023783475.1 of Daubentonia madagascariensis. Classification (NCBI taxonomy): domain Eukaryota; kingdom Metazoa; phylum Chordata; class Mammalia; order Primates; family Daubentoniidae; genus Daubentonia; species Daubentonia madagascariensis. Next base: position 32,811,942 of record JAKFHU010001569.1, read on the forward strand.
CATTCATGTCTTTTGCCCATTTTTTGATTTTTTTTCCATTTTTTATTTCCTTGTAGATTCTGGAAATTAGTCCTTTGTCAGATGTATAGTTTGTGAATATTTTTTCCCATTCTGTAGGTTGCCTGTTTACTCCATTTAATTATTTCCTTTGCTGTACAGAAGCTTTATAATTTAATTAAGTCCCTTTTATTTATTATTATTGCTGCTGTATTTGTCTTTAAGAGTCATAGCCATAAATTTTTGCCTAGCCCTATGTCAAGAAGAGCCTTTCCTACATTTTCTTCTAGAATTTTTATGGTTTCATGTCTTACATTTAAGTCTTTTATCCATATTGAATTAATTTTTGTATATGGTGAGAAATGTGGGTCCCTTTGCATTCTTCTGCATGTGGCTATCCATTTTTTCCCAGCACTATTTATGGAATAGGGCATCCTTTCCCTAGTGTATATTGCTATCTGCTTTGTTGAAGATCAGTTGGTCATAGCTATATGGTTTTATTTCTGGGTTCTCTTTATTTCTGGTATTGAGTCCTTGATTTGATTCTCAGCTTGGCTATTATTAGTGTATAGAAATGCTACTGATTTATGTACATTTATTGTGTAACCTGAGACTTTGCTGATTTTATTTATCAATTTTACGGGTCTTTAGGTGGAGTCTTTGGGATTTTCTAGATACAAGATTATATCATTAGTGAAAAGTGATAATTTGACCTCCTCTTTCCTGATTTCGATACCCTTTATTTCTTTCTCTTGCCTGATTGCTCTGGCTAGGACTTCCAGTACTATGTTGAATAGTATTGGTGACAGTGGGCACCCTTGTCTTGTTCCAGTTCTTAGGGGGAATGCTTTCAACGTTTCCATATTTGGTACGATGTTGGCTGTGGGTTTGTCATATATGGCTTTTATAATTCTGAGATAGATTCCTTCTATGACTTGTATATCAAGGGTTTTCATTATGAAAGGGTGCTGGATTTTGTTGAATGCTTTTTCCACATCTATTGAAATGATCCTATGGTCTTTGTTTTTTGCTTCTGTTTATGTGGTGAATCACATTTATTGATTTGTGTATGTTGAACCATCCTTGCATCCCTGGGATGAAAATCACTTGATGATAGTGAATTATCTTTTTGATGTGCTGCTAAATTCAGTTTGCTAGTATCTTGTTGACGGTTCTTGCATCAGTGTTCATAAGGGATATTGGTCTTTAGTTTTATTTGTGTGTGTGTGTGCTTTTCTTGCTTTGGTATCAAGGTGATACTGGCTTCATAGAATGAGTTAGGGAGGATTCCTTCCTTTTTGATGTTATGGAATAATTTCTGAAGTATAGGTGTCAGTTCTTCTTTTAGGTCTGGTAGAATATGGCTATGAATCTATCTGGTCCAGGCCTTTATTTTTGTTGGGAGATTTTTTATTACTGTCTCAATCTCATTGCTATTTATTGGTATGTTCAGGATTTCTATTTCTTCCTGATTCAGGGTTGGGAGGTTGTGTTTTCAGGAATTTATCCATTTTCTCTAGGTTTTCTAGTTTGTGTGTGTAGAGATTTTTGTAGTATTCATGGATAATATTTTGTATTTCTATGGTATCAATTGTAATGTCTCCTTTTTCATTTCTTATTGAAGGTATTTGAGATCTTTCTCTTTTATTTCTGGTTAGGCTGGCTAGTGGTCTATCAATTTTGTTTATCTTTTCAAAGAACTGATTTTTTGTTTCATTTGATGCTTTCTTTTCTTTTCTTTTCTTTTTTTTGGTTTCCATTTCATTTAGTTCTGCTCTGAACTTTGTTATATCTTTTGTTATATATTCTGTTGGCTTTGCATTTGATTTATTTTTCTTCTTCTAGTTCCACATCTAGTTCTAGATGTGATATCAGGTTGATAATTTGTGATCTTTCTGTCTTTTTGATGTAAGCATTCAAGGCTATGAATTTTCCCCTTAGCACTGCCTGTACTGTATCCCATAAATTTTGAAAGCTTATGTCCCCCTTGCCATTCAATTCAAAGAATATTTTGATTTCCATATTAATTTTATCATTGACCCAAGGATCATTTGAAGCAGGTTGTGTAATTTCCATGACTTTGTGTGGATTTGAGAGTTTCTCTGGGAAATGATTTCTAGTTTTATTCCCCTGTGGTCTGAGAATATAAATGGTATAATTTTGATTTTTCTGAATTTGCTGAGACTTGCTTTGTGGCTTAGAATATGGTCAATCTTGGAAAATGTTCCACGTGCTGATGAGGAAAATGTATATTCTGTAGTTTTTGGGTAGAGGATTCTTCTGTAAATGTCTGTTAGGTCCATTTGTTCTAGAGAACCATTTAAGTCTAGTATTTCTTTGTTGATTTTCTGCTTTGATGATCTTTCCAGTTTTGTCAGTGGGGAGTTGAAGTCCCCTGTGATTATAATGCTACTGTTTACTTCCTGACTTATATCTGATAAAATTTGTTTTATTAATCTGGGAGCTCCTGTGTTAGGTGCTTATATAGGATTGTTATGTCTTCTTGCAGAATTTCCCCCTTTATCATTATATGATGACCATCTTTGTCTTTTTCTTTTACCATTGTTGATTTAAAATCAATTTTATCTGATGTGAGAATGGCTACACCAGCTCACTTTTGGTTTGTATTTGCTTGAAATATTTTTTCCATCCCTTTACCTTGAGTCTGGTCAAGTCTTTGCAAGTTCGATGGGTTTCTTAGAGACAGCATATACCTGGGCAATGATTTTTCTTCCATTCGGTCAGTCTATGTCTTTTAATTGGAGCATTAAGACCATTCATGTTCAGTGTTAGTATTGATATGTGGGTAATGTTCTGTTTAATATGTTCAATGATACCTTGTTGTTTTGTTTTATCTGTTGTGCTATTTTTTATAAGAGCTGTGATCTTTAATTTTGGGGTGTTTTTACACTAGTGGGTATCTACTGTGCTGTTCCATGTATAGTGCATTATTGAATATTTCCTGAAAAATTCCCTTAGTGTTTGCTTATCTGGAAAAGTCTTTATTTCTCCATTATTTATGAAACTTAGTTTTGCAGGGTACAAAATTCATGGCTGGCAGTTTGCCTGTTTAAGATTAAAAATGGGGCCCTATGCCTTCTGGCTTGTACGGTCTTGGCTGGGAAGTCTGCTGTTAGCCTGATGAGTTTCCTTTTGTAGGATAGTTGTTGCTTTCATCTTACAGCTTGTAGAATTTTCCCCTTTATTTTGACTTTCACCAGGTTGATGACTATGTGTCTTGGAGATGTTCTATTTGCTATGAATCTTCCTGGTTTTCAATGACAATCCTGTATCTGGATATCTGAATCTTCTGTGATACCAAGGAAGTTTTCCTCAATAATTCCCTCAAATAAGTTTTCTATACTTTTTGGTTTTTCTTCTTCTCCCTCTGGGATACATGTAATTAATATATTGGCTTGCTTTACATAGTTTCATATTTCTATGAATGATTGTTTATTTTTCTTTATTATTTTGTCTGCATCTTTGACTAACCAGGTTAGTTCAAAAGCCTTATCTTAGAGGTCTGAAATTCTTTATTCTGTTTGGTCTAGTCTGTTGTTGAAGTTTTCTGCTGTATTTTGAACTTCCCTAAGTCAGGAGTCCCCAGCCTATGGTGAATTGTATAATTATTTTATTATATATTACAATGTAATAACAATAGAAATAAAGTGCACAATAAATGTAATGCACTTGAATCATCCTGAACCCCCCCCCCCACATCTGTGGAAAAATTGTCTTCCATGAAAATGGTCCCTCATGCCAAAAAGGTTGGTGACCACTCCCCTAAGTGACTCTTTTATTTCTTTAAGTTCTGTTATATCCTTTTCTATGCTGTCTATCTCTTTAACAACTTTTTTATTTTTATCATTCATGTCCTGAGATTTTTTTTTAGCTTCTTTATGTTGGCTTCCAACTTTCTTTTCAATCTCATTTGTTTTATCTGCCATGCATATTCTGAATTCCATTTCTGACATTTCAACAATTTCTCTTTGGTTGGGGTCCATTGTTGTAGATTCATTGTGATCCCTTGGGAGTGTTGAACTGTTTTGTTTTTTCATGTCACCAGAGTTCTTTTGCTTGTTACTTCTCATCTGAAGCTTCTCTCAGTTAAGGACAGATAGGTTTGCAGTGCTCCTATTCTCCTTTGCTGGGAACTCTCCTATTTAGTAAGAAGGAGGGGTCCCTAGGTGGCAGTGGCTGTAGGTGTTAGGGGTGTGGGCATTTGTTCCACTCAGGTCTAGGTGTAATGGTGGTATGCAGTAGGGGGCAGCTTGTGGCTTGGAGGTCTGTGGTAGAGAGATAGAGCTTGGGCATGTTGTCACACAGGTCTGCAGAGGCATGGACCTTGGTGTGGCACATGGGTCCGGGGGGTCTTGTTCTGCTGGTCAACACATGGGCCATGGGGGCTGGGCTTCCAGATGGCTGGGGCTCTCTCCTCACACAGGTCCCACTGGGGCTGCTATCAGGGGACCTTTCCAGTGGCATTGGTGCCGGCCTCATTCAAATTTTCTGGTGGGGACGCTTGCTTCCCAGTTACAGGTATGTGACAGCATCTGCTCTCCTTGCTGCCTCTCTGGCCTGGCAAGGGGTCATGTGGGGGCACTTGCAGATAAGCTCATCCCTGTGTAGACCAAGTGCTCCAGACTGAGAGCTCAGAGTGGAGTCAGCTGCAACAACTCAGGAACTGAGGCCAGCAGGTCCCTGCTGAACCAGCTTTCTGATGCAACTTCACTACACAGTCTCCAAGTAGTTTGTTCTCTGATCAGTATGGACACCCACAATGGTGGGGGGAGTTCCCCTCACAGCTCAATTCACAGTGTTTGCATGGGGAGCATGGGACCCCGGGGTTCTCTCCTTTACCTCTTACCCATGTGTAGGTGTCTTCCCCAGGTACCTTCTGATCTTGGCAAGTAGATCGCCTCCTCTCCTTTTCCTTCACTCTGAGTATCTCCCATCACTTCTCTGATAACTTATGATGCTTTCCCCAAAAGAGTCGATCTGTAGGTGGGCATCTACTTGCAACTTTCGATCCCTTCCTTAAGAGCGGCGTGTGTGGGCTGCTTCTAATCCATCATCTTGACCTTCAGCCAAAATTCTTTTTTTAATGATGAGTTCAATCACCTATTCAGTTGTGGCCCTGATATTTTGTGGCTACAATATTGCACACATAATAACTACCAATAAAATCTCCATGAATGTATCTCCCTGATGGGGAGTATATGTCTCTTTATAATAATTTTATTCTCAAGAGAAGAAAAAGTGGGAAAGAGGAAAAAAGGAAAGAAATATAGGAAAAGAGAGAAGAAAGTAGAGAGGGAGTAAGGGAAAAAGTATAGTGACTGAGAACACATTTGGTTTATTTGTTTGTCTTATAATCCTATAAAATCAAGCATAGGGCTAGGCATAGAGTAATTTATTAATAAATACTTATTGCATTAAATTTAAAAGTGAAAAAATATTCAAATGCCCATCTCATAAGTAAAGTCTTAGAGCAATATTTTGTCCAAACGCAAATAAAATCTTATGGTTAAAAATATTTTTGAATTAGAGGACAAATAATAATGTTTGGACATAGACATCTATCATTGGATCTGAGTACACTTTATGTGTGTATGGGGAGGGCATGCTAGAGCATTTGGCTCTGAGAAAATTGTCTTTGAGGAAAAGGAACAAATTATTTTTTTGGATATTTTCTAGGAGATATAATTCAGGACAAACATAGGTTAAAGGTTAAAGTATGATTTCGTTTGCACCTCTTTCATTTCTTTGGAACAGGCTATTTTTGGTCAATTGATTTTCACAGCTGTTTGAGTCATATTGACCTTCTAAATGTCACCAGTAATTGTTTGTACTTGAATGATCTATGTTGCCACCTGAAGCATAGTTTATTTTATAGTGTTAATTGTAATTTCTATTTGAGGTGTAAAAATCCCAATCTTACTATGTCTGTCTTTCCTTGAAATATTAACACATTTATAAATTTTCTAGGTCAAGTTAGTTTTCTTGGTCATGATTGCTTGAAATCAAATAGAGCATAGCAAATCTTCTAAAGGTATACGGTTGCTTGAAATTCAAAATGTAGAAGAACTTTTAAAAGAAAATGAGTTAAAAAGACTTAAAATGTTTTGCACTACCTAATATTATGCTTAAAGTATAATGATTCTCATCACTTGGTAACAAGTGATGGCAACATTTTACCTCTTTTGAAAGTGTGACAGAGGCCTGGTGCTGTGGCTCACGCTTGTAATCCTAGCCTTCTGGGAGGCCAGGGTGGGAGGATCTCTTGAGCTCAGGAGTTTGAGACCAGCCTGAGCAAGAGCGAGACCCCATCTCTAGTAAATACAGAAAAGATTAGCCGGGTGTGGTGGCCTGTGCCTGTAGTCCAAGCTACTTGGGAGGCTGAAGTAGGAGGATTGCTTGAGCCCAGGAGTTTGAGGTTGCAGTGAGCTATGATGACACCACTGCACTTACCCGGGATGACAGAGTGAGACTCTGTCTCAAAAAAAAAATTAATAAAAAAGGAAAGTATGACAGACTATTTTAAGAATTGAATGAAAATGTAAAGAAAACAATGCTGAATTGAATGATATACTAGGATTCATGGTTAAAAATACCATTGCCTTTTAAGAAGAGGCTGTTCAACATCTGATATAATGTTTCAGAATTATATAAATTTTTTTGATAATTTTAAAATAGTTTTGATAGCTGTGAAATGTCTTGGAAATTTAATGAAACTGCTTATAAATGCAATATCTCATATATCTGAAACCTTGATTGAATATTAAGCTATATCATGTAAGTGACACAAAGAGATATAGAAACATTAGAAGATGAACTGAAGACCCAAATGTGGGGGGAGTTATTTTCTTTGCAGAAATTAAATGCAGATGGGCAGAATTGAAAGTTGAAGAAAAGTGAGTACCAAAATAGTTTGTGTATCTATGATCAATAGGTACTGCTAAAGGAAAAAAGCAAAACAATTTTTCAAAACTTAAATGTTAGGTATATAACATTTCCTACTTTACTTTCAAATTGGAAACACCAAGAAATGGAAGGACTATGTGTTATCACTCAGGAAACTGAAAGTAACTAAGCCATAAATAAATTCATACAAATTATTAACTACATTAAATGTACAGGTTCCAAGGCTAGACACATTTTGGATGATGTTAACAGTGGCCATGTTCTCTATGATTTGCTGGTTGAAGAAAATTTTACTCTCTGTCCCCACTAGGTACAGCAAGTCCTCTAACACTATGTGATTTTGTGAGTCTACGCTGACCATCTGCCCTGCTCCAGGAATAGTTGGTTACTCTCTTCTATTACCTAGTAAGACTCTGATAGATCTCTATTGCAATATCATTCATGAAAGAATTGTGATAACAGGTTTACTTTTTCCTTTATTTTTTGTAAAGCTTATGAAACGTGGGACCCTTTTCTATCCCGTCTCAGAATTTTAACCCTTGCACGATACCTGATAAATTAGGCACTAGTAAGTAATGACTAGATAGATATATGAATTAATTTTTTCTACACAGAAAATACTCGTTTCTTCCAGCAGTAAACTAAGCACAATGTCCCTGTTAATACACTTGTCTTCAATCTATAGAGATATCATATTTTTAAACATCTGGAAAAAGATAAGCTGTTTAAGTAAATTACTATCTACTAAAATTTGAGCTCTATTTCTCCTCCTAACTTTTCTTGTTACCAACCTGCTGAGAACAAACCAATAGCCACTTGAGCATCAGTGGGTATTTGGAAAAAGGAAGTGGTAGTTTCTTTCAGCAATCATACAGTATCATATTGGCAGTTCATCATGTAAGCAAGTGTGACATCAAAATTAGTGTTCTAGTTAAACGTAATTTAGCATTTATAGGCATTTAGACTGACACAGTGATAGTACCCTGACTGACAGAGTTCTAACAGTGTAGGCCTCTGTACTTCAGAATATTATCAAAACCTGATTCATCCAAAGGTAGACTTGATGTTACCCTTTAAGCTGCTTTAAACAAAAATGTGACTCTGGCTCATTGAGCTGTCTTATATATTCTACCCTTGGAAAAGCCATATTGGTCCCTTAAACTTTAGTATAGTGCAAACTTGTAACTCAGTCACTTTAAATTATTCAAGGTCTGGTGAGTTATGATCCAAAAGTTCTGGTGAGGAATATTCTGCTATGTCAAAGTGACATGATCAGCAAATCCTTTCACCCGAAGCAACCATAAAGGTGGACAAAATTTACAAAAATAACCATTTCAGCACACTGGATATCAACCAAAGGCTCACAAATAATGTGAGAAACATTTATTCTTGAAAATTGCTGAACTTTGGGTAAGAGCACAGGAATTCTGTAATATTTTTGTTGGGTCCTTGGTCCCTTCCACCTCCAGCTCAGTTAGCACAGAGGTTCTGCCAGGATAGGGCAAGTGGTGAGGATAGGCAAGCTTATTTGCCATAGTCAAAAAAGGGCACACTTAATTTGCATTGGTAAGTGATACCCATATCCAGTGGTATTGCTGATGGAAGTGATAATCTTGGTGGCAAACAAACAAGGAAAGCCAATGGCTCTGTAGCCCAAGGATACTATTTTGGTTGGAGAAAGCACATTCCTGGATGAAAGCACATTCCTGGATGTATGCACACCAGAGATAAGTTAAGATGCGTATTTTGGTCTCTGGAGAAACCATTAAAAGTAACCAAAAAATACAGTATAAAATATCAACAGAGAAATTTTAAAAGTACACTAAAAATAATTATGTAACATAAATGGAGGCAGTAAAGAAGAAATAAAGAAAGGAAAAAAGAGAGAAAACATACAGAAAACAAATAGCAAAATGGCAAGTGCAAATCCAATCATATCAATAATCATTTTAAATATGATGTAGCAAGCATTCCTTTCAAAAAGTAGATATTACCAGCATGGATAAAAAAAGTAAGATCCAACTACATACTGCATATAAAAGCCATCCATTAGATTAAAAAACACAAATGGGTTAAAGTAAAAAGAAGGCAAAAGATATACCAAGCAAAGGGAACATATAAGAGAGCTGAAGTGATTTTTTAACATCAGTTGAAATAGATAATATTACTATATATAGATAATATAGATATAATATATATAGGCCATAATATTAACAGGGAAAAGCATGACATTTCATAAAGATCAGTTAGTCAATTTATTAGGAATAGATAATAACTATAAAAGTATACACATCTAACAAAGTCTCAAACTACGTGGAGCAATACTGATGGAATTAAAAGGATGAAGAAACAATCCAACAACAATTATTGGAGATTTCAGCACCCCACTCTCAATAATTGACAAAACAACTAGAAGTATAATCAGCAAGAAGACTAGAAAAGCATTCTTAATGAATTTGACCTAATTGACATATATAGAACACATCGTCTAATAACTGCAGAATAAACATTCTTTTCAAGAACTCATGAAACATTCTCCAGAATAGATCATGCACTAAGCTATAAAACAAGTCTCAATACATTTGAAATGATTTAAACCATACAAAGTATGTTCTTTGACCACAAGGAAATTGAATTAGAATTTAACAATAGAAAGGAATGTGGAAAATCCTCAAATATTTGTAAATTAAATAGAATACTTCTGAATAACTCATGGCAAAAAATAAATTACAAGGGTAATTAGAAAATATTTTGAACTGAATGAAAAGAAAGGTGACATACCAAAAATTATGGATTATTTATAGCTTTAATATTTAAAATCACATTATCAGAACAGAAGAAAAGTCTCAAAGCTGTAATTTAAGCTTAAACTTATGAAACTAGAAAGGAAACAAACTGATCACATAGCAAGCAAAAGGAAAAAGGTAATTTAAAAAGAAATCAACCAAATAGAAAGCAGAAAGACAATAGAAAAACTTAAGAAAACCAAGTTTATTTCTGAAAAGGTAACAAAACTGACAATCTTTTAGTGATTTTGAACTAAAGCAGTGTAGAAAATCATTCAAATTATCAAAATTAAATAGAATAAATATCTACAGACTACACAGAAATTAAAACAATTATATGGAAATATTGTGGATATTGAAAAAATTAAATTAGAAAACTTTGATCAAATGGGAAAAATTCCAGAGCTCATCAATATCACCACAAAAGTCCTAATAAAATATTAATACAATTTATCCAGCAACATATAAAAGGGATTATGCACCAAGACCGAGTTGAATGCAAAGTTGGTTTAACATCTGAAAATAATTTAATGAAAAGTGCCCTATCAATAGAATAAAGAACAAAAATCACATCTCAGTAGGTGCAGAAAAAGCATTTGACAAAATCTAACATCCATTTCTGACTAAACAGCAGCAACAAGTTGAACAGCAACAACAAACATCATAACAAATTAGGAGTTGAAGAAATTTTTTCCACCTCATATAGGGCATTTGTGAAAAATATATAGCTAGCATTATACTCAAGGGTGAAAATGCTGATTGCTTTACCCATAATATCAGAAACAGAAAGACGGTTCTTTCTTACCACTGTGATCTATCATCGTTCTTGAGGTTTTAGACAGTGAAATAAGGCAAAAGAAAGGAAAAATAGCAAACAGATTGAAAGGGAAGAAGTAAAACCCTCTTATTTGCTAAATCCCTTAAAAACTGGTTAGACATTTTTTGGAATTTGGAGGAACCAAGGTCAAAAGTACATAGGAGAATAATAGAGAATAAAACCAAGACTTGAAAAGCCAACAGTAACTGAAAGCCTAACATAATGTTTAATGCTGTAGATTCTTCTGGCAGGTTGCCTGGAGTTTGAAACTTGACTCTACCCCTTACTAAGTTTGGGATATTGGACAAATTAGCTAAAGTTTTAGTGATCAATATTCTTATATGTAAAATGGCCATAACAATAAAACCATTTCATATGGCCCTTATGAGTATTGAGTTAATATTTCCAAAGTACTTAGAACAGTGCATATTCCATAGTAATTACTATGTAAGTATATGTTCAACATATAATAAAAAGCAGTTCCTCTTTCAAGTTTTGTTATTCTTTCTCACATCTGCTTCTCTGTGTTGTTTTTCTATTTTTCTACCTTTTTCTATAAAATGGCTTTTTCTGATTTTTTTAATATGTTATTGGGCACATATGGCTATGCAAGCAATCAATAAAGACAGATAAATGCCTTTGGGGATATTGACTAGTTTAAAATTTAAGGTAATTATATTTTTATTGGCCAAACCCACATCAAGAATCCAGTGGTGGTTCCATTACATAATGCTAAGTGAAAAAGTCAGAAAAAAGACAGTGCGCATGTTCTGCTACCCAATTATTCCTCTTTCCTCACGTTATACTGGCGAAACCAAGGACTATCATAAATTAGAAAGAAATGAAGTAATATGCAATAAGCAAATTGCTTATGATATACATTTTGTAAAATAAACATTTGACTATGTGCAACTAATTGTATACTTTGAAATAATACTCTACAGCCCATCAATTTTATATAATTGCATTGATAAGTAACTCATTAGTTCTTATAATAACATTGTTCCAGAGAGCACATAAGTAATAAATTGTTACTACAAACAAACAAACAAAAAAATCTCTCTTATTTGCAAATGACAGCATCTCATATGTAGATAACACCAAAGAATTAAAGAAGATGAATATAGTATGGATTTGCAAAAATCAAGTGTTTTTCTATGTAGAGAAAGAGACAGTTCAAAAACACTAAGAAAATAATTCCATTTATAAAAGAATAAAAAAGAATAAAATAACAAAATAAAAGGAATAAATTTAACAGAAGTAGAAGGCTTGTAAAGTGAAAAAATAAAACAGTGCTGAAATAAAACATTGCTCCCCCAAACTGATCTAAAAACTCAATGCAATCCTTTTCAATATACAAGTAGCCTTTTCTTTTTAATAGAAATTGACAAAATGTTTGTAAAGTCTTATGGAAATGTAAAGGATGTAAAAGAGCCAAAACAATTTTGAGAAAGAACAAAATCTTACTTAACTATTTTATTTCCAAAAAAAATTATAAAGCCAGAGTAATCAAATAATTTGATATCAGGACAAGGCTTGGTGAAAACAATAAAATAAAATTGAGAGTCTAGAAATAGACCTTTATATTTATGATGAAACAATTTTTAACAAATGTTCCAAGACAATTTCATAGGGAAAGGATAGACTTGTCCACAAATAGTATTGGGATAACTGAACATTGAGAAGCAAAAAAAAAAAAAAAAAAAAAGGAAGAGAGAAAGAAAATAAAACTATAAAACTTCTAGAAGGAAACACAGGAGCTTTTTACCTATGTTATATTCTGCAAGTTTTATATATTAATATTTGATAAGGGACATGAATCCAGAATATATAAAGAAATTTTACAAGTTAATAGTAAGAAAAAAACCACAATTTAAAAACATGGGTAAAGTCATTTATTAGAACTTTTACCAAAGAAGTATGCAAATGACTAATTAACACACAAAAAGATGTTCAACATCATTAGTGATTATGGAAATACAAATTAAAACTCCGTGAAATAATATTTTATCCCTGCTGAAGTGGCTATAATAAAATGACAGACACTATTAAGTTTGGGCAAGCATGTGCGGAAATTGGAACCCTGATACATTGCTGGTAAAAATGAAAAAATGGTGCAACCATCTTGGAAAACAATTTGTCAGTTTCTTAAAAAGTCAAACATAAACGTAATGTAAAACCTAACAATTTCACTTCTAGGATCAAAGAGAAATAAAAGTTTATATCCACATAAAGACAAACATGTAAATATTTGTAGCAGCATTTTTCATAATAGCCACAAACTGGCAGTCAACTGGGAAATGAAAAACAAAATGTGATATAGCCACATAATGGAAAACTATTCAGCAATAGAAAAGATCCAACTACTGACACATGGCACAAAATAGATGAATCCAAACACATAATGCTAAGTGAAAAAGGTCAGAAAAAAGACTGTGTATTTTATAATCCTATTTATACCTTATGTCCATTAAAGGTAAATTATAGAGCTAGAAACACATCATTGGTTGTTCTGAGTGGAGTGTGGGAGTGGGGATTAACTAAATATTGATATAAGGAAAATTTTTGATGTGATGGAATGTTCTAAGACTGAATTATGGTGATAGTTGCAGAACTCTATAAATTTACTAAGAAAATATTGATGGTATACTTATAAGAGGCAAATTATATGGCATGTAAATTATAAAGAACTTTGTGGGAAAAAAAGGGTTTTGGTGTGTTCTAGTGTAAGAAAGATTGGAGATAGTATGTAGGTGGTGTGGTCAACTAAACCAAGGGAAGAATGGAGAATCAGTTGGCAAAATTGGGGAATTCTTACCACTTGTATCATCTTCCGAATCCAATAGCAACATCATATATAATTTTAAAAATTATGGCACTTTTTAAACAAGGCCTACTAATGAGTAACAAGTCCTTCTCAACTTAAATCTACAGGTTGCAGTTACCTATTGGTCAGTATTGGTTTGTTCTTTCTTGGTTTGGGCAGAATTTTCACTTCTTTACAAAATCACAGAGCTTGTATCTCTCTTGACTTCAATTTTCTTTTCTCATCCACACCAGCAGCACAAAAACTCAACACCCAATAGGTATTTTTACAACTATTACTTCGTCTTTGTTAGTCCTGGCCTAGTTGTACAGATACAAAACACCTCTGTTACGTTTTACGGCAGTAATATTGCAGTCTTCTGGCCTCTAGCTATTTTTCTGTTCAATACATTCTCCACTCTACAGCTGGAGTAATCTTTGTAAAATGCTAATCTGCTTATACACTTCACGAGTAAAAACTCCTTAGTGGCTTCCATTACAACCACTATACACTGCAATATTCTTAATGTGGCTGAAATGATACGTATCCCTACTTGCATCACATCCTACATGCCAGCCAAGCTGAAATCAGCATGTGTTATATGCTTGCTTGCCCTAGCTCTTTATTTATGTTATTTTCTCTGTCCAAAACATCCACTTCACTGTATTATCCAACATTTCCACTCCTCTCCCCGCTGGCTTTATCTGGCTAATCCTAACCATCCTTTTAGACTTAGTACCAGTGTCATTTCCTCTGGAATGCCTTTCTTGAAGTCCTTTAGAATAAAAACTCTTGCTATGCACCCCCACTATCTTATTAACTTGTGGGGCAATTCTAGATCTCAAAACATTGCAGATTAGCAGATGCTGGATAATTATTTAATGAATGAATGAATGAAACTTTGAATATAGTGTTAATATTTCAGTTGAGCAGTTTAATGTTAAGCCCTGTGAAACTTGGCATATTAGTTGAAGAAAGTGCACATTTCCCAGCTCAGGCCAACTTTCCATGATTAAAACCATAACTTAAAGAAGCACACTTTGTCAGCATTCAATCAACTCCCCCCCGTGACTATCTAATTTTCTTCTCAAATAAATTTTCTCCTTCAACACTCCCTCAGGCAATAGATTGTATAAACAGATGAACCTTGAACTGAATTCTGTAGGTCACTCAGGCCCTTTTAGTATGGAAAACCAATTTCAGAGTTTAAAAATTCATATTCTTACTTTATTTGTATTTAAATCCCTGTACTTGTGATTGCAATAACCTCCACAACTTAATTTTGTCATTGGCAGATTAAACATTTGTCATAATGTTATCTATAAATAATTTACTTTGATATAATAGATAACCAGTAGTTTGTTTGGGTATATTCTTCATTGCAAATATGTATGTTCTGGATGGACAAGCCATCAAATGACTTTATGAGCACAGGAATAAATTATTAGCGAAATATGTTCTAATTCTCATACCTAAGGTTTTTAAGAGCTCTGGAGTAAACTTATCTGGAAAGGCAGTAGAGTGAGTGCTGATTAATGACTTATTCTCTGTGGGAAATGATAGAGTTTATTATAATTACCCAGCAAATAAATCTTAGATATTAATATAAAAACCTTACATGTCATATTAAAATCTGAGAATGCCATGTATGTCTATTAGTAGGGACCTAATAGTGGATTGCACCTGAGTAGTTTTTCCCAGTTTTAAATTTTTATTTTATTTTTCACTGTTTACTTCATGATGGTGGCTGTTTCCTCCAGTAAGTAAAATAATGCTGAAATGGCACACTAATAGTTTTACTAGTGTTGAGATGAGAAACAGATTCAAAAGTTACTTTTGATATATTCTATTACATATATAGTATATACGTATCAGTGAGAGTAAGGCAAAGTCATCTCTTAAATAGTGATTTAGGTTTAGAACGTCCATCTAAGTAAACTGAGGCACGTTCTGCTAAATTTCATAGATTCTTAGTGATAAGTAGATGGTGAAGATGACGGTTAAAATTTGAATTGTTTCCCTCCAAAATTCATATGTTGAAGTCCTAACACCCATTACCTCAGAATAAGACCTTGTTTGGAAATAAAGTCATTTCATATGTAATTAGCCAAGGTCATAATGGAGTAGGGTGGGTCCCTAAATCAATATGACTGGTGTCATAAAAAGAACACCATGTGAATACAAGACACGCACAGAGAGAAGACAAGATGGGGAGAATGCTGTGGATGTGCCAGGAACAACAAAGATAGAAGCCAGGAGTGGAATGGAACAGACTCTGCCTTACAGACCTGCCAACACTTTGATCTCAGACTTCTAATCTCCACAGCTATGAGACAATGGATTAATGGATTCTGTTGTTCAAGCCAACCTACTTGATACTTCCTTATAGCAGCCAGAGCAAACTAATACACTGATAAATACTGACACTGTTTTTTTCTCTCTCTTTATATATAATATACATATACACACACACATAGTAAAAATAAAGGGCTGATGAGTACATTTTCTGAGCTCTAAATATTTTAGTCAATGAGGCACTAACACAAGGATCATCAGGGTATGGTTAGTTGGAACAACACACATGCAACGGTGTGAGGTGCACACCAAACTTCTATAAGTGAGTATTAATCAGAATGGTCATAGGAAAAGTGTCAGACGAAACAAAAACCAAAATGCACCTATGAAAATGCCTGGTGATTTTAAAGATAGGCTTATTTCTCTCCTTATACCTGCTCTTGAAACCCACTATCCTACTTATTCACTTCTACTTTTATTTTTTCCTTTTTCTCCAACCACTCATTATCTTTTCACACGCTATGCAACTTACTTATTTTTGTATGTTTCTTTATTGTCTCCTTCCTCTCACCAAAATGTAAGCACCTTAGGGTGGGGTTTCTGATCTGTTTGCTCACCGCCGCATGTGCCAGGATCATGGTAGGTGCTCATAAATATTTCTTGAATAAATTTAGAATGGAGTGAGGATTTCACAATGAGAAGAAAAAAATGGCTTAGAAAATTATTAAATAAACTTGAGCAGTTTAATATTTGTTTTTTGTTTATTTGATTTTTAAACACCTGTAAGCTTCTTATGAAATGAGAAGGCTGGTTTTCTTTTTAAAATTATGGATGTCTAGCAACTTTATAATTTTTAATATTTAGCCTTATAACTTTGTTTCTGGAATGTGCTTCAGCTGCATTAAAATAGATTACAAATGTTATTTAATTTTTATTGCTGAAAATCATTATAAATTTATCATAAAACCATCAGAATTCTATACATAATCAATTCTTATTTATCAGCCTTTTCCCATTTCTATGAAAGGCTCCAAGTTATTTAAACATCTTTCTCCTCTTTAAAAACAACTATTAAATTTAAATTATGTGGAAAAATTCAATCAAATTTGTAAGCCAAAATACAATCAAAATCAATGTCATGGTATATGAAAGTATGTGTACTTTGTTAACATTTTTAAAAAGCTGGAAACATTGTAAATATCTTTCCTCTTTTTCTTTTCCCTTTGCATTACTTAGAACTAGAATTCAGGACTACACTAACTGAATAAATGAAATGTCAGTAATGAAAATAAACATTAGACTTGAAACTAGCATATATTTATAATCTCATCCATTTCAAATATCTTTGCTTAATACCATTTTCACCTATTTTGTTAACATTTTATATTTTTTATAGTTTGGAATTTCACAAAGACTCAATATTCTGAATTATTTCCTATTAATAATATTACAAGTTTATGGGAATGTGAAATAATATCTTGTTTTCTTTGAAGTGATGATCACAACGACTTTGTGAAGGAGAAGAAGAGCCCAGAAAAATTACATGACTTACGTAAATTTCCAAACCTAGGTCAGAGGGTAAGCTTGAAGTGAGATTCTCTGACTCCAGCTCTAGCCTCTGTCTATGCCCCATTTCATCTTCATATGCAGAACTGTCCAGGTGGCAGGATCAGAAGGCATAATGAAGGAAGGTACATCTAGAGGTCCCATCATAGCATGACAATATGGCCAAGTCAGTTTTGAATAGCTTTTAGGGCTGCATATAGCAGTAAAAACACACTTATTCTCAAGTTAGAGTGGGGAGATTTTAATAAAAATGCAAATAAATTAAAAATTGATTCAAGGAAATGACAGTATATTCCAGCTGTGTACCACAATTCATTGATCAAGTTGTTGGGTCCTTTATTATTATTTAGTAAAACTGTTTTCAACATGAGTATATCTTAAAGTGATGCAAACGTTCTCATATGCTGCAATACAAGTACACTGCTGAAGGGATTCACAGAGATGTTTCTAGCTAGCAGGATCTGAGCGCTGAGATGTGAAGAGCCGTTCAAGGGTATCTGTGAAAGTATTAGGGATGTTTATCTTAAGATATCACTGCCTTGTTGAATCTTTTTAAATTTCCCCCATCCAAAGTTAATTTATAACCCCTTCCCACCCCAAATCACCATAGTACTTTGCAAATATCTGCTACAGCTTGTGGGCTTTTAGGGGGTTCAGCTTTCTCCCTTCCCCCACTCTTACCTCATTCTACTCCAAAATAGGTAGGATGTAATTCTCTGAATTATGCAAGTGCTAAGGTCAGCCTTTTAGGTGGTCCCCCAGAAGACATTTTTGCCTAGAAATGGGAAGGTTTCAGTCTATCCCCCACTTCTCTGCTTCTGTCTGTCTGTCTGTCTGTCTCTCTCTATCCCCCCGCCCCCCATCCCCTTTGCTGCCTGTCCCGTCTCTCTGTCTCCTTAGACCTTTCCTTCCAGGAGACCTAAGAAGTACAAAGGCTGTGGCTGGTGGTCCATCCTTCTACCCTAACAGTCCAGGGCTGCAATTGAAGACGAGCACCGTTCAAGGCAAGAGGCAATGTTTCCTGGCTCTGTTGCTGTTGTGTTTGCATTTTCTTTCTACATGGCACATTTTTCCTCTGCAGTTTTCCTTCTTACCATCATTGTATTGAAATAAAAGGTGCTAAAGTCCAGTTGCATGTTCTTTAGAAAGTAAACAAAATGAGCCATTCTGGCCTGCTTTGTTTCGTGGCCCTAATCTGACCACTGTCCTCACAGAGGGATGTTCTCTGTATGGTCCAGTGTCAATCACCAGAAGTTTATCTTGAGATTTTAGTTGAAAAAGCTCACATGAAAACTTTTTGTTTTCTTGACCTTGTCTTCTATGTATCTGTGTATATATATGTGTGTGTACATGTATATACATATATTATACATATGCACGTGTGTGTGTGTGTGTATACAGCCTATGAAGGGTAAGATTCAAAGATTCAGAAATCTATGTCTCAGGCTCTATTTGTTTTCACACTCCAAATATTTCATTTATATGTCGTTTTATGATTATTTGTTCACATGTTTGCCTTCTCCTGAAACTAAACTCCTGAAAGAGGTGAACCATATGTTATTTACATTCTTCTCCTAGAAACCAGTGTATCTGGCTGGTAGTTGATTCTTGCTGAATGAAAGTTCTAAGACCTGATATAACTCCTGAGTGAACAAATAAATGGATATGACAGTGACCTGAGTAGTCCAATATCAGCACTTATGTTGTTTTCTGTAGGTTCTGGGGAAACTTAGAGAGCTGCTACAAAATCATTGTAATGGTGTACACGTGCTACACTTTGGTGATTACTGCTAAATAAAGATCAAGTTAGTGTTTGTATTTCCCCAGAGAAAACAGAAAATTGAATCTCAAAGACAAGTTATTGCCTTGGAGGTAGAAGAGGGTTTTAATCAGCAAACAGGAGAAAAAGAGTAAGAAATGGAATCTTCTACCCTATTTCCAAGCTAAGTCATTTTACCCTTTTAGACATATTCTTCATACTCCTCACAGAGGGAAAAGGGAAAAAGTAATTCCCAGCATCACTTCTCACTTCCCTGGCAGTCTCTGTATCAAAGACATTGGACTGCACATCTTCACTACTAAGGGAAAATATTAACCCCATTCTCTCCAAATACAGCATTAGGCCGAGAAAATATCCTCCCTCATTTTGGTCCTTGTGGCTATGTTCAGAAGAGCCCTGCAGTGACAGTGTTTAGACTGCAGGGAATCATCAGAACGAGGTAAGACTTCATGAGGTGGCTACAGAGCTGATTTTTAAAAGGATCACTGCCTATGAGTTTGAAAGTGCAGCATCTTGTCAGGAAAGGTCTAATGCACATTTTGAGTCATGGAATTTTGGTGTCACATTTGGCATTGTGGATTGCATATTAAAAAAAGGTTGAGAATTATCTCTAACCATTTGCCATTTTTCTTCACATTTAGGTGTATAAAAGCATTCTAAGTAGTATTGACATGTTTAATCCTAAAGTATCATAAAATCATGTAATCCATTTTAAATACTAAAATCACAATGACAACCTTACATATTTCATTTTAAATTATCATGCCAAAAGATGGTGATTTAAATGTTAAATAATGAATAGTTTACATAATATTTAAAAATACATATAGATGCCTTAGAATTATATAATTATTTGATATTAGTTTATACAGTAATCTTTAAAATCAACTAGTAGTTGCTGTTCAGAACATTTTTCTGTTCTGATATAAAGGGCTATCTTAATAAATTAAACCTGTCTTTCAAACCTCAAGGAAACAAGGCCCTGGAAGAATGGAACTTAATCACAATTTTGCTTTGTTGAAGTGTCTCATTCTCAGGACCAGATTCTGCTGGCTGCATTGACATGATTCCTCTTCTCAATGTCCCTAAATATCACATCTCTCCCTGTATTGTTCATATTAGTCGGGGAGGGGTTTCCTTTACTATGGGCCTTTGGAAAACTGAAAGTGTTGATATTCACTATTCCGCTGTTGAGAGGGTTCTCTACATCCATAAACTCTCCCTTATTTTTCTTTTGCTGACAGCCTGGGCAAAACAGAGTAGAGAGAGAGAAAACAGTCAACCTGGTGAGCATTTGACAAGTGGCATTAAAAATCTATTACTTAAATGGTCAACTCATACAAAAATACACTTTAAATAAAATTGTGTTTTTAATAATAAAAAATGGCAAATCATTAAATCATACGGCTTGGGATGTCCAATGTAATAAACCTAGTATGGATTTCTTCTTCCTACTTTTCTATATCAGGAAAGCACTTCACACACAATAATTATATTGAAATGTATGAAAATGAAGCAAATTTCTTTATCATACAGAACCCGAACATCTACTAGGATGATACTTTTTACAAGGCCAAGCTGTATATACTATTTATGGATTATTTTTTCAGATAATTTTAATAAATCATAACAGACACTGCCTTTCCTCTTTTTTTGAAGTAAAGTAGCACGTGTGTCAGGAATCGATGTGTTTTTGTCATTTCGTTATACAATATTGGATACTATATCCAAGCTGTGCTTTAGGAAAAATAAATTCAGGGAAGCAAAGGACTATTAGGAAGGGTGAATCTAATTTAGAATGGCTTTATCTGGCACTTTGCCTGTAGGGGTATACTGATAAACTTTTTAAAAATTTGCAGTTGAATGATTTGTCTGCCTGTTTGGGTTTTTTTTTCTTTTAATAATAATGACTACTTGTTTAATGCATATGTGTTTTACAGGTTATATTTTGGTTTCAGAAAATATTTACTTGTATTAAAAATCACATTCTACCAAGTATAATGAAGTGAGTATATGAACTTGGCTGAAGAGCTGTCCAGAAACAAGGGCTCTAAGTTAGCCAAAATAAAGGTAATGTTTTGCCAACCCAGGGGTGGCAGAGGGGAGTCATTGCCAGCTATAGGGAAAAAGGCAGTTAGTTGACAGCCACAATATTCACCTAGTGCAAGTCATAATTTGTACCCAAATATATGATTTTGATGTTATGATAGCCAATGAAGGAATTTGCATTAATCATTTGAAATATAAACTCTGAATCTCTTTTCATTTGTTTTAGCCTTCCAGCTATAATAGAATCATTAACCAATGAGGGCTAATTTCAACATTTTTGATTGTCTCTAAAATGATTATTCAGTCAGCCAGGTGGAGATTTTGCAGTAATTGCATTGGGATGTTTCCCACCTGATGGGTTGTTTTCCCTCTCACTGACTCTGTTAGGAAATGTTATTTCCTAGCTAACTCTTCTGTTCTGAAAGATCTTGAGTTGGCTCATGTTACCAAACACTGATTCATTTAGATATTGCTCTATTGAACATAATTGTAATGAAATGACTTGCTCCAGTTCGAAAAGGTGAGTGAGTGAGTCTGTGGTCATAAAAATACAATCTTAGAGCCCAGTAAAGAGTTCCAAATACCTTTAGCCAGCCCTATTTCTGGTACTAAATTATCAGTAGTAGTTTAACTATTTCAAAGAAAGGTCTGTTTGGCACATGAGGAATTGTAATGCTTACCCTAAATGTCTACTTTGTACTTTTCTGTAAAGATCTACTCTTCTGTAATGGCATTTATTGGCTAATTTCTGAAATGTTTGTACCACTCATTCAGATTTCCAGGTGATCTGAGAAGATATCTCACTAGTAACCACCATGTAAGGTTAATATGGAGGCAAATTTTGAAAGTATTTCTGATTTTTTTCCAATCTGGGTCTTTCATAGTATATACAATAACTGAATCTTTATTCTATCATGTAATAATTAATGTTTTAATACTTAATAAAAATAATCTGCATAAGTGAAATATATATCTGCCCAAATCTAAATTTTTAAAAATAAATTCACAAATTATTAGTGTGTTTTTATAAGAACTTTTAATGTCTTACTTACCACAAACCTTCCTTTAAAGGAAAGCAGATGCATTAATTTCAAGAAAATATTTTCTTTAAGAGGTTAATGTTTCAGTTCTTTACATATGCACCATCTGCTGAAGATATGCATGGACCTGGTTTTTGTTTTTCTTCTATATGATTTAGTGTCATAAAATGAAAAACAAAAAGCAGTATACACTTAGAGGTCACACAGCCACAGTGGTTAAAACCCCAACTTTCATCACTTCCAAACTGTGTGTGTGTGTGTGTGTTATGTGTGTGTTTAAGTAGGGGCTGTATACATGCTCCTGTGTGAACTTGTATAAATTAATAGGTGGAGATATGGGGTTGTGTGACGAAGATAAATATTATGATAAACATCTCAGAATTAGTACTGAATATCAAGCTTGTGCGAATACTGTTTTAGGTTTATGTATATGATCCCAACAAACATTTAAGAGACTTGGAGGGGGCTGTCCGCCATGGCTGGGAAGGGTGTGCAGGTTGGGAGCTCAGCTGTTTCTCAGAGTGAATAAAACAAGTTATGCATGACTTCTTTATAAACATTTCTCTATAATTATTTTACCCAGGACTATCAGGCATAAATGCATATTGTATAATCTGTAAACATATATAAACATGCTTTTTGAGGTTTGAATTTAGGGATGATAGCCAATCATTTTGTAGGTTTCACCACTAACCTAAACTCAAAAGGTCTTGTGGAAGTTCTATAACTCATTGTCTTCTGGGGTACAAAAATTGAATACCTTGACAAATTACACGTGACTGTTCCTGATACAATTTTTCTAACATAATTACTATACTACAAAAATGTGCTTTACTAAAGGAACTGCACTCAACTAAAAACTCTTGTAAAATTTCCTGTGTTTAAACGTTTATAGTTTTTCCTCAAGAATGTTTTTATCAGAAGCTGTGTGCTCATATTTTTTCCACCCACACAGCTACTTAGAAAGATTTAGAGATCTCTGAACCAACTAAAATTACAAGGATTTTTGCAGTTTTTTTTTTATTGTGAGCATGATTTCTAGAGATGACTCAAATTAATAACTTGGAAACCTCTGAAAATTACACCTTTTATCACTAAACTTGTACTTTTAGTAAGTTTAACCCTGTTTTAAAAGCTTATTTAAATATTGCTAATCTTTATAAACCCTTAGATTTGTATTACATTTTGAAAATTAATATGTCTGTCTTAAAGGTTAAGAGTATTCATATTTGATAAGGTAATTGAATTCTAATGCTTAAAGTAAAATTATATATTTATATGCAAAGAAATATATTTTGATTAAATTTCTGAAAATCTAAAATGTACAGAAGAAATGGACAATGGGAGTAACTTTAATAAGACTGTTGTATTTTTCTCTAGTTCGGTTTTACAGTCTCTCTCTGGACAGTGGCTATAAATTCTAGCTCTTCCCTGACAGAGGTCCGGGGGAAGTGGTCATGGATATTTACAGTATGTCTTTCATAAGATGCTTCTTTTTCCTGGCAGACAGCCTAATGCCTAGGTGTCCAACCTGGGTCCAGGTGTCCTTCTCATAGGAAACTTGTTTATACCAGCAGATGCCCTTGTGGCTTTTATCTGACCTGTGTCCAGTTTCCAGTTTGTGTACCAAGATAGCCACTCTGTGGGAGAGCCCGACTCAAAGGGAGAGGTAGATTTGGGTGTGTCAGGCAGGTGAGACCCAGAGGAGACCTGAAATAAGAGAAGCATTTTATTACTTACGATCCATGAGAGAAGAGGAGGGCACACGAAGGCCAATGGGAAGTCTGAAGATAGTGGGGTGCTCAACCAGGAAGACAGAGAGGGAAAGAGAGAAGTGAAACTATGCCTTTATTAAGGTCCCTGTGTGTTATCCCTTAGCCTTTCTCTCAGGGGTTGTGAATTGGCTAGTTCAAGGAAAATATGCCCAAAGGGGGAAGTTTATCTCCATGACTCTAATGTTGATCATTAGATTTTATAGTGGTTAGCAGCTGTGAAGTGTGTTGTTTTGGGGTCAGTGGCATGAGGAACAAGCAGGCTATATTGCAAAGGGGAAGTTTTAGCTAGGTCAAGGGTAACCAGCTATGACTAGGTTTCAAACAACTTATAGCAGCAACCATATCAACACATTTATGACACAGACAGCTTTATAAAGTATATGGTTATAAGGAATTGGGAATAATGGACAAGTGAATATGAGAATTTGGTGGGAAGTGTAGAGGACTGTGGCTCAGCAGAGGTGTGATTAGACACCAGCTACGGAGGCTGAGATAGACACCTTGGTGGGGAAGGATCAATGAGAAGCCTGTTTGAACAGGATGAAGAGAAGTGTCATGACAGAGAATGGCCCAGGTACAGAGGGACATTTCTAAATCTACAGAACTGTCCTCCCACATACCACTGTTGCAAAGTCCTCGTCTCCATTTTCAGGTGTGATCACTGAGCATTCATTTACATGAATGACAAGCCTTCCTTTCCTGCAAGACCCTCTACTCCAAGAAAAAAAAATGTACCTATATGCTTGTTACAATTTTTCTTATTCTATAATCAGTTCCAAATATTTGTGAAACAAAACCACAATGGGAAGAAGAAAAATTATGATGTTTGTCTTTTGACTATTATGTGCTTAGCCTGATTCTTTCACTTCTTACTCATTTCCTGTGCTTGATGTAACAAATCAAGACAAATTTAACTGGGAGCTTACATTCTAATTCTACTTTATGAAGTTACTCTCATAAAAGTAATTTAATTTCACCAAACCCTAGTGACCTAACATCAATAAAAGAGAGAATAATATCTTATAGTATATTGTGAAAATTAAATATCATGATTTTTGAAAAACACTTGACACATAGTTCTTCCAAAATTGTTTCTATTTTCTGTTTTTTTCTTATGAATTTATACGTTTCCAGGGATGATATCCAGCTGGCCTTCACCAACATGGTGGTGTGCACCATACGTTTGTGGCTGGCACTGTTTGCTTATTTAGTGCCCCACTCTGACAAGATCATGCCTGTACTGTATTGTTATTAAATATTTTGAACATCAGTCTTCTATATTTATTTGATTGATTCATGAAAGGTGAAAAGTTACTCATGGATAAGAATGGGGATGAAGTGGGACAAGGTGTGGCAAGTGAAAGGTGGGGACTAACAAGCCTCTGTCCAGCCTTATAGGTCTGGACATCCAGTGGTTATTTCCTGTATTTTTTTTTCAGGCAAGGGCAGGGTAATACTGAATCTTAGTTTTTTGGGATTTTTTTTCTTTTTGAGTAGATTTATACATAAGCTCAAATACTCATTTATGAAAAAACTTAATTGTGGTTTATGTTGAAGGGAGGCATATACAAAATTGTCTCTAAAGTCTTTTCCAAGACTAAAATTTTGTGAACATCTTTCTCAATAGTCACTGTTCTACAAGCATGATTAGACTGGGAGGCTGAGATAGTATTCTAGGTGTTAGGAAAGAGAAACAGGAACAAGACATTTCATGTTATCAAGGACTTTAAGATCTAATTAAAAAGTTTGATGTATACACTTAAAATGAAATTTCAATTATTATTAAATTATATATCTTTGAGGCAGTCTTAGGAATTAGTCCAATATTCATTATGGGTATAAACGTAGTGATCATTTTAGGATGTAGCCTTGGATATATGCCTCTATATATACCCTTTACCCCTGCTACACAACATAAATACACACACACAACACACACACACCCCAGGTGAATGAGGCCAAAAGTGTGGTGGTAAAAACTGAAACAGTATTAGATAATTTCAAAAAAAAAAGTAGCTAATGTTCACTGCTCTTAGAAAAAAAACCATTTTCTTCTATTTTTTTAAAGTTTATTTCAGAATACAAAGAGGGTACAAATGTGTAGGTTTTATATATTGCCCCTGCACCACCTGAGCCAGAGCTACCAGTGTGCCCATCCCCCAGATAGTGTGCACTGCACTCATTAGGTAAGAGTTTTCCCATCCCCTCCTTCCCCCTCCTACCTGTCTGACACCCGATGAAGGTTACTTCCATATATGCACATAGGTGTTGATCAATTAGTACCAATTTGATGGTGAATACATGTGATGCTTGTTTTTCCATTCTTGTCATACTTTGCTTAGAAGAATGGGCCCCAGCTCCATCCAGGATAATACAAGAGGTGTTAGTTCACCATTGATTTTTGTGGCTGAGTAATACTCCATGGTACATATATACCACATTTTATTAATCCACCCAAGTACTGATGGGTACTTGAGTTGTTTCCACATCTTTGCAATTGTGAATTATGCTGCTATAAATATTTGGGTGCAGATGTCTTTATTATGGAATGGCTTTTTTTCCTTTGGGTAAATGCTCAGTAGTGGGATTGCTGGATCAAATGGTAGTTCTACTTTTAGTTCTTTGAGGCATCCCCATATCACTTTCCATAGAGGTTGTACTAATTTGCAGTCCCACCAGCAGTGTATGAGTGTTCCTATCTCTCCATATTCATGCCAACATTTGTTGTTTTGGAACTTTTTGATATAAACCATTCTTACTGGAGTTGAGTGATATCTCATTGTGATTTTGATTTGCATTTCCACAGTCATTACAGATGTTGAGCATTTTTCATACATTTCTTGACCATTAGTCTGTCTTCTTTTGAAAGTTTCTGTTCATGTCTTTACCCACTTTTTAATGGGGTTGTTTGATTTTTTTCTTGCTTATTTTCCTGAGTTTCATATAGATTTTAGTTATTAGCCCTTTATCAGATGGATAGCAAGCAAAAATTCTCTCCTACTCTGTAGGTTGTTTATTTGCTCTAGTGATAGTTTCCTTGGCTGTGCAGAAGCTTTTTAGTTTGATCAAGTCCCATTTATTTATTTTTGTTATTGCTGTGGATTGCTTTTGGGGTCTTCATAGATTCTTTGCCTAGGCCGATGTCTATAAAAGTTTTTCCGACATTTTCTTCTAAAATTCTTATGGTTTCATGCCTTAGGTTTAAGTCTGTTATCCATCGTGAGTTGATTTTTGTGAGAGGTGAGAGGTGCAGATCCTGTTTCAGTCTTCTGCATGTAGCTATCCAATTTTCCCAGCACAAATTATTGAATAGGGTTCTTTTCCCCAGTGTGTTTTTGTCTGCTTTGATGAAAATCAGATGGCTATATGAGGATGGTTTTATGTCTGGGTTCTCTCTCCTGTTCCATTGGTCTATGTCTCTATTCTTGTGCCAGTACCATGCTGTTTTGGTTACCATAACCTTGTAGTAAAGCTTGAAGTGTGACAGATTGCTACCTCCCAATATGTTCATTTTGCTTAAGGTTGCTTTGGCTATACGAGGTCTTCTCTGGTTCCATACAAAGAGTAGAATTATTTTTTCTAGATCTGTGAAAAATGATGTTGGTATTTTAATAGGGATTTCCTTGAATCTGTAGATCACTTTGGGTAGTATAGACATTTTAACAATGTTGATTCTGCCTATCCATGAGCATGGTGTGGTTTTCCATCTGTTTGTATCCTCTGCTATTTCTTTCTTCAGTGTTTCATAGTTCTCCCTGTAAAGGTCCTTCTCCTCCTTAGTTTAACATATTCCTAGGTATTTTATTTTCTTTGTTGCTATTGTGAAAGATATTGAGTCTTTGATTTGGTTCTCAGTTTGACTGTTGTTGGCGTATATGAATGCTACTGATTTGTGTACATTGATTTTGTAATCTGAGACTTTGCTGAACTTATTTATCAATTCCAGCAATATTTTGGCAGAATCTTTGGGGTTTTCTAGATAAATTTCCCAACAGCTAAAGATCGAAGGTCAGATACCACAATGGCTGAAGAGATAAAACAAAACAACAAAGTTCAATCCAACAGGATGAACTGAAATCCACCCCACTTATCAATTCTCTCAATAAATGTGAATGGCTTGAACTGCCCACTGAAGAGACATAGACCGGCAGAATGGATAAATATACACAATCCAAGTGTCCACATCTAACCCACAAGGACTCATCCAGACTCAAAGTGAAGGGAGGGAAAACAATTTTCCACACTAATGGAAACCAAAAGAAAGCTGGAGTAGCAGTTCTCAAAGCAGATAACTTAGTCTTCAAATCAACAAAAATAATGAAAGACAAACATGGTTACTATATAATGGTAAAGGGAAAAATTCAACAAGAAAACATAACAATTTTAAATATTTATGCACCTAACATAAGAGCACCCAGATTCATAAAACAAATCTTACTTGATCTAAACAAAACATTTTCTTCTAATAACCTGTTTGTTTATTTTTTATTAAAACCATTTGCCCTTTGTTTTTCTACTTATGAAATTATATATGACTTAAAGATAAAAGAAATGAATAAAGTCTAGATGAGATATAAAATTTTCTATAAAAGTAATGATTTTTGACAAGAATAGTTTACTATGTTTCTTTTTGCAATTCTCTAAATACTACTTATATAACTTTTTTCAAAATTAAAGGAAAACATAATAAATTTTTTACAATATAAAAACATTTAGCTATTACTCATATTGGTTCAAAACAGTAGGGTGGAATAACAAAAGAGTGAAATTATGAGGATCTCTAAAATATTTTAAGGAAAAAATGCTCTTTAAAATATTTTAGGAAAAAATTTTTTTTTCTGAGAGTGTAAAGCAAGTATATCTTCTGTAAATAATCTATTATTATTTTTATTACATTGGGAAAAAATGTAAATAGTCAAGTTTCCTAGTGATATGTGTTTTATACTTTTTTTTTACTTTCTACTTTTATTCAGAAACATTTACATTTTAAAAAACAATGGTGTGTCCATATTACTTTTGCAATTAATAAAAAAGAAAACTTACAAGAAGTCCTAGTATAGAGTAGTGATCAGCAAACTACAGCCCGTGAGCCAAGTCCAGCCCACAGCCTATTTTTGTACAGCTAAGAATGGTTTTTATGTTTTTGTTTATTTTTTCTTTCTTTTTTATTTTATTTCAAAGTATTACGGGGATACAAATATTTTTGGTTACACAGATCACTTTTATAGTATTTGTGTCATTGTTATAAGTGTGCCTGTTACCCAGATAGCGTTCATTGTACCTGTTAAGTAGCTTATCACCCATCCCCTCCCCCTGCTGCTTGATTTCTGTTGAGTTTTACTTCCCTCTATGCACATGTGTGCTCATCAGTTAGTTCCAATTTAATAGTGAGTACATGTGGTGTTTTTCCATTCTTTAGATACTTCACTTAGGATAATGGTCTCCAGTTCCATCCAAATTGTTGCAAAAGGCATTAAGGCATCCTTCTTCATGGCTGAGTAGTACTCCAGGGGATACATATACCACATTTGGTTAATCCACTCGTGAATTGATTGGCACTTGAGTTGATTCCCCATCTTTGCAATTGTGAATTGTGGTGCAATAAACATTCGAGTGCAGGTGTCTTTTTGATAAAATGACTTCTTTGCCTTTGGGCAAATGCCCAGTAGTGTTTTATAGTTATTACAAACTAGCAAATATTCAAAATGTTCATGAGAATGACTGCACAGGACAAAGTAAAAAGAATAAATACATCCTGTAGCCTACTGTGATAAAGGTCAATTTTCGGTCTTTCCTTTAACTTCTGTGAGCAATCTAATTAAACATAATTGATTTCTAGGTCCATACGCAGGAGACTTTTAATTGGATGAGTCGTGATATTTCATAAGACAATGGCATCTTGAGCTGTCCAATATAGGAGCCATTAACCATATATGGCTATTTGCATTTAAATTAAGTAAAATTAAATACAATCAGAATTTCAGTTACTCAGTAGTGTTAGGTATATTACAAGTGCTCAATAGCCACATATGCCTAGTGGCCACCATATGGGACAAGGAAGATTTATAGAACATTTCCATCATCACAGGAAAGTTCCATGGGGAGGCGTTAGTATGGACCTTCTGTTCCACTCCATCCACCCCAACAATTTTTAGATGCTGTGCTGAAATTCCCCATATGTTCATGCATATCATCTAAGAGCCTTTAACATATTAAGCATGGTTATTTTTACTTTCTTGTGGGATAGACCTCCTTCTTTTGATGGGCCTTCAGTGTGAGGGGTTGACTCAATCTAGTCAGGAGTTGAGTTTGTTTTCAGTTTTGTTGTTGTTGTAAGCCACCACATGCTGCAAATTCTTCTAATATTACACCATGTTTTGGATGATGGCTGGGTTGCCTGAATCATTTTCTCAATGTTTCTCTTTCACCTCAGCTTTAAGTTT
Source organism: Daubentonia madagascariensis (assembly GCA_023783475.1). Lineage (NCBI taxonomy): Eukaryota > Metazoa > Chordata > Mammalia > Primates > Daubentoniidae > Daubentonia > Daubentonia madagascariensis. The sequence continues at coordinate 32,842,220 of JAKFHU010001569.1, forward strand.
TCCCTATGATCCTGTACCTCAGAGGTATTCTCTCTTTTTGCTTCTGCTTGCTTAATAGTATACAGCAGTTTTTTGTTACTTGGCATTCTATTTTGCCAGTTTGGCCTTAGTTTTAGGCATGTGGTCCATTTTTCATGGGTGCTAAGAGTGAGAGCTACTCAGTAATTCTCACTTCTGCCAGTGGTAGGGGATATGCTATGGTCTAGGCCTCAAAGACAGAAGTTTTTCTTTCTATTTATTTCCTCCAGTTGTAATGGGCTTCACCTATTCCCTGAGTGTGGCAGGGTTTGCCATCCTACCCCCAGTGGCTTAAGACTTTTGTTCTGCAGAGAACACAGTGGAGAGGGTCTTGGTGTCCATCCTGTCATCCTGCAGTGGCTATTCCTTGGCAATCCCAAGTCTACCACGTGTGGGAGGCTTTCTCTAGTCTCCTGCCCCATGACCGATCTTTCTAGTGAGCACCTGTGAGATGCATTGTTAAGAGCCTGTGGGTGGATGTAGATTCCCCTTGTTTGTTATGCTCCAGGATCTCTATACTTTGAACTTATCCCACACTCAGCTTTGAGCAATTCACTAAACACGTTAGCTGAATTATTCTTACTAGTTTGTGTGGTACCCAGCATCCGCCTCAGGTAGCAAGAGCTTACATTCACATCTCTCCTTGGCAGTGCCTCCCTTTCTCTTTTTTAAAGTTAGTTGGTTGGTTGCTCTGTGACCTCAGGCGTCTGATGGGATTAGGAAAAACTATTGTCACGTAGATTACATTGTTTTTTTCTTATCATAATGATTAGAGTCATGTTCTTTCTAGATTTTTGTATCTTAAGTGGAAGTAGGAGAAAAATGTATATTAACATTTGAAATAATATATTTTTAGCTGTAGCTCCTTCCTAGAATCCTAGGGTAAAATATCCTACTGGTTCTGTTTTACTTTCCTTTTTCTTCTTCTTCTGAAATACTTTCCTTTTCCCTGTTTTTTAAACTGGACATGGGTGAGAAGCAGGTTCACTGTGCACTTTTTACCAACCTATTTGAGTCTAGTGAGACAGAACACATTCATACATAACTAGTTACATGAAGTGGGTTTATTATTTATAGACAGACAGCAAGGGACAACAGCAGCCTACAATTTATTGTGAGCCAGTACCCCAAGGCTCAGAAATATACCTGGGGCAGATGGAGTCTCTACTGTATGTGCTCTACTTGCACTGCAAATGAGAGACCCTGAAAGACAGCTCACTCTAGGTTACAAATCTTGGGGTAGCATGATTCAGTGAGCTAAACCAATGAGAAATATCCTGTTCTAGGGGAGGACTGGAACAGAGCCTGGGCCATTTCAGCCAGCTCCTTTCTCATCTCAGGATATTGCATTTCCAGGACATTCTACAGTTATTCTTCAGAACTACAAGAAAGAAACTGGGGAGAACTTGGTTGGCCAGAGGCCACCAGGAGAACTGCCCTGCAATGGAGTGTGATATTGATTATCGAAGTTTGATATAAGTACTTTCATTATAAAGAAAAAGAATTGTGGATTTTTTTTGGCCAAACTTGGTATTTTTTAATTTTTCTTCTCATTGCCCCACACAAGAGCACATGCTCAGAAACACACATGCACATGCACAATTCATCATACCTGTGTTTGGTTTTTCAGAGGCTTGATCAAAACAAACAATGAAAGCCCCATATTGCATGAATTTTCCTTACAGTTCAGTATTCAGTGGGGAAAATACACGCTGTTTTGGATATTTGCCCAGAGTATTTTTTATTATTGTGTCTTCAATATAGATTCACATTTCTGCCGCTGAAATGGATTTTTCAAGTTTGTTTTTGTTTTTGTTTGGTTGATTGGTTTGGTTGCCATAGTTGCTGTTAAAGAGAGCACTGTCTCGTCTTCCAGTGTAACTACAATAGCAAAATAATGCAGTTATGATGATCTAGAAATTGTAGAATTCCCTTTATTACTTCTCATTCCAGGACTAGAAATGTTTCTCTGATTTTACTCTATCCACCCCAAGGTACTCACTTACAAGTTTTGGGTTGCACTGAGTTCAGGCCAAAGGATGCCAGGGTGAGAAAAATGGTGCACCAACAACTGCTTTGGTGGTAGGTCAAATTCTGTTTTTCTTTCCTGATCTGTCTGCTCATGTTTTCTTTTCAGAGATTTCAAATAGCTAGCCCCTGCATTCTGTCTGGGTTTTACAGTTGAGTTCAGTGGGAGATAAAGGGAGGTATGTGTTTATCTTATCTGGTTCTGGAACCCTGTATAATCTTTTAAAGATTGATAGAATAACATACTGTTTTATAACTCTAATTAAGAACTTCATGTTTAGAAATTATTTCTCTGAAAAAAGAATCACATATTATAAGATTATGTTTGACTGATATTATTCTGTATGTAACCAAGTAGTATAACTGAATCCAGAGTTGGAATCCCATGCCATTACATTTTTATCCAGTCAAAGAACACTCTTTTAATTCCCAATTCTTAATATTTTTTTTTATGATCTAGGAGGAAGGGATTTAAACAGCTGACCTGAAAACCATTTATTCCCTCTACCGGAGGAATATATCTAGGGAAATCAAATAAGAAGGCATAGGACCTGGTCTAATCTTCCAGTCAATTGTACTTACAAGGAAAGAGATTAATGATATTTGCTAAGAGAAAGGTACCTCCTCTCTGAAATGCTGTTAGTATGACGTCCCTGGCTAACGTGTGATCTAGTAAATAAGACCCATGACCTGTGCTTCTGTGAGGCATAGCTCCTTGAAGAATATCACTTGATAAGATAAATTTGTTATATGACTTTAAATGATTACTTTTTCATAAGTTTTTATTTCAAACCGAATATGGATTATATTTTTCATGGTTGTAGCAAGAACCCAATAACAAGCTCAAAAGGGTGTTTGAAGAGAGTTTAATAAAGGGACTATCGTCATACACCGTATAATGGCACTTTGGTCAGTAACAGACCGCATATATGACGGTGGTCCCACAGATCATAATACCTTATTTTTACTGTACCTTTTCTATATTTAGATATGTTTAGATACACAAAGACTTACCATTGTGTTACAATTGCCTACAGCATTCAGTACAGTAGCGTGCCATACAGGTTTGTAGCCTAGAAGCAATAGGCTATGCTATAATATATAGCCCATAAAGAACAAAACCACTGCCAACCAGAAGCCAAAGCACTGGAAAACTGGGGAGAAAATACTCTCACCCCTTTTCTCTCATCTTCCACTGTCCTGCAAGATGCCAGAGGGCAAGAGGTGCCAATCAGCCTAGTGGGCACAGAACAGGGTGGTGAAGGGTGGAGAAAAGATAATGGAGGGGAGAAGAATCTCCAGCTTACCTCATCCCTTTTTTGCTCCTCCTAATCACCATTTTTCCTTTGTTTAGGTCATTACATTTGCAATAATATACAGTAATTATCCAAACCTCTCTGCTTTAGCATCAGTCACACAGGTGACTTAATTGGGGGTATAGTAAAAATCCCCAAATATGATCCTTTCATGTCATTAATAGCAATGCTAACCTTTGCACAATTCCCCTCGAGGGTGCAACCTTTTTTTCTTTTTTCTTGGTTCACTATCTTGGTTGGGATGGGAATAAGGGAAGGGTGTGAGTTGCAGTTTCAGGGCCTCTTTCTATCGTAACAGCACTTGATTCATGTGTCAGGGAACCATTTTTAGGATTCTACCAGTAATATAGTATATCTATTCTCACTGTCCAGTCTGAGGGGAAACCACACAGATAGAGCTGCAGGGAACTCACTGTGTGATGGAATCCATACAGAAACCCATAAGTTCCTCTCGGTGCACCATGATGGTGTTTCAGTTTTATGAGGTTTATTATTGTTTCAGAGCCACTGTAATTTGCTTCCAAATTTGTGTTTCCTTTTTGCCATTGCACAGTCACCCTGGTTAATAGTCTTAGGTCTCTATTTGAAGGCTTGGATAAACCTTCACATCTGAAATCCCATTGCAGGGTCCTTTTCCAAAAGTATGTGGCCTCACGTTCATGCTAATCATCAGGTTACACGAACTGTTAGCTGGGTAAGAAGATGCGAATTCCCACAATGGTGACACGGTGACTGGAGACATATCTCCTATCTACCTATCTATCTATAGAGATAAATGTATACACACACACACACATCATACACATATGTGTATATAATTTCCCTTACATAAATCAAATTTCTTTAGTTTATCTATATCGTGCATACTTTGGGACCCTTCACTCAATTAGCTATCACTGAAGACCCCTGCTTGTCAAAATGGTCTGATTATCACTCTGTCCATGTAACTTTTTCACTTGCTGTTTGTGATGGTTAAGCAAAGCTTCCTGGCCTCTACCATTCTGGGATGACATTCATTATTTCCTTGAAATCAGGGAGTCCTATTCAACTGTGTCATATCCCACCATCATACTTGTCCTACAGAAGAAAGCAATGGCTGATCTTTGCAAGGATGCTGCAGCTCTCCTTATCAAGGCATTTCTTAATGCCTTGGTAAAAGATGTGTCTTACTGATCTTTTAAGGAGTATATTAAGGGGGTATCTGAGTTGATGCACATAATATACTCATCCCAATAGAGAGATGACCAAGAACTTTAAGACTCCTGCAGTTTTTCTGTAAAATGTTGACATTTCTACCTCACTTACTATGGACCACATTTAAGTCTAGGCCTCAATCTATGGCCCTGACACACTGTAAATTCTATTTTCTGTGGCTCCTGACAGCACACTAATTCCAGGATTCTTTGTGTGGGCCACCATATCGTACATTTGATTAGATAGAAACATCCCCTTTCATCTAACATCATTAGACTCCACTTCCATAACATACCCCCATATACTGCTGAAAAGATCTACCACTCTCTTAGTGTGTGTAGATGATTTTCTCCTGGACCAAGCCTTGTACCTCTCCCTCTGGGTTATGCTGGGATATAATTCTTATTATGGCGCTAGAGGTGAGGAGAGATAGAGAGGAAAGTTATGAAGAAAACTAGCTTGCTCTAGTGAGGAAACTATACTAGGCAATATCTTAAAATTTTGCTATGCAGGAGATAGCTGGACCTCTCAGAGAGGATATGTAGAAGAGGTAGGGAGAAGGTTGTTTTCACTGGCAGAGAAAAACAAAAAAGTTCGGGAGGATATAATGGTTCAGAGCTCTCTGCCTGCCCAAATGTCTCCATCCCATGTTTCAGAGTTTCACATTTCTCCAACACAGCATAAGGGTCCTGGCATGGTTAAGCATTTAACTTAACTGGCACTGCAACATTGTGGCCCTTACCATTAGGACTGGGATTGGTAACTTAGCCCTAGCTCCTTTGTGGATTTGTTCATTGCTGTCAAATGGCTATGATGTTTTTTTTTCACCTGTGCCCAGAGATGTACATTCACATTTTAAATTAATTTTTTCCCATGTGTGTGCTCTATAGATATTAAAGATTCATGGCCCAATCACTGTGATGATGACTAAGTACCACAGCATTTGATTTCTTAATGCCTTGAACTCTACTAGAATGCTATCCCATGCCTACAAAAGATGATTTGAGTAATTATGGAGCTACCACTCAAGGCATTGGTAAAGTCCAAATTTTATAGAACAAATTCAGTCAAAAGGCTGCAATTAAGGATCTAGAAGGCCACAGGTGGCCTGAAGGCCGCAGGTTCCCCACTCTTGGTAAAGTGTCTCATTTCCTGTCATCAAAGATATAAGAAACTCAATTTCCAAATTCCATTTTGAGAATCTATTTCTTAGAGTCACTTTTTAAACAGTATTCTATCGGTAAGATCCTGATATGAAACAGATGACACACTCAGAAATGGCGATTAAAGATAATTTATTAATAGTAAAGTGAAAACAACAACCACCTTCAAAATAAAGGAATTCCCAAAGGGGTGTTGAAGTATTGCTGGGCTAGCAATAGTGGGCAGCTGTTACCAGCTCTTAGACCTGCAGGCGCAAAGAGAGGAAGTGGTTATAAGAATCCAGAAATAATTGCAGATGTTGGTGGTAGTCTCCTGGGCAGAAAACACGGCATTAGTAAAGGCACAGAGCTACTATCAACTTGAGACACAGGGAAGGGCACTGTGGAAATAGATAGTCCAACTTCTCCCTCCCATTCTGATATCTTGCTAATACCTTTCATAAGCTTCACTCAACTAGGAGCCAGAGGGCAAACCATGGATGTCAGGCTCCTAATTCTCATCATTGAAATGGAGAAAGGTGGAAAGGTGATATGGAATATACAGCACCCTGCCTAATTAATATAAGAAACTCTTAAAAGTCTTTCTACTCTCAACTTCAAAAAGCATCTGTTTTGTGCAAGTGAGAAAGCCAGGGCATATGGGCCTAACCCTCAATGTGCTTTGCAGTAGGAAATAGTTGCTCCCCACATGATGGCTTTCATTTGAACAATTTCTCATCTGAGTCTACTTCTCCCTCTCCAAATAGACCACTTATGTTTGAGAGCTGATAAACATATCTTCTGTTTCATCAGACTTTCTCTGTATTCTCCTCATCTGGATAATGAACTCTGTCAACCCGTCTAGACTAAGCTGTGCACAGGCAGAAATGAGGGACAGACAGCTTAGTTAACAGTCCCAGGTACCATACGTGCTCTGCTGCACCTGATTCAAGGACCAAACTTCTTGTGCCACCTGTTCATTTTCCAAGCTCTGGATACTGAGAAAGTTTTATTAAAATGATTTTCCCTTTATTTAACGGATATATTTAATAGTCTCTCCCATTCACCCACATACTTGCACTCTTACCTGCATGTTTTCTGTATGGATACATTATGTCAAGAAATGTAAACCTCTAACTATTGCAGAAAATACAAGCTAGGGTCACAAAATAACCTAGAAAATGCCCATTTATAGACATGTGTGTGTGCCTCCCATCCATTGAAAACACTTGAAACTTGGTGAGTCTCTCAGCATGTAGCCAGATTCACCCATTATTTCACTTGATGAAGATTTTCTTTAACCAAACAAACTTATTTCTGAAGTAGAAAAAAGAGACATAGCTAATATTTAAGTTGCATATTGCTATTAACATTTAAATTTAGTCAATTTAGAAAATATAGCTTATCATGAAATTAAGTAAGATTATAGACATGAATTTCACACATGAACTGGAATCTACAGGATAGGATGAAAGTCACTAGAAGATTAAGTCTGGAGTAAATATATTTTAAAAATTAAATATATATCTTTAATTTATATGCATACACACATTTAAAATTATTTGAAAGATTATCAACTATTTAAAATAATAAAAATTAAAAATAATAAAATAAATACAACTAATTTGTGGGTTTATAATATATACAGATCTCAAAGATAAGAGAATAAGAATATAAATAACATGTGGAAGATAAGTGGAATTTTAGTTGTTACTATAAGGTTTTTACATCATTTATGAAGTAGTGTAATATTTGCAAACAGACTATGATAAATTAAACATGCATATTTTATTCTCTAGAACAACCACTAAAATTTACTAGAAGAGGTATCTATAAACTCAATAAAAGGGAAAATGGCATATTAAAAAATTCAGGAGAAAGAGAGTTAAAATATTATAAAATAAAAAAGTAGAAAACAAATACCTAGATGGTAGACTTAAATCTTACTATAGCACTATTTATATGAAAATAAATTGACTAAATTCTGCAATTAAAAGGCAGTAATTGTCCATCTGGATAATATAGCAAGCACTAAATGAATCTACAAGTGATACATTTTAATTAAATAAATAAATAATAGATGGTGATGATAAAAGACTGGAACATATATGTAACATGAAAAAACTAAGCATAATAATGTTGGCATAAGCATTTTAATATCAGAGCAATATATTATCAGGATAAAGACAGATGTTGCATTATAATTCATCAAGAAGACATACTGATCTTAAATGTGTATGCACCTATTGAAGAGATTCAAACCATATAAAACAAAACTACCAGACGGAAAGGAGTAATAGGCAAATACGTGGAATAGTTGGAGATTTTAACACTTGTCTCACAGTAATTGATAGAACAACAGGGTAAAAAAATGTAAACATATGATTTGAATAATACTGTCAAACAATTTACCTCACTGAGATTTATAGAATACTATACCCCAAAATGGGAGTATTCAAATGTTTTAGATGTGCCTATGAAACATTCACCAGCTAGACCATATACTGAGTAATAAAATAAGTCTCAATATGTTTCAAAAGGCCCAAATCATACAGATTATAGTCTCTGACCACAATGGAATTAAATTGGAAAATAAAACTAATCTCAATACATTTTAGAATTAAGCAATTCACTTATGAATATCTTGTGATTCATATTTTAAAATGACAAGAGAAATTAAAAAATATTGTAACATATATGAAATAAAAGCAACATGTAAAAATTTGTGGAATTCATCTAGTGATGTCCTAAAGCCTCACATGTCCATTTTAGGGGGAAAAAAACACATAAAATCAATGATTTTAACTTCCATATTAAGAAAATATAAAAAGTACAGATTAAACAAAAAGTAAATAGAAGTAAAAAGAAGGAAACAAGATAAGAATGGAAAACATGAAATAAATAAAACCAACCAACTAATAAAGAAATCCAGCTGTGCAAACACCCTGGCTTAGATGGATGGGTTAACTCCCTTTACAGTTCACCAAGAAGATGTGTTTAGGGTGGCAATGTATCATGTTATATTGCTGATCTTCTCATATTACTCTCTTGTTTTCCTTATCTCTCTTTAGCTGCTTTTTGCATATGTGTGTGGTGAGAAGAGTAGAAATTTACCGTCTTTGCAATTTTGAAATATATATTATTAACTATAGTCACTAGGTTGTGAGATAGATGTCAAAAAACTTTTTCTTCTGTCTAACTGAAACTTTGTATAACTAACATCTCTCCCCACTCCCAGCATCTAGTAACCACCATTTTACTTTCTGCTTCTATAAGTTCCATTGTTTTAAATTCCATATATAAATGAGATCATGCAGTATTTGTTCTTCTGTGCCTGGCTTGTTTCACTTAACATAATATTCCCTTTAGCTGCTTTTGATCCTTACTGCAATATCTGCTTTACAGGGAACCTGAGTGTGAAAGACATAAAGATGCATCGTTCAGGTAACATTCAAGAATAAACTTGTTCAGCTATAAACAGTTGTATCAGCAGACAGCTCTCCTGCTGTTTCCTTCAGAGGCAGCCTCAACTTCAGAGAGTGACCTTGCCCAATGTCACACAGGACATCCCATGTTCAGCCACTAAATGGGCTACAGGTATAGAAGACTGGCTATTTTGGCCCACATGGAAGACTTTGATGGACAATATTTACTCAAGTGCCCCACCAAGTTAACAGACTTCTCTTGGAACTGCATCCCAGATCAATTTTTTCCTCTACCCAATCCTTCCCACTCTCTTCCTTTTGTGAATGGTTTTATGTTTATTAATTCATTTGCTTTTTGTTTTACAGAAATTTCCCCAAATTTCTAGTCAGCTGCTGATTCTATTTCTTATTTTCTATCAATCTTATGATTGTGTTTTTTGTACCTTATTCATATGTTTCTAATGGAATTTTGAAGAGAATGAAGGTAGCGACATGTATTCAGTTGTCTCATTGAACAAGAATTTTAAAATTGGATAAATTTTACACTAATCATATTAATCTTTCTCATTCTAAAACTGAGAACGCAAACAACATTATGTATATATAAGTCAATGTATACACATGTAAACACTCAGTGAAACAGCAAGGTATGGCATTTAATTTGACTGAAAAAATACATAGCCCTTTGTTTTTGTGCTTTGAGATATATCACTGGTGATTTTTCTTACAGTGTTTAATTTAAATTTGTAGAATGTTCTTCTTTAGGAATACCTTCTCCCTCTAGTTGAAAGCCCAAATCCAATCTAATCAATTTCTTGTTTTTTAGTTCAGGCTTCAATACATTGGCCATAATTTTTTGATGTTCATTACATTTAACATTAAAATGAGTATGAAAAGGGCTCTGAGACCACATTGTCTTTGTTAGGCAACCTTGCACGTAATAGCTTTGAAAATACAAGGAATTAAAATCTATTAGCAATAAACGTTGCCCCTTTGGAAATCCTGTTCTGAGAAAGGTCTAGTCATAACTGTCCATTCTATCTTTACAAACACTACTTTCAAAAATCCTGTAAAATTAAACTCATGTTCAGTAAATCAAAATGTCTCCTTGGTATATTTTAAAACACATTTCCTAGTGTGTTTATCTTCTCTAAAAGCCACTAAGCTGAGGTCACTAAACACATCATCACCATTACCAACAGGGTCTTTTCTTGTGCTTCAGGGCTTTGTGGGTTCATTAGCAAGCATTTGCTGTACCTACAGGAAGGATTTATTTTTGATAATGTTACATCCTTTCTAAATATTCATATGGGAATCATGTAGTTACCACCTTATTGCAAGATGTCCATTAAATTATGTGGTTTGCTAGTGGTTTATTAAATTAATAACTGTAGGAAATTTGCAAAATGTTTCAGTGAAACAGGACAGTCATAAAAAGAGTACTAGCTCCAAATATATTGTCATCAGCCGAAAAACTCAATGTCCTGGTCAACATTACACACACTTGCTGTAATAGCTAAAAGCAAAAAGTTTCAAATTAGCTCTTACTGTGGAAGCACCTAACTCCTGTAAATTAACTTCCCAAAGATATTTAGTCCTCAGCCTGAAATCTTTACATATTTTAGCATCTTGGTTTTGATGCCAATTCTGAGGTAAAGAGAAATATGAGTCATTTTTAGACTCATGACTCATCCAACTTTTCCTATTGGCTTTAAAATCTGTGATATCAAAACAGTCCAGTTTTAAAATTTGTCATTTCAAAGCAATTCATTCATCTAATTGTGAGCTTTCACAAATTTTAGTTTTCTTCAACAGATTTTTGAGATGTGAGTTTTGAGCAATAAACTATATCATTTTATTTTTTTGGAACTCAATTTCAGTCATCACTGTTATGATAAGTAATCTTATATTCATCTATCAGACCTAGGCTTAGGAAGTGAAACAGTCCAATGCAACTTAGAGATCAAAAACTAAGATCACAGCTATAGTTATTGGTTCATGGACAGTTTAATTTTCTTCAGTAGCAGTTTTCATCAGTGAAATAAGAATAGATTCATTGTTCCAAAGATGGAGTGAAAAGCTCATAAAGCAGATATAAAGCTCAAAGAAGACTTGAACAAAAGTGTTAGGAAGGAGCCTAGAGCCTAAAATAAAACCCTGAGTCACATTAAGTGATAAGTGGAATGGCTCTTGATTACTTCCTACTGCATATATTTCACCTGCATTGCTTAAATTCCATCTGCATTGCTGCATTCCATCTTTATGAATTGAGAAGTATGGAAAAATTTAATAACATAAAAACTTTAAGCTTTCCCTGGAGAATATACTGACCTGGTGCTAGGCTTTAAGTTTATATTATTCTTATTATTATTTAATTCATATAGCAAATGAATAAGGAAAAAGAAAAACTTCAGCTTTATAAATCATTATCAGAGAAGAAACATTACAAAAATTTTCTTAGTTATTAATATTTCCCTGTTTTTAGCTTTGAACTTTATTTATAAATATTTATAAGCATTTCTTCAAGACCTAATGCTGGAACTCTTGCACAAACATATGCAAAAAATTAAAATAGGCACACATTTTATACCTCATATGACAATTTTAAATATGGATAATAAATTTTTTCTTTTTAAAATTATATATTTATATGATAAATACATAATGTAATATCACATAGAGATGTTCCTATATATATATATCAGGCTAATTATCATATCCATCATCTCACACATTTATCATTTCTTTGTGTTGGGAACATTTAATATCTTCCTTCTAGCTATTTGAAACTATATAATATATTATTAACTACAGTCATCCTACAGTAGTATAGAACCCTAGAACTTATTCCCCCATCTACCTGTAATGTTGTATCTTTTAACAAATCTCTCCCTATCCTCCCTTCCCCTTCCATTTCCCAGCCTCTAGTATTCTGCTCTAGTTTTTACTTCTATGAGATCAACATTTTTTAGCTTCCACATATGAGTGAGAACATGCAGTGTTTAAGTTTCTGTTCCTGGTTTATTTCACCTAACATAATGTCCTCCAGTTCCATCCATACTGCTGTGAATGACAAGATTTCAATCTTTTTTATGCTGAATAGTATTCTATTGTGTATATATATTATATGTACCACATTTTCTTTCTTTATTGGTCTGTTGCTGGACACCTAGGTTGATTCCGTATCTTGACTATTGTGAATAGTGCTGCAGTAAAGATGAGGGTGCAGATGTCTTTTCGATATACTGATTTCCTTTCTTTTGGATAAATGCCTTTATAAAATACAAAGCTATAAAAATTCTAAAATAAAACAGAGGAGAAAATCTATGTGCCCTTGGGTTTGCAGGTACAATAACAGAAGCACAATTCATAAAAGAAAAAACAATAATTTGAACTTTACTAAAATAAAAACTTTTGTTCTATGAAAGACACTGTTAAGGTAATTAAAAGACAAGTTACCACCAGGAGAAACATTTGGAAGTCATGTACGATAAATGACCTTTATTCAAAATATACAATAGATTCTTGAAATTCAACAATATGCATATTTATTTTTAAAATGCACAAAGACCTGAACATGTACCAGCAAAGAAGATATATGGGTGGCAAATATGCCTGTGAAAAGATATTCAACTTCATTTGGCTTTAGAAAACTTCAGTTTCAAACGAGTTGTCACTAAACACCTATTAAATTGCTAAAATACAAAACTAAACCTCACTATATCAATTGCTGGTGAGGATAAAAAGCAACATAAAAACACAGTCCTACTATAAAATACAGCAAGTATGAACACAACTGATTTTAAAACATACGTCCACACAACAACCTACCCAGGAATGCTTATAGCAGCCATATTCTTAATTACCAAGAATTGGAAGCATTTAAAAATGACCTTCCATAAGTAAATGAACATTAAGGCAATGGAATATTATTAAGCAATAAAAATGAGTTGATTAGATCACAAAAGTATTTATGAATTTTAGTTGTATACTGATAAGTAAAGAAGCCAGTCTGAAAAGGCTAATGTGGTATTATTCCATTTATATGACTTTCTGGAAAAGGCAAAACTATAGAGTCTGTCAACATATCAGTAATTGCCAGAGGCATGGGGTGGTGTGCAGGTTGAATAGGTGATGCACAGATTTTTCAGGTGGTGAATCCCTTTTGTATAATATTTTAATGATGGATTCTGGACACTATGCATTTGTTAAAACCCATAGAACTTTACAGCACACAAAATTGAGTTATAATGTATGCAAATTTTAAAAAGTCATTTTGGAGTTAGGGGGATCCCAGAATGAAATGCAGACTGTGACAAAAGAATCTAGCTGTATTACAAAATTAAAGAAATTCTGAGAAACATTCACAATCTGGAGGAGCTCGTGGAGACATGATGACTAAATGTAGTGTGCTATCCTGGATGGGATCCCAGAAGAGAAAAAAAAAGGAATTAGGTAAAAAATGAGGAAATCTGAAAATTTGAACACATGGAGGTAGAGAGTGGAAAAACAGATAACAGAGACTGGGAGGGGTGAGTGGAGGGCAGAGAGGATAAAGAGAAGTGGATAAAAGGGTGTAATCATATAGTAAGATAAAAGGAATAAACTCAATGTTTGATAGCAGTGATGGGCACCCTAAATACCCTGACTTGATCACTACGTGTGTATATCAAGTGATCACTACACCTTATACACATGTAACAAAATTTCTCACGTATCCCATAATTTTGTACAAAATAAAAAATTAATAAAAAAACGCAAAGAAAGGAAACCTGATAAAGGTATGGTTAATCTACTGACACTTGTTGATCAGTTGTAGTAAATATATTACACTAATGTAAGATGTTAACAATAGAGGAAGCTGGGTACAGCATATATGGTAACTCTGTATTATATTCACACAACTTTTCTGTAAATCTAAAAAAAATTTATTTAAAAAATGAGTTTCTAAGACTCCAGTCATTCATACAACACTGCATCTTAATGGGCAAATTGGGATCTGAACCAAGATCTTCCCTATTCCAAACTTATATTGTACAAAGTCTAGTCTTAGTAAAAATATTAAATACATTTTTGTGATGTTTTAAGTGGTCTAATTTAATTTACAGAAGGTATATTTCATTTGTCTCACTTTCATGGCTAATTATATATTTGTTTGTGTGTGTGCTCTGTAAAATGGAAGAAAATTTATTGGGTATTGTGAATGAAAAAGACATACACAAATGTTACCGATTCCTCCTTATTTTACCTCTTACTTGTGCCCTGGTGAAAGATGTTTGGAATGTAGATGTTCTTTATCAGTATGACTGTGCTGCAGCTATAATTGATGTCAATATCTTCTTTTGTGCGATGGCTTGACCTACAAATGAGCTCTCATTTTCAGTTGTTTGACTTTGTCTTAATGGAGAAATCCTCCGGAAGGATTTGGGTCTGAGTACCTCATCTGAATAAACAAGACATGCACTGCAGGGGCCCTATTTCCTGCCAAAAGCTCAATCCTCCTGTATTTTAAAGCCAGCCTGAAGTCTCCCTGGTCCCTTACCCCCTCAGAAATCAGAAAGCTGTCTTGAATGGGGTTAGAAGAATAGCAGGGCTAGGAGGGAAACTGACATAATGAATGGATACAATTTTAAACTGTTACATTTGAATATATTATACTGCAGTAGAAAACCGCCATATCATCCAAGTTGTTACATCTCACCAGTTATTCAAATTAAGTATTTGTCCTTCAATAGAGTCTTACAAGCGCTGTGATTTTATTATTAAACATATTCTTAATTATTTTAGGCATTTGTAAATTGCTAAATGTCAGGGCTGGGGTGCGGTGGATGCTAGGAGAATGTGTTTTTCACATTCCTAGGATGAATTTTCTCTAAACACTCTCAACCCATTGCTCTACTCATGATTCTTTCATTATATAGGTGCAACGAGTTACCTGATCACTCAATATTGGAAATAACTGGGTATATATAACTCAGCTCTCTCCATCCTTCTGCATTTTGGAAGTTTGGTACATATAAAACAGAAAGGATATATTCTAGTAAACACCCAGTTTAATGGGACAGACCCTCATTAGCCGTTGACCAGTGGTGCCTACGTGTGTGGAAAGAAGTCAGTCTAATTTGAAAGTTCAGCATTAGCATGCTTATTTTTGTAGCACATGTAAATTTTATCCTCTAATGTTAGCCTTTTTAGTGATGGTTTGGTCCTAGTGTTTTATCTTAGTCAACTTGCTTTTTGGAATTTAAGTCCCAATGTTGGGTTACTTACATTGTATTTAGTGGTAGCTGGAACAATAAACAATTATTAATGGCTGACTTTGTTCCAGCAGGCGTGGTGCCAGTGTCTGTCCAGATGTAAGGAAGACTTTCTCCTGTCTAGTCGTCCTGTTATCACCCAGCTATGGTGCCAGGGAGAAGACAGGCAACTTGCTGAGCTTCTTCTCCATTCTAGTAAGAGATCAGGGGCACTAAGAAAATTTTCTCTGTGTGCACGGTTACCAAAGATTTATTTCTTTCTGACATTCGGGGGCTTTAACTGTTACATTTTTCTTCATACCGGAAAGGAGAAAATTGTCTGCTCTTGCTGTCCTTAGTAGATTCTGGCAAACTCTGAGGCCTCACGCAGACACTCCAGGTCTAACAAACTCACCTGCTGGGGTCTGAAGCTGCTTCTCTTGAGAGATGTGGATGAGCTGGAGCTAAAAATGAAAAGAAGGTAAGATCTACTTCAGTTGCTGTCATCGCAGAATCCTCTCTTCACCCCTCCGCCTTCCATTTACTTTAAAAACAACAGAAAAGTATTTTCTCTCTAGTAAACCTGATGATAATTATAGCCTATGATTTTCAAAGAAAGTGAAGAGTGCTAGGGTATGGGGGTGGTGGTAAAGATACTTGAATAGGGAAACCCAAATTCAGAACAACATGCATATTAGTTTTGCTCATCTGTATCAAGTAATTATAAATAGAGATTTCAGATCCTGTAGATAGAATGGCTATCTGCCTAAATATTCCCATTTTATCCTTAAATAGGTCAATGCATACCTGCTAATTGTTTTTAGCACATTCTTTATTTCGTAAGTGTCCTAGTTTGAGTGTTAAACTAATTGCCACCTTAAATATAGAGAATTTGTCTTAATCATTTCTTTAAAACTAAAGCGTAGGAAGAAATAATTATGGTAATAAACATTGATTTTCTTTACAATTAACCTTTAGCTAAAATATCCTGAATATATTTATAGAGAATGAATTCTAGGGCAGTAAAGTTATATTTTGACCAAAATGTTAGTGTATGACTCATTATTGGGACTTATCAGTATACAACATATATTGTAAGTAATATTTAAATGAATATTTTGAAAATCCATTTATTATACTTCATATTAACTTTCCATTTTTTATAAGCATCACAAAGTTGAGGTATTTTTACAGATTTATCCTGCAATAATTGTTTTGCTTCTTAGCATGTCATTGCTTAATGGCTTGTACATCATTGCCCCTCTTAAAATAAATCTAAGAAAAACATTTTATTATGATCCTCATTTTACAGGTTTACAGTTGTAGATAAGAAAGGTTAAATAGTTTTCCCAAAGGTACTCAACTAGTGAATGGCAGAATCCACGTTCACTCTGGTCTGTCTTACTTGGTGTCCTGGGCTCTAAACCACCATCCTGTATCCACTTACCCCCTAACATCTCTGCCTATGTTGGCATGGAAAAACCTTTATATCAGAATTCCCCACAGACTATGGAGACCAGTTAGTAACTCATACTCTAATAGCCCACCATCATTCATTTACCACCTGACAAAATTCCAATCTCTCTGTTCACCTGTCTAATCTAACACCTAACCCCAATGCTGCTGTGAGAGCTTTCCCTGATGAATCTCCACTGTTTTCTTCTTTTTGGACTCTCCCAACTGTGCTCTCTGGAGCCCTTTTTATGTTCACCTGTTTGACTGAAGTCCTATATCATTTTTGAGCATAATTAATATTAGAGTCCTCATCTATACACCTCTACTTCCCTTGTCAATGTTATTGAACAGTCTCTATAGGTATTTCTCTGGCACATAAATTCGTTGGCTCAGTAGCCATGATATTCTTCTCCTTTCCTAGTCCCATCAGGATATGGAATATTCTGTAGAATACTATGTCAGACTTCAGAAATGTACTTGAACATAGTTTGAACAGTCACAGGAAAAACAAGCAGTTTTCTTTTTATTCCGTATTTACTCTCCTAAATAGATTTATATTTTTTCAATGTCCTTAAGGACCAACTTATTCTGCATATTAATCCATATAATAAAACAGGACTTTGTGATAGGTCTTGAATTTTACATTTCCATCATTCCAAAACTTGAATGAATGTTATTTTTCCAATTCTCAATGATAGCATGTTGGTGCAGACTGAATGAATGTTTTCCCTTATTCTAATCAACTGTGGCCAGAATAATGGATTATCATTGTACAAATGCAGTCGTCTGGAGTTACACAGAGGTATATAACGGGGATAAGACCATCTCTGTGTGGGCCTGGACAAACACTTCACTAGCTACTTTTCACTTAATGAGCATGAAACAATTATCAGACTTTGATCTCATTCTTCTACATTTTATTCCTAATTCTCAGGGAAGATCTCATTTCTGTATCACTGAGGATATCTACACCATTAGGTGAGAGCTGTCATAAAGCTCTCTCCAATAGAATTAAAATCTCATTTCCAATTGTTGCCATTTGTATTAGTTTTCTATTATTGTATATCAAATCACCACAAATTTAGCAGCTTGAAATGACACTCCTTTAACAGCATCTCAGTTTCTGCAGGATAGAAGTGCAGCATAGTAAGGCTGGATTCTCTGCTCAAGTTCTAACAAAGCTGAAATCAAGATGTCAGCTGGGACTACTGTCTTATCTAGACCTCTGGTTCCTATTCCGCAATCTTGGGATATTAGTATAACTTACTCCCTTCTCACATTTTCCACATGGCCCCTCCATCTTCAAGCAAGCAGTGGTGCATTCTTTCCACACTTAGAATATCTCTAATTTTCCCCTTCTGTCACTTCTCCCTGGTTTCTTTTTCTGACTTTCTTTTCTCCTTTCAGGGCTCATGTAATTATATTGGCATCTCCTGGGTAAAACAAAATACTCTGTTTTAAGTTCAGCTGATTAGTAGCCTTAGTTATACATTCAGAGTTTTTTTTGCTATGTAACAAAACATAACCATGGGAGTGACACTGAGGGTGATGATCAGGGGCAAAAATTCCGCATACACGTCAAAATATGAAAATATGTCCTCAACAGCAAAAAAAACTTAGGAAGTTTTTAATTGATTTTATGAATTGAGCATATCCATGAAATCAAATCTGTTAAAAATAAGACAAGAAAGGAAATAGCTGTGAAATGTCTCTAATGACTAGAAATGCAGCACTCTTGAATAACATAGGGATTTATTTCAGATGTGTATTTTCCTTTCTCTCATTTTTCTGGCCAAATCGTGGCTCAGATGCATGTATTTGCAGTTTCTATTGTTCACTAAATTCCCATAACTTTGGCAATACATGCTATCCTTTTCTGGCTATGCAATGACAACTGCACAAACAATTCTCTTTTACTTTAATCTTCAGCATCATCTGTTTTTATGATAATTATTTCCATCCCAAATATAGGTATGTTATATTTCTCTTATCATAAAACAAACAACAATAAATGAACAAACTAAATATATATGTAGATAGATAGATGGATAGATAGACAGATACCCTCCTCACGTTTCCCTCCATATAGGTTAGTCTTTGGTACTTTTTACAGCAAAATACCTCAAAACAATTGACTGTAGCCACTATTACCATTTGCTCTCCTCTCATTCTCTCTAGAACTCATCACCCTACTAACAACGGTGTTAGCAGGGGCACCACCAATGCCTCTCTTGTTTCTACAACCCAGGATAAATTCTCAGTCTTCATCTTGGTCTATCAGCAGCACTTAATGCAGGTGCTGTACCTTCCTTTACCGCTTCACTAAGTTTCTGGGACATCTCAGTCTCCCAAACTTCCTTCTACCTTTCACTACTGCTCCTTTTCAGATTCCTTTGTTCTCAATATTGGTGTATGTCTTAGACTCGATTCTTGGCTCTTGTCTCTATTTACAGTCACTCCTTTAGAATTTTATCTTGTTTCACGGCATTAAACACCACCTACATGATAACTCCCAAATGTGTGTCTCTCCAGTACCTCTATTTTGAACTTCGGAGTCAGATATTCAAGTGCCTAATTAAAATTTGTACTTAGATGCTAATGAGCATCTCAATCCTAACTTGTCCAAATCAAACTCCTGATTTCCACGCTCTTCCTAAACGTGTTCCTCTGTGAGTCATCTTCATCTCAGTTAATTCCGATTCTGTTAGTCTAGTTCAAAACCTTGCAGTCACGAATGATGCCTTCTTTCCCCTCATGTCTCATATTTGACATATCAGCAAATCCTGTCAGCTCTATTTCAAAACATCCAGATTCTGTTCACTTTTCATCAGCTCCACTACATTTGCTCAGGCCTGGGTTTTCCTTATTTCTACTTGGGTTACTGCAGTTGACTCCTAACCAGTTTTCTGATTCCACCCCTACCTCCTTCATTCCATTTTAAACACAACAGTCATAGCAATTACTGTGAAATTAAATCCAGATTCCATCACTTCTTTGGTTGGAACCTTTCAAAAAGTTAGTTACCACATCCCTCGGAATAAGGCCACTGCTTTTCACTGTGTGATGTGACATCCTGTTACCTCCGTGACCCCATTCGCTCCAACATTTGCAGCATTTCTCGCTCCTCTCCATCACTTTATTTTTTCTCTATAACAAGCATCAAGTGATCCGTTATACAGGTTTCCTGTCTTCTCACTCTAAAATATTAACTCTATGAGGGCAGTTATTTTTATCAATTGCACAAAGAACTTCAAATTGCTTGCCTATCAAGTCTATCCATATTTGCTGAATTGTGAAAGAATACTGAGTTCATCTTTTCTGTATGGAAAGCCTGACATTGAGAGTTTTTCCAGCACTTCTGGCTTTCCTTTTCTTACCATTAGTCACCACCAGAAACTTTTATTAATATCCCCTGCCCTGGGGGATGGTGGGGGGGTGTTTGCCCTTGACCTTACTGTATCATCCCTTCAGACTCTACGAAATTATCACTCATGTAAAGCATAGAGCCTAAGTAAAATTCTTCTTTTTAGCATTTAAAATAATTTTTGAGGAAATAAGGTAGGCTAAAGTTTACTAATACATTTATTCATTCATCTGTTCAATGAATATATTTTTTATTTTAATTTAGAATTTTGCATGTATTTCAAAAACATTACTACTAAGGTTTAAGATGCTATACAAGCAAACTGTCACCATTTGGCATTTCCATCTCTCCAGCCCTCAGAATTTATTCCCCAAAGAGACGCTTAAGCAACCCCAATGGATATCCCCCAAACTTCAAAAAACATACATTTCTCCTTGATTCGAACCTCCTTATCTGACCAAATTCCTATAGAGAATCTTAAACCTTTGTCAGTCTGAAGCAGCATCACTTCAAAACTTCAAACTGCTGTTTATAATGCCATCATAGTCAAAATTTTGTAGATTATGTTTGTTAGGGATATGAGAGAGTAAATGAACTCCTCCTAGTTTCATTCCATTTTTGATATTTTTACTAGTATAAGGTGAAGGTAGCAGATATATTAAATTAATATGTCTATTAAAAGAAATATATAAAAAGGAAATATATGCAAGTCACCTAAATACGGAGATCAATCATAAATTACAAAATAAAAAATAGATTGGACTTCCTCAAAATTATTAATTTTGTGCTTCGTAGAATACTATTCGGAAAGTGAGAAGACAACACATAGAATGAGAGACAATATTTGCAAATAATATATTCAATAAGGAACTTGTATATCATTTTTTCCATGTCTGTTGGTCGTGTCAATATTTATTCTGAGGAATGGAAGAGACATTACTTAAGCCTTAGGTCTGTGTTCCAGTACAATCAATCAGAAAGATATGACAGAGGTAAAAATACAGGTAATAATAAAGCCCAAAACCCTGCCTCCTTGTATGTCTTTGTACCTCAGAATTACCATGAGGAAGACAAATGGACAGCAGTGCATTGGGTTATTTCTGAGTCTTCTGAAAATGCTATCATGGTAACATCAAAGCTTCCAAGAATTGGCTCTCAGTTGTGAAATCACTTGTGTTTTTTCTTTCCTTTTTTTTACCTTTTGTCTTTGATTTTTCTGAATTTTTTCAAATCACTATATACATAACACACATGCATTACTTTTAGCATAAACCAAACTACAGATGTAGAAAAACAACAAAACTTAAGAAATGACAAATAATTAACGAGCCTTGACTTACAAAAGTATTTTCTTAATTTTTTATCAAAAGCTTGAAAGAAGACATATTTATAGAACATAATTTGAAGGCTATATAGTTACAAATGTACATCCCATTTTTGGTTTTTCTAATCTATCTCTCTCTGTATGTATCCTATCTATCTATGTTTTATACCTTATACCATATGCCATATCAGTTGAGGCATTTTTTTTAATTGTCTTCACTAAGATACATTTTCATTTTATTAACTCAGTGATTATTTAACTCCATTAAAACTAATAGCCATTTGAAGTCTCTCACTGTTTACTTCCTGATATTGATTCTGTTGTCCCCATAATTACAGAACATTCCCTATATAATTCAAAGGTGATTTTAAAAATGCTTTTTGGCTAGAACTATTGTTTCCAATGAGGAGAAGCTATATTTGCTAATTTCTAAAACATATTTTCCACAGTAGCAGGAATTTTTTTCAAGTATAATTTACAGAAATTATCATGACTTTTGAGGTTAGTATTATACAGGGATTTTTAAATTTAACATCAGAACCAAATTCAAACTAGCTTAACCAAGGCATGGGAAAGAAAGCGTTTGATCATATTTTAGAAATTAAAGCCAGAGTTAGAATGACATGACCCTCTCATATGCTAATTTATGCCTTCTGTGCATTGGCTTTATTTTCCAGGCTACTTTTTCTTTAAGGTGACGAACTGGCCACCATTATATCTTGGAAGAATTTTCTTCCATATACTCATTTAAGAGAGAGAGGGCAAAAAAAATTCCAGGAAAGGCTTTTTGCCCAACTTTGATGGCATGATTCCTTTTGTACTGACATCTGAGGCCAGGGTGGGTACACCGTGAAAGAGGATGGAACTTCTTATTTGTTGCATATGATCAGAGCTTGAGCTAGAGAGGGGAGTTTCTGAAAGAAGGGTGCAGGTGCAATTCAGAAAGGTCACTGGAGACATCATTCCAACAGATAGCTACTGATTCCACCAAACTACACTTTAATTCTCTTTATTATCTTATCTTTCGGTTTTTGAAATTTTCTAATAATTCTTTCCATTTCACTGCATTTGTATGTATGTTGCCTCAAAAGAGTTATGGAAAGAGTGAATAGACCTGGAAAAAAGATCCAGTTGGATGGGGATTCAGAAGCTTTCAGTGAAAAGATGAGGCTTTATGTGAGATTTAATCAACGCATAAGATACTGGCAGAGTAAAATAGAACCTGGAGACTTTAGGTAGACCAAACTCAAGAAGACGAAAAGTGACTAGGCCTCATCAGGGCTGTTTGCCTCACAGTGAAGATCCTGATTGGACAATGCAAATGTGTAGGCAGAATAAACTGAGGCATATAGAAAATTAGTCATTTCTATTCATTAGACTGACAGGACTGAGGGCTGCCATGACCAGGTGAAAAATCAGAACTTGGCCCCATCAGATCCACTTTACTATTTTGAACACGTCCAGAGATTCTATACATTATGGGAAATAGAGATGATTACAGACAATTTCTATTATGATATAGTGAAAGTCAAGCTCGTCATGCTCCAAACAAAGCTCCTTTTTGAACTATGAAAAGTCACTTTAAAAGAAAAATCTTGGAGTGCAGCATCATAAAGAGAAGTGTATTTTATTAAACTAACTAATGGTCTTTATAGATAGATGTATTTAGGTCATTAAATATGAAATGTCCGATTTTGAATCCAAAGTGTAGTTTATTATATCTCAAACGGGAAACAGTACAATCAATCAAAGTATGCACCTAAGCTATTGACACAGTTTTGCCACCTTAACAGTAGCTTGCTTATGCCAGCAGTGAAGAAGGCTGGAGAGCGAGTGGCAATGAAATCTCGAAAAGCGCTTTCCACAGCTTGTTGAGAATGGAATATTTTTCCTTGCAAGAAGTGGTCCCAAGCCTGGAGGAAGTGGTAGTCAGTTGGTGCAAAGTCTGGTGAATATGGTGGATGACAGAGAGTTTCCAAGTCCAGCTGCTGTAGTTTGTGCAGAGTTGTTTGTGTGACATGTGATCGAGTGTTGTCTTGCAAGAGGATTGGCCTTCCTCTATTGACCAATGTTGGCTGCTTAATCACAAACATCCTGATCATTTCATCCGATTGGTTGCAGTAGACATCTGCTGTAATCAATTGACCAGGTTTCATGAAGCTGTAGTGGATAATACCAGCGCTGGACCACCAAACACACACCATTAGCTTTTTTTGATGACTATTTGGTTTTGGACTGTGTTTTGGCACTTCATCTTTATTCAACCATTGTGTTGAACACTTGTGATTGTCAAAAAAAAATCCACTTTTCATTACATGTAACAATGTGGTGCAGATATGCTTCACTTTTATGTCATGACAGCAAAGAAGACAAGCTTCTAGACGATTTCTTTTCTGAAGCTCGTTTAATTCATGCAGAACTCATCTATCCAGCTTCTTTACCTTGCCAATTTGTTTCAAATGGTCCAATATTGTTGAAATAGTAACCTCAAACCTTGCTGCTAATTCATGCATAGGTTGAGATGGACTCACTTTCACCATAGCTTTTAGCTTATCATTATCCACCTTGGTCTCAGGTCGTCCACATGGTTCATTTTCAAGATTAAAATCACCAGAATGGAACTTCTCAAGCCATTGATGTACTGTGCATTTTAGCCACATCCTTCCCAAACACTGTGTTGATATTTCGGGTTATCTGTACTGCATTGGTTCCACAATGGAACTCATATTCGAAAATAACATGAATTTTTAACTTATCCATGGTTTCACAAAATTTGCTCTAAAAAAAAATTTGAAAGATAATCACAAGCCACAATGTGCCTTTGAAAGACTGAGGATGCACCTTCTCAATAAACATAAAACAAGAAGTGTCAAAGTGAAATGTCAGAGATATCAGCTATAATTCAGTCTTGTGAAAGTGAAATATCAGAGATATCAACTGTCTAACTAAGTACTTAAGAAAATTAGATATTTTATACTGAATAACCTAGTGTATTATTAGACACTCTGTATGCCAAATATTGGGACTGATTTGTCCTTCTATGTAAATAAAAGAGCCTAGGGCTAGAAAGGCACTACTACGAATTTTACTCTCATGGGAACCTTTGCTTTATTTTATTCTTCTACTAGCCCTAAGTTAAAATGGAACAGAAAAAAATCTTGGCAGTTTGGAGTGCATTGTCTATTGTTCCTCAAGCACCATCTGGCACAGCAATCTTGACTGCAGAAAGTGCTTAATGACCATCCTGACTGATGGTTATAATGGATGCTTTCCTGCCACTCTTGCAAGATCTATGAGTAATTCTAACCAGACGTATGACAGTCACAAAATTTATCAGTGTTCAGTTGTTTCCAATTCCTAAGACCTTTTAAGAATGTGAAATTTAGCAAAATAAAGCAGACCAGTTAACCAAGTTAGAACATGTCCTTGTACATAATGAAATATTCAATAAACAACAAAGGCACATTACTGAGAGTTGCATCCTTGTTCTGTGCAGCTGTCTTACATGACTTCTTTACAGGAACGTAAAGGGAACAATTTGCTTATATTTCATGTACAGAAGCCAACATTGGCTTGGACCTTCTCAAATAATAACATTTCTAACATGAATTCTATGTGTGAACTAAGACAATAATAATGACATAAACGGAAAGGAGACCAAGAAAATCAGCAGAAGATGAATAATAGCACAAGTGTTTAGTGAGACTCTTAGAACCATGGGAATTATATTGAATGCTAATTTTTGCTTAAATACTTACTTCTGACTTCTACATTCCAGTCTGCATGCCTCAGGGGACTTATTAAAAAACTTTAAGTCTACATTTTCTACATAGACTCAGAAATCTCATAATGGGAAGACATACTTCAACTTTTGCATACTTCACTTGGAATAGATAAATCTATTTCAGATCTTAAGGAGCTAATCATAGTTAAGCCTAACTAAATAAACAAATCATCTTATTTATCCAATTTTGCCCTGAGCTGATAATTTCTAATAATAAATGAAAACACCTTTAGTACCTAATTTTCTATCCATGGATTGCACCGCAAAGCTGCATTTAATAGTTGTAACAATAATATTAACTTAATGTACTGAAACAAGTCAGGTTTATTAAATAAATGGTATGCTCATATTTGCAGATAATATTACAGGTCCTCTATTCTTTCCTTAAAGAAGGGTCTTCTATATGACACACATGTGTTATATCATACAAAATTTTAAGAGACATGGCTCTTGCCTCGAGGCACACACAGATTAGGAGTCATGTAGTTTGAATATTTTCCAGTAATGTGAAGTAGATGGATGCACTGAATCATCTTTTTTCTCTGGATGTTTGTCATCATAACCAGTGCCATAGCTTTGCCAAGCCACTGGCTAGCATACCTGCAACACTCACCAAAATGAGAATACAATCAAGGAAGATAGATAGTCTGTTGTTGATAGAGAGAACTGTTTTTAGGTGTGCAAGGTACATCTACACTTTACTCTGACCTAATTGACGTTATGACATATTCTAGACAAAGCCACAACAACAGAGCTCTCTTGCACGAAAGCCTGAAATTGGCTGAATTTGCAAAAGGCAAAAGGCCAAACCACACAGATGCTCCTGCTGCCACTATTTAAGTTAGAGCAATGTCAGTCACTAAAAATTCTGATTCATGAGACAGTCTTTGGCCACGCTGGGAATCTATTGAATGTTAAAATCACTTGCAAGAATGTGTGAGTTTGAAAGTAGGGCTGGTTCTATATCTAATATCAGTGTCCCTTTCTCACTCAGGCTCCATGCACTACTTGGTAAGATCCTAAAGAGCAGACACTATGTTTTATTTTAATTTAGTCTTTGAAGCATTGAGTACAGCATATAACTTAAAAGAGCAGCGCATCAAGATAAAGTCCACTCTGGGTATAGACTGTTAGATGTTTGAGCCAGAAGTCATTGTTAAAAATCTTCTCACATTAGATTATAGGAACAGCTTGTATATCTCTTTTTTTTAAATTTTGTATGGGATTTCTAAGGCAAACTAGTTTATCAGTAGATTTTGATATATGGTAGTTCATATCATGTCAAAATATAATTACTAAATACTGATTATAATCATATGTAAATTTTGTATTTGGCAAATATAATCCATTTAAGGATGACTCTATCTGTATTTAACTAACTTGTTTTAATTTTTATTTCTATCTCTCCTTAGATATACATCTTTTGCGTGTATGTGTATGGAAATGTAGTTGCATATGAGGATTCACGTATAATTCTGTATGTTGAATGCCCAGTAAATGTAATGGGTTCTCACAAAATTTATTAGAGATTTAATATGTTCATACTTAATTTATCCCACAGTTTGACAATCAGTGTGAAATTATCATATAACAAAAAATGTTCCTTCAATGTAAAAATATCTATATATTATAGAAATATTTTAAAAATTTTAGAAACACTCTTGTTTACTTAAATGGTGCATTCTGAGTACAGTGTGTGTGTGTATGTGTATGTGTGTGTTTGCATGGTGACTAATATCTGTCTTCCCTTATTTTCTTCTATTACCTTTTTGATTCAGA
Organism: Daubentonia madagascariensis; assembly: GCA_023783475.1. Lineage (NCBI taxonomy): Eukaryota > Metazoa > Chordata > Mammalia > Primates > Daubentoniidae > Daubentonia > Daubentonia madagascariensis. The sequence continues at coordinate 32,869,285 of JAKFHU010001569.1, forward strand.
TCATAATAATCTGGTTTACAGCTACCACCCCTTAATTCTCTAATCTACCATAAGCATTTTCCCACACTAATGCATTATAACTCCTCAAGTGATCTTTCTATAGTGCAAAATTGAATACAAAAATACAAAAAAATAAAAAAACACTTGCTACAAATAAAAAACAAAAACAAAATCCACACACACAGACAAAACATAAATAACCCTTATGATTTACATGTTGCCTAAAGAATAAAGTCCACATTCCTCAGCAAGATATACAAAAGCCTTTGCAATCCAGTGATCAACCCATCAATCTTACTTTTCCATTAGTCTCTCAATTGTGCCCATGTCCCAGCTACATTAAACATATCTGTTTTCCAAATGCATGTTGTTATAAAAATGATTATTGAACATCTCAGATGTTTTTATATTCTATTTCCTCCTTTTGGGATACCTTTCCTTCAGTGCCAGTCACGGACAGGCCTCTCCTAGTCCTTCTTCATGACCTAGTTGCATTGTCTACTTTCCTGCAAAGTCTCCCTCAGCTTCCTCCTCTGGTCCTCCATCATGTTCTCCTGCCGATTTGCATTATGATATCTTACTTACACACTTATCTTCATGTGAGGATGCCAGGTATAACTTCTGTTTTAGTTTTGTAGTTAGTCTTGTCCTGAGGGCAAAGCCATTTTTATTATTTGTTGGAGTTGAGGTCCCAGCCGGAAGTGAAATTATTCATGGTGTCTATCACTTGAAAACACCTACGTGTGAAGAATGCTCATGGAAGCCAAACCAAGAAAGGGACTTGTAAGTGAACTGAAGACTGAGACTCTTAATTCCTCGATAAGGACTTTAAAGAGAAAAGTAATTTCCAACAAGAGGCCTGGGAAGGAGCCTGGAAGTAAGGTGTCCAAGTATCTGCTGAAAGTTTATGTAAACTCTTTAGGGACAGAGGAGAACCCACACCACAGTAACGGGGTTGGCATAGGATCCTTTAACATGTCTTGAGGACATGTTAAATATGGGAAATACAGAAATGTATTTTTGTAAGCTGTAAATATATTTGCTTTATTTATCATGTTTATTTTTTAGTTGCTCTTGTATTTAGGGAGACTTTATGAAAATTCTAGAATTTCCCAGCTAAAATAAGAGGAACAACAGGGAGGGTCTTTTGCTTACACTGGAGCCAGAGCTGTAACCTGGAGTATCTCCATGGTGAGATAAAATGTAAGAAGACAGAGTTGGGCTCACTGATTACTAGCCCTTCCCACACGTAGTTTCTATTTCAAACCGTGAAAGGTTTGAATTTTATTCGTCTTGGAAAATTGGTAATACATTACACTCTGTTTAGTTTCTCAACAGTAGTTTTTCAAAGATCTGTATTACATCTGTTGTGGCTCAGTCATTGTATTTTTCTGGCCCTTTCTACATAGATTACAATAAAAAGTTGTTAAAATATAAATAAACGTATCAATGATTTAACATTTATATCTATACATCTGATATACTCTTCTGAAATAGCAATATCGACAAAGTGTACTGAGGTAGGAAGGATCATGCAAGTCTATGCTAGAACATAATGGTATTACAAATGGCTATAATTTTTTTTACTGGTTTACTTTTTATTTTTTCTCCTAGATGTTTGATTAGTCTTCTTTTCTTCTAACTACTGTCAGAGAAAGTTATTTTTAAGCAAATTTCCCCTGTTCCTGATTAATTGTACATTTAGAAACCAGGAGGAAATGTTCTAAAAGAAACAGACATAATGATATCAATTCAGTTGTTTACAGATTACTTAGGTTATTTTTTTCCATTATCTCAAGTGCAATCTTATTAGTTGAGACTGACAAATAAGTGTTAGTCTAGTTAGCAAGGTTCAACTTTAACAACAGAAGTTGGAGTTAAGTACTTCATATATGCTTCATTCAGGGAATTTTGTGTTATAAAAGAGAATAAATATTAGTATTGATAGTTGATAGTAAACACAGTGGCCTGCTGCTTACTCCCCCTCCTATATGGCTCCATGAGTTAATAAGGTTTGTTTATTCTCTTAATAGAGTTAATCGCTATTAAGTCCACAAATTGCCAGGAATAGAAATTCTTATAAATCAGTTAAGTTGAAAATCAAAATAATGAATTTTGGCTCCAGTTCTGTTACAAGGGAATATAGTCTAATATTGTGTGTATAGATAGGTGTTAATTTGTTTAGGTGTTGCCTGATACCTACATATAGAAAACTATTAGCTGACCTCATAGACTGGGTTTGGTTGAGTTTGTGCATGTTATTGCTGATTCTACTGCAAAACATTCTACCATATGCCCATTTACTTATTGAAGGGGAAAAGTGATCCATCTGAGCAGAGAATTCTAGAGCAGAATTTGAAAAGTCTTTCTCCTCAATGGAGTTTTTATATTTCTACAATTATTTTTTTCCTATTTTTTTCTGCTATTGATAATTTCAAATGTTTATGACATTTTAGCTGATGCACCTTGAGATGTCACTTTCTGGCGTCCATTGCATGATTGTTGTATGCTCTGAACCGTGGGCATAAATTTCTCAGTGGTAAGAGTTAAACCCTATTATTTGATTTCCTCTGTCTTCTTATAGTTCATTTGATTCCCTTGCAGAGAAGTCTGGGTTGAACAACTGTGCCCAGTTCTATTCCACAATTGAACAGTAGTTGCAACTCAATCTCTGTAGTTGCCTTTATAAAATTGCCTTTGAAAAGTGAGGAAGGGCATTTGAATTTGTAATCATTTACTTATTTCAGGTTCAAATGAGTGTCCAATTACTGGTGAAGGAGCCAACATATATTTACACCAACTATTCTGCTGTTACATTCAAATGTAGCGAATGCTCAACAATATTAACATCAACAGAGGGATACATATTTTTCCTCTTAAATTTCATTATTTTTGCTCTTGAAATGACCTGGCTAAAGGTTGCACAGTTTTACACTAGGGCTCATTTTTATACCGTTTCAATAACCAGAAAAGCGTTTCAAAAATACTGCAGTCAGCTGCTGGCCTATATTGGTCTAATCTAATTCCTTGGCCAGGATCCCTTGTCTTTACTCCATTGGCCTTTCTCTCATGCAAAAGGTAGAATTTCACTGCTTTGCAATACATCAAAAGAGGCTGGTGGACTTTGATCTGCCCTGCACAGATAGCACTGGTAGATGCTTTGCTGAGGATGGTTAAAGTCATTGCTAAGACAATATTAACTTTATTTCTTATGCTCTTGATTTTCCAGAGCAGATTTTTTTTAAAGGTATCAGCATGCTGATGTTAAACGCAGCCTTCAAGGAGTTATTAACACGTTTCATTTCATTCTTTTATTTTGGGCTTTCTAAATCTTCCAATAGACACATATACTGGCATCCTCCACTCTGACTTTTATTGCTACTTTAATTGTACTTCTAGTAAATAAATGAATAATTTTTTTTTCTAAAGGAATATTATATGACCACATAATGGCCTATGTTATGCAACCAACTTACACGAGGGCTTTGTTTGGGATTTACAAATTTATACCCAGATAATTCTTAGTAGTCATAGCTTACTATCTATCCTTCTCATAGAACATATAGTAGAGAGAAGAAACCATAAAACCAATGTCAATACTGTAACACTGTCTAAGTGTTTTATAAATGGTAAAACTATGGCAGTGCACTATCTGGAAATGAATTTCGTTCTGCACAGCCAGGCCTTAGGGCCCTTTGGTTGTCTAGATTAAATTAAGCGTGAAAAGGGTAGATATAAGGTTGAATAGCTTGGTTATCCATGGAATTTGACTAGCAGTTTAATTTTGTATTCAGATAGATTATTAATTTTTGTTTTCCAGTGGATTTCATTCCTGTGTTTGATTGTTGATAATAGTAATTCCCTAATATCATTGGTATAATAAAATCTACCGGTAAATTGAATTAATCACAGATTTCATATAAGCTGCATTTAACCTTTTACACCTCTACGAAGAGGTAGTTAGCTGACATTGTCATTTTTTGTTTCCCTTTGTCTATTGATTTATTATTGTAGCTTTTCTTATGTTACTACTTACTTGTGAATCTCACTCTTTATGTGATTGTTTCACTCTTTTGGGTAAAACACTCTTAGTAAGTGAGAAGGAGTTACTGACTCAAATTCTTTAAATAAGCTAATAGCTTTCTATTGCAATTGGTAACAGCAAATGACACTACCTATGGCTGGACAAAGATACAAATGTGTACACATTTGTACACACAAACACACACATGCATACACACAATTTCTTCTGAAACACTCTTCAACAAACTGTTCTTTTGTAAATCATCTATTCTGTTAAGCAACAAGTTTAGTGAATCTAGTGTTTTTTTTTTTTTTTCTTTTCTGTAGTAAGTAAAATGTCATGACTTCTTCATTTCTGGTAGAAGCTCACTAATCGCTGACATAATCTCTTTTTGAGTAGGGTGTGCAACGTGGGTAGACAGTGTCTCCCTTCAAAGGACTGAACCTACACATACAACTAACTTGGGCAGGTTGAAAATTTGATGGCTTTCAAATTGATAATTTTTAAATATTTACTTAATACTTATTTCAAAGGGATAAGAAGTAGGAAAAGACTGAGGTTATGACCAGTTTTACACATATGATGAGAAAGAGAGAGAGAAAGAGAGAGAGAGAGATTAGTCATTGTCTCTTTCTTTCCTTAGCCACAAACATATTATGCAGAGATATATGGGAAAGAAGGAATGAAAATACAGAAAAGCACATATTTTGGAAAAAATGAGGAATACCAGGTTAATAGTGTGAGAGGGGAGGATAGGTCATAAGATAAATTACCATATCACAATATTACTATTCTTAGACCTAACTATGCCTTATTTATCGTCATTGTTTCATGCATCCGTCACATTCATTCAGCATCCATTATGCACTTGTGCTAAGTGCATGAGGTATTATAGGTGTTTTAAATCCATGTTGAACAGTTGTTCTTTTTATGAATGAAATTATATTTTCTTAACATGATGGTCACATTAAGTACCATTACGGACTGAATATAATAGGTGACAATCTCTCTAGTTTAATTATGCATATGTAAAATGTGCTTTTCCTCCAAAGGAAAGAGTCTGTGGGGATTGTTGTAAATGGACATTTTATTTTCCTACTAACAGGCTATATTTTTTCCAAGTGTAATTCTATATTAAGTAACAATGGGGTGGAGCTGAGTATATAGGATAAAATTACATTAAAATTAAAGGCTATTCTGTATATTTGAATGGGGATGTCTGTGCTAGAGTTAGATGAAACTGTAAGTTGCAGTGGTTAAGAAAATGACACTAGACTTAGCCTGGCTGAGCTGAAACCTGGGTCTTCATTTCTTTGATGACCTTAGGAAATGAGTTAGCACTTCTGGGCCTCCATCTGTTGTTCTGTGTAATGGAAACGATTATAATAACTAGTGCCAAAGGGTTACGTGAAGATTGAATGAGATTATGTATGTAAATCCCTTAGCTTAATGCTTGACCTTTAATAAATCCACAGTATATGTTAGCTACTATACATATAGTATATATATAGTATATAAGATGAATCAATGGTTTGGCAACTTCAAAATAACTTTTAGTTTAGCTATTATTTAGGGCACAGATATTTCATGTCAGTATTTTAGAGGATAAAGTAATACGTCAATCATTATGGCAGTGCCAGATATATTTTTATGAAATGATAAATGGTCAATGAAATAGATTTAAGGAACATCATTGGGAATATACTATGATGTAATGATTTATTTCAATATAGGTGACTCACAATGAGGCTTTCTTTCTTTATTTTTCACCTACCAAAATTACACTTTCATTATAAAGTATTCTAAAAAGAGTGGTTGAAGATGAGCAGTCACAATCGTTGCTTTATCTTAAAGTGAAATTGTATTTAAACTCTCATATTGACTTACGTGGAATTATTTCAGTTAGTATGTTTTAAGCAGAAGCAGGTGATTAGGATCTGTAGGAATGGACCATGTTTCCAGTAATGGAGGAGATAAAATTCATCAATGACATCCTATGCATTCTTTACTGTTCAATTGATATATTATCTGTACCCTGAAATTTTTTCTAACTACGTTCTTTTAAAAATTTGCTATTTCTTCATCTCTACTTCCAAAACACAGAGTACATGTCTCTTTTATAGCACATACAGCTTTTTTTCATATACCTATCTTCCTGACATCAAGGACAGAAAATTAATCATGTTTTAACAGGGTTTGTAGCTCCAGCTTGTTAAAAGGCTTTATACCTCCAGCTTCTGAAATTTCTTCTAACTACTGTTATTTAAGAATTTGCTATTTCTTCTCTACTTCAATAACACAATATAGATGTCTCTCTTATAGCACGTATATCTCTTTTCTTATACCTATCTTGCAGACTTCAAGGACAGAAATTAATCATGTTTTAACAGGCTTTGTGGCTCCAGTTTCTAATTTCATTTCATGTAGTATGGATACTTTTATCTTTTTTCTATAAAGGACCTGTGAATATCAAACAAAGCAACATAAAACAATGTTAGAATGGGACAATTCCTACCCTACATATAACATACCAAAGTGAGTGTGTGAAAGACACACCTCCTATATACAAAATTTACAAAGGAATAGTTGGAAAAAAATTATTCCTTACCTCTTGCATCCCTCAAAGATATCAAGCATTCACAGAGAAATTAGAGAAAGGAGAGAACACTGTTCTAGAGATCTCTTCAGAGAATTTTTGTCCTGCACCACATATGCACAGTAGAGGAAAAATGGTGAAGCAGTGCTACATTCTTTCTTTTTTAAAATTTTTACATATTTGTGGGGTGGATGTGATATTAATATTTTGACACATGTGTACTGTGTGCACTGATTAAATCAGGGTAATTGGGATACTCATCACCTCAAACATTTATCATTTCTTTGTGTTGGGAACATTCCAAATCTTCTCTTTTAGCTATTTTGAAATATACTATACACTCCTGTTAACTATAGTCCCCCTACTGTGCTATCGAACACTACAACTTATTCCTTCTATCTAACTGTGTTTTTGTACCCATTAACCATCTTCTTTTCATCCCCTTTTCCTTACTACCCTTCCCAACCTCTGATAACTATTATTCTCTCCACTACCACCATGAGATCAATTTTTTTAGCTGCCATATATGAAGGAGAACATTCCATATTTGTTTATTGCAGCACTGTTCACAATAGCCAATATATGGAATCAACCTAATATCCCACCATCCTTTGCCTTAGTTCCTTTAGAAAAATGGACCATAGCTAGCAAATGAGTTACGGTTGTGCCATAGGAGAGTAGAAAGCACAGCAATCAACCCCTCACTGTCACTTGAATATCCTGTTTTGTAGGTGACTCAAGGTGGAGGAGGGAGAGAAGATTTAGCCCAAAGTCAAGTTCTAGATTATGATTAACATATAACACTAGACATTTGTATGTACCAGCAACTTTGAGACTGGTAGTACTATTGGAGTATCTCAGAATGAGCAGAGAAAGCAAAAGCCAAAATTTTCATCCAGGGACAAGGAAGATTACCCTCACTAAATAAAACTTAGAAAAACCTTAAGAGGAAAAAGGTAGCTTTGGGGTTTGATTTATCACGAGTCAGACTGGCTCAACATAGATTGCATGTAGAGTACACGAGTGAAATGGACAGTGAGGGGAACGGGTCAAAGACCCAATTAATAATCGTAAATTAGTCCTAAAAAGGCATTCCACATCATGTTAAATAGCTGTCACATATCTATAGTTATAAAAGTAGTTATATTATTAGAGGCACATCACAAGTTTTCATCTCTGCTAGGTCAACTTGTCTTTGGAAAATCTCATTGACAATTTTATCATAACCCAAACCAATCTGCGGGTCATCTCTTCCAAACTGTGGTCTTTATCCTAATGAATGAAATTATCGTATTTTAAAAACCAGTGATGCTTAGTGACTCCCTTATTCTCATTTCAAATTGCTATTAATCACTAAGCCCTATCGACTGTGCTTTCTGTTCATCTCCTGAATTGCTTGCCTCTCCCACTTTTCATGCGTACTCCTTAATTTAGCCTCTATCACCTTGTGTGCATGCTAGCTTCCTACGGGGTCTCACTGATTTCAGTTTTTACTTTTTCCCCCAAGAAGAGTGAATTAACCACATGATAACCTGTTTAAAATGTAATCATGCAATAAATTTGTTTAAAACCACATGGAAGCTTGCTTTTGCTGTGAACGTGAATAATAACCACATGGATTGCAAGTTCTTTAAGGACTTGGCCATTGTTTATCCGTTCATGGTCTTTTCTCGCCACTGAACTTTCTGTTCTCTTGACATAGTCTCTTTTATCTCTGGGTGTTTGTCCATGCCATCCTCCAAAATCTGAAACAAAATATTCATGGCCCTTTTGTTAATCTGGATTACTCTTCTAATTCTTCGGTTTCAACTTCTACTGCACATCCCCTGGCAAGCCCTTCCTAATCGCCTATAATTGAGTGAACCCCCTCAATCCGTATCCTCCCAAACAACTTCAATTCACTTCTGTAAGAAAACATAACATTTCACCGCATTAATAAGCCTCCTGCTTTTGTCTCCCTGTCCCCCAAGCATAAGCCCTATGGAGGCACTGAGTATTTTAACACATACAACTCAAATCATACATAACATATATATTTATACATAATACATAACTGTTGAACATTTTAGGGTATGAAAATTAAGAAGACTAATCAAAAAATGTGCCCAAAAGGAAGCTTTGGGGAAAAGCTGCTAAATACAAAGCAATACTGGGATTAGATTTCAAAAATAAAAAATAAAAACAGTTGCTACCCATAGTAAGGCCTTAAGGGACCCTGGGCCTGTGGGCAGGAAGAGGCTAGAAAAACGGAATCCATCAACAATGCCCAACATACATTTAATCCTCATTTTACTTTATTTTCTTGACCCTGCTTCTGTTAGGCACAGAATCATTTTTTGACGTCTTTGGAGAGACTTAGAAGTTTTCCGGGAAGAGACCTGAGTCAAGAGAGAGATGTGACTTGGGCTGGAAGGAGTCACAGAAACAAATTGGTCCACTGTACACCCCTTCCTCTGTGAGACATGATGCCTAGTCCTACCTTGTCACCTAGTGGATCTGTGACCAAGGGCAAAACCACTTAATTTCTGTGACCCTGAGTATGCTCTTATGTAAAATGGGCCTGATAACAACCTTCCTGCAATGGAAAGAGAAGAGACAATTTATGCAAAGCACCAGGAACAGTATCTGACCCATATTAGGACCTCACTAAATAGCAGCTATGGCTATATGTGCAGCAAATATTCTCTCCCAATTTGTGGCTTGTCTTTTCACTTTTTATCTCTTTTGATAAATTTAATGTACTCTAATCCATTTGTCATTTTCTTTATGATTACTACAATCTTGTCTCAGAAAACCTTCCTTAATCCAGTGAGAAAGATAAACTCCTACATTTTCTTCTAAAGGTTTTCCTTGCTTTATCTTTCACATTTAACTCTTATTATTGTGTATATTTAAGGTGCATAGCATATTTTGATATACATGTACATAGTGAAATGATTACTACAGTAAAGAAAATTAACCTATGCACCACCTTCCATAGTTATTTTTTTGTGTGTGGTAAGAACATCTAAAATTTACTCTCTCAGCAAATTTTCAGTATACAATACAATATTATTGACTATAGTCCTCATGCTGTACATTAGATCTCTAGATTTATCCTACATAATTACAAGTTTGTACCCCTTGACCTACTTCTTACTTCCTCCATGCTGACCAGTTCTCAACAACAGATGACTCTTGCTCCTTGCAGATTAGACAACCCATAAACTGGGAACCATTTCCCTCTGACTTAGAGCTGTTCTGCTCCCTGCAGCTGTCTGCTTCCTGAACGCTACCCACCAGTACAATGAACCTCTTGGAGCCAAATGGTTAACTGCAGATCTTTGAACACTAGTATGGACCACTGGTCCTGCTCCTCTTACCCAGGGCCTATTGAATCATTGTCCTCAGAGCTCAGGTCTACCTGCGCTGTTTTCTTCTCCTTCCCCCTACACTAATCTGGTGGCTATGCCTATGAAATGTGACAGCCTCTGCCAAGGGACCTGCTTCAGAGGAAATTTGGACAAGACTTGGAGTTCCAGCCTCTCCTGGAGAGGTAGAGACATGGTAGCGTGCTGAGCTCTGGTACTGAAATAAGGTCCACTTCCCTGTCATATGATGGAGAGGAGGGGCTCCTGGGGGCATCTGAAAGACGAGGTGGCCTATGGGACCATTAAGAGAGCATTTCAAAAGGGAATTTGGAGCAATCAGGCAGAACGGAGAACTACTGTGAAGCTGTGTGGTCTACTATCCAGGATGTCAGCCAGTCAGGGAGAGGGAACTTGATAATCTGAACACCCCAGAAAAGAACCAGAAGGAATTAAAAGTTTTTGGGGCTTAGATGGTTCATGGGAGATGGGTCCTAATGTAATGCCTTTCATGATTTACTTTTGTACCAGAACTTGTGAAGAAATGCACCATATTTTCCTTTTGATATTGTGACAGGAAACCACTGGGAACTCACCAAACTATACTGACTTTCTCCTGGGTACACAGCTAAATGACATTTTTCAGGTTCCCCTGCCCTTAGGTGGAGCCTTGTGACTTCAGGCTGGCCATGAAACAGTCTTCCATGAAACCTCTGGTGCAATTGCCTACACAAGCTCTCTTTCTCTGCCTGCCTTCAGGAAGCAACAATCCACTGGAAGACACAGGGGTCCGGGAAGACAATGGGACCACTAGATGGACACAACCAGGCTGTTTATCTGAAGGAGCAAGTGGATCAATAACTTCTCCCCACCTCTATCTCACATTAGACTGTGACTATGTAAGTAACAGACTTTTATTATGATAAGCCACTGAAGTTTGGGTGATTATTTTTATAGCTGTTAGCCTGTCCTTGGTAATAAAAGTTCATATGAGTCAACATGGTTCTGGTTAGTGCTGTTTCCAATAATGGACACAAAATGCTCCTATGACATATTTGTACGTTTAAAAAATTGCCCACAGCATACATTTCTGTGAGCACATACCCAGGAGTAGAATTTCTGGGTCATGTGAAATATATTTCTTCTAATTTTTCTGGGAATGGCAAGTAGTTTTTCAAATTTGTTTCACTTTTATATACTTACTACCACTGACATGAACAGATTTGTTCCACATCTTGGGCAGTACTTAGTTTGTGTTATTGTGATTTTAATTTGCCTTTCTTTCCTTGATTACTCATGAAAAGGCATAACTTGGTTTGTGTTCATTGGCTCTTTGAATAGTCTCTTTTGCCAGTTTTCCTACCAAGTCACTAGTATTTCTCACTTTGGTTTATATGAGTAATCTGTATATTCGAATGTAATTCCTTTCCCTGTAACACATGTTGCAAATGTTTTAACCCTTTCTCTCACATTTCCTTTGTGAAACAAATGGTGGGTTCTTTAATTTGGGGGAAAAAAGAAATATGTATGAAAAAATGGCCACCACTCATGATCTGAGACCTGTTTTAGTACTATGAATGAGTTTATTTTTGTTGTTTACTAAATGTCAGCCACTATGCTAAAAAATTCATAATTATCACTTTAAACCTTCACAAGCACCTAACAGGTAAACACTATTATTGTTTATAGTTTACAAATGAGAAATATGCCTCATAGAGATTAAATAACAAAAAAGTATCATCCTGTTAGGATCCATGCACACTTAGTCCAAGTCTATGTTGCTTGTTCACCTCATGCAAACAACACAGGCATCTTCCCTTCCAAGTTGTAAGTATAGTTTCTCAAAAAGTACAAATACTGTGTTATCCCATTTATAAGAGGTATCAATAGTAGTCAAACTCACAGAAGCACAGAACATAATAGCAGTTGCCAGGAGTGAGGAGTGGGGTCGAGGAATGGGGAATTGTTATTCAGTAGGTACATAGATTCAGTTATACAAGATGAGTAAGTTTTCGAGATCTGCTGTACATCATAGCACCTATGGTTAACAACATAGTATTGTACACTTCAAAATTTATTAATAGAGTAAATCTCTTGTATTTTAACACACGCGCTCACACACACTACAAAACATACATACACACAAAGGGAGAGGGACACAAAAACATTTTGAAAGGTATTAGATATGTTTATTACCTTGACGTGATTATGGTCATGGGTGTTCGCATATGTCCACATTCATCAAATTGTACACATTAAATATGCACGGTTCTTTGTTTATCAGTTATATTTCATTAAATCTGTCCTTATAAAAAGTATAGTTTGAATATTCTTCCCATACCTGAGAACTTAATAAAATGGCAATGGCACTAGTTCCAAGCTGGGTTGAGTTCTGCAAAGATAAATATTGGAATTCTTTACTGGATCCCACCCATGTCACTCCCCTCTTTATTCTGTGGGGCCATTTATTGCAATTTTTCAGAAACTCTCTGATTAACCAGACATTTCTGTGCCTTCTTGTGAAATTGTAATAAAAGATAATCACACAGTGTTTACCTCTATTCAGAATCTATTTCCCATAAAATGGAACCTAAGTCACATGTCTATAATTCTAGACTATAAAACTCAAGAGGCTGGTAACTCATATTGTCTATTTATGAGACAGTAATAGTTTCTGATAAAGATTTTGACTTTTCTTACATAAAATTTTAGGATTTACTTCTAAAGTCTAGCCTCCTTCATCACCTCTCTTCTTCCCAAGTACTAATATTGAAGAGCAATTTTATCCCATGCTGTTACCATCCAGCCACTGAGGTTTAGTAGCTGTCCTAAAATGTAGGGCCATACTAAAGCAGAAATTATGAAGAAATCAGAAGCAAACTAGACTCACTTCATTGAGATAACTGAGATTTGCTTGTTCTTCAAATAACAGAGACTCAACATCTAATTCTCTTTTTTAGTGTATTCTAAGAGAAAGCTCATCAAATCTATTAATAAAAGTGACTGAACAATACCAGTAATGTCTAGGGAGGCCAAGAAAGAGATTAGGAATCCCTTGACTGTAGTTTAACATGTATTACATCTGTAATAATAATAATGGTGTTTCTAATAAACCTTTTATTTTGGTGATAATTAAATAAACAATTATTTTATTTTGAGCAAACATAACTACTAGGCCCAGTGCAATTGCAGAAAATATTTTGAATAGTTATGTCTCAAATGTAAAACGGGCATTATGGCACCCTATTCCCATGAAGAAGCAAGTCCAAAAATTTTAGATAGGACAAGCTAAAGTCTTTATCAGAAATTATTTATGATTTCTATAATTCAGAGACAAAATAAGTTACCATGATTCTTCTATTTCAGGACCTAGATTTGTAGAGAAATGTCTTATGTTGCGTTCCCTGTGAAATAGACTCTGAGACAGAGATTGTCCAGCATTACATTTAAGTGTGTTCTCAGCAACATCACCTGTGAGGATGTGAGGGAAGCAGGGTGGGGTAGAGGGAGACATTGAGTTGTGATGCATTCTCAAGAGAGGCCTCAGTTTATCTCATGAAGAGTTAGGGAATTGGGATAGCCCTTCAGAGTTGTCCTGAATTGAGGCAAGGGAGAAAAAAGCCTTCATACTTTCATATAGTATCAACCAGACATTATATAAGGTCTGCAATCAGAAAGAAGGCATAACCTTGGGTGAAAAAATTCCCCTCCGCCAAGATCAAGGCAGTGCGGTTCTTGGGGATAACTCAGCTCTGGGCGTTAGCAGCAACATTCATAGCAGCTAAGGAAACAAATGTCTTGGTCCTTTAATACAGCTTTCTGATAAGACTTCAAAGATCAACTAGTTCCAGGTGTAAATCTAAGCAACTGAATTCATTCACATGCTATATAAAATGTTTGAAATCAAGTCAATTGTTTTTTGAAGACACAGCAAAAGTTAATGGTTATAATTTCAAAGTAATTCATGTTATCACTCTTTCTGGAAATAACTAATTGTAGTGTTGGTTATCTGGTTTGGCATCTCTAATGTCTAATATTAAAACTATAGCATCAGCAGTGAGAACAAATTACTTTCATTTCTAGTCTCAATAGCTTTGATACATGCATTTAGTTTGTCTCATATCAAATTATCTAATGATCTAGTTCAAATACCATGATTAAAAACAATCTACAAGATTAAGGATGAAGCACATTTCTGTTATATATAGTTCAGTGCATTACTTTTTCTTACATTTAATTCAAACCAACACTGCTCCTTTATAGTGAAAAAAACACGAGCTGTTATTAATATCTTTAACTAGATATTAGTATTGAATCCATGTAATCCAATTTGAATACTCATATTATTCATAATCATCTTAATTTATAGAATAAAATGGAGTTTAATGTCATTCCTAAAAGATGACTCTACCAGGCTGAGAGAATAACCATGATTAGTTGTAGAATAGCCACGACTGAAAGACACCTGCTCTTTATAATGAATATTGGACTACGAAATCTGTCCTTGCAATTTGTAATGGCAGAATGTGATGGAAGAAAGGATTGCAGCCCTATAATTTTAGATGACCGCCATTTGAAAGACTGGGATTGTAGGGACTTGTATTATTGTCCATCCAGACAATAACACAATCCTTGGGTTAATTAGAGTACACAAGTTGCCCATAATTGAAGATTATAACATAAAATGACTACTAAAGTGCTTTGTCTATAGAAAATCCTTAATTCAAAGTTTTGAATAATTTTATATAAAAATGACTTCATCTATCCAATCAGAAGGGTGTCTGAACACTACAAAATTTAGAGTAGTTTTTCTGATACTGTAAAATATAAGAAAAGGAGAAGTTGAAGATATTAACTAGGATCTGGGATTCTACAGTGTCACCAGACATGTCTCATATCTCAAAATTTTCTCTTCTTCCCTGACATGATATTTGGAGTGAGTTGGACCCACAAAGATTGATTTTTCTTGACATTTTAAAGGAGATAAAAATAGTTAAAGTAGAATTTTAACTTGATCTAATTTTGAGTAAATTTTTTAAAATTTCACAGGACATGTTACCTCACTAAAGTGGAAAATAATGTAGTTTATATTTTCTTTTCTTCTGTTCACACCTGTGTTTACCAAGCCATGAGCAGAAGAAGCAAGACTTATTTTTATCCAATACAAACCTATTTCATTTTATCTACTGATGAAACACTATGAAAACAAACTTTCTTTTTTCCCTTGAGAAAACTCAATACAGTTTCAACAGCTCTCAAATAGGATTCAACAAGAACCATTCCTGGGGGCTTTCTGTTAATAAGTTGACAGTAATAGGGAGGCTGTTTAACCAGCTGCACAGACCAGGCCTCATCTGGTGTTTAAACCTAAAGTAGTCTAAGCTTAGTACTGGTTTTCAAATTTCCTAACTTCAGAAAACAGCTTCATCCATTTATCTAAAGGCATTGAGTTCATGCTTAAATTAACTAATTTATAAATTAAAAAATCAGTGTATTAGTTTGTAGTGTGTGTATATATATAAACATGTATGCTATTTCTAATTTTCCCCAGTGGATAGGTTCATGGAGGACTCTAAATTGCAAGACCTATAGGCACGTTTTTTCCAAAAAAAAAAAAAAAGAAAGATGATTATTTGATTATCCATGAAAGTATCATGAATTTTCATTTGCAAAACTAGGAATATTACTATTTATGTCTCTATAACTGACATCTCTCTGTACTACTGGGCATATTATGTTATACTATTTCATCATCCTCCTGTACAGGAAATAGCCATGTTGCAAATTAATAGTTTTCATTTATTTTTAAAACATCAAATACTGACATCTTTCATGGAATTTTGAAGAATACCCATAGTCCTTTAAGGATCTATGGGGACACCTGGTCTTATGTCTCCCTCCATGGGCTGCTTCTACCGATATCTAATGTTATTCTGTTTGCACTCATTCTTAATGAGTTAAAAATACATTTGAGATAAGAGGTAACACACAAGAAATACACTCACACACGCTCACACACACAGATTCACTGCTTGCTTTCTCACAAATGCATCAGTATTGCTTCTCCTTTGTGTTGTAGGTTGTGAATGTATAATGAATCGTTGGTATCTGTAAATTCAGTGGGACAAATGCATTCTTGAAGTAGAAAACTGAACTATTTCCAGGTTGGAAGTATGTTCTATGTGGAACACTATTAGACTGTAAATTAAAACCCCCACACACTTCCACTGTACCGATATTTTATTGGTCTCATTAGGAGAGCCAGAATAATTATTGCAAACCTCATTTCATAGCAGAAAAACCAGAATTCTTTACTTCTTATTTTCATTCCCTATTCTAATTTCCAAAAATGGATCCTCATTCTTTTAACCACGTGGTACAATATGCCAACAAAATTCAGGTTCTAAGGAACTCTTCCTCATCTCCAAAAATAGGCAGAAAAGAATAATGGAAAACCATAAAAATAAGATGACTTTAATCAGAAAAAAATTCTTGCAATTATATTTATTCCAAGTCATGGGAATATTTATTTAGAAAATAAAACTGATACTAACTTTACAAAAAGTATAAAAGTTTATGAAATAAAATATAAAGTCCTTGATCTCATACCAAACTCTTCAAATGCCTATACACTTGAGGTTACAGCACTAAATATTTTCTGTGTATCATTATAAATTTTGTATTTATATGGAGCATGCCTCTGATGGTGGTTTTTATAGTATGTACAAAATGATCATTTTATATGTTTTAAATAACCTCATTCAATTTAATCATGTATCTTTGACATTCTTTCACATTAATATGTATAAATCTACTTTATTGTTTAAACAGTTATTTAGTATTCCACTGTATGGATGTAACATAATTAGTTCTCTATGAATGAACTCATTCCAGATTTTTAAAAATTATATACATAATGCTCTAATGAGAAATTGTGGTCATTTATCCCGATAGACTTGTGCAAGTATATCTTTACAACACATTTTTACAAGATAAATTGATGAGACAAGAAATATAAATGCAACTTGGGAAAGTCGACTATTCGTCAAATCCCCCTCCAAACAAGCTGTTAGTACTTACATCCCGACCAGAAAATACCAAAGGCCTCTTCTCTAATACCTTCTTAATATCTATCATTTTTGAACCTTAATAGGTAAAAAGTGGTAAAAAATGGATTTTAATGACATATCACTACAGGGTGAACCAAGAGTACACAGATCCTCCTCTCCCTCTTCCTTCTTCTCATTCTTCCTCTCTTTACTCCTACTTTTTCTTCACCATCATCTTTTTAAAAATATCATATATAGTCCAGCATATTACTTAGTGAGCATAATTCAGGATACTTACTTTGAATTTATAATTTTAATTATAAAAGTTATTTATTTTTAAAAAGTAGATAAATTAGCAGTTATAGGGTATGTGTTCATAAATTCTTCTCTGAATTTACTACACAAAACATGTTAGTTGAATATAGCAAAGGGCTTGGAAAAGCAAAAATACTACAGATATGGTATTGGAAAGTTATTTTGCCTTTTTGGGTAGAGATCCTAAATTGGCTTTATTACCACTTTACACTGTACGTTGCATATATTTATAGATTTCACTTTTTCTTCATAGGTTCTCTGAAATTGAGCATATGCTCTCTGTGTATAAAAAGTATAATCATCCATGCCTTCTATATATATTTATTTGAGATGTATGCCTATCTGAGAAGATTGGAGTAAGAATATATGGAGAGTGCTATTTTTTTAAGGTCATTATTTTGGGTGTGTATAGATTTGATGACAAAAGGAGTAAAGAAGTTATAAAATCATGATAAATTAAGCTGAGGTTTGAACTTACTAAAATTATATTCTAAACTCTCAAGAGGTTTAATTCGCGTCTAACATTTTAAATAATCTCTGGACATATTAAGTAACAAATTAAACTGGGCAGTTTAGTGCCCTCATGGGTTTAATTTATTCAGTGTTACAATTTAAAGGGTAAAATACTGTTTGAATGTCTAATAAGATGTGATTGTTTCCATAACAGATAAATACACTCTTGCCACTTGGCAGAAGCAATTGTAAGAAATACAATAAATATGTATATTGGGATTTCAAGGGCATCCTTTACTTCAGAGCTGATATAGTAGACAAGAATATAACATTTCTATATAGCCTGATGGAGTGTTAGAATTAATGTATAGTGTTTTCTCTAACTGGAAATGTAAGCCAGAAATTGAGCCATGCACCTAAGCAATCATTCTTGGTTTAAATTTGCACTCACTTCAACAATTGACTAGTCATTAGTGAGACTGCTAATCCCTTAAATGAAAAGGGTGTCTGAATCCAATTCCTCTCAGTAAATAGGTGTGCATTGCCAAGCCAATTCTGGGAAGCTTTACAAAAGGTTTAATGTTGCATGAACTTGCTTGGTTAAAAATACATTGAGGTAAGAGGTAACACACAAGAAATACTACATACACACACACGCGTGCACACGTGCATGTATTCACACACACAGATGCCTACAAATACATACAGATTAACAGCTTGCTTTCTCACAAACGTGTGAGTATTACTTCTCCTTTGTGTGGTAAGTTGTCATTGTATACTCAACCGTTGGTATTGATAAATTCACTGGGACAAATGCATTCTTGAAGTAGAAAAACTGAACTACTTCAGAATAGGTTCATATGTATTTTACTCAAAGCTAAAGATCATTCTTTTTTTCCATCTTGATCAACTTAACATAGAAATGCAACCTTGAAACAAAGACATAGAGCAATACAAATAACCAAGAGGAGTCTTAACAGGGCACATGCTGGTGAAGTATCTTAAAATATTGATCTTGAAAAGCAAATGGAACAAATATTGATCGAGAAAGAAGGAAAGGCAGGTGAGAGCAAGAGCACCCGGGGGGACATCGGTCCTCTCAGAGAAACAGGGCGCATCTCACAGAGAGAATCGAAAGAAGGCTGAAAAGGTGAAAGTACAAGAGATATTTTAAGGTGAAACTGATGGAATTTTGATCAAATATTCTTATTTTAAAAGTATAAGGTGAGTTCAACAACAGAGAATCAAATTTGAGGAAAACACTAAAACAGGTAGAGTTTAGCTTGAGCTTGTGCCTAAACAGAGAGGACTTGAGAAAGTCACCCATTCTCAGTGGGTCTCACTTGTCTTATACACACATTAGAAAGTGGGTCCCTACCAGTGATTGGCGTGTTCTAGTCATAGGACTGGCTCTGAATCCAACCTCCGGAGTTTTCCTAGGCAGAATCCACAGGATCAAACAACTGAGAAGGTCGCTTCCAATTCTAAATGACCAGTGTGTTTCCCAGGATAAGTCCTAATCAAGGATTACTAAATCAAGGGGTATTTCAGGCCACCTTGATAACAACAGATTATAGAATACAATAAAATGACCTTAAAAAATGAAGCGCTCTGTGGTTTGCATTCTGGATACATTGTCCTGATGAATGGAGCCCCCGCTCACCCAATCACCAGGTCCACAAGCCTGGCAATCACTGTAGCCCCTTTGCGCTCTCTCTTTCCTCTTCCTCGATTATCACTAAACACACGTAATCAGTGACCAAGTCCTGATAATTCTACCCACTTACCTCTCGGATCTTCCTTGCCCCCGATCCACAAACCTAGCACCAAGCTTATGCACCCACGGCCTCTCGCCTAGGTGATCATGATCCTCTTTTTTCCCACCCCAGCCTACCATCTCACAATCTACTTCTACTCTGCCCCACTAAAAGAGACATCTTTCTCAAAGTCAAATTGACCTCACATACACTAGGTTAAAACCTCCCAGTTTTCCCCATTATTTAGAACCACACTGTCCAATATGGTAATGACAAATGACATATGGCTGTTGAGAACTTTAAATGTGGCTAGTTAGAATTAAGATGACCTGTAAGTGTAACATACAAACCACATTTCAAAGACTTAGTAGGAATAAAAAAGTAAAATATCCCATTACTATTTTTATTTTGATTATTAATTTGTTTATATTTTAGGTATATTGGGTTGGGTTAAATGTATTTTGTTACTAAAATTAATTTTACCTGCTTCATTTTATTTCTTTTAAGTATTTCTACTAGAAAATTTAAAATTACATATGTGGCTTACATAATACTTCTATAAGAAATAGAAATATTTCTACAAGGCTTTTCTACAAGGCTAACAACATAATTTGGGAGGAAAAATGAAAATGTGGTACTCCTTGCTTAAACAGCAGAAAGAAATATGCTGCTAAGGATACTATAATGTTTTCTTTCTTACACATTCTCTCTCTCAGCCTGTTACAGTGTTTTTTATTTGCTATTTAATATTACACCCCCTTTGGTATGTGCACTTATTGTGCAAGTGCACTGCTGGGCAAGGACAAGTGAACACCCTTGCAGAAGCCCCTGTGAATTAACTTTTGGGCAGCCCACCAGCTGCTGGATTACCCCTCCTGACTGCACTGTTTGCACACCTAGGAAACTGGGTAAGTTTTCTAGGAAAATGTTTGTCACACTGTGTGTTTTGTTCCACTAGTGTGTCAAGAAATAAATTCATTGGTTAAATATCAGCATTTCGATAAACTAGAGTAGAACATAGAGAAGAAAGTAAATACCATGCCAGAATACATATTAACTAGTGAGACACAAATATTGTTCTGTAAAATTCTTGTTTCAGTTGCATGTGCCTGTAAGTGTATATGTGAGGTCATATAATAAAAAGTATATTTTCTGTGAGTTGTGCTCAAAAAAGTTTGAAAAACACTGAGGTATACCACATAGGCCCTTTTATAATCCTGCCTCTGCCTGTACTTCTACACTAAAATCCTTAAATTTCAGCTGTAGTTTAGTTTCCTCAATGAATCACATTCTCTAAGACAGTCTCCATAGTATTACCTTTGCTGACCTTTTTCCAAACATGTCTCAGTCAACATAGCGATAGTTAAAATACCGTCTTCTCTGTGAGCCTTTCCAGATATTCTTCTCTTCACAACCCCTTCATCTTTTACCTTTTATTGCTTTTTTGAACTAACCTTTTGGTAGATTTCCAATAGTTGCAAGTAGGTTATAGCAAGGTAGTCCCTAAAAACTTGAAAGGTGTGAGGATATAAGTGATCTCTTTGACACAATTCTAATACTACACAGAAATTTATTAGCAAGCAGGAAATAGACATTCAGAAAACCTATTTTGTGGACTTAGGGAATCTCGAGTTTGGGTGTTTTCAAAACACTTTTGCTGAAAGATTACCTAAGGCAAATGTTGCTATATTCCCAGGGGCAGGGTTTTGGAAACCAAAAATCTTTGGACTATGTCCTTTAGCAATCAAGCCTGGAGACTGATGCCTGAGTATATCAGACACATACAAGGCCAACCAGATCTGAATGCTCATTAATGCTGTAGAAGGATGGAAGATATCTCTAAAATATTTTAGCCAGTCAACATATATTGAATGTTACTAATATCTCCCAAGGGAGCCAATTTCTAATATTCATTAGCTAATAAATCATTAATTTCACCAATGAAAACCAAATTGTACTTATGCAAAATAACAAAGTTACTGATGTAGATCAAGATAAACATAGCTGAGCTTATAGCAGTTATCTATGGAAAGTGGACTTTCTGATTAAAATTAATCTGGACTATGCATTCTTGATTATTGCAACCATCTTTAAGCAGTTAGTTAAACTCTCAAGTGCATGATACCATAATCTCTATTTCTAAGCTACTTTAGGGTTAATTGCACATATAATAAAAGTGGAAAGAATAGTTACAGGCAATTTGGTTTGACTGTTGTCAATCATGATATGTTTCTGAAATTAATTTAGGTCACAGTTACACTAGTAGCAATAGGTATGAATACCCAAAACATGGGAGAATTCTGTTAATTAGTATACCTTTAACCTGCAAATATATATGATTTAAAGATGACAATAAACATTTTTTTCTAAAAGTTCTTCAGACTATTAAAACCTCTGGTCTACCTTCAGAAAAATTAAATTATTCTTCTTGTATAATTCCAAGGCATTTTGTTTATCCTATGATTGGCACTTATTATAAATGGAACATAATGTTAAAATGGAATATTTTCCTCCTCACATTTTAATAACTTTTCAATATTATACATGGTCTAATATCAAGGTGAGTATGAGATAAATATCTTGCTCCTATGTGAAAAGTTACAAAGTTTTCCAGAGCCTCTTCTGTGCCTCATGGACACAGGGATAATATCACAGATATGAGATGGAGTCAGAGAAAGTAAAAAAGAGTGATTTAGGAAAAACGTTTGGAGGCCAAAGTGGGAGGATTTCTTGAGCCCAGGACTTCAAGACCACCCTGGGCAATAGTGAGACCCTGTCTTGACAAAAAATAGAAAAATTAGCCAGGCATAGTGGTGCGGGCCTGTAGTCTCAGCTTCTCAGGAGGCTGAGACAGGAGGATCCCTTGAACCCAGGAGTTCGAGGCTGCAATGAGCTATGACCGGGCCACTGAACTCTATCACGGGAGACAGAGTGAAACTCTGTCTTGGAAAAAAAAAAAAGATGGCCCATTGCTTGAAAAAGTAAGCCTATTATATCAAATAAATGCCTGATGGCTCTTAATATCCTTTAGTGGTACTGGAATGATTCCTAAAATTCTCTGGTTTTCAATTTTTGACCATAAGTGTCTCATTTGTTTTTCTTTCTGTAATAGGGTAGAGACTAAGATATCCATCATTGGGATTTACAGTGCTCCTACCAGTTGACTATCCTGAAATCCTTTTGAGCCTAAGAAAGTATCTTTTTCTTATTCATAATATGTTGAGTATGATTGATTACAGTATGTGCCATTTGTGGAGTACCTTCTCCTGCTGTGTCTCTATTCAATGTACTTTTCTTATTTAAATAAAAATTGCATAAGAACTATTGTTCAATCAATACAAATGCCAGATATAAGAGCTTTCTAAATATCTACTCTTTGTCATACATGAAAGAAATTAATGGATTCATTTGATATCTTTAATACTAATGATTTTATGCTTACCTCAATGAATTTAACCATGTTGATCCTGCTGTAACTGATAACTATTTTCAAATTGTCTATACAGGATACATTTTAAAGATTCATAATTGTTAGCCTTTGTTAGGGCTTTATAAACATAGTCACTAATAGATTTGGTCTTTTTCCAATTTTGTCAGTATCCCCAACTCACATTTTTTTAATAATATGCATAACTGTATTTCTAGCTAAACATGGTGGCAATTTTCCCTCCTTTCAGAAATCCCAATAAAATACTTGTAAATTTTTTAAAAAAGCAAAGGAAATTTTTCAATTATATTTTTAGGATTGAGTGTTAGTATAAAATTGCCATCTCTCTCATCAGTAAAGTGAAGTTACAGCCTGATGCCTGGAACAAAGGTAATATTTACCTATAAAGCTACAGAGAAAAATATGGGATCAAGCTCAAGACTAACAACAACAGCAACAAAAATTATTTGTTTAAAGTCTGCATATAAATGGAGTCCTGATTGTCTTTATGTCACCTCATTTAAAGAGCAGATACTTCATGCTGGGAAAGGCAAGAACAGAATACCAAAGGCTACTATTGGTACTTAGAACTATGCTCCTAAAACAGCTGTGTCACCCTGAAAGAAGCAAGCCACCATCCCTGCTCCTAGCTCTGGAATAGCAGTTCAGAGATTTTGCCCAAGGGAGAAGCAAGCCTAAGAGCAAAGGGCCATGACGCTCTTTCCAAGGAGACTAACTTTATTTGGAACAGAGTGTGAGGAAGTTCAATACTAAGGGCACATTAAAAACCAATGAAGATTTTGATCATAAGCAAGTAAATTGAGACTGGTAACTCCATGAGAGCAACAAGCTAAACCGGCAGCTAGTTTACCAGATAAAACCAGTGTAATAGACAGCTAAAGATACTGGTGAGCCCTTGTAGAGTCAGAATAAACCTCAAAGTTTGGCCTCAAAAATAATTCCTGCAAAGGGTCTCATATTTTATTAGTCAAAACTGTGAAGCAATTTATGATCTAGGGTATTGTAAACACAATAATGCAAACAATGGCAATTAGGGGAACCTAATAATGGGGTGTGATTAAAACATAGGCAGATAGTTTAACAGAAATATCATGGAAAGGGACAGTTAAAGAGAACCTGCTAAAACTACTGTCTTCCCAGCATGACTGTGTACATACCTAAGGGTCTGTACTTTCGGTGATGACATCAGAGAATTCATACTGTGAAGGAAATAGACTATAGAGTTCACTAAAATGGTCAAGGTAAGTTAATAAACAAGGCCAACAATAACAACAAGAAGTCTGAGGGGTGCGGGCAGGATTAGTATTCATAGTGGCTAAAATACATTATCTAAAATGCACAGTTTTCAATGAAAAATTATTGCACATGCAAAGAAGCAGAAAAGTGATACATATTCAAGATAAAAAGAAACAATGAAAAATGTCTATGAGAGAATCCAAATGTTAGATTTGCAGACAAATAATCCAAAGCAACTATTATAAATATGCTTGTGAACCACAAGAAAATATACCTAAAGAAATAGGTATGATGACAATGTCTTATTACACCAGAAAATTAATCAAGAGATTGAAATCATGAAAAAGAACTATATGGACATTCTGGAATTAAAAAATAGAATAACTGAGATGAAAAATTTACTAGAGGGCTCAAGATTAGATTTGAAATGTCAGAGAGAGAATCAGTAAGACTGATGATAGATAAAGATTATTCGTATAATCCAAAGAGCAGAGAGAAAAATGAATGACAAAAATAAACAAAGCCTCAGAGAAATATGGGCCAACACTGAGTGCACAATACACATGTCATGGAAGAGGAGAGAAAGAAAGGAATGTAAAAATAGCAAAATAGAGAATGACTGAAAAATCCCCCAATTTATTGAAAAACACTAATTTACACATCTACGAAGCTCAACAAATTCCAACTAAGATAAACACAAAGGGATCCACAAACAAATATACCATAATAAAAACTCTAAAACACAAAGACAAGAGAAAATCTTAAAAGGTATGAGAAGAAACCTACTTGTTATGTATGATGATGATAATATGATTAATAAGTGACCTCCTGGCTTCAATCTTTTTGGTGTTGCTTTTTGTCTATTTCAAAAAATTTAGGGGGTACCTCATTTTTATCTTCACTTACTCTTGGTGGTATTATTCAATTTCAAGATTTTAAATACTATCTATAATATGATGGCTCATAAATATATATCTTAGGCTAGATTTCTCTGCTGAAATATGGATTCAAAAATCTAACTGCCTAATTGAATTCTCCATCTGGATATCTAGATATCCCTAAATCTCCTCACATATGTTTCTTCAAGCAGAGATGGAACCCGACTGCTGCCTCCGCATGTTAGGTTACTGGAGGAAAAGATGCCAGGTGCCATGCAAATGAGTAAGAAGAATTTGGGTAAAAGTATTAGCAAATTGCTAAATTCCAAGGGTGGCGTAGTATGAAAGTATAGGATGTGCAAAAACAATGGATTTTGCAGACTCATAGGCTGTTGTACACGGACCTTCACCAGGTACTTGTGAGAAATACTGAGTCAGGGCTGTTATGACTTAGAAGTGCAGCTCTGGAGAAAAGAACAGCTATCTCTAAGGAAACCATGAATCCTCACTTGGACCATTGTCTTTTATGGAAACAAAGCCTTAGACCACTATGTAAGGGATACACAACCTATACCAATATCATTAGATATCTTTTATAGCTAGGGGAAGGACAGCAAGCTATTTTTCACATAAGACCCTCCAGAGATCAAAACACAATTTTGTTGCTACCACAGGGAGGGACTGCAGAATCGTTGAGCTATTTCTGCCCCTGAAACGTGTAAAGTATATCTTAAGCTGAAGCTGTACCGGGTTAAAAAGAGATCCCAATCCTGTTCCCCACATCAGACTTGGCAAGCGCCAATAAGCAATAGCAAAAGGAATTTGACTACCTAAGATGAGGTGAGAGCATATAGACAGCTCTTCTCTGAAACCCAGATGCACAGCTCTTCTCAAACTCACAACCTGAGGGAGGTGCATGGACATTGAGATAAAACCTCTAGGGGCTCAGCTTCCAAAATAAATACAATGTAATGCTAGAAATATTTTAAGCTGATTGTGCACTGAAAATAACCATAGCACAATGAACACAAGCCCTTGACTAGGCTGATTCAACCACCTCCTCCCACACATATGTACTATATACACACACCCTAATTATCTAGCAGAAGATCAGAGACAAAATCAATGGAAAAAAAAAGACAACAACAACAAAAACAAATAAATACCATAGGAAAAAAAATCAATGAAACCAAAATCTGGTTCATTGAGAAGAGAAATCAGACTGATCTAGGAAAAGAGACAAGACACAAATTACCGTATTAAGAATTATGGGAGGTGGGACTTCTACAAGTCCTATTGACATAAAAGAAAAATAAGGAAATAAAGCACCAGAAAACATAAGATACTTACGCATAAATGAAATAAAGTAAGTGCAAGATTTTTATGCCAAAAAATGCAAACCACTCTTGAAAAGAATCAAAGGAAACCTACATAAACTGAAAAAAACACCATTCCATGGACTAAAAGTCTGAATATTGTTAAAATAACAATTATTCCCAAATCAACTGATCAACTTAAATCAATCCCAATAAAACTCTCAGAAGGCTTTATTTTTGTTTCGCTACAAATCAAACTGATTCCAAAAATTATATGAAAATGCAGGCAAACTAGATTCATCAATGCAGTTCTGAAATAGAAGAAAACATTTGGAAGATTTCATTATCTTATTTCCAGGTTTGCCATAGTTACAATAAAAAAGAAAATGTAATATTGACAAAAGGAAGGGCAAACCAATCAATAGAACAGATATAATGGGGTGTGTGTGTATGTATATATATATATATATATATATATAGTGCGCCCGAGAGGAGAGAGAGAGAGAGAGAGAGAGAGAGAGAGAGAGAAAGTCAATTGACTTATAAAGAAGTTGTGAAGTGATTTCAATGGAGGACAATGGAGGACTTTTCCACAAATTGTGCTAGAACATTTTGACATCATATGAAAAAAAGTAAACTTTGGCAAATTTATTGCAATTACAAAAAAGAGCTCAAAATGGATTATAAACCTAAGTATGAATGTAAAACTATAAATTTTTTATAAGAAAAAATATGAAAAATCTAATCTTTGTGACCTTGGCTTAGGTGACGTTTTCTTAGATACAACTCAAAAAGCACAATCCACAAATAGAAAGAAAGACTTCATCAAAATGAAAAACTTCAGCTCTTTGGGAAGATGTCGTGAGAAAATAAAAGTACAAGCCCTGGACTGGACTGGAAGAAAATATTTTCAAAACACATAAATGATGAAAAACTTATATAAAGATACATAAAGAATTTATAAAATGCAATAATAAGAAATGATTTAATGAAATAATGGCTAAAAGACTTAAACATATGATTCATGAAAGAAGATATTTAGATAGATAGCAAAAAAGCAGATGAAAGATGCTGCTTTCCATGGCCACTGTTCAAAGTCTGTACAGTGATCTGGTCACTGGCAAACTGTCTGAACTGCTTTCCCTGTACCAGGCTCCTATTGCCACATTACTTCCTAAACACTGGTGGAAGAACATTTTTCCCCTTTGTTCAATTTATCCTTTCTCCTTTTAAAAGATGGCACTGTTGGCATAAAAAATGAAATTATTCATCCTAGGTTTTATGATTTTCAGCACTGCCTCCTGAACACTATCTATACCACCCTGTCCTCCTATCATTAATAGTTTTGTCCGATCTATTCTTGTTACAATTAATGAACCTACATTTACACATCATAACCATTCAAAGTCCATAGCTTGCATTAGAGTTCACTCTTAGTGTTGTACATTCTATGGATTTAGACAAATATATAACAATACATATATACCCTTATAGTATCATACAGAGGAAAAAGAGCTTGCAAAATAAATCATGATTGATCGCCAAAAGAAACAAAAGGAGGGAAAAAAGTGAACAATAAAGAGGTAGTGACCCCCTAGAAGGAAAAAAAGAAAAAAGAGGGAGTTTCAAGTTTCTTAGTTCCAAGAACCAACACTGCCAAATGTTCCAGGTGTTAAATAATGTAATGAATGAAAATATTTTCGATTTGGTAATTACAAAGTTCATTGATAACTTTGAGAAGAACTCTTTGGAAGTTAGACTTTGAAAGTGTATGGAACATATAAAAGAGAGGAAACTAGTGACATTTTCATACATGAGGGAAGAGATAGAATTAAGAGGTTCTTTGTGATAGTATGAATGTTTAATGCAGAATATTTGAATGCTGAATGCAACATGCATATACAAGGCTGAGGGCAAGAGAAAAATGAATAACTGTCGGTGGAAAAAGTATTTTGAGAGGCTTAGAGGGAAATTGAATCAGGCACAGGTGAAAGTCTTATTGTTGATCAGGAGATGAGAATCCTTTAATAATTACAAGAAATATAATATTTCTTATTTGGGTTCTAACATTACTTTCCTATACAGAATATTCATTATTTTGGTTCTACCATGAATTTCATCTTTTCAGAAATCCAGTCATTGTAAGTGTGCAGATGTTGGATTCATATTTCATCACAAGAGCGATCAATGTCAGAAGGCTGTGAAGGAATATGGAGACTTAATTTAGCATAAGAAAAGCTAAATATTTGTATATACATTAAAAGTACAGGAAATATGCTTAAAATTCAAATATTTGAATAATTTATCGTACTTTAGTCACCCTTTAAAAAGGAATTAGAGATAAAGGTGACAGCATTCAAAGAATAAATCCATCCAATCATGTCCTAAAAGATACCCTCAAGGGTAATAAGAATTAAACTTTACATTTAGAACTGAGGCTAAATGAAATTACAATAAACAGTATAAATTTTATAAACCAAAAATAAGTTGAAATAATATTGATCTTCTATACTACAAAAATGGGAAGAAAAGTAAAAGGGAAGTCTAGATACTCTGTGAAAGACAGCAAAACAACAGAGAGAATGAGGGAATCATTAAAACTGTAAATAAAAAGACAGTATTTGATCGAATTTATTCATATTATTAACAAATATTAATAAGTTGAAATCCTCTAAAGATCAAACTTCCCTCTTTAATAATTCTTGGATTGAAAACAAAATGAAAATTGACATCAAAATACATAGAAAACAATAATGATAAAACAACCCCTATTAGGACCTATTAAGTCAATCTAAACCGCTCAGTGGAAAAACCCATAGTTTTAAATCCTCACGCTACCAAATAAGAAGTTACAATGAAATGATTAAAAATTAGGATATCTATCAATATCTTTTATCACGTTGATAGACCAAAGGGAAAATTTGTCATATGGCTACATTAATGGACTAACTGGAGATTTTAAGGACCATTTTGTTGCTGTTTATTAACAAGAATTATGAGTAGTTACTTGGAATTAATTATAAGTTTTGCTTTTCTCCATTCTTTTTACTCTTTTTTAGTTATGTATTTTTATTTTTCTCAAGTTTCTTTTTGTTGCACTAAAGTATATACACATATTCTTTCAGAGACTACTGGTAATTAATAAACTTTCTGAGTCCTTAAAAATCTGAAAATATTTTTATTTTGTTAGCTCACTGAATTATGTGATATGGAATTATAGAGTCAACTTAATTTTTTCAGCTTAATTTTACCTACGAAAAACTTCTGTAGGTAATGCTCTGTTGTCATCAGTGATGACATTTATATCTTAAAAATTGACTGTATATTTCTAATTCAAATTTTAAGATAATATTTTTATTTTTTATAATTTTAATCTTAGTATTGAATTTTAATTTTAGTAAGATGTGCCGTGATGCAGGCAGCTTATACATTCTGCCTAGTGTTCATTGGGCCTTTTAATCTATTAAAAGCCCTATTAAATCCATTGTTTTTTCTTTAACATCAGGAAATGTTCTATTATTGCTTATATCCATCCTCTTTCTTTTTTATCTGTTCTTGTGATGCCAGTTTGGTTGATGATAGAATTTTTGGATGTATATCCTTCATTTTTTCCTAACTTTTCTCAGATGCATTCATTATATTTGCAATGTTGCACTCATTTCAGGCAGGATTGTCTGGCTCAATCTTTTAGATTACCAATTTTCTCTTCAGCATTATCCATTCAGCTATTCAGCCTATTTATGGGTTTTTTCTCTCCTCCTTCCTGAACTTAATTTCTAACACATCTAACAATTTTCTCATAGATGCAATATTTTCAATATTTTTTAAATGATGAACCAGGAACTCTCTCTTGAGAAAAGCATTCTATAGAAAAAGACAGACATTGATGACTAAGAATTGAACAATGATTCATAATTTGGTCTTGGAATGTGAAGAATTTTCAGGCATACCATACGCAATTAATTTTACTTAAAATTTTCTTTTAATATTTGTAAAATATAATGTATTTTACTTTCTAATATATCTCTAACAGTCTACCCGTGGTTTTTCAA
The DNA here is from genome assembly GCA_023783475.1 of Daubentonia madagascariensis. Taxonomy (NCBI): domain Eukaryota; kingdom Metazoa; phylum Chordata; class Mammalia; order Primates; family Daubentoniidae; genus Daubentonia; species Daubentonia madagascariensis. Next base: position 32,899,756 of record JAKFHU010001569.1, read on the forward strand.
AAGTAGAAAATAAAATTGAAAAGTAAAGAAATAATTGTGTCATATTTAAAAATCATAATTTCTTTGTTCTTAGTGGCATGGAAAATAATGATGAATCATAGATTCAATGAAATATAATATTCAAAGAAAATATCATGGTAAAGGATAGCTATATACTTAAAAATATGATGTAATGTTTTGAACTTTGCAATTAGAATGTGCTTAATTTATGTAAGTAGCAATTGCTTGGTTCATATGCATTGCTACTGTTGATATGCCTGATCCTGTAGCAAGTTGTTGCAAATATATTTCAAAGAGTTAGTTTAATTTTTTCATAACCTGCTTATCTAAGTGAAATTATTAATCTCTTTACATTACTCAGAAGTGTCTGTTAATAGGAAATAGTAATAAATAGATGAATTAAAACACAAAATATTTAATTTGTGTGGGAGTGATACTTTGAATTTAGGTGGTAGGAGGCTGAAATTTTGAAATCCCTTATTTTGCTTCTAATACAAATATTTATTTGTGCTTGGCCAGACAAAAAGACATGCTTCAATTATATTTTAAGAGAAACCTATTCACCCTGAGAACAGGTAAAACATTTAATTCTAAAGAGTTTTAGTTTTTCTAGTTTGGTCGTTACTCTGGCCAATTGTCCATGAAGCATGAAATCATCTCCAGGCTGCCTCTCCTTCTTCCTTGGACAAATAAGAGGCTAGCTAAAAATATGAATGTTGGGTCGGAGAAAATGACCACAGGTATGTAATCTTAGGTGCAAACAGGTGTTGGCACTGCACGTGGTAAAGCACTAGTTTTGATACAAACAAGAATCTAAAAAAGAGCTTCCTTTTTCTACTATTTTTGGGTTATCTACAAAATCTTGACTAGTTTAAGTCTCCTGCAGGAGCCTGAATCTGACACTTGAAATTAAATAACAGTAGAGGCGTGGCCCTGCCGTATAGTCAATTTTAGGAATCATTGACTACAATGAAGTTGTCAAATATTCCTAGAGGTGAGATATAATTGTTCCAAAATGGAGTTTGATGTTTCCAAAAACATCTAATCCTGGTAAGCTGGTATATTAGGTTGGATAAACTCATCTGTTAAAAAAAAAATTGAATCTGAGAGGCAATCCCAGATGTCCTTCATAAGTAGCTCTAAATGATTTAGGGTGTCTTTCTCAAAGATCTAATTTGTTTTCAAGGCATTGTGCCATAGGTAAATGTTTTCTGAGATCATCGTTTTTAGTAAGAACAATCAGTGCCTTGCCAACATCAGTACATAAGAGAAGATTTGGAATATATGTTTCCTAATGCATACCTCAATAGGATGCTGGTGACTTCTTCCATTCTCTCAAGCTACATTATGGCTTGGTCTCTGGGTGCAATGCCTACAGCCAAGCTGATGGCAAGGCCCTGTTCCTACTCCTCATCGTCTTTATTTCAGGAAAAAAAAAAAAGAAAAGAAGAAAAAAGGCCTCCCCCCCCTCAAAAAAAAAACCCTGGAATGACACAGGTGTTTGTAATTCCCATCAATTTCTCTTACACTTCAGAGGCTGTACTCTCCCTGTATACTAGCATCCAACATCTTTTCCATACCTGCTTTTTTCTCTAGTGTGGCTTAGTACTGGGCCAGATTTCATAAATAATATTTTGAACATGATCTCATATTTTTGGCTTCTTCCCAGGGGATGATATAATATTTATGTTCTGTCATTGTTTCGTCTACCACTGCACTCATTTTCCCTCCTCTAAACTTTGTCCGTGTTTGCTTCCAAACATTGGTGGTTGTATGCCGGGAGGGTTACACTGATAGTTTCCACGTGAGTTTACAGTTAGGACAGTCACTGAGAATGACAAAGTGCCCTCATTGGGAGCATAGCTAGGGGAAAATAATGATAAACAAGGAATTCAGGCTTTGCTCATTTTGTTCAGTGTGTTATCTCAGATAAGAAAACTAGATTGCATAAGAAATTAACAAAAATACACAACATGGAAGATTATAACACTTTACCTTCTATAAAATATAATTTTGTCTGAGATGATTGCCTTTGGGCTGGTGGTAGCAAATAGCAAGAACAATTAAGGAAGCTGACAGTAATATTAGCAAAAACAATAAACCTTGCTCCAGAATAAGATGTGGGTTTGTCATCTTATCACTTTTATACTCATTTAAGTTGTTTTGTATGTATTATACTTTAAAAAATTAAACTTGTTACTTGCAAATAATTGGACTCACATAGAAGTAGCTTAAATAGTACAGAGAGTTCCTGTGTGTCTTTTCACACAGATTTCCGCACTGACATCATCTTATATAACCAGAGTACAATTATCAAAACAAGGAAATTGACATTTAGGTGGTACAATGCTATTAATAAAATACTATTAACTAAACTGCAAGCATTATTCAGATTTCACCAGTGTTTACATGCTTGGTCTTTCCTTCTTTCTTTTTTAGTTCTGTGGAATTTCATTATACATATAAAGTCATATAGCCACCAGCACAAAAACATACAGAATAGCTCAATCACCCCAAAGAAACTCCCTCTGGCCACTCCCTTTATGATCACACACTCCCTTCAGTCCTAACCTTAGCAACCACACATCTGATGTTCATCATTAAAATTTTGCCATTTTTGAGTATTTTACATAAATGGAATCATGCAGCATGTAAATTTTGAGACAGGCTTTGTATTTCTCTAGTATAAACATAGGAGCAAGATTTCTCAGTTGTGTAGTAAGTGTATGTTTACCTGTATAAGAAACTGCCAAAGAGTTAGAGTGGCTGTAATCCTTCACATTCCCACCAAAAATGAATGGAAGTTCCCATTGCTTTGCAATCTTATCAGCACTTGGGATTTTCAGCAGTACTTAGTTTAGCCATTAAATAGGTATAGAGTGATATCTCATCATGGTTTTAACTTAAATTTTCCTGGTATAAAAAAATAAAAATAAAAATAGGATAAAATAAATAAACAGCATTTTTATACATGGAAGCTATTATATCAAGGAAGGCAGGCATTAATAAAATAAATTCAGATTATAAAAAATGAAATTGTCCTTGTGGGATAGAGAAGCTGGACAAAGTCATCAAAATGCAATCAGTAAAGAACAATCTTCATGAGTCAGAAAACAAAACAAAACAAAACAAAACAAATTAGTGTCACAAGGAAACAAGGCAAGTCTATCAACTATGACAGCCCCAGAAGTAAGAGAAGGAAGAATAAAATCACATCTATCTGAAGATGGTGGAAAAGTCTCATGGGTTGGTGACATTTGAACTTGTTCAAGAATAATGAGCAGCAATTTTTTAGGTAGAAATGATGGTCTGGTAGGCAGCATAATGCCCTCTAAACCTGTGCATGCCCTGAATCTGTGAATGTTAACTTAAGTAACAAAAGGGATTTTGCAAATGTAATTAAAGATCTAAGGTGGAGATTATTCTATATTATTTATACTGGCCTGATGGAACAAGAAGCCTACAGAGAAGCAGGAGGATTAGAGTCAGAGAAGAAGATGTGACAAAAGAGGCAGAGATCAGATTGTTGCAAGGCCACAAGCCAAGTAATGCTGACATCTTCTAGAGACTTGGAAAAGGCAAGGGAGTGAATTTTCCCCTAGGGCCCAGAAGAAATGCACCCCTGCTAACCCATTTTACATTTCTTCAGAATTGTAAAATTATAATTTGTGTGGTTATAAGCCAGTAAATTTGTGATAGTTCATTACAGATAGCAATAGGAAACTAATGCAGATGGAAAAAAAATCTTAAAAAGAATTTGAAAATTGCAAAAAGTTGAAGTATGGTCTATTCAGAGAATGAAAGGAAATTTGGAAAGTTTTGACTCCATAGTCTTGTAGAAGAAGGGCTAGGGAAGAGATTTGTGTAAATCAAGACAGATAAGGTTACTTAAAACCAGACAAAGGATTTTATGTGCATTTTTATAGCAGATTTCTGCCTAGAAAATAATTCTGACAGTAATGAGCTGGAAACACTGGAGGTATAAGACCAAGAACATTTTTATATTCTATATAATTCTTACTGTAATCCATCCCTATAAGACCTTCACAAATGCTTAAATTAGATGAGTACAAGAAGTTAGGTTTAGTTAACTCTAATAATATTCTCTACCATGCTTTTTTCTTTGCTCATAATGATTTCTCATTTCCTCTTCTTTTGTATAAAAATGAGCATAAGAAATCATTATAATAAGAGTAGCAGTATACCGCAATTTCTCCTAGGGAGCTTACCATATGGTACCTGCCTCTTTGTTATTTAATTTAACTTGATCTGTTAAATATCAGCCTTGTAAGAGTTCATGTGTCACCCTCATTAAAGTGTCACATTCTTTAAAGAATCTTATCCCAAAGAGACATCCATTCCTTTGATAAGATCAAAAACATTTTTATGCTCTACGACTAAGAAGTAAAATCTCAATAAATGCTCAAGGAATAAAAGGCATTTTAAAATAGTACTGCAGTTAATTTTTGCCTACTCAATTTTTGTTTTAATAATTCATCTGGGAAAATATAGTTGATTATAGATGTATGCACTTAGATATTTAATTTGTCTACCCATAATAATAAATTCCCAAAGGATACAAAGGTAAATAACAATGATGCTCATAAACATTAATAATCAAAGAAATGCAAAGAGACAACATCTTGAGATATTATTTTATGCTGACCAAAGCAGAAATTTTTAAAAAGTATCTAATTTAAAAAATGTTGCAATGAATTTAGTACAAATATTTGCTTCAAGAAAGATTCACAAACTGCACAACATTTTTGTTAAACAGAATGGCATTATATAGCAAGAATCATAAGCCTTTTGTTTATTCTTATTGATATAATAATTTATTATATTAATAATTCAACAAATCACAATTATTCCTTTTCTATTTTTCCTAAAATTAACTCAACAAAAACAGAAAAGTATATTATTGCAAATATATTAATTAATGGTATATATTAAGTAAAATTTTAAAGTTGGAGATAATCTATTTAACATTGTATTAAAGCATAATACACAAATACTTTGAATTATTATACATATATTTAATATAATTATTATGAAGAACATGTAGAAAAATGAAAGTAGCCTAGTGTGGGTGAAATGGAAACATCAGAATACTTTGAGCACTATGATAACCAAACTGTGTGTATGTTTAGATTCTAATATGCCAAAATGAAATGGAATCGAGGTGGTAGAAATATTTTTTATACTCTTTTACAGTTTCAGGGAGAAAATAGTTTTTAAACTTAGTGAAATTTTATAAAAGTATGATATCTTTACGATGTGAAATTGAGATTTATCATGAAAATTCTGGTTTGTAAAACCAAATATTAATCATAGAAATATACTGAAAACTTTCATCTTTAATTATCTAAATAGTTTTTAGACTTAGTTTTAAATTTAGGAAAGCTATATTGAAATGATATCCTGAAATGGTTTCATATAAAATAAATGACTACTCCTGCTTTTTGGCATAGCATTACCCTTGTCCTATAACCTGCTTCTTGAAATCCAGGAAAGAGATCTTGGTATCTCCACAATAGCCGACAAGGTGGCTGGGGACACGGAGAGACCTGTGCAATCATAGAAGATTTAATCTGCATCTAGACAATCTGGTTTTCTAAGAATCTGCTATTAATAATAATAATATATCTTCTATATGGTATTTATGTTACTTTAAAGATTTATTCCATTATCTATTCTTACTCAATTGGCTAGAAAATTTAGAATATGCTAAAAATACTGTGCTGATAAGAGGCACTGAAGATGTCTTATTCTTGATTTTGATATTAGTGACTTTAGTGTTTTCAATCCTACGCATCTCTGGTTTACTATTCCCATTTTTCTTTACTTTTATGATGCATATAATTAAATTTTGGTAAAATTTTTCTTTACCATATTTGGATGTTTTTCTTATACTCTAATTTTACTTAAAGTTTTCTTTCAAATATTAGCTGAATTTGATCAAATACTTTTTGAGCACTTAACTATGTCTTTATAACATAAGTCTTTAATTTGTGTTAATAATGTGTCTCGAATAAAAAATATTTTTATAAAAAATGCACGTTAGTTGTACATTTAGATCAAGTAAACCTTAGTTGATCATAGTGAATTATTTTATTTAAACACTGTTGACTTCAATTTGCTGTCATTTTACTCAATTTTTTGTATTTAAACATATAACTAAAATTTATCTATACAGTGTATGGGTTATATTTGTCAACCTCTGATGTTAACCTAATAGTGGATTAATATTTTTCTGTGGGCTGTAAACATTGTATAGCATTGAACGTTTCTGCTCTTTGAAACTTAACTGAAATTCCCCCCAAAATCATTGCCAAATTCAGTTACGGGTATTTTTAAAAGTCTTTCTGATGGTGGGTATGGTTATTATTGTATGCCCAGGTGTTCTACCTTCTTCTGCATCAACTTTAGTCAATTCTTGAACATTATCCAATTTCTGTAAATCTCCAAGTTTTGTTATAGTTCTTTTAGTCTTTATTCTGTAATAATTGTATATGCTTTCTTCTCCCAGTTGTTTCTTTACTTTGGTTGAATTATTTTTCTTTACAAACTTATTTGGCATTGTCTATTTTATTTATTTATCTACTCAGAACACTTAATATCCACATTTAAAAATCCATTAACTTTACTGTTTAGCTTAATTAATTGCATCCTCCTATTTTCATGTTTTATGTTATTGAGCTTAATTTGTTTGCATCTTTTATTTTTCCTGCTAAAATGAACCTAATATTCTTAGCATTATCACTGCTGACTTTCAGAATCTGCAGAAGAGACTATGTGGAAATGGGTCCTCAAGTCCTGGAACAAAGTCGGCAGTGTAGGATGCATTTTTCATGGTATCCGGGCAAGGAGGAGATGAAATTTAAGGCAAACTCAGCGACCTGGAAGAAGTTTAACCTTACAATGGAGCTCGCTGTGGTGAAGACTTCAAGCCCCCTGATGTCCCAACAATAGCAGCCAGTCGATAAGCAAGGAGACAGTCTGCTTGTGCCTACTTGTTGCACATTGGAATAATCAAATGCTTTCATTGATTCTAACAGTAGAAAAGAGGGTTGGCAGTGCTGGGCTGAGGAAGGTCTATTCCTGCTTAACAATGAGAATGGAAACCCTGTTCAGTACTCTTCATAAGAGAGGCCCCAACTTGTCAAAGGAATTATAGCAAACTCCCTGTTTTTATTTTCTGCTGCATATTAATCCTTTTCCCTCTGCTAATCAATACACCCCTGCTAAATGAATCCTCATAAACTGACGTTATTGTACGATAAGTGATTTCACATGTCCTGAAACAAAGTCCACACAAACTTAACAGCTGGTTAAGGGGCCAGAATATTTTAAAAGAAAGACAAATACCACATGATCTCACTTATATGTGGAATCTAAAACAGTCAAATTTATGGAAGTGGAGAGTAAAATAGTGGTTACCAGAGGCTGTCGTGGGGAGGGTGGGGAATAGGGAAATGTTGATCAAAGGTACAAAGTTTCAATTAGATAGGAAGAATAAATTTTTGAGATCTATTATACAGAATGGTGACCACAATTAAAAATAATGTACTGTGTATTTCATAATTACTAATGGAGTAGATTTTAAATTTCACCACAAAAGTGTGATAAGTATGGGAGGAGATGGATACATTATTTAGCTTGATATAGTCGTTCCCTAATGTACACATATCAAAACATCAAATTGTGCCCCATAAATATATGCAATAATTTATATTTAAAAATAAAAAAAATTTAAAACGACAGTCAGAAGAACATATAATTGTTATGTTGATAAAATGTTTAAAATAAACAGAAGGCAAATTTGTTTCCAGAACTTAAAAATTACAATTTCTTAATTTAAAAAATGTCATTCCACAATTGAAGATGAGACTTGGAAAAGCAAATAAATATTTTACAGAAATTTTAAAAAATGCAATAAAAATAACTAAAATATCACATGAAATAAATAGAAAGGATTCCAAAACTTCAAATAGAATGAAAAGAAACAGATAGTACCAGGGGTGGGGGGGGAGAGAGAGAGAGATAGTAAGAAAGAAAGAAAGAAAGAAAGAAAGAGGAAAGAATCACAACAGTGAGAAATATGATATAATTATTCATCATATACTTAACTACTTGCTCAATCTTAGAATACACATAGAAAGGTTTCAGAAATGTTAACCTAAATTCTGCAAAAAGAAGCCTCCTAAGAAGACTTTAATATTTGTTTAAAAGTGCGTTTTTAGCTGGAGGGTATATAGTCCAAACACAGTGCTCAAGTGTTAGGTGGGTTAGTTCTTTTTTCTTCTTCAGGCTGGATGTGTTATTTATTTGAATTCTCATTGGTCCATTTGTTTCTGTTTGAGTTACATTTATGGTAACATCACCATAATTATTGATTGTTTTTATTCTTTCTCCTTCTCTTATATGTGAAATAGTAACATAATTCCAATAATCAGAACCATACCATAATGTATAGTCAGAGAACTGATGAAACATTACCTCCTTTATTCCTTGTATTATTTTCACTGTGTTCTTGTCCATCTCCCAATAGGTAACCAATTCTAGGTATCTCTGGTTTACCATTCCCATGTTCTTTGGGACCCACCAGTATATTTTCTTATCTCCTTCCTTTTTAACACAACATAAAGTATAATATAGATATTCTTTTGTACATTTTTTCACTTAAACATATACCCAGGAATCATGCTATATTAGTTCAAAAAAATGTTCCTCATTACAGCTTTTCTACAGCTATGTAGTATTCCTTTATGTCTATACACATTGTTGATTTAGTCAATCTTCTGTGTTTGGACATTTAGATAATTTCCACTATTTTTAAAATTATAAATATTGCTGAAATATATATACATACATATTTATATTTATTAAGATGTCAAAAGGTAATATGTGGATTTGTTGGATAAAACCAAAAATGCAAATTTGCATTCCCTCAGCAATTATGGGAGTGCTTTTCCATACACCCTCACCACAGAGTGCTGTAAAATCTCCATCAATATCTAACTAGCTAGCTACCTAAATTTTCCAAAAGCATAGGTTGGGTATGATATCTCAGTGTAGTTTACATTTACATTTCCCTTATTATAATTTAAACAATATTCATGTGTTTAAGGACTTTAAAAATATTTTTTATAATTCTCAGTTTATGTCTCTACTCTTTTATTTCTATCAAGTTTTTGGTCTTGCCTCCTTAATTTTTATTAGTTAAAAGCCTTTTGTTAAAACATGTTGCAAATATTTTCTCCCAGTTTTTCAGTTGTATTTTGATGTCCCTGTATGGTGTTTTCACTTTACGAAGTTTTCTTTTTCCCCCTTTTTTTTGGTGCATGTAGTCAAATTTTTCACTAATTTTTTCATTGCATCTGAAATTTTAGTTAGACTTAGAAATAACTACCCTACATTCAGGTTATGTAGGAAATATTATTTTGTATAATGTGAGTATGGATTTAATTCTCTTTTTCAAAGTTGTGAACTGATTGTTCCAGTACCACTTATTATAAAGTCCATCTTTGCCTCAGTGTTTTGAGATTCTAAACGTTATCACTTGGTTTATTTCATACTTGCATATATTTCAATTATGTAATCACTTTTTTATTCTGTTTTACTGTTCTGTCTGCATGCACCAATGCACAGTTTTAATTGTAAGTTTTTATATAGTATGTTTAATATCTGGTAAGGCTAATTCTTCCCCTATACCACAGTTTTCTTTTTAGTATTTTTCTAGTTATTTTTGTATGTTTATTTTTCCATATGATTTCAGTATGAACTTATCTAATTATTTTTCAAAAGCTTGCTAACATTTTTATAGTGATTACATTAAAATTATAAATTAACTTATGGAGAACTAAGCTCTATTCAATAAAGTTACCTTACACAAAAGTAAAAGACTTCTTCCCATTTTGTCAATTCTAATTTTATACCCGTCAGGTCTCTTAAATTTTTCCTTATAGATTTTGCATGTTTCTTATTGTATTCATTCCTTAGTATTTTATAGTCATTGTTGCTATTAATATTAATTTTATGTGTTATTATAATATATGATCTGTTATCATTTGTGTAGATGTCTTAGGTATGCTATTTTAATGTCTTGCTACATTTTTGAATTGTTTTATCTTATTTTTATTACTGCATCTCTAGGGCTTTCAAGTTATAAGCCTTATTATCAGGAAATACAAATAGTTTTAGTGTCTGCTTTCTGATTCTTATGTCTCTAAATGATTCATTTTGTCTGATTGAATTGGCAAACCTCCACTAGTAAGTTGAATATTAGTGGGGAGAGTGGAATACCTTTTTTTTTTTTAAACCTTATTAGAAATACTATTAGTGTTTCTACCTTAAGTAAAATATTGATTTTAGGCCTAAGATTATATATAATTCCTTGTATAATGTTAAGAAACTAAGCATAAATTACTATCTCCTTGAGTTTTTTTTTTTTTTTCACCTCCCAGGAATGAGTTATAAATTTTGCAAAGGTCTTTCCTTCATCTTTGGAGAAAATAATAGGTGATTTTTCTTCTTAGACCTATTAATATGGTGTGCAGAAAGAGTTAACGTGGCAGACCTGATTTCTATCCTTTGAAAAACCTGTTTGTATGATTGGGCTTTAGCTGGTGCTGGGAACTTGGATTTGAAGAGCATTACTATCATCCTAAGAATAAGAATGGCTCACTGTGTCTAAACTGTTTGTACAAACAGTGTGGTTTATGCTGAACTCCTTCTTTCCTTCTTGGAGTCTGGAATTTTGACAGGTGCTAGGTAGAGGGTATCTGCGTGAACATCCCCTAATAGAACCTCTGGACACTAAGACCCTAATGAGCTTCCCTGATAGACAACATTTCACATGTGTTCTCAAAAGTTTTTGCTGAGGGAATTAATTATGGTCTGAGTGACTCCGTTGGGAGAGGACTTGGGAACTTTTGTACTCAGTTTCCTCTGGAATTTGCTCCATATGCCTTTTCCCTTTGCTAATTTTGTCTTGCATCCTCCCATTGTAATCAGTCATAGATGTGAATAAGATTATTTGCTAAATCCTGGGAATCTTATTAGCAAATCGATCAAACCAGGGGTAGGTCTTGGAGATCTCAGACTCCTATGGTGTTTTATATCAATGGGTTTCCTAGTGTTGTATGAACATCGTATTCCTAGAGTACATCCCACTTGGTCACAGTGTATCAGTTTCTTGATGAGGTGTTGTATACTATTGCTAGTATTTTTAGAATATTTAAATCAATTATCAATAAGTGATATATTTGTCCAGAATTTTCATTTTTAACTGTTTTTATCAGGTTTAGGTATAAATGTTATACTTACTTAACAAAAAGTATTAGGTTTTCTTAATTTTTAAAAAAAATTTTTATAAGCTCAAAAATGTTTGAAAAGCATTAGGACTATCTGGCCTTTGAAATTTTGATAGAATTCGTCCTTGAAATTATCTGGGCTTGGTGATTGATGGTAAGGTAGCTTACTAAATTTTTCTATTTCTTATATGGAAATTAGCCTATTTAGGTTTTTGACCTATTATAGGGTCAATGTTGGCAAATCATATTTCCCTACGAAATTACTATTTCATCTTTTAAATATATTGCAGAAAGATCTAAGGATTTTAAAAAAAGTGTATTCTATGTCAATGTTTACTTTCCTCTTGTCCTTTCTTATTTTTATGCCTCTTTTAACCTTGGTTAAGTTAACTGGTAATTGGTCTGTTTTGGTGATATTTTACAAAAAAAATTCATTTTTGTTTAGTAATTATATATCTGCTGTTTCCCAATCTCTATAGTGTTGATTTTTGCTTTTAACTTTATCTTTCCTTTCTTTTTCTCTATTGTATTTCACTTTGATTTTTCTTTTTCTATCTTTTTTGACATGGGAATTTCATTCATTTATGGTAGTAATTTTTATTGACAGGATTTAGAGCTATAATATCTCCTCTGACCTCATCCTTGAATGTATCCCAGATATTCTGATATAGAATATCTCCATTATCCTTAATTTTTACAAAATAATTAATTTTGGATTGTATTTTACCTTTAATCAAAGAGTTTAATAATAGAAGAAAAAGAAAAATTATAGAAGTAATGAGAACAGTTTACATATACTTATAATATATTACAAATGCCAAATATTCCACTTGAACAGCTGCAACAGTTGTGTTATAAACAGCCTTCACCTTTCATTAGAAAATTTCTCAAAAAAGAATATGAAACAATTTGAAAGTTATGGGAAAATCATGCACTCTTTGCTGGAAATAGAGTTTCTTGGCCTTTTTATTTCTACCTGATGGAGGCCAGAGAACATCAATAGTTCACAGGCTATGCTGAGACAAATTAGAAAAGAAACATAAAGTAGAAATATTTGTGTATAGTACATTGCCCAAAGATGTGACAAATTGCTCTTTCTAAAAATGATGTGGTGTGGTGGAGACAGCTAAGAGCTTGTTAGCAATTCCTACAGGTCCCAAGGGGTTCAAAGAGTTCAGAAACAGAACAGAACATGGTTCAGTATATTTTCACAGAATTCAAAAGTTTTTGCAAAACTCATTCAGGAAGCCTTCAGGGAAAAACACACTTTGCTACTTTTTGTTTTTTGGTAACTTTTTATATTCGCAGATTAATGTTCAAAATCATTTTGGGTTGGCCCCAATGGCCCACAAATCTAGCAACATTGATGGGAGTCATGCCATTCTGACAGCTGGACCTGACTGGAACCAAGTTAGTGGGTAAGAGTGTCTGTAAATTTTAATTACAGAAGGCAGGTTTCCTAAAGTGGTAGTCACTCTGAAGTCTGTTTTGCCAATTTTTGACTCTTTTTTCTTAGCAAAAATTGTCTTAGCATTCCGTGCCTTCCTATTCTTCCTTTTTGCAATTTATCTTGTGCAAGTATCAAGTATTTTAATAATGACTCCCTCTTTATATTATTTTTATCACTACATTCCTTCTTTTGTTCTGTACTTACACCATACAGACCATTCCAAAACTTTTCAATTCTCTGTTGATTCCATCCAGTTTCCCTTCAGTAATTGTTTAGTTAATAAATCTCCCTGGTCAAGGCACTGCCATCTCTCACCAGAATTATTACAATAGCCTCTTGGTTGGCCTTTCCGATTTTTGTCCTTGTCCCTCTACAGACAATTCTTAACATGAAAATTGATGTGATAAATAAATACATAAATAAATAAATAGATCATGTCCTTCCTTTGTTGAAATGCCTCTGTTGAAATGGCTTCTATTTTCTCTAAAAGTTACAGACAAATTACTTAAAATGGCTATCAATATATACTAAGATATTAAACTGAGTTTGTGAAAACAGTAAGGCATTTAAATATATGCTCTATGATATGTCATGTAAGTATTTTAAGTGTAGAATTTTTTCTTAAAGAAAGATTTTGACAATTAAATGGGATAATTTTAGAGAAAAAAAGTCTTTTTCTCTTATTGGAGTAAAATTTGTGTACAGTTAAACTCCTTCTTTTTGATGTACAGTTCTCTAAGTTTTGAAAAATGCATTCAGTAGTGTGGCTACCATCACTATCAAGATACAAAACTGTTCCATCACTTCAAAATATTACATTGCAGGTCTTTGTGTTTCAACACCTATACCCACCTCTAACTTCTGACAATCACTGGTCTGTTTTGATCTGTTTTCTGTTCCTACAGTTTTTCCATTTCAAGAATGCCATATAGTTGGAATCATGCAAGATGTAGCCTTTTCAGTCTGGTTTTGTCACTTAGAATAATGTATTTGAGATTTATCTATGCTGTATCAGTAGTTTGTTCCTTTTCTTTGCTGAGTAAATATTTCATTGCATGGATGTATCACAGTTTGTTTATTCATTCACCCATTCATTGAAAGTTCTTCCTAGGCTTAGGCAATAATGAATAAAGCCACCATAAACTTTGTGTAAAGGTTTTTGTTAGAACATAAATTTTATTTGTCTTGAGTAAATACTTAAAAGTGGGATTGCTGGGTTTTATGGTAAGTGCATGTTTAACTTTACATGAAACTGCCAAACCATTTTCCAGACAGGATATACCATAAAGGTAAATTTAATCTTGTATTGTGATTATACCTGTTAAATAGCAGAATTTCGTGGTACTGTCTTTCAATCTACTATGAAGAGCAACAATCTAGAAAAATTCAGCTTTTTAGACAAACATTTTCCATAATAGCGAAGTTGATTTCACAGTATTCCTACTTGTATCTTAATAATGGAGTCTTAGAGCTAATAATGAATAACAAGTTAGTAGTAAGTTAAAATTTTTTTAAATGATAGTGTCCTTCAGAACTTTTCTTATTTAAATGACTAATATGCACTTCAAAAATTTAAATTAAATCTAATATTAAAGTGTAAGTGAAATCTAAATATTTAAAATAATTAAATATATTAAAGTTGGAATTAAGAAAACTTTCTTTTAAGAATAATTTTTAACTTGAAATATTATAACAATGCTATACTTACAGTGAAAAGCAAATCAAGTAACATTGATTTGACATCAATCTTTCAAAGCTACACTTTGTTATCAAGTGTCCACTAAGGGCATCTTAACATCTAGATAATTGGTTTTCTTCTAGAAAACTCCAAAATATGGAACACAAAATAAAGGACCCAAATGGATATAGTCAAACTTCTTTAGATAAAGCAACCATTCCAAAATGGATCTAAGTTTGGTATATGCTTATATCTGCTAAAGAAGACTCTCATGAAGTTTACTTGAGTATTAGTCCTTCACTATATGATTGTTATCTCCATGTGATTGATAGTTTACTAGAAACTCTGTTTTAAAACATTAAAGTTGCTTCATTATCTCTGGTAGTATTCCTTGTATCTTGCTTGATTCTTTATTCACTCTCTAAATTATGATGTACTTCAAAGTTTTAACAGTGATCATATACTCTTTCTTCTACAGTCTTAACAATTTGAAATCTTATATTTTCCCATTTTTTTCTTTATTTTACCCACACATCCTTTTAAATGAGTCCATATTTTTTCCCTAATATATAGGAATATAAAGTATCCCTTCTGTGCTTGTGTTTCACATGCTTTTCCACTTATAGGGCATATCTATTTATTTTCTCATAGGCAGAAAAGAATTGCAACTCAAATTGAACACATCATCTAAAATACGAAGTGAAATGTCATTTGGTGAAATATGATTCTTCTCCAGAAACTTAGCAAAATTTACCCAGTTGCCCAGGCTCGAAACAATGATATCATTAGCATTCTCTTCTTCTTTGCATCTACTGAACTACTACACTTATTTTACTTAGTTGTATTTCTACACTTTCATTGGTTCCATATTGATAACTCCTGATTTTATTATTTTCTTTTAATTAAGGTAAGCTGGTGCTTTATAAAATAACAGATACTTGTCACATATTTATATACTCGTTCCATGTTCATTGATTCACGTAGTTAATATTATGATCTCCCAACATAATATTTTGCTTTAACAAAAATAATATGCACATTTTACATGTGTCAACCCCCGCCCCAATTCCAGAAGTGTTTGTGGAATATAGTATGCATTTGCTTTCAAATAAGAAAATAAAACCCAGCTAAACACAATTCCTTGAAAAAGCCTCATGATAAAATCCAGAAAGTTAAAACTGATATGGCAGCACCTTTGAAAAGTGCTTTATTTTATTTATTTTTATAATGACTCATGTTCATTTTACTAATTCCAGGAGAAGAAGATGAAGGAAGAGGAGGAGGAGGGAAAGGAACAGAAGAGAATAATAATAAAAATAAAATACCACTATAGTAAAGAGTTTTCTCAAACTTGGGCCTGGCCCAGATGGCCTTAACATTTCCTTTACTTTGACTAAATATTACACAGGTGTCTTTCCACTTCTAGAGCTCTGATCTTCCTTTTCACTCTCGCCTTAACAGAATCCAGGTGGTTTAAACAGAGAGGACCCTCTTCTCCCTTTTCATAGAACATTTACTTTGGAAAATGTGTGATTGTAAATTACTTCTCTGCCCCTTTAAGAAAGAATTTTAGAATTAAAGAATTCTAGAACAGCCTAAGTTCTTTCCACTCCATCTCTTGAAAACTCTCCAAGACTATGTTTTAACTGAGCTGAATTAAGACTGAGTTTTGTTTCTTTCCTATATGCCAATAACCTTGAATAGTCTTCCTTTCCTATTTGACTTTGTCCATGTAATTTTTATTTTAACGATCTGTCTCTATCAAAATCACCAGGGCGCTTGTCTGAAATGCAGATTAGTTGGCCCAATACCCACCTACACAAGTAAAATTCCTGTGGACCAAGTAATTTCTATTTTCCATCAAATTACATGGACAATTACAGACTTAAAACCAATGACCAGTTATCTGATCTCCACCCTTACGAGCATATCCTTAAATTTCTGGTTCCTTGAATTCTTGCTGCTAGACCTCCTTGGAAATATCTATGTGAATTTATTTTCCAATTATGCACTGCTTAAATACATAGTTTAATTATTAAGAAAAAGACCTTTGAGTGCTGCTTATCTTTTAAAGCCTGGAGTCAATGGAGGAGATGTCCTATGATTGTTGTAATAAAGTACCAAAAAGTGGGTGGCTTAAACAACAAAAACTTACTGTCTTACATTTTTAGAGGTTAGAGGTCCACTATAAAAGTGTCAACAGGGTTGGTTCCTTCTGAGAACTATGAAGGAGAATATGTTCCATGCCCCTATCCTAGCTTCTGACAGCTTACTGACAATATTTGCCGTCCCTTGCCTGGTAGAGATATTACCTGGATCTCTGTCTTCACATTCACAAGATATTCCCCCTATGTGTATGTTTGTGTCAAACTTTCCTCTTTTTATAAGGACACCAGTCATATTGATTAGTGGCCCATCCTACTCCTATATGACCTGATCTTAACTAATTAAATCTGCAAATACACTATTTGCAAATAAGGTCACATTCCGAGGTACTGGGGGTTATGACCTTAACATATGAGTTTTTGGAAGACACAATTCAAACCATAATAGGTGCACAACTCTAAAGAAGTAGAAGGACTCCAAGCCTCTCCTGTCCCTATTTCTTACTGGGGATGCATGTCCCCTGTCATCTTCATTACAGAATCTGGAAGTTACTCAAATTAACTTCTTTGGCTTTGAGTATAGCAGCAGGTTTTATGTATGTAGGTGACAGCAAAAATGACTGAGTTTTATTCCCACAGACTTTGCCCAATCACCATTACCTTAAAGCCAAAAGGAGAAGGAGAAGGGATGAAGAAAATAATATCCTCACTGAGTGGTTTTTATGAGAAAAATCTCTTTCTAAAAAGAGAAAACTTACATTGTATTTCCCAGAAGGCTGCATAGAGCAAGGATCAGGATGTGCTCGGAGCACGCCAAAGAGGAGAGAAGCGAAAATGTATAGAGGGAAGAACGGCAGTGAGAAATGAGCTTTGATTCAAAGATTTTCTCTTCTTTCATGAATAGTTTCTACTTTTTATATTTGGTCTAAACAAGACAAAGTATTATTTTCATTTAAAAGTAACACTTTCAGTAAGGAAATGAAAAGAAAATGTATTTTCTAGGAAATGGTACTTCATGAAAGAGGTTTGCTTTCTGTATGCTTCTTTGCTTAAAACGTTTAGGATACTGCAAAACCATGATGACACCAGAAGATCAGCAGTTGCCGGGGACCGGGCAGAGGGAGGGATGAATAGGCAGAGCACAGGGGATTTTTAGGTCAGTGAAAATAATCCCTATGATACTACAAAGTTGAATGCATGTCATTATACATTTGTCCCAACCCATAGAATATTGAATATCAAGGGTGAACTCTAATGTAAACTATTGACTTTGGGTGATAATGATGTGTCAATAGGGGTTCATCAATTGTACCACTGTGGTGGGGGATGTTGATAATGGGGAAGGCTATGTATGTGAGGGGGCAAGAGTTATATGGAAAATCTCTGTATCTTCCTGTCAATTTTGCTGTCAACCTAGAACTACTTTATTGTGAATTGTGCTGCAATAAACATTTGAGTTCAGGTGTTTTTATGATAAAACGACTTCTTTTCCTTTGAGTAAATGCCCCGTAGTGGTGGGATTGCTGGATCGAATGGTAGGTCTACTCTTAGTTCGTTGAGGAATGTCCATACTGTTTTTCATAGAGGTTGTACTAATTTGCAGTCCCACCAAGAGTGTATAGGCATTCCTTTCTCTCTACATCCATGCCAGCATCTATTGTTTTTGGACTTTTTAATAAAAGCTATTCTAACTTGGGTAAAGTGATATCTCATTTTGGTTTTAATTTGCATTTCCCTGATGATTAGTAATGTTGTACTTTTTTTCTCATGTGTTTATTGGCCATTTGTTTATCTTCCTTTGAAAAGCTTCTGTTCATATCTTTTGCCCACTTTTTAATAGGTTTGTTTTTTCATTCTTGCTGATTTGCTTGAGTTCTTTGTGGAGTCTAGTTATCAGCCCTTTATCAGATGTACAGTGTGGTATGTGTATAATATGGAATACTACACAGTCATAAAACAGGATGAATTAATGCCCTTTGCAACAATTTGGATGGAACTGGAGACCATTCTCCTAAGTGAAGTATCTAAAGAATGGAAAAACAACCACCACATGTACTTGCTATTAAATTGGAGCTAACTAATGGGCACACAGACGAAAAACTCAGTGGAAATCAAGCGGGGAGCAGGGTGGAAGAGGGGATGGGTGAAAACCTACCTAACTGGTACAGTGAACACTATCTGGGTGATGGGCACACTTATAACTCCAACTCAAGAATTACAAAAGAGATCCATGTAACCAAAAACATTTGTACCCCTGTAATATTTTGAAATCAATAATAATAATAAACTGCTCTAAAAAATATTGTCTTTGAAAAAAAGAAACATTCATATTAAAGGGCAATGCCATTTATAGAGCAGAAGCCTGCATAGAGGCATGAAGAATTGTACTATCTACAAATTTATGACTCCACATTAAGGGCTGCTTTAAAATCTGAGGCATAAAGGCTTCTCTCTTTGCAGCTCTGTGTGACTATACTAGAGAAAGCTCAGGGCAGCATGATCAGGGACTGAGAGTTATGTGACCAATTTGTAAACAGCATCAGCAACACAATGAAAAGACCTCTTCCTTTGTATTTTTCTTGAATAAAACCATCACAACATGCCAGTGGGTTTTAGAACACAGTTGGGAAACCAGGAACCATATCAGCTGAACTTGAAAATGGTTGGTATAAATTCAGGAATCAATAATTTTTGCTATTGCTGAATATGATTTAGGCTAAGGAGAAAAGGCTTAATTTATTATTAGGTAATCAAATCACATGATAGTGTACTGATTTAAGGCATTCCAGAAAACTAAGTCAGAGTGATGCTGGGGCAGCTCCTCCCCTTGACTGACTTCTCCAATAAGAAAGGTGCAAGCAAGTGGAGTGAAAGAGACCCTTGAGCTTGGTTGGGATTGTCCAGAGCCAGGGCAGCTTGGAGACAAAAGTCCCTAACACACCTCTGGTGTAACCATGTGGTCCATAAGGAAGAATGCTGTGCTCATTAAGAAGTACAATTCTGTGTGAAAAATAAGACATTTTTAATAAAAAGATTATAAGACATAGAAATATAATTTTTGTTAAACAAAGAATTCTGCATAATTTATACATTTTAAAAGCTATTTTAAATTACATAAATAAATAATAATTAAAACTGAACGGATATAAAAGTTAAAAATACTATAAAAGGTTTATAAAAAATTAACTTACAGTCAAATTGATTAAAATTAGATGGATTTGTTTATAAAATTTTATTAAAATTAGCTTTACCATTAATACACTAATGCAAAGGTAAAATTTGGTTTTCTCTTTTGAACAAGATTTTCACATGATATTAATAGGAATAACAAAAGATTTTTGTTCACCTTTTGACTTGTATTTCAGTTTGTCTATGTTAGGTCTCATGACTATTTGGGAAACTGAGCCTCTTTTCTATCAAAGAGTAAGGTTTTTGCTTTTTAAAATATTTTAATTATCAGTTTGGCTAAGTGCATGACTATGATTTTACAGTAACATGTGATCCTGTTTCATGACAACAAGTATTTTAAGACAGACAATTCATGATTTCCTGCTTTTTGAGTTTTCACTAAAATTTAAAGATACTAAAAATTAAAAAAAGAAGTTAATCTGCTAAATGTTTCAGAGATAATAGTGTGGTGGGGTGTGGGGAGGTGACCCCATAAAAAGTAGGACGAAAAGATTAAATTCTAATTCTGATGTGATCTTTCCTCTGAAAATTGCTCATTTTTCAGATTCAATGTTTGCAGAAACTGCCACCCCTGACTCCAGGCAGAAGTGAATTGTTCACCTGTTCACCTGAAGAAGAAAGGAGGGCTTTGGAACTGAAACATGAAGTTGAGGAAGCGAAAGAGGGAATGAGTACTGCGGGCATCATGTACTAGTCATGTCTCAGCCAGGATTTCCCAGTCTACCGAGACTGACCAGGAGGAGGTATAAGAAAATGAGAGAGAGAGAGCAAGAGCAAGAGCAAGGGAAAGGAAGAAGAGAAGAGAAGGAGAAAGAAGGAAGAAAGGAAGGGAGGGAGGGAGGGAGGAAGGAAGGAAGGAAAAGAAAGGAGGCAGAAAAGAAAAGAAATCATGGGCTTGTGAGCACCCATGTAAGCTCAGCTCCTGGTGTTTCCACGTTTAGTCCAAGTTTAGGTAATGAGAAACTCTGGGAAAAGAGGGGGTTATTGGGGTGGCTAGGTGGTTGAGGAGGAGCAAAATAAGTGTTTCATAAAATTTTCTGTGTACCGTTTTCCCATCTCCATCAAGAAATGCAAGTATAATGCTTAATTTGTGTCTGGATTCCTTTTCCTCATTGCGCTTTCTTAACTATGATAGTGCTCTTCAGCTAATCCTATGGGCTTCCTGGTTCATACACTTTTACATATTTTCAGTTTAGTTTTCCTACTAGATTATTGTTCTCATATTTTTGTACAACCACCTAAAGCGTATTTTACCCTTCCATTAATAAATGCAACTCTGCACACCAGTAATTTTCAAAAAGTTAGGTATTGGAGAAGATGGAAGTTAATGATGTCTACTCATAAATAACTTTTCCCCATCAGTGGTTTTACCTCAAATTTTGGAACTGCAATTCAAAATCACAATGAGATATCATTTAAGTCCAGTGAGATTGGCTTTTATCAAAAAGTCCCAAAACAACAAATGTTGGTGGGGATGTGGAGAGACAGGGACACTTATACACTGCTGGTGGGACTGCAAACTAGTACAACCTCTATGGAAAGTAGTCTGGAGATACCTCAAAGTACTAAGAGTAGAACTACTATTTGGTCCAGCAATCCCAGTACTGGGTATCTACCCAAAAGAAAAAAAGACATTCTATAAAAAAAGACATCTGCACTCGAATGTTTACAGCAGCACAATTCACAATTGCAAAGATGTGGAAACAACCCAACTGTCCATCAATACATGTGTGGATTAATAAAATGTGGTGTATGTATACTATGGAGTACTACTCAGCCATTAAAAAAATAGTGAACTATTACCTCTTGTATTATCCTGAATGGAGCTGGGGCCCATTCTTCTAAGTGAAGTATCACAAGAATGGAAAAACAAACACCCTATGTACTCACCATTAAATTGGTACTAATCGATCAAAACTTATGCACATATATGGAAGTAACATTCATTGGGTGTCGGGCAGGTGGGAGTGGGGAAGAGGGGATGGATAAACTCACACCTAACGGGTGTAGTACATGCTGTCTGGGGGATGGGCACGCTGGTAGCTCTGACTTGGGTGGTGCAAAAGCAATTTATGTAACTAAAGCATTTGTAGCCCCATAATACTCTGAAATAAATAAATAAATAAATAAATAAATAAATAAATAAAATGTTAACTGTCATTATCTAATAAGAATTCTATCAAACTAAAGGTAGTGAATTGGAAAAAAAAATTTGGGAGCGCATGGTAATATGTCCTTTCAAAAATTTCAATGTGGTTCTGATACGCCCTCTTAGAAGTTCAACCTCCTTGCTTCCCACCCCAAGGCAAAAGTTCTTCCAGTATTACAGTGGAAAAATTACCTGCAGAAAATTATTGAATTAAATTATTTATTTTTAAAAACGTTCTAATCTTGCACTGTTCATTGTAGTAGTCACTAGCCCCATGTGGCTCTTCCGAATTGAGATGTGCTGTAAGTGTAAAATGCACCCTAGATTCCAAAGATTTAGTACGAAAATTATTTCATCAAAAGGCTTTATATTGATTACATATTGAGTAATACTATTTCGGATGTATTTGTGTAACCTAATAAAAGTCTTATTTGAAGTGTCACTTCATCCATTTTCCATTTCTGATATTGTGAGTAAACTCACTTGAATAGAGTCTAGGAAAATTCTTTCCATTTTATTTAATTTTGCTCAATAATGCTGCTAAAATGAGTTTCCAGTTTCACAGGCTTTGGACAATAAAAACATGTTAGCTCATTTTTATGTGGTTGGCTTTGTATTTGTGACTATGCTTTAAAGAAAAGTCTATATTACAGAGTCAGAGAAACTGTAAGGAAAAAGTGGTTTCCCAAATATTGTAGTAAGTAAAGTCATTTATTGAAGGCAGAACAAATAATACATAATGCAGTTTTTCAGGAATTATTATTTCAATGATTTCTTGTGCCACTTAAAACCTCTTGAGTAAGCTAAATACAAATCGTGTGAGAAATTGACTAGACGGAATTTTCTACTCAGAGGTTTGTATGCTGTCTTTGATGAAAACCATGTTTGGGCTTTGTAGCTGCAGGAACATCCTCAGAGATTCACTCAGAGGAATAAAAAATATTAATATCTTGAACAACATGAAAAGTAGTACAAAAAATATCACAAAACCAAACAGATCACAAAACCACAGGTATGCTTTTTATTTATTTTTATTTTTCCAAGATAGGATTAAGTGAGAAATACATAGTATTTTTAAAATTATATGTAAATCATTTTATATGTATTTGTAAGTTAAGATCTCCCCTTACATGTAAATCACATCATGATTGCTAGGAACAATTTGATATCAACTTATTTGTATGTGATAACTCAGAAATGCTTTAAAAAAGATAATTCCAATCTAATATGGATAAAAGGAAGAATTAATTTGAAAAACACATGTCAATATATTTACCCCACTATCACTATCTTAACTTTCTCAATTGATAATATTTTGTCTATAGCCATACCACCCTGAACGCGCCTGATCTCATCTGATAGCTAATATTTTTGTGAATACTGGTACTGCACATAGACCTGTAAATAAATTTAAGAGTCAACTGTATATTTAAAGTAAATAATAAAATTATTGTTACCTAATACACATAGCTGAAGCCTCCTGCTAGGACTAGGTTATTTCCCAGTGTACAGTGTACTTTTTGGTGTTTTTTTCACCAAATTTAATGACCTCTGGGATGGCACAGCTACCATTTATTTCAAAATATTATTCCACTCTCTGCTTGTTCTCATTTGTGAATTTTGCCAATACATAACTGTTAGATTTTAATGTTTCTCAGTAAAATCTAGTTATTAACACGACAGTAATAACAAGATGGATGAATAAGCTCTTACAAAGAACACCCTTATTTATAATTGATAACTTGAATATCTATGGAAAAGTGTGATGGCCACTGTGTCATATGAATTTTAATACTCAGATTAATCTTTCTTTTTTGAACATTGGAGCCTCAAACTCATGCTCACTACTTTAATTTTAATTCATGCTGACTTCAACTCTTATACATTATACTGGTATTAATAAAAATGGATAAATTTCATATAATCAAAGCCCAATCTCAGAAATTATTGAAAGTGCCATTGTATTTTCTATGGTTTAAAAGTGATTTAGTATATAACTTAACAGATTTCATCTGCTCTCTTACCTTACACTTTACCACATATTCTCCTTTGCTGGATCCATTTGTATATTTTTCCCCTCTTTTCATCATTGGTCTTATTTCTCTCTGGAATAGAATATAACTGAAATATGTGCATTTGCTGAAAGACAAAAGGAAAATAAAAGCAAAATTAAACAAAACAAAAACACTCACGCCTACTCATAGAACTGTATGGCCCACAAAGGAAAAGTGACAGAAGACAAAGAAAAGAATTTCTGACTGCAATGGAGCTACTCTGATTTTAAAAAGAATGGCTCATTCAGAGAAATATATTCCAAGTGAAAACAAATATGATCACTTTTATTCAGGAGCTTTCTCATCTGCTACAATCAGAAAGTCAAGGCTGTGTGTTTGCAGAAGGGCAATGTAGGTGATAGCCATAAGCTCTCTAAGATGTTTATGAAGTGAGCATATCATGAGATTTAATTTTCATAACTATATCATGATTTTTATTACATTTAGTTTATGTAGGCCCCTTGGTATGTTTTCTATCACAAAAGATTATTTGATATCCTGCCTATTACCAACTTCATATTTAATTCCTGGGATGCTTATCTTCTCTTCTACATCTTTGGGGAATGTGCTAAGTAAATAAGAGGACAAGTTATCCTCTAAGCATTTTTTGCCTATTTAAATTTATTGGATTTTAATTTAGTTAAAATATGTATATCTCAAGCTAGCGTTTAGTGTTTGCAATTTTCAGCCCAAAGTGAATTAGTTTTTTACAACTGAGAAATTCTTTTCTTTCTAATATTGGAATTATATGAAAAAAGAAAATAGACATGATTTTGTCCAGGAAATAAGCTCCCTTAACAACAATAATAAAATATTTAGTTCTGTGATTTATTAAATGATTTTTATGGGTAATGGCTAAGATGAGAGAAACTTGGAGTAATTAAAGAGAAAAAAATTCACTTCCTCTTCCCATTTAGAAATGGCAGTAGCAGGAAGAGAAGCAAAAGATGGCATATGGAAATGACGTCGTAGAAGACTGAATGTGGAATATTAGGAATCTTTAAAATGTAAATGTTTGGCCAGGCATGGTGGCCCACGCCATTAATCCCAGCAAATTGGGAGGCCTACATGAGAGGACCGCCTGGGGCCAGAAGTTCAAGACCAGCCTGGGTATCATAGCAAGACTCTGCCTCTCCAAAAAAAAAAAAAAAATCAGTCAGGTGTTGTGGCGCTCACCTGCAGTACTCGCCATCCTGAAGGCTGAGGCAGGAGGATCACTTGAGCCCAGGAGTTTAAGGCTTCAGCGAGCTATGATCACACCACTGCACTCTAGCCCAGGTGACAGAGGGAGACTCTGTCTCACAAAAAAGAAAAAAAAAAAAAAAAGAAAATTTCACAAGAGCACCAAGATTACTTCCAGCAAGGAAAAGAATAAGGTGCATTTGTATATTACTTTACAGCTACAAAATATTTTGACAGAACTTACGTTTCTTAACACTCAAAAAATCCTACTAACCAAAGTGTCAGTACATCATTGGCTTAAAGAAAAAACGAAGCATATCCAAGGCATATGTGTAGTTAAGTGAAATAATCAGTTTCCTGTAGGCTTGTTACAGAATAACTTTTGGTTGGGTTGGGCCTGCCCTGGCTTTAGGACATTAGGCTTCCCGGTTCCTGCATGCACATATAGTGGCATTCCCCCAATCATGACGAGTAGTGTTACTAAGGGAAAAAATGTTTGCTTACGTCAGATGAATTGATTGATGCTCTGAGAGAGATGTGAAAAACTTAGAGACAAGGCAGTGGAAAGAAAATATGGCAAAAAAATAAAGAACAACAACTGCTGAATTCTGGACCAAGTATCTATGTTGGATGTAGGAAATACGAAAAGTAAAAAATTCTTAAGAAAAAAATAGGCATACCTTAAAAGTAAGTGAGATGCTTTCAAGTAAGCATGGTTTGAGCAACAAGCTCAAGCAGAAGAGTTTCTTACTGTTCTAAAGACCAGCAAGTACAATTATGGTGAATACAGGCTCAGAGGAGGTCTTGTGACTGACAATGAATGAAAGCAAAAAATAGCAATGAATGAAATATTGACAACACAAAATTTGACATGTCTAAAAAACTTGTGTCTGTTAAATTTACTGAGAATCTAATTTAGCTTTTTCTGCAAAATCAAATGTTATACAGAACTTCAATGGATTTACTTTTCGTGATGTTCAGAAAAGAGAAAACTATGATTAGGCAACTATATCTAAGGTTTGCAAGGATTGACTCTTCTAGGAAAAATTATCTTCTCTAGTCATGCATTTTATTTTTGAAAGGCTTAACAAATCAACAATTTTTAGATCCAGAATCAAGCAAGTCCATGCTCAATGATATCACAAAGATAAACAATCAATATGGTAAAGGATATGGCAAGAATAATTTTATACTGCCTTATTGAAAAGGGTATCAATATCTCAATCTGCCATCATCTAACCTCACAGCTAAATATGTAAGTATGGTCTGATAGTATATAAAGACGTTAAGACACTTAAATAATTTAATTCAACTCACATACAGAAGTAACTATGGTAAAGGACTTGTCATCAAGAAGTTTCTCGTCTAGTAAGGAAATATTAACAGACAAACACCTACGAAATAGTGTGATTATTTCTTTGAAAAAGGACTGCTTGAGTTCCACTTGAAACACATTTAGAGTATTATATTTAATTTTGAGCACTGCATTTTAAGAAAGCTATTGTTGAATTAATCAGTTTAAAAGAAGGTGACCGTGCTAGTTAGAGAGTAAAAATAAAACTAAATCAAGAAAGTTGAAGAACTGAGGTTTTTTGTGCCTGAAGAAGTAAATGCCAAGGGGAAATATTACAGCTGAGTTTTCCTATGTAACAAGCTATTATTTCACAATTGGAAGCAAATTGTACTCTTCTAGAGGGCATACATATGAATAAATATGATTACATAAAAGAAGACACAAATATTCATCCACTATTTAAAAAGTTATAGCTTTCCAGCAAAAATAACCTGCTTTCTCAAGTATTCATTAAATAAATTAACTAATTCAGTGAAAGTTTTGGAGCAGCCTGGGTAACCTTGAGAGTGATGCTATAGAAGAAATTTGTTGTCTAATTGGCCAAATAAACTGAATAATCTCAATGATCTCTACCAACTCAAGGATATTTTAAGCTAAATTGAGATTTCTGCTCAATTAAAAAAAGGGTCTGTCATTTAAACCGCTTGGTCTTCATTTTGTCAATCTATAAAAGGAAAGCAACGAGCCCCTTATGTGCGAGGCACTAACACTGGAGTAGTGTAGTTAATATGGATAAGGCCCCATTCATGAAATCATCTCAACTAGATGGTGAATTTATCACTGGAAATCTCCAAGATTTTCATCAAACCAGTAATTTAACAGACACTGATGCTTTACATGTGGGTACTGATGTCAGGGACTAGTATGAATGATGATGTATTACTGTCTGGGAACACACAGGATCAGACATTACATGGTAAACTTTACAGTGATTCACAGCCGAACATGATAATATCTTCTAGGAAATGCTTTTTAAAATTTTAGGATGTTTTGTCATTGCCATAATAATTGGCTAGGGGGTGTTCCTGGAATTTGGTATGCCAGAACCATAGATACTAGGTATTCTACAGAGACCAACAACGGAATGTCCTCTAACCTATAAAGTTTGAATAGACAAACTTTATAGGTTAGATCTTCCTAGCCACCAAAAACTTCCAAATTATCTATACATAAATCTATATTTTTAATACAAATTTTATATATATATCTAGGACACTCCCCAATATAAAATCATCTTCATCTACAAAAACATTTTAATTGGATAACAGCATGGCTGCAGGATACAAGATCAATATATTTAAAAATACATTTGTGCATAATAATAATGAATATGCTAAAAAGTAAATTATAAAAAATAGTTCCATTCTCAATATCATGAAAAATAAAATATACTTAAGGATAACTGTTTAACAATGAAGTACAAAATGTGTACACTGAAGACTATAAAATATAGCTGAGAAAAATATAAAAAAATCTAAGTAATTGTACAGATATCTATATTCATAAATTGGAAGACCTAAAACATGCTATTACATAGATGAATCTCAGAAACATTTTGCTGTATGAATGATCTCAGACTCGAAAGACCGCATGTGTGATTCCATTTACATGAAATGTTCAGAAAAGACAAATCCATTTAGCCAGAAATGGGTGGGAATTGGGAGTGACTGCAAATGGGCACAAGGGATCTTTTAATGGTGATGAAAGTGTTCTCAAATTGGATTGTAGTATTTAATGGAACATGTAAAATGAGTGAATTTTATAATATGTGAACTAGACTTCAACAATCATGCTAAATACCATTCTGCACACACACAATGTACACATATTTCAGGTTTACACTTTTTAAACTAGGGAGTGGGGAAGTACTTTTAAGCCTGACCCAAAAGCCAGAAACCAGAAAGAAAATGACTGAGAATTTTGAACAACCTGAAATAACAATAACAACAAAACCAAAAATAAAATCCTCTGTATGACATGTCCTAAATAAAATTAAAGGGAATAGTATATTTGGGGTATGGGTATGGGTGGAAATGCAGCACCTATGAGATAAAGGGCTAATGTCTTTAATTTAACAAATATAATCAATAAAAAATAGAGTAGCAAAAATCAGTAGGTAAATGTAAATCATGGAAACAACTTTCTTTTGTTTTGTTTTATTTTGTTTTTGTTTTTTAAAGACAGGGTCTCACTCTGTCACCAAGGCTGCAGTGCAGTGGCATGGATCACGTCTCACTGTAGCCTTGAACTCCTCGGAACTCCTGCGAATTCCCCTTACATAATATCTCAAGGGTCCTTTTACATAGTCTATTATAATAGAATTAATGGCTTTGACAAAAATGAAAATAGCAAAAAATGGTCAATTTATAACCTCTGAAGTAAATCATAGCATACTTATAAATGAAATATTCAACAGTCAATATAATATATAATGAACAATTGTGTGTACACATCATTAAAATTATCATAATGAGGGAAAAATACAAAGGAGAAAAGAATAGTCTAAATATCTCCTGTTTCCTAGAAGCATTCATAAAAACTATTAACTTTAAATAAAACTAACAGTGGTTTCATTTGGGGTATATCAGGATAAGAAAAAGGAAGAAAACACTTGTCTTTTCTTATATAACATTTAATATAAATAATTTACTTCAAAATAAATTGTGAATATTTACTTTCAAAAGTATAAAGCAGCACTTTTAAGAAATTAATTTGAAATGCCCTTTGTGGTATACTTCTAATATTTTAATATTAAACATCATTTAAAAATATTGAGCCTTCCAGAATAAAAGTCCATAAATGAACACTTGAGAATAAACTGTTTTGAGAATAAATACATATATTTATTTCATATAATTCAATGATGTTAGCCATTCTTTATTCATCTTTTAAAATATAACATTAACTAATTGCTAATGACTTTGACAACTCAAATTCAAAATCACTGTTCAAAGCAATTGTAAGCTGCACACTTACGGCCACAAAGAAACTTAATAAAAACAGTGCTCATTTTTTCTATACCCAATGAAAAAGTAATGCCTCTCATTGCAGTGAATCTGTTTTGTGTGCTGAAACACAGCGTGGTCAACCGGAAAGAGCTCTGGATTTGGGACCATAAAACCAATGTCTTACAGGTGTGTGGGCAAGTCATTTAATCTCTCTGAACCTCAATTTTAACAGCATTAAAATGATGATAGTGCCTTCATGCTTGTTATTATAATGATTGAAAACTGGTATGAAAACCTGGACATTGGAATCTCTAATCATAAAAGGATATTAGTGGGAAAAGTTGTCAAATTTTCAAAAAGTGTGTAGTGTAATTAAGTGTGTACCAATATAGATCTCTTAGTTATGATAATTATAATATAGTTATGCAAGATATCAATCTGAGGGAACGCTGGGTGAAGGGTAAAGTGGAACTTTTATTTTTGCAACTCTTTTATAAGTCTAAAATTATTTCAAATTAAAATTTTTAAAAATTGCTATTGCATAGTGTAGTGGGCTCAGATTTTTATATTTTGTTTTTATGACAGGAAGGAAGTGCATTCATACCAGAACAGAAAGAGGAGGTGATCCATATTTAATACACATTTTCCCCCTCCCCTTTACACTCACTGTACAACATCTCTGAAAAGAGAGACTGGGATTTTTTAAGGTACTGACTGCAAAGATCCTGACTGCTGACTTGAGACTAAAGGGTTTTACCTTATGAATAATGAAAAACAAAACGGAGTCTCTCTGTGCCCAAACTATTGTAATAATAGCAGTCCTATGAACCTTATGGGTTTGAAGTAAATTCCAGAGTCAGCCAGCTCAGCAGTCACGACTGACAACTAAGCCACAAATGGCAAACAACAACATCCGCCTCCCACCACCTGACCAGGCTGCTGAGTGCACAGAAGGTCCCTGCATCTAGGTGCTGTTTGCAGTCAACTTCCCAGCATCAAACCAGGTGATAGTTCTCTCCCAGACTGAGTCTCCAGGCCAGGCCAAGGTGCAGTGTTTCTCCTTTGATCTATTTCTTTCCTTTTCCTTCTGATAAGAGATATTTGGAAAGATGCTTTATTACTGAAAGTCAAAGAGAAAATTCAGTGACTGAAGAAAGAACATTAGTATGGAATCACTTAACTAAGCTGAGAAAGATTTTACTGCCGGAGAGGTGTACAACAATAATATACATAACCAAAACATAAGAAAAAGGCAGGCTTCAGAATGCTTTTCTTCATATATTGGGGGGAAATTGTGTTACTACAATGCTTGCTTTATGAAACCATTGATTTGTTTTTACCCCAAAGGCTAAAAAGTACTCCGAATAATCATAAATTCATTTAAGCTTAAAATTTTAAGTCACCAAGAAAATTTGAAAATTGTAATAGTTAACATTCCTTAGGTGTTTGTCATTCATGTGTCAGGCTCTGTTTTAAAGTCTCAACATGCATTATCTCTTTTAATGGGGACATTATGAAGTGGTTACTATTATTTCCCCATTTTATAGGAGGAAATGAAAACACTGGTGATAACTTGTCGAAGATTACACAGCTGGGAAGTGATGGAATAAGAATAAAGCTCAAGCCGTATGATTCCTAAACTGTTTTCTTAATCATTGTTCTATATCATTCACCCCCTTTCTTGTCAATAAGTATTCTCAAAGAAAATTCTGTTACAAAATAGCACATTTATGATTTTTGTCATCACAAATATATGTAAATTTATATCTTTTTGGTCTTACATAAAAACAAATTCTTTGGTTTCAACCTAAGCTGAAACCAGCTATTTTATTATAGATAATTCTAAATAAAAATATGACTGTTAAGCAATAAATTAGAACACTTTGAGAGAAATATGTATACATTTGCAATTATGAAACTACTAAAATTTTAAAAATGAAGAATATGTTTAAATCATATACAAGCTTGTCTTTAAGTAACCAACATGTAGTTATGTACAATGTCATAACATTCTAAAAGAAATAATTAATCAAAGTTTCTATAGTTTAATTAGTTTGGAAAAAATTGAAGGCATTCTCTAGAACTGCTTCATAATTACACACTTTGGTGACAGACTTTGAGTCAAAAAATGCTCCCATACTGCTGAACCTTCTGCAGTTACTTTGAAGCTTGCAGTAGTGAAGAGAAATCACAAAGATGACCAGATCAGGAAGTGAGTTTGGGAAATAAAGTTTAGAGTTCCAAAGATAGTTTATTTTTCTATTTTATTTTATCTATTAATCTTTCTATGAACCTACATATCACCTGATGGTGTCATAAAAATTGAACCTAGATACATATGCCACCAACACAAGGCAATGTGAATGGTTACAGGGGAACATACAGATGGGGAAGCAGCAAAGCCCACAATGATGTTTGGATGCAGCATAGGTCACTGCAGCCACCCGAACAGGATCTACCTGAGTTTATTTTTCTTCATTTGCAAAATTGAGCCTATAATAAATACAATCTAAAGGATTTTTTTGAGAATTAAAAAAATCAGAATATATCTAAAATATTTATGTGTCTAACATACCACACACTTGCCATAATTAGGAAAATAATTATTTTTATTGTTATTTTGCAAGCCCTTTTCTGTATTTTCGTTCCACAGGATTGACTCTAATGAGAATTCAAAGCAAAAATAGAAAGTTGGTGCTACGTGACCTAAAACTGCTGAGAAAAATCCTGCAAGGTGAACAGGGTTTTGTAATAGTCCTCATATCACAATGTCCTTTGACTGTGTCCGGCCTCCTAAGCTAAGACTAACTTGCCCCTTCCAATATCCTATACATACTAGCTAAGGCTATATCATGTGTCTGATATCAGGTACTTGGATGCTCCCCAATAACCAGAAGACATCTCATCTTGAACCATTCTATCATAGGATAGATGCTTCTGTCAAAAGAAAAAAATGTATCTGGTATTAATTATAGCAGAAATAGCTCTTACATATAAGCTGATACATGTCTAAAGCAAAACATATCCATTGAAGATAGGAGAGGTACAGAAAATGTGATCACAATAAAAGTTATAGAATGAGATTTTGTTTAGTCCCATTTTTAGGTGAATAATTAAGGTAGTTTTTAGGTATTTAAAGTAGATTCTGAAACAAATGCCCACTCTGACAGATAAAACATGAAACAATAATATTCAAAAATCATTTCTGAGTACACATGAGTCCAGTGAATCACCCCAGTCATTACAAATTTGTTGGTCTCTCTGTTCATATAATCAAGTTATTGCTATCTGAGTAGTGAAATAGCTAACCAACGTGTCAACCAGAATTCACGTGGACAGGACCTCTTCTTTGCTTCCAGGTTATAAAGGAATATGACTTAAAGGTTACTTGATGTTTGTAGAATGAAAATGATAGGTAGTTCTTGTATTTTTGAGAGGAAACTGGGTCAAGATATAAATTAAAGAGGGCATTTACAAATTGGTTCTAATGGCATATTTACGAAAGCCAATATAGTGATAACATTATTACCATTAAAAATAGTCTTAACAGAGAGTAGCCTAGACAGCATTAGAAATTCTGTGCATCCTTTGGTCATTAGATAGTATTCAGAATGCTAATGTTAGTCTACTAGATTGAAAGTTTATAATTTATACACAAACACACACACACACACACACACACACATTAAAACACACAGCAACACAAATACCCTAGGTCATTCTTTAGGTTAGATGAGTTCATCAAACTCTCATGTCGAGAAGCTTATCACAGAACCTTACATTTTAGGTGGGGAAGGGACAATCAGGTATCATCCTGACAGTTAAATTATTATCTTCATTTTATAGATTAGACAACCGACATCCAGAGAGGGGAAGATACTTCAGAGGCATCTCTCAAGACCAATAAGGATGAGGACTTTAGTTTTTCTGCTAACTGATGCTGTATTCTTTCTCTGCGAGATACAGAATTCTGATTAAAAGCAATACCTATGTGACTTTTATTCAGTAATTTAAGTAAAAAATAAATGTTATCATATTTTTGCTTCTGTACCATTTTGATTAAGGATATTAAAAAAGAGGCAAAACCTATCATTTTTGCACTGCTTAAAATAATTTTCAGTATTTTGGACATTTCTTATAAATATTTAACCCTTAGTAGTTTAACAAATCAAAGAAAATCAAAGAATGAAATATAAATCCTCAGAGATTCGTCTAGATTTTTATGAAGTCTGCTTAAATTAAGCCATTTGAACTACTCACTTTTTGATTTGTACAATTCCAAGATACAGGTCTAGATATTACATTTCATTCAAATAGAGAAGGTCACTCCTATGAAACTCTTCTCTGCTTTTGAAGCAGTGATAATATGACTTAACTGTCTTTATGTCATGATTCCTTTAATAGATGTAGGAACAATGTTGTGAATTACCTCATTGAAGCATCAATGATGTGTCCAAGTATCATGATGCCAAAATATCACTTTTCCTGTCACATCCATTTCATCCTTTAATGTATCAGTCCCATACAGTCTTCTCACTGTCATAGATATTGTAAAAGATTACTAATGATGACAACAAAACATGTTTGGGGCATGAGGAGCCCAAAAGATGTCAAGACTGAAGAGCCACATACTCAGAAAAGAGGATATATAAAGTTCAATTATTCACAGCATGAGGCCTTCTGCAGCGAGAGGAGCAGGCTCCCAAGCAGGTCCAAACATGGCTGGAGAGAGTAGGGAAGGGAGAATAGCTTGGCTTTGATTGTGGATAGAGGTTCTTCAGCATGGGAGCCAGTACTTGTGTATTTCAGTCGCACCTGCACCAAAAGAGGGGGTACCCAGCTCGTCCAGCTGTGGAGCAAAGAAGAGGAAGGAATGGCAGAGCTTGAAATCAGCAGTCCAACAACAAAAACAGAGTCATATTTTTTACTACACTTACCTACCCCTAATTGTGTCAGATATATTGCCATAGGGTACAAAAATCTACAAGAAATTAAATGTAGGATCCTTATTTTAGTGAATACCTAAAATATCCCTTTTTTTTTTCCCAGAGTTTTATGCGTGTCTGCTAAGGGCACAGCCTGAACATAGAAACAAGATCTTGTTCTAAAAGCAAATATTTGGCAGTGTAGGAATGTGTAAGCAATGACAATTTTCTTTTAATAACTTTATATCTTCCATTTGGATACAAAATGTAAATCTCTTTAGAGAGAGAGAGAGAGGCCTGTGAGAGCAAATCAAAGAGAGTGTCAATAAAACATACTGAACGCGCACGTATACACACGCGTGCATACCCCCCCACACAAACGTGCTTGCATTTTGAAAAGTAAGCGATTCTTTTCTGTGATTTGCAATACTCATCTGCAGAATGTGTCATTAGCTGGAAATAAAACATGTTTGAAAGCCAGAGAAATATAGTTTGCTGATGATGATTTAAATTAAATTTAAATAATTTGGATATTTCGCTGGGTTTCTTGAATCTTTATAAATACAATGGGTGAAATACTTGCATTTTTTTCAGTATGAGGCAATAAGGCATTTAAAGGTTATTTAGAGTTAAACAAGTTGCCTCCGTGAAAGAATAACAGGTAAGATTAATAGTCCATGAAAAAGTCTTGCTAAAACATTTTTGGTATATTTGTAAAAAATTAAGAGAGTGAATGACTATTGGGACAATGTAATAAATATTTTGTAGGTTGAATAATTTAGAATAATTTGATGTCAATAAATTTGAAAGAGAATTTATTATTTATTTATTTATTTATTTATTTATTTTTATATCAAAGTATTATAGGGGTACAAACGCTTTGGTTACATAAACTGCCTTTGCACCACCTGAGTCAGAACTACAACCATGCCCATCCCCCAGACAGCACGCGCCGCCTCCGTTACTTATGAATTTGCCCATCGCCCCTCCCCACTCTCACCTGCCCGATGCCCTATGAATGTCACTTCCCATATGTGCACATTAGTGTTGATCGATTAGTACCAATTTAATGGTGAGTATATGGGATGTTTGTTTTTCCATTTTTGTGATACTTCAGAATAATGGGCTCCAGCTCCATGCAGGATAATAAAATAAGTAGTTCACCATATTTTTTTTTTAATAGCTGAGTAGTACTCCATGGTATACATATACCACATTTTATTAATCCACTCATGTATTGATGGACACTTGGGTTGTTTCCACATCTTTGCAATTATGGATTGTGCTGCTATAAACATTTGGGTGCAGATGTCTTTTTTATAGAATGTCTCTTTTTTCCTTTAGGTAGGTGCCCAATAATGGGATTGCTGGATCAAATGGTAGTTTTACTTTTAGTTCTTTGAGGTATCTCCAGACTACTTTCCATAGAGGTTGTACTAGTTTGCAGTCCCACCAGCAGTGTATAACTGTTCCTATCTCTCCACATCCATGCCAACATTTGTGGTTTAGGGACTTTTTGATAAAAGCCATTCTCACTAGGTATCTCATTGTGGTTTTGATTTGCATTTCCCTGATGACTAGAGATGTTGAGCATTTTTTCATATGTTTTTTGGCCATTAGTCTATCTTCTTTTGAAAAAATTCTGTCCATGTCCTTTGGCCACTTTTTAATGGGGTTGCTTGGTTTTTTCTTGCTGATTTCTCTGAGTTCTATATAAATTCTAGTTATCAACCCTTTATCGGATGTATAGCATGCAAAGAGAATTTAAAGCAATCAGCTGACAGCTCATTAAAATAACTTTGGTAATATCATTACGTGAGTTTTGTTCTATAGCTCAGTAGAAATTTCAATAATTGAAGAGTGTTGCTACAATCCCTTCATGCACATCTAATTGATATAAATGGCTTATTATTGCTTACTTCTGTGAAACTGAAGAAGAAGAATGACGCTGACCTCTGCTTCTTTCTAGCAAGAATATCATATCCAGCCATCCTTTATGAACTTATTGAAAAAAATAAGTGACAATTATTTAATCAAGAGATGCATTTTTAATAAAATTTTACTTTTTCGTTTTTATGTTTATTGATGATTTTTCAAAGTTTTCATTTTTGTTCCGTACTGATAACAATTGTGGTTATAGTTGAATCCTAAAATTTTGCTTTAGAAATTAGATTTTTATAATCAGAAAAATAACATTTAATCAAAGTTTCATGGGAATTAGACACTAAATCAGATGATGTCAGGGTCCAGCCGTGTCTCTTGGCTCACCCCCGGGTACAGTTTGGTGGACATACCCTATGTGCAGTGACAGTGTCTTGCCTCAAGACTTGCATCTCCCTGTCCTAGCATTTCCTCTGGCTACAGAAGACTGCTCCATCCAAACCTGGGAAGTCAAGGAAAGAAGTGGAATTATTGCCTCCTGGAGAAACCCTCTACCAATGAGGGAAGGAGTTGCATAAATAGGGCATATTTCTTGCCTTCCAATGAGATAATTACAATATATGTAATAGTCTCTGAAAGCAATTTCAGCAAAATTGAGCTAGTTTTGCCCATGGCAGTGACCCACTCATGAACACCACCCCCTCCTTATTCTTACCTTCCCTGCCCTTCCTCACTTCCAAAATCCTTCAACATACTTTCTGGAAAGAAATGTGGAAATTTTATGTTTAAAATATCATTAATTCCAATATGCCTGTTATTATAACATCTTAAACTTTAAATTAATAGTGGAAAATCATAGAAGTCAACTAAAATGTAAAAGGGAATATACATTTTTGAAGTTATTTTAAGGAGTACATGAATAAGATCACTGTGAACTAAAAAGCATTTTTTCTGTTTGGGAAGAAGGAACCAATATAGGATTAGAAACATCTAAAGTGGACACAGGGGAAGGGCATATAAAAGCAGTTTATGTGGTGAAAGAAAATAACATGTCTCTTTCGTCTGAGTTTTCCATTCTCTATTTCTACCTTTCCTTTTGGGGAAGCTGACATTGTTGAGAAAGGGTGAGGGAGGAAGAGAATATCAATGAAATGACATGAAGAAAATACAAATTGTGCATTTACTTTCTTTCAATCTGTAAACACCAGCAAGTTTTTCAACTTCTTTAAAAGGTAATAATAAAATTTAATATAGAAAGGCTCTTAGCATATTAGATTTTTTCAAGTAAATACTTTTGAAACATCAGTTACTTTATTTAATATTAAGCAGGAAAATCACATATAGGTAACTTTTCAAATTTTTACCTGGTAAATGTGGATAACCTCATAGGGTTGTGGTGAGGACAAAATAAGTTCATTCATTTAAAGCACTTGGCCCAGTGCCTGACACAGGGTAAGTGCTAAAAATGTTATATTACTACAAACAAATAAAGAAAAGATACTCTGGGGAATATGTTTAAACTTTAACTTCTTGGAGATAAATTGACTTGCCTTTCATATCACAGTGATGATTTCAGAGACTCAATATTTGGATGGGTAAACCTCAGTTCCAAAAATTATTTTTTTGGGTTATTATGACAATTCAAAGTAAGATATTAATTTATATCCAATTCTAAGCTTCAGAAATTTGGGAAAAGAAATATATTATTAAACAGAAACCTGCCCTCTGTTTCATTTAGATACCATCTACTAACATGTGGGTGAGAATTTAACTCTCTTTTAACATGAAAAATAACAGAATTTATATAGCCTTAAAAAAAAGAACGCTTTGTCCTTTGCAACAACATTGATGAACCGGTAGGACATTATGCTAAGTGAAATAAGCCAGGTACTGAAAGACAAATACCACATGATCTCATTTAGATGTGGAATCTAAAAAAGTCAAGCTAGTAGAAGTAGAGAGTAGAATGGTGGTTCCCTAAGGCTAGTGAGAGGAGGAGAGAAAGAGGAAAATTGTTAGTCAAGGTGTACAATGCTTCCCTTAGGAGGAATAAGTTTTAGTGATCTATTGCATAGCATGGTAACCATAATTAATAATAATTCATTGTATATTTCAAAATTGCTTAAAGAGTAAATATTAAATGTTCTCACAAAAAAAGTGATAAGTAAGTGAAGTGGTGGACATGTCAATTAGCTTGATTTAATCATTTCACAATGTATTGCATTGCACCACACAAACATACACAGTTATTGTTAATTTAAAATAAAAAAGATAAAAATAGGATAATTTACTAATCTATATTAGCTCCAATTCCTTATCTTTTTCTGTCTTTATGTTAAGTCCTCACTTTTATTCCTGCCTAACATGTTAGTATCACTGGAGATTAAGAGGTGTTATAGTATAATGAATATATTACCTTACACCATAGTATATACTCAAGAATATTTACTATGATATTTAGAAAAGATATAGTGAAATTACTATATCAAAATATGAGATAAAAACTCATACAAGGAGGTATTTTATTGATGATAATCTCCATTCATCAAAATATCCATAAATAAAAAATAATGAATGATTCTTTTCAGCTCCCAACCCCTACTCAGTGTGTTCTTTGGAAAATTCTGTTTCCACCACCTGACCTCTGGGTGTTAATTGAACAGCCAAGTAATGAATTATTTAAAAAACTAGCATTTTGGTGGGGATTGCATTGAATCTGTCAATCACTTTGGGTAGTATTGTCATTTTAACAATATTAATTCTTCCAATTCATGAGCATGAAATATCTTTCCATTTTTGTGTATCTTCTTCAATTTCTTTTATCAGTTTTTTATAGTTTTCCTTGTAGAAATTTTTTACTACTTTGATTAATTTATTCCTAGGTATATCATATTTTTGTCCCTATTGTAAATAGGATTGTTTTCCTGGTTTCTTTCTCTAATTGTTCATTGTTAATGTATATAAATGCTACTGATTTTTGTATGTTGATTTTGTATCCTGCAACTTTACTGAACTCACCAGTTCTAATGGGTTTTTGGGGGAGTTCTTAGTTTTTCTAAATATAAGATCATGTCATCTGTAAATAAAAATAATTTGACTTCTTTCTTTTTAATTTAAATGCTCTTTATTTCTTCCTCTTGCCTAATTGCTGTGGCTAGGATTTTCTACTCACACGTGGCAGCTGTAAAGGTAGATCTTATGAGGACAGAGAGTAGATTGGTGGCTACCAGAGGCCAAGAAGGATAAGAGAAATACTGGGATAATTAATGGGTACTAAAATACAGTTAAATAGAAGGAATAAGACCTGGTGTTTGATAGATCAATAGGGTGACCATAGTTAACAATAATCTATTGTATATTTCAAAATAGCTAGAAGATGATGATTTTAATGTTCCCAACATAAAGAAAAGATAAATATTTCAGGTGATGGATTTACAATCTGAATTGATCATTACATTTATATGAAGGTATCGAGATATCACATGTACCTTGAAAATATGTACCTTTATTATGTATTAATAAAAAAGGATTATGGAAAAATTTAAAACTTCTTAAGCTGACTTACAATTGAATGGAAACATTTAATAGAAGAAGAAAATAGACTGGCTATGATAGGGCAGAAAGGAAGGGGTGGAGAAAGAGACACAGTACATTTTTTTTCATTGAGGAAGAACAGTGTTGAGCTTAACACAGAAAAGTAAGATTGAGAACATCTGCCAGAATTGAGAGATTGACAGCTAAGAAAAGATTTGAATACAGTTCAGCTGATTTTTGATATCAGATAATGTGACATAACAAAAATGGGACCAGGAAACACAGACTTGTGTGTTATGTGTGTGTGTGTGCAAATGAGCATACATATGCATTCATAGGCAGCAAACACATGAGATTGCTGAAATGTATAATTGATCCTTCCTCAGTGCATACCCTTTTGCAATGTTTAAATGTTACTATTATACTTTTACTATGCTTTAAATAAAAGAGTTTGACTCAGGTCATATTTTTCTTCGCAACTTGTTTTTTCAATTGTTGTTGTTTTATTTTGTTTGAAACTGGCAACATTCCAGGGATTCTAAACTTATAAAAATTACTGCTTTCTCAAAAATAATCCTCCATTTATTTATTTAATTTCAAGAAATTTGGACCTGTGCATCTGCAGTTATAGAATGCTTTGAGGAGTGAAGAAAATAAAAGGTAATAAGTAAAAGAAAAAAGCATGTATTCAACATTAGAAGTTTCTACTCATCAAAAACCATGGCATTTTATAAAGCAGACATTAAGCAATATTGCAATTTTGTTTTTACCTAGTTGTTAAATATTAAGAGAACGCTTATGTAGGTAGGCTGAAAATAATGTGTTTCTCATAATATCATCCTTACGCTTTTTGAAGAAATTTTAGTTTGGCAATTTTTGGATTTTATGACTTTGAAGTCATGACTGATAAGATATTACAATCCCATTATTTTATTGGCCAATGATTTTATGGAAATATGACCACAAATTGTAAATATCATTACCATAAGTTACCCAAATATTATTTCATTTAAAATGTGTATGTATAAGATCTTATTAAAAGTTTCTTAGAAAAAATTAGCAAGTAACTTCAACCTATAGCCTTATAAAACTTAAGCATTTTTATATTAAGATCTTTCCTTACCTGATTGATGCTAAATTTGTCTTTATCTCATTCAGTCCAAGGTCTTCCTATGAACTTTAGCCACCTATTATTTTTATGATTGTCACCTATCATGTTTTCTGTCATTTCAACTCAAATTTACATAACACAAAGGTCTAAATAAATCCTCCAGTTGTCACTCTCACACTCTGCAAATAACACATTTTTTCTGTAAAGCAACAATTTTTTTTTTAAAAAAACATTGTTTTAAAAGGATATACACTAACTTTTTTCATATGTGTCTTCTTATTTGAATGTAGGGAAATTTTTTAATTTTAAAAAACTATATATTTTTAAAGTATCACATTCAGTATAGTTGTTTCTAGAGGTACAAGAACATTTTGCATTTATTTACATGTAGCTTGACCTCCAAAGCTGGTTTTAGAGTGAAGAACTATAAATTTTGAACATCAGTTTGAAGAAAAGCATTGATCTCAATAAATTCCATAAGGCAATATTAGTATCATTTATTTCTACAAGGAAATAAGTTTGAAGATAACACAACACATTTCTTTCTGGACTGAAACTTTCTATTTAAAAAATATATTAATTAAAAAGTCTCTACTGTAGGCAAAATTCTAAGAATTCCCTAAGAAAGGCCCAACATTCTTATCACTTGGTATATTCACCTTGTATAATTCCCTCCCCTTGAGTATGGACAGAATGTGTGAATATGATAGGATAATTTCTCCCTAGATTAGATTATGTTATATAGCAAATGGTGAGGGCAGAGGACATATATCAAAGCACTGTAGCACACTGGAGGCATGTTAGAAGTTGGGGAGATGCGCTCCTGATGGCTTGGAAGAAAAGTAAAGAGCCATTTTGTGAATTCCTTATCAGGGCCATGTGGCCAGGAACTGTGGGTGGCCTCGAGAAGATGAACATTGTCCC
The DNA here is from genome assembly GCA_023783475.1 of Daubentonia madagascariensis. NCBI lineage: Eukaryota > Metazoa > Chordata > Mammalia > Primates > Daubentoniidae > Daubentonia > Daubentonia madagascariensis. The sequence continues at coordinate 32,941,555 of JAKFHU010001569.1, forward strand.
TAGCCAGAAGCTAGCAAGAATACAGAGATCTTAGTCATACAACTGCAAGGAATTGAATTATGCCACTACTAGCGAGCTGTGTAGTGCCCTGAGCCTCCAATGTGAACGGAGGCTCCAGGTGACATCTTGATTTCAACCTGGTACCCTGAGCAGAAGTCTCAGTTATCCTGTACCCTAACTCCTTCCTGCCCCATGGAAACTCCGAAATAAATTTGTGTTGTTTCAAGCCATTAAGCCTGTGGTAATTTGTTACTCAGAAATAAGAAACTAATAAAATCATTATTGTGTGAGGAATAATGAACAATTGAAAATTAGTTAGCTCTGTCATATGGTCAATATGATACTCTTTCCTGAGGCCCATTTTTCAAAAATTTCTACCAAGAAAATACTTATAAAGAAAACAGTAAATATTTTATTTCTAGGTGTGCTATTGAAGTCAACATAGATTTGAGCATGTCTTGACTTTTTACCCCCTATGGAAATATAACTGAGATATAATAAGTCAGAATAACTTACTGAAGACTTAAACGGTCACACTTCCTCCAACATCCACTCATCCCAAAACAATGAAAATCTTCATCTCTCTGTAATCTCCTCCCAAAGCTAAGCAATCATTAAGGTTTTCTTCCCCAGAAATCCAGCCTTTCTTTAGTCTCAGGGAAAGTTAACACCATTTGATTGTTTTTAAAAGAAAAAAAGTTGAACCTGTCAGGTGAGATGAACAGATTCCTCTGCTTTTAGGAATCTGACCATTGTTTTGACTAATTTTCTTAGAGAAATAGCATGTGAATACATAATATTGTGGTTTGGTAATAAGGATGTTTTCAACCAGATGCCTGAAGGTTGGGGAGTCTCTGGGATGTGACTGACAAAAAAAGTAAGAATTTCAACAGAAAAAATGGATAACCTAGGCAGTTTGTGACAAAATCCCTGGAGATAACAGAACTTCTTATAAGGACTAGTCACTGGCAGCCTGCCAAGGGTCACTGGAAAGAGGCAAGGAAGGGAGTGAAGTCACCAAAAGAGTTGCTTCCCTCATTGTCAACATGTTTCACTGGCAGTTATTAACTAAACATTCTCCTTTACAGATATGTTTATCAAAATTCAACACAAAGTTAAGGGGTTACTGGAGAAATAAGAGAATGGTAGTCATTTTATTTTAATAGTGCATTGCAATGTAATTGTGACATGATTGTTGCATAAAATGCAGATATAGATCATCTAAATTCAAACCATAAATTGGCAAGGTAATTATATAAGATGTGATTATGTTATTTGGCAAAAACTATCCCTTGCTACTAGGTTTGTTAGTTATTATCAGTGATGTTAATGATGTTAAGATGAATATTCTTAAATTATATCTATTAAAGATCTTGGCAAAGGCAAGGACAAGATGAAGTTTAGTATTGTGATGATAAAAAATGTGCTTATTAATATTTATCAGGCTGACAGGAATTAACAAAGGGATGCAGCAGCTCATTCAAAAGTATCATAACCTTGTGTTTTCTGAAATGCAGCCAATAAAAATATACTGCCTTTGTATGGTTAAAAGCATGTAACTTTATTCCTGATTTCTAAGCATAGCTCTGCAAATGACTTTCTGGCATTTGTATTCTGGCAAATAGGACCATGGGGAAGCTAATCCATATGTATCTCATTATGCATTAATAGATGGTTTTATTTTCAGAGTAAAAAGAGAAATGTAACATTTTTAAGAATTAAAGATTAAATTTTATCAAGGTAATATAATCTCTCTGATCACACTTATTATCAGGAAGGCTCATACTAAACATAGCAATCTAGGTAATTTCCCACATAGCCAAGCAAAATATTCGAGATGCGTCAAATAAGGTCCTCAGAGCCTGGTTATTACTTATCATAGGCAAGTTTAACATATGAGTGATTCTTATATGAGATTCACCCTTACTGTATAACTATAGATAAATGAAAAATATGATATAAAAAAGTAGAAATTGTTGATAAACTATAATTTTGCCATTCTCAATCTTACCAATTTCACAGTGGCTCAATGGAGAGGATAAAAATACCTAATATTTGTGATTTTTTTCTTACTCGATATACTATTTAATATAGCCCCAACTAATAATAAGAAAAATCCAACTGGATTGTGTCATGTGCTATACCGTGTATTTTTATGCCCTGCCACTTGCTGTCTGTAAACTTAGTCAAATTGCTTAGCCATTCTAGGATACATGTGCTTCATCTACGAAATAGGGATTCTCACACCTCGGCTTCCTAATTTCTTAAAATAGTGTTTTTTTATACTTTTTTATTAGGACCCTTTTATATCAGGACCCCAGAGAACCCTGTTTTGAGTTTTATTTGTCAGTATTTACTGTATTAAACATTAAAACAAAAAATTGTGAATGTTTATTTAGTACTTTATTTGAAAAATAACAATATTTATTTGAAAATAAATAACAATGTTTACTTGAAAATAACAATAATAATTCTACTACATGTTATCATAACATCCTAGTTTTATATAAAATAATTATACCCCAAAAGAAAATTAAAATTAAATTTGTGAGAAAAATTTAATTGTTTTACATTTTTTCAAACATATTTAATGTCTAGCTTAATAGAAGGCAGCTGAATTCTCATATCTGCTTTGCATTAAATCTTTTACAATAGATTGAAGTATAGAACGACAATTGGGCTTCACACAGATATATAGTTAGAAAGAAGGAGGGGTATTTTAAGGTCTTTTCAGATAATTGTAAATAGTCTTCTTTGATAAGTAGCAGTTATTTAAATGTTAGTTTCAAGAAAAAATGTCAACAGTTTTTTGATATTCTGTTACATTAAAATTCATCGACCTATTATGAACTCTCAATGGATCTGTTATTCATGCATGATTTTGTAATATCATGTGTTTGCATTTGGAAAACATTAGTTCACTGATTTATCAACATCTTTCAAATATAGACAAATTTCATTTTACAATATCAAAAATTCTAATTATTTAATATCATTGATTTAATTAGAACATTATTTTATGTATTCAGAAGCTGTCATGCTCACAGTGATAGAAAAAATCTTCAAAATTCTAATTTTTGCTTTCTAGGTTTATCATTGGCCACAGATACCGTCAGTTGTTTTCTGAAGTAACAGGCTTATGTTGTTCATTTTTGAGGAAAGCTTCCAAATACCAAGCATGAATGAGCATAATTTGTTTTAAGCCATTCTTCTAAGTAAAAATTCTGGTCCATGAAATAAGTGGCTAGTTTAGCTGGTCTCTCAAACAACTGATTTTCCTTAAGACAACCATCATTTTGGTAAACACACAAGTGCTGTAAGTATACTTCTCATTTTGTCATACTCTTGTCATACAGAACGTTAAAAACAGATGTATGTGTACCGCAGGAACTTGTGAGTCTTATGTTCCTGATAAGGGTTAGATCCCAAGAATATATTTATCATAGAAAGCCCCTACACTAAAAACAAGGTGAGTGGTAAGACAGAGATGCTTGTGTTTAATCAGAGCCTCTTATTTACTTAGAAAAGGTGTTAGATTTACGTGCTGAGATCTACTCTTTTAATGAATTGTGCCTAAAAATGCTGTAAACTGAGGTCAAAAGATTGATTTTGTGAGCACTTCCTCTGAAATAATCAATAATATTTCCTTCCTATTAAAATAAACATTTTAATGCTATGGGTAGTTACATGAAAGGAAAGCCAAGTTTTTGAGTTCTTAGCTTTAAAGCATCAAAATGAACCACTTCCCCCCAAAAATTAAAAATAAAACTACCATATGATCCAGCAATCCTACTATTGTGTCTATATTCAAAAAGGAAACTAAATCAGCATGTTGAAGAGATATCTGCACTCCTGTGTTTATTGCGGCAGTATTCACAGTAGCCAAGATATGGAATCAACCTAAATGTCCATTAAGGGATGAATGGATAAATAAAATGGGGTACATATACACAATGGAGTACTATTCAGCCATAAAAAAGAATGAAATCCTGTCATTTGGGGCAACATAGATGAACCTGGAAGACATTATGTTAAGTGAAATAGGGAAGGTACAGAAAGAAAAACACCACATGATCTCGCTCATATGTGGACTCTAAAATGTTGTTCTCATAGAATTAGAGAGTAGAGTAGTGGTCACCAGAGGATGGGGTGGGTAGGGTAATGGGGGAAATTGTGAGAGATTGGTCAATGGGTGCAAAGCTACAGTTAGATAAGAAGAATAAGTTCTGGTGTTCTATTGCATAGCAGGATGACTAGAGTTAACAAAAATGTATATTTCAAGAATAGCTAGAAGAGAGGTTTTTGAATATTCTCATTACAAAGAAATTATAAGTGTTTATGGTGATAGATGTGCTAATTACCCGGATTTAATCATTACAAAATGTATATGTGTATCAAAACATCACATTGTACCTCATAAGTATATGTAATTATTCTTGATCATAAATAAAAATTAAAAAAAAGGATTGGGTTTTTATTTAAAAAATGCTACTTTCTGCCTATTTAAGGACATTCTTAAATTAAACTGATAATTGAATTGTGTGGCAATGCATGGTAATAAAAAATACAGTGACTACCATTAATAACAAAATTTGGTGTCACTGCCTTACTGTTTTATAGGTCACTAGCAGTTTTGTCTCCCATTGTTTTTCATAATCAGTGTACTTGCCAATACAATGAAAAAGAAGATAATATCTTAGAATTGTTATAAATAGTTTTTATCTCCATGACCCCCTAAAATAGCTTGAGGACTCCCCAAGGATCTAGGGACAATAATTTAAAAATTGAAATTTTAGGAGTGTCCTTGCTGCTTCAGAGCTATGATTTTGGCACAGGAGATTGGTAAGGCTAGGAAACTTGTGGTCCAGCCTTCACAATTCCTCTTTACATCTTCCTCCTCTAAGGCAATCTCCTTGGAACTGGTTCACTTAGCTAATCCAGCTTATCCAGTTCACCTTACAGTCATTTACAGCCATATCATCACTTTTTTCCCTTAGGTTTTTTTTGTGTGTTTGTTTGTTTGTTTTTTGGTGTATGTATAAGTAATAGTTCCTGCCCCATTTTTGGAAAAGAATATACTTTCTTCTCCGAACTGCCTTTTCAGACTCGTCAAAAATAACCTGACTTTATATATTTGGATCTACTTTTGGACCATCCATTCTATTTCAATACTCCATTTTTCTATCTTGATGCCAATATTACATTGTTGTGATTACTATAGCTTTACCAAGTGCCTTAAAATTAGGTAGTGTTAGTTCTTCAACTTTGTACTAGATCCTTTATGTTTCCATAGAGTGTTTTCAATGAGAGGGTCATGTTTTTTAAAAAAAGAACTATTGTTGCGTATATTGGGACCTGTAGATAAATTTGAAGAGAATTGACAAATTAGTAATACTAAACTTTCCAATCTAAAATACAGTATACCCATATATGTTTCCTTAATTTCTCTTAGCAAATTTTTATGAATTTAGTGTACATACAGATTTTATGAATCTTTTATATATTTTTGCCTAAATATTTCATATTTCTAAAGTTATTATTAGATGTATGCTTTTAGAAAATTTATTTTCTGATTGTTTTTCCTAATATATGGAAATGTGATTATTTTTGTTTATTAATCTTTTATTGTATAGTTATTTTATATCCCATAATCTTGCTAACCTCATGTAGTAATACTAGTAGCTTTCTTGTAGATTCCTTAGAATTTCCTATAAAGATGATTATGTAATCAATGAATAAAAATATTTATACTTCTTTCTTTCCAATTTGGATGCCTTTTGTTTATTCTTTTTTTTTTTTTTTTTGCCTTATTGCAGTATCTAGAACTTCTTCTACAATATTAAGTAGAACTGGTGAGACAGTGCAGCATCATATATTCCCTAATCTTAGGTAGGCAGAAGGGGATACAACTGGATCTGCACTATTAAAAATTATGTCAGTATTAAGTTTTTCATAGATGGTATTTGTCAGATTGAGGAAGTTCCTAATTGTTCCTAATCTGGTGAAAGTTTTTATCAGGAATGTATATCGGTTATTATCATATGCTTTTCCTGTTTCTATTGAGAAGATTTAACGATTTTTCACTTCTAGTTCATTAACGTGCTGAATTACACGTTATTTTTAATAGCCAAACCAATCTTCATTTTTGGTATAAAATCCACTTTTTATATATTCTCAAAATTGATTTCCTAAATTTAGTTAAAGATCTGCCTGTATGTATCTGGGGATATCACGCTCTAGTTTGTTTTTCTTGTAATACCTTTGTCTGATTTTGGTAACAGAGTGCTACTGGTTTATACAGTAATTTGAGAATTATTTCTGTCTACTCCCTTTTCTGGAAGAGTTTGCATAGAATTTTATCACAACTTTTTTTTCAATGTTTAGTGGACCCTACCATTACTTTTTCTATCTCTGTATGTTTCTTCGTGGGAAGATGTTTAACGTCAAATGCCAAGTATGGTTCACATTAACTAAAACATAATTCAGATTAAAAATTAAATACATAATTTATAATTATAGTCTATTTCATCAGAAATAAAACTCAGTAAATTAAAATAAATATGGATTAATTAGAGAAATATGAAATAAAATATATAATAAAAAGTTATTTGAAACAACACAAGGATATCTCATGCCACTGCTATGAAAGTCCAAGCCAGAGCAATTAGAAAAGAAAAAGTGAATAAAAACATACAAACCGGAAAAGAAGAAGTAAAACTATTCTATTCACAGATGACACATTCCTATATATAGAAAATTTCAAGTAATACACAAGGGAGTCATTAGAGCTAATAAATAAATTCAGCAATGTAGCAGAGTACAAGGTCAACACACAGAAATCAGCTGTGTTTTTATACACCTATAAAGAAAATCCAAAAAGAAAACTAAAAAAAAATTCCATTAACAATTACATCCAAAAGAACAAAATTTATAGAAATAAATGTAAACAAGAAGGTGAAAGAATTGTACAATAAAAACTATAAAACATGAGGCCAGGCATCATGGTATATCCCTGTAGTCCCAGCTACTTTGGAGGCTGAGGCAGGAGGATTCTTTGAAGCCCAGGAGTTTGCACCTGCAGTGAGCTATGAATGTGCCATTGCACTCCAGCCTGTGTGACAGAGTGAGACCCTGTCTCCAAAAAAAAATGAATAAGTAAACAAACAAACAAAAAATCTACAAAGCATGGCCGAGTGAAATTAAAGACCTAAATACATGGAAAGACAACCAGTTTTCACTGATTGAAAGTCTTAATATTGTTAAAAAGACAATATTACTCAAAAAGATCTACAGACAATTAATTCTTACCAAAATTCCAACAGCCTTTTTTGGGCAGAAAAGGAAAAAACAATCCTCAAATTCATATGGAGTTCAAGGGGCTCTAAATAACTATAATGATCTAGGAAAAGAATAACAAATTTGTGGGACTTACACTTCCGGATTTCAAAATTTACTACAAAGCTACAGTGATTAAAATAGTGTGGTACTGGTGTAAGTATAGATATATAGATAAATAGATGGAATCGACAGTCCAGAAATAAATTAGTGCATCTATAGTCAGTTAATTTTCAACAGGAAAATTCAATGGGAAAAGAATATTCTCATCAACAAATGATGCTGGGACAATAGGACTTACACATGCAGAAAAATAAATAAATACATTCGGACCACTACCTTACACCATACACAAAAATTAACTCAAAATGGATTGGCAATGTAAATGTAATATCTAAAACCATAAAAAATCTTATAAGAAAACCTATGCGTAAATTATCAATACTTTGGATGGTGCAATGAATTTTTAGACATGAGACAACAAAAAGCACAAGCAAAAAAAAAAAGAAAAAGAAAAGAAAAGAAGATAAATTGGACTTAATCAAAATTAAAAGGTTTTGAGTATCAAAGAGCATTATCAAGAAAATGAAAATACAACCTACAGAATGGGAGAAAATACTTGAAAAGCATAAGGGTTTAGTATTCATAACATATAAATATATACACTTACCCATTAAGAAAAGCAATTAGAAAAACATAGAATTACATATGACCACTCTGAGATACACACCCAAAAGAACTGAAAACATGTACTCAAGCAAATAAATATACACCCAAGTTCAAAAAGCACTATTCACAATAGCCAAAAGATGGAAACAACTTAAATGCCCATCAACTGATGAATGGATAAACAAATTAAATATACCTGCATGAAATATTTCTCAGACTTTAGACATAATGAACTATTTATGTGGAATTTCCAATTGAAAGACAGGAGCAGGATCAGGTTTAATTATAAATGAAGCATTCAAGGTAAGCCTCCTTGGAGAATGTCAAAAAACAAAGCACATTTAAAAGCACTAGGATAGATGGTTTACCATTTATTTCAGGGAAGGGCATTTCAGGCAGAGAGGACAATTTGAACAAGGCTGACATTTTTCTGGCATGTTCTCCGTAGAAGTCAATGTGGCTTAAGACTTGTGTTTAACAGAGAGAGCAGTAAGAGAGTCTTTTGTAAGCCAGACATGTAGCTAATTTTAGGCCATTTTAAAGCCTTTATTTTTATTGAGAAAGGGGAACCACTGTAAGTTTTGAACAGAGGATGGAAATGATCAAACTGATGCTTAAATAGATTATGCTACTGATGTACAGTGAACAAAAAGGCAAGGATAAAAGAATCAGGATTCCAGGTGAGAAAAGGTGTTAGTTTGGACTGGGCTGAAAAGCAGGGGAGTTGGTGAGACATGGTCAGATTTTGGATAATTTGCAGGTAACATTTATTTTTTATGTGGTGTGGAAAGCCAGTGACAACAAAAGCAATTCCATATTAGCCTGAGCACCCAGATGGCTTGAGTTGACATTCGCCGAGAAGAGAAAGGTTGCAGGTGGAGTAAATGGCATGGAGGTATATCAAACTATTATTTTGGGTGATGAGTACACTAAATAGGCAAAGAAAAACTGTGAATGTAACAAGTGTTGGCAAGGATGTAGAAAAATTTTTCACAACTATATAATTCATCCATAGAACAAAAACCACTTGTACCCCATAAATCTATTGAAAAAAATTAAAAATATTATATTACTCTAAAGCTTATAGGCTTTACCCTATCAACTTGCCATTTATTTACTTAAATAAGTATAAGTTACTATTAATTATATCACTCTACAAATTTGAAGTCTTATATACAAACTAGTTTTAGTGTGACCGTCAATAAATAAATCTTTCTTTGGCAGTCATGTTGTACTTAGGAATAATTAAATTATTTTTCCCCATACTTTAAAAATGAAGATGTAGATGATTCCAGGTTTTCTTTTAGAAGTAAGGTAAGCATTGTTCATGGAGTAATTTATATTCTTCAGTCTTTTATAGGTCAGTATCATGACCCAACATTAGTGGTGAGCCTCATGCCATAAAATAGTTTCCTTTTACAGGTTAAGTTTTGTATTAAATAGGCATTTAGAGTTTCTTTGACAATAAGAAAGACAAAAATCAATCTTTACTGATATTTGAAAATTTGGATTTCCACTAATAACAAAAAAGCTGACACTACTATTTGTATTATGAGCTGCACAGTAGGCTGAAAAATGGCCTTAGTATAGATATCTACATCCTCATACTTGGAACCTGTGAATATTTCCTTATATTGTAAAGTCTCTGCAATCACATGTATCCTTCTAAGAGTAAGGCATAGAAGGGCTGCCATCTTTCTGATGGTTTAAGGAAAGAATCATCCCATGCCTTATCTAGCTTCTGGTAGTTACAGGCATTCCTTGGCTTCACATCCATCTTCCAGGCCAGGACCTTCACATCTTTCTATGCTCTGTCTTTATATTGCCTTCTCTTCCATGTGTGGTCAAAACCTGCCTATGCCTTGCTTTTATGAATGTATGTATGATTGCAATTAAGGCCCTCCTGGATAATCCAGGTTAATCTACTCACCTCAGGATCATTTTTGTAAAATGATAGCTCATTCTATCTTCTACCCTGGATTTTTTTGCCTCAGCATCCCACATCAAATTTTCTTGTGCATTCTCAGTGTTTTAAGTACTTCACAATACTCACCATTAAGTTGGTACTAATTGATCAACACTTATGTGCACATATGGAAGTAACACTCATCGGGTGTCGGGCAGGTGGGGGGGGATCGGTAAATTCACACCTAACAGGAGTGGTGCACCCTGTCTGGGGGATGGGCACACTTGTAGCTCTGACTCGAGTGGTGCAAAGGCAATATATGTAACCAAAGCGTTTATATCCAATAATATTCTGAAATAAAAATAAATAAGTAAATAAATAGAAATGTAATGTAAAGTCTCTTATTTGTTGTAATAGGGATATCATTCTAGCACTTCCTATGAAATTATTTTGTAAAATAAAATAGTCTTTTTAAAAATTTTGATGTATACAAATATCTCTTTGTATTACATGTCTTTTAAAAGATTGATTTCATCCTAGATTCCCTTATGGGTTCTAATTTATGTTTTTATTTTTTCATTTTCTTTTTTTCTAAATTCGCAGTTCAATCTATTTTCAACCAAACTTTATACTTATTTTAATGTAAGTCTTTACCTTTTGTGCATTGAAAATCTATTGGTAATTTTATAATGATTGCAAATCAATATCAAATATCTATTCTAAGTCTTTTCCTTTATAGTTTGTTTCTGAGATTTTGATTAAGTTTAGAGCTTTCTTTTGATCTCCCCTTAAAGCACCTCATCATTTTCGGTGTTACTTCAATTTCATTTCCATTTTTGCTGGTCTGCTGATATCACTTTCTCCCTCAGGAAGTGCACTATGCACAAAAGCATATCTTCAGAGAACAAAGTTGATCTTGAAATATCTCCGCAACTACTATTCAAAATCACTTGTGAGCCCTACAGGATACTAATGTTGACTCAAGAGAAAAGTGAACTGTTAAGAGTAATTAGACTTATTTGAAACATTGTTCATGGTTTGAAATATTTTTCATAGTAAAAACAAATATTTTACATAATTCAAGATTTGAACAACTAATATCATGATTTCCAATTCTCAGTTATAGAACAGGCTGGGCAAAATTACTGGTAGTTCAGGAACAGCATTGCTTTTAAAGTTTTTAGTCTGAGTGTTTAGATCAAAAAATATCATAACATAGGTCAAGTGATGGCCTTGTATTTTAAATTGTTGCCTCGCAACAATATGTGTAGTCATAAAATGTTATATACGCATGAATTAATGTCAGTTATAGTGGTATTTCTTGAACTTTTAAATTCTCTTTTATTTCAAGCTTATATTTACAACTCAATATAGCAGTTTCTTTGCCATTTAATAGTGCAGGCATTTTTGGAATATACATTCATGGCTTTGGGGAATGATATAATTTGCAAGCTACAATCTAACATTTAAACTTGTGAAACTGAGTAAAAAAACTCATTTTAGTGAGCCATTGACCATGGGATGAGATACTGTGTTTGTGTATGTATGTGTGTATGTCTGCATGTGAGAGAGAGAGAGAGAGAGAGAAAGAGAGAGAGAGAGAGAATATGGACTATTGATGGTGTGATGGTGGTGCTGAATTTGAAGTGCTTGCTATTCCATCCCACAAACTCCAGATGCACCAATCTTATATATCTGATACTTGATAACAGCCTATAAATTATATCGAAGAGTGTTCAAACCCCAACTTTCATCAGTCAAGCACATGGTCAATAACATAATTTTTCCTGGTAAAGAAAATTAAAATCCATCAGATGTTTTATTTTGGTCTCTGAATTATCACATTAATTATCATTAAACATTTATTTACAAATATGCGATACTTTCATCATGCACACTATTACATGTTGCTATATGATAATTTACTTTGAAATACTTCACACAAAGAGTATGATACATGTGTATATTACTGTTGACATAAAAATAGCTAGTATTTGAAGTACACTAATCAGGAATTCAAATTTCAGAAGTGCTTAATGCCAAATTCTCAAAATATTAAAATAGATGTTTACATGAAGGGGTTCAATAATTAATATATAGAAGCTTAGAAATAATTTTATTAAGGAAATCACTGGTGTTCAAGATATGTGGTTGTATAGGAAGATCTTCTAACTGCAGTGCCCTCACATGAATGAGGTTTATGAGTCTGGCAAAACTAGCAGCCTAATAGTTGTGGAACAGAGATAGGGTTCAAAAGCATTTTCTGGCCTTGGGTCTCTTGCTTAATAGAAGTGTCTATTTTTATTCTGAATCTGGAGGCATACACATTATTGTATGGAAATATATTTTCTTTTCACTTGGGTAGATTCCTAGGAGTGGAGATTATTAGGTTGTATAGTAATATTGATATTTAAATTCTTAAGAAACTGGAAAATTTTTTTTCAAATGGCTGTAGCATTTTAAATGGCCATTAGAAATCAGTATGAGGGGTCTGGTATTTTCAAATCATCTCTAACATCTGTGTCAACCTTAAATAATGAGAAGCAGAAAATATGATTAAGTATAGAGTTTATTTGAGTGAAATGCTTGAGGATATCAACCCAGGAAACACAGACTCCAAAACAAAACAGTCAGTGCTCCAAAGTGGGAAGTTAAGGTTTTACCTATATAGGCAAAGATAGAGAAATTTACAGAGTTGCAGCATTTTCCATATAAGGCCAAAACATATGTTACAGTGATTTGATTGTTTACAGTTTACTACCTTCCAGGGACGATTGCTTTAACATTCTCTAAGGAGGAGTAACGAACTTGAGGGGGGTTTTATCTCTGGCACATTTTAGTGTTTCCTAGTCATCTATAGTAGAAGAATAAGAAAAGGAGTTAATCTATAATCAGAGAAGAAAAAGTTGTATGCTACCTGACTCAGGCCACATTGCCACGTTCCTTTCAAGGATCAAAATAATTTAAAGCTTCAACAGCTTTCAGTTTGAATTAATGTTTGAATTTAATTTCATGTTTTCCTCTTTTTATCAAGATCTGTCAAACAAAGAATCATAGATGAAATCAAATAGCTTTGGCTCCTTTTATGTTTGGGATCTTAGTCCCATACCACTAGGAAGGCTCATTCCTAGACTGTCATTTGCCAGGCTATAAAGCTGATGGTGTATAGTATGAGTATAGAGCAACATGAAGAAGGTAACTTTGTGACCTGAGTCAGTTTACATAGCTTCATCTTCAATTAATGTGATTCTCTGAGCACCCATTATTTTGTTTTTTCAAGTTGACTCCATTGTAAACAAATGTCAAAGCAATAGTAAAGACCAAAAGGACAAAATATAACAAATGATTGTAATTCCTAGAATTAGTAACAACTTTTGCCACCAGGTTCTCCAAGTTACAAACCAGCTGCTTAGCCAATCATTTAGACAGGGTTTTGGATCTGAAAGGTTGGTTACTTGGGTTTTCATATTAGCCACTAATTTAGTGATTCTATCCAATTTATCTAGGATATAGACACAGCACTCAGTTTTTATGATAGCACAGGTTCCTTCTTGTCTAAAGCCATATACTTCTGCAATACAGACTTTCTCATGAGAGTAACTTTGTTTAATAATGAGATACCCATGCAGTTATCATTTATGGCTCCTTTTGTGTGATTCGTCAGGGCTTCCAAATGCAATATGACATCCTCAATACCCAGTTATGGCAGAAAGATGTAAGCTAAATTATCACTCCAATGGAATACAGAATGAACCCAATGAGATTGTAAATAAGGAACATTTACAGTCTTTGAAGGAGTATGAGCTAGTCAAGCTTGTGCCGAGGTATAACCCAAAGAACACTGTCCTAACCACCCTGGGGATAACCATGACCACAGATTGGTGCCACATAGCCAAGGCATTCAATTCACAGCTAGCCAATAAATACTCTATTGCTATGCCCATTCAGTGGCATGCCAATAAGTACTTTGTAATATAATGGTGTGAATACACTGTTCCTTGTGTATCCATCCCACATTTCTAGTCCTATCAGACCACGTATCTTTGGTGTGACGTTTTTATTTTTTTTGTTCCCAACATAAAGGGGCAAGCTGATGAAGCTGACCAAAAGAAGGGATACACCAAATAAAGCCACCCAAAATTTGTGTTATACAATTCCAAAACTGACTTGTCTTATTGCTCAGTTGGGGTTTCATTTACTGAAAAGCTCTCCCCATGTCCTTTGCTTTGTAAAGCATTATTAATAGGCCAGTGATGTACATCATTTTTGGTCATACAAGTGTTAAGCATCAATGCCTGTTCTTGAGAAACAGATATTGTATTTGTGGTATTTTATCCAGTCTTGTCACTGGAAATGAGATACCTGCCATGGTAGGTCAGAACCAATGCAAAGGGGCATGAGGCTGCATACCCAACAAGTGTATTTCTGTAGTCTATCAATATAGACTTGGTTCCATTGCAAGAAGAGGTTTGCTTCATATGCAACAGCTGGTGATAGTAGCAACAAAACATAATAACTAGGGATGAAAAAAAAAGAAATTTAGTGGGAACTTGCAAAGAAAGGTTTCTCTATCTATTAACAATCATTACTATTAAGCATTCATTGAGATACAGGTCTGTTCCAGTGTCTTGGGAAAGCTGTCTCCCTCAGATATCTTTCTCTCATCCTTGTTGGTTCTGGAGAATTTTAACTTTAGATCACTAGTTTGAGATGAGGTCCAGTAAATGTAATCAAATTGGTAAAGCAGTTTTCTTAAATGGGTGGCATACATCCAGGTACTGATTCCTTTTCACTTAGTGGTACAAGGGTTAGTTAGAGTCACCTAATAAGGTCCCACCCACTTGGGTTGCAGGGAGTACTTTAAAAATGCCATTTCCAGAAGGTAAAGTCTCCTGGTTGAAGTATACGGTCTTTGAGTTTGTCTTCCAGGAACTCCCTGTGGAGTCTCTTACTAAATTACAGTTTTTAGTTAGCTGTTTTATAAAGCCACTGCAAAATACAACTAATCCCCTTTTAATATTAGAGATTGAAAATTTCTTTTTTAAATTTTAAAAAATTTTTAAGTATAATATTAAGGGGGTAAAAATGTTTTTGGTTACGTGGATCACTTTTGTAATTCTTGAGTCACAGCTATAGATGTGCCCATCATCCAAAATAGTGTTCACTGTACCCATTAGGTAGGTTTTGCCCCTCCTCTCCTTCCACCTCCCCCATGCTTGATTTCCACTGAGTCTTACTTCCCTCTGTGCACATGTGTGCTCATCGGTTAGTTCCAATTTAGTAGCCAGTACATATGGTGTTTGTTTTTCCATTCTTGTGATACTTCACTTAGGAGAATGGTCTCCAGTTCCATCCAAATTGTTGCAAAAGGCATTAATTCATCATTCTTTATGGCTGAGTAGTACTCCATGGAATATATATACCACATTTTATGAATCCACTCATGAATTGATGGGCACTTGGGTTGATTCCTCATCTTTGCAATTGTGAATTTTACTGCAATAAACATTTGAGAGCAGGTGTCTTTTTGATAGAAAGACTTCCTTTCATTTGGGTAGGTACATAGTAGTGGGATTGCTGGATTGAATGGTAGGTCAACTTTTACTTCTCTGAGGAATCTCCATACTGTTTTCCATAGGGGTTGTACTAATTTGCAGTCCCACCAACAGTGTAAGTGTTCTCTTCTCTCTGCATCCAAGCCAGCATCTATTGTTTTTGGACTTTTAATGAAAGCTATTCTAATTGGAGTAAGGTGATATCTCATTACGGATTCAATTTGCATTTCCCTGATGATTAGTGATGTTGAGCATTTTTTCATATATTTTTTTAAATTTCAGAATATTACGGGGGTACAAATGTTTTGGTTACATGGATTGCTTTTGTACTTCTTGAGTCAAAGTTGCAAGTGTGCCCATCACCCAGATAGTGTACATTGTACTGGTTAGGTACGATTTCACCTATTCCTTCCTCCCCCCTCCCACCTGTTTGGTTTCAATTGAGTTTTACTTCCATCTGAGCACATGAGTGCTGATAGGCTAGTTCCAATTTAATAGTGAGTACATGTGGTGTTTGTTTTTCCATTCTTGTGATACTTCACTTAGGAGGACGGTTTCCATTTCCATCCAGATTGTTGCAAAAGGTATTAATCCATTTTTTTAATGACTAAGTAGTACTCCATGGTGTACATATACCACATTTTATTAATCCTCTTATGAATTGATGGGCACTGGGGTTGATTCCACATCTTTGTGAACTTGAATTGTGCTGCAATAAACATTCTAGTGCAATTGTCTTTTTGATAAAATGACTTTTTTTCCTTTGGGTAAATACCCAGTAGTGGGATTGCTGGATCAAATGGTAGGTCTACTTTTAGTTCTCTGAGGAATATCCATACTATTTTCCATAGAAGTTGCACTAGTTCACAGTCCCACCAACAGTGTATAAGTATTCCTTTCTCTCCACATCCATGCCAGCATCTGTTGTTTTGTGACTTTTTTGGGAAAGAATTATGGGAGTAGTTCCAGAATAAAATACTACAGACTCCCATTTTTCTTACTGTGGTTCAGTACATTTTCTTGAAGAAGTTCTTATATATTTGTCATATGATTTTTAAAAATTTTTAGAGTCTTTGAATTAGTAATATTTAAATGGTTGTTTATATAATTCTATCCAGTTTTCTCACTGCTTTTTTGGAAGAGGATTTGCTAAGCTTATCACTCAGTCATTCTTGAGGTCACCTATGCCTATGCCCCTTTAATTATTGTAATCTCAGTGTCTCTAATGGTATTGGTGGTAATTTACAATCCCTCCATAATTTGGAATGAATGAATCTTACTAGATAATTTCTGTTTCTTGGTTTTCACAGATTCTTTTTGAGGATATTATGAGGAACTTTTATTGTGGTGATTAATTCATTGTGTTTGAACATACAATAACATTTTTAAGGATTTTTCAGTTTCCATGTCTGCAGAACATTCTGTAATTTTAATTTTTTTAGATCTACATCTTGCTGTTCCAATTTGCATAGATCTAGGAAATGCTAAATTTAAAAAAGTTTGCTTTCAAAATCTTTTGCAAAATGCCGAGAGCTGCATCTACTTAACAAGAATTGATGCAACCATACAAACTACTATCTAATTTTTATCTCTATTCTACTTTTCAGTATTGTCTCTCTAATTTGTGTGGAGTGGTCCAATTATTGTTGGAGGGAAAAAAGCAGCTTCAACATTACCTGTGACCCAAAAACTCCCTTCCCATTTAACAGAATCTCAAGTTAATTTGTTATATATTTTTTACATTATGGAACATTTCCACTGGCTACTACACTTACAAATTTTTCTGTTTAACCACTTTATGACAACTTTCTTGTGAACTAAGTTCCAGATGTTGGTCCCCACTCATTCGGATGGTTATAAACTTTTAATTTTTAATCACTTCTCCCTTTATTCCCCTTGATGGTATGGGGAAAAAGCCCTGAAACTGTAGAATCCATGTTTATTGGCAAACTTATTTATTTATGTATTCATATTTATTTCATCTGCAAATATCACTAGACATCTACTTTTATCTAGTATGATGCTATGCACAGAGTACATACTGACAGGTAATTACTGTTCCTACATATATGACTATAGTAAAAAAAAAAAAAGTCAAAAATGTGAAGAACTAACACCTAATCTCCAGAAATCTGCAGCACTTTTCACAAAATATACATAACACATTGTATGTTATGAAATCCTTTTACATATACATATATATATTCTTTATCTCCCTAAAATTCTTAGGTATAATTGGTTATCAACTTCAATTTTAATACAAGCTCTGAAAGGAGAAATTATAACTTTTAATGCAGTCCATGAAGCTATTTGTGTGCAGACCTATAACTCTAAATATTTAACTTTGATTTTATAATAAATAAATCTATATAAGAAGGAGATGAAGATGTATATTAAAGTGGATGAGATCTGTTAGAAGACCCTAGTGGAGGTATTTCCCCTGCAATTTCTGAGTGTTAGGTTTCTCATTGATAAAATTGATGTGATATGCATTGTACTCCTCCAAAACTTATATTTGGAGACAAAATTTTTAAAAAAATACTTAAATACAAAAACAGTATACAAGTTTGGATGTTATAAAAAGACCAATATTATATATTAATTTTATCTTGTCAATTTAGATATGCATTGTGTGCTTATATATTACATGCTATTTTAAAAGATACCTTAATGCAAATTATAAAGAAAATGTGTAGCAATGACATAAGTTGGACTCAGATTTTTTTTAAAAAAATATTTTACCTAAGCAAATTATTCTCATTTCATTATAATCAGCAAGTTCAACTTGGATAAATTATTAAAAACCAGGCTTGCTAAGGAAAGCAAGGGAAAGATCGTGGACACTGTCATGTCAGGACGAAATATATAATACAAAACCCCTTAGAATACTCTGAGTTTCAGCAGTGGTGCTCCAATTTAGAGCTCTTCACTGTGGTGACAAGATCTGTTCTTCCAGAAAGGCTCTTCCTTCCACTGTTGCCACTTCTGTCCATAGTCCTTACCTTGTCAGTTCCTCCTTTGCTAAATTTAAAACTGAATAATGAGGTCACACACAGGGCCTCCTTTTCTCTTAGGACTTTTGAAAGATAAGACTTTTTTTTCAAAGTTCAAGCTGTGTCTCAAATTCAATTCTTGTGATGACATTATTACACTTTGAATGAAAATAAGAATGGCTTGTCTGCAATTTTATATTGAATTTTAAAAAGAAGTATGTCTCATGGTATTTGGACTATTGTTTTGAGAGAATTTTTGTTAAACAGTATAGAAAGTTTGGTTTTCATTGCTCTTTTGTAGATTTTAGTTGGATACACTTCTCTTTCTTTGAACAGATCATTTAAATGGATCAAGGTTTTTTATGGTATGTGCAGCTATACATATCTTCAAGGGGTGAACACAGAAACATTCTTTCTTGGGACTTTATTTGAAATGTTGTCCTGGTTTTGGAACGTATTTCATTTTACTTTAAGGGATATTTGATCATGTTTCCTGATAATGTCCTAAATTTATATGCACTATAAGAAGATAATGACTCTTTCAGAGGTGTATGAGCCTCTTGAAACTTCTTGAGTCATTTGAAGGAGATGTGCACTTTGCATTTTAGGTTGTATGGAAAGCCAAGATTTATAAACATAAAACCTGACACCTCTTGCAGCTGTGCACAGTTCTGTCCTGTGTGTATAATTGATACAATAATTGGTTCCATTTGGTCAGCCATCTCTTAGATAAACACTAATTATGCTGCTTTTTAGAAATGCAAGAGGTTTAAGTTATGGATTTCCTCACTCACCTTTACACCTGAATTCAAAGAATGTAAAACCTCAACTAGTGTCAAGGTTTAAGGCTTAAGAAATGTTGGAAGTAGATGTATGAAATCCTTTTAATTTAAATGAGACAAAGATAGATAAATGTGGCTTGTCTTGTTTCCATTGTTATTGTTATTATTGGTTTCTGTGCTTCTAACATGACCCTTCTTTTCTACATCTGTGGTATCTCAAAGGGCAGTAAGATAGGTCTGGAATAAAATATGCCAGGCTTGGTATGTAGTCAAAGTTAAGTCAATTATTCTGTTTTGTGTATGTAAATGAGTTCTCCATGCCCAAAATACCTAGACCTAAAGAAGATGAATGAATATGCTTGAGTTTCTCTTGAGAGTATATTATCACCTTCATGAGATTTGAATCTACATTGTGGTGATTATCATCCCCTTGGGGACAATGAAAGATAAAATAAAGATTTAAAAAATCTGTTGAGCATATAGTTATAGTTTATAAAACTCAAAAGTTATTTTTATTGATTGAATAGTGGGTAGAATTATAGGTCATTGTAAGTGGAAGAGACCTCCGAGTTTACTACACAATTTATATATGATATGTGTGTAAACATATACATCTGTAAACTGAGACAGATGGAATTTTACTGACTTGACTAGGATCACATAAAATAATGACACATTCAGAACTAAAAATCAGGTATCCTAATTTAAATTCTATTTTTTTGTGTAACACACAGTGTGGCCTTTTGACTGAAACCAAATTTTACAGAACAAACCCTTTTAATAAAAGGATTTGTTCTGTGAAGATTGGATTTGGTCAAGGGGCCATACTTGGGGATCTAGAGGACTACATGTGGCCTTGAGGCTGCAGTTTCCCCACCCCTTTAAGATGTCATCAAGATAACTCTTTGAGAGACTGAGAGTAGTAACCTTTAAGAAGGAAAATCCACATGTTACCTCTGGCTTAATGTGTGATGAGCTTCAGAAACTTATATTGACTATAAGCTGCTCCTTGAGTGAGGTACAATAGAATTATTAATATAAACTGGCATATGTCCTTGGAATTTGGGGAGCATAGAGACTTGTGTTTGCTCTTGCCTGGAGAATTAATTCAGAGTAAGAGCACCTGGAGTTACAGAACTTGGTCAAGAGCTGAGTGAGAGTTGCAAGAATTCAACTGAAGAGTGTGATGTCTGCATCAATGAATAGTGCAGAGAGGAGGGTCTACCTGTTTGGGGTGTTGGGCGTGGAGTGGGGGCAGAGTGGCTGGAAGAACACACACAAATGTCTATAGAAGTAAGAAATGCAACACATGGGTATTAACATCACCAAAGTTACTAAAGATCAGGTTATACTTTCACCTGTTATATAAGTCTTTTCCATCTGATTCCCTTATTCCTTCCCTGACTATTGACACTAAACGTTTTAGAAGGAGTAGAATGTTAGGAGGAGAAAATGGATTAATGGTATTAAAACAAAAGAGGAAACTTCTCTTCCTTATTAGAGGTCTTTGAAGCCAAGAGTAAATAACCAAAAAGTACTTTTTTTATAACACTGTCTCAGAAAGTAAAACATGAAATCTACTGGCACCTAATTTTCAACTTTGTTAAAGAATAGTGTATTAAACTATTTGAGCTTTTCAGTTACTCTCACAAACCATAGTATTTAACCTCCCACATAAGAAAAAGCAAAAGTATGGAATTCATATATCTGTGGTTTTGAAAGTGGCCATAATTTCATTCCCACATAATATGTGAACAGGCAAATTAGTCTATGAATCAAATAAATTTGCAAGTAGGACCACTGTTTCCTTTAATTTCATAGGGAATGGAATTAAATTGATCCTTCTCGATGGGATATAAATTTAAAGAAAGATAAAAATCCCTGCATGGTTTTCTTGCCTAAAGAATAGACTAAAGTAGAATTTAATTAAAGCATGGGATAGAAAAATCATTAGCTGCATGTTATTGTCAACAAACATTGTATTTCTACCTAACTTATTTTGTACAAGGACAAGAAGTTAAATTAAAATAAAAGGAAAAAATTGATCTTTCTAACAGATGCTAAATTGAACTTAGGAGTTTTTTCCCTTAGCGTATACAAAAGTTTATACAAATATAGTGTTTTCTTCTGGCAAGACTGTTAAGGCAAAAAGCCTAAGATAATTAAAGAAAAAATTAGATAACACTGGGGAGGAAGCATGATATTAAACGAAATTAGTTTAACAAGGCTATTGCAATTTAATAATTCTTGTAAATATTTTTTGTTTCTTAAATTATGATTATTGGTTTAAGTTTAGGAATAAAGTGGTTTTCTAAAGACAATGGAGTAAACTAAGAGAAGAAAAGAGAGAGTAAGGTATATTATGTATAATTCATTGTACAAAGTATAATTAGTCTGAGATATATTTAAAATGTGAACATTTTGTAAAGACAAGTATTCTGAACTATTTTTCATAATTCCTCTTGTGACCAAAATATGAATTTGCCAGATGGCCAGCTTGGTTTAAAGATACACTCCTGGTCATGCAACATAATGAGCTTATTTGGCACAAGGGCATTAAATTTGTTGTTTTTATTTCAATGATATTGAGTCATCTCAACTATCTGTTCACAGAAAAATATACTATAGATACCAGACCCTGTATAAAAATTAATTTTTATGCTGCAATCAGGCATAGTGCTACTGTTTGAACATTTTCTATATAAGTAGGTGGGTATTTTTTCCTGATGTCAAATCCCTTTAGTTGTCACAAACCTTGGGCAGAGGAACCATCTTGTAAATTATATACTTTGTATTTGTTGAATATTTTGTTTCAGCTTTCATAGTAAGTTCATTATATTTTTTGTTACCGAACTTACATTTATGATTTCATCACTTAGTGTTTGCTGTGCAATAAAACCATTTTAAACAACATAACCATTTTATTTGTCCTAAAAATCTTTGGGTTGGCTTCTGGTTTGGGTTAGGCCAGCTAACATAGGGACCCTCTCTTGTGACTGTTGTCAACTAGAAGCCAGTGAGTGGCTTCACTATTTGGTGGTCACCTGGCTAGTAGAAGGTATGTTTTGATTCACCTCTATGTCACTTCTAATCTTCCAGTGACTCAAGGTAGTCACAGAGCTCCAAGCACAGAAAAAGAAGTCAAGCCCCAATGCGTAAGCTCTGGTAAAGCCTCTTTCTGTACCATATTTGCTATTTCTAGTGTTCAAAGCAAGCTATCTGGCCAACACAATTGAAGTGAAGGTTGAGACTCACTCTATAGGCAAGGAGAGGCTACCACATAGCAAATGGTCATGCATACAGAGATGGGAGGAATTTGGGGCCATGTTTGCAATTGACTACAGTAAACATTGGAATTTTCTTCAATGAGAAAATTCAATCCATCCCCATACTCAGAGAATAGAAAAGAATTAGAAGGACTCAATATCATGTTTATTTTGCAGATATTTACTGTTAATATGTAATATGTAATGTTGTGTGCAGTATATCTACCTTCTAGCAAAGTGCTTTTGGCACTGAAAAAGCATGTTTTATTTGTTTAAGGACAAACTAAAATAATTTATATAATATTGAGCAAAATGCACTTCTCTCCTTAGTATTTCTTGCTTATGAGAAAGAAACTTTAGTAAGTGCTCAAAAAACAAACACAATGATCTTCATCTACATTGGCAACCTACTTAGGTACCTCTAAGTGGATGGTACAATGCAATTGTAATGCTTTGCTTCTCTAGAGACACCAGTAGGAGTAATTTACTTAGATGCAAAACTAAAACCCAAAAGTCAAAACAAACAAAAATAATAAAATAAATTATGTTTATTTTCACTCTCTTCAACTTGTGGATAGCATTCCAGATAGTAAAGAAAAGCATTATAACATTTTCATACATGTTGTATGTAAGGCAAACAAAGTAGTCATCAGCCTATGTACTCAGAATAGAGAGTTGTTTCTGAAAAGGAAATTATCAAAACTTTTTTATGGTTTTCTTACTTCATGTCCTAGACCCAAGTGATTTGTTAAGTTCTGTCTTTTCTCCACTTGCCATTTCTCATTCAGAGAAAGAAAATGTACAGTTAAAGGATTGAGTAAAATTTCTGAAGAAAAAAAGATATCTCATTAAAAATATACATTCCTACTGCCAGAGAAAATATATTTAATTCATTAAATAAAATGAATTGAAAGAACTGAGTTTTTTATGCTTGTATATGTGCAAAGATGTAGAAGAAAATCTGTGATTGGATATTATAAGTACATATTCTTGTCAAGCACGAACAAGCCACATAATAACTCTAAAAGGATAAGTAAAACCTTTTATTTCCCAAGTGAAATGTTATACAGAAAGACTTATTAAAGATTGATAGCTCTAAAGCCATGAATTATATTGATAGGGAAATCTTATTTTACAATTGTTTTAAATGAAAACTTAATTAGCCACTTATATTTATGTTACTTAAAGGAAACAGGTTTTCAAAAGTAAAGACTTCAAATATTATTTCATCTCACTACAGTAAAATTCTTTAACTGAAGTAAACCTTATAGTTACTCTTTATTCTGGATTTCTTTCTACCTTTCTTTCTATATTCTTTTGTAAAATTTAATTTTAGTCTCTAAATAATTGTGAGAGATTACTTAAATATTGCCTAGTCCTATAAAGACAAAC
Organism: Daubentonia madagascariensis; assembly: GCA_023783475.1. Lineage (NCBI taxonomy): Eukaryota > Metazoa > Chordata > Mammalia > Primates > Daubentoniidae > Daubentonia > Daubentonia madagascariensis. The sequence goes on from JAKFHU010001569.1 coordinate 32,965,453, forward strand.
TTTAGGAACAGAATGGAGCTTGGAGATCACATCTTTTTAAATCCTTCATCTTAAATGAGTGAGCGGGACTATAGTCTTTGGCAGCAGAGCAAGTTCTTAGTGAAACCACAGAGTAATGGCTGCCATAGTTTTCCATAATAACATGTAGACAATGCAGTGATGCTTAAAGCAAATTTATCCACAGTGAAGTGAGCTGTCCTTTATTTTATGGTTTCACTATTGGTTGGTCTCTGCTTTATAATGTCAAAACAACTAGTAGAAATAAAGCAAAAGGAACAAAAATAGAAAAATAAAACAATGCAACACGTAAATGTTCTATTAACGTGGTTCCATAGGCATATTGATTTTTTTTTCCCCTTGAATTTACTGAATCAGCTTCTGAGTCAGGACAGAGTGACCTTAATCCTCAATGCCACGCAGTAGAAATCAAGGTCCTACATAATAATGACTATCACTTCTACTTTTACTGCTATTACTACAATGACTGTCTTTTTTAATTGAACCTACACTAAATATTAGTTACTGAACAAGGCACATTTTACACACATGAAAAATTCAGCCACCTACCCTGTAAACTGGTTATGATCCATCTCATCCCCCACCATTTTACAGATGAGAAAAACGAAATTCACACAAATGAGATCACACAACGGAAGCAGAAGCCAAGTTTAAACTCAAAAAAGACTTATGCTCCTAATGACTTTTTTGAACTTTTGTATTTTAGTTTATTTTCCATTTAACTTTTAAAATAATAGTGTAGTTGAATATCAAAACAAAAACATAATGAGTAGTGAGAATATTATGATTAAGTCCTTTACTCTTTTGCTATTATACATAAAACTGCCAGCAGTGATTGTTCTTCATCGACCCCTATTAATTATGCTGATCTGCCTCTCAGAGGATGTTAAGGTATAGGACAGAGAAAATCATTTGTAGTATAAGGCAAATTGCCTATTTTTTTAATGCCCCTGGTAAGATTTATGATCAGCAAAAATTCTGCCTGTTCTTTGTATATGTAGCTAATGTCACATCGTCACAAAAGGTCACAATAGGAAAATGCTATTTGGGCAAAATATTTTATAGTTTAACAAGCAAGGTAAATAGCGACTAAAGCAAATTTTCCTTAAGAAAAAGCTAATTATAAGGATTTATTAGGCATTCAAGTCATGTGAAACCACACACAATCTTGGCAAAGGTGCTCTTGATATATCATATTTAAAATGTTTATTTAATATATGCATATTTTAATAATCTGTTGTTCATATGTAGAAATTTAGTGACTTTTGTATTTTATATTAACATATGAATAATAATAGTCCTTTTTGTAGATTATTTGATACTCTAGATTCATGACAATGTGATCAGTAAATTAATGACAGCTGTACTTCTTCCTTTCCAATCTGTGTCATTTTTTCATTATATTCTACTAACAAGAATATCCAGTATATTGATGAATAGAAAGGCTGTTCATTGCAATTTATATTATTCCCTACAACAAGAATAAATCTTGCAATACTTAAAATTAACAGTGATGCTTGATAAAATTTTTGTAGATAATGTTTATTAGTTCAGAAAGTTCAGTTCTATTATTATTTGTGGAATTATTATTGGATGTTGAATTTTATCAAATGCTGAATTTATCAAATTATGTTTTGCATCCTAATTCATGCACACTTAACTTTTCAACTTTTTAAATTTATTGAATTGTAATTTTTTTTGCATATAATGAATCAGCTTAATCAGCAAACTTGTGCTTTTGATTATTGTCTCTAATGTCTTATTATTATTTTTTTATTTTCTTGATTTCTGCTCTTATCATTTTCATTTCTTTCCTTCTATATGGACTATAAATATTATATCTTAACAAAAATGAAAATGAACAAAATTTTTTAGTTGTGTATGATTTTAGTAGTCATTCCAGAAATGTGAATATCATTCCATGTACCTCCACAAAGAAGGATATTGATTTCCCCTGATTTAAATATATATATATTTTATATATATATATTCATGCTACTATATTAAAAATGGGTATTAGAACTTGAAATTTTATGATTAGATGGTTTCTGTTTGTCATCTTTTTATGCTCTTTAACAAAATAATGTAATTTTGTTAGTGCAGAAATTTTCTTCATGGTTAAGATACATTTTTGATGCAGAGATTATCATTTCTTCAAGATTTCATAGTCAGCAAGTGGTGAAAGCAAGGTGTAAAGCCAAGCCAATCTGATTTGAATGACTTCTCTAATATTTCACATTAATTCCTTTGTTGTGTATCTTTTCTTTTGTTTTTGACATCTAGCTATTATTATCTAACCTTGTCCATGCATTATCCATCTTTTATTGAAAACATTTGCATATGCCTCACAGTATCCATACTTTTATCACCATCATAATTCAAGACAACTTCAAGAACCGTACTAATTATAAAGTGAAATATAAAAATTAGGAGTCTAGACATTCTACCTTCCATTGTATTTTATTTCTATTCCAATTCTGCTACTTAATTCCAATACCTCATTTTGAGCCTTTGCCGTAGTTGAAGTGTTCGAAATTCAAAAACACAAACTCTCAACACCCTGATATTTGCACCTTGAACCATGCATGCTTCTTGTTCTCAATTATTTTATCATTTTCATTTTATTAATACCCCCAATTTCTAAGATTTTCTCTAATCCTAGTGTATAACCATTTTTTTCTTATCTATCAAGACAAGATCACATAAAATCTGTTTTCAACTGCTCTTTTAAAGGCGTCGGTAGCATTCATTTCATTATCTTTTCTCCGCTCCTGTCCAGAGAAGCACCAATTGTGTGCTGTCTCTGCTCCAGCACTCATGGCATCTGAGAGCTACAGGAGAAAAGCTACACAAGTATGATAACAATCGCTTATAAAAAGTCAGGATTTATGTATACTGCAGGGTCTCCGCATTCATACAGGAAATATTTTACATGGTCCTGGTCAATGCCCATGTTCCACCATTTTCCACAATAACTTTTAAACTTTGATCACTGTTCTCAACTATTTTGTTTATCCTATTCTCCTTCCTTCCAATTTTACTAGTAGGTTAGGAGGAAATTAGTGACGAATTTCTTCATCACCTCTTTCCCACGTATAGTATCACAATCTACCTTGTCTCTTTCCTACAATCTCAGAGAAAGGCTTTTTTCCTTATGTTTAAGTCCAAAAGAGTAAAGCCTACAACTGTGCTGTTGCCCCTGTCATCAATACCCTCATCAAAAATTCAGAATATTCCCCATAAAATTATCTATTTTTTCTCCATTGCTGATCTTGTTTTTTCAAATGACTCTTTAAAACATATTCAGGTATTTGATCCTAAAAATACCATTCCCTTATACTTTATGTTCATTTAGCTAATGTCTTTAGACTCCTCCCTTCAAAAACAATTAAATTGATAGGGTAGTCTACACTTGTATTTTTCATTGCTTAACCACAATTAGTTCTTCATTTGTAGTAGCATTTGGCTTCTGCCCTCAAAACATTGTAATCATAGACATAAAAGTTATTAATAGCCTCCTGTTAAAAATAACTAACACGTTCAGTGGTCACATTAATTATATTCTCTGTAATATTTCTAATTAGTGAATACAGTTTTCTTCAAAACCTCTTTAGCTTCCCTGATTTTTCTCCTAGTTTTTGCTCTATCTTCCTTTATTTTCCTGAACATTCTTTCTTACTTTTTTCCTTTAATTACAGCTTAAATATTGGTGTTCTTTGTAAATTCTTATTTTCTTCCCATTTTATGCTTTAAATACATATGTATACATATATTTTATATGCATATGTATATATACACTCACACTTTGGTCAGTTCAAATACTGAATTATGATGTCTAAATCTTAGTTCCAGCTCTGTCTTCTTCCCTAAATTTAATATCCATAATCAAAAATTTTTACTGACTATTTGAAGATATCTCACATGTACCCAAATTAATTACCTTTTATTGCATACTTATCCCGAAAATTTATTACCTCATTGGATATCAGCATCAGCCTGGGTTCCCAAGACAAAGAAACACAAGTCACCTTCACCATTATCTCCTGGAGTCTCACAAATGGTGTAATCTTTTAACTGCTATACCTACTTTTATTGCAGAAATTTAAGCCACATATTCATATCTTACACTTTCATTAGATACATCTTTTTCAAAGTTAAAACTTGACTATGATACTATCTATTTAAAATACTTCAGTGGTTCACATCATTATAGGTAATACTTTTAACTCCACAGCATTGTTTATAAGTCCCCATAATCTGAACCTTGCTATCTGTCCAGGCTCATCTCTATACCAAGTCTGCTAAGAATGCCTATTATTTTTTCTTATAAACAACCATTCATTATGAAAACACCTTGCATTATCCATCAAGATACAACTAAAAAATCAACTCCTCTGTGATAATCAACTCCTCTTCCCTCCCCCACACAGTTTTATTGGATTTACACATTCTGTACTTCATGCCCAACTATTGTACATTCATGTTTATATGGTAAAAATAGAAATGTGCTATTAAACTTATCACCATCCACTTCTACTGCATAAACTCCTTGAGGACAGGGAGCAGACTGTGTTTATCTTTTATTATCAGTAACTGACATTTATGAATATTCAAAAAACAAAAATTGAATCATTAAATTTTTGTGCAGGGAAACTTTTGGAACATGAAATGATAAGAATTCATAATTAGAAATAGAGAAGATCTATTTTATCTTTATTTTTTTTGCTTTGCATAGCCGAATCTAGAATTTCTCTTCTTCTTGTATTTCCTATCTGGACAAACACAGCATAGACTCTTCTTTTGATAACTATCCATATAACTAAATAGCAGCTAACATTGTTTTCAAAACTATGATTGTAGGATATTATATTTGTTAGTTAAGAAAGAAATACCCTTTTAAAATACTTACAAACTGATTAATGGAGGATAAAATGAAGTTCTATTTAATTGGTGCAAAGAAAGTGAACATCTTCTATTCCCTAGAATACCAATACCATGAATGATACAATCAGTATGAATACTCAATAAATTTCTAACCACAAAAATTTTAGATAAAATAGTTAAAATAAAACACAATCAGTATAAGTGACTGGAATACATAAAGAACCTTGTTCTGCTTTTGGTCATTAGGAGGTAATAGAGAATTTTGAGGATGGTTTTATTTGATCAATTTTTGTGTCAGTATGGTGGTGACACTTTCTCATCTCATCCCTGCTTAATTTATCTGAAATTATTATCCTAGACATACTGTGAGATTCTATTTTCCATATTAAGCAAATTGACAAAATTGAATTGTTGACCAGTAGGAGTTGAGAAATACATGAACTAAAAACATGAATAAAAATGGCCAATTATGAGAACTAAATTCTCTCATATCTTCTAAAATATATTATATAAACATGTCTTTATTCTTAAGGATTATTCAGAACTATATGATTTATGTATTATTTTGAGTCACATTTGACTTTTTGTGAAAGTACCACTTATAAATTTTAGTTTTGTTTTCACTTCAGTTCACCATCCTTCCACACCAAATCAAAAGACTACAGGTTCCATAAGTCATAAATGCTTTCAGTATTTCTTTCAATTTCTACACAAAAAAAACTACATAGTGATAAATCAATGTTGTCAATAACAACAGAGTTATATGTGAATTCTTAAATATTGGCATCAGAGCATTTGGCATCAGATTTCCTAAGACATCTTTTCATGTTTAACTTAAATCAGCAAGTCAGAAAAGGGGAAAATTTCAAACTCCTTGAAATAAATTCTCAGCAGTGTAACCCAGCTGTCAACAGCAGACAGGGTCAAAAGTTGGTTGGCTGAACTGGATGTAGAAATTGAAAATGAGCAGCTGAGTTGAAAATGAAAATGCTGTGCCTTCTGAGAGGCAGAAAGGCAAGTATGACATGGTGAAAGGCTCAGGAAGTGGGATCTGAGGAAGCACTGGTTTTTACATTGTGTAACTGTGCTTCCTTCCACTCTTGACATGAAGATTTTATTGAAAATGAATGCCTCGAGTCACAAAATAAATCAAAACTCTCAAGGCTTCTTGTAAAGCATCACTAGATGAGAACAGTGACCAGGGTACAAAATAAAATATAGTTGCAACGTGAAGATAAAAATTCTAGCGGCTTGGATATGTCCAAAAAGCCACCTGCAATTTCTATTAATTGTTCAGACTGTGAGAGAAAAAAAGGAATAATGACATATATACCCATGCAAATACATTACTGCATTTCATATGTATACTTTATTGTGCAAATTATATTTAAGATTGTGTTTAGCTGAGATCCTGTTACTATCTTTGAGATGTAATTTTTAACGTATCTGTGTGGTACACAAAATATTAGTTGAGATGCTCAAATTTAGCTAGAATATTATTCCCCATTAACATCAGAAAAATCAGTTACTTGACTAAATTCAGCTGTTAAAAAGATCTAAAAGCTGTTTTGAATATGCTTAGTCCTAGAGTACCTATTTTATCATGAAATATATTGGTAGATAACTGTGTCCTAGAAGTTTAATAGTAGCTTATTTCAAAATTAGTTAAAAGGTCATCATTTTAAATAATTAACTACACTAAATTAAAGTTAAAAAATAATTATTTTTCATAATAACATTCTTATAACATTAACATTCATAGTGTTTGAATCTCATCCACATTGTGTGCCACAATAGTTTCAGGGCAGTAACTAAGCGATATTTCATTAATTTTTCCCTTCTAATATTTAGCAAAGTAATATAATTCTGTGGTTATTAAATTAATGAATAAATCAATGCTAACCAATGTAATGATGACATTAACATATAAATGATAATTAAAAGTGCTATTCTGGCTAGATAGTAGTTTTTGAAATCCTATTTTATACTTGCATTCATCTTTTCATTAAAACTTTGAAGAATTTTATTCATTTAAGCAGATGAATACTAGACTATTGAATTATGTATGTGCATCATAAAAGTTAGACACTGTCACTAAAAGCAGGTGAAGAAATTATTCAATTATGGTTTTAAAAATCCAGTCTTACAAGAAAGCAAAACGTGGTTGCCTTGTCTGGCCTCAGTTGTGAATGTACAAACGAGAAGACACTTTTTTTGTTCATCATTATCAGTCATTAGGAAACATCAAATTAAAGCCACTATAATGGGAAAAACTCCATTTCTAACTCTCCCAATAAATGCCACTAAAATCCCTGGATAGAATGTATGGAGTAGCTGTCTGAGGAATGTGAAAAGTAAAGAACAGGAAATTTGTGAAAGGAAAAACAGAGTTCAAGGGACAAATGATCTTGTGGTACATTTTATGTTTTTCCCTTTGCGGTATCTCTTGTCTTGTATTCAAAGGCAGCTCAATCCCATGCGCTGGGATTGGACAGAAAGAGCTTTAGAAGTTTTCTCATTCTGGTCCAGAGTATCAAAACGTTTATAAGCATCATTTAGCTTACTCAAATCACATCTTCTATACCCTAATCATTCATAGTTATTTTTCTAACGTCTGTATTTTCTTAGTTAATGCATTCTTAGATATTTTAAAATTTGCTTTTAATATTTAGTATATTTGCTTACATTTTGTTTAAACATATTTAGCTCTATAAACTTTAGAGAATAACATTAAATACCTATGTTTCCCCATGCAGTTTAAGAGTAGATAAAATGGAAGTTCCATGTCAACCCTCAAATCCATTTTCTTGCTTCCTAATTTAGATAGAGCCTCTACCCTTAATTATTTCATATCACCCTCATAACTATTTCATTCACATATATTTTCTAGATTGTATTGTATAATTAGTGTTTTTTTATAATTTTCAACACTAAAACACAGGTATATCATTTTCAAAAGCTCATGGTCTGTCTCTGTCTCTCTGTCTCTCTGTCTCCCTCTGTCTGTCTTTCTCTCTCTCTCTTTTTCTCATTTCAGTGTGTATACAATGTTCTAGGACTCTGAAAGTAATAACTGGGAGAAAACCAATTCAGAAAACTTGGGCTAAATTACAGGATAAAAAAATTAATTTAGGAACCAGAGCAGATCCAAAGTCCGTGTTGCATGTAGTTGGGATCTTGAACTCCACTGGCTAGCTTGCTTGCTCTGTCCTCTTTCTCTATCTGACTCTTGCTCTCTATGCATTATTCACCTCTACTTATAGTCTATACTGGCTATATTGGCTTTTCTAATAACAGAACGGCGTTCTCCCTGTGATGCCACATGTGGACATAGGTGGTTCCTTATTGACATCATTCAACTGTTATTTACATTACCATATTCAAAATTTTGCAGAAGTTTACCTTGGATTGGGGGACATTTTTTGAACAATAAGCTATATTTGAGCAGGGGTAGGGGGAAGGTAGGATCACTGGTCTACCCCTATAGTTACGGGAATAGGAACTGTTATTTGAGGCAGTGGTGATGCAAAGGCTGTGAACTATGACACTACTATGATATGACTGTACAAACTCAAATTAGTGTATTTATCTTATATGCTATTTGAGCTTATTTGTATATATGTATCTTAGTGCTTATAAGAAAAACATAGTTTAAAAGGTTATCATTTTAAATTATTTTTAAGAATTATTATTAGTACATTTTTTAGAGATGGGTCTTGTTCTGTCACCCAGGCTGGAGTGCAATGGTGCAATTATAGCTCACTGCAGCTTGGAAATACTGGGCTCAGGTGATCCTCCTGCCTCAGTCTCTAGAGTAGCTGGGACTACAGGCATGTGCCACTATGCCTGGCTAATTTATGTTTTTTTTTTTTTTTTTTTTTAGAGATGGGGTCTTCCTATGCTGCCCTGGCTGGTCTTGAACTCCTGGCCTCAAGCAATCCTCCCACCTAAGAATCCCAAAGCCTAGAATTATAGGCTTGAGCCACCATGCCCAGCCTCACTGTTAACTCATTTATTTGTTGATGGGCACTTCTGTTGTTTCTATTAATATATCTTGACTGTTATGAAGGATACTGCAATGAAGATGGAGTGCAGACATCTCTTTGATGTACTTATGTAAATTCCCTTGGATGTATACCCAGAAGTGGGATTGCTGGATCATATCATAGTTCTACATTTAGTTTTTTGAGAAACCTCCACACTGTTTTGCAAAATAATTGTATCAAAGAACATTACGCTAAATGAAATAAGCCAGGCACAGAGAGACAAATACCACATGATCTCACTTACATGTAGAATCTAAAAATGTGGAACTCACAGAAGCAGAGAGTAAAATGGTGGTTGCTGGAGTTGGTGTGAGAGGTGGACAGGGAAAAGGGAGATGATCAAAGGGTACAAAGTTTCAGTTAAAAGGAAGAATAAGTTCTGGAGATCTATTGCACAGCATAGTGACTATAGATAATAACAAGGTATTGTACATTTCAAAGCTAAAAGAGAGCACATTAAATGTTCTCACCAAAAAAAAATATAAATATTTAAGGTGATGGATATGCTTTGATCATTTCACAATATTTACATTTATAAAAATATCACATAAATATACAAAATTATTTGTCAATTAAAAATAAAATAAAATTTTTAAAAAAAGAAAAAAGAAAAAAGTTTATCATATGATTTTCTAGTAAACCCAAAGTATCTAATATCACCTGTTGTTAAACATGGTAACTTTTCTTGTTTCAATAGTTATGCCTCTTCTATTACTGTGTATAAATTATATTATTCTGGGTATTTCTAATAATGCCAAATTATAATAATTATGCTAAAAATCATTTCCTCTCATAAATTAAAAGAGAAAGCTTTATTGAATATTCTCTTCAGATATATTTATTATGATTTTATAGAATCACCATTACATTCCCATTTTAAATTTCCTTTTAAATTAGACACTGACATTGCATTTTGTTGAGTCTCTCTAGAATTGTTCCCTTGACCTTAGACTTCGTAGCTTCCATAACTGTAAGAAACAAATTTCTTTTCTTTGTAAATTACCCAGCTTCAGGTATTCTGTTACAAATAACAGAAAATTGACTATGGCAGAAAATTGGGGGCCTCTTTTATGCCTTGGTAGGGGAGACCACATCGTATAGGGTGTGGTCCTCTGTTCACTCTGATAGATTAACTACTACATCACACCCTCACACCCATGTTGAAGCTATTTGTGGTACTTTTCCACTGTTGAATTTTGACTTTTTCAGGCTTTTGATGAGTAAATTCTGGTCATACCCTTGTGAGCTCTGAGAAAAGTCCTCACTATGTGTTCAGCTTTCCAGAACATTTGCATTTTATGAAAAAGTTTCTCAACAATGGACTGATAATTTGACTCTACCTCTCTCACCTTCTCAAGGGGCACACACCCTAGTAAGACAGTTTGGTTATTAAGTATAGCTATTCCAAGAGACAGATTATCTCATCTAAGCTTCTTAAAGGATAATGATGGAGACAAAATGTTGGGAAATTACAGGAACTATACAGACCAGCACTAAAATTCGAAGGTTCTTTCTTGGCCATTCCTGAGCACAGTTCTTGCTTCTAACTTCAACCACACCCTCTGCTTGGCACACTTTCTGGATGGCATCCTGGCAAAAAGGAGTCCTCAGGGATTCTAACTTCATTCAGATTAAGTTTTACAAAAATGATTTTGTCCTTGTTGTTTCCAGATAGAAGGTCTCACCAGATAAAAGGTATTGGTTAGAGTAGAAGATGACTGATAAAAGGTGAACTTGTAGCTCTTGAAATGGGGCACTCAGATTTTATGTGAGTGGAGAGGGAACACAAAACAAGGCACCCGGGAAGGGAATGAATTTAATTATTGGAGGAGTGTGGGTATAGGAATGGTAGTACTAGTAACCTCTATATTTTAATTCTGGCCCTGGAGGCTCACAGTAAAATGCCTTTGTGCAACTTTCTCAAATTGTCATGAATGTCATTGAGCTTAACTTACTGCTGAGTCAGCTATCTCCTTCAAGTCAGCTCTGACCGTGAGACCACAGTAGATGGTCCAGCTCCTTCAAGTCCTAAACATAACAAATCTAGATGCTTCCTTATGTTGTTTCCATGAGAACGAAGAAGGCCACCCCACTGGTGGTATAAACAAACAGGACTCATCAGACTGGCTTTCCTTTGGCATTTCTTCCCAAAATAATGATTAGACTAAACTGAACTAGGAACCCTAAGTCTTAACAATCAGCTAGAAGGCTCCATGGGAAGCTCCATAGATTCCACATTGGAGGCACTGTCAAGTTTCTCCCCTTATTGATGTATGCCCCACCTAGTATTTTCAACATTGTAAGCAATAATTGTTTCCAGAGGCAACAGCTGTGCCTTTGAATTATAATTCTTGTTTAGAGGCCAGGTATTGTCTTGCCTTTCTCTCAAAAACATGGTGAATTATACCTTAGATAGGGTTATAAGCATATTTAAGGAAACACCACTGGTAACATACATTACTCAGATGACTACAGAGCTCTTTCCAAAATAAGATGTTCTTCCCAGAGGGATAAGCAACTCATTATTTAGGCACACTATGTGTGAAGTTTTACCTATCATGTTATTTATTCACTTGGAAAAGGTGGTATAAAATGTGCCTTTAATTTTACCAGAAGTGATCAGTGACACAATATCAACACTGGAAGGCATTCAGGTTAGTTTTAGCTCATTGATGAGGGTTTCCATGGATGAAAGAATTCTCCTAGAATTCCTTCTTGTAGGCCAAGACAGAATCTGCACTAATGCTTGCTGCTAAATCTATAATAATGCCTAAAAATGATGGAATAGTCAACACAGAAAATTAAGGAAAGTTTTTAACGGTTATGTGATTTCTTCTGGAGGCTAGATCTGAGACTCTGAGGGATATGCTTGAGGTCAGCACTTCAGGTTGATATTTTTCTTATGCCCATAGTCTTACTGACAGTAGCTTTAATTAAGTGCTATATAAAACAAACCAAATGGATTTTGTATTAGTTGGTGTTAGATTAATCACAAAGGCTGATGAAGTGGTATATGCATAGGGAATTTCACCAAGGGCTTGAAACCTGTGGAAACCAGGAATGAATCTGTTGGGAGACAATTCACTTTGAATATTTTCACTTTTCTGCATTATCAAAGCCTTTTAAACAAAGGGCATTTATGAACAATAAATATACCTTAGAAGATAGAGATAGCGTCTCCTTAAAGATAGACACCTCTGAAAAGATTTGAAAACATAAAACATCTCTCCTTCCCCTTCATGGAGATTTGTGCTTATATTCCAAGATAGTAAACTGTGAGCTATCTTTCCCCTTTCCCTCAGAGGAAATTTACTTAGTGACTAATCTTTCTTTCTTTGTGGTAGAGTGGATAAGAAAACACATAAGCAGCATATAAAAAGCTCAGAGTCTCCTAAAACTATGAATCACATGCTTAGGAAACATACAGCCCATATTTGAGCTGCCCTGTGGGGACTGAGATGTGAGGAAGCAGCACTAAAATAATGCTCTGCCTGCTGTTTGTACAGTGAGTAATACAAGGCCTGTGTCCTGACCCAGGGGTATGGTGTCTTCTGTCAGTATGTCAGTATATGTGTATAAAATAGTGACAAGCTAACTCATTAGCTTGCAAGCAGAGTAAATTCACTCTCCTCACAATAACTGAGCTAACTTTTAGAAATTTAGATTGAATGTTGTTTTGAGACTTAGTATCCATGTGTGGTGGTCTTGTAGATGATTATGAGAAGGAATCTTGAGTGAGGAGTTCCAAAAGTCTGTCTTTCAAGTATATAAACAAATTATTCAGATACATTTATGTATTCTCCTAAATCACTAGAGCTGACACAGAGTTATGACAAACAATTCATGTAGATAAAATAATTTCAGAAAAAAGTAAGTGTAAAGAAAGAAAACATTAATGTAAGGAGGAATAAATAGTACCTAAAAATACTGGCCAGTGAGAAAGGATAAAAACATAAGAGAATGGGTTATCACAGAAGCATAAAAAAGAGAATCTCTGACTTAGGAGAATGGCTAACTATGCCACGTGTTTCACAGAATACAAAGTCAGATAATTGGCTATAGAATTTGAAAAGGAGTAAATTGTTGGTGACTTTGGAAAATGCCCTTGGAGTGGTGGAAATAAAGGCCTGAATAAGCAGGTAAAAGGAGGATTGGTAGCTAGAAAGTAGAGATAATGCATATAGCTAACTCTTCACAGATATTTTCCTGTGATGGGGAGTAGAGGAATAAAAGTGTTGGAGAAGAACACGGGCTCAAGGGACTTTATTTTAAGTATGCACAGTATCTATGCTCTTCAATTGCTGATGAGGGTGCTCAGTGGAAGTGAAGAGACTTATGATGAAGAGAGTGAAGTATTAAAGAAAAGAATGAATTGCTGTGCATGCCAGGCATGAGACGTGAATTACAAGGTCCTTACTGTCAATGCAAAGGTCCAAGTTCTGTTTGAACATTTAATAGAAAAAAAATCACATAAATGTTTTTGTAAAGAATTAACACTCTAAACCATACTGAAATATTGATGAAGTAGTAATGAAGGGGAGCTAAAGGCCATAGAGAGACTAATATGTATAGTGCACTGGTCTGAGTTGTTTTGTAATGATTCCTTGGTCTAGAACCAAACATAGGAATGCAATATGGTTCTAGGTACAGGAAACCTAGCATGTGAGAAAAAAAGCTCCTATCTTGAGAGAGAACTGTTGATAAGACAAATTATTTTAAGATATTTTGCTTGCTTACAGCAGTTAACTTTGTTAGGTCAGAGTTGAAAGGAAGACACTCAAGCCTGAGACATAGCAAAACACCATTTATTTTGGGCACCTGGGTGCAGGTGGGTGGAAGTTGAAAAGAGCATCCACACCGTAAAAAGGGGAGAGTGGCGTGTTTTATAGAAGGTTTGGATGAAGGTTTGGGGAGGGTGAGTTCTTTCCGGAATAGCCATGGTTCCTGCTGGAATCGGAGTTATCTTTATAAACTCCAGACTGTCCAGACTCCTGTGGCTATTGTTCCATCCTCCATGCAGTTCTTATCTGAGTTCTTCATCTACCCCATTCCCAAGCAGACTCAACAAACTCTACAAAGCCATTCTATTCGAAGGGACAAAAATTGCCCTGATGATCCAGCAGATTGATTAAACTCAAGAGTATTATGGACCCTCCAGGACTTTTTCTCACACAAAGTCTCATGATCAGTGGTGGACTATGTTAAAGAATATAAAGAATTACATTTTTATATAATGTATAGAAATATAGTGAAGACAACCCAATTTTTAAAAATGTAAAAGGACTTGACAAAGGACTTCTTTGTCTCCAAAGAAGATATACAAATGGCCAATAAGTATATAGGAAGATGCTCAACATTATGTCATTAGGGATATTCAAATCAAAGCTATAATCAGATGCCACTTTACACACAACAGAATAGACATAATGAAAAACAAAAAGGAAAACAATGTTGGCAACGATGTGAAGAAATTGTAATAATCATACACTTTCGGTGGGAAGGTAAATTGGTGCAGTCACTCGGGAAAACAGTTTGCCAGTTTCTCAAAGATTTAAACATAGTTACCTGTAACAAAACATTTCTACTCATATATATATATATATCTTATATATATATGAGATAACTGAAATCATATATTCACACAAAAATTTATATATAAATATTTATAGAAGCATTATTAATAATAGCCAAAATAGTGAAAGAACACAAGTGGCCATTATTTAATGAATGGGTAAACAAAATGTGGTACATCAGTACAATGGCTTATCATTCAGCCATAGAAAACGGAATAAAATCCCGATACATGTTACAACATGGATGAATCTTGGAAACATTACGCTAAGTGAAAAAAACCAGACAAAAAGATCACATACTGAATGATTATATTTATACAAAATGTCAAGAATAGGCAAATCCACAGAGACAGACAGTAGATTAGTAGCTGTTCAGGGATGAGGAAGGGGAAGCTGGGAATGTAAGGTTTCTTTTTGGGGTGGTGAAAATGTTCTGGGAATAGATAGTGGGATTGATTGTAAAACATTGTGAACATACTATGGAACACTGAATTATTGTACACTCTGAAATAGTTAAAATGGTGAATTTTATGTATGTGAATTTATCTCAAAAATATAAAAATATTAAAGTGTACCATTTTCCTAAAAAAAGTTGAGGAAAGCTTTATTTCTTATGAGTTAGAGATAATATACAGAAAAAAATGACTAAGTTTTGCAGATTAACAAGTTAAAAATCTTGGCATGGGTAGTTCTCTGAAGTGTCTGTAACATGCTGTTATCTCTTGAAACTCAGTTCAATTCAATTTTGTGGCCTTGATGGTGTTGATAGCTTCATGAGTACATACATATCCCCAAACTCATCGAGTTGTGCACATTAGATATGTACATCTTTTTAAGTGTCAATCAAACCATTTTAAAAGTACTTTAAAAATAAGTTTTAATATATCTACTTGTGCCAATCTCTGTGATAGATGGTGGAAATGAAGGTTAAATCTCTAGCTGCTTTCCCTTTGAGATGTTCACAGACCAGTGACCACAGAAAAATATATAAATATGGGTAAGCAGAGTCCCTTATGGAAAAATAATGTTCTTTTGACAGTCATTCATGTGGTCATATTCATTCAGAATTAGGGCCTGCCAAAAATGTGATTCTGATTAAAATTATGTTCATTTACTAGTGTTTGTTCTAGGTTAATTGAAGGTCAAATAGTTCATGAATTTTTATATATATATAGTTATAATTATATATTTATACATTTATTATAATTATAACTATAATAATTATTATTGTATTAATATCATACATAATTATCATATATAATTATAAGTATATATTATAATTATAGTAAATATTTTATTACAATTTAATAATTATGATAAATAATGAATATTATATATTATATAATTATAATTAAATATAAATACATATTATTATAATTAAAATAAAAATAAAGATATAGTTATTGTAATTATAATTATAATTATGTATATATTTATATTATATAATTACATATGTACAATCATATATAATTATATGTTCTAATTTTATATTATGTATTATATATTATATATTCTGATTTTACAATATGTATTATATAAAATTATATATAACATATATGTGAATACATAACTATATATGCATATATATACACACATATATAATGTATATGATTTTATATAACTATATACACACCCCCACACACACATATATATATTTAGACTTAATTCTATTTGTATTTCTGTGCAGCTGACATTCTATTATAAATTTCCAAAAACTTTTTC
Source organism: Daubentonia madagascariensis (assembly GCA_023783475.1). Taxonomy (NCBI): domain Eukaryota; kingdom Metazoa; phylum Chordata; class Mammalia; order Primates; family Daubentoniidae; genus Daubentonia; species Daubentonia madagascariensis. The sequence goes on from JAKFHU010001569.1 coordinate 32,981,696, forward strand.
ATAGATATGCTATCTTTCTCACTCTACCAGGTCTGGTGGAGGATAAAAAATGGGTAAATAAATACAATTTGCTTTCTCTAGAAAGCGAGAGGGTGCTTCTGGCTAAGGTCCCTCAAAAAGGTTACCCACTGAGTAGTCTTTCCCAATTCTGACAAAATTTACAAAACAAATTGGAAAACAAAATCAGTGTATTAATTGGAAGGTTAATAACTAAATTGGTTAATATAACTATCAAAATCTGTTTAATTGGTGATTTGATTAAAAAGGATGACATATTTAAAGCAACTGTTGATTTCACAAAATCCAACATTCCTTCATGACATCTCATCTGTCCGTCTACCCCCACACACATAAATTACTACACATTTGTGCGTGTGTGATTGTGTGTGTAAAATTTAGCCTTTACTTTTTTTTCCCCCATGTTCATATCCTTTTTTTTTTTCTTTTAAAAGGTCATGAATTTGTTCCTCTGATTACTTAGAGATTTTCTATTTAAGTTCCTTCTTGGGCTTTATCTTTAATTTGTGCAAAATATCACAATGTAAATGGTTTGCATGTTGTGTATCCATTGTAATAGTATACCTTTTCATGGTTAAGTTTTAGAGATCTATGTACTAGACATAAGTCACTAATGGTAAGTCTCAAGTGACCAGACAGACAGGCTGGCACTCAGGTCAAATGACACAATTCAGAATGTCTTCACTTGACTGATACTAGAAGTATGATAGGTGCGATTTGATTTCTTTATAGTTAAAAATAAAGTATAAGCACTTATAATATGATTTGCATAGTAAGAATTTAATCACAGTTACTTCATCACTCATGCTACATAATGTTTATTGAATGTATACACTATTGACACTAGTAGAAATAAAACTATAAAGATAGCATTACATAGCAGAAATTTCTCTTAGGGGATATGTTTATGTCACTTAAGAAAATATAGTAGAGATATAAATCTTTCATATAGTAGGGAAATTATTCTGGGTTTAAAACACCATTTTCATTTGTCATGCCTTTCTGCCTGGCAAAAGCAAATTCTCTGATTATTCAGATGGCTGTCCACATTTCACATGAAATGAATATTGAATAAAAAGGCAAAAAGCCGAGGGAAAAAATGGTGGTGTGATAGGGTCCTCCCACCATACCGCTCCCAGGAAAGGAGGTGAAGAACGCCAGCGGCTGCCGGCGAACACGGACCACTCACTCCAAAAACAGCATTGCGAATGACAGAGAAACAACGCCGAACGCCCAGCCCAAGAAAACAGGTACAAAATTTTCACAAAGATCGGAGGATGCACGGAGCACAATAGAGCCCAGAGCGCGGGAGGGACGCGCTCGCCAGGTCGGCGCAGCGCGACCTGCCCCCCAAGCGGTTACGCGCCTCCCCATACACGCAGTCAGGGACAAGCCCAGAGTTGGGACAGAGCGGTTGCTCGGGCCGGTGAGCCCTGTGGAGAGGAGGAAGTAGCCAGAGCCAGACACAACTCGCAGCTGCAATATACAGAGACTGCCGAGGGCTGGGAGGAACTGGGCGGGGACCGAGATTCAGCTTCCCGGGATAGTGCGCGGGAACCCGCAGGCCGGCACTGCGCCACTAGAAGTCAGCGGGACTGGGCCCAGGAGTTTATCGGAGAGCGGGACGCGCCCTTAGAGGTTGCTTACAACTACCGGCGGAGAAAAACTGCGCTCCCGGCGCGATCGGAGCCCGGCTGTGCGCCAGGCTGGCGGCGGCCGCCATCTTTACAGCCGCCCGCGCGGAGCCGTGAGCCGCGTCTCTAGCTCCGCCCCGCCCCGGCCCAGGGCTCATCCGCTGGGGCGAGACAGGCTTTGCCTGTGGTGGCCAGGGACAGCGGCATCCGTGGGTTCCAGGTGGGACGAGATCCCGGAACTGTAGAGGTGGGACCTTTGAGTATTGGAAACAGTTTGCAGCTCGTCCATCTGGTTCTGCTACCCCGGCTCTGGCCTCCGACAACTCCGCTCCGTGTCGGTCCTAGTGCCCGCCCCTCAGGTCCCAGCCCTCCTGTACCCCAGAGATCGCTCATTTTGAAGGTTGCTGGCCATAGTGACTCATTTGGTATAACTGCTGGTTCCCATGACAACCAAATACCTCAAGAGCCACAGGCTGAACCAGAGCAGCTCCCCATAATCCTGCCCACTTCAATAGGGAATTTCGCGCCACCCAAGAGTGCTTCCAGCTGCCACTACTCCCCCCTCCCCGTGGGAACATCCCCCCGGTGGAGACTGCTGGGGATAGAGACGGCCACCTGCCTCGCCTTGAGGTCTAGTGGTGGAAAAGGGGTACACAATTGGAGATCCCCCTATCAACCACTTTCACGCGGAGACACACATCAGAAGGGCAGCCACACGTGGCTAGATGAGCAACCTCTGAGCTGTGTAAAATTTTCCCAACTCAGCTCTCACACTGCAGCCAAAGGAAATTGTGTTCCTACCAGAACCTCAGGAAGAGCAGGGTCAAAGTAACCCCTAGGAGCTACAAGACCCCTCCCAAAGCACAGGGCTTTCGCATACCCCAACTGGGGAATCAGAGTCTGCTACGGACATAACAGAATACCTAGCTAATAGAGAGCGGAGGACTCATATTCTCAAGTACAATCCATTAGCTCAGAGCCCACGCTGGGAGGTCATTCTCACCACACTCCACTGGGAAGAGGAGAAGACCACAGGTCAGAGTTAACTCAAGATCCAACAAACTTGCTAAAATACACCTAAGGCAATACAGGCCACTACTTCTCTCCCTGGCTTTGCCAAGGAAAAATAATTGTGGGCCTGGTGACAGGGCCATAAACTAGCTCTAACACCCCCAGCTCTCGACCAAGAGACCAGATGAGAAAAAACCAGCGAAAGAACTCAGGGAACATGAAAAATCAGAGTGAAAAGTCACCCCCAAAAGAAATTATCAGTTCCTCAGCAATGGACACCAACCCAAATGAAATGGGTAGAATGACAGAAGAGGAATTTCGTTTATGGATTATAAGAAAGCTCAATGAAATTCAAGAGAAAATTGAATCCCAGCACAAAGAAACCACAAGAAAAATGCAAGAAATGAATGAAAAATTCTCCAAAGAAATAGAAATATTAGGAAAAATCAAATAGAAATCCTAGAAATGAAAGAAGCATTCAAGGATCTACAAAACACAGTGGAAAGCCTTAAGAATAGGCTGGACCATGCAGAGGAAAGAATTTCAGAGCTAGAAGACAGCTTCTATGCACTAAATAAATCAGCTGAAGAGAAAGAACACAAAAACAAGAGACAGGAAAAAAGCATACAAGAAATGTGGGATTATGTAAAGAGGCCAAACATAAGGATAATAGGTATCCCTGAGGGAGAGGAAGAAAATTTGCATGGGCTGGAAAATTTATTTGAAGGAATAATAGAGGAAAATTTCCATGGCTTAGCCAGAAATCTCGACATCCAAGTACAAGAAGCACACAGGACTCCTGGGAGAGTCAACGTGAAAAGGCATTCACCACGCCACATAATTATTAGACTGACCAAAGTAAACACAAAAGAGGCACTCCTCAGAGCTGTAAGACAAAAAAAGGAGGTAACCTACAAAGGGAAACCCATCAGATTAACTGCAGATTTCTCAACTGAAACCTTACAAGCCAGAAGGGAATGGGGAGACATCATCAATCTCCTAAAACAAAACAAAGGTCAACCCAGAATTCTGTATCCTGCCAAACTAAGCTTCTTATATGAGGGAGAAATTAAGACCTTTCCAGATAAGCAATCACTGATAGAATTTGCGAAATCCAGACCGGCCTTGCAAGAAATGCTTAGACCTGCATTATACACTAACCAGCGCAACAGACACCCACCTATGTAAAATTATGCAAAGGCTAAAACCCCAGAAACCAGACTCCACAATGACGCAAGAGGTAAAACAAAAGATACCACCCAACAGAATAATCAGAAATTTACCCCAAATATCAATTCTCTCAATAAATGTAAATGGCTTGAACTGCCCATTGAAGAGACATAGGCTGGCTGAATGGATTAAAAAATACAAACCAAGTATCTGTTGTCTTCAGGAAACACACCTCACACACAAAGACGCATTCAGACTCAAGGTGAAAGGATGGAATACAATTTTTCAGGCTAATGGAAACCAAAAGAAATCTGGAGTAGCCATCCTCATTTCAGATGACATCAACTTTAAAGCAATAAAAGTAAAGAAGGACAAAAATGGACACTATATAGTGGTGAAGGGAAAAATTTCACAAGAGGATTTAACAATCCTAAACATTTATGCACCCAACACAGGAGCACCCAGGTACATAAAGCAAATGCTGCTAGATCTAGACAACATAATAAGCAGGAATGCCATAATTGCAGGGGACTTCAACACCCCACTGACGGAACTGGACAGATCCTCCAAACAAAAAGTAAATAGAGAAATAAAAGACCTAAACAGGACTCTAGAACATTTGGGCCTAACAGATATCTACAGAACACTCCACCCAAATAACACTGAATATACATTCTTCTCATCAGCTCATGGAACTTTCTCTAAAATTGACCACATCCTAGGCCACAAAACAGATCTAAACAAATTCAAAAAAATAGAAATCATACCATGTATCTTTTCAGACCACAGCGGAATAAAATTAGATATCAATTCCAACAGAAACTCACATCTTCCTCCAAAAACTTGGAAACTAAACAATCTATTGATGAAGGAGTATTGGGTCAAAGAGGAGATTCAAAATGAAATCAAAAGATTCTTCATTCTAAACGATAATGGGGACACAAGTTATCAAAATCTGTGGGATACAGCAAAAGCAGTCTTGAGAGGAAAATTTATCGCCCTAAATTCCCACATCCAAAAGACAGAAAAGTCACAAATCAGTAAACTAATGAATCATCTTAAGGAAATGGAAAAGGAAGAGCAAAGCAATCCTAAAACCAGCAGAAGAAAAGAAATAACCAAAATTAGAGCAGAATTAAATGAAATCGAGAACAAAAGAACAATACAGAAGATCAATGAAACGAAAAGCTGGTTCTTTGAAAGATAAACAAAATAGACAGGCCACTTGCCAGGTTGACCAGAAGCAGAAAGGAAAGGACTCTAATAAGCTCAATTAGAAATGAAAAAGGAGAAGTCACAACTGATACCATGGAAATACAAAACATCATCTTTGAATACTACAAAAATCTCTATGCCCACAAACACGAAAACGTGGAGGAAATGGACAAATTCTTAGAAACACACTACCTCCCTAGGCTCAACCAGGAAGAAACTGAATTTCTAAACAGACCAATATCAAGCACCGAAATTGAAGCAGTAATTAAAAATCTACCCACAAAAAAAAGTCCCGGACCAGATGGTATCACACCTGAATTCTACCAAGCCTACAAAGAAGAACTGGTGCCTATACTGCAGAAATTATTTGAAAATATCCAGAAGGATGGAATCCTCCCAAACTCATTCTACGAAGCCAATATCACCTTGATACCAAAGCCAGGAAAGGACACAACAAAAAAAGAAAACTACAGACCAATATCCCTTATGAATATAGATGCAAAAATTCTCAATAAAATCCTTGCAAACCGAATTCAAAAGCACATCAAAAAAATAATCCATCATGATCAGGTGGGCTTTATTCCCGAGATGCAGGGATGGTTCAACGTACGCAAATCTATAAATGTAATTCACCATATAAATAAAAGCAAGAACAAAGATTATATGATCCTTTCAATAGATGCAGAAAAGGCTTTTGACAAAATCCAACACCCTTTTATGATAAAAACTCTTAACAATATAGGCATAGATGGCTCATTCCTAGAAACTATTAAAGCCATATACGATAAACCCACAGCCAATATCATACTGAATGGGGAAAAATTGAAGGCATTCCCCCTTAAAACTGGCACCAGACAAGGGTGTCCACTATCTCCACTTCTTTTCAACATAGTGCTGGAAGTCCTGGCCACAGCAATTAGACAAGACAGAGGAATCAGGGGCGTCCAGATGGGGGCAGAAGAGGTCAAACTTTCACTATTCGCAGACGATATGATATTATACATAGAAAACCCCAAAGATTCAACCAAGAGATTACTGGAATTGATAAATGAATTCAGCAAAGTCTCAGGATACAAAATTAATACACACAAATCCATAGCCTTCATATATGCTAATAACAATCAAGCCGAGAAACAAATTAAAGATGCTATACCTTTTGCAATAGCAACAAAGAAAATTAAATATTTAGGAATATATCTAACTAAGGAGATCAAAGACCTATATAGAGAGAATTATGAAACACTGAGAAAGGAAATTGCAGAGGATGTAAATAGATGGAAAACCTTACCATGCTCTTGGATAGGCAGAGTCAACATAGTAAAAATGGCTTTGCTACCTAAATTAATTTACAGAATCAATGCAATCCCTATCAAAATACCAACATCATTTTTTGCCGATCTAGAAAAAATAATTCTACGCTTCGTGTGGAACCAGAGAAGACCCCGTCTAGCCAAAGCAATCTTAAGCAAAAAGAACAAATTGGGAGGCATCTGTCTACCAGACTTCAAACTATACTACAAGGCTATAGTAACCAAAACTGCATGGTATTGGCACAAGAACAGACATGTAGACCAATGGAACAGGACTGAGAACCCAAATATAAAACCAACCTCATACAGTCACCTGATCTTTGACAAATTCCAGAAAAACGTACACTGGGAAAAGATTCCCTATTCAACAAATGGTGCTGGGAAAATTGGATGGCCATATGTAGAAGACTGAAAGTGGACCCACACCTCTCACCTCTCACAAAAATCAATTCACAATGGATAACAGATCTAAACCTAAGACATGAAACCATAAGAATTCTCGAAGAAAATGTTGGAAAAACTCTTATGGACATTGGCCTAGGCAAAGAATTTATGAAGAAGACCCCCAAAGCAATCACAGCAGCAACAAAAATAAATACATGGGACCTGATCAAATTGAAAAGCTTCTGCACAGCCAAGGAAACTATCACCAGAGTGAACAGACAACCTACAGAATGGGAGAAAATATTTGCATGCTACACCTCTGATAAAGGGCTTATAACCAGAATCTATACAGAACTTAGGAAAATCAACAAGAAAAAATCAAACAACCCTATTAAAAAATGGGCAAAGGACATGAACAAAAACTTTTCCAAAGAAGACAGAATGATGGCCAGCAAACATATAAAAAAGTGCTCAACTTCTCTAATCATCAGGGAAATGCAAATCAAAACCACAATGAGATATCACTTAACTCCAGTGAGATGGGCTCATATCAAAAAATCCCCAAATAACAAATGTTGGTGGGGATGTGGACAGGTAGGAACACTCATACACTGCTGGTGGGACTGCAAATTAGTACAACCTCTATGGAAAAGAATATGGAGATATCTCAAAGAATTAAAAGTAGAATTACCATTTGACCCAGCAATCCCACTACTGGGTATTTATCCAAAAGAAAAAAAGACATTTTATAATAAAGACATCTGCTCTCGAATGTTCATAGCAGCACAATTCACAATTGCAAAGTTGTGGAAACAACCCAGGTGCCCATCAATACACGAGTGGATCAATAAAATGTGGTATATGTATACCATGGAGTATTACTCAGCAATAAGGAACAATAGTGAATTAACACATCTGGTATTATCCTGGTCGGAGCTAGAACCCATTCTTCGAAGCGAAGTGTCACAGGATTGGAAAAACAAGCATCACTGGTACTCACCATCAAACTGGTACTAACTGATGAACACTTACATCACACAGGGCAGTAACATTCATCTGAGGGCGGGCGGGCGGGAGGCGGGTGGAAGGGATGGGAAAAACTCTCACTGAATGGATGTGGGGAGCACAGTTTGGGAGATGACCACGATTGTGGCTGTGACACGGGCAGAACAGGGGCAATGTGTATGGCCAAAATGTTGTACCCCCATGATATTCTGAAATTAAAAAAATAAATAAAAAAAAAAAAAAAAAAAAAGGCAAAAAGCCTATATATCAGACCATAGTCCCAAATATTTGGACTCATGAGATTATACTCAAGCATCCCAACTGAGTAAGCAAAAATTAAATATTGTTTTGATTGCTCGAGTGAGATTTCTCATTACACTTTTGCTTTACCTGCCATGTCAATAATTGTGCTTTTTATTTGAAAGCATATTTTCAATACTGATGTAATGACAGATGGTTTATAGGAGAAAAAGGGGGAAAGAAGAGGCATACATTTTTATTTACATTTCAATCACACAGGGCTATAGCAAACTATGCTACTAAAATTTGAAGATCCTCATACCAAGTTATAATTATTTAGAGAGATTAAAACACAATAATAAAGAAAATTTGTCAAATGTTTTTATCCTGAAGGAACAAATTCTATATTCTAAACTAAGCTATTTTATTTAAAAATATTTTTAATATGGTGTTTCTCAATTCTTAAAATATAAACATAATGTTAATCATATTAAGTAAAAGAGTGGAATTGGAATGTTCCTAACATAAAGAAATGTTACATTGGCCTAGGCAAAGAATTTATGAAGAAGACCCCCAAAGCAATCACAGCAGCAACAAAAATAAATACATGGGACCTGATCAAATTAAAAAGCTTCTGCACAGCCAAGGAAACTACCACCAGAGTGAACAGACAACCTATAGAATGGGAGAAAATATTTGCATGCTACACATCTGATAAAGGGCTGATAACCAGAATCTATACAGAACTTAGGAAAATCAACAAGAAAAAATCAAACAACCCCATGAAAAAATGGGCAAAGGACATGAACAGAAACTTTTCAAAAGAAGACAGAATAATGGCCAGCAAACATATAAAAAATTGCTCAACGTCTCTAATCATCAGGGAAATGCAAATCAAAACCACAATGAGATATCACTTAACTCCAGTGAGATTGGCTCATATCAAAAAATCCCCAAACAACAAATGTTGGCAGGAATGCAGACAGACAGGAACACTCGTACACTGCTGGTGGGACTGCAAATTAGTACAACCTCTATGGAAAAGAATATGGAGATACCTCAAAGAACTAAAAGTAGAACTACCATTTGATCCAGCAATCCCACTGCTGGGTATTTACCCAAAGGAAAAAAAGACATTCTATAATAAAGACATCTGCATGTAAATGTTTATAGCAGCACAATTCACAATTGCAAAGATGTGGAAACAACCCAAGTGCCCATCAATACACGAGTGGATTATTAAAATGTGGTATATGTATACCATGGAGTATTACTCAGCAATAAAAATTAACGATGAATTAACACATCTGGTATTATCCTGGATGGAGCTAGAGCCCATTCTTCAAAGTGAAGTGTCACAAGAATGGAAAAACAAGCATCACTGGTACTCACCATCAAATTGGTACTAACTGATCAATACTTATGTCACACATGGCAATAATATCCATCGGGGGCGGGCAGGTGGGAGGCGGTGGAGAGGATGGGAAAACTCTCACTGAATGGATGAGGGGTGCGCAGTATGGGGTATGTCCATGATTGTAGCTCTGACATGGGCAGTGCATGGACAATATATATAAACAAAATGTTGTAGCCCCATAATATTCTGAAATAAAAAAAAGAAATGTTATATGTCTGAGGTATTGGATACCCCAATTACTCTGATTTGACTAATTCATGTTGTATGCCTATTTCAAATCATCACATGTACCCTATGAAGATATGCAACATTTATGTACTCATAATAACTAAAAATAAAAAAAGTATACTTCCCTTTTTTGGAAAATAGGTTGTGTGATTTGTATGCACTTAATGGATTGACTATGAAGTTTCAGTTTCCAAGCTCATATGAAATTACTGAAGTTATTCACCAAACTTAAGCTCAGCTAAGATCGGGTAGAAATGGTATCTTGCTGTTTGCATTAAAGTACTTCATGCTCTTGTTGTACTTCCTGAGGTGTGTACTTGCTTCCATATGTATAGGAGCAGCATGTGGGAGAGATATTGACAGTATGGTTAGTTTAAGTTTAGGATTTCTTGTCATGTTTTCTGTGTTTCTGCATGCAGTGGATTTTGGAAATGATTTATGAGTCGTGTGCAAGATTGCTTAGTGTTGAAATTACCACTTCAAAAATTCAGTCTGGCTTGTTTGCCATTACTAACAGAATCTGTGGGTTCAGGATTGTAATTCAAAGGAAATTAAATATCAGTCACATGTTTTTGTAGTGCTTTCAATATTTAAAAAGGATCTTATCATTGTTTAATTTTATCTTTAACATCATTCTTTGTAGGTTCTGAAATTATCACTATTCTTATTAGTAAAACAATGTGTGGCAGTTGCAGCTTGTTGATATATTGTTTTAATATCCTTTTCAATTAGGAAACAATTTTGAGGTTTCTGTTTAATTGAGGAACCACAGGAAGAGATTCAATATTTCCCTGTAGAAAAAAACGTAAGTACACTCAACTTGTAGAAGTTGAGTTTCTATCTGGGAAAGAAAAGATATGTGTTCTTTTCAGAAAACCTTTCATTGAATTTCACTGACTTCTGTAGTGAGTTATTCTTGCTATATATATGTTATTCTACTACATGAATATCATAATTTTTATACTGTATTGAGATACAGTTTTATTATTTGGTCTTCAAGAAGTAAGCCCAAAAAATCAACATTAGTTTTTATTTGCAAATCCCCGGAGGAAAATTCAAGTTCTTGAGACCAGAAATTATATCTGGGAGGGAAAGCCTAGAGGTGATGCTCACAGAAAATCCCTGTCTTTTTTTCTTGACCAAAAGTGTCAAAACTGTCTAGAAGATATATAATGCAGGGTAGGTTTTAGGATGACAATTTATATCAGGAGAAGAGCCAAGATGTAGGAAGAATGTACACATGAAATGTAGTTTCATAGCTGTGTTAGCATCCTGGGGAACTGGTTGAAGATGTCTTGGGCTACATATGTAATGGCTGCCGTCCCCGACCCCTGGGCTGTGGTCTGGTACTGGTCCGTGGCCTGTTAGGAACCGGGCTGCACAGCAGGAGGTGAGGTGCAGGCAAGCAAGCAAGCAAAGCCTTATCTGTATTTACAGCCACTTCCCATCACTCGCATCACCGCCTGAGCTCTGCCTCCTGTCAGATCAGCAGCAGCATTAGATTCTCATAGGAGTGCAGACCTTACTGTAAACTGCACACGTGAGGGACCTAGGTTGCACGCTCCTCATGAGAATCTAATGCCTGATGATCTGAGGTGGAGCTGAGGCGCTTATGCTAGTACTGGGGAGCAGCTGCAAATACAGATTATCATCAGCAGAGAGGTTGAACTGCACTGAGACCATAATAAATCAGTTGGTTGCAGACTCATATCAAAACCCTATCAGTGAGTGGCAAGTGGCAATGTCATAATAATAGAAACAAAGTGCACAATAAATTAATGTGCTTGAATCATCTCCAAACCATCTGTCCCCCTATCCCCGGTCTGTGGAAAAATTGTCTTCCATGGAACCAGTCCCTGGTGCCAAAAAGATTGGGGACTGCTGTATAATGAGACAGACATTACAATCCTGGGAAACAATCTGATACAGTAAAATAGTATAGCTGCACATTTAGGGGTCTATTTTAGAGTTCCATTTTTCTTTGCATTTATTCATTCAATTGTTCAATAAGTATTTTAACAATTCTTTCACATATAAGATTCTATTACAAAAATTATAAATGCATCAATAAACAAAATAGACAAACTCCTTGCTTTTATGGATTTTTTTGATTATGACTACATTATGAACTTTTTCAAACCCTCCTAGTTGCGTAAGTTGAATTAGAAGAGTTTTTGTTTTCCCTTCCACATTTGTAAGGGAGCACGGAGTAATAATTACAGAGATAAACAAAGAAAAGAAATATGTGGTAAGGAATTGGTCAGCTACTTTTTTCTCAGTTAACTGAAATTTTTACCAGTCTAAAATTTTAGATTCAGGGTCCATTCCTTAAAAATGAAGATTCCTTTCGGTTTCTAGTCTATGCATTATAACTTTAGGGATCCTCTGTTTTCACTACAAACATTAAGTACCAGGGCTTCCATATGTATGAGACATACATAAAAATGAAAATATGAATAAAACATCTACAGCTTTTTCCTACACACACACACACACACATACACACACTTGTTTTTTTAGCTTAAAACTTCAATTTGGCATGATTTTATGATACAGTAGTTATTTTGTGAAAGTTATTTCATCTTTTTGGCTGGCATATTTGTTACATCACATGAAGTCTTTAGCACGGTGTCAGGTGTAGAGCTATTCCTTGATATTTACGTGATTTTATTACCCTTGATTACTCATTTATATGTGAAATGATTATTCCAGTTGACAGTAATCATCTACAACTATATTTGATTTTTATTTCTGTGTAACAAATTATCACAAACTTAGCTGCTTAAACAGCATCCTTGTGTTAATATTAGTTCACAGTTCTGTCATTCAGAAGTCCAGGCACAGCCTACTGGATTCTCTTTTCACAATCTCACAAGGCTAAAATCAAGGTGTCAGCCAGGCTTCACACTCATTGAAACTCAGGGTTTTCTTCCAAGCTTATTGATTTTGGCCATTTCCATTTTTCGTGTGGTTGTTGAACTATGATCCCCATTTCCTTGCTGGCAGTCAGCCAGGGTCTGCCCTTAGTTCTGAGAGGTCACCCACATTCCTTGCCACATCACTGTTTTCACAGAATCTTTGCCACACCCAACTCTTCTTATACTTGGAGTGTCTTTTGTCAGGAACAACACCACCGTTTTTAAGGGCTCACGTAACTAAGTCATGTCCTTCCAGGATAATTTTTCTCCCTTTCAACTATGCCATATAATCTAGTCATGGAATGGCAATTCTATCCTATTTCCAATTCTTAAGACTGATACTGGGTGTGTATAATCAAGGGGCAGGAATCTTGGAGCTAGGTAGGAGATCCTCACACAAACAAATGTTGGCATTTTATTTTATTTTTATTTTGGGAGGATGCTTTCAATTTGATTTTTTTTCTAGGAAGTGTCAATAGTTGTATGACAGTTCTTTTAAAACTTTAGGCTTGTTGAAATAAATGAGTTAGACCTAATTCTTGCCCTCCTGGAACTTATGTTATTGGAGGCAAAGGTGATGTGTGGAAAGAAAACTAGACAGTGTAAAGCAAATGCATTAACAGACATGCCAAGGAAAACCCGAGAGAGCATCAAAGAGGGCAGGTAATTTGACTTAGACATTAGAGAGGGAAACCTTTTGGGAGCTGAGCGTTTAACTAGAGAAAGGAGGAGAGAGAAAGACCGTGGCAAGTGCCAGGCCTGCCTAAAAAGTTCAGAAGCAGATTTTTGGCAGGTGTATAAGTCATTAAGATAGCTGTGTGGCAGCTTCAAACTGGTTTTGTTTTATGACTCATATCTAGTTTTCTCTCTTGTGCTTCCAAGCCACATGTATGTTGTTATATTCTACCATCTAAAGCCTCCTTAAATTCCTTTGGTGACACACAATTAGTGATTAGTGGAGCACTGCATGTAAAAGAACAGCAGAAATGAAGTTAATGACACTTTCCCACAGGAAAGACCATACCCCTTCTGTATTAGTTTCCTTGGGCTGCCATAACAAAATGCCATAGACTAAGTGGCTTAAGGAACAGAAATTTATTTTCTCACAATTCTTGAGGCCACACATCCGAGCCTGTCTGGGGCAGGGCCAGGAGGCAGGGGAGATATCCCGAAAGAGCAAGCAATGTCTCTCCTTATAAGGACACTAATCTTTATGACCCAATTTAGCCATAATTATTTCCTTAGAGTGCCCATCTCCAAATACAGCCATTCTGGAGGTTAGTGTTTCAACGTATGAATTTTAAGGGAACATAAACATTCAGTCCATAACACCTTCTTATGTTAGAACGCTAGTGGTGGGAAAGAGGTTAAGTCAATCTGATCTGTAGATAAACTAGGTTTGGATTTTTGTTACCAGTTTAGTTAGATTCACTTTATCAATGGCTTCAGATATTTTGAGGTTAGGACTGGAACTTTCCCTTCACTAGTACTTGAGATCTTAGCCTCACAGAAGTTTCAGGGTTGTCTTTATGCTTCACTGCCCAGGAACCCCCTTTGCAATTTATGAGAGATATTGCTTTGCTTTATTGACCACCCGCCAGACTTTTAGGAAACTCGACCAAAATTACCTGTGTTATCCAGTCCTTTCCCCAGCATTCTGCAGCTAAGGGGATCTCTTTGCCCTGACATGAGGGCTGCTGTGCTGGATTAGGTGAAAGTCCGAGTACTTTAGAGGACTTTTTCACAGCAATCCTGTCCTGACCCCTGCCTTCATCATCTGCTGCTTTGTGCCTCTGAAGGCTTGGGAATTACTTCACATGGATTTTTCACAGTGCTCGTACCCTGCTATCTGCTTTTAGAGGGCCACTGCAGTGTACTTAATCAAGGCCTGGAGGACTTTGGAAACGTTTATCTTTTCTCTCCTGCCCTGTACCAGCCTTCAGTGTCTTAATGGTAGGCATTTGGTGAAGGCCTGTGAAAAAAAGTTGATGGGTGGATATTGATTTGCATGTAGCATAGGCTGCCTGCTTGGGATTCTTAATCTTGCCACCTCACATGCAGTCATTAGGCGCTCATTGAAAGTTTTTGCTCCATCCAAGAAAGATACCTCCTTTTTTTCACCATTCCACCAGGAAAGAAAATAACCAGGTGTTTCTTTTCTTCTAGGAAGAGATGTGTTTAGAAATCATAATTTCATAAGATATTCAAGTCGCTTTTATTGTTATAGTGGCACTAATGGTCTTTTACATCGTTTTTCGTTCTGCTCTTATATCATTCTGCATCCTAACCAGAAACAGAAGTGGTTTGACTAGTTTTGGCAGAATAACAAAACTATTTCTTCAATTTCTGTGTTTCAGATAACTTTGAAGTGTAAATTTAAAGAAATTTTTTTGCTTTAGAATTTGAAATTGAAAATATAATTTTCAACTTAAAAATGCCTAAAAAATAGTATTAATAAAGCATTTAAGTCAAGGATGGAGAGGTGGAATAGAGTTGAAAATATAAGAACTATGATACAATATTAAATATCAGAGCTCATAAAATACCTATGCAATATTGTATACATATGCCACCATGTTCCTTGTTATTGTGCCTCTCATTTGGCCCTTTGCTCTTAGTTTCTTTGGGCTTTCCCAGGTCTGATAATCCACCCTGAATCTTTGGTCTGCCACTGGATACACTTATCAAAAACAAATGGCTAGAAGAATACTGAGCACTGTGTTCTAGATATAGATTCTCACCAATAAGGCAGTAGAAAATGAACTACTAAATAAAAATATTAACCAGTAGCTCTGGCAGGTTGGTAAAAACATTCATTTTCCTATCTCCTCAACAACCCCTATGCCATAAGCTATCAGTATGTTAGGTAACGGTAACAAGTAAGTACTTAATTCGGTTTTTTGAATGGCTAGCACAGTACATCTTCTAAAGGCCAGTAGTAGCATAATTAAAATAAACACCATAAAACATCATGCAAATAACTTTTCATTTTTAACCAAGCCTAGGCAAACTTAGGAAATCCAGTCATTATAATGATATAAAATATCATGAGATTAGAAGAATGAGGTTTATGCTTCCAAGTGAATTTTTTTTAGCATATATTTGAACTTATGTGAGGAGCACATAAGTGAATATGTAATATTATATATGAAAATGACATAGACAAATGAACAAAGGAAATAGTTGATATTGGGTACATTTCTTATAAAAATATAGGTACTATGGATATTATGAAATTTTTAAGGCAAAATGTAAATAGTTTTGTAAGAAAAATCACTTTGTTGTGTGTGTGAAATTATAAGATGCTATTAAAATGCATATCAGAAGAATTATTTTTGCCTTGGAATTTAGAGTAGATTCTCCTAAGAAAGTGATTTTTCAGTACATACTTGAAGGACATAGAAGAGTTTGCCAAGCAAAGAGGGTGAGGAAAGATCAACAGACCTTGAATCCTGGAAGGCACCTAAAACTAAGATTCCTAGAATACTAGTGTAATAGGGTAGGGTAGGGAGAAATGAGGCTAGAAGGCAGAGAAGTAATAACTAGGGCTCGAATTCGGTTTTTAATTATATTTTAAAACAAAGGGAATTTGTTGAAGGGCCTTAAGCATACATGATTCAACATTATTTGCATTAAAATATCAATCTGTCTACTCATTGAAAATGGCATTAGAATGTGGCAAGAGTAGAAATATGGAGATCAATTAGGAGGCTATGGATGGTGGTCCACATTTAATCATAGCAATTAACACTACCTTCTCCCTCAACCATCAGCTCTATTGATCTGACTTAACTACTTCTTTAACATGTTCACTCTTACCACACTAATCCAAGATACTTTTGTATCTCACCTGGATTATTATAATAGCCCATAACTTGTTTCACAACATCTAATCTTTCCACTTAGTAATGCAGTACTTATATTTGCAGCTAAAGGAATCTTCTTGAAACAAATATAGTTAAATTGTTCCCTTATTTTCATCCTTCAATCATTTACCTTGCATTCTTGAATATGACCTATCAAAACATGAAGAATCTGACACCTGCCTCTTTAACTGGTTTTATCTCATGTTTTCTACACCTTGTTCTTTGTCCACCTGCCGCTTTTTTCATTTCTCAACAATATTATTCTCTTTCAGTCTTGGGCTTTTGAACATAAACGTTTTTCTTCCTGGAAAGCATTTCATGTGTCTTCCACCACCTTGCAAGTCAATTCTTACCTGTCTTCAGATGAATTTGATAATAGAGACATAATAGTTAATTATTGTTTCCCAGTTTGAGGATAAAATCCCCTCAGTTATTTTCAGTATTTAACTGAAAATAATTATGTTTTTTTGTTTGAATATAAAAATCAAGAAAAAAAGAGATCACATCTTTTTTTTCTTCAGTTCAGTATTTCTAAAAGAAAGGTAAGTTTTCAAAAGTATTTATTTAATTAATGAATTAAGTCATAAATAAACAGATGAATGGATAAATGAATGCATTTTATCTGGTAAAATTCAGTGGCTTGGAGTCACATACCAAGTATACAATTGGTTCATTCAGTGTTTTCCTTTTGTTAGCCCATTTAACAACAGACGGCTATAAAGAAAGTCGGCAAAGTAAGTCAATGAAGTCCAACTCTGGACATGTAAGCAACAAACATATCACATAGATTGGCATACTATATTTTTCATTCCAGTTGTGTATATAGCTGTGCTAAGGATAACAAAATAATAGCAAAAATTTATTGAATGTCATCATGCCAAACGCTAAATGCTTTATGTTGCTCAAAAAAAATCTTCTCAACATACATTTAAGATACACACATCCTTACAAGTTGGGATTATTCACAATTTGTGAAAGGTAAGTCACCATTACCATAATTAGATGATTTTGGGATTGAAGTGAATATTACAGTTTCTGAGTGGTACATCTTTTTCTTAGCTAGGAAAGTTCTTCCCGCCAGACACAGAGTCATCAATCACTATCCCAGCTCAGTCTTTAATACTGCAAATGATCATATGGTTACCTGAAGGGGAGAGAGAAATTCTTTTCTTTAAAAATGTATGTGACCTAGCTAGCTTTTCCTAATGAGAACTCTCCAAGTTATGCTTATCACCACAACAATTGCATAAACTTTGGGCTGTGGGGATGAGAGGTTTGCCAAGCAGGATCTGAAAACAGTGTTTGAAGGTGCAGTGCCAGGAGGAAGTAAGTTGGCTGAAATCATGTACATAAAGTAAGAAATTTTGTGTCTGAGAATAAAGGTTGAATATTGCATTAAAGTTGAGCAATAAGAAGGGGTAAAACCAATCAGTTAGAATCAGTTAGAAATTAGCAACAAAATCACTAGCTAGTTCAGGTACAAGGAGGAACAAATTCTGACATTGAGGCCCACCCATCCTCTCTGCCATCTCTCTTTGGTATTGAAAACTGTCAGCCAAGGACCAAAGGGGAAATGTCCATTAAGGGGCAAAAATGTCTATAAATGACACAAAATGCCTCTGTTACATTAGAGTAATTGAGAATTAGTCTCAAAGTTTTAACATAAAGCTAGAATTAGCTTCCCCATTTTTTAATCACTTAGGCCTTTTTAAATCATTTAAATCTTTTTCTTATTAAAAAGTAATGGCAATTTTATTACATATTATGTGTCCCACAATGTATTTCTTATAGATTGTGTCAGAGCTGCAGAGAGCTCTAATTGAACAAAAATATCAATGTAGAAAAAGAAAATTGGGGTTAGAAATTGTATTCAAGTTCATGCAGATAATTAAAACCAGGATCAAACAGCATTGATAATTAATCATTTTAGCAAATTATTTTAGAGAAATTGAAATAAGTTTGGATTAGTAATGATGAAATGGTTGTACACAAGCACAATAGCATTAAATTCTTCCCTGTATATTTTGCACTTTCCCTTCATGTTAACATTTATAACTAAATGAAATAACTTCCTGGTGCAATAATTTATTTTTGGTTTTCTCCCCTTGTATGTAGCAATGTAGATGAAAGGGAAATAGAATTAAATAAGTTAAATGATTTAAATAACCCAAGGCTCAAAAATCATCAAAACTGAAGAATATCACTACCTGAGCTCTAATTTTTTTTTCTTATTTGGATATTAACATAATAGAAAATAAGAATGTCCAAAGAAAATTTTCATTTGTAGTTAAACTTTTAGATGCTAGCGTATATTATTACCTTTTAAAAGTGTTCATGTAATATGGTTATTTTCTTTTAAGAGAATACTAAACATCCTGTACCTTGAGAAGACATGGATATTTCCTGTAAAATATGAAGAAATGTTCAGTTGATATGATCCATGTGTCAGTCTACATGTGTACTTCTAGAAAATAGTATTTGCCTCACATTTGCAATTTGGTAGCTGTTCTCCTATAGGGTATTTCTTTATGATACTCCTTCCTGTGCTAATTTTATGTGTCAACTTAACTGGGCCATGGGATACCCAGACATTTGGTCAAACATTACTCTGATTATGTCTATAAGGATGTTTGTGGATGAGATTAACATTTTAATTGGTAGATGGAATAAAGCCGATTGTCCTCCCTAATGTAGGTGGGCCTCATCCGATCACTCAAAGGCACGGATAGAACAAACAGGTTGACCATCCCTCATGTAGGAGGAAATCTACTTGACTGCTTTGAGCAGGAACATTTTTTTCCCTGTCTTCAGACTTTAACTGAAATATTGGCTTGTCCTGGACCGGAGCCTGCTAGCCTTTGTGATGGAACTATATCATTAGCTGTCCTGGTTTCCAGGCCTTGGACTCAGACTGGAACTGCATTGCTGGCTCTCCTGGGTCTATAGCTTTCCAACAGCAGCTCTTGGGACTTGTTGGCTTCCATAACCATGTGAGCTAATTCCTTATAATAAATCTCTCTCTCTCTCTATATATATATATATATATGTATATATATATGCATCCTATTGCATCTGTTTCTCTTGAGAACTCTGACTAATACACTCAGCAGCTCCTTCATGCTTTCTTATCACAACTAGCATCTTTCTTCCCATGATAGGAAGCTGCTTACATTACAAGGACATCAGAAATGAAAATAATGTGGTGCAGGGCACACTTTTTTTTACTTCTTTACACACAACATTATCATTCTGTGCTTGAAAGGCAATATCACTATCTAATAAAGAAATAAGGGCTACCAAAAGGAATTCCAATGTGTTTTTTGGGAAAGGAAGAGCAGTTAAAAACTATTTTGTTTTTGGAAGTCCCCATAATCCAATGGGGAAATACTATGAGATGCTAAGCTTTTCATAGAGGTCAACCTCAAAGACCATAAAGTACTTATTCTTATTTGTCTCTGCTTGGGACCACTTGCCAAGTGGAGGTGGTTCCATGCTTTAAAACTATTATGTGCAAACCTCTTTGTCTCTTTAAGAAAATTCTACTTTTTCCCACTAGGTTTGGTCTTACCCTTTAATTCCTCTCTCAGCCTTAATAAATGATTTGTGTCATGTGTTATTCCTCACAGTCTTGGGTTATTAAGCTTAGAATGACACAATAGAGAAACTTCACAAGGAAAGTTTGAGGTAAACTGTGACTAATGTTAGTCCCTTCTGAAATGTCCCCACTAGTGTGAGAATCAGAATGAACATTTCTTCTGATAATCCAGTGCATAAGTATTAAATAAAACCACTTTCCAAAGAGGGGAGGCATTAATTTTGAGAGAAAATTAAACCTACTTTATTATTAAAGGTAAAAAAAAAAATCCTTGAACATAATTTGATAGCTCTCTGTCCAACAACAGGTCTAGATTTACATTATTATGTAGAACAGGGTCAATCCGAAATTTGTTCTTCTCCCACATTGCCTAACTACAGTTTTAAATATACTAATGGTTCTCAATCTTGCTTGCCCATTAGATTGAACAAAATATTAAAAAAAAAAGAAGATTAAGAGTAGAGGGGCAACCTAATGCTATAGGCTTACTATAGGATAGAAATGGCTGGGATAGAATCTGAGCATCAGAAGTTTCTCCCAGCTCCCCATATGTACTCTCATGTATTCACAGAGTTGAGAGCTATTGTTCTATATTTAGCTTCCAGGCCCTTAAAAAATATTCCAAATAAAAACTGCACAAAACCTATTGGCATCACTTTTGAAAAACATCATACGTACAATTTATTAATATGCAAGAGGGAGAAGAAAGAGATGAGAACATTTTTTAATTCCAAATGCTATTCTTCCCATCATTCCAATAAATGAGCATATGTCCAAGAGTGACATGAGATAGGAGAAGTGAATGTACTGTTCCTTCAGCAGTTTTCAGTTCCCACAGGCCTCTCTTAAGTAGGGGCTTGTCAGAACACGGAGAATGATTATTTAAATAAATATTTAAATATATTTTTCTTACAGCATAGGTTCTATACTTAAACCAGCTGTCTTCATGGTGCTCAGCAAACAAAGCTCCAGTTGTTTCCAATTATGGAGGAAAATCCATTGTATTGGATGTATTGAATGACAGTATGTTGTTCTTCAGTGGGATGACTTTCCAAAAGAGACGGACTGCATGCAATGGGATGCCTTTAAAACCTAAACTAACCTTACCTGCGCATAAGATAAGACTCCACTTCAATGTTTTCTGTATGTTAGCCTGGGTCATAGTCTAAGGCAGGGATATTTATCTCTTCTTAAGTGGAGCAGGGGTCGGGGGGCAACACATCCTTAACAAACTGTACAAACAAAACCCGTAGGGGTTAAGTGAGGTTATACTGGTAATACATTAGCTACAATATAACTTCCTGTTTTATTTATAGTATGAATAGTAATAAATTTATAGAGGGAAAGTTCCAGAGTTATTACTGTATTTGTTAGTGAATGCTTTAGCCTGAACTCAAATCTATGGGGCAGCTTTCAAGTCATGTTACAAAGGGCAAATAGGTTTGACCACTTTGAAATTACCAGCGGATTAAGCCTCAGAATTGTTAGCTGACAGACAATTGTCAGTTGCATTAGTCTTGAAATTTTCCCTTATTGCTAACATGATGCAAAAGTGTTGTATTCCTAAACTGATCAAACCATCCTTTGTTTTCGTCAATGTCTCACCACAACTGATCTTGTGTTGAGGAAAAAAAGCTGTCTCAAACTTGTCACAAATAAAATACCAATTGGTTACATTTTAATTTGCTATTGATTGTGTTAACCAATTCTACTTTGTATGATGTCATTGTTAATCACAGGCTTTAGATGATAGCTGTAGAAATAAATGCCTTGGTGGTTGAAGAAGTGGTTTTATTTCTGATATACAAATTAGGATATGTTGAGTGTTCAAAATCAAGTTTCCTAACTTACACGGTCACATCACTTAGTGTGATATGCAGAAGTCAACTAAGACTCAGAAACTCTCACGGATTTCTGCTTACCCCACAGGGTAAACAATTTATACCAGCTGAAATGTGGCTAAGAGGAAGAAAAGTCTGAAATGAGTAGTGGAGGAAGGGGGAGTTGGATATTAGTTACTGATTTGATATCATATGTAACAACTCCAATTAGGGTCCTACCAAACCTCTTGTTTTAAGTCTGTGTAGAAACTTGGGATCGTCATGGCCTTGCATGGGAGTCTATAATGAATTGAATTTAATGAAAGTCATGTGGAGAGGTGACTGATATTAAGGGTTAAAATTAAGAGTGAAAAGAAACAGCATTGGGTTGCAAAATAAATGTGGATTTGAAAATTCTCCTATATGTAATAAATAATTCTTAAATATAAGATATCACTCAATGTATAATACACACAGAAATCACCTTGTAAAGTGCTATCAAATCTTAAAAGGTAGCCCAGGACTTCTACACTTTGTATGTGTGAGATGGTTTTATTTTTTCTTTAGTTCTGATAGATTATTTTATCTTCAGGAAGGAATAAAGTATATAAAAATAATATAAGTGAATAAAATAACAATATCCATACATTTACGATAGCTAAATACAGTGATAACTATTTTTGTAATCATTATCATAAAGTGCATAAATATATACAGCCTGTCCAGTAAAATATAATCTGTGTGTATAAGGAGCTACTATTTCGAATGTCAACATGTTTGTGCCTACGTACATCTACATGTGTGTTTGAGTATTTGGATGTGACCATTTCATTATCTAATGACAAGCAGTTCTCAGCTGCAGAAGATATGGATTTGTTATAGATTGCCCAAGAGTTTGTGCTGCAGTTTTCACATTAGGGACCTCCACACAGCATTTTTATTCATTGCAGGTTACTCTAGAATCAATGAGTCTTTTGTAGTCATATGGCCCAAATAGCAGGTCCACTTGTAGTTCAGCCTGGCCCTGCAGAGCCCTTTCTTATTCTGGCTCTCACACAAAGTTCTGAGTCTTCTGAGTCACCTAATAAATTATCAAAGAAATGTTCCCAATAACAGTCTATGACACATCCATAATATCTCTATACCTGTGGCCCCCAACATTTTAGGCACCAGGCACCGGTTTCATAGAAGATAATTTTTCCATGGACAGGGGGTACGGGATAGTTTTGGGCTAATTCAAGCACATTACATTTATTGTGCACTTTATTTCTCTTATTATTACATTGTAATATATTATTATTACAGTGTAATATATAATGAAATAATTATACAACTCTCTATAATGCAGAATCAGTGGGAGCCCTAGTTTTCCTGCAACTAGAAGGTCCCATCAGGGGGTGGTGGGAGACAGTGACTGAACTGATAGGAGGCGGAGCTTATGCGATGATGTGAGCAATGGGGAGCAGCAGCAAATACAGATAAAGCTTCGCTTGCTCATCCGCTGCTCACTTCCTGCTGTGTGACCTGGTTCCTAACAGGCCATGGACCAGTACTGATCTGCAGCCTGGGGTTTGGGGACGGCAGTACTATACCACTGAGCAATGTGCATACTTCTTAGTGTTAGGAGATCTACGGTGTCACAACTAGTGCTTTATCTTAGAGGTGTTATCAAAGATTTCCCCAGACCAGAAAACTGTTTAAGTGGTTATTGACATGAAAAGCCTCTAAATCTTCCTGGGATTTAATGTTCCATATTCTGGTCTACAAGTGCCTTCCTAGGGCACTGCAGTGTATTTAACTCCTCCTCTTCACTACCTAATTAACCTGATGTCCTCAATATGCTGAACCCACCCTGTGCAGCGTCATCGTGATCAGGATTCTCCCAGCTACATTGTTTAGAGGTCAATAGAAATAACGTAGCTTGGATACAAGAATGAATTAGAACTACTACATTTCTCATGTAAAGATAGAATGCTTTAAATTTTCTTTATTGATGAGGATTGGGAACAATTCTTTTGACAGTTCAATAGTCTTACACCAAATATTAGAAATATATAAAGATAATACAGTGCCACAGCAGCTGAAATTGAAACAGCCTCACTGTTAAAGTGATGATATGATTATAGCTCATTGTCATACTCCATATTCCATCTCTTTTCCTTGTCCCCATAGGCCAATAGCTATAGATTCTACTGACACAGGAGCAGGAGAATATTATAGTTATAGATACAGATATAGATGTACACACACATATACACACACAGACACACATATATTTGTGTACATGTTACTGAGTGTTAGTTGCATCTTTTTTTCTAATAAAGTAACTCTTAATGGGCTCCTGGATGGGGACTGGTCCCCGAAAAGTTCAAACCATAAATGTAAACTTGGAGTTTTCAGACCCACCTCCCATTCTCTGCAGAAGGGAGAGGGGCTGGAAGTGGAGTTAATAATTGATCATGCATAGGTGATGAATCCTTCATAAAAATCCCTGAATTATGGGGTTCAGAGAGCTTTCAGATTGCTGAGCAAGTGGAGATGCCTGAAGGGCACTGAAGCTCTACCTCCCTTCCCACATACCTTGCCCTATGCATCTCTTCCACCTGGCTATTCATCTGTATCATTTACAATATACTTTATTATAAACCAGTAAGCATAAGTGTTTCCTAGAGTTTTGTGAGTCATCCTAGCAAGTTAATGGAACTGAAAAAAGGGATCACGGAAACCCCTGATTTATAGCAGGTCAGTCAGAAGTATAGGTGGCAACTTACGACTTGTGACAGGAGTCTGAAAGGACAGGGGCCAGTCTCGTGGGACTGAGGAATCTGAATCTAACTCCAGGTGGATAGTGTCAGAAGTGAAGTGCATTACGGGACAACCTGTTGGCATTCATGGAGAATCTGCTGTCAGAGTATTGTGTTAACTGTGTGGGAATGGGAGAAACACTTTGGGCTGGTCACAGTAGCTCACGCCTAAAATCCTGGCACTCTGGGAGGCCAAGTGGGAGGATTGCTTGAGGTCAGGAGTTCAAGACCAGCCTGAACAACAAACAGTGAAACCCCATCTCTACTAAAAAGATAAAAATTAGCTGGGCATGGCCGAACATGCCTGTGGTCCCAGTTACTTGGGAGGCTGAGGCAGGAGAATCGTGACAGAGCGAGACCCTGTCTCCAAAAAAAAAAAAAAAAATTTTGTATTTTCTTATCCTTATTATCCAAGAAAAACAGAATCAGCTTCTAACATAATCTGGGCCTTTACTACATAAATATTTTTACTATCTATTAATATTATTCACTTTAAAATTTTAAATTAAAAATATATAACCATGACAAAAACAAGACTGTATGATTGAAAATCAAGAAAAATACCACAAAGAAAACATATTCAATGTTGACCCAGTTATTGAATTAGTAGGCAAGGAATTTAAAATATCTAACATTAACATGTTCAAATAAATAATAGATAAGAAATATACATGGCAACAAGGAAAATTCTGTCCAAATCTAGCTTCTATTAAAAAATGAAAACAAGAGTATTAAAATTTATAATAATTGTAATCAGGAACTCAATAATGGGGTCTAACAGTTGATGGAAAATGGTAGAAGGTACAATTAGATATTTGGAAAATACGTAAGAAGAAAATATTCAGACTAAATACTAGAGATCATAAAACATAAAAGTGTAAAAGGGTATAAGATTTATATGATATACAGGAAAATGATCTGATGTAGGTATAATTGGAGTTCCAGAAGGAGTGTAGAGAAAAAAATAATATTTCAAGAAATAATGCCTGAATTTTTCCAAAACTGATATAACAGACTGTCTCACTGAATCAAAAGGCTCAACAAAACTTACACTGGTGTGCACACACACACACACACACTCCAAGATATCACACAGAAAAACTGCTGAAAACAAAAGTCAAAGAGAAATATTTTAAATCAAGTATAGAGTGTTGGGAGAAGACATGTAAACTTCAAGGGGACAATAATGAGAATGACAGATGTCTTCTTGACACACACATGAACACATATCAAATGAAAGCCAAAAGACAGTGGGAGGACATCTTTAAAATTCCTTAACAAAGTGTTAGCTTAGAACTACATATATAGTAAATATATTCTTGAAATGAGAAATCTAAAAATATATATTTTCCAATAAGTAAAAACAGAGAGTTTGCTGTCAGCAAATCTAAAGTAAAAACAAATTCTAGGGAAAGATTGTCAAGATGAAATAAAATAAATCCTAACGGAAACACGGAGAACTAGGAAGAATTGAATAGCAATGGAAATAGTGCATATATGACTATATATAAATTGATACTTATTTTATAAAAATATTAGTGATACTGTTACCAAATTTAAATGTACCTAGAAATAAAATCCATAGGAACAAAATTAATGGAATCAAACCGAGCACATTTCGAGTACTACAGAGAAAGTGCTCAAAGTAATCGTTAGTATTTGACAACAATAGGTAAAGTATTCCTGTTATAATATGTAGGGTAACAACTAAAAGAAAAATAAAAGAAAGTAAAAATAGCAAACCATTAGTTGGACAACATTGAATAATAGTAAAAAAATCAAAATAAGGCAAGGAAGGAGATAAAAAAGGAAAATAAACCCAGGTGGGTCAAACACCAAACAGATATTAAGACAGTAACTATTAATAATTGCATTATATTTAAATGGGAAAAATATTCCAAGTTAAGAAACTAGTATTATCAGACTAGGGGTGAGGGAAAAAGAGCCCAAATTTATGTAGTTTACAAAATAAATATTTTAAATATAAGAAAGTGACATTTGGTAAATATTTCTTAAACAGAGTTCAAAAATCACTAATTATAAATAAATAATAGATAAATTTTATTATATTAAAAGGAAGAACTTTTGTTGAAGGTAAAATAGAAATAGGAGGTAGAAAAGAGAAGCTACCAAATATGAAAAAATTAATTAAAATCCAACAATGATTTGGTATCCAGAACATACAAAGACCTCCTTCTAATTGAAAATACAGCAAAATTTAAATCAAGGGAAAGATATACAAAAGGTAAAAACAGGAACTTTACAAAAAAGGCAACATAAGTGACTAATAAACAAAGATGCTCATCTTCACAAGTTGTCATGAGAAGGCAAAATCATGGATGAACCTGGTGGACATGATGCTTAGCAAAATAAGCCAGGCATAGAAACACAAATACTTCATGATATCACTTACGTTAAAGTGCACAAAGTTTCAGTTAGGAGTAATAACCTCTGGAAATGTCTCTTACAGCATGATGACTATACTTAATAGTAATGTATAATATACTTGAAAATTGCTGACGCACTATATTTTAAATATTCTCATCACAAAAATGTTAAGTATGTGAAGGGATGTGTTGTTAATTAGATTGATTTAATCATTCTGTCCTCTGACCTCTTCTTTTGTTTCTACTGACCCCCTAAAATAAAAACATGATAGAGGTGAAGAAGTTGGTTTGAAGAAGCAGACGTTGAAACCATCTCAGGTAAATATGGGTAACAAAATATAATCATCTTGATACAGATATATGTGTGTATACACACACACATATGCACATACACATATATGTTTTTTTCCCTCAACAAAAACAAAAGAAGGGTATTGTAGATAAGATCAGGATGAGAAATGATAAAAGTATCTTGGACAAAGACACTATTCCTGCTGAATTTTAAAAATTAGCATAATTTAAGCATGGAGCTGTTGACCATATTTAAAAAAACACATTTTGCGATAACAGAGAATAAGGACACCATATAGAAGAAATAATTGGTAGTACATGTACATGTGTGCACACACAAACACATACATAGAGTTCTAATGATATTCATGAGTCTCCAAATTCTGCCGTGCTTAAGACCAGTTCCTTCCCAATATTTCCAGTTTCATTGGTGAATTAGTCTCTATTTTAATTTTGGCTACTTTGATTTGTATTTTTATCACTTCACATGAAAGAGTCTCACTTTTAAAAGATTTTTCCATACAATATCAAAACTTCAGATGCTAATATGGTATTTAAGAGAGGTTTTCCAGAAAATAAAAAATGACTGTGAAGAACACAGGAATAAACTGCTCTGAACAAAAGGGTGAAGTCTAAATGCCAAGGGGAAAATCTCAGTTATAAGGGGGAAGAGCCCCAAGATGTGAAGCCAAAGAATCAGTGAAAAGGAAGTGAATTGGGATGATGGTCACTATCTGTATAAAGACCTACAAGAGCTAGGAAGTGGACCTTTCTCTGGTTGAGCCTCAGTTGAGATTACACCTCCATTCAACACCTTGATTACAGGTTTACAGAGGGCCCAGCTAAGCCACACTCAGACTCTTGACCCACAGAAACTGTGAGATAATAAACGGGTGCTGTTTTGATCTGATAATCTGTGGTGATATTACTACACAACAATATATAACATACAGATTTGGTATAGCATAGAGCATGATATCTTAAGGCTTAGAGAGGTTGGAATGTTACAGAGAATTTATCACGTAAGATTTGTTTACCCATCTAGCAGGAGCTAGGGGGCACATTTTTCACCATAGCTGGGGCAAATACATTTGTGATGGGAGTCCCAGCATTCTTGAAGGACTCTATGGTGCATCTTCTATATAGATCTGAAATTACAAGGGGCACTTCTACCATCTAACTGAGGTATCTAAACATAAAGGGGATAATGGGACTTTGGGGTAGCAGGGGCTAAAATGAAGGAGCTTAATTGCCAAAGACAAGGCAAGGTGGGCATGATTAAATAATGAACAGCAGAACCAACAGAGTAATCAGAATAGTCTGATGCACAGAGACATGTGGCATTGGCTAGTTGATCATGGTGTCTCTAGTTGTAAAATAAATGAGCAGAACAATAAATTCTTACTTTATCTATATAAGCAGAAAATTTCTAGGTCCAGTGAATGGAGTTTGACTTGAATTCCCAGAACAGCAAGTCACAGTCCCTTCACAAATCCCCAGGCTTGAGCCAGCTTACCTCCCCAGAATCTATTGAATAAAATATAAGCTTGGTCCCCTTGAGAAAGGACCCTGCTTTACTGCCAAAAATTATAATTTTAATCTTTCTCATAGCCTTACTTAGAGGCACCTTTGGACATTTACCAGGGCAAGTATGCATCAGATTTTGGACATTACTGGATTCTGGCTCCCAATTGACATGAATTCTGGGAAACCCACAGCATCACTGTGGTCCAACATTCAGAGTAGGAACTTATGGAGGTCAGGAAATCAAGTCTATTTCCAAGAAATCAAGATAGACTTTTAACACTAGTCGATTTACAGTGGGCCCAATGAGTCCCCAAACCTAAACTTTGCTTCCTTTTCCAGTTCTGAAATAATTACAACAGACATACTCAGCTCCTAGCAGAATTAACACTTATGGGTAGTAGTTATCAATTGGTCTGTAGCAGTACTATCACAAATTTAGTTGCTTAAAACTATTTTGTAGTTTATTAGCTCACAGTTTCTGTGGGTCCAGAGTCTAGGCATGGCTTAACTGGGTTCTCTCTGGGATGGGAATCAAGATTTCATCCAGGGCAAGGAGCTCCTCAGAAGCTCTACTGGAGAAGGATCTTTTCCAAGCTCACATTTTGGTTGGCAGCATTTAGTTCCTGCAGGTGTCCAGATTGAGGGCCTCGGTTCTTGTTGGCTAGTAACTGGAGACTGCCCACATTTCCTTGCCACTTGGCCCTCTCTGCAAGGCAGCATACAATGTGGCAACTTGATTCTTCAAAGGCAACAAAGGGTTAAGAGGTGAGGTGAATAAAAGATTATGATTTTGAAGCCCTGGCATCGAGATCTTGGACCCACCCTTTCTGATTTTCAAAAGGGTTGAAATTCTTGTCAACTAAGTCCAGAAATGGTCCTAACACATAGATGAATGATGGGTAGGATTTACTGTGTAAGACAGTTAGAGTATATTCTAAGCAGCATGGAGTAGGTGGATGTTTGGAAAAATTATATGTGGGAATTAATATCACTGGTTTGTTCAGGAAAAAATCAGTGAAGCAGTAAGTCCCTTACTACTAATTAGACAAAAACAAGATTGGTTATATATGTCGGTGATTGGTTCTGGAAGGCCTTATATGTCAATATAGGCAGTTTGTGAATTTTATCCCACAAGTATTGTGATGTCAGTGTCTTTGCAGGGAGAATAATATGAAATAATAAAATAATATAACCATTTATCAATAGTCAATAAATAATAGATACAGTAATAGTTACTATTATGATATATATCTATATAAATATATATATGCTCAAATTTTGAGGCAGCTATAGACATGATTGTTTTTGGTTGTTTTCAATATATTAATGTCTCCCCAAAATACAACTTAACTTCGATAAAAGTAGATTAAAAGTATATGGGGTTCTATTTGTGACTAGGCTTTTAATTCTTTTTCTTATTGACATTTTATATTGTTGAAATTGAGAAAGTTGATTCCATTAACCTCAATATCTATCAAGTATATAATTTAATGGAAAAGAGCTCTTATCAATTCATTATGAAAAGCATATCTAGAAGCTGTTCAACAGTCACAGAGTAAGTAGACTGAGATGCATATTATTTGGCGTGACTTCAAGCAATTACACCTGACATGACTGCCAGCTGATGTCAATACGGCTGCATTTAAAAATTAAAAACAGGTTTCTTTGCATATCATAATTTTCTTTGATACTTAATATATAAAGAAAATAGATCCAATATTCCTCTTCAAAGCTGAACATTTGTCTAAGTGGAGATGTTTTAAGTTTTTGTCACTTTCATCTGTATTTATCAACTACGCCATCTTCTTGCTTTTCACTATAAAAACATCTAGTAAAGGAATTAATTTTTTTGTCAGCACTGAGGTAGCAGCATAGAAAAATGAAGTAAAAGATAACGTATGGGTCATAGCATGTCTAATATAAGCAATAAAGCTGAACTAAATCCTGGGAATATTTCTAGGATTCTGAAAATATTTATGACACATGATGACTTACTCAGAAACAGTTTAAAAGGTTAAGTATTGAGAAAATTTGTTTCTCATTTAATAATAATATAAGAAAATTTTAGTCGAATTGTCTAAACCATGAAAATTAAGAAAATGAAAGGAGATACAAATATTTTATGTAACACTTAATATGTTTAAAGCAAAACATCAACACTGTGATTTTCATTAGACTTTGAGATTCAAGTCATAGCCATTTGTTCCAAATAAGTTAATTTACCCCATTTCCATTAGGCTCCAGTTATTATGCCATCATGATACTTACCTTTGTTTCTCTACATTGTAGCCCAGAAAATGTAATCATCATTAGTTTTGTGTCAGCAGCAGCACTGGCATTTATTGATCACATACAATGTACAAGAGATTAGTTGATTTCCCTATATTTAAAAATTTTTAATCATCTGTTCTATATCACAAGCCTGTTCAGAGCTAGAGGCATAAAATACTCATCTTTGTTTCAGCAGGTTATACATGTGACTCAATAATGATCTGATAAATAAGTAGAGAATTTGAGTAAATTGATTTAAAAATTTTTATTTTTGGGGTTCTTAACCCTAAAATAAGAGTACCAATTGCCATCTCTACTTCATAAAGAGAATTAAATCAACAAAATAGTTTTAGTATACAATAGTACAATAGTGTTATTATATAATAATATTATACAAACATAATTGATTTATTTTTTAAATAATGCTAGCATTTTAAAGGAAAATATGCTGTTTTACAATGAATGATGTGAGTGTGTGCGTTTGTGTCTATGTTGGGCAATGAGAGTAAGAGGGATGTTTAAAGTTATGGTTGTTAATCAGCAAACAACTGCTAGATCAGCTTTCCACGCTTTGACAGATTCAGCCAGGTAAAGCAACAACAAGCCCAAATGCATTTAGACAGAGTATTATTCATGTAACAGCAAGACTCATGAACTTCATGTTTGTATCAGTTCCCCTTTTCCCCCGAGTCCCATGAAGGCAATGCAGAGTGAGTGTGTACACAGAGGTCTATGTCACAGCTAAGGAACCCTGAACTTGGGAAATATCCAGTTGTATAAAGATGATCCTATCATGCCTGCTCAAACTTGTTCCAGGGGGACCCATTATCTTTACAGTACTACTCAGGAAAAAAAGTTTCCCTCTGATCTGGAGAGAGACTCTATGTCTAGCTACCAAGGCTATTTGCTATGAAATATTGTTCAGTTTGAAAAGACAATCTGGTGTAAAAAGGTATAAGATATGTAGAAACACCAGGGGGAGTTGCCTCACAACAATAGCAAGTATAGACTCAAGCCGGCAGGACTAATACTGTTCAGTTACCATTCATTAATGGGTGTTCTGCTTGATCTAAGAGAGTAGAAAATGGCAATGATTGCAGTTATTGGCTATATTCCAACATATTTACACAAAACCTGAAGGCTGTCTTCTATATTTGACCCTTTTGAGAGAGAGAGAGAGAGAGACCATTGGCAAAGAACTAATGCTATATCCTGGCATAGGATATACATTTTTTTAAACTAATAAACTTCATTTATAGAGCAGTTATAGGTTCACAGAAAAAGTGTGTGGAAAGTAGAGTTCCCATGTATCCCCATCTACACACACCCACAACCTTCCTCACTATCAACATCCCCCAACACAGTAGTATATTTGTTACAATTAATGAAACTACATTGACACATCATTATTAACCATAATTTACAATAAAGTTCCCTCTTTGTGTTGTACAATCTATGTGTTTTGACAAATGTATAATGACACGTGTCTACCACTATTGTATTATACAAAGTAGTTTCACTGTCACAAAAATACTATGTGTTCCAGTTATTCATCTCTCCCTCTCCCTAACCCCTAGCAACCACTGATCTTTTTACTATCTCCCTAGTTTTGTCTTTTCCAGAATGTCATATAGTTGGCATCATACAGTATGGAGTTTTTCAGATTGGTGTCTTTCACTTTTTAATATGCATTTAAAATTTCTCCATTTCTTTTCATGGCTTGATAGCTCATTTCCTTTTGGCAATGAATATATCCCACTGTCTTGATGTTACATAGTTAGTTTATTTATTCATTCATCTACCAAAGGAAATTTTGGTTGCTTCCAAGTTTTGGCAATTATGAATAGATCTGATATAAACATCCACGTGGAGGTTTTTGTGAGAACATAAGTTTTACTAAGGAGCATGATTACTGGATCATATTGTAAAAGTATGTTTAGTTTTGTAAGAAAATGCCAAACTCTTCTCCTAAGTGGCTGTGCCATTTTGCATTCCCACCAGCAATGAATGAGAGTTCCTGTTGCTCCACATCCTCACCAGCATCTGGTGATGTCGATGTTCTGGACTGTCATCATTTTAATAGGTGTGCAGGCATAGCTCATTGTTTTTTTAATTTGCATTACCCTCATGACATATGATTTGGAGCATATTTTCATATGCTT
The DNA here is from genome assembly GCA_023783475.1 of Daubentonia madagascariensis. NCBI lineage: Eukaryota > Metazoa > Chordata > Mammalia > Primates > Daubentoniidae > Daubentonia > Daubentonia madagascariensis. Next base: position 33,014,969 of record JAKFHU010001569.1, read on the forward strand.
ACTTGCCATCAGTATATCTTCTTTGGTGAGGTATACATATTTTATTTTTACTTATTTTTATGTTTTATTTTTTATTTTTAATTATTATGGGTACATGATAGTTGTACGTATTTTTAGGGTTTTGATAGAAGCATACACTGTGAATTAATCAAATCAGGGTAATTGGAGTATCCATCACCTCTGGCATTTATCACAGCTTTGTGTTAGGAACAGTCTAATTCCACCCTTTTAGTTATTTTGAAGGGTATCCTAACTTATTGTCAATTATAGTTACTTTGTTGTGCTATCACATATTGTTCATTCTGTCTAATTATATTTTTGCACCCATTATCTATCTCCACTTTATTCGCCTGCCCATGCTACCCTTCCCATCCTCTGATAACCATCATTATATTCTCTGTCTCCATAAGATCCATTTTTTTTAATATTTACCTCCCACATGTGAGTGGAAACATATGAGATTTGTCTTTCTGTGCTTGGCTTATTTAACTTAACATAATATTCTCCAGTTCCACCCATGTTGTTTCAAGTGGCAGGATTTCATTCTTTTTATGGGTATATATTAATAATATTCCATATATATTATATATTTTATTTTTAATTAGAATCCAATCACCAAATGAGAGATAATTATAAGTAAACTAGAAAACTGTACAAGTGTTATTCTCTAAATTCTCTACTATAGCTTATTGTTAAATAAAAAAAATAGTAAAAACAAAAATAACCCGTATGTATATCCAAGTTTAGTCATTGTTAAAAGTTCGCTTTTATAGGTGTTAAATTTTACTTATTTTCAATAAGCATGCACAGCATTCAAGTTAGGAAAACACATGTGTGTCTACTTCTATTGCCATATCAGAGTATAAGATTTCAAAGCAATTTCTGGGTTGGGATAGATGTACAGATCAATTGCTCCTAGATATTATAAGACATTGTTAGATAGTAGTACATTTTTGCCAGCCAGATGCACACAAAATTCAGTAAAATCTATTCATTAAAACCTTGCAGAGTCAAATTCCCACCTTTAAATGCATAAGTCCTATAATTTTGATGGCATCTTCACTAGAGGTGACACAATATATGGATAAGCCTCCACGTAGATTACCAAAAATTTTAATATAGTTTTGTGTGTGTATTTTTATACCACAGACAATAGGAAGGGAGTACTTGTATACTTCACTTTCAAAAATACATCATATGAATTAAAATGAATAGGTTTTTCAGTTTTCATTTCTGAGAGATTGAGGAACTCCAGGATAGACCACAGGGTAAAAACTTTGTAATTTTAGCAACATGTACATGTATGCTTTTAGTTTTTATTTTTGTTATTCTACCATACAAAACTTTATATTAAAAACTATTCTTACAATTGTGCACAGAAACGAAGAGGATTAATTGGAATATTGTACTCCACTTAGAAGAGGGGCTTGGAAAGAAGTTGTTCAACAAAAGAATATGTGTCTGTATTCCTACAAACTGTCAGGTATTCTTTTAAAATCCTTTTCCTACTTGAATAATCTTATATTTTATTTACAAATATCCCTCTAGTTGTGAGAACTAGGGACAATAAAAGTCAATTTACAAAAAAATGTTTCATTGAAGATTTTCTGCTTATATATTTACTGTCCAAATCTTTTTCCAGAAAAGGGGCAACAAGCAGCAGATATTCACAATGCTTGTCCTTTAGGAACTTTTTTCCACTGCTGCAACCGAGAACAAGTGCCCAGAAAGGATACTCCTTTTAATGGGCACCTTTGAATCCTACATCTTTGCTCCATGGAACGCTATGTGCCACAGGAGACATCAGCCTTCCATGAGGAGTTCAAAACTGGTGGAACTGTGAACCCACCTGCACTTTTCAACCAGAAAATGAGCATTTTCTATGTTAAACTTTTAAATAAGATTGTGCTTCAATAACACAATTTTTCTGATAAAAACAAATTACTTTAAAAGATGATTATAGTGAATGGGGGCATCCATTGAGTTGGTCACTAAAGCTGAATCTCATTGGGAAAAAAAAAAAAGAATGGTATGCCTTAATTTTTTTCAGGATATCATACATTTCCTTTATGTTGCTCAGATGAGCAAAATTTAGTTTTATAGAATATAAAAAAAGAAAATCCAAGAAAAGTATTCCAATTTGAAATTACCCAAATTTACATGACTCTATAATAGAAACCAAAAGAACAAAAAAAGAGCTAAACATAGTCTGCAATGATTTTACATCTAACAGAAGTGAACCAAATCTTTTATATTGTTTACCATTGTGTGGTGCCTTTATTATGAAATGCTTCTGAAGTATTTTCAATATTTTATCTTTCACACCTTCACCAGCTTAATGTTTCAAGAACAGAAAATAAAATTGTGAAGTATACACATCATTTCCAAACCTAGAGTTATTCTTTCTTCTCAAGGTTAAGAGTAGGAAAAGGAAGAGAAAATAAAATAACAACATGGCTTGGGCAGGTACTCATGCATCATTTATTTGTTAGCACAGGAACCACTATTATTTCTAAGTTGTCTTTGTAAATACAAACAAATATCCTTTGCATATACACAGAGAAACAACCCAAACTCTGAGATATTCCAGAAATGATGCCAAGAAAAGAGGAAGGGAGAGGGAAAGTTTGTAGAAAAAAAGTTTCTACCTGTGGAGGAAAAAAGGTACACTGATGTTGGAAAATAATTGATCAGAAACTTCAATGTATAGCAAAGGTTAATCTAGTAATTTGTGAAACAAGTAAATATGGAGAGTTTTTTAATTGTATTAAAAAGTGAAATTTCTAGTGAGAGAAATTAGAGCAATTTAGTAGTTCAGGGAAAAGATTATCTTATTTCCCATCAGAAGTAACAATTGAAATGATTATCAGAAAACACACAACAAGGCTACTCTCCAGGTATACTCTGTAAGACAAGAGAAAAAGTCCAGACCCAAAGGAAATTAGTGGGCAAAATTTATTTGAAGAAGTAATTATCTAAAGTAAGGAACACTTTTAAGCTCTTTGAACCCTGAAATTGGGAATACCTCTGTTAAATATCTGATAAAGGCAAGGAAAAATAAAGTACTATGCATTCTGTTCTTTTAGAGGAAAAAGTAGTGTCTCCTCAACCTAAACCTGAAATAATTTCATTGTCTTTATCAGTACAGTCTTAATTACAACCTAGAAAACATGGCAGTATTTGTTCTACAACATAAAATGTGTCAAACTTCTAAACAAACCTTCATTTCTTCTATGGCAATAATCAAAATACCAAACAAATTTAATGACAAGTGAAGCCATACATGTCTAAATTAGTGATTTCAAAAATCCACAGTATAAACTAAGAAAATAAGTTTTATCATGAAAAAAGTGATGTTATATTTTCATCTAGAATTAAATATGTTTTGTAATTCTGAAAAAGCATAAACAAAAGTAATATCAAACTTAAAAATACTATCACATGTAAAAAGTACAAGGTCTTGAGCAAGTTGGAGATTCTGTGGTTAAAGGGTAAGACTTAGGGATTTATTTTCCATTCTTAATTTAGTGCTACCTTCATGACACTACTGCAAGCAATGTTAAACTGAAATTTTTAATGAATTGTTTCCTTTGATGAATTTTGTTGAGACTAATGCTTAGATGGTGAATGTTCAACTAATCTGACAAATATGTTTGCTCAAAAGAAAATTTAAGATGAGTATTCTTCTATAATCTCTTATTTTTTATTTACAAATTATTTTTATAATAAAAATTAATTTATAAAATGGCAATTCATTCTTTTACATCATTTTGGATATAAGCTGAATATCAAAACCATCTAACTATCCCTCTTGTCAGATATGAGGGTGATACTGGCATGGAGTGCTTTCTCCAAAATTGGCTCTACCTATTCCATGGCTTCACTTAACATTACACAGCCCCCTCCCTACATGTCTATGGGCTCTAGTAATACCTCCTCTTTCTATAATCCCTCTAGTTCAAGAGAGAGAGTGGCATTTCGCCTTTGCTACTCTCTAGGTCATCTATCTCCTGCATTATTCCTTTGACATAAAGAGCTTCAATTTCTTTAATCTAGTAACGAAGTTAGCACAATTTAATATTCTTATATAACTTCCTGTTATTTTATTAACACAATTCCCTTGCAATTGACAGACTGTCCTTCTTTTCCTGAATATGGCTTCATGTTGACATCTTTTCATAGGTGCTTTCTTTTTGTTATAAAATCTTCTTCACCTTTTATCAAAATCCTATCTACTATTTGAGTCCAGTTGCTTTTTTTGTTTCATGATAATTCCTCACGTCACTCTTGCCTGTGACTGAACTCACAGTATGGTCATGTACCACATAATAACGTAATGGTCAAGGATGGACCTCATATACAACGGTGGTCCCATTAGATTATAATGCTATATTTCTACTGTACCTTTTCCATGTTTAGATTTATTTAGATACACAAATACTTACCGTTATGTTACAATTGCCTACATTATTCACTACAGAAACATGCTGTACAGGTTTGTAACATAGAAGCAATAGGTTATACCATAAAGCTATTTATCAATAGATGCGTAGAAGATATACTATCTAGGTTTGCGTAAGTATACTCTGTGATGTTTGCACAACAACAAAATTGTATAACATTACGTTTCTCAGAAGGTATCCCTGTCATTGAGTGATGCATGACTGTATTTAATCAATCTCTCAATCCCCCTTATAGCTGTATCTCCATAACACTTTCTATATCCCTCTATTATAATGTGTGCAATATTGTATTAAGATTTTCTACAATAATCCCTGAGCCTCTTTGTACAGTTACCATAATAAACTATAAAATTTAATAAACTGTTGAGGTTCTACAGCACAAGATATACGTCAAGGCCTATTATAGTTCTTAGCATACAGTAGAAAATACATGCATGTTTTGTTTAATAGAACTGTATTGTTCACTGGGTACCATGTCGTATTGCAAATTTTTTCACACTTGTGTCTTGCTCCTTCTTTTTCAAGCAGAATGTAAATTCCAGAGCAATAAATTATATCAAATAAAAGTTTATGTACCTTAAGCACCTGTCTGTACATTACAAAATAATAATTTCCTATGTAGAAGAGATTTTCAAAGATCATTATTATGATATTCTCAACATAATTTTAGAAAAATAGATATTGTGAATCATGAGAAAATTAAAAATGTGTATGTTTGAAATACATACTTTTGAAGAAAATAAAATACACTTTGCTCTCCTTAGTGATTAATTCCTTCTTTTGTTTTCGAATCAGCACACCTTACTTCATTAAGCAAGACATTCATTCATTAAATTTTAATGAATATTTACTATGTGTCCTACATAGATATTAATTAAATTATGAAAAAAATGAGTGATTACTTAAAAATAGAGTTATTTACTATAATGTAAGGAACACTATTTTGTAAGAGACCATAAAAAGGGACCTGAACCAAACTTGGGGAGGAATGGGTTACATATTAATGGTCTTGAGCTGCAAACCTTAAGATGTATTATGGAGAATGAGCAGTGGTTCTCCATGCAAAGAGAGTGTGAGTGAGAAGGCTAGACAGATGGGTGTTGTGAAGCAAACACCTTTGAACAAATGAAAGTTGACCAGAATGGGTGCGTCACAAATATCAAAGGGGAACATAATGTAAGAAGTGTCCATAGGAAGGGGCTAAAACACTTTATGCAAGGGTTTAAGACATAAGAAATTAATATTTTTATCTTTATCCTATGCACAAAGGTAGGCCACTGAACTTTGTTAAGGAGGGAATATAAACAGATTTGTGTTTTGAAAATATCTCTGTGGCTTCACTGAAAAAAAAACCAAAAAATCACCAGAATTGTCAACATGCCTGGGGGAAAACCAACTATTGGTATCTGGCTCTAGTTCAGATGAGAGATAACAGTGTCTTGGATTAAGATAGTGGCCATGGAAAAAGGTGAAGAAAAGGATATAGAAGAGAAGTTTGATATAATTGAAAGATATTTACAAGTGAAGGTTGACTAGACTTGGTGATAAGAATGGATATAGAGGGAGCTGAGGAAAATGACAAAAACATGAAAGTAATTTTGAGGTTTGAGTTTAAAATTCACTGAGGAACAAAATACTAAATGAGTAATATATTGGGTTGGCAGGATCATGTGTTTAATCTGATATATAATGAGTTTTAGGCATCTATGAAGAATGTCATTTGATATATTGAGTAGACTATAGGATGTAAGCTCAGAGGAAAGGTTTGAGGCAGCCAATTAAACTTTGAATTTATTAATGCAAGTCACACCATGAATATAAATAATATCACTACGAAAATCAGAAAAGAATAGGCATCAAAACATTCAGGAAATTCCACATTCCATGGTTGGAATGAGAAGATGAAGCTAGTAAAATGAAAAGAAAAAAAGCTTACAGGGAAAAATAAGAAGAGAAACTGCAACATAAGCCAATGAGAGTAATTTGAAAACAAGAAAAGAAAGAAGGGGGTTAGAATTGCTCATCGGATTTAGCACTATGAAAGCCATTGGTGATCTCATTGCTTTGAAGTGTAGTATTATGATGAGTGAGTGTAAAGTGAGAAATGGATCTGGGGATTTAAAAATTATTTTTAGAAGATCAAATGTGTATAAAAGATAAGGTATAAATCCACAAAGAGAGAGATATATGACTTCAAGCGAAAATAATTTTTAAAATCATATCACACAGCAGTTTTTGCTTCTGTACTTAGGTGGTATATTGTACATTTTGAGTATAATATTTGGCCTTGTGTGTCTAAAGGTGATTAGTTTGGCTTGCCATGTTTTTTAGCAATACCCATTGCTTTTCTTGCCTGAGTTTCAAGTTAAGAAAAACACAAATGAACATCTTGCATCAAGCTTTTGCATAGTGCCAAGTCTTATTAGTACAGACAGGTGGAAGATGGAGTTTTATAGAAGTAGAGTTTTTGTATGCCATTGAGTATAAGTTTATATCAATTTGAACTACATTGCTGTAAATTGAGTATGTTAAATGCAATCCGTATGATAACCACAAAGAAAATATCTATAATATATACACAAAAGGAAATGAAAAGGGAATCCATATGGTTCACCACAAAAAAAAATTGACTAAATACAAAAGAATCCAGTGATGGACGAAATGAGGGGCAAAATGTATGTCTTACAAAGAGCAAATAGCAAAATGACAGAGACTAGTCCTTTACCAGCAATTATTTTCAATTTAATGCATTAAACTCACCAATCAAAAGGCAAATATTTGGAGAATGGATAAAAAACAAACAAACAAACAAAAATACGGTCCAACTGTATGCTGTCCATAAGAGGGTCACTTAAGATCCAAAGACATACGCTGAAAATGAAAAGATGGAAAAATATATTCCATGCTAATAGTAACCAAAAGAGAGTTATGGTGGCTGTACAAATAGTAGACAAAATAGACTTTAAATTAAAATTTTTATGAGAAAAATAAATACATTATATATTCATAAAGAAGATAATTTCGTAAAGATATAAACATAAACATAGTTAAGGGATAAATAGACTGGTCTACAATAATATTGAGAGACTTCGATACACAATTTTTAACAATGGATGGGATGTTTAGAAAGACATTCAAAATGAAAATAGAGGATGTCCACACCATAGACCAACTAGATTTAGCAGACATACAGCATATTCCACCCAACAACAGATATACATTCTTCTCAAGTGCTCATTAAGCTTTCTCTAAAGTAGACCATATATTAAACTGCACAAGACCAATGAATATAAACATTTGAAATCATACAAAGCATCTTTCCTGACTACAATGGAATAAAGCCATAAATCAATACCAGAAGGAAATTGGAAACTTTACAAACACATGGAGACTAAACAGCACACTGTTAAACAACCAATGCCCTAATGAAGAAATCATAAAGTAAATTTAAAAACACTTAGAGAAGAATGAAATAAAAACATAACACACCAAAACTTATAGTATGCAACAAAGGCAATGCTCAATGGGAAATTTATAGCTGTATTAAATATGAAAAAAAAATCTCAAATCAATAACCTAACTTTGTATATTGCAGAATCAGAAAAAGAAGAGCCAACTTAACCCAAGCCCTTCAAAAGGAAGAAAATTTTAAAAATATATGTGGTGATAAATAAAACAAAGGACATAAAAATAATAGAGTATATCAATGAACCCAAACGATGGATCATGGAGGAGATCAACAAAATTTACCAACTTTTTACTATCCTGAAAAATAAGAAATAGAGAAGACACACATAAATAAATGAAAGTGGGGACATCACTACCAATCTTACAGAAATAAAAGAATTATGATAGAATACTATAAACAATTGTATGCCAGCAAATTAGATAACCTAGATGAAATGGACACATTCCTAGAAACACAAAATTAACTAAATTTGTTCAAAAAGAAGTAGAAAATCTGTACAAGCCTATAATAACTAGAAAGATTGTATCAGAATCAAAATCCTCCAAAAAGAAAAGTCTAGAATCAGATCACTTCACTGATGAATTCTACCAAAAAATTAAAGAAAAATTAATACCAATCCTTCACAAACTCTTTCAAAAATTAGAAGATGAGGAAATATTATCTAAGTCATTCTATGAGGTCAGCACTATCTTGATACCAAGCCTAATAAAGACATCATGAGAAAATAAAACTACAGGCCAATATCCCTTTTGAATATAGGTACAAAAAATCCTCAACCAAATACTAGTAAACCAAATCCAGCAGCATGTTAAAAATTATATGCCATGATTTAGTGGAAATTTATCCCAATAATATAAGAGAGGCTCAACATAAGAAAATCAATGACTGTAATATATCAGATTAATAGAAAAAGGAAAAGTAGTGGAGGAAGGGTCATCTCAATTGATGCAGAAAAGGCATTTCACAAAGATATAATAAGAAAATGAAAATATAGACAACATACTTTATGAATATGGACACAATTATCCTCAAAAACTACTAGTAAACCATATTCAGCAATATATAAAAAGGATTACATACCATGAACAAGTTTTTTAATCTTAAGAATGCATTGAATATTTGAAAAATAATCACCATACTAGAAAAAGTACAAAAGAATGCATGAACATCTCAATAGATACAGAAAGCATTTGACAAAATCCAACAACATTTGATGATCATAATACCTCAGGAAACAAAAAGATAGAGGTAACTTTCTCAACATGGTAAATAATTTTTTGCAAAACTGACAGGAAACAATGGTGAAAGACTGAAAGTTTTTCTGCTAAAATCAGGATTAAATAGGATGCATGATAGCCCACTGCCATTCAACATTGTACTGGAAGTTCTAACAATGACAATAGACAAGGAAAAGAAATAAAAAGCATCTCAATTGAAAAGGAAGAAGTAAAACTGTCTGTTCACAGATGACATGATCATATATAATCAATGCATCTACATGAAAGTTATTAGAGCTAATATACAAATTTGGCAAAGTTGCAGGGTACAAGATAAACATACAAAAACCAGTTGTGTTTCTCCACACTTGCAATGAATGATTCAAGAAGGAAAATGCAAAAGCTATTCTATTTAAATAGCATCTAGAGGAAACAAATGTCTAGGAATAGATGTAACCAACAGAGTGAAAGACTTGTACTCTGAAAATTAAAAAAAACATTGTTGAAAGAAATTAAAGGATACTTAAATAAATGAAAAGATATTCCATGTTCATGGATAGGGAGACATATTATTGTTAAGATGACAATATTACCTAGAGTTATCTACAAATTCAATGAATCTCTACCAAAATTCTAGCAGCCTTTATTTACAGAAAAGGGAAAGCTGATCAAATTCATATGAAACTTCAATGGACCCCAAATAGACAAAACCATCTTGAAAAAGAACAAAACCAAAGAACTTACACTTTCCTGTTTCAATAGGAAAAACACCAAAAAAATATTTCAAAACTTGCCACCAAGCTACAGTAAACAAAATCATGACCCAACTGCGTGAGGGACAAATAAATGTATCTTGAAGGAAAAACCCCTCACAGAGATTCTCTTTCACTTAACTATGAATACGGGCACTTTGGTTTAAAGTAGGAATTGCGTGTGTGTTTGTAGTTGTTTTGAATTATATGTATATGACTAAGAATCGAAGTGCCTAGTTTTTAAACCTATGTCTGTCTTAGTATCTTAATTTTTGATAAATCAGTTAACTTTTGTAAGCACAATTTCTTTGTGTAAAATTTGGATACCTATTGCTATCTCCTCGTATTTTCTCAGGATTAAATAAAATAGTTCTGAGTGACATCACTTAGCACAGTGTCTGATATATAATATCTGCTCAATAAGCTCTAAATCTCTCATCTTTCCTTATTGACAAACCAATGAATATGCAGGTGGATGTGTTCTGTCTTCTTTTAGTGCAGTATTTCTGAACCTTGGCACATATTTAGGATTATGTTCACATGTAGACCATGTATAATTTTGCAAATGAGCTGTAATGATACTGTATCTATCTCACTAAAGAGAATATATTTATTCTCTTTAAATACTGTCAGTTTAAATAGAACTGACAGTATTATAGGAGTAATATTGAATGTGGTATAAATTACTGAAGTGATTCATTATATATCTTATATTTATACCACCTCATATTACAAATAACATATATATGGTGGACACTTTGATGTTTTCAGACATTTTCTCCTGCAGACCACTCCATGATAGCAAGTAGGCTGGCTTTTTCTCATAGGCCAGTTCCAACCAACTGTTAAAGACTATCTTGACTACAGTATGGAAGAGGAATGAGTGCTCCATTAATTTATTCTGGAGGGGTATTGCAATTAATTACCAATAGCCACCATTAGGACAGTGGGGCGAGTCGGTGGCTCATATGTCACTTTATTTGACATTCCTAGATTATTGTGTTTAACTTTGTAACATTGTATTTAAGTAAGATGGTCTATCATTATATGGACACGTGTTTAGAATCTGTGAAAATATTATGTTCATTGCAGTAGAAAGCCATATATAACAAATTTGTAATCACTGATGTGTCATCATCTTCATTAGAAGTTTTAATTTTTTAAACTAAATAGTCTAAAATTTACGCTATTATGCCATATTTCAAACAGAAGTATCCTAAGCAGAAAGCAAGCTTTTCGTTCAAACGTACATAAACAAACCTTTGCCTTGATAAGAAACACAATAGACTTACTACCTTGCAGTTCTCTGTAACACATAAAGAACTTGATTAATGCATCCACAAATGACATTGAGAGAGCCTGTATTATTTATATATGTATATATACATGCATGAATAAAATAGCTTTAATTTGAAAAAATATATTTGTAATAAAGGCTATTTATCTTCTTAAAGGATAGAGTCAAGAAAATTAATTATGTTCTAACAATGATAAAAAATAGAACTTCACCTAAATGGCCTCCCTTGCTTACCTTTGAATGAAGGATGAGTTTATATTTTAATAGCTTAATGCACTATTTTTTATTAGCTTGGATACCACATAGTGAAGTCTATTATTCTCTAATGAAAACATGATATACAAAGAACAACCTCTGAAATATATATCTTTTTGGTTCACTGAAGCATTAAAAAATTAATGTTTCATAGTTATTTAAAACAGTAAAGGAGACATTGTATTAGAGAATTAAATATTTAAGTATAAATTAAAAATAGTACTTAAAATAATTAGCAACAATAACTGTTTCTAGTAAATCAATATTAAGCTGTAACTTTATAAAAATTATTTTATTCATTACAAGGCTTTGTTATGGCAAAGTCTAGAAGATTAAATTGAAACTCAAAGTTGAATACAATTTTTTCCCTTTGTTGTAACAATTAAGTTATGAATCATGGTCTATGGTTTCAAATTTTGCCACATAATATATTTCACTTTTTTGCCCATGAAATTCAATACAATCTGAATAAGAAGTTTCAGTATTCACACAAACTAGTGATACATTTCTTTTCAAATGAGCTAAAAGTTATGAAAGGATTTTTGAAATTCTATTTAAATTTCTCTCTCTCCCTCCTCCCTCTCTCCCTCTCTCCTTCCTTTTCTCTGTCTCTGACTCATACCAACTTTAGAGTCAAAGGTGAATGAAATATCCTCAGAGAGGGGTAAGCAGAACTGGGGGCCAATATCACAACTAGAAATCAAGTCATAAATCTATATATACCCTATTTATAATATCTACACGTAATACATCAAAAAACAATACTGCTTCAGAGTTTTTCACTCTCTAAATATGATAAATTTTCATATTTTTCTGATATAATCTAGAATTCAAAATTTATAATCTTCAATATTTCTCATGTGTGTGCATGTGTGTTTGTATATATAGTAATACACTCACACAAAGGCAATTAGATTATATAGGTTAAACACTGGTCAACTTAACTTCAGCCCCTGACCTTATGGTGTTGGAGGAAATATGATAGCCTGGGCAAGAAAATCCCAGGTGACTATTAACCAGAATCTTTAGTAGCTTTGGCCATTTTGTCAGTCAGTCATTAAATAATTTATTCATTCATTTTTATTTATTTTTATTTATGCGTTTTATTCTTTTTATTATTCTATTTCTTTACATACTTTTCAGAAATCCCACGAGCAACCAACTTCTGTGAGAAACACTATCCAGGAGAACATAATGGTTAAAAAGATTAAATATCTGCCCTTAAAGAGAAGTACTTACTTTTAAAAAAGTGTTGACTGATCACACAGATGCATTTTAACAAATGAGCAGCATAAGATTTTCTTTCATAGAAATGGTGATTAATGAAATGGACTTTGAAGAAGAGGTAGAATCAGATAGACTTAAGAATGGTAATTAGTAATATTTATACAGAGGAAACGACAGAAGCAAGATTCCATGGTGGTATAGTAGGGTTTATTTAGGAGAGAAAAATAATTCATTTTCAAAGTCATTCAATGTTCTTAATGGCTTTCAAGAGCCATTGCACACATGTTTTCCCAACTCCTTGTTCAGGGACCTTATCTTGGTAGCTTGAAATTGGAAAGCGTGGGGACGTCTATACCACAAGCATCATCAAACATTACAAATCAATCCTTCCTTCTCCACCCACCCAAACTGACAGTTGTTTTACTAGCAAATACTGAATCAGACTGTTTCATTCAAATCCTGACTTCAATTATCTCCTAAAAGCAGTGCAATCTTGGATGTTTCTTACTTCTATGATCTTGAGTTTTATCTTTTATATAATGGGGCTAATAGTAAAAAAAAAGTCATCTTTTAGTTTTGTTATGATTATTGAATGAGATAATCAATGAAAAGCACTTAGAACACTGTCTGTTACTTGGTAGATGTGTAATAAATATAGGTTGAAATAATATTTAGTAATAATAATAGTGCTTACTTAAGAATAATTAATTCATAATTCATACAAATTATTTTGGTTGAAGATTTTCAATAACCAGTATTCTATACTGTAAGATAAGGCAGTTGGAGGGCAACATGCTTTAGGAAGGACAAGGTGGCCCAGGGGTGGAAGGTTCACTAACGCTTGTAGGGACCCAGGGTGGTAATGTTAAGCAATCCATGCATAGATAGCCAAGGACTTTTCTAAAGGGAATTTTGAGCATGACCCAAGGGCATCTGTGCTAACGCACAAGTTCCAACATTCAACCCCAAGAAACCATAATAGTGTATTTGGGGGAAAGTGTATTTTAATGCATGCAGATTTAGTCATGATCACAAGTAGTAAAGACCCAGAAATCAAAAGACATGCTCTCTGAAAAGTAGTGTAGCTCTGACTAGTCTATCAATTCCATTATAAGTTTTTTCTAAAACAGAACTTGAATGGTGCAATAATATTTCCAGCATCATTGAATACTAAAATCCCAACAAATTAGATTTGCTTAAGAATCTGAATAATTAATTCAGTATCATAACTACGTTCAGGTACTTATTAAAAGTTTCAGATGACTTAAATATGAATGAAAAACAGTTTCTGATCTAAATGATGTTCACTGTATTTCTGAGATGTGGATATACTCACATGAATTTAAAATTAGACACAACTTCTTAAGCCATGAAATAGAATTCTAAAGATTCAAAATGATAATTTGTGTGAGTAGTAGAGAAACCTTCTTTGAATAAATAAAATTTACAAAAAGTTGATAGGTAAAGAGTAGAAACAAAGCAAAGATAATGCATTATATGTTATGTTCCTAAATCATGAAAAGGCTGAGGTTTAATGGGGAAAACTTTTATCAAAATATAGAAGAAATATAAGAATGGAAGGCCATGAAAGCAGGGCTAAAAATATTAGGAAATCATATTTAATTTAAATTAGTAGATTGTCTTTCCACAATGTAAAGTAAAATTTTTATGAGGGAAATGTGAGTTTAAAATGATTGTTATAATTGGTTTCCTCCACAGTAAGATAGGGACATTTGCTTATTGTTGTTGTCGATATTATTATTACCACTATATTACTCACATGGCAAGGAAGAAATACTGCTTTTAGGTATGTATGATTCTTATGTGCGTTATGAGATGCCCTTTTGGTTTTCATCTCTCTGAGCACGTCTGAAGGTCAAAATGAGTAGACTTTATATGTGTGTTATCATTATGGGCAGGCAGAAATTTATGGATCTTTCGTTTTATCCCTAACATGTCTATCTTGTTACTTTATTATGAGTTTTATCTTTGAGAAGATTCTTTTCAAAGAACATAGAGTCTTCACAGGTCAACAGATGTAAATCACATTGATAAGAAAAACAAACACTGACACAGATTGTCTTATAATTTTTCAGCAAAGCTAATAAGGTAGAAGTGGGGTCATCTTTACAAGAAAAAAAAAGATGAACTTGGGCAAGTTCAATAGCCCTGTTCCTTTTGATTTGAACTACAAAATTAAATAAATTACAATGCAAACACTTTATATAAGCTCCATTTAGTTTAGCAAAATTGGTATGGTTGTCTAAAAGAGCAGATGGTGACTTTGTGATTGTGGACAGTACTCTCCAAAACCTAATTGAGAATGCTTTGGGGGAAAAAAAAGGCAGGTGTAATATATAGTTACCCAGATTTTCATTTCACCCTAGGTAGACATCATGCACATCTGGTCTTTGATATCAAGAAAAAAAAACATGATTCCTTCATTTTTTTGTTTAGTCCTGCCACCTCATCAACTGCTTTAGAGATAGAGGTGGGATATTATGAGACATGTGTTTGAGTTTGATGGTTTCTTAATTAACTGTTCCTTCAACCAAAGAAGAGTGCCTAACATAACTAGAATTATAATATCATTTCAGACAAAATCTCCACCCTCAGAAATTTGAGGAAGTATAAGAACTAAGAACATAGTATTATATGAGGTTCTGAGGCATAGAAGAAAAATTTATACTTTGCATAATAAATTGCTTAAATGATACACAAAAAGCCTCTGCTATGCATACTCAGATTTTTATCAACTGAATTTGATCATTGTATTTACAGGAAACATTACATGATTTTGTGTTGGAATCAAAAAATTTTATAGCTGAATAAACCAAGCCTCAGTAGAACTGATGTTCTCATAAGGTCACGCAGCTTATGAGAGAAAAATCTAGTCCTCAAAACTTTGTCTCAGTACCAGAGATATTTTGTATGTAATTAATGTAATTTCTAACTCCATCCAGCTGAAGCAGTAAGGGGTTTTATTATCCCACATAACAAAATCTCCAGAGAGAGGAGGCAGGGGATCCAGGGTTGGTTAAATCAGCAGATATTCAGTGTCATTAAAAGTTGAGATACTTTCCATGTTTCTATTATGCCATCTTAGAAGTGACAGCTTGATCATGAGCTGGTTTCTCTCTCGGTTGCAAAACATTTGAGCTACAGGTAGCTCCCAGGGAAACATGATTTCTTGTTTCCATCCAGTGTAATGGGTAGAAAATTCTCCCTCAAGTACTGAAGCCACAGCCTTTGGTTCAGTTTGGCCAACTAAAGTCACTGTATCCTCAGACAAATAAAAGTCAGCTAAAAGACAAGTGAAATAATGATAATAAAGGTGGTGGTGATAATAAAGTTGATAAAGCTAATGTTTAATGGGTACATATTACATTTCAGATTCACAAACATATATAATGTATATATACAACATATGTGATATATATTTAATGTATATGAATACATATGTATCCATGTGGAATAGAAACTGCATAGGAAACAAATTGTACTACTACATTCTCTCAAACCTGAGTATTCTACAATGCCTGATGTGTATAAGGAAAAAAATACTGATGGAAAAAGTCTCCCTTTGTTATTGGTATATATTGTACTGTGAATTAATAAAATGCAGAATATTAGATTTGATGGTGACCTTACAGTTCATTTAGTCAAAATGGCTTACTCATTCTTTGTTTTAAATATATACCCCACGTAAAACTTAAGATGATTCATAGACCTAAATGTAAAACATAAAATTATAATACAACTAGAATAAAACATAGGAGAAAATCTAGATGGCCTTGAGTTTGGTGTTGATTTTCTAGATACAACATAAAAAACACAACCCATGTAAAAAAGAATCGATAAGCTGGACTTCATTAAAATTTCTACTCTGTGAAAGACATTTTCAAGAGAATGGAAAGACAAGCCACAGACTGGGAAAATATATTTGCAAGAGAAGTGTATGATAAAGGACTGTTTCTCAAAATATACAAAGAATTCTTAAAACTCAAAAATAAGAAAACAACCCAACTTAAAAATGGGGCAAAGAGCTTAACAGATACCTTAACAGATACCAAAGTAAATATACAGATGGAAAATAAGCATATGAAAAGATGCTCCACATCATATATCATTAAGGAAATGTAAATTAAAACAATGAGATACTATTACATATCTATTAGAGGGGCCGAAATCTAGGACACCGACACTACCAAGGGCTGGTGCAGATGGGGAGCCCCAGGAGCTCTTATTCATTGCTGGTGAGAAACATATCCTGTTCATGGATTGGTACAATCAACATTATTAGAGATAGGAACACTCATACACTGTTGGTGGGACTGCAAACTAGTGCAAACTCTATGGAAAATAGTACAGAGATTCCACAAAGAACTAAAAGTAGACCTACCATTTGATCCAGCAATCCAACTACTGGGTATTTACCCAGAGGAAAAGAAGTCATTTTATCGAAAAGACAACTGAAGTCAAATGTTCATTGCAACACAATTCACAATTGCAAATATGTGGAGCCAACCCAAGTGCCCATCAATTCATGAGTGAATTAACAAAATGTGGTATATGTACACTGTAGAATACTACCCAGCCAAGAAGAAGGATGAATTAAGGACTTTTGCAACAATTTGGTTGAATCCGGAGACCATTATCCTAAATGAAGTCTCTAAAGAAAGGACAA
This sequence comes from Daubentonia madagascariensis, assembly GCA_023783475.1. NCBI lineage: Eukaryota > Metazoa > Chordata > Mammalia > Primates > Daubentoniidae > Daubentonia > Daubentonia madagascariensis. The sequence continues at coordinate 33,032,336 of JAKFHU010001569.1, forward strand.
ACCAACACCATGTATACTTACTACTAAATTGGAACTAACCGATGAGCACACATTTGTACAGAGGGAAGTAAAACTCAGAGGAAATCAAATGAGGGGAAGGGAGAGGAAGGGGTGGGCAAAACCTACTTAACAGGTACAATGAACATTATCTGGGTGATGGGCACACTTATAACCCTGACTCAAGCATAACAAAAGTGATCTATGTAACCAAAAACATTCGTACCCCTGTAATATTTTGAAATAATAATAGCAAAATAAATTCTGTTTAAAAATATTAATTTATCACACTCTTGAAATTCTGATGTGTCAAAAACTTTCCATCAAGTAAACAAATCAATTTTTCCAAAAGACTTGTTAGGAAGATACAGCTGCAATTTATATAACCACCAGCAATAGTAGTTTCCCCTCACACTCCTTTTTCTGGCATCAAAATATATCAGTGTAATTCACTGTTCTTTCTAAAAGATATAAAAAGATTAGCTGCATCCTACCCTTTGCCTTTATAAATTATTTATAGTATTTTTTTCTTTATGTTTGATACTGATTCCTAAAAGCAATTTTTAAGCTCTTAATTGAAGTATAATTGTGAAGTTTTACTAATATAACAGTTACATAACCAGCATCCAGATCAAGAACACATAAAAGAAACAACATTAATAACCACCCAGCTACTGGTAATTACACTGGTTTTATTTGTCATGTTTCAGTACTTTTAAAACTCATTTTAGTCTAATTCCTCTTGCCCCAACCCCTGTCTTGCTCTCTCTTTTAGGGGTGAGACCACAGAATCAAAGTAGTGTCAGTTTCAGTAGGGGTAATTCAATCCCCAAATGCATTTTGTTCTTTAAGTGTTTTAGGTTAAAACTCAGGAAAGAACGTTATACAAGCATGAATTTGGAATGTAAAAAATTGTATGATGGAGATGAAGATCATTTACTTTATCAAATCTTTTATTCTTTATTTGGAAACTAAAGTCTCTAGAATGTTACGATGAGTAACATTTCCAGTATTTGCTCACTCTAAAATATTCACTCTTTATTTATCAAATTATTCAATATGCAGAGATAAGATTTACATCCTTACCTCGCACTAGCTTATATTTGCAAGATGTCTATAATTGACACTGCAAAGTGTTAATTAATGTCGTTCCTGTGGCCTTGTCAGAAAACAGAATGAGTCATTAATTCAGTTGCCAGTGGATAGTTAATATTTAGTTATTATTTACTGTAAGTTTTTTATTTTTACTCTAAATATTTATTTTTATTTTTACTCTAAGTTTTTAATTTTATTTGTTTCACACTATTGTTCTTGCACAATTGAAAGAATTTTAGGATAAAAAATTACATTTATTTTATCAATTTTGAAGTTAAAGTATATGTGAACTGTAGTCAAATGTTTCCATATTGTAGTGTGTAGTGTGTACTGGTTTTTGTTTTTTCTTTTCATGTGCCAGATTCTCTTAGAAGAATACCAACAAATTAAATTTTATTTTCAAATAATAGTTATGCAAATAATTCAAATAATCAGTCAATTCTTTGAGAAAAAAATGCAAACACATTTTTGACTTTTTTCTCAATACTAAATGGAACAATAACACATTTAAAAAGTCATCATATTGTATGTATACATACAGTTTGGATTTTCTGATAAAAGTTGTTATTCTGCAGCCCTAGGAAGATTCTCATGGTAAATCTCTTTGATAATCTTTCATTGGTATAAACACATGGATTTGAATTAATCAGAATTTTTAAGAATCTCTAAGAATATTATCAATAAATGTTATTAAACTACATTAGAAAAACTAATTTTAGCAAATAGATTTTAGATGTAAAGTTAAAAAAAAAGTTAAACTACTTTTTCTTCAGTGATCTTTCCAAGTATGTTTGCTTAAAATTTCTTAGCTATAGATTGTCATATAATGTATTGCAGTGAAATTCTATAAATACTAATATGCACTTTCTATATTCAGACTTTGTTCTAAGAGCTTTGCATGTGTTACCTCTTTTTAGCCTTTAAATAGATGGGGTCTTTGCTGAAGCTGGAAATAAAATGTGTTATGTATGTGCCTGTATGTGTGAATGTGTGTATATATGTATGGATGAATGTACATGCATGTCTATACAATCATGCACCACATAATGATGCTTTGGTCAACAATGGGCCACATATGTGACAATGTCCCATAAGATTATAATACCACAAGACACAAACACTCATGTTTATTTTACTGCAGCACAATTCACAATTGCAAAGATAGGGAATCAGCCTAAGTGCCCACCAACCGATGAGTGGATAAAGAAAACGTGGGGGTGTGTGTGTGTGTATATATACATATATATATTTTTTTCACCATAGGATACTACTCAACCATCAAAAAATAACAAAATTATGTCTTTTCCAGCAACTTGGATGGTACTGGAGGCCATTAACCTAAATGAAGTAACTCAGAAATGGAAAATCAAATACTGTATGTTCTTGCTTATAAGTGGGAGCTAAGCTATGGGTATGCAGGGACACACAGAGTGGTATAATGGATATTGGAGACTCAAAAGGGGAGAGGGTAAAAGGGGGGAGAGGAATGAAAAATTACCTAATGGGTACAATGTACACTATTCAGGTGGTGAGTACACTAAAAGGCCAGACTTCACCACTATACAATTGATCCAAGTAACCAAAAACCACTTGTACCCATAAATCTATTGAAATTAAAAAATAAAAAATAAAAATAAATATGTTTATATCCGCATACCATTGTGCTAAAATTGCCTACAGTATTCCGTACAGTGACATGCTGTATAGTTTTGTAGCCTAGGAGCAATAGGCTATGCCATATAGCCTAAATGTGTAGTAGACTATACCATCTAGTTTTGTGTTAAGTACACTCTATGATGTTTGCACGATCAAAAAAAATCACCTAACAATGCCTTTCTTAGAATATATCCCCGTTGTTAAGCAATGGATAACTGTATACACATTTTTGTGTGTGTGTGTGTGTGTGTGTATCGTATGTGTATATCTTATTTCATAGGAGGTATTATGTTTAGAGGTAAATTTTCAGTATTTAAGATTTTGATAAAAACAATTATCAGTCAGGCATTTTAAACATGTGAGGGTCAGAGACAAAGTAAATCCATAACCTACCTTAGAGTTGGAGGTTTAAGTTAGGAGAACATCTAAAAATTATGTCCAAATATTATATTTAACATGCAGAATTTTTCAAAAAGAAATTTGCAAAAGAGTCTTTCAAAGAGCTTTCACATTTAAGTTAAAAACAAAAAAACAATGACTTTATTTTATTGAATTCAATTGTGTTTTGTATCTCTCCCAAAATCAAAGGAACAGATCACTTTAGGTCAAGGTGAAGAGGGAATTCTACAATGTAAGATCCTCAGTAATAATAACAATAAAATCATTCCTATTTCTCTGAATAGTGTTTGATAATTGTCAACAAGAGTACCCCAGATTTTCTTAAATATCTTCACAAAACCCAGAATATTACATAATCTCAAACTGAAGGACTAGGCCATTTAAAATAAAGTCTGTCATTTAAATCACACACATACACACACACAATGCACAGATACTTAAAGGAAAATCTGTATAAATTTCCATTTTAGGTTTATTTATCTTTCAAGTTCAAGAATAACAAAACTGCTTATAACAACTTTTCCAGACAGCTAGATTTATAGAGCAGTTTACATTTTACTTGAGTCGTATTTTCTTAGTCTTTAGTAATTCAGATACATGTGTTCAAAGTGAATGTGATTTCTCTCTTAATCAACATTTTAGGGAGCAATTTGAGAATTTATAGAATGCTTTGAAGATACATAAAATGTTTTTAAACTGATTAAAATGTCTCCCATTAAAAAGTAATCTTTACTGTAATGGTAACATTTGATAATAATCTCTTAGAGAACTCTTTCAGAATATTTCTTTTCCTTATTTTCCACACAGGTCTATTAAGTCTTATATTTTTATGTTACCATCAAATTATTAACAAAATGCTGAAACTATTGCTCATCAAAATGGTCATAACTTTTATCATGTGGGTGCAAAATAAATATTATGTAACTTTTAGATATATTACAGAGATATCAAATTTATTATGCCACATCTGTATGCATGCATTTTAAATTACACTAAAATGTTGAGACAATTATCTTGATAGTTCTGTCATCTTTTTATCCTACCTGTCTATGTTTTAAGAAATATTGGGATTTGGAATTATTCAAAAGATTTAGATAAATTCCCACTTAAGTTATGCCTAATAATGTACATTGAAATCCATGTATTCCATTTAGCACAATTAATCTGGGAAATATTTTCATATAATTATTGTTTATTTAATTTGTTTGTTTTATCATTAAGGTTAGAGAAGACATAGTTTTGGTACAAACAAATAAAAGTGCCTGAATGTTGCAGTGGAGTGTTACTCCCTGCTCAATGAACTCCCCAAAACCTATTTTTTTCATCTTTCCCCTGTTACTATTCTAGCTTTGTTAAAAAAGAAAGAAAGAAAAGAAGAAAAAATTAAATAAAAGTAGAAAGGAAAATCCAAACTATGCCAAGAGTGTTTTGCATCTACTTAGAACTTCGGGTGAGATATAAAGCTGTCATAAGTATATAAAACATTCATTTCTCCCTTTCTTAGTAAACAACTGGTTCAATCAGAAACCAATATTAGAGGTTTTGGAGCCATTCCACATCTATTCATTCTTCAAGGATTTTCAAGGATTCAGATTCAATTTTTACACATAACCCTTTTGGTATTATTTCTCCTTTGTTGGTTACTCATCTTCTTAACCTGAAAATGTATGTTCTCTCCAAGACATTATCCTAGAAACATTCTTGTCCATTTGCCCCCTAGGTAAAATATCACTATTATGCTGACATGCTCCAAATGTGTATTTTTTGTTCCTAACACCCCCAAATCCTTTTCCATCTAACTCTGTATTACACATCTACCTTTGATTCTCCCAAACATCTTCCTTCATTCTAACCACTTGCAATAAATGGAAATTCATTCTTCTCATGATTAGAAAAACAAAAAAACTTAGAAGATTCTTGATTTTTCTCATTTCTTGATCCAAATTCATCTGCAAATCTTCTTGAACCAGCCAACATCTGTCTATAATTTGGCCAATTTCTATCACTAAAACTGCCTAATTAAAGTCACTGTCCTTTCTCTCCTGTATTATTTCAATAGCTTTCTAACATGTCTCTAAACTCCTATATTTTATTTATAGTCTGTTCTTCACAAATCAACCAAAGTGATGCTATTAAACCATAATCCAGACCACATGACTCTTCTGCTTTCAATGGAATGCCTGTTCTTTATCTACTTGAAATCTAAAATGAAATCTAATAATATTATAATATTTTGGTATAGTATCATCTCTACTATCCTGAAAGACAATTGATATTAATGGCTAAGAAAAATTGACCACGACTTGATGAAAGTATGCCCAAGCCTCCTTAATGAATTGCCTGGAAAGGAGTGACTTTCAAAAGTCCTCAAATATCTAATGGAAAAAAAATGTTTGGTTTTTTTACATGGTTTTGTTAATCCTATATGCTGCTTTTATGACACTGAGCAAAGTAGCATAATATTTAAACACAAAGAATGCTTTAATATTCTAAATTTCTATTAGTTTAATTTCTATTTGAAATTAAATTTTAATAAAGAAATAAAATTAGAATTTTCAATGTTGGAATATTACTATTGTTTAACGTAGCTTTATTATTTCTTTTTTTAAAGTTTGTATTCCATATTCTTTTATTAGTGGCTGAATATACATCCTTAAAGTAAAATAATAGGGACAGTCCCATGGATAATCTAGTAACAGAAAAGACCAAGGAATCTGGCATAATTGTGGAAGGTATTAGCACCGTTCACAAGTACATCTGGTCCTTCTTCACTGTGCATGATGAGGATTACAATTTTCTACCTTCTCAAAGTTAGGTGTGGTCAGGAGATTCAATGGCATGTGAGCCAAAATGATGTTTCTTATTCCAATGTGGAAGGAATAAGAGCCAGTAGTGGTTTTCTGCATATTCACCTCTCCCTGCCATGTTCGGAGATATTCTAGATGAGGGAGCCTTATCTAGAGGTAGATCACTCAGTGATCACTGAGTGAGAACAAGGTAGGGAAGGGGCCCCTCTAGTATACAGTAGTCATGTATTTGCCTTAAGACATTGAAATTTTGGAGTTTTTGTTTATTTACTATAGCATAACTTAGATTATGTCAAGGGATGTACTTCAAAATAGTCATATGAAAGACCAAACAACGAAGTTAGTAGTTAAAAAGTTTGACTCACAAATATAAAGCTTCCAATTAGCTATTCATTACTCTATCCTGAATATGAAGGCACAGGGAGGATCCCCATGCTTTAGTAGAAAGCCTTGAACAAGAAAGGAAGGGTCCAAAACAGACAAAGAGATAAAAGCAAATTCCAGCTTGATGAAAATTAAAAGGTATAAGAAAATACATAATTTTTAATGAAAATTTAATGGGATAATATTAAACTATGTAAAATTCAGAGAAACAAAAAGAGCTTTTGCATATTAAAAATAGGGAGGTAGAAATGAAAACCACAATAAAAGTTTTGACTAATAAAATTAAGACAATCTACAGGAAAATAAAGCAAAAACACAATGAATGTAAGTAAGACAGAAAAATAAAAAAGATGGGTCATGGATAAGGGATATACAATCTCCAAAAAAGTGAAGTCTCTGAAAGAGAGAAGAGAGAAAATAATTGGTGAAAAATAGCAAAAATAATTCAAATATATTTCTCAAAATTTAAGACTTATGTTTCTAGATTAAAAAAGGCAAATGGATACTTGGCACAGTGTATATAAGATTTGACCCAAGCCAATGACAATATCACACAGTGAATTTTATATGAACGGGTCACATAAAAATTTTTCTGAATTGGCAGGATCTCTTGCTCTTCACTTTAAACAAATTTTCTCCCAGTTTCCTATCTATCCCATTTAGTCACATTCTCCTTATCAAAATTCATGTATGTTTAAAATACATTCTAAAAGCTGCCTAACCTTAGTAATAAATTGAGATCTCAATTAAGATATGAATGTTATATCTGTGGTCATGGGGAAGTATTGCATTGTTCAAATAAGTATCCATGGCCAAGGAAAAGTGAAAGATTCAATATGGGGAGAGATAATGAACAGTTCTTTTCCATATACAATACTGATAACTTAAATTTGAATGTACATTAAATGAAAAATAAAAACGATTTCTCTGTGACTAATAAAGGTTCTGCTATATATGCCATTATTTATAAATGCTTATGATCATTCAACATACCTAGAATTTGTGTGTATAAATTGCCACATTAAAAGAAACATTTATTTTTCTTTTATAACATAATTTAATTAAGTATATTGTTTCACTTAGGTTAACTTTTACATTTATCATAGCATTTAAAATATTGCATATGAATATTTTATCTGAACACAGTTGAACTCACCAATTCACACAGTAATAATCATGAACTTTCTTTACATAGAAAATGAATTGAAGTTTTTTTATTAGGATAGATATTACCACAGCCTCTAATAGATATAATTTTTTATATATAATTCACTACTTGAAGTGATGCATCTCTGTATTATCCTGGACTTTAAATAAAATGGTTAATCTTGCAAACAAAAAGAGCTGACATTTTAGAATCAAATTAAAATTTGATAGGATTCCATTACTTTTTAGGAAATTATTACCTATTTTTAAAAGTAATATTATGAGCAGTAGCCAAATAATTTCTGGTTATACATATAGGATATATTGAAGAATGTACAAGCTTTTTCATTTTTCTAATAATACATTAAATAGTAGTAATTTTCTACATGCATTACGTCATTTAGAATATTACAATTTACACAGCGTACGAAGGCTCTGCTATGACATTTTTCTTTATGCAATGCTAGTTGATATCCTTCATCGATATCCAAGGGAGGGTAGTGAGCTTTCTCACAAATGCCAAAATAAAATCATCCTCTGTTTGGTTTCATAAATTATAACAGAGTAGTTTTCAATGATAAGATACTAAGGGAAATACCATTTTTCCTCTATTAATTCTATCTTTGCTTTTTAAAAGTACATATGTATAAGGTCTAACGTAAAGGCTTCTTGGAAGGTCCAAAAAGAAATGGCTCCATAATAAGAAAAAGAATAAATTATTTCAAGTACAGCAACAACAAAGAATAATGGACAATTTATATCAACAAAGGGTTCACAGAAGAAAAACAAAATCTGAGAAACAAATGAAAAGATGCTTAATTTCAATAGTAGCCAGGCTAATACAAATTAAACAATCATTTTTATATTTTTTCTAATCAGAGAAGCAATTTTTTTTTAAATTTCAGAATATTACGACGGTACAAATGCTTTCGTAACATAAATTGCCTTTGCACCACCCAAACCAAAGCTACAAGAATGCCCATTCCCCAGACAGCATGCACCGTACCCGTTAGGTGTGAATTTACCCATCCTCTCCTCACCTCTCCCACCTGCCCGATCCCAAATGAATGTTACTTCCATATGCACATAAGTGTTGATCAATTAGTACTAATTTAATGGTGAGTTCATGTGGTGTTTGTTTTTTCATTCTTGTAGTACTTCACTTAGAAGAATGGTCTCCAGTTCCATCCAGGTTAATAAAAGAGGTATTAGTTCACTATTTTTTTTTGTGGCTGAGTAGTACTCCGTGGTATACATATACCACATTTTATTAATCCACTCATGTATTGATGGCCACATGGGTTGTTTCCACATCTTTGCAATTATGAATTGTACTGCTATAAACATTTGAGTGCAGATGTCTTTAACTAAGTAGGTGAAAGACCTCTACAGAGAAGCAAAAATTTTTAAAAAGCTGTTAAGACCAGTTTTTCTGTACATGAGTGAACAAGAACTCTGTCATACGCTTGATAAGAAAAGATCTAAAGTATTTGTGTCAAAATTGTGGTTGGCAAGTTGTCAGTTCTTACATAGTTATAGTTTATATACTCTAACTCTAAACTTCAACTTCCATCAATCTGTATTTATAAAAATTTGAATTCAAATGCACAAAGGCATATAAACAAGATAGCTACTGCACATACTTTAGTGTTCAGTGGTTCAGGACCAGTTAAATATACCATGCATCATATTGTACACTGTGGATTCAACAGCTAATCAAAAAGACACACACACGTACACAGAAAATGCTATCTAGTTAACTCCTAGATAAGGCATTAAACAAAAAACACAAGTTGCTGAAGAGTATGAACAGAATTAAGCATTTAAAAATGAACTAAGCAATATGTTATTTGCATGTGATAAATAGGCATAAAAAGATTTAGAAGGTATCACACAAAACAGTTTAAGTGGTTATATGCAGAATGTTGTAGTGGGGTCAGCTAAAGGTGGAAATATTCACCTTAGGTTTTAAAACAAATCCTCGGAGAGGGGAAAGTCAGAGAAAAATTCTGTAAAGTTAGAATTTGGCAGGTTGCTTGGGTGTTGGTGTCGTTAATCATTCTGTCTGTTGTCTGGACCTTACTTAATTGTGGCCTTGCTCATTATCTCCAAGGACAGGTTGCTGGTGTCAAATTTCTCAGATATTGCTCCCTATATATTGTTCTAAACATATTTCAAAATGTGAGGGTCTATTACTAAGATAGGATGGTAGAATGTGCATTGGGTAGACAACTATATTCTGTGATATAACCCATCTCACCCATCTCAGAATAGGGCCAAGTTTCCTTAGGCTAAATAACTGGAAGTCTCTTCATTTCATATACCAACTCTAGTTCATCAGCAGAAATGATTGGCTCTACTCAAAACATATATTTCTTCAAACTGTCAGAAAATATATGTGTATTGGGGACAACCATGTGACAAGAACCATGATAGCTGCTGGGATAAAATTTTAACAAGATTCAGTGCCTGAACAATGTATTTTGAAATCTAATCCAATCAAATTATATGTGAGGTTTAAATCTTGTAAGTGTTATGAGCAAAGTGCAAGATGCTAAGCTTGCACAAAAGAGGGTCACAGAAATTTATAAATGTATGAATTTGTCTAGAATGCCTTCACAAAGAATGTTAGGCCGTGAAGATAATGAACATAATAATTATCCTGATATCCAAATTGATATTGGGATAAAATAATTGGTCTAGAGACAACATCACATATGAATTTTTAAAAGTTTGAACCTCAAAAAATGTCACAACACAGCTAAAATGTGCTCAGAAAAACAAAACAAAACAGCACAAAACAGTAATATATGTGACTCTAAGGACCATCTCGGTTATAAGAAATGGTAATATAATGAGTTTTATAAAAATAAATGTATGAAAAATACATATAGGGTACGGAAGTTTATTTGTAAATTAAAATATGAATTTATTTTATGTAAAATTTTAAGTGATTATAAATAGACATATGAGTAATCTTCATTGCGAGAAGTGTGCAAAATTTTTGTTCGTTTTCACTGGAACATTTTGGGCTCATCTTAATACAACGTTTCCTTATGTATGGGTACATGTAAAGATTTAGCAGAGCTCACACCACATTTTATTGTTAAAGGTGGAATTCAGTTCCTCCCAGTTTGACATCATTGCTTGCTCCCTTGACCATTGCACACAACACCCTCCTAAAGACACTGAGGAACTAGCCAGATTGGTAGTTCAGGGTTATGTTCCGGGTGGAGAGAAGATGACGTTCAAAGGCTGAATCCTATTCAGAGTGATGAAAGTGGCTTTATTTGGCTGATGCAGAGACAATAAGCACAAGAGTATTAAGAAGCTAAGACTTTGAAGGGGGTGTCAGATCGCAAAGGGTCTTCTAAATCATAGGAAATTGAAAATAATGGGGCACTAATGAAGAGATTTAAGCAGAAGGTAGATAAGGTGAGATGTGTTTTTTTTTTTTTTTTTTTTTTTTTTTGTAGACTGGACTCCAAGGGGTATTTCATGGGAATTTAATATCCCTTCACCCATCTCAAATTGTCACCGTTATTCTTTGATAAAATATTTAGTATTTTCTAAATGTTATTCCTAACACAATACAAATGCAGCTTCACATCAAGTCCTCATGTAATCAAACTTCTTAAAAACATAAGTCAATCTTATATAGACATTCTCTTCTCTCATTCTCACTGGTGTTCCTTAGAATGATATCTTATTGTTGTTATGGGAATGAAATGGAGACACAGACAAAATGGAAGGCTGGCTGAGAGCTCAGCTAAGAAGTCATCACAACAATTAGAGGGACATGGCCCCAGTTGTTAGCAGTAAGGAAGAGGTACCTGCTTTAGAAAAATAATAAGAAATGTAAGACAGATGTCTTAGCTGTTTTGAAATGATATCTGAGAAAGAAGGGAAGAATCAAAAATGAGAATCATATTTCTGGCTTTGGCAACAGGATTGCAAATAGTCACACTTATCAAAATCAGAAATATATTAGAAAGAACAGATGGAGGTCTGGGATAAATTAAACTTCAAATGTGCTGAAATGAGTTACATATAGAGCATCTAGATGGAAATGTTTAGCAGCCTTGTGCTTTTGTTGTTGTTATTGTTCATGTTTAGATACCCACCTAATTATGGAATTGTATGTTCTTATCCAGAGACTATCTCTACCTAATTTTATTTCTACACTATGCCCTGTAATGAATCCAAAATCATGTGATGACAGAGTTCAAAACTGAAGAACATACAACTATCCTCAATATATGAGGACTGTCTGGAAAGTATCAAGCCATTGTTAATATAACAAGAATGGTTAGTGACATCGAGGTAACCTGGCAGCCAAGGAGAGTGGACTCGTATGTGCATGCGTGAGCAATGCCAACTTCACTGTACTAGTCAGTGGGGCGCTAGATACCATTGAGTGAGCATGTGTACTGTGTGGCCATCATATTCAAAATGACTGAGTGAGTACAGCAATGAATCTGCATCACATTTTGTGTTAAGATTGAACATTTCTCTGTGGAAACTATTCGGATGATTCAGAAGGCTTTCAGGGACGATACAATGAGTGCAGGGCAAATAAAAGTGTGGCACAAATGCTTCAGAGATGGTGTACTCACTGTTAGGCTGGAAATAATTGGTCAACACTCATGTGAACATATGCTAGTAAAACTCAGCAGAAACCAAGTAGGTGGGAGGGGCGTGGAGGGCACAGGTAAATTGTACCTAACAGGTACAATGCATGCTATCTTGGTGATGGGCACACTTATAACTTTGACTCAAATGGCACAAAACAATTCATGTAACCAAAACATTTGTACCCCTGTAATACTCTGAAATAAAAATAAAAGCTGGTTGAGAATCTGTTGAAAGTGATCCACGTTCTGGAAGGCCTTCAACAAGCAGAACACCTAAGAATGTTGAATGTGTATGGGTTAGGTTAGGAGGTGCTGGGAGAACAGTGTGAGGTCCCAAGGTGCCTACTTTGAAGGGGACTGAGGCATCATTGTCCTATGTTCAATGTTTCTTGTATCTTGTATCCTTTTCAATAAATGTCTCTATTTTTCCTATTACATGGCTGGATACTTTCTGGACAGACCTCATATTCCTAGGTATTTTAATTCTTTGTGGCCATTGTGAATGTTATTGAGTCTTTGATTTGACTCTCTGCTTGACTGTTATTGGTGTATAGGAATGTTACTGATGTGTGTACATTGATTTTGTACTCTAAGACTTTGCTGAAGTTATTTATCAATTCCACGAGTCTATTGGTGCAGTCTTTGGGGTTTTCTAGATATAAGATCGTGTTATCAAAAGTGATAGTTTGACTTCCTCTTTCCCGATTTGGATACCATTTATTTCTTTCACTTGCCTTGTTTCTCTGGCTAGGCCTTCCAGCACTATGTTGAATAGAAGTGGTGACAGTGGGTACCCTTGTCCTATTCCAATTCTTAGCGGGAGTGCTTTCAATTTTTCCCTATTCAGTATGATGTTGGCTGTGGGTTTGCCATATATAGCTTTTATAATATTGTGATATGTTCCTTCTATGCCTAATTTGTTGAGGGTTTTTATCATGAGAGGGTGCTGAATTTTATCTCAGTAGATGCTTTTTCTGCATCTATTGAGATGATCATATGGTCTTAATTTTTGCTTCTATTTGGTGAATCACATTTATAGATTTATGCATGTGGAACCATCCTTGCATACCTGGGATGAAGCCCACTTGCTCATGGTGGATTATTTTTTTGATGTGCTGTTGAATTCAGTTTGCTAGTATTTTATTGAGCGTTTTTGCATGTATATTCATAAGGGATATTGATCTGCAGTATTCTTTTTTTGTTGTGTCCTTTCCTGGCTTTTGTATCAAGGTGATACTGGCTTCGTATAATGAGTTGGGGAGGATGCCCTCCTTTTCTATGTTATGGAATAATTTCCGTAGTATGGGTACCAGCTCTTCTTTGTAGGTCTGGTAAAATTCAGCTGTGAATCCGTCTTGTCTGGGGCTTTATTATGTTGGAAGCTTTTTTATTACTGCTTCAATCTCATTGCTTGTTACTGGTCTGTTCAGAAGTTCTATTTCTTCCTGATTGAGTCTTGGAAGGTTGTGTGTTTCCAGAAATTTGTCCATGTCTTCTATGTTTTCGAGTTTATGTGTGTAGAGATTTTCATAGTATTCACAGATGATATTTTGTATTTCTGTGATATCAGTTGCAATATCACACTGATCTGTGATCCTTGCTCCCAGAGTAGCAAGAAGATAAAATCTGCATGAACAGATATTCATTTATTTAAAGTTTTTAGGACATTGCACGAAGATGTAGGGGGTGTGTGTGTGTGTGTGCACCTGCATGTGTGTGTTCAGGTGGTACAAAGGGGTGATTACCAAAGATACTTACATTCTAGATTACACTGCATAATGGTGACTGCACAGTGAGAACAGTTGGAGAGGAAGGACTCATGACTGGTTGGGGTGGGAGATTCCATCACCGAGAGAGAGACTTCATGTCAAGTAACAAGTGAAAGTGTTTCCAAAGATTCCAAGGTCTTGAGAACAGAAAATACAAAGAGGTCTTAAACAGGACTTCCACTTTTAAGCCTCTGTTTTTTATGATGAAAAAGAAAGAAGGGCAAAGAACAAAATTCCTATATATTCATCAATATTATGAAAATTACATGATGTGGGTTTAGAATACAGGAGATCATTACTTCAAGAATGTTAATCCATCTATTTTCTTTTTTCCCAGCCTAAAGTTTTCCATATGTTCTTGATCTTGAATGTCATAGTTTTATCAACCCTTCTTCCTTTAAGAAATTTTAAAAGACATTTTCAGGTAAAGTGTTTGGTATTTGACTCTCAAATATTGGATTGTTATTACAAAACAAGTTTAAGTAAGGGTCTGCCTCCTAGTAACAGGTAATCATAGGAAGTGTGTAAGTGACTTCATTTTTATGATTGCCTTTTATTATCTGTGTACACAGGAGTATATGCCTGGTTTGTAGGATTAAGGTTAGAACCAAGTAAATAATAATTACATTTATAAATTTAAAGCACTTAAAAAGCACTTAGTATATTATTAATAAAATCAATTTATTTTCATAGCCACTGTTTACTTAATACTATTGTTTTTAATTATGCGTTTTAAGAACCCACTAAGAATTTTAAGTTTTTTTAATTTTAATTTTTAAATAAATTCAGTACTTTAATGTTTAAATAGTAAATTTACAATAAAAGTTTATTTGCAGGAATTCAACTTCCTCTAATATCATAATGAGTTATATTTAATAGTATTTCTTCTAATACCAGTAATAAACTAAGTGAACTATAGATTACACATACATAATTGTTTGAAGACATCGATGACAAACCAAAAGCAGGCACAAATTAGAAGAAAACAAAAGAGAAGAATAAAACATATTTTAATTACCAGTTCTTTTCCTGAGAAAAACTTATTAATTCATACAAGCCATTTTACTAGATTAAGGAAACAAGAACTTGAAGTTTAAAATTGCCAGAGTGGTTGCACACTGAGGAGGAGAATCGCAGAAAGGAAAGAGAAATAGAGAAATGAACTGTCAAATATACCACTTCATCTCAGAACTATGGCTGACACCTCACTGTGCAAAAGGAGACCGAGACTGCACACTGCAGAAACACAACAGGAAACCACATTAGGAAGGCAAAATTTGCTGAACAGGCATTAGTGCAGCTACCTAGAGCTGTATGTACAGAATTAGGGATGCAAAACCCTCCAAGTTAAAGGATCTTGGCAAATACTCAGGCCATCAGCAAAAATCCAGAAACCATGCCTTTAAGGATGAGGATTACATAATAGAATTAAGGGGTATGGATGAAGACTAAAGAGTAAAACTAAAATAAACTGACCACAATAAAAACTAAACCTAACCCTCTCTCAGAGCAAGAAATACACTTGTAATTAATTGCCTACTTGGAAAAAAAACTTATTTTGGAGGGCAATAAAATAGAAAAAATATAAATAGCTTTATTCACATGCACAATTATTCTAAACATAGACAAATCTTAGGTAATTTGCAAAGCAGTAGTACTACTATGAAATGAATTTTGTAAGGTAGCAAAATAAAGAGTTGACAAAAAAGGGTTTTTTTAATAATCGGAGAATGAAAAATACCAATTTTCAACCAAGTAATTACATAAGAATGAATGTAATAAAATCTGTGTAAAAGCTTTACATTTAAAACTAACTTCTGAAAGAAACTGAAGAAAACCTAAATAAATGAAAAAAAAAAAGCAATGGATTTGAACACCTAATATCAGTTGTGATTTAGAAATGGTTCTTCAGGATATACAGGCACAAACCCAAAGTGGGCAGTTGCATCTCCTTTACAGGATATCCTTAAAGGAAAATGATGAATGGAAATCCTCCCTGTGGGCAGAATGCTGAGAAGTGCAAATTAAGTGCAGCAATGGGTTCATGTTCATGGAATTCACTGGTCTTACTGTGCTCCCCATCATTCTGAAATAGCTGGCTTGATAGAATGTTGGAACAGCCTTTTGCAGACTAAATTGCATTGCCACCTAGGTGGTGATAACTTGCAGGGTGAGGAAATGTCCTCCAGGAGTTTGTGTATGCTTCAAATCAGCACTTTATCTGTGATGCTACTTTTTTTCTCCCGTACCAGGATTTACAGGTCCACGATTACAGGGGAAAATGGAAGTGGCATTACCCCTAGATATCCACCAACAAAATTCTACTTAGATCCAAAGAAAAAATTTCTTCCACCAAGAGACATAACAATAATTTCATTGAACTAGAAGTTAAGACTGCTACCAGGCCACTTTGTGCTCCTTATTCCTCTGAACCAACAGACAGAGACAACAGTTATTGTACCGGCTGGGGTGGTTGATGCTGAATACCAAGGGGAGGTAAGACAGAGTATGTCTTGAACACAGGAGATGCCTTAGGACATCTCTTAGTACGACCATGTCTTATGATTAAAGTCAATGGAAAACTGTAGCAACCCAATTCTGGCAGGATTGCCAGTGGTCTATACTCTTCCAGAATGAATGTTTGGGTCATCTAAACAGGCAAAGAATGATGATCAGCTAAGGTGCTGGCTGAAGAGAAAGAGAATATGGAATGGGTAGTAAATTTTAAATTCAATTCAAATTTTAAATTCAATTAAAATTGAATTTCAAGTTCTATGGATTAAGAAAAATCATATTTATACATTTCAAGATATTTTAGCCCCATTTCCTACATAAATTCAGAAGCTAATAGTTAATATAATACTCTGTTCTTGATCTTGACTCACTGACCTCCTTTTCCAACTCTCCCTGACTATCTACCCACTCCATTCCTGAAACGTGCTATTGCTAGAAAATGTCAGCACACTCTACTTTCGGGTCATAACTCCTCCTGTTCCATTTGCCTGGAAAGCTCTGTGTTAACTCCCTTAGCTCTATCAAGATTTTCCTCCAATTTCGTTTAATCATCCCAATTTAATGTTGTAATTTGCCCTTATCCTGACGTCTCAGATGATTCCCCTTATTCTGCTCTACTTTTTCTTTCTTCTATAGCTCTAAGCAGTCTTAAAAGTGGCTGCAATTCCATTTTGTCCCCTCTGTTGGCTGCCAGGCCATTGGTTTCACCATGATTATGAGCTGTTGGTTTTTATGGCTGCTACAGGGCTAGACAGGGTGATATGGGAATAGGGCAAATTAAAACATCATGAAGCTGTCTTTTCTTACCACGACTCAGCTGCTTTTTTGTGTGTTTTAATAAATACTCCCTGAACTGCTGCAAACCTTGACTAATTCTAGAGAGTTCTGAAAAGTTAATCCTAATATTTTATTTTGTCAGTTTTATTATTGCTTTTGTAAAAACAGAATTTCCAGAAGCCCTCACTCTACTATTTACACTAATGATTCATAGGGCTTATTTTTAGAATTGCTTTACTCCACCCCTTTTTTAAATGTGATTGAACTTCCCATCATTTTTTATGGAAAGAATAAAGTATTTTTATTGTTGTCCTGGTGGCAAGGATTAAGATCAACAAATAACTCCAGCCAAAAATGTATTACAATGGGAATAAACATAAACTAGGCAGAAGAGAGTCACAATTTCATAGCTCTTGGAAAACCTTCCTATGTCAGCTTATGATAATCACTCTTACAAGGGAGTATGCCCTGGAAGTTGTTCAGAAGGTCTACCTAACACTATGTAAATTAAATGAAAGCGTGTGTTAGCATTTTATTTTTATCTATTTCTATTTAGATCTAAAGATCTAGTTGGATAATTATAGATATACTGTATTAAGAATGTTTATGAATATGTGTATGTGAAGTGGAAGCAAGGGGAAGAGCAACTTTGATAAATATGCCATTTTAAGATTTTATGAATAAAAACTAGATTAGTTTGTGCCATCTTAAAAATATAAAGCCGACTTTCTGGGTAAATAGTAAACTGATAAAATTACCAAGGATTAAATAATCTCTATATTATAACTCCTCAGCTAGTATCTGTTTCATAATTCTTTAATGGTTATCCTACTCCCACCAAAACTATGCTATAAGTTTTAGTTAAATTAGAGGCTATGGGCATATTAAAAATAACAGTCATGACAACACTGACAACACCAACCTTACATAACATGGCTTATGAGTTGGTTTGTCCAGGATAGTCCTTAATTGCTAATTGTATCTCCCTTCATGCTTAAAAACAGCCATACAATTTTTTTCATGCATCACATAGTTTTCCTATAGAGGTAGAGAGATACTTACACTCCTCTGAAATCTCCGCGCATCTCTGCAGCCTCATCTCATGTCTCTTTCTCAAAATTCATTCACTGTAGCTATTGGTAACCTTTTAGAGTTTTGTGTGAATGCCCTCTGATAACAGCTTTTTTTCCTGAAAGACCCTTTTACCTGTGCGCTGGCCCAACTGTATTTGAAACATTTCCTTTTCACTGCCCAATTGTCACCCAGGCTAATTCATTAGGTTCTTTTTAAGTTTTCTCATAGTCTCTCCTCTTCCTTTTCTACAATACATTTTCTTTTTAAACTCTAATATCAATAAATTTTGCAATTCTAATAATTCTTAAATAATTAAGACTTCAGTTCATTCCATTGTTTATCCAGCTGCAGTTACTTAGGATATTAGTGGTAGAACAGAAATATATTTCCTTAAACGCAGTTAGGCATGTAATGTTTCTTCTACATTAGTATAAATACCACAAGTCTCATGTATCTATCCATCCATTTATCTACGTCTGGATATATGTGTGGGGGGGTGTATATATAGGTATGTGGTATGATATATCTCCACAACACACATACACAAATATATGTTACTTATTTTACCTCTTACTGTATCTCGAAAACTATTTAGCAGTTTATCCATTGACTTAATGATCAACTTTATTTCATATAAATTTAATAGGAAATCAGTAATCACCTTTTTTTAAACTTCAGAATATTACAGGGGTACAAACGTTTTGGTTACATGAATTAGTTTTGCATAGTTTGAATAAAAGTTATAAGTGTGTCCGTCACCCAGATAGACTGTACCCGTTAGGCATGAATTAACCCATCCCCTCCTCAGTAATCACCTTTTAAAACATTAAGGCTATTTTTTGTCTATTTTTAAAGAAGAAACACATATACATAGTATCTATGAACAAACAAATATTGACATGTAAATAAAGTTTTGGAACTATATTGAGACGCTGATAATCATAGCATTTAAAATCACTCTTTAGTAATTGAGGGTAAAGTGTAAAATTTCTGGGAAGTATAAAACCATGTCTTTTAGAACAAAAGCTGCTTCTCTCCTTCTTAGTCACATTTATTTAATAAAGGAAAACAAGTAATTTAAAAGCAATGAATCGTGCTCTTAGAGGTACCGTGAAAAGATAAATGTTGCTTGAAACTTTATAAGATATATTATTCGTAAGATATGTTATAGCCCATAATAACCAATACAAATGTATTTTTCAAATTATAAGTTAAATTATAGTTTAATGAAATTACTATTTACATTAAGTAAGACAGAGGTTCTCAAGTGGGGGTGTGGATGTGGGGATCTTAAGAACATACCAGTCTTTTGACGTTTCATTTTCTCATGAATGAACACTACAGTTTTCCAGAAGCTGCATGACAATGTCAATGTGATTAGGCCACTCTTCTGAAAACTGATGAAATATATACATGCATATTATTATAAATTTCTCAATTTAAATTTTTAATATGTTACATATTGGTAGATATAAGCCCCATAAACAAAAGCTCTTTGTGGTCCACAATAATTTTTTTGAGAATAAAGTGATTTGAAAACAAAACATTGAAAACCACTGATTTAAGAGAATACATATTTGTAAGTTCATATTTATGTTAAGTAAGAGAGATATAAGACCCTTTCTTTAAAATTCACTTGCTTTTTAATTACTTAAAATTTACTTGGAACAATAGAAATATTTCAGTTACAATTAATGATGGCAAAAGTTATTAAATGATCTTCTTGGTCTTTCTCATAAAGGGAAAAAATTTGATTAGAAAATTTCAGAAATACAAAAATAAACATTCTTCTTACTTTGAAAAACAAAGTTTTTAAAATTAAATAGGTAAATTATATACTAAATCCAGGAAGCATCTGCTTAGTCATATAATTTTAGAAAATAGTGAAATTAATCAGTTGTGAAGAAAAATAAAAAATATCAAATTCAATAATTACATATAACATGTCTCAAAAATAATCTTATATGTCATTCATTAGGGGTCCAGTATTTTTACAAAAGCTTTGCTAAATGAAAATGGAATACCCAGTGGATATAATTACAAAATAACTCAAGTTTTATTCTAAACAGTAGTAATTGATCCTACAGTGAGATTTATTCTGTAATCATGGAAGTCAATGGCATTTACAACTAGAATAAATTAAGGTAAATGAAGAGGAAAATTGTATTCTGTGTAACATTTAGTTCATTATAGGCTTAAACAACTATGTCAATACATGTTCATCAATAAAAGTTATGGTGCTTGCAGACATAAGTGAATGAAAATATTATCTTCAAGAAAGAGCCTGTTACACAAGCATAGAACCCATTGTTTTTAAACTCATCTGCTTTTCAAGTTCTCCCTAAAAGGGATCAAAAATGTTGATCATTTGCAAGACTTTTTCATACTGTATCATTTATATTTTAATATAAAGAGAGAATTCGAAATTGCATTCTGTAGCTCTTGGGGAACTTGTTCCTTTAAAATTGTTATTTCTTATTAAGAATTATATTACGCTTATATCTACTAGTTGGGTTAATTAGAATCTCGGTTATCAATTCTAGAGCTTGAACATAGATTCCTGAGAAAACTATCCCATTAAGATTTATGGATTCTAATTCTGAATGCATGATTATTACTTATATTTGAACAATGATGTTACAAAAAATAAACAGCAGCAGTAATAGTAATAGTCAATAAGGTAACTTCCCATACCCGAGTTTCTCCAACCCAGTTTTAGATAAGTCTTGCTGGTAAAAAGGTTGAATGGGGATAAACACCTAATTGGCATAACTCCAGTGTTAAATTATGATATTATCATTATTGTTTAATATTAACTATATATTCCCTCTTTACTAGGTGGCTGTTGTACAACTCTGAATGGTAAGTTAGACAGTGTTCTAAAATATATTGGGAATTTCCTACCTGTCCACTCATATTCCACTTCATTTTAAGAACAAACTCCAACTCTAATCCGTCTCCATTTGCTTGTCTCTGACCTTCCATTACAACAGTAAAAAACCTGGCTCCCACTCTATGCCACACCTTTACATAATTGTTTACTTTCAGTGCCCATATATAGTGGTTTCAGAATTGTTAACCTGTATCTCCATGGAAAACTACTTTACCGATTAGAGTACAATGCTAGGTAGGATCGTTTTGCCCTTGGTTTTACAATCTCCACTTATTTCCTAGGTTACTTATACCAGCACCTTATTCCCCTACTAATCCATACACTTGCAGTGCGTTTAGAGTCTTTTATTCTCATTCTGTATAACATCCTGAGATCCCCAATTACACAAATGATATTTTATTCTGAATACAGTAAGGTTTACTTTTTGTAGTGGAAAGTTCTATAGGATCTGATAACTGTTTAATATCTTGTATTTACCATTATAGTATAATACATTCCCTGGTAATTATACTATACCTCTATGTTTTGCCTTTTCTATAATGTCATATATTTATAGATGGTGTTTTTTAGACTGGCTGCTTTCATTTAGCACTATGTATTGAAGATTAATCTTTTCTATGGCTTTATTAGCATAGTGCTTTTTATGGCTGAATAATACACGATCTTATGGATGTGGTATAGTTTATTTATACTTTCACCTATTGAAGAACATCTTTGCTACTTTCAGTTTTGGATGATTATAAATAAGGCTACTATAAACCTTCCCATGAAGATTTTTGCATGAACATAACTTTTACACCGATTGGATAATTACCTAGGAGCATGATGACTAGATTATATGATAAAATTTGTTTAACTTTGGAAAAACTGTCAAACTATTTCCCAAAATAGTTGTACCATTTAGCATTTCCACCAGCTATGAATAAGAGTCTCTGTTGCTCTAGATAATCACCAGCAGTTAGAATTGTTAGATTTTTTAAAAAAATTTTTGTCACTAAGGTAGATATGGAGTAGTATCTCAATTTTGTTTTAGTTTGCACTTCCCTAATGACTAATGATGCTGGCCATCTTTTCATTTGCTTTTTTACCACCATATATATTATCTGTTTAGATGTCTGTTCAGATATTTTGCCCATTTTCAATATTTTTTATTATTGACTTTTAAGTTTTGTGTATTTTAAATACAAATCTTTTATCAGATATGTGTTTTGCAAGTATTTTCTCCTACTTGTTTTTCACTCTTTTTTCAGAGACTTTTGCAGTGCAGAAATTTATAATTTTAGTGAAGTTTATCTATCATCAAAATTTTTTTCTTTCATGGAACACGTTGGTGTTGTATCTAAACACTCATTGATAAATCCAGTCATGCCAATTTTTAACTCTTTTATTTTAAAATGTTATAGCTTTTCATTACACATTTAGGCCTGTGATCCATTTTGAGTTAATTTCTTGTACGGTGTAAGATCTGTGTCCACATTCATGTTTTTGCATATGGATCTCCAGTTGTTCCAGAACAACTTATTATGAAAGTTTACTTCTCTTCACTGAATTTTCTTTGTTCTATTTTGAAGAAAAGTTGCCAAAATTTGTATCAGCCCAAATCTGGGTTTTCTAACTTATTCCAATAATCTATGTCACTTCTTTCACCAATGCATGTAAACTTATAGTAAGTCTTAAAATCGGGTAGTTTGAGTATTACAGTTTTCTTCATTTTAGTATTTGTTGCTATTCTAGGGCCTTTGCCTCGTAATATAAACTTTGAAATTAGTTTATTGATACCCAAAAAATATTTTCTGGGTTTTTGATTAGTATTTTACTGAATCTATAGATCAAGTTGAGAAAAATTGCCATCATAGTAACATTGAGTATTGCAATCTATGAGCATAGAATGTATCTCCATATATTTAGAACTTATTTGAATTTTTCTCATTGTTTTGTAATTTCCCACATAGGCCTTGTGCTTATTTAGTTAGATTTTTACCTGACTATTCCATTTTGAGGTTGTTTATATGGGCAGTTCCATTGGTTGAGCTTTGAATGATTAACCGGCCTTACATGCCAAATATAATCCCACATGGGCACAGTGTATAATTCTTTTATATATTATTGAATTTAATTTATTATTATTTTGTTGATGAGTTCTGATTCTACATTCAGGAGAGATATTGTTCTATAGTTTTCCTTTATTTTAACATTGCTATATATTTTTGGTATTAGGGCAATGCTGAACTCATATAACTTGTTACAAGTGCCTGCTAGGCTTCTAATTTCTGGGGAGAAAATCATAGCATGTGTTCTAATATAAATGTTTGATAGAATCACTAATGAACCCATCTGGATCTGGCAAATTTTTGGAAGTTTATCATTTATTGATTCAATTATTTCAATAGATACTGGTCTCTTGAGATTATGTATTTCTCCTGTTGTAAATTCTCATAGTTCGTGTCTTTGGAAGGACTGATTTATTTAATCTAAATTATCAAATACATGGGCACTAAGTTGTTGATAGTATACTTGTATTACCCTCTAAATGTCATGGGATTACCAGTAAAGATATCTCTTTCATTTTTGATACTGGTATTTTAAATTTTTCTTTTTCTGCTCCTGCTTTTGCTGCTTTTTTAACTAGCCCGGCAGGAAGTTGATCAATTTTACTTTTTTTTTTTTTTTTTAAAGAACCAGCTTTTGGTTTCATTGATTTTCTGTATTATTTTCTGTTCTCAATTTCATTCATTTCTGCTCTAATTTTTATTATTTCTTTTTCTATTCATACTTTAAATTTAAACTGTTTTCTTATTCTCTAGTTTCTTAAGGTAGAAGTTTAAATTATTAATTTTATATCTGTATTATTTCCAATATAGGCATGCAAGGCTATAAATTTCCCCTTTGCACTGCTTTTGCTACACTCACAAACTTTGATGAGTTCATTTTTATTTACTTTGAAATATTTTTTATATTTTTCTTGATACCTCTTCTTTAACACATGTGTTATTTAGATGTATAACTTCCAATTACTTGAGGATTTTCCAGCTATCTTTCTGTCACTGATTTACTGTTTAATACCATGGTCTGAAAATATACTTTGTGTAGTTTCTATTATTTCAAATGTGTTAAAATGTGTTTTATGGGCTCTAATGAGACTATCTGGGTGAATGATTCACACAAGCTTCAGAAAAGTACGTACTATGCTATTGTTGGGTGAAGTGTTCTATAAATGTTAATGAGATAAAGTTGACTGGCGGCACTGTTCAGATCAACTTATTTTTTATTTCTGCTTTATCTATCAATTAGGCAGGGAAGATGTTGAAGTCTCCAATTATAATAGTTGATTTGTCTACTTCTCCTTTTACTTCTAACAATTTTTACCTGACATATTTTTGATGGCCTATTATTAGGTACACACACTTATGATTGTATTGGATTCTTGGAAAATTGATCTCTTTATCATTTCTAATACTGTTCATCATCCCTGATAATTTTCCTTTTTTCTGAAGTCAGTCTGTTTGGTCTGAAATTAAATATATACTTCAGCTTTATAAAATAGTGTTAGCATGGTGTATCTTTCACCATCCTTTTACTTTTAACCTATCACAGTCTTTATATTTAAGTAGTTTCTTTAAACAAAACAATTGTGATAATTCACTATTAGAGTCATTATTGACATATATAGATCAATATCCATTTGTTTGAAAATGTTTTCCAATTTTTACATTGAATATTTCCCCATAACTATCTCTTTTTATGTCTTTTCTGGTTTTGATGAGAATTTATATAATTCCTTTTTATCTCCTCTCATTAATTGTACTTATATTTAAAAATTTAGTGGCTATCCTAGAATTTACAAGATCATTTTTAATTAAGCTAATTCCACCATTCTATTTTGTGGATGGGGAAGTTACCTGCATAACTAAATACATATTCCAGTATCCCCCCGTCTCTTATCATATTTCTGTCATTCTTTTTACTTATCCATATACCATAATCATATTGATACTATTACTATTTTAGACAAAGTGTCATCTTTTAATTTATCAATAAAAATAAAAATAAAAGATTTTATTTTATCTTCATTTATTTGTTCTCAAATGTTCTTCGATTTTTTTTTTTTTTTCATTAGACCCAAGTTTCTGACCTGAAGAAAATCTCTTAACCTTTTTTTTTCAGGTCACATCTGCTGGCAATGAATTCCCTCAGTTTTTATTTGTCTGAGACAGTTTTCATTTCTCTTTCTGTTTTGAAGATAACTTTTCTGGAATTAATACAGAATTCTGTTTCAGGTTTTTATTTCTTTCAACACTTTTTACTCCACTCTTTTCTCACTTGCATGATTTCTGACAAAATTGTCCACTGTCTCCTCACCAGTCTTTTTCCAGGGTTATCTTTATTTTGGAGTTCTGCAGTTTGAATACGACATGCCTAGATGGATTTTTTTGGTTATTTATATTTATTCTTCTTAGTGTTCTTGAGCTTCCTGGATCTGTAAGTGGTGTCTGTCCCTTACTTTTGGTAAGTTCTAGACTATAGTTACCACAAATATTTCTATGTTTCACCAGTTATACATGTTATGTCTTTTAAGATTATCTCACATTTCCTGTATGTTCTGTTCTATTTTATTTTTTTCCATTCTTTTTTCTCTTAAGTTTAGGGCATTTCTATTGACCTATTTTCAAGCTGACTGATTCTATCCTCAGTTGTGTCCAGTCTACTCATGAACCTATCAAAGGCATTCTTCACTTACGTCACAGTGATTTTGACTTTTAGCATTTCATATTGACTATTTCTTTGAATTTCCACATCTGGGCATAAGTTAACTCTCTTCATGTTGTCTACTTTTTTCATTTAGAGCTTTTTACATATTAATCCCAGTTATTTTACATTCCCTGTCTGAGAATCCCATGATTTTTGTCGGCTGAGTCTCATTTTGAATATCTATTTGTTTCTTAAGACTATTTTTCTAGCTTTTTAAAACTGAGGTAAATGGATCTACAGTGTGAGAATGTATGCTAATCTTTGTTTGTAGCTATAAGTGCCAGAAACTTGAAATTATTCTGGTGTTCTTGTTTTGTCTTCCAATTAACTTTTTATTTTCCTTAGTATTCCTCCTCAAAGAGAGTTTGTGTCTTGCATCTCTTGTAGCTGTAATCAACCATTATGATACTGGAACACTGCTGGTATGATAAGATGGGGGGAAGTAGGAGTGTTCTATAATCTTGTAATTAATATTTCAATTCTTTGGTTGGCCTGAGTCTCTGTCCCACAACTTTACAAGAGCTACTTATGGTATAGCTTTCCCCCACTTAATTGATACTGGAAAGATAGAGGGAGCTGGAGTTAGGAAAATATCCTTCCCTCAGTGTCCTGGGATAAGATTTTATTAAAGTCTTCCCTCCTAGGGGATATGCCTTTGTTATGAAGAAGAATCTGTGTGTTTTTCATAAGGAATATTCAGAAGGCCCCCTTCCTGAGCCACCAGGGGTCCTTTCTCAAATCTTCCCCTTGAGAACCCGGTGAGTTACTTGGAGATAAAATTCACTGAAGTGTGAGAGTCTGGCCAAGACTGGAGTTTCTTACTTTATGCTAGTCCACACTCACCCTTCAGCTGTTTGTTAAAATTGTCATTTAATGACCCTACCAGTTTATGGCTGCCCTGGCCTCTTCTCCAGGTAGCTGATCTCAGGTATGGCTTTTTGAATTTGCCTGTCTTTCTAGATCTCATTATGACAATTTTCCCTATAAATGAATTTCTGGAAACTATTTTCCCTTTTCAGTTTGTTCCACTTTTTCTTTTTGTAAGGTGGGAAGGACAACTTGCAACTCTTCACATGTTGGGGCTAATAACAGAAGTCCTGCTTTCCTTTTGAAAAAGTGCAGATGTTAGTTTATATAATGGGATAGAACACCATTAAAATACTTACTGTTGTAAATATTAGAACTCTTGAAGAATTCAGTTTTTTAAATTTCAATAGATTTAGGGTGTACAAGTATTTTTTTTTACATGGATGAATTACATAATGCTGAAGTCAAGGCTTTTAGTGTACCTGTCACCAGGATACTGTATATTGTACCTAATAGGTAGATTTTTATCATTCTCCCCCTACACTCCCCCTTCTTAGTTTTCAATGTCCATTACTCTACTTTATGGCCATATATATCCCTTGTTTACCTCCCACTTTTAAGTGAGAACACATGGTATTTGTTTTTTTCATTCCTGAGATACTTCACTTAGTACAATGGTCTCCAGTTCCATCCAAGTTGCTGCAAAATACATTATCTCATTACTTATGGCTAAGTAGTACTTCATGATATATATGTACCACATTTTTTTATTCACTCTTCAATTGATGGGCACTAGATTCCATACCTTTGCAATTATAAATTGTGTTGCAATAAATATTTGGGAGCAGGTACCTTTTTGATAAAATGACTTCTTTTTCTTTGGGTAGATATCCAGTAGTGGTATTGCTGGATTGAATGGTAGTAGGTCTACTTTTAGTTCTCTGAGGAGTCTCCATCCTGGTTTTCATAAAGGTTGTACTGGTTTACATTCCCACCAATAGTGTATAAGCATTCCCTCTTCACTGCATCCATGCCAACATCTATTGTTTTTTGACTTACTAATATTGGCCATTCTGACAGGGTAAGGCAATATCTCATTGTGTTTTTAATTTTCATTTCCCTGATGATTAGAGATGTTGAGTATATTTTCATACTTTTTTTGGCCATTTGTCTATCTTCTTTTGAAGAATATTTGCTCATGTCTTTTGCCCACTTTTGAATGGAGCTGTTTGTTTTTTTGTTGCTGATTTGTTTGAGTTCTTTGTAGATTCTGAATATTAGCCCTTTATCAAATATATTGTTTGCAAATATTTTCTCTCATTCTGTAGGTTGTGTATTTACTCTGTTGATTATTTCCTTAGCTGTACAGGAACTTTTTAGTTTAATTAAGTCTCACTTATTTATATTTGTTTTTGTGCTATTTACTTTTGGGGTCTTAGTTGTAAATTCTTTGCCTAGGCCAATGTCCAGAAGAATTTTTACTACATTTTCATCTAGAGGTTTTATGGGTTCAAGTCATACATTTAAGTCAGGTCATACATTTAATCCATTTTGAGTTAATTTTTGTATATGGTGAGAGATAGGAATCCAGTTTCACTATGCTGCATGTGGCTATCCAATTATCCCAGCATGATTTATTGAATAGGTTTTTGATGTATCATTTAAATTATTGATAAATTTTCTTTGTCCTGCATCCTGTAAAATCTTGAGATTCAGATGAAATCTATCAATTTTATTTACAAAAAAGAAGCATGATAACCAAAATATGAATCAAGTTTATACATCTACCTATCTATTTATATTTATGATAGTAAATGTCTCTTCTGTACATTAACCAAATATGATATTACATACTTTATTTGAAAGGCTTTATACTAAACTTTTTTTGAAAATATGTCTCATGTATTTCCAGTATTTACAGTTATTTTTGTTAGTAGTACCAAGGGGAAGGGTGGAGATACAGTATATTTCTATATGAGATTTAATTTAATTTAGATATTCAATTAAAATACATCATATCAATTAATTTATATGAATTCATCATTAAGAAACACTCAGATAATCTGTTTGCTAACTTATGTTGATTTATATGAATTCATCATTCAGAAACATTCAGACAATCTGTCTGCTAACTTTTAACATAACTTTTTATGTTAAAATTGCTAGGTGCTTGATTCTGTGGAACAAATTATCACACTATTGTGCCATTTCAGAAATGCACTATGCTGTTTGGACAATAGATTGGAAAGGGAAAAATGATATGTTTAAATAATAATTAATAATATTTTATTACTGTAGTTAAATGAAGAATTTCTTTTTTTTTTAGAATGAAATTAAATTTATTCTATATAAGAAAGACTTATAGAAAGTCTTAGGAAGATTATAAAACAAGATAAACTCAAACATTTATATTTTTAAATGAACAATGGTATCAATTACTTTGTTTTTCCTTCAAAGACAATGATAGAAATTTTACTTTAAGAAAATTAATGACTTTTTAAATAACGTGATTAGATTTATTAATAATTTAATAGCTTGAATGTTGACAGTATAATTTCTTATCTTATTATAACATAGTATAAATTTTTATACTAATATTTAAAAACTATAAAAATTTTCTACTCATAGAAAATATATTTGATGTTGATATACAATTGACTGACAGGAAAAAATTATTAAGTACAATGAATGGAAGACTTAGAAACTACTTAACTGTGACAGCCTAAATACTTCTGAGGGAAAAAATTTTGCTAAATTGAAGGCTGTTAACAACCTATGGTCAATAAGCAATCATTTATAATCAAATGTTTACTGTAAGCTGATGACAGAAATCATACGAATGAAAATAAATATGATCTGAACTTCGATAACCAAAACAGATTATAAAGGATTTGAGTAAAACAGCTAGACATTTAAGTACTTAATTACTTCAAAATGACTTTATGGGGAAAATTCTGAAAGTTCATTTATGATTTGGTTATTTGTACTTATAAAGTTAGAGCCATTACTTCCTGGTGCCCTTTGCCACTAAGAAAAGAGCAACTGTTAAAAGTTAATGCTGCTCTTTGTGACTTTGGTAGGCCTCTGTAACGGAGAAGGAAAAAGAAAGAAAACCCATCTCTAAAATAAGATAGTCTCACTGGCTGCAAGGACAAGGTAGGCACCTTGCTATTGCAGGAAAATATTTTTATGCCAAATAGATTTATTGTAGAATCTCCAAGAAAACAATGTAAAGATATTTGGAAGAACAACTTTTTCTATTAATGGAATGATTGGTAAAGAAACTGGCAGAATTTCAACTCTTATTAGTG
The DNA here is from genome assembly GCA_023783475.1 of Daubentonia madagascariensis. NCBI lineage: Eukaryota > Metazoa > Chordata > Mammalia > Primates > Daubentoniidae > Daubentonia > Daubentonia madagascariensis. The sequence continues at coordinate 33,062,348 of JAKFHU010001569.1, forward strand.
AGATTATTGTAAAGAAATTGGGGTCTTGTAGTGAAATGATAGATATTTAAATTCAAGCCATTCATCTCACACAAAATACACAGATGAATAAGAAAAACAAATCAAATAACCCACCTAATTATAAATGAAAAAAAAGAGAATTTTATAAACTCCAATGTTTATGGTAAGCATAAAAGCAAACCCTTGAAACCAGCAGAGTTAGCTATGAAGCCCAAGCCAGAATAAAGTGACAGAAAGAAACTATGCAGAAAAAAAAGGAGATTGTAGTAGTCACCTAGTGGCTGTGGCAGAAAGTGAAAAAATAAAATCTTTCTGAGATAGAGAGAGTCACACCGGAGTAGGGATATATTGACTGTATCTCTGAGACTTGGTAGAAAAGAGAACTGGTTATTAGGGAAACAATGTAAGAGGCTTCAAAGTGTGAGCGACTACAGTTAGTGTTAAGTTTGTTCTTCACTACAATATTGTTATTGCTTCTTGCCTCTTTCAGTGGAGAGAATTAGAAAATATATATTTTCATATATATATACATATGTGTGTGTATATATATGCATAGGCATATATAGAGAGAGCAATGACCACCCAGAAACTCCTTTAACTTCAAATAAGGGAAGTTCTTGGTAATTAGTAAAAGACCATGTAGAAGTTAGAGGTGGTTATTTGTAGTGGAAGGAAAGTAAAAAAATAAAAAATCCTAAGAAAACTCTCTTTCTAAAGTAAGGGACTACAACTAATTTTTCCTAAAGAATTGCTACTTATTCGGCAAACAATAAGTTGATCCCCAGGATTTAGTAGTTAATTCTACAGTGCTCCAAGAACAGATACTATCTGAATCTTCTCTCAAATAAGAATATTATGTGGTCCTTTCCCAGAGAAAGTAATATATAGTCACTACTCCATCGTTTAACAGCATCTCCACTGGACTCATAGGCCAAGAAAATTTGGGGATTTGAAAATTAAGCGTAATTTCTACTGTTCTATTATAATCACACTGTTGTTAGCCTAGTCATGCTACAAATCTGATGAAATATAAATAAAATTATTTTATGACAAATTATACATATTTTAAATAAAACTAACATTCCCCAGTGTTTTATTTTCTTTAAAAAAAATTTTAAAAACTTGTTCTGAAACTTTGAAACTATTGCAAATCTGTGCTCTGATTTCCTGAACATAGTATCAGTAGCCTCTGTTTTACCTGTATACTTTTTGTCACTCTCTTCTTTAATGTCCCTCACTAAAGCCATGGCTCTAGGCATGGCTGGCTGCTTGTATAAAGTTCTGACCCTAAAAAGGGTCCAATGTAAATTTACTTATTAATGGTTCAATGCCAACTCTTTCCCATCCCTACTCATCCTGTGTACATTCTTACTTGTTTGTTTGCTTTTTTTCTGCCATAATTGCCAACATCCTTCAAAAAAACATCAGTCAGGATGTGCTACTCTTCTGCTCAGAACTCCCCAGAGGCATCCAACCCCCTCAGTGCAAAACATGTTCTTACAATGACATATAATGCCCTAAGTGATTTGGCCTCTGCTTTTTCTCTAACATCATTTCCTACTATTTGTTCACTCTGCTTTAACCACCCAAGTCTCCATACTGTTCCTGAAATATTCCAGCCCCACTTCTCTGAAAGGTCTTCGAACTCTTCCCTGCCTGGAATGCTCTTCCCTCAGAAAGCCACATGGCTCAAGTGCTGACTTCTTTTATTTCTCAAGTATCACTTTCTCAGTGAGGACCTCAAAATTTCCTCTTTTTCTTCTTGGAATATCCAAGAGATGATAGATGGAGATAGATGGATAGATAGATATGATAGACAGATTGGTAGATACATACATAGATCTTGTATATTTTCTCTCTCGTCCTCTGGACTATAAATTTCATGAGGACAGGCAATTTTGTCTCTTGCCAGCTTTGTTTCTTGCTTTATCTGAAGCATACAAAACAATGAGGGGGACACTGCAGAAACTCAAGAATTATTCAATGAACAAATGAATACTATAATTTCAGACTGTACAAGTAAATGATTTGGGAAAAATTAGTCCTTTAGGCATAGTGAGGAAGTATAACCCCTGGGTTTTTTTATAGCACATAGAAATATTTTTACTCACCAATAAAAAATATGTTGAATTTTTTATTTTCAGACATATCTAATATAAAGCAGTAATCTCTGTTAGTTTTCTTTTCTTCCCCATAATTTAATGGTAAGTCATAAAAACAGTTATTTCAATGATTTAAAAATGAATAAGGTGAAAAGTAAAATGCATTATCTGCCAGGAACTCCATCACCTCTTTGATCCCACTTGGTCATTTCCCACTGCACAGAAGTAATCACATTAGAAATGTGAATGACAGAACTGTGGCCATTTTCTAGGCATATAAAATTATATATTTATATTTCAAAAGTACCATATTGTAATTAGTCATTTGAAACTCGATTTGTTAACTATATTATCCTCAAAATTTTTTCATCTTTGACCTCATTCTCTGTAAAACTGTATATAATTCCACAAATTTACTATAGTATATCATAATTTATTTAAACATCTCTTAACATATATTAGGGTGTTTTCATTTTTTACTCTTACTCCTAATGCTGAAATTATTATTACAACTTTATCCATTTCTAATGAATGAATATATGTGAGTTTACTTTTAAGATACATCATTAGTATTAAATTTTTTGAGTCAAAAGATAACCCCTTTTGATGGATACTACAAATTTCCAGATACACTAATATATAAGTATTTTCTTTTGAGGGTTTGATATGTCATATTATGTGTTATAGGTTGAATTGTATCCACCAAAAAGATGTTGAAGTCAGTCCTCCTAGTACTCCAGAATAAGACCTTATTTGGAAATAATGTCTTTACAGAGATAAACAACTTGAAATGAGGTTGTTAGAGTGGTCCCTAAATGCAACATGACTGATGTCCTTATAAGAAGAAATTTGGACACAGACACAGACACAGACATGTCCACAGGGAGAATTCCATGTGAAAATAAAGCTGGAAATCTGAGTTATGCATCTACAAGCCAACGATCACCAAAGATTGCCAGGAAACCACCAGAGGTTAGCAGAGAGGCATGGATCAGATTCTCCCTCACATAGTTAAGAAAGAATCTACCCTGAAACACTTCGTGATCTTAAACTTCCATATATCCCAGACAATAAATTTTTATTGTTTAAGCCACCCAATTTGTGGTACTTTTTTAATACATCCCTAGCAAACTAATACATACAGCTATTGATATAAAAATATTCACTCATGTTTCTTTCTTAGCCTATACAGATAAATTTTAAAACTTTTATATTACTTTTATGTTCTATAAATATATATAAATAAATATGTATATAACATATATATGTATGTGTATATATATGACAGTAAGCAAAGGAATCTTGTTAGAAAATATTTTCAATTTTTCTTTGACAGTGAGAGATGAATATTAAGCAAGTCGGTTTTATAAGGTTTCAGAAGAAAACAGATGCTAACTCAATCTGGGTAATTTGAGGACAGTATAATAAAGAGTTTATTTATAAGTGTGTGGGCAGAAAGTAAAGAAACCAACAAGGAAGAGCACAGTTACACCAGAGCTAGTAACTGCAATCCAGATAATATGATCTTTAAAACGCAGTCAAGAAGGAAATAAACTGGGCCTCAGTTTAAGACATAAAATGTTAACTTCTGAGGGGAGGATTCTCAAACACTTTCTTATGTCTATTTTATGACTTCAGGAAAATCAGAATGGTGGGAAATATACTTTATGCTATGATTCAGCAATTTGTAGGAGTAATAGTAACTCTAAAGTCTTAAATACCCTTGCCCAGGAAGTTTCTGAGACTAGACGGGTGGCATTTTAAGATAGCGCAGCTGTAGACATAATACCATACTTAAACGTCTGATCAAATGTTGATTTCAGTAAAGAATACTGTTTCTATTAATATTTCCCAACAGATTTTCTGAGATTTTTAATGTGTATTAGTTTCCTAGGGCTTCTGTAACAAATTTCCATAAACTTTATGACTTCAAACAACAGGAATGTATTCTCTCATGGTTCTAGAGGTCAGAAGTCCAAAATCAACGTATGAGCAGAGCACTCCCTATAAAGGCTCTCAGGGAAAATATGTTCTGTGCCTTTTGCAGTTTTTGGTGGGTTCTGGCTTGTTTGACTTGTGGCCTCACACTCCAATTTCTGCCTCTATCCCCACATTTTCGTTCCTGTGCCTTTTTCTTTATCTCTTATAAAGTCAATTCTCATTAGATTTAAGGTCCACGTGAATAATCCAGAATACACCAGGATACATTTAGTACAAAATTCTTAATTTAATTACATCTGTAAATACTCTTTATTCAAATAAGGTAAGATCCATAGGTTCCAAGGATTGGGCTGTGGACATATCTTTTGATGGGCCACTGTTCAAACCACTCCATAATATTATGAATAAATGTGTACTAATACATATAGGAAAGCTATAGCAATTTGTCTGATATACCTATAGCTGATACTGCACGGTCTACAGATAAAGGCTTAGCTATATTTTCTTGGTCTTGTCCATGCTTAGCTACTGGCATGTATATGGTCTACATATTCTAAATATTATAAGTATTTTCTACATTACATTTTTCAAATTGAGGTCTTCAGAGTCTTTAATGATGCCATTTGGCCTTGGTCTCACCAGATAATCCAATAAGTGATAATTCAACACAGAGAATATCTAAAGCTGGTTGAAATATATGGCTATAGACACTTTGACTAGCAGCACAGATCTGAAGTGAACATCACCAATAATATGTGGTGTTTCTTATAATCATGGATTACCAATGACCAAAGAGAATGAGAATAGGAAAGCCAAATAAATGCCAACATAAAAATACAGACAACTGCTGACGCTCAGTCTATTTCAGCAATAGCTTTCTAGGACTCAGGGATATTTCAATATTTCAGGAAGACATAAGTACAAACTGTTTAAGCACAGATTGTTTCAACAATCAGCCACCACATACATCGAACTAATCAGAGACTCCCCAGTTTACAAGTGTTAACCAATCACTGTTAAGACTCAAGTTTATTAACTATAACCAAAAACTAAAAACCATCCTATAACATAAGTCTCCCCATGAAAATCTTATAAAACTCAAGTGTTTAAGCTATTCAGCCTGTCCATTTGACTAAATGCATTTTGCTGTGGGATCCTTTGCTTCTGGTAAGTTTCTAATCAGCTCAGTTTGCTGTTGTTGCTTTTTAAAAAACTCTGCTATGGTTTATTTTTTAATAGCTTTATTGAAGTATAATTGATATACAGAAAACTGCATATGTTTGATACATACAATTATATGAGTTTGAACGGATGCATACACCCATGGAAGCAATACCATAATCAAGGTAATATACATGTCTATTATATCCAAAAGTTTCCTTGTGCCCCTTTGTTTTCTTCTTGTTGCTGTTGCTTTCCCAAGTTATCTCTCTGATGGTCTCTTATGGGTGGGCTTCAGAAGTTGTTCTTTATTCCTTCAACCCAAGCAAACATGCACACACACACACACACACAAATACACAAGACAAATGTCTTTACAAGGTTATTACTGGTTTAACCCAGCTTTTAAGAAATCAAATTACATAGAATTTACTTATATTTAAAGATTTTGATTTTACAACAATAGGGTAAATAAAAGTTAGAAGTACAATAGAAATATATGTGTGTATTTCATCTCTAAACCATTTTAGAGTAAGTTGTCTACCCAATGACCCATACCCAACACCCTCAATAATCTTATCCAATATCCTGGCTTTAAACCCATTTGTAATGACTATATATAAATATCATGATCAAAACACTCCTTGAAATCTTGACTCATAAATCTAACTGCTGACTTGATGTCTCATTTGGATAAATATCAAACTTAACATGTGCAAAAATAAATTTATTATACCCCCAAAACCAAACCAAACCAAACACCTTTTGTACCTCTGTATTTCTCAAATGAAAAGTTCGTCCCTTCAAACGCTTAGTCTAACATCCTTGGAGCCATCCTGGCTCCTTTTTTCCTCCAACCTAACACAGAACTGTCAGCAAACGCATATGGCTCTGTACACCAGAACGTATACAAATCTGACTACCATTTATTAATCCAACTGGATCAAGCTACCGTCATCTTTTCCCAGAACTATAACAAGAGTTTCTTAACTGGTTTCTCTGCCTGAGCTGCAAATACCCAGACATTTGATCTCAAAAAAGATAGCCTTAGTGATCCTTTTAAAACAAAATTCACAAATTGTTACTCTTCTCAAAACTCGCCTACCGTGTTCTTTCTTTCTTTATTTATGTTTTGAGAATGAAACTCGCATCTTTAAAATGGCCCACAAAGACCACATGATTGTTCCTACATTCTCTCTTTGACCTGCCTCCCATTCTTCCTTCCTTTGCTCTCTCTTCTCTAGATTTGCTGGCATTCTTCCACTTCCTTGATAGTCCAGGAATAATACTTCAGGAAATTTACTTGTACTGTTTCCTTTGCCCAAAATACCTTACTTCCTTATGTCATTTATATATTTATTCATATGTTGGTTTCTCAGTGAGACCTTTTCTGACATCCATTTTTTTTTTACATAGAAACCCCCACTCTGGCACTTTCTCTCCTCCTTCCCAGCATTGTGTTTGTGCATTGGTTTTTCTTCATAGTTTAATTATCTTCTAACATACTAATTTCTGTCATCTATTTTTCTGTCTCCCCCAATTTAAATTTAAGCAGGATGAGAGAAGAGAATGTTTGTAGTTTTGTTTGTTATTGTATCCCCAGATATCTAGAATAATTACTGGTAGGATGTTTGTGTTCAGTATATATAAAATTTAATAATGAAGGAAATGTATATGTCAAAAAGATGCCTCATCCTTCAGATGGGTTCCCACTTCAGCTTCAGGTCAATATTTGAATAAACATAGAATTGGCTTCAAAAAGTATTAATATGATTGAACCAAGAACCTTACCCTTTACTCTCTTAAAACTCTAAGCCTCACTAGGACAACCTTCATTAAGAACATCAGTCTAGTCATATTTTATTTTTGTCACTGCTCAGATCATCTACCAATTACCTCATAGTCTATATTCTGCTTGTCACTTCCCATCCTCTTCCCTCTGCTAAAATCCTTCTTTTTGTTCTGGAATACAGTTATTCCTTATATAATGGACATCTGAATTTCCCACAAAATCACATTTTCTGGAACATTCTCAATATAGACTACATTTTCTCCCCAAATCACCCCCCACCAGTGGGCTTATAGATGAGGTATATCTCTTCTTAGAATCATCTTTGTACTTTCAGATCTTTGTTTTTTCTCCCTCCTAAAGATCTCCAAATGTTGAATCTCAAAAGAACCATTGACTACAGAAAGTTTCAATAGCGTCTTCAGCATCTTCACTCTTGTATAGATTCAGACACTGATTTTTTCTCTCTCACTATTTTGGTCTCTGACCTTTTCACTCCCTCTTTCCATACTATTTTCTATTTTGGTTTTTCCTACCACACATAAACTTCCTCCTTATGGCACTGTAGGAAGTTATAGCATAAAAGTGCCAAAGAGAACTTATTTTTTTCCCAGGTTACATACATACAATCAGTATGTGTGTCCATGAGGTGTTTTTCATTGGAAAATTTTTATTAGAAAGGGACACTTGGTCTTTCCAGAGACAATCCTTATAACCAAAATATATTTTAAGTCACCAGATCTGAGCCTATAGCTCAAATTACAGGGCAAAATAGTAGTCATGCACAAGGAGCTGTCTGCTCTAGTGTTTGAAACTTCCACAATTTTTCAGTAGGGAGAACACATAATTCTAGGTAATATATATGTCATTACTGAATATCTGTCATTCTATACTTTTAGTTTTTTTCAAGCTCTAAAAGATGTTATAACCTTGTAATTTTTCTGTATTAATTATTTTCAGAAGTTGTCCATGTTATATGTATGTATATGGAGTTTTGTTCCTTAAATTGGTGGACTGTAATTATTGAATTAATCTTAAAAATGTATGACCAGCTTTCTATTTAACCATAATTATTTTGAACTCCATTAAAGATATTAGTAACCTTTACCCAATTTTCATATTATCAGCAAAACTGATGAGTATGGTTTCTATAGCATCATATAATTAATTAGTGAAAATATTAAGTGAGATTAAACTGTAAACTGACCTCAAATACACTTGCAAGGCAATTATTTCTTAGAGAAAACAAATAAAAAAACCCCAAATTATCCAGAAATAATGAGAGCAAAAATTCTTATAAACCTCTGATGGTTTTTCAAGTCAGCATTGATGTCCCTTCTTTTAAAAGTCCCTAGATTTAGATTGGCATCTATCCTTTTGCCCATTGGATTAAGTCTTAATACACTAGTCAGCAAAAAAAAAAAAAAAAAAAAAAAAAAAAATTGGCATTTACTTGGAAAAGCAGAATACCTTTTTCCCAGGATAGGCTAATCAGATATTCAGACCCTCAAGTTTTAAAGGTTAACAATGTAACAAGAAGACAAAAATATGACTAGAGCTTATTTTTTCATCCTGTCTTCCCCTATCTGGCCAAACTGATAATTCTTACTCCAGAGCTGTCATACTTTTTATCCTTGATGAACTTAATTCCCCAAAATTTTTCTTTATTTTTTTATCTATTCTTCAGTGAAAAAATTTTTAACATACCCTTCCTCCATGTTAGATAGATACTATGCAGATTGATTGATATTAACTTCAAATCCATCTCCAGGGTTAGGATCTACTTGTTAATTAGGATCCAGGCCTAAATTCAGAAGTGCATGGAAATTCCTCAGCCTTAGAAATTGTCCGTGGTCTAATTTTGACTCATGCAACTTTGAACTTTTGTATTTATAGTAGTGTATACTTTGTCCCCTTCTAGATAGCAGCATGTAAGAATATGAAGCTTTAAACTTCTATATCCATTTTCTAGCTCCAGGGAACCAGACGGAGGATAAAATTAACATATAAAAGTAAACAACATATAGAGACTCCCCCAGAGGTAGATCCAATACCAGACCAAATGTAAGATAAATCCTGCCTTACCTCATATAGAGTAAGGTGGCTCTACATTCCCTATTACTTTTGCCAGTTTGGATTTTCTGTTGACTTTCCTCATTGAAAGCATCCTAAAATATATTACTTCTTTTCTTTCCAAAAAGTCCATTTTTGATTAATTTAGAAAGTATCAGTTTATATTCTGATTAATGTTAATAAATGACTAATTTATAAATTAGCACCATAAAATGGATTTTAGTAAACAGTTATTCAAGCCTCATGATGTATTTGAAATTGGTTCCCTGAAAAGGTGGGGGGAGGGCCATCTCTAGGTGTATAAAGATGTACAGCCCATGCATGATTCACAGTGGTAAAATAATTTATTCAATCATTGCAATCAATTTATTAAATAATTAATACTTAAGTAATACTATTAATGTTTTGTATTCAGTGGTATCTCTTGGGAAATTGTACTCTATTATCTAATAAAAGTCTGGATGCAAAACAGCCTGTTCTAAATGTCAGCAAGAGGTCAGAAACACTTGAACTAATTTAGAGAAAGGAATATAAAGATGCAGGGGACTGGAATATGTTTTGGATATATCATGCTGCCTCCTCTGTCCCAATTAGGTCATGAAGACATCCTATAAGACCCTCTGTTCATCATAGTCTTAAAGGGTAGATTGATGAGTAAAATACAATATTCTTTAGAAACAGTTTGATTAGCATTTTATTTTAGAATAGGAATATTGGTAAGAAGAGGAGCACACCCAAATAAATTTTTAATCATTTTGAGGTGATGGCAGATAAAATTCTATTCATAAAGTTATTAACTGATGTTCATTAGAGAGGAAAAAATATCTCAGTCTGTTCAACACAGATCTGGCTTGAGGGTTTCCAAAACAAAACAAGACAGAAAAATCAAAAAATGGTTTATATCCTCTCGCCAGGTCATAGACGTGAATTAGTTCTTAACCCAGATATTCTTGCATAAAATGAAAGTTAGGAAACTTTGAGCAAACAGCTTTTTATGACCAAGAATACCCACTTGGTCTTTTCCAAAGTGAATTGCTGCAATTTTCTAAGGCACTGTACAAAAGGAATTAACCAAATCTTTAGGGGCTATTAGTTAGTGACTCTAACATGACCATTTCCTGTAGTATCTTTCTGGCTTAGCAGTCATCTTTGGGGATATGAAAGTCATATGGTTAAGAAAATATTGGCTGGAAAGTTAACAAGATTTCTGACTCCTTTAGCATCCCCATTCAAATTTATAAATAGCAAAGATTACTGAGATGATATTTCTATACAATAAAATTAACCAGGTGTTGATATCTTTTGATGTGACTACTACAGGTGTATCCCCTTTCTAGAAAAGTTATAGACCCTGGTATCTGGTATGCAGTTATGAGTCTGGAAAATGACTTTTCTTTGTTCTAACAAACAGTGGTTCTTTCCCTTCCCACCCATTTGATTGATTTTCACCTGGCAAAAATAGTAATATACCTTTTTATGACTTCTTACCTTATTTGCATTGTAAGGTGTGCATATCAGGAATTCATTCATTTAATCAATGAATGAGAAAGAATTCTGTGTAAAATATTGTTTTAGAGTCTTGTGTTCCATCCAAGAATAAATGGAAAAGAATCCCTGCTTCCATAGAGCTTACATCTCAGTAAGAAGAGACCAACTATGAATAGGAGACATAAATAAGTTATTCATTTACTAAATGGAAAAAAAAAGAAATACTCATTTTAAAAAATAGAATAATGGTGGAAGGGCTGGACCATGCCTGGGGCATTTAAATACACACACACACACACACACACATGCATAGCAAAGAGGATAGGGTAACTGAATGGGATGACTTTGTAGGAGAAAAGTAGGAAGTACAGATGACTCAGATGATACAGGGTATTGCTAGCCTTTGCAAGGACAAGGACTTTGGCTTCTTTCTTTGAAAGAAACAGAAAGTTATAGGAATATTTTGAGCAGACAAGTGACATGATATAATCCATGTTTTCAAAAGGTCACTTTGGCTACAATGTTGAGAATAAGCTGTAAGGAAGAAAGGGAAAATCAGAAAAAACTATTGGAATATAATTGGTTTTTCTATTTGGGTGGTAGCAGAGAAGGTTGTGAAAAGTAGTAAATTTCTGGATATAATGTACAGGTAGAGCTTATGGATTCACTAACACAATGGATGTACCAGACAAAATGTGAAAGAGAGTAGTCAAGAAATAGTCCAAGTTTTTGGCCTGAGCACTGAAAATATAAATTATATAGAGAGGAAATATGACAAAAAGAGCAAGTTTGAACAAACATAGACACTCAAGTGCAGATTTAGAGTGGAAAGTTGGAGACATGAGACTGGAATTCAAGGGAAGATTGATGTCGATAATAGGAATTTGGGAAAACTGGCATTTGACAGGTGTGGAATTACATCTCATTGTGGTCTTAATTTGCATCCCCCTCATCCTTAATCAGGCTTAACATATTTTCAAATGTCTACAAGCCATCCATTTCTTTCTCTTTCACTTAATTATTTATAGAAGTTCCTTATATATATGGATTTTATGTTATATGCCTTTCAAGTATATTTTCTATGTGTTTCAAATATATTTTACAAGTTTTTAACTTTTTGTCACATTCTTTATTGTATTTGTGATGAATAGAGGTCCCTAATTTTTAATGTAATCAAATTCATCAATATTTTCCTGTATGTTTTCTTTTCTACTTCTAGGGCTTTCTATAATTCTCTTTCCATTTAAATTTCATACTGAAAATATTTTATATGTTTTGCCTAGTAATTACAAGTGAGTTTTCACTGGAACTCCCACCCCACCCTATACAATTAGTCATATTATTGGAATTGGATCTAAATTTAGGATATAATTGAGCATGTTTTAACCAGAGAGAAAGCATAGATTAAAAATTAAATGTGAAATAAAAATAAAATTTTAAAATGTATCAAAAGTCAAATATTTGTTAGAATTTTGGTATGAAAAAGTTATTCAAATTTGAAGCAATAGACAATCACAAAAAGGGTATAAGTCTCTCCCATATGAATCATAAAACTTCAGTGAATCATGGAATATACCATAATTAAGATAAAATTAAGTGAAATTATAAACAGTAACCAAACATATTTAGTTATTGTATATTGTACATACAGAATTTGCTTAAATTTATAAGAAAACATTAGGATCACAAATAGCAATTGGGAAAATTAAATTAAAAATTTACTTTATATAAAACATGGTGAATAAACATATGGAAAAATGTTCATCTCATAGTATCAAGGAAATGTAAATTAAAACTATGATGTTTTACTTAATATATGAAGAAATGATTCAGATTACTAAATAGTAAGGCTTAAAGGAAATGTAGGAATAGTTGTAAATTGATATATCCCATTGGAAAACAACAGGGCAATACAAATCAAATCAAAAGCCTGAAAAATGCCCATGATGCAAGATGAATAAGTTCTAAAGGTCTGTTATACAATACAGTGTCTATAGTTAACAATACTGTATTGTACAGTTAAAAACTTGACAAGGTAAATAGTATGTTAAATGTTCTTACTACAAAAAAAGTCACATGTGTACTCACAATTAAATACATGTTTAAGTTCACATAAAAGATAACTGATTTGAAAAAAATGGTAATATGCATTGGCCTAGTAATCTAACTTCTATGGGTTTATTCTGAAAAGAAATCTGATACAAGTTTACAACATTAGAATATATATTCCAGTCTAATATGGTAGTTTATACTGTCCTAATAAAAAAATTAGAAAATATCTACACATTCAGTAAAATGAACTGACCTAACCAATGGGCCATTGGGTGAATGTTATATTCATTTTGATGAATATCAATTGTCTTGGATGTCAAAAGTGGAGAGGGTGTCTTACTTTTAGGTGAGTACATTATAATGGAAAGCAAATTCTAGACCAAATCAATCCCCCAAGGGAAAAAATGGACACTTACAAGCAAATGGACAAAGTCATTCAATCTATTGAACCTACCAGTACCTATAGAAAAACTGCTCTTTTTGCCCCCAATTGCATGATAGAAAAGTTGCTACTCCCACACTCTAATAAATAAAATGAGAATATTATAGAAAAGTCATTCTCTGAAACAAATGGAAAAATACACAGGCTCATTGTGGGGATACACATTGGATTCTCTGTGAGTGGAAAGATGCAGGACCAACAGACTATAATGTTTGAGATCTGACCTCTGACTTAAATGGTTGAATTGCTGGATTCTTAGACATCATCAGGTAAGGACAATTGGTTTTGTTACATCACTGCTGATCAGGCATACATGTAAACACTATGATATTGATAATCCAAAATATTTTGAAATATATTAATATTAAGAGAATTTGACATCAATATGGTATCATAATTTTAAAAATGATACTTATAATATTAATTAGGTACCCTTAAATTTGCCAATTTAGATTCGGATTTTGTACACATATCTACACCCACAGTGACTACTCATGATGTAAAATTTCAAAGTAAATCAACCCAAATTCAAAACTAGGGACATGACTAATTAAAGCATCAAATATTTTTATAATATGTGTGTATAGATCATGTTAATCACGATGAAAGTCTTAATTTCCCCTATGGTTTTTATCTTTTAGGTGAAAAGGCAAAGTGTAAAAATTAAAATATGATTATAGAGTTAGATATATTTGAAGGGAATAACTAAGGTAAAAAGTAGTTTTAAGAGTGCATAAATCTTTTCTGAATGGATGATTTCTATTTGAAATATATTCTTAATGTTGTAGTTATATACTGATGAGATGATGAAAAGTGAAAATGGAAACATCCTGATGCACAGAGGCATTTAAATATGGATGTTGAGAAAATTCTGATATACAAATGTGAGGAATGGGGTTATCACTTGGAAAAAAGTTTAGATTAACAAGAATTTTAGTGATATGTGTTTTAGCATTTGACCCGATTTTACTGAATTGAATCTTTCATATCATTGTTTTAGTTGCCAGGTATTTGGTTATTTCTACAGACATAGGACAAGTTATAGAATCATTAAGAATAAGGAGACTATAAAACAGCAGCCACAAAGTAAATACACCAAAGAGGTGCGTACGTGTGCTACCCAAGAATCTTACGAATGAGGTCATTTTCAAAGAAAATAGTTGGTATTTGTTCATTTCCCCTATTTTTTAAAAATCTTTGAAACATGCTGTTTGCCAAGATTAAGTTAATTGAAATCACTAATTAGAGATATAGTGAATGACATGTTTTAGTTCAGTCACAATTGCATGCAGAGTTTACCAATAGCTTTACTATTGACCTCCAAAGACAAGAAATAATTTATTAACTTTCTTCTCCACCTAAAACACTATTCTATTCCTTGACTCATTTCCTTGTTGACTCTTTTGCCATAAATCACACTAGCAACAGGATTTATTTGACATACCCAAATAGATTATTACTTTGTATACAAATAAATACTTGTACTGTCAAAGACTGGTGGAAGTAATCAGCTTGTTTTTTGTATGTTCTGCCTATACAGAACAGATGGGAGAAAATTAAATGTTTCTATTTATAAAACTTCCATTAAGGAGAAATATCAAATAAAACCACACAGAGAAATAAACTTCAACTTAACACATACGGGTATTCATTAGCACTCTGTGTGATAAATACATATATATTTATATACATATACATATATTTACATATGTGTATGTCAAGTAATAATATTGACTATAAATGCTCGTATCATAGTAAACTTTCAAATACTATTTTAATTTAATCCTAAAAAACAAACTAGATGAAAAATAGATGCATGTATTGAGCACATATAGTTTACTTTAGTAAAATATCTTGAACATAACCTTTTCACTTTGTTTAAATATAACATCTTAGAGAGAGTGAAGTGTCCTACTATCCCAATCTTGCCTCTTTCAACTCTATAATTAAATCTGTGCTACACATAATTAAAATTATCTAAGATTAGAACCTAAATTGTTAAGTTGGCAATAGAAAGATTATGTAAACAGATTCTCAAACTCTGTTTTGAAAATGTCAAGGATCACTTTAAAAGTTCAGTGGGAAGTAAAGCGCCCAAATAAGGTTATTTTTTCAGTGCCTTTGATCATCTATCAACTAAATAAGATTTCTTATTTATTGTATGGAAAAACATGGGCCCTCCCATGTTTAGTAAATAAACTAGGAATTTAAAATTTGATTACTTCTCTTCATTATTTTTTTGGCAGGAATGTTTTTCATTGGACGACATTTAAAGGAAAATTTGTCATGGTGTAAATTAAAAATATATTTTGCCAAATATATTGAATTAGACAAAAGTTAAATTAAATTATATTTAAATTGTAGTGAGTAGCACTATTTTGTCACTTATGCACATTCTATTTGTTTATTTCCGTGGCAACATAAGATTATCCATTGTAGGGGATAAAGGACTCTATAAAATTTTTCTAACAGCAGAATTATTTATAAAACAGAATGAAAAATATCAGAACTCAATATATGCTGTTATTTTATTTTTATCAAACATATAATTAGTACTGGCTTAATTATAGTTAGAAAAAGACATTATCTTTGCTTTAATTTTTTTGTTTTTTAATTTTTATGGTCATTATCTGAGTTTGCTTTAAATATAAAATTATTTATAAATTGTTTGGTAAAGGATGTTTTGAAATATCAGAAAGCTTTAGCATAAATGTCATATTTTTATATATAATTTTTTATTTCTTTTCTTAAGATTCCTTATTTCTATTCTCTTTCTTACATCAAGTAGTTAACATATATTTAAATGCCTATATTTAATATGTATATTATAATAAAGTGAACAAAGCCAGTTTCCTGACCTTTTCTTAGAAACGCCCAAAGTTGAAGTCCTGCAGACACATACATTGTATTTCATTAAATCTAAGATATCATCAATTATAAAATGCATTATTGAAAAATGCCTAAAATAAAAATAATTTCTAATTTAACAGTGACTTTATTATTCCTGATTTTATTTTATACTTAGTGAAAAATTACTTTGTCATTTAGACAAACCTTTTTTTGAGACCTCATTCCTGTGCCTATATTAAAAGAAACACATGCATGAGCTATGTGACAAGATTCTGTCTCTAAAAAATAAAAAACTAGCCCAGTGTGGTGGCTCTTACCTGTAGTCTTAGGTCCAATTTGAGATAAGCCTTAATGATATAGTGAGGTTCAGTCTCAAAAAAAACCAAAAGGACAGGGAATGCTAACAGGTTCCTGCCACCAGATCAATAGCAAGTATAAGATACATATCATTCCAGAGACGTTAGCTTGTGAAAAAAATATCAAAGACATATAGAAAATGATTCCAATATAATTAAGAGAAAGAGGAAGAGATAGGGAAACCAGTGAATACAATTTAAAATTGGACCTACTCAAGTTTTTAATCCCCAAAATAAAAATTAACTCCACTATTTAAGAATATTATAATGATTATATGTGATAATAAAATATAATTTGTTTATATTATTAATAAAATTATAGAAAATGTATTAAACACATATATACATTTTACACATATTTTTCTAAAATGTTTGCTAATGATATAAATAATAATATACAAAAATTTTCAAGTTAGACAAATAACGTAGGGAATTGAAATATACTATGAAATGAAATATTGCTCTATGAAGGAGCTCTTCATAAGCCTACCTAATGATACTGAAGCTGCAGTAAAGTGATCTTATTTAATTATCAAGTGATATACACTTAATGTTTTATTAACTAAACACTTTGTAAAGGTCATAAGTGTATGCTTAACATAGAATTATGATTATTCTCTCTTCTCCATAAATGACTTTAAATTCTAAAAATCAAGGCAAAGATATTAAGTTTATTGCAATTTTCCAAGGCTCCAATAACTTGTCTGTGTATAGATACACTTTTCAACCTTTGTTCACTTCGCATTTTAAATAATTGTGTGCTAAACATTCTGCTAGAAGAAAGATATATGGATATAAAATGTATAGTCTATTCTTCCAAAGACTTCACAGCCAGATGGAGAAAAAAGACAAGTAGACAATTATAATGTATTAGGAGATAAGTCCTACAATAAAAATATACAGGACATATGATAACTATAAAAAGAAATAGTGAAGTTGGCCTGGAGGAAATAAAAGAGCAAGGAAAGGATATCTGAAAGAGGTAACATTTCAACAAACTCTCAAAGAACATATAAAATGGTATTAAGTAAAAGGACTGTTATTTGCGTTTCAGTAAACAGCAATAGGTAAAATGTTCTGGAAGTTTCCAGTTCCAGATATTGCTAAAATAAGCCTTCATAAAATAGTCAAATTGAGAATGGTCTCTATGATATATCTTGGACTTGGGATTTTTCTTTCCTTTTTTTTTTATTTGTTTGTTTTGTTTTGTGTCTTCTAAAAATCCATGGGTCTGTATAGAAAATTTTTATCATGGGAATCACAGTCACAGTCATGGGAATCTATATTTTTATAGAAAATTCATTCTGGAAATAGAGCAGATGACATTAAGTGCAATGGGAGCCCAAGACTGGAAGAAGGGAAAGCAAATAGGAGGCTGCTATAATAATCCAGTGTGAATGTAAATGAATTTAAATATGGAGCCTACCAGCAGGGCAATTTATGACAAATTACTTCATTTTAAGATCTCAGGTTTCTTACATGTAATATTGAAATAATATACCTACTGCTCAGTGTTGTTTGAGCATTACAGGAAATAAACCTATACCAAAATTCTTAAGACAGTAATTTTAACATCAAAATACCAGACTAATATTTGTGAATGTTTATTATTTAATTAATCACCATTTATATTTTATTGCCTAAGACCTAACCAAGTATAAGCAGAACACCTATATATGTATGACGAAGATAACCTTTATTCATTTTATTAATCAAACAATTTAATTTTCCACACTTTCAAATTGTCCTTTAAAATGATAATTAAGAGAGAGTAGAATGATGGTTACCAGAGGCTAGGAAGAGTAGCAGGGAGGGGGGTACAAAGTGGGGGTAGTTAATGGGTGCAACATTATAGTTAGATAGTTAGATAGAATGAACAATATTTGATAGCATAGCAAAGTGACTATAATCGACAATAAGTTAGGGTATACTCTAAAATAACTAGAAGAGTGGAATTGGAATGTTCCTAATGCAAAGTGATGATAAATACCTGAGATGATGGATACCCCAATTACCATGATTTAATTAATTCACAGTGTATGCTGGTATCAAAACATATGTACCCTGTAAAGATATACAACTATTATGTACCTATAATAATTTAAAATAAAAAATTAAATGTACTATTCTATACAAATATATACAAAGATATGTTCTCTGAACCGTACACAGAATTATGACCAACTAGGCCTTTATAATCTGAAAAAACAACACATCGTGGACAAATAGGTCACTTTGAAGAGACATGGTAGAAATTTAGATAAAAGAAAGGTGATTAAATATTGATCTTACATAGAGGTTAAAGGGGAAGTGCATTTAAGAAACGCAAGTAAAAGAGTCTCGGGTAATTGTGATGCTCAGCATAGTCATTACAGTGATAATGGGGAAAAAGCAGCTAAACATGCTGTTCATTACACAACAAATGTTCTTGACTGCTAAGCTGAAGAAGATTCAAAATGTCATAAATGTGGTGTAAAAAGAAAAAGAACCCAAACCTATGAGGAAAAATGCATTCTAGTGAAAAGCCAAAGTATCAGTGTAAATCAACTAACTCTTAATGATTTTGTGTGCATATGCCTGTATAGATAATCAGGTCAGTTTGAGAAATACTATTACACACATTTGAAACAAATATGCCCATTATACTTCCTGTTAATTGTCATTATTGCTTTCTAGCAATCAGGGAAAGAACAAAAATCTACTCTTAAAATACCCAAATTACCCAACAATAAGAAATAATGAAGCAAATATGCACCCACTATTCGTAAACAAAAATATGGTAACAAAAAGCAGATCAGTTCAGAATGATGCAAATTATCAATATAAAATCATTGAAATTCATTTTTTATGTCAATGTAAATACCTGTACTGAAGCATAAGTTGTCTATAATAGCTCAATTTTCATATAGATAGCCTGATTTACATGGTGATATTTCTAAGTGATCAAATATTTTATATCAATTATTGAGCTGTATGCAAAAACAAATGTGGTTGTTTTATTGTTTTTTGCACTAATTTATAGATTTCAACCTCTAACTAAACTGAAGGAAAAGTATAAAACCAGCTAACAGAATGGGAGATGAATGGAAAAGACTGAGATGTGAGATTATAGGAAGGGAAGAAGGAAATAATTGGCAAACAATATTTGAGTATTTTGAGTTTGCTTCTGAAAACAAAAGTGATATAATAATATTATTGGGAAAATGAAGAATAGAGAGCCATAAAATCGAGTACTACTAAGCTACTCATATTCTCACCTACTTTTATTGGGGAGCAATTGGCAAAATGGCATAATGATTGCCTTCAACTTCTTCAAATTTTATTCAAAGCAAATTGCCCCAGAATTATCTAACATTATTATAGAGATGCATTGGCTCCAGACACAGCCTCAGAAAGAAAGAAACAAAAGATGTTTTGAGCCACTTCAGTGTAGCAAAAATTACACTGCATAATTCATACCCATTGGCTCATTCTATTATGTAACAATAATTTGATATACATATGTTCTTCATTTTGCAGATATGAAACAAGTAATATATAGGACTTAAGATGCCCAAGATCTCACAACTAGTCAGAAGAAGGTTGCCACCACCCCACTCCCCACCAATCTTAACATCAGGCTAGCAGAGTCTTACAAAATTCAGGCTTGTAATATAGTTTGAAGTCAGGTAATGTGATGCCTTCAGATTTATTCTTTTTGCTTAGGAATGCTTTGCCTATTTGGGCTCTTTTTTATTCCATATGATATTTAGGATTGTTTTTTCTAATTCTGTGAAAAAGAACATTGATATTTTATTTACTTATTTATTTTTTTTTAATTATTAAAAATTTTTTTAGAGACAGAGCCTCCCTCTGTCACCTGGGCTACAGTGCAGTGGTGTCATCGTAGTTCACTGCAACCTCAAACTCCTGGGCTCACACAATCCTCTTGCCTCAGCCTCCCCAGTAGCTGGGACTACAGGCGTGCACCACCATGCCAGGCTAATTTTTCTATTTTTAGTAGAGATGGGGTCTCCTTCTTGCTTAGGCTGGTCTCCAACTCCTGAGCTCAAGAGATCCTCCCACCTCAGCCTCCCAGAGTGCTAGGATTATAGGCGTTAGCCACTGTGACTGGCTGACATTGATATTTTAATAGGAATTATGCTGAATCTGTAAATCACTTTGGGCAGTATGGACATTCTAACAATGTTGATTTTTCCAATCCATGAGCATAGGTTGTTTTTCCAATTGTTTGTGTCATCTACAATTGTTTTTATCAGTGTTTTGTAGTTCTCCTTGTAGAGATCTTTTACCTCTTTGGTTAAGTATATTCCTGGGTTATTTTTTTTCTTTTCAGCTGTTGTAAATCATGAGGAATGAAAAATTACCTATCTGATACAATGTACACTATTCAGGTGACAAGTATACTAAAAGCCCTTACTTCACCACTATACAATTCATCCATGTAGAAAAAAAAATTTGTGCCCTCTGAACCTATTGAAACAAAAAAAAATCCAAAAGGCAACTTTTCTTTTCAAGATGATCTGCTCATCATGGTCTAGGTTCCATAACACTGGAAGTAAGACTGTGTAGTTCACCACTGTATGCCCAAGGATTAGCACAAAGCCCAGGACATGCAGGCCTTTCTTAGTTATTAGTTGAATATACTGAAGGAAAAGGAAAAAAACTCAATTATTTGACAGAATTATGATGAATAGCATATTAAGCCTCAATTTTGACAAAATATGACTTCTGTTTGTTTTCATTAAATATAAGAATTTATAAAATTAACTCTTCAAATCTGAGATTCCTATTCTAGCTTGGGTCCAGGCTTGTTATCTGATGTGCTATTCAGTTGAGTTGCTAAGCACTAATAACAAGGTAAATGCAAACCCCAGTGGAATTATCTGTAAATAGAGTTGATGAATATATAACCATGGTGCTACATTTAAAAAAAAAAGAAAAAGAAAAAGAAACTATATTTAAGTTTAAGAACTTTCAAGCTGTTTTGTCAACAGCAGATATAATTAGACACATGTTTTATGTAACCCATAATCTACTTTCAAAACCAAAGTGGAGGATTTTATATCTCTATTGTTTATTCATAAAAGTAGTACTACAGAGAAAAAGTTCACTTTTTTTTAATAAATATTGTCAAAGTATTTCAGAGATTACTTTCCAAGTTTTTAATATAAAAATATCTCTTTCTCTTGTTATCTCGTGACAACTACGGCAGCTTGTTCCCTACTATTTCCTAAGGTGTTATATCCATTTTTTTCTCTTTTATTTGACTGAGCAGATCCTTATATAGAGTTTCTCAACAGTGGGAAAAAGTATTATCAGAAAATGAAAGGAATCCTTTACACAAGAACTTATGTGATAGAATTGCAAGACAGAACACCCAGTAGCTATATTTTTAGATATTGTTAAAATGATGTTAAAACTATAAGCTCAGCTTCCTTTAGAATATGGCAATTTTAGTGTTTTCTATGTTACTGGAGACATAGCACACAACTAAGTAAGAAAATCATCTAAAATAATAATCTAAGCATCTTTATTAATTATATATTATATTCACTGCATTTCTTATTTATAATCATATAAAATAGGCATTAAAGCAATATAGAAAACAAAGCATTTGATTGGATTTCTGTATTGCATAAATAGAACTCAAAGTAAAGATTCAGACATTAATTCAATATTCCTATAATAAAAGTTTCACTGATATTATCCTAGCAGTATATATCAGGTCAGAGGGTTAGTTCATGAGCTCCATGAAATTGTAACATAAAAACTTTCTGGTGCATACAGCATTGGCAGTCATTCATTCACATTCATCGGTTATGTATTGAGCTTTTACAGTGTGACAGGCACTATTCTAGGAATTAGGGAAATAGGAGTAAAGAGAAACTTTCCACCCTCGTGCAATTCACATGCTGGGGGAAGGAAAACAGATATTAAACAAATGAAAATAAGCCAAAGGAATGGTTTGTACTATAAAAAATAAAGTAGACACAGAACGACCTTGTGTAGGGTAGATACAATTTTTAAAATTGCCTATATAGTATCTATATAAATTGATAGCTCAGTTCTGAAAGCATTGAGAGGAAAGCCACGAGACCAGAGGGAAACATTTCTGTTTGAATAAACGGTGGCTACAAACAAGTTCTGAGATGGGAGAAAAAAGTCCAGTTTGGCTAAAGGGAATGGAGAGAGAAGAATGTTAGTAATCTGTTATGGATTGAGAAATTTCACTTGTTATTCTGATAAGTGGAGCACTACCTTATAAACTAAAGCAGTATTTTCAATTCTAAATTTTTAATTTTCAAATAATATGGGTAAGATAAACATAACTTTTCTACAATCAATTCTTCTTAATGTTATTATTAATCAATGACATGTATTCATTCTTTTTATTTGGAACTTTTCAGTAATGTTCACTCTGCCCAAATAAATACATGAATGTTCTTATCTTGTGGACTATTTTGTCATTAATAAGTTCATATGCCAATTCCATTACAGAAAGAGGAAGGAAGTATAGAAGGAGAGGAAGAATACAAAAGGCATTTTAGAATTTATCAAGATGTATATACTGACATTTCATTCATTCAAAAATTAGAACTGATTAAAAGCCCACAATATATAAATTTACTCATATTATGAAAATTAAAAATTATTGTTAATGAAATGATCTGCTGAGACTAGTAAAATATTTCATTCTACTTCCTGTGTCATTGGATTGTGTCTTTTCATTAATGAAAAATTTGAATTATGCAACATTTCAAGATAATTTGTCTTTAATAAAAAATATTTGTACTTAAGTTAGCATATAGCTTATACATGGATGTCTTTGTTTTAATCACCTATGAGTATTCTACATCCTATTCAATTTGTTTATGTTATTAAATTATGAAAATTCCAAATGCTTTAAATTCCTAACAGATGAACCATAAATATTCTTACACAAAAGTGATGTTTAAGAATAATACAGCCTGACACACAGTCACTTACTACTAAATGCTTTCTCAGTTCATTCACTCTTATGATCATTTATTGGCAAAGAAGTTGTCAGGAAATAGCAAAAGTGATAACGTTGTAAGAAAATGATGTGTCAGTTACCATAATAACTGCAACCTCATTCTGAGCCATCTCTTATGATGCACTACACTAGTCACTAAATTGACATTTATTTTTTTTTATGTATCACTAAGACAATTTCAAATATTAAAATAATCTTCTATGCATCATTTTAAAAGCAATGATTGAAATTAATTTACTGCAGCTTCAGCACACTTCTGCAAACTAAATATTATTTTTAAAAAGTTTTCATTTGGGATTTACAAGTAAAATAAAGCTGTATATGTTAATAAGCAGAAAGCCCCCATAAGCTATACAATGGGTAATAAGTTCCTGACATCCGGAAGAAAAGCTGGGTAAGCAATTTTATAAGGGAGCTTTCCATAGCTGAGTTTGTTTTTCTTCCCAAGTCTTTGGATCATTTATTGCTATACTGAAAATAAAGTGCTAGTGTGATAGCTGGTAAAATACCAAAAATTATTACAAAGCTACAGCAATTATGAAAGTATGGTTCTGGAATAGGAAAAGGCAAATTAATCAATGGAACAAAATGGAAATTCCTGAAAGTAAGAAAATTGGAATGGAAGATCAATGGCAAATAATGCCTTTGGAGCACCCATATTGAAAAATAAAAGGAGGAAATTAGACACCTACCTCACATCACATAAAACAGTGTTAACGACATAAAAGTAAAATTCAAAACCATAAGGATCTCAGAAAACAATATTATTCAGCCTATAAAAAGAAATAAATTCTGCAACATGTTGCAACATGGATGAACCTTGAAGACATTATGCTAGTGTAATAAGCCCATCACAGAAAGGCAAATACTGCATGGTTCTACTTATAGGTGTCTCCAAAATAGCCAAATTTATAGAAACAAAGAGTGGAATGGTGGTTGCCAGAAGCTGGGGGAGGAAGAAATGGGGAGTTAGTAAAAATAAGCTTAACATCCTTAGTCATTAGGGATGTGTAAAATAAAACCACCACATGGTTTCATTATATTTCTATCAGCCTAACAAAAATTTAAGGTTAGTGAGCAGTTTTGGCGAGGTTGTGGTTCAAAGGCAATTCTCATACCCTGAATTGGAGTAGGGGAGAATTATATTTAGTAAATAGAAAACAACAAAAACACCTACCTACATTAGAATGAATAACAAATCTGAGGTGTAGAATATTACAAAATAGATTATATTCATATAAATTTTATAACAGAAACAATGAAAATGCATTGTTTAGGTATGTGTGATGAAAATAGTAAAAGTACCAAAAAAAAAACCCACAAGAAAAATAGTTAACACAGTTGGAGTAGTTACTTATGGTGAAAGGAAAGAGATATAATTGGAGACAGGATATCTGGGATATGGAATACCTTGAAGCTGATGTTTTCCTACTCATGATCTAGCTTGTCCCAATAAAATTCTATTATTTAGTTAAAATTTTAATCTCACAGGGATTTAGCTTATAAATATTTTTGAACTGCACACATATATACATATATATGTACATTTCTGAGTCTATAAAATTTGCACAATAAAAAGTTTTACAAAGAACAGGAGAGAGCCAAAGAAGAGAAAAAGTGAGAGATAGAGAATACACAAAAAAATTTATTATAAGATACTGGTTCACATGCTTATGGAGGTTGAGAAGTCCTACCATCTGCCATCTGCAAGCTGAAGACCCAAGAAAGCTGGTAATGTAATTTCAGTCTAAGTCCAAAGGACTGTGAACCAGAGAGCTGATGGGGTAAGTTCCAGTGCAAAGGCAAAAGAAGACTAAGGCTCAGCTCAGTAAGGCAGAGAAAACAAATTCTCCCTTATCCCATATTTTGTTCTATTCAGGCCTCCAGTGAATTGGACAAGGTCCACCCACATTAGGCAGGACAATCTCTCTTACTCAGTCTACTAATTTGAATGCGAATCTCTTTCAGAAACACTTTCACAGACAAACCAAGAATAATGTTTAATGAAACATGTGGACACCCCATGTCCCAGTCAAGTTGACATATAAAATTTAACATAACAGTGTGTATAGACAATTTTGGGGAAATATTTTTTTAAAAGCCAAGAAACAAATTACACAGTACCCAAAGGGGTAGTAAGATTAAAAAAAACTTGTTTTTATACAAATGTGAAACATCTAGTAGATAGAGAAAATGATGTTGTAGGAGAGAGATGAAGGAATGGCTAGACTGATGTCTTTGTGTAGTAAAGAAGAAATTAAATATAGCTCATCTAATCCAGTCTTTGCTAGGATTATGAGCAGTTTATTCATAATAATATCATCAAAGTAGTGTATAGGACACAGATATGGAGAACTAAACTGTTTATATCTGGGCAAACTGAATATTATGACCATGCTAAATTTTCCTAAATAAAACTATAATTTAATTACTGTTACAACAAAAATTCCAAATTAATTTATATCTATGAATATGTATGTATTAGTGTAATCAATGAACTGATATTAAAATGTATATGGTTAGATAAGTGTCCAAAGCGAGCAAAGGTAATTCTGACCAAGAGGAATAGCAGGATGATATTGCCTTACCATTCATCAACAGTTATCATAACTCACATGATGGTTATTTGGTATTGTCATAACATAATTATTATTTGACAGACATAGACAAATAAATAAATAAAAATAATAGAGATCTTAAAGAGATGTACAAATATATACAGGGGCTTTGAATATCCTATCCTAGAGTAGGATTACTTAAAAAACAGAGAAAACATAAAGTATGAAGTAAACCATATTAGAATGTTTTGAGTTTTTTTTTTCTGTACTAAACAAAAGACAAACCCAAATTGGATCAATATTTCACAGGAAATGAAAAAGTAAGCTCACTGTGAAAACAAAATAGTTGAATTTATACAAAATCAAAATTAATAACAAAATCATTATAAATTGAAGATTTTAAAAACATTTCAGAGAAGACCTAGAATCACAGCTAGAATAGTTCTATTAGAATAGAGTATAAAAAAATTAATATTCTCTAAATTGAGTGACTTCAGACAGATGGTGAAAT
The DNA here is from genome assembly GCA_023783475.1 of Daubentonia madagascariensis. Classification (NCBI taxonomy): domain Eukaryota; kingdom Metazoa; phylum Chordata; class Mammalia; order Primates; family Daubentoniidae; genus Daubentonia; species Daubentonia madagascariensis. Next base: position 33,088,689 of record JAKFHU010001569.1, read on the forward strand.
AAAAAGTTGAAGGCCTTCAACTTTTTATTTCACCATTATTCCCCCATAAAAACACAAATTCCCCCATAAAAACACAAATTGAACAATGATATATGGAAAAAAATAACAATGAAAATTCCAGAATCCAGTGAAAAGGTACAGTGTCCCAGACAAGCACAAAATTGAGAACACTCACATCTCAATAAGGAAGAAATAGAATTCCTGAACAGACCAATAATGAGCAGTGTTATTGAAGCAGTAATAAAAAAGTTTGCAACAAAAAAAGTCCCGGACTAGATGGATTCACAGCCAAATTTTATCAGACCTACAAAGAAGAGCTGGTATCCATACAGCAGAAATTATTCCATAACATCAAGAAGGAGGGAATCCTCCCCAACTCATTCTATGAAGCCAATATAACCTTGATACCAAAGCCAGGAAAGGATACAACAACAACAAAATAGAAAACTACAGACCAATATTCCTTATGAACATAGACACAAAAATCCTCCATAAAATACTAGCAAGCCAAATTCAACAGCACATCAAAAAAATAATCCACCATGACAAAGTGGGCTTCATCACAGAGATGCAAGGATGGTTAAACATAGGTAAATCAATAAATATGACTTACCATATAAACAGAAGTAAAAATAAAGACCATATGTTCATCTCAATAGATGCACTAGACAAAGTACAGCATGCTTTCATGATAAAAACCCTCAACAAACTAAGTATAGAAGGAATATATCTCAAAATTTTAAAAGCCATATATGACAAACCCCAACCAACATCATACTGAATGGGGAAGAGTTGAAAGCAATCTCCCTAAGAACTGGAACAAGACTAGGGTTCCCACTGTGACCACTTCTACTTAACATAATGCTGAAAGTCCTAGCCACAGCAATCAGGCAAGAGAAAGAAACAAAAAGTATCCAAATAAGGAAAGAGGAGGTCAAACTATCACTTTTTGCTAATGATAGGATCTTATATCTAGAAAATGTCAAAGACTCCATCAAGAGACTCCTGTAATTGATAAATAAATTCAGCAAAGTCTCAGGTTAAAAAAATCCATGTACACTAATCAGTAGCATTCTTATACACCAATAACAGTTATGCTGAGAGTCAAACCAAAGACTCAATACCATTCACAATAGCTACAAAAGAAAATAAAATACCTACGAATATACTTAACCAAGGAGGTGAAAGATCTCTCCAAAGAGAAGTACAAAGCACTGTGGAAATAAATCACAGATGATAAAAACAAATGGAAAAACACATCATTCTCATGGATCAATAGAATCAACATTGTTAAAGTGTCCAAAATACCCAAAGTGATTTACACATTCAATGCAATCCCTATCAAAATACTAACTTTATATTTCAAGAACTAAAAAAATAAGTTTATGGTTCATTTGGAAGCAGCAAAGAGCCCAAATAGCCAAATCAATCTTAAGCAAAACGAACAAATCTGGACACATCACATTATGAGACTTCACTATACTACGAGGTTGTAGTAACCAAAACAGAATGGTATTGGCACAAAAATAGAGACACAGACCAATGGAATAGAACAGAGAACCCAGATATAAAACCATCCACATACAGCTAAGTGATCTTTGACAAAGTAGACAACAATATACACTGGGGAAAAGAAGCCCTGTTCAATAAATGGTGCGGGAAAACTGGATAGCCACATGCAGAAGATAGAAACAAGATCATATCTGTCACCACTCACAAAAATTAATTCAGATGGATAAAAGACTTAAATGTAAGGCATGAAACCATAAGAATTCTAGAAGAAAATGTAGGACAAATTCTTCTAGAGATGGGCCTAGACAAAAAATTTATGACTAAGACCACAATGGCAATTACAATAACAACAAACATAAATAAATGGTACTTGATTAAATTAAATAGCTTCTGCACAGCTAAGGACATAATCAACGGAGCAAACAGCCAACCTACAGAATGGGAGAAATAATCGCAAACCATACATCTGATAATGGGCTAGTATCCAGAATTTAAAAAGAATTCAAACAAGTCAGCAAGAAAAAAACAACAACTCCGTTAGAAAGTGGGCAAAAGACAAGAACAGAAGCTTTTCAAAGGAAGATAGACAAATGGCCAATAAAAATAAGAAAAAATGCTCAATGTCACTAATCATCAGGGAAGTGCAAATTAAAACCACAATGTGATATCACCTAACCCCAGTTAGAATGGCTTTCATTAAAAAGTAAAAGAAAAAATATATGCTGGTGTGGATGCAGAAAGGAATGCTTATACCAGTTGGTGGGACTACAATTTTGTACATACTTTATGGAAAACAGTATGGAGATTCCTCAAAGAATTAAAAGTAGACCTATAATTTGATCCAGGAATCCCACTACTGGGCATCTACCCAAAGGGAAAGAGTCATTTTGTCAAAAGTACACCTACACATTTGAAATAATATTTTGAAATAAAAAAAAAGAAAAAAAAAGACACCTGAACTCAAATGTTTATTGCAGCACAATTCACGATTGCAAAGATGTGGAATCAAGCCAAGTGCCCATCAGTTCATAAGTGGATTAACAAAATGTAGTATATGAATACCATGGAGTATTACTCAGCCATAAAAAAGGATGAATTAATGCCTTTTGCAACAATTTGGATGGAATTAGAGACCATTCTCCTAAGTGAAGCAGATCAAGAATGGAAAATGAACACCACAGTTACTCGCTATTAAACTGGAACTAAGTGATGAGCACATACGTGAACAGAGGGAAGTAAAACTCAGTGGAAATCAAGCAAAGGGGAGGAAGGAGGAAGGGATGGGTGAAAACCTACCTAACGGGTGCAATGAACTCTAGTTGTGTGATAGGCACACTTGCAGCCATGACTTATGCTTTACAAAAGGGATCCATGTAACCAAAAACACTTTTACCCCATCAATATTTTGAAATAAAACAAAACAAAACAAAAATATGGGGAGAAGTAGCTGTTTTTTTTCAAATGTACAGATTCTAAAACAGTTATAAACACAACAGGGAAAACAGGAGCAACAGGGAAACAGGCCAAAGGGGAAAATAAATCTCCAGAAACCCATCCTAACAAAACAAATATATGATTTACTGTCAACAAATTAAAAACCACCATAAAGATTTTCTACAAGCTCAAAAAACAAACACAGTACTGAAAAAATGAGAGTATCTAAAGGAGATAGAAAATATAAAATAATAAAACAGAAATATTAAAGAATACAATAACTGAAATGAAACATGCACTAGAGGGGTTCAACAGCACACTGGATCAAGTCAAAGAAAGTTAGTGAAATCAAAGGTAGGTCCTTTGAAATTGGCCCATCAGAGTAACAAAAAGGAAAAAGAATAAAAAATAGTGAAGGGGGCTATGGAGAACCATCAAGCTGATTAATGCATGCATTATGGTCATCTCAAAAGGAAAAAAGAATGAGAAAGAGGTAGAAAGTTTATTTAAAGAAATAATATCCTAAAATTTCCCAAATTTGAAAAGAAAATGAACATTTAGCACCAAGAAGCTCAATAGACTCCAATTAGGTGGAAAGTTAAAAAGAGGAAAATTCCACATCAGAACACATTACAATTAAATTGTCAAAAGTTAATGACAAAGAGAATTTTAAAACCAGTAAGAGAAAAATGACTTGTCATCGACTAGGGAATTCACATGAAACTATCAGTGGATTTCTCAGGAGAAAACATGCAAGCCAGAAAGAAGTGGGATAATAATAGTTAAAGTGCCAAAAGAAAAAAAAATGTCAACTAATAATTCTACATATGGCGGCCGGGCCATATGGTGGCTCACGCCTGTAATCCTAGCACTCTGTGAGGCTGAGGCAAGAGGATCGCTGGAGGTCAGGAGTTCAAGACTAGCCTGAGCAAGAGTGAGACCCTGTCTCTACCAAAAACAGAAAAAGTTAGCTGGGCGTGGTGGCACTCACCTGTAGTCCCAGCTACTCAGGAGACTGAGGCAGGAAGATTCCTTGAGCCCAGAAGTTTGAGGTTGCAGTGAGATAGGACAACACCTCTGCACACTAGCCAGGGCAACAGAGCAAGATTCAGTGTCCAAAAAAAAAAAAAAAAAGAGAAGAAGAATTCTACATATGGTGGCAAAAATGACAAAACTATCCTCCAAAAATAAAGGAAACATAAAGAATTTTCAGACAAACAGAAGCTGAGGGAAGAACAAGAGAAGATAGTGAATAAAAAGGACCAAAAAGACACAAAACTTTAAGACAGATGGAAAACAACTAACAAAATGTCAACAGAAAGTACTTTTCTATCAATAATTACTTTAAATATGAATGGATTAAACTCTCCAATCAAAAGACATACAAGACTGAATGGATAGCAAAAAAAGATCCAACTATACACCATCTATAAGGAGTTCACTTAAGATCTAAGGACAGACACAAGCTGAAAGTGAAAGGATGAAAATAAATATTCCATGCAAATGGTAAATCATAAATGAATGTGGAGACATTAAAACTGATGCCAAATAAATTAAAAGAATTATAAGACAATGTTATAAACAATTATACATCAACAAATTGGATAACCTAGAAGAAAAAGATGATTAGCTAAAGATATACAACCTACCAACACTGAATCATGAAGAAATGGAAAGCCTCAGCAGGCCAATAATAAATAATGAGATTGAATCATTAATCAAAAACCTTCCAACAAAGAACATTCCAGTCTTCACATGTGAATTCTACCAAACGTTTAAAGATAAATTAATACCAATATTTCTTAAAGCTCTCCACAAAATAGAAGACAAGAGAACACTTTCAAATCAGAAAGGAAGTAGTAAAATTATCTCTGCTGACAGATGACATAATCTCATATGTAGAAAACTCATATGTAGAAAAATTCCACACACAAAAGTAGCCTGCCAGAACTAATAAATGGATTCAGGAAAGTTGCAGGATACAAAATCAACATAAAAGAAAACAATTATGTTTCTATATGTTATACTAACAGTGAATGATCTGAAAAGGAAATTAAGAAAACCATCCATTTATATTAGCACCAAAAATAAGAAAATACATAGGAATAATCTTAACAAAGGAAGCAAAAGACCCACACACTGAAAACTACAAAACATTATTTAAAGAAATTAAGGAAAGTTCAAACAAAAGGAAAGATATTCTGTGTTTATGATTCAAAGGGTTAATATTATTAGAATGTCCATAGTGCCAAGAGCATGAACTAAAAGAAATCCCTGTCAAAATATCAATGAAATTTTATACAAAAATACAAAAAATCTAAAATTCATATAAAACCACAAATGGCTCTGCATAGCCAAAACAATGTTGAGAAAGAACAAAGCTGGAGGCCTCACACTTACTGAGTATAAGTAAGATTATCTTCAACAAGGAGCCAAGACTATACTATGAGAAAAGGATAATCTCCTCAACAAATGTTGTTGGGAAAACTGGATATCCATATGCAAAAGAATGAAACTGGACCCTTATCTTACACCATACAACAAAAATCAACTCAAAATAGATTGAAGACTTAAATATGAGACCTGATACTGTAAAGCTCCTAGGAAAAAACAGTGGAAAACCTTTAGAATATCAGTCTTGGCAATGATTTGGGTATTATACCAAAACAATGCAACAAAAGCAAAAATAGACAATTGGGATTAAATCAAACTAAAAAAAATTTTGGGGCATAGCAATGGAAACGATCTAATCTATAGAATTGAAAGGAAACCCAAGGAATGGGAGAAAATATTTGCAAACCATATATCTGATAGGGGTCAAAATTCAAAATATTTAAACTCTCTTACAACTAAATAGAAAAGCAGGAGTAAAGAGATTGTAAAACATGGTAAATATAGTTAATAACAATATATCGCATACTTGAAAACTGCTGAAAGAGTAGATTTTAAGTGTTCTCACCACAAATAATTGAGAAGTATGTGTAGTAATACATAACATATGTTAATTAGCTTGATTTAGCCATTCTACAATGTACATATGTTTCAAAACATCATGTTATACATAATTAATACATACAATTTTTACTTGTCAATTTAAAAAATAAAGAAAAATGGGCAAAGAACTCATTTCTACAAATACATTTAAAAGGTCAACAGATATATAAAAAGGTGCTCAACATCACTAATCAACAGGGAAATGAAAGTCAAAACCACAATGAGATATCACCTCAAATCTATTAAGATGGTCATTATTTAAAAAATAGAATATAAGTGTTGGTGAAGATAAGGAGAAATTGGAACCATTGTGCACTGTTGGTGAGAATGTAGAATGATGAAGACGCTAAGGAAAACAATATAAAATTTACTCAAAAAATCAAAAAATAGAACTACCATATAATCCAGCAATCTCAAATCTAGGTATTTATCCAAAACAACTGAAATCAAGATCTCAGAGATATTAGCATTCCCAAGTTTGTTGTAATATTATTCACAATAGCCAATAGGTGAAAGCCACCTAATTGTGTATGGATGGATGACTAAATAAAGAAAATGTGATATATGCATATAATAGAATATTATTCAGCCATAAAAATGGAAATCCTGTCATAAGCTGCCATATAAATGAACCTTGAGGACATTGTGCTAAGTGAAATAAGCCAGTCACAGAAGGCACATACTGCATGATGCCAGTTACATAAGTTATCTAAAGTAGTCAGATTCATGGAATCAAAAATTAGAATAGTGGTTCCCTGGGGCTGGGGTTAGGTGATATCATGAGTTGCTGTTCAATAGGTAGAGATGTTCAGTCATGAAAGATTAAAAAGATGTAGAAATCTTCTGTACAAAAAGTGCCTATGGTTCACAATACTGTATTGCATACTTAAAATTTGTTAAGAGGATAAATCTCATGTTCTATGTTTTTACCATGATAATTAAAAAATAAATTTAATGTGTGTACTGATTGTATAACAAATTCTAAAAAATATGTTAAAACTCAAAATAAACTTGGAAAAAATTGTAGACAACTGATGTAACAATGGATTTGTTTGTATATATACAAAGATATTTCATAGTATTATGGGGGTACAAACGCTTTGGTTACACAAATTGCCTTTGCACTGCCCGATATATATACACAAAAATACATATACAAATATATAAATATATATTTTTATATATAGATATAAATATATATTTGAATATATTTATTTATCTCTGATTTCTTACAGACATAGATTACTGATAGAGAGAGATGATAGTGAGATAAATAAATACACAAAATAAATACAAATTCCTTATCACACATGTGATTTCCCAGTATTTCAATATTTCCTTTTTGTGTGTGGCATACCTGTTCATTCTGTTTGTGTCTTTCACAGAAAAAAAGTTTTTGAATTTCACATAGCTCAATTTATCAAGGTTTTTTTTTTGGTGGTGTTTTAGTGATTTATCTGAAAACTCATCATCAAACTGAAAACCCAAGATTGGTAAATGAATTCACATGGGCTTTTTGGAAAGTTTTATAGTTTTGTGTTTGATATTCATGTTGAGGTCCCATTGGTACTTATTTTTGAGAAAACAATATTTCTCCATTAAAATGTCAAAATTAATTGAATATATTTGTGTAACTCTATTTGTAAGCTCTCTATTCAGTTCCATTGATATTATGTCTATGATTTTGCTAATACCACATAATCTTGATTACTGGAGATTTATATTATAGGTTAAAATTTGGTAATGTGAATCCTACTACTATGTTCTTCCTTTTCACAATTGTTTAGGTGATTCTAGTCCCTTTGCCTTTTCCTTTGAATTTAAAATTAGCTTGTCAATTTCTGCACTTACTAGTTATAGTAGGTGTGATTTAATATCCATTTAACATAGTGCTGAACTCGCTACTATGTCTTGAGAATTTTTACATTTGAATTCTTGAAGGACATTGGTTTATAGCTTTCTTTTCTTGTATTTTTCTTCTATTTTCTGGAAGATATGTTTAGAATTGTTATTATTCGTCTTAAATAGTAGAATGTACCAATAAAATCATCTGGGCTTTTATTCATTTCCTTTGATTTTTGAGGGAAGGGTGTGAAAATTAGGGAGTTTTTAACTACAGAGTCATTTGCCTAATAATTATAGGATTACTGCAGTTATCTATTTTTTTGAGTAATTTTATAGTTGTATCTTTCATAGAATTGGTCCATTTCATCTAAATAGTCCAATTTATGGGTAATGAGTTATTCATAGAATTTCTTTGTCTTTATTATTTTTTAAAGATCTGTGGGATTGGTAGTGATACTACTTTTTTCAGTCCTGATATTTGTAATTTGGGCCTTTCTTTCCTACCCCCTTGATTAGACTGGCTAGAAGTTTAGTAATTTTATTTATCTTTTCAAATAATTGGCTTTTCATTTTTTTGATTTTCTCTGTATTTTATAAAATATTATTGATTTTTACTCTATTGTTTTTTTTCTGCTGATTTTGAGTTCATTGCTCTTCTTTCCCCAATTTTTTTTCATTTCTTTTTTTTAAATTTCAGAATATTACGGGGATACAAACACTTTGGTTACATAAATTGCCTTTGCACCTCCCGAGTCAGAGATACAAGCGTGCTCATTCCTTAGACAGCATGCACCACACCCGTTAGGTATAAGTTTACCCATCCTCTCCTCCCCTCTCCCACCTACCTGACACCCAATGAATGTTACTTCCATACGTGTACATAAGTTTTGGTTGATTAGCACCAATTTAATGGTGAGTACATGGGGTGTTTGTTTTTCCATTCTTGTGATACTTCACTTGGAAGAATGGGCTACAGCTCCATCCAGGATAATACAAGAGGTGTTAGTTCACCATTGTTTTTTGTGGCTGAGTAGTACTCCATGGTATACATATACCACATTTTATTGATCCACTCACATATTGATGGGCACGTGGGTTGTTTCCACATCTTTGCAATTGTGAATTGTGCTGCTATAAACATTCAAGTGCAGATGTCTTTTTTATAGAATGTCTTTTTTTCCTTTGGGTAAATACCCAGTAGTGGGATTGCTGGATCAAATGGTAGTTCTACTTTTAGTTCTTTGAGGTATCTCCATATTCTTTTCCATAGAGGTTGTACTAATTTGCAGTCCCACCAGCAGTGTATGAGTTCCTATCTCTCTATATCCACACCAACATTTGTTGTTTGGGGACTTTTTGATAAAAACCATTCTCACTGGAGTTAAGTGATATCTCATTGTGGTTTCTATTTGCATTTAACTGATGATTAGAGATGTTGAGCATTTCTTCCTATGTTTCTTGGCCATTATTATATCTTCTTTTGAAAAGTTTCTGTTCATGTCCTTTGCTCACTTTTTAATGGAGTTGCTTGGTTTTTTTCTTGCTGATTTTCCTGAGTTCTATATAGATTCTAGTTATCAGCCCTTTATTGGATGTATAGCATGCAATATTTTCTTCCATTCTGTAGATTGTCTGTTCATTCTAAAGATAGTTTCCTTGGCTGTGCAGAAGCTTTTTAATTTGATAAGGTCCCATTTATTTATTTTTGTTGCTGCTGTGATTGCTTTTGGGGTCTTCTTCATAATTTCTTTGCCTAGGCCAATGTCTAAGTTGTTGGTTTTATATATTTTTTCTTTTTTTCTAATATAAGCATTTATTTATAAAACATTATATTTGTAAATATACTCCACTTAACCATCAGTGATTTACTGTAGTGAATTCAGAATCCATCTTAAATCTCTAATTGCTTAATTAGGAAATAATAAATTTCAGATAATAGCGCAAAACATTTTGAAGAAAATATAGTGGGGAAAAAAGCCAAACAGGCTTGGAGAAAGAAAAAATATGTCAGAAAAATTTCTAACATACCTTATTTTTGAAAGAAATCTAAAATACATGAGAAAGAATAGAAAAAGGAAAAAATGTAGATTTTTTTAGGTTTGCATATGTTTTCTATGGAAAAAGAAGAATGGTCGATGGAGAAAAGAAAATAAGAAAAAAACTATCTTCTTACTGTGATCAGAAAAGGAAAAAGATCTCACAAGGTATGACCTAAGGGAGATAGTGGGGTGGGCAAAGCATTTGTCTCAGAATCACTTGAGGGTCCGTTAGAGATGCAGAGTGCTAGCACCTATTTCAACCCTACTCAATCAGAAGCTCTGGAATTTGGGCCTGAAATCTGAATTTTACCAAGATATCTGTGTGTTTTATATGCACATTAAATTTGTGTAGCAATCCTTTAGACAGAAATTTTTCAGAGAAATCATTTCACAAGGAAAGATTATACTGCCCTTCAAGAGCTTCTTTGGTATGGGCCTGACTATTAATTAATTCAATTGGGATGAACCCTGGGGACATATTTGAAGTAATTTAAATCCTGCAAAGTAAGGAGTTTGATGTGTGCTGCAGATGAGCACATGGATTTAATTTATTTTGAATACTATCAGGACAGAAAGGCACAGAACTAATGAGTAAACTTTTGGTATTTTCTTAAAACTGGCTGAGTTGAAACAGTGTTATTTCTCTTCAGAATTAGATAGAGGCTAGAGGAATTGTTTTGTTCTGATTAAAAACATACTGTGATAAATTAATACTATCCATACAAATGAATACTACATTGGCTTGCAGGTTGCTTTCACAATACAAACAAGAAATTTTATTGAGGCAAGGAAGGTATGATAAGATATGGAATATGAGGTGAGATCATCACTTTTCAAATTTGGAAACTGGTTCAAAGCCACAAGGCCTCTCAGTACAATCTAAGCTCCTTTTTTAGTTTTTTTCCCAATGTCTTTTCTCTCACCAGCCCAGAGATGATTTGACCTCCTAAATGGGCATTGCTGCCCATTTTCCCACCACATTACTTTATAACACAGTTTGCTGTGGAGAGAGAGATCCACTAGACTCCCAAGTCTCCCCGCCTTCTGCTAAATCTGAACAAATTCACTTTTGTTTTTAAGCACTAATAACTGTAAGGGAATTTGCAAAGTTTAACAAAAATAGCACATGATTGGTAACTTAGAGAACTATGAGAACTATTGAAATTACTAGAATTTGTTCTCCCTAGACGTCACTCAAATGATAATGGAATTATAATTTCTTTCCACCTCTAAACTAATTTTATTCTCATTGATTTCACAGATTTACATTCAGTATGCAGCAGAATGATTCATTAAGTTGCTATCAATAATTTGTTTCTGTACATATTTCTACACTTTTCATATGCACTCCATTTAAAGCAGATAGCCATATTTTGTACTGTTTCAGTGATAAGAAGTTAACAAGTAGAAAAGAACAGAAAAGTACCTAAAGGAAAATCTCCATTTAGGATACCTGTTATGCTTAGTTCTGAGATCTTGGACTGGGATTTTTCTGAAGTTGAAGGAGCTGAGAAAAGAAACAGCAAGGAGAAGAGAGAAAAGATGTCCCCATACTAAGAAGGAAAAAAGAGTTCCAATGATCTTATGATCATCAGTCCTATGTGTCTGTCTATAGTGGGTGAAGTAGCAAAAGAAAAATGAGCACATTCATGGTGGTCCTGAGGCTGGCCCTTAGGCATCCTGTTTTCCTCACCATCATAGGAATATCATGTCTAAGCACTTGAAATGTTCATGTGTGCTAATGCCACCAGATTGTCAGGGGCAAGAAATATGGGCCAAATTTGGAGGCATCAATCTTTATTTGTTTTTGCTATATGTATTGTTAAAGAACATTGAGGGGGTATAAGTAGAGAGGAAGCTCCATTAAAAACTTCATAATAGATTTTTAGCCAGTTCAGTATTATGGAAGCTCAGAGTAAAATTAGTTTTATTTGATGAAAAAATGCAACATTCTTTTTCACATCCAAATATTGGTTAAAATCCAATATCTTCTATATGATCATCATTCAAAGTATTCTGTATGGTAACACAAAGAATGAAAAAGCACAGTCTTCATTCTTGAATAATTTACATAAATGGATATATTTTTTACACCATGGTTAGAATTATAAAAGAAATATTAACAAAATGTTACAGGGCACAATGAGAAAGGGATTATAGATATAGTTGTAATGAGTACTATGGGTTTCTTGTCTTGAGGTAGTATGTTCTCACGCATGTGGGAGCTAAAAAAACAACTCAACTAATTCTTTGCCTTAGGGAACATGTCAAATCAGTTAAATGAAGCTAAAGAATGTCTTTCCCAATGTTAGAAACAGGTAGAATTTTTATCCCATTGTGTTACTTGTTATCTAATCTATACTACAAATACTTTTTCCCAGATTTCAACATCATTATCATTAGAGCCCTTTCTATTACCATCTCTGCCCCCAATCAGCACTCCCAAAACTACTATTCCTCATTCCTACCACCACTAAATACCATCATCACTACCAACACTGTTATCACTTTTAGCATCACCACTACCACTACCACTACCACCACCACTACCCTAAAACCATACCAACTACCTGACTACAGACTATTCTGTACTTCTATGCTTAAAGTAATCTAGAAATCTTAGATTCTACCGTGGCTATGTTTTCATTCTCCAAGAAGTTTTGAAGTTCAGTCTGAAAAATTTTCTTCTCCTCAATATTTTTGCTATTAATCTAATTTAGCTCACCTAATTTTTTCTATAACTTAGCACACCTGGAAGAGATGGTTCTCTCTCTTGTTCAGTCTTACTATAGTATAGTCACTAGTTGGTTGTTAATACCTGGTCATTTTTGTAGCTGGTATAACAGTCTGCATTTTATTAGCCCACAAAATTCAGGTGTGCAAGAAACAATTTACGTAACTTCTACATTTGACTACAATAGACTATGACCATATTGGAATACCCCCTACAGAAAAACAACTATGAAACTGAAACATAATATTAATATAAAAGCAACTACCTGAGAGTGTAGTAAGTATTCATGTAATATCATCAATAGGTTCTTGGATACTGCAACTTTAAGAGAAATGATATATAAAGAAAGCAATTTTACCTGAAGCTAATAGATATAAATAAGAGTTAAAGGCCATACATCATATTTCTGGTCATAAAAACAAAGCCAAACTTCTAACTAAAGACCCAAAACACTTAAAATATTAAATATTAAAATAAATTTGAGCTATGCATACATTTAAGAAAGATTAATAAATCTTTCTTTACAATTATTTTCCCAATTTTTGGTTAATCAGTGAGTGATGGTGGTCATAGTGTTGGTGGGTTAAATTAAGGAATAAATGTTTGCAAACAAAAATTGTAAGGAGCACCTCCTACCACCACATAGCTCAAAAACGACCACAAATACGGCAAGCTGGCTGAGAGCTTTTGTACCATATTGTTTATTGTCATACACTTGTATGATTATTGTATACTTGAAGAATTTTTATTTTACAATCATTTGTATTTATTCATTTTCCAACTCTCTTATTTCAGTTCAGGGTCAGAGGTGCCCAGAGCCTATACCAGCAGCTCAGGGTACAAGTCAGGAACCAATCCTGGACAGGACACCATTCGATCTTATTGCAGGGTGCATTCACAGACACGCCCACGCTCACTAAGACTGGGACCGTCTAGAAATGCCAATTAAACTAATGTGCCTATTTTGGGATGTGTGAGGAAAACGAGATAGCTGGAAAATACTCATACAAATGCGGGGAGAACATGCAAACTCTACACAGACTGTGGTCCAGGCTGGAAATCTACTATTTTTTCTCACCAATGTTGTAACAAAATGACGTTGAATGAAAAGATATTATTTGAGGACCTGCAATACTGGAAAATGAACAAAAGCAAACAGTGTCTATTGGGGAATGAGTACATGAAGGAGAGCATATGGAGAGTTTTTCAAGTAAGGTCTCCCCTTGACAGTGTTAGCCTTTAGCCAGCAGTTCGTATGTATGCAAAAATGTGGTGGAGACACCTGTGGAAATACAATCTTCCTTGCATTGGAAGGATTGGGAAATGAAGGATTGGACACCATGTACTGGAAAGAAAGGCAGAATCCTGGAAGGGAAAGGGCCAGAGAGGATAATATCAAACTCAGCCAGGAATGTGTGATGAATTCATGTTTCAACTAAATGACATGACTTCAATAATCTATTATAACTATCCCCAATGTAGGAAATTAAAGCATGTTTAATAAATAATAATCTCAACAGGGAAATAGATTTCAGCTGATAATTAGAAATAATGACAGTGGAAATTCTAGAACTGGGCAATACAATTTCTGAAAAAAGAATGTGGATGATTTTACAGCCAAATCAAATGGCAGAATAAAGAAAAAGTACGCCAGAAGGTAAATTAATAGAAAGAATCCAAGTAAATAACAAACAGAAAAAATGAAAAGTAAAGAACAGAGCCTTAGGGTCGTGTTACATGATAGTAAATGGTCGTTGACATTGTGCAATTAGGGTATCACAGGTAAAGGAAAGAGTTAGAGAAAGTGAGGGAAAAACAAATTTGAAGATATTCTTCTTTAAACTTTTTCCAAATTTGACAAGATACAGAAATTTCCAGACCCAAGATGTTAAGCAAATAGGAAGCTCAAGCTCAGGAACATCACGGTCAGACTATTGAAACCCAGAAATAAAGAGCAAATATTGAAAGTGGCAAATGAAAAATCACATATTACGTGCACAGGAACAACAATTTGATTAACGGCTAACTTTTTACCAAAATTCATGAAGAATAGAAGAAAGCGGAACACCTTCAGTGTTTAAAAAAAAAAAAAAAAACTGTCATCACAGAATTCTATATCCACTTAAAATACCCTTCAAGAAAGAAGTTTTATTATAAATATTTTCAGATAGAGAAAAGTAAGAGAATCAATTTTTATCAGGCCTGAACTAGAAGAAACAATGCAGGAAAACTTCTACAAACAGAGGAAAAATTACATGAAATAGAAACTACTCCTCAGAAAAGAAAGAAGAGTTTTTGTAATGGTAAAACTGAGTAAGTACAAAAGGATATTTGTTTTTTTGGCTTTTTTTGGCTTTTTTCCCTATTAATATGTCTTAGTTAATTTCTTATAACCATATAACTGCAGGAAAAAATCACTATCTTATAACATTTACAATGTATGTAGGAATAATACATGTAAAAATGTATAAACCTGTCAAAATAATTCAGTCAGAAAGAGTTTCTTTAATAAATGTGTGGGATAACTGGATTCAAAATCATCAGTCTTGGCTCTTCTTATACCATACGCAAAAACTTAACTCAAAATTTGTCTTTGACTTAAATGTAAAAACCAAAACTAGTATTAAGCTTCTGGAAGAAAATATGAATAAATAGTTGTGACATTTGATGAAACAAATTTACTTTTATTTTAAAACCAGGCAACAGAAATCCAATCTGTAAGGGAAAATCTATGATAAAATGGACTGCATGAAGTTTACAACCTTTCCTTCTTCAAAAGGCACAGTTACAAGAAAACAAATAAACAAATTGGTAAGACACAGAGTAGAAGAAACTTTTTGCAAAATATATATCTTTTAAAGGACTTTTATCCAGACATCTAAGGAACTAATATTTAATAATTAAAAAGCAAACAACTCAATTAACACACACACACACAGAGCAAAATATTTGACCAGGCATTTTTCCAAAGAAAATATACAAATGGCCTATAGCCACATGAAAAGAAAGTCAATGGCACTTGTTATCATATAAATGCAAATTTAAAAATCAAAATGCCATGTCACTACATACCCACTGGAATGGCTGAAGTTAAAAAGAACTAATGATATCAAGTACTGGCAAAGAAGTGGAGCACATTAAATTTTCAAACTTTGCTAATGGGAATACAAACTGATACAGACGCTTTGGAAATACTTTGGCAGTATCTTACACATTTAAACATGCGTTTGGTATGCAACCTGGCACTTCCACTCTTAGGAACTTATCCAAGACAAAGGAAAACACATATCCTCCAAAATATGTGTGCAAAAATATTGTTAGCTGGTTTATTGATCATATTCCCAAATCTACAAATAACATAGCAGTCCATCAACTAGAAATGAATAAACATACTGTGCTGTCACAAAAATCATATGAGATACATGTCATTATCCCTATATGAGCTGAATTGTGTTCCTCAAAATTCATATGTTGATGCCCTAATGCCCAATATCTAAGCATGTGATTGTATTTGGAAATAGAGTCTTTGAAGAAGTAACTAAGTTAAAATTAGGTCATTAGCGTAGGGTCTAATTAAATATGACTTGTTTCTTCTTCTTATGTAGAGGATATTAGGGCACAGGCAACACAGACAGAGAAACAACCATGTGAGGAAACAGGGAGAAAGTGGCTACCTGCAAGCCATGGAGAGAGGCCTCAGAAAAAACTGAAACTGTCTTGGACTGCTAGTCTCCAGTATTGTGAGAAAATAAATTTCGGTTGTTTAAGCCACTTAGTCTGTGGTATTTTGCTATGGCAGCCCTGGAAAACTAATGCATCCCCATTTATAGAAGAAAAGGTATAAGAGATTTACAATAACTTCTCAAGTGCATATGTTGAGAAATGTCTAATTTGACATTCCAATCCAGATTTGAAATTTCAGAGACATTATTTATTTTACTATAATGTGCTGCTACCCTTCTTTGTTTCTTTCTTTCATAACAAATACCATCATTAAAATTTTACACTTTTTTTAAGTCTTTGATCAATGAAAATGGTATAATATGTCAGATGCCTCCTTCTACCCACAATCCCTTACTCTCCCTTCACTCTTGACAATGTGGCTAAATCATATGTGGCAGAATAATAGCTGATAAATTAATTTATAATTTTTCTCCCATTGCTCTGGATGTGTGGAAGGAATAAGAGAAGATCTTTCTTCTCCTTTCCTCAGGGACCTGATAATGTCCTTAATCCCCAGAAGAAACTTTCTAACCTAAAACCTTAATGTCTTCATTAGAGGTAAACTTAGGCTAGAATTTGTAGAAGCAAGAGGAGGGGTGTCTAGACGGTGCCCAACAGGAAATGAGAAGAGAATTAAGATTTTGTGGGCCACGCTCCCTCCTGCATCCCCAGACATGACTGTGTGGTTCTGCCTCCTTGGTGGTTGTGCTCAGGTCGCTCCAGAACTCAGCCCTAAAATTATCACTGAACTTGAGCCAGAGACAAAGGCAATAGAGAAGCCATCTTCAAGGTGGCCTGGGTCAATGAGCACATCACTGGCGATTTGTGTGGTAGACTAAAGGAAAATATTTGTTCTGGGGTCTTAAGTAAGATTCTAAGGAACAGGAAGTATTCCCCACTTCACCCGATGTTTATGACTGAGAATTAATTTCATCCCATTCTGGAGAGTGGGTGCATGGAGCAGCTTAAATGGGATTTCAAGAAATAAATAGATATGGTATTTCTTTTTTGCACCCTGGTATATTTATTGCACATGTACTTACTGCACAATTAAATTTTAATTTCTTTGTCTGACTCACTCATACGGCATTGTGTGGTAATGTTGTATAGAAAAAGTGGAATTCAGTAGAGTGAAGTATAATTTCTTTATATTACCTTTCCCTTCAACTTCTGCAGAAACTGAGATAGATGCTTCTGTGCAAGTGGTGAGCAGCAACCAACTGGGCCATAGATCACAACAGACCAGAACACAAATGAGGAAACTAAAGTCTGAAGTACAACTTCTGAGCAGATCACACAGGAGTGATTTAAAAGAGAATATTTATGTTCCATTTTTTATTGTGAAAGAGAGAATGTTGAGTCATCACACTGTGGAGAGAGGCAGGTGGCAAGAGGGGTCAACAGTTTTTGAGAAACATATAGATAGGTCTTATTACTATTAGAATATTTTAACCATCACACCTTATTCCATGGCCATGACAGATAATGGTTTACTCTATAAATTTATGTTTATTTAGACTGTCTTAAAAACAACAACAAAACTTTCTGATTTTCCTTGAATGGTGGAATTATGTCACAGCTTTGGATACCAGAAATAGGGCTTTTAGGACCATGCCCATAGCTTCTGATACTTTTTTTCTATTTTAGCACTTTGGAAAGTGTATACTTGTCCATTAAAATATTAAGGGTGGATATTTAGATATACAGTGTCATCCACTGTGTTATTCCATTAGCCCACAACTTACTATATCAGAGCCAGGTAACATTTGGATAATTAAGAAAAATACAATAAAATAAAATGTTCAATGTGACTAAATGTAATTTAATTAGATAATTCAGAAATCACATTGATACTTTCACAAATCTGCTAGGTTTTTGCTTTTATAATAGTGAAGATGCAATGACTCATATCATTTAGAGCTGACAAAGTCTTTATCAATTATTTGGTCAAATGCCCCCATTTTACTGTTGCAAATATTGAAACAATAATCAGTGAAGTACTTTAATAGACATTATAAGACATTTTTATTATGGTAAACTTCATATTTCATCTATTTTAATAAAAAGCATATTGAACATTTTGGAAAGAGTTTGAATGCTATTCCAATTTATTTATTATAAGTTAAAGGATATTTAATCAAAACTAGCAGTTTTGATGCAATACTTTACACTATATTTGCACTTAAGTTTTTTAATAAAACAGAGATCTGAGCCACAAAAAATTTCTGAGATTTTTCTCTTTCCTCTCTGAGAAAAAGTTTTCTGAGTTACAAAAGAATTTCTCTTTGTACTGATAGAAAGGGAGGTAGAGGAAAGGTAAGGAGTTTGGCTAGGAAGCTTCAGGCCCTCCACTTGTACCCTGCAAAAAAATAGGTGATAGATAGATGATAGATAGATGGATAGACAGATAAACAGATACAGAGATACATAGAAATTACTGTACTGTTTATCAATTTCTTATAAATTCATTCAGCCTGAATTTTTGGTCTTTAAGTCTCCCGTTTCACTGTTTACTATAATGAAGTTTCTTCTCTATATCTCTTTGTGATCTTTAACATCTTGACCTTTTCACATTTTAAAAAAAGTCTAACAGAGGTTTACAATCCAGATGAAAATTCTCAGTTCTTTTTAACCCTTTTTTATTATCACAAACACCTGCATTCTTTCATTTTTAAAAGTGTTCTTATAATCCTGACCATATGTTATTAATAAAATAAATCACTTTCCCTCCCCAAAGGAAGCCATTCACTTCCCTGCTTCTATGTTTAGTTGTGCTCTGCCTTTCTCCAATAATTATCTTCCATGTGTCTATTTAACACAATTGCCTTCGTGTCCATGATTTTCCCACTGCCTTCATGTATAAGTACTCATTCCTCCATTGGGTGTTTCTGGCTTCTTTGCTCTCTGCCTCAACATCACATCAAGTTACCCTACTGTATGATGAAGTGACCAACAGCACAGTGATACAAAGACACACAAATAGATTGCTTATGTTATGCCAACAGTTGTTGCTATTGCAAATGCAGAAAATATATGCTACCCCTATTATTCATTAATTTTTTATTGTGCTGTCTTTTCTATGCTCCTATTTTTGTTTTGAAGCTAAACAAAAATTAAGTACAGGAAAAAATACATATATATATTTAAAAGTAGCAGAAGTTAAGAAATGGAAAATAATAGCAAATAATCAAAATGTTTACTTTAAAAATAATAAACATTTATAAACCATTGTGAAGAAAAACCAAGGAAAATGAGACAGAACACTAACGATATAAGTTATAATACTTCTGGTAGTATTCCTTGACCATGACCATCAGAAAAAGTAACTTTATTATTACAAAATTTGGTGAAGAGGATTATATTAGTTGCTCAGGTGTTTCTCTGGGGAATATCTTGCTATTTTTTACTCATAAGAGTGCTAGACTTAGGGCAAGGGAAATTTAAAATGAATAATGGAAGAGGGAGAAAATAAATATTAAATGAGAGTTTGAGACTGGCCTCAGTAATGAGGGCTTCAATACATTCCACTAACCTTAAGTTTCCCCAGAAAATTAATATTGTTTACCTACATGTGGTAGATTTGTTCTGTGAAACAAATGCATCTAAAAGTGCAAGAAATGAATTGTAGCAGATGCTGTAATAAGCAAATTATATCTCCTCTTCAGGACCCAAACATTCATTTCCCAGCTGCCAGAAGTGTGAAAATTTAGTTATAGTTGAGACCCTTTTAAAAATTACCTTCTGCTACATGCAGCTGCCTTACCTAAGTTTACATCCTATCCCAAAGCGTAGACTTGTCAATGGCTGTTAAATATAGGAAATGTGGGGGCCAAGACCCCTTACCTCAGTTCTGAACAATTCTTAGAGCTCATGCCAGCTGTATAGTTAGGGTATCAGGTGAGGCCTCTGCTGTGACTGTGTTATAGTTTTACTTATCTACACCATTCTGCTTCCTTTACTCCCATACAAGTTTGTTTTAGAGAACACTGCCCAGTACATTCCTAGCAGGTAGATCATCTCGGAGGCTGTTTCTCAGGAAAACAGAGTACTTCATGAAAGAATGTGTCAGGTTTGAGCACTTGCTGAGCCTACAGAATGCCAACACAGCCTCAAGATGGTACTATCCAGGAAGGGCCTTTCTTACTACACTTCCATTTTCTGGCTTTTTTTTTTAATTTCAGAATATTACGGGGCTATAAACATTTTGGTTACATAAATTGCCTTTGTACCGTTCGAGTCAAAGTTGTAAGTGTGCCCATCACCCAGATAGTGTGTATTGTACCTGTTAGGTGTGAATTTACCCATCCCTTCCTCCCCCTCCCACCTGCTTGAATATTATTTCCATATGTGCACATAAGTGTTGATCTATTAGTTCCAATTTAATGGTGAAAAAAATTCTATAAAAAAGACACCTGCACTCAAATGTTGATAGCAGCACAAGTCACAATTGCATTTTCTTTTTCCCCTCAGTCATTCCAGTAGCATCCTGAAATTAGTAAACTTAGAGAATTGGCTAGAATTTCCATAAGGGAATTAAAAAAAAAATAGAAAGGTTTTCTCCTTTTCTATGGCAGAAAACTACCCTTAGTTACTCCAGAATAATGAATGCAACTTTGTAAGCTTGGAATATTACACTAAAGCAATAATATTAATTATATAGTGAAAATATTTTAGAGACCTTGTGAGCATAGGTCTTTTCACTATCTGACTAGTGAGGTCATGAACTCTTTGGTATTCAACCCAGGCAGAGGTAACAAACAAGTCTTCAGAGGAAGGAAAATAATCAAATCATGCTTTTTTGCACCCAACAGCCAACTTGTTCAATCTCATAGATGCACATAAGTGCATATGGAAATAAAACAAACTAGTGACAGTGTTCGTGCAAATTATACTAGTTTCTTTGCTGAGACACTGATTCTTTTGCACTTTATTTTTCCTACCCAATTACAAAATATGGTAAGTAGAAATGTTTTTCAAAATTCTGAATGATGAAGAAAAACTTGCCATTTTTGGAACTACACTGACCAAAAAAAAAAACCCAACCAAACAAAAAAGGATAATGGATTTTTTAAGCCAAACTGGAGACTTGGAATGGGAGCCGGTAAACAGGGCTACAGGAAATGAGATCTTCTCACAGATTTTCAAGTGACCTTTATTGTGAAATATTATTCAGAAAAAGCTATTAAATTCTCCTATATAATATTATTCTTCAGGTTTAGAGAACTGTGACTATCTCAGTACTTTATGTGACATATTTCTAAATACTTACACAAACAAAATAAAATATTGAGAACTCACAAGGCAAGGTGTTCTGGGGTGCTGTTGTGAAGTTCCTCTCAAGTGCGGGGACACATATTGGCATCATACTTGTAACCCTTAACCGCATACTGAAGTAGACTCTGAAAGAGAAAGTAAACTCAAATTAAGGACTGACAATTTTAGAAGACTGTTCTAATTCTCTTAAACACAACCTTATACTCTTTTACTTGTTTATGGTTTATAATAATAAAGCCAGATATAAATCATGAATTCAGGGAAGATTAGTCATAGTAAAATTTTCATCTCTGAAACATTTTTCTCACTTTTTCAATTGTCTCATTAAAAAGGTAATTATTAGCTGTGAACATGTTCAGAAAATGAATGGTGTAGTGTTAATACAAATCTTATTCTGAAACTTGAGTAAAACAGGACATTTGACAGCAGGATATTTAAAATCAAATACTTGATGATGTCTCAAAAATCTCCATTTTTATATGTTTACAGGGAAATGTATTTATTTTTCTGCAAAAACAATCCTGCTTTACCTACCAGCACCTTCACTCTTAATCATTGGTACAAGAGAATTAATCATAAAAACACATTAAAACAAATAAAAGGAAGGAATGCTTATCTGTATTTACACTCTCAAAACCAACCTCCCTCCTCACTTGCTTTTTGATTGTGTCTCTAAGAACATGAATTCCTAACAGGAAAGTCTACCCCAGATGGATTATCCACCCATTTTGATAGCTGTGTATATGCTTTCCTCGAACCAAAGATAAAATAAAAATACCTAATGTGTTATTTATGATATATTATAGTTAAAATTACTAAGAAATAGTATTAACTATTTTATGCATCTGTTTTTAATTCATTATGCTGCCATTATAAAGAGAAGGTTGTAGAGTTAAGGAATATAAATGTTGCAGGTGTTGAATCAACACAGTCCCCTTTGCAATCTACGATTCAGCTCTTCTTCTCATCATATATCATCATAAAAGCTGGAATTAGTTGGGAACTTTCAGTTGACAATCCCAGATCATTACTGAAGATGAAGATATATAAACAAAGTGTTTTCTCAGGACAATTCTCAGCTCCAGTATACGTTTTCCCTTCTAACCCAGCAGCTCTAGCTCCTCTGAATTTCTTGACCTTTAAGGCACTATGCCAGCTCCATCTGTTTATTCACATATTGTAAGTAAAATTTGTTTAATGATGAGTTTATCTACTAAAGGATTAGCTTTTAGTTGCTTTTTATTATTACTAGTACACAATGTTTAGTTTTGTCTGTGTTCTGAATATGCATGTGTTCAAATGTTTAAAAGACGGAAAATGGAATATATACTTTTTTTAATGCAATATAACTTACATTAATTAATTTGACATACGGTCTCAGAGTCCAGCCAAAGCCAGGGTTTCACTGAACAGTAAATGTTCTGCCTAAAGCCAAGGAAAGAAATGAGAAAATCTGTCTTTGAGTGCCTTGCCAACTTTATTTTTTTAAAGTGGTATTATATCTTAGTAAGAAGTAAGCTTCATATGTTTTATCTTTACAGTTTTTAACTTTATAATCATATTGCTTTCATATATTACAGGTACTTTATCTTTAAAAACCAGTCTAAACTGTGAAATAATGTATCCAACTGTTAATATTAACATTTAATTCACATGACTGTACAATTCTTGAGGTAATTTCAAAGTGTGAATGCACACACACATCCTTCAAACTCTTTACAGAATTAAAATAAAGTTTTAAATTACATTAAATGCTTTAGTAGGGAGGAAATATAAGAGTAAAATGAGAAAATGCTGAGTGAAAGACTCTAATGACAACACTATCACCATTGCACTGCTCCCCAAAAAAAGCCCATAGATGACAAAGTGCCTGTGTCAGGATTAGTGTTACGTAGCAGTTAGCAATGCTAATAACATAAACAGGTTCACTCATAAAACGTAACTTTTAGTGCCCTGTTATAATATAAATGAGAAGTGCCCAAAGTATTAAAGCTTAGCATAAAAATTAGATGGTTAGATGTTAGATTTTTTATTTTCTATAGTTTTGAAATTGTGTTACAGTTAAAAAGAAGAAAGCAATCATCAATCAGACTGGTTCAGAAGTAGTTCCTGCAACAACATGATCTAATATAATCTAATGATTTCATTGTCATAATTTTTTAAAATATTGCACTTCTAAGCATAAAGTTCAGCTATATTTTTATTTCACTTCTTTTTTCTTTTTGTGCAGATCTAGAAAAACTGTAAAATGCCAAGCCAATGAAATTTTCTCTTGACATAGTAAAAATATAGCCCTTCATACTGATGCAAAGTGAATGCTAGAAGTCTAAAATATTTTATCAACTCTAAAATATTTTTAGCTTAATTAAATCAAATATTTCCATTTAAAATTTTATAAATATATTTATGTATTTTCATTATAAATTTTATAAATATACTTATATAGGCTTACCATGGATATATTTTTGGCAGTTTTTCAGGTGATCTTATATGACAGAATCTATTACTTTTCAAATACACATGATATAGTATTTCAGATGCACATTATTGATAATTCACTGTTTAGTTGACTGGATTTTATTGCACTTATTTTGAAAATCCCCAGTTTTTTCTATTTTTTTTTTCTTAGCAAGTAAATAAAGTTCAAAGGATGGTGATTATAAACATCATTTTAAATCTGGCATTCCCCCAAAGACAGGAGAGAAAAACATTCAACACTTTTTCCATTGAAGAAAAAATTTCCATTCCAAGAAAATAAGAGCCTTCATACAGATTAATAGTTTCTTTTTGGTATTTAAAAAATGAACATTGGAAGTAGGGGGAGGACAAATCTTTTGTTAGATTACCCTTGAATTAAAAACAAATATGTAATTGCTGTAAATGCAAGTAACATAAGCCTACCTAACAGAATGGTAGCTTATATTTTAGAATATGTCATATTTGAATCTAATTTAATTTTTGTCCTACCAGCAGGATATTTTAAAACAGATGCTTTTAAGAATGTCATACATATCTACTCTGTTTATCTCACATTGCTGTGCTTCCTTGGTTCTTTTTCCTTGGAGATTTTCTCAACCTAGTAGCAGTCTTATAATTCCTGACTGGTTCGGTAACTTCACGACTCATCACATGAATTACTCTGTAAAGTTGTTTGTGCAATCAATCGATACCCTACCTTAGATGTTTCACAGATTAGGGTTGACAAATGAATACCATCAGAGAATTAAGTTTAGGGTTCTAAACCAAAGCTAAAACTCAACTAAGTAAAACTGCATTTTATGAACTTAGCTTAAGTGAGCTAGGGTTATTAATTTAATATTTCTCAATGCACTCTTACTTGCAAAAGGGGATGATTAGGTAAAACGTTAGTAAAGATCCTTCTGAGTAAGAAATTTGAATCAATGGATCCCTTCATTTAAATATTACAATGAGATGAATTCACCTATTCAAAAATAAATTCAAAATTCTTAGTTTTCTAAAATTTTATTTTTATAGTCTCATCTTTGTTATTTGTTTCTATTTATATTTATAAATATTTAATATGTGAATATTTTAGAAGACAAGATAATTTGTGGCATCATCAATAGAACATACTTCGAAGAGAAAAAGCCAGACAAGAGAATTGCATTGATTCAGATAAATATTTTGCCTTTTTATGGGCCAGTGGGTAAATGTCTTACTGCACATTTATTCTCTGAAATATTAGGGAAAGATTTTATTCCTTAGCCATCCAGTAAAGAATTAGTTAAATCTGATTCTTTATAAGAACATGATTTAGTCTCACTTCCAATTAAAAATCTAAGGACTGAACATAGTAGAAAGTCATATAGGTTCCAAGTATATAAGAAAATATATAAATGAATAATTTTTTGAAAGCCCAAATAAGAACCAGGGTTAAATTTGAACCAGTTGAATCAACTTAATTATACCCATTCATAATCATTTCTTAAAATCCTGTATTGAAGGCAATGTGCACCAGAAATATAGTAAACTTGTATCAGTGACTTTGAGACAGTTATTTCATTTTTATCAGTTTAAGTGTCTTTCTCAAATATCCTAGAGTTTAAATATCTTTAAGTGAAAGAACCCTGTGTAGAGTGTTTAAACAAAAATCACAGACAAAATACAGCAAATCCAGAGCTGTTAGAGTGTTTTGTTTGTTATGTTTTGTGTAGACACAAATCTCACAGTTTTACAGCCACTGAATTTTTTAACAGCTTTTATTTTACCTCTACTCTCCCTTGGTGGTCTCAAAAGTAATATAAAGCAAACAATTTCTACCTAAGGCTATTAGGACATCTGCAAGCATCATTACTGCAGAACTCACGTGTAAATGCATGTTTTCACTCTAATGCTGTGAATACTCAAGTGTATGTTCAGTCATACATATTTAGGTGCACTGTCTTATGTGTTTCATAATTATCTTTTCACTGACTTTTTATTATCATTCATCACTCTTGAAATGAATTACAGGGAAAATTCTAAATGGCAATTTTGTCATAATTGTGTGATGTTCTCAACAGATATAACATACATAAAAAGCAATAATGCTTACAATTTGTTTTCATTCAGGTAATTAAATTGAGAAACTGATGCAAGAGGTGATTGAAATAATTGTTAACATGATGGTTTTAAAGTTAATTGATTTGGGTTTTTAAAGAATATTTTGGTAAATGAAGGGTGAAGAAAAGAAAATCTTTCTTACAGAAGAATTCCAAATAATATACAGATATAGATACAGATATAGAGATAGATGTTCCTCCTCCCGGGGGTGGAACATAATTCCTGCTGCCCTCCCCACCTCCACCTTTGAGGTTGGGCTGGACTTAGTGACTCATCTCCAAAGAATAGGATGGAAAAGTTAAATATAGTAACTTAAAGAAGAAATACCTGGCAAATCATACTTTAACCAGGTGATGAAACTTATTACCAAAGGTGTCATGTGGATGATATGACAATGAGGTTACTTCACCTATGTAGTATTCTGTGAAAACCTCATAGCCTCAGACTAACTACAAAAAACAAACCAAAAAAACCCATTAAATGAACCCAGATTTGGGCATTCTACAGGCTACCTGGTCAAGGTACCTCAAGATTGTCAAAGTAGTGGGGGGGGAAAAAAAAGGTATTGGACTGAGAAACTGTCACAGACCAGAGAAGCCTAAGGAGACATGGAAGTTGAATGCATATAAATCCAATACTCCGGACTGGATTCTGAAAAACACAGAGGACATTAATTTAAATTCCAAGTAAACCTTGGAGTTTAGTTACTCAATAGTGTACCACTAACAGTTTCTTAGTTTTGATAACTTTGCCATAGTAATGCAAATTATTAATAATAGGGGAAACTAAGTGAGATGTATACAGGAACTCTCTGTACTATCTTTACAACTTTTCTACACATATCAAATTATTCCAAAATAAAAAAATTATTTAAAAAAAAACAAAAGAGAAACATTATCTGGGGACATGGTACAATATAAAACATATATTCAGTGGAAGTTATCTTACCCAACTCTTTCTCAGTTTTCTATTTATATTAAACTATTTTATTTATTCTCAGTCAAAACATATTCCCTCAGGCCTACAACATGAAAGGCATTTGTAACTAGGAAGATCCATTCTTCTCCCACCAGAGAAGTCTATGAAAATTCAGTTGTGTTTGGCACCAAAACTATTTCTTATTGTATTTGTTTTTAAGTTTGCATAATCCAATAAACTATTACACAGCCTCTAACCTTAAAGAGTGTTATTGTTCCACAACTAAGTATTTTATAAAAACATCAACAATGTGAATTACCTAAATTACCCAACACTGCAACTTTGTACACTGGAGAAAATCATAAAAACCTGGGTTTATCTATTCACATTACTGAACAGTTATTTAAGTTCCTGCTACCCTTTAAAGGAAATAAAAAGGAAATTATAGATGTCATATTTCTGGTGTGATGCAATAAATGTAGTGGTTAAGTAGAGAATTCATAGCTAGGCCAAAGGTAAGGTCAAACCTTGTTTGCTACTTTCTAGCTATGTGGTCTTAAAGAAATTAATGACTTTGTATAACTTTGTATGACTCAGTATCTTCACCTATAAAATAGTACAACCAAACTCCTTGAGTTCTTGTGAAGATTAAATGTGTTAATACATGCATAATTTACAGTAGTACCAGAAAACATAAATTCCATATAACTTTCAGATGTAATTAATTTGTTAAAAAGACATAGTAGAATCCCAGTAAATAGACCTATCCTCAAAGAAACAGCCTCCATTTTGAACCAATTGATCAAATACAGTGCAGACTATAAGAAATAAGAGGGTAATGTGGTGATAAATAGCTATAGAAAACATGACAGTTCTAATGAGTACCAATGTGACAAAAATATACTAGCCATGTATCTTTTGATTACATTAATCTCACAAATGTTAGAGAGTATTATCCTGAAATATTATTTAAAAAGTATCAAAAGATAAAGAAGCCTTAAAATTTAAAATATACAAAAAAGATAAGGCATGAAACTATCCACAATAAGTTACAATTGAAATATGTAATTCACTATTGGAGCTAGGTGAATGGGTGTAGTTGCAGGGGTGGGGAACTTGCAGCCTCAAGGCCACAGGTGACCTTCCAGATCCCCAAGCACGGCCCCTCGACTGAATCCAAACTTTATAGAATTAATCCCTTTATTAAAAGGATTTGTTCTTTAAAATTTGGATTCTGTCAAAAGGCTGCACTCAAGGATGCAGAAAGCCACATGTGGCCCCAAGATCTGGTGAGCATTTCACTAGTTTGTGGTCATAGTTTACGAGCAAGATCCATTATCAGGCTTTTCATACTGTTAAAGAAAAATTATTCAATGACATTTGTATTCAATGACACTTGCACAGTAAGGCAGAATTTATTCAGGATTACTGTGATGAGTTACGGACCACAGCAATGGGATTTTGCAGTGGAGGAGAGATTAGGCTCAACTCCAAATGCAGCATGGACACCTGGGAATTTATAGCCAAGGAGTGGTGTGCCTGTGGAGGTGTCAGTGAATGGAAAATTACTAAGAGTTAATATCAAGTGTTAGGGGGATTCTACTGACCTAACAGGATTCTTGCTAGAAGTTGTCTTCAGACATCATCTGGGGGTTGGTGAAGGATGAGAAACCTGATCAGATTATGGAGGGTGATCAGATATCAAGGGTTGGGGTTCTTCTTAAATTGACTTGCCAGTATTCTTCTTAAAGCTAGATTTTACAAGGAAGTTCACAGAGGTGCTTAGGAGAAAATTCTGGAGTCTAAATAAAGTTCAGTTAAGCAAAGAGTCTTTGTCAATACCCCTACATATGGCATTTACTTGGTCAACGAAGTGTGAATGGAACTAAAGGAAGTTCTTCCTATTACTCACAAAAGAGATAAAACATATGTTTTACTAACATTGATTATATTTTTCACTTTCACATAAGAAATCATCCAACATATACAAAACCTACAATGCAGTTATACTATTGTCTAATCAAAACAGGCAGAATCTATTTTTGAATATAATTTATTTCTGAAAGTAATCATGAAGTGGACAATAAAAAGAATCATATTTTCATGAAGAAAATATGTTGTTAGTTATCTCTTCTCAATATATTTTATATAAAGTCATGCAACTTGTATTAGGTATTGATGGATTGTCCTTTGAACTTCAAATAGTTGTTAACATATCCAATGAAGTTTAAGTATAATCAGAGGTTTGCACAAATGAAAGTCAGATGTAAACACATTAAAAATACACATTTGCACACACATACACTCCCTACAATAAATATGAGCTACTGTAATTATTTTAAATTGATCAAA
The DNA here is from genome assembly GCA_023783475.1 of Daubentonia madagascariensis. NCBI lineage: Eukaryota > Metazoa > Chordata > Mammalia > Primates > Daubentoniidae > Daubentonia > Daubentonia madagascariensis. Next base: position 33,118,077 of record JAKFHU010001569.1, read on the forward strand.
GTTTTACGGAATATTTTGATCCAAGTCCTATGATATTGAAATACATGTTGATTATAAAATATCACTTGACGCTGTTCAATATGTACACATTAGGTTTTAGAAAAGTATGTCAAAAAGGAGAGAGACTTAAACAATATGTATTAGTCAGGCTGAATCTTGGAATTTAAAGTGGCAAAGATGAGAACTGAGAAACAGTGCTAAAAATATTAAGTAAAGAAACATACAGTTCTAGAAAAAAAGAATTATATGATGATAGGAAGAATTAAAATTAATGGAGAATTTTAAACTTACTTAAAACACCATTAGGAACAATTAAGAAAATGGACAATGAATGGTTGGAGCCAAGTTTCTCACTGTTGGAGTAGAAATTTACAGATAAGCAAAAGAAGAGACTAGAATGATCCATGTACTAATGGCATGGAGTTGGAGACATTAGTAAGAAATCATGTTTAGCTTAATACAATTATAGGTGGTTACATATAGAAATAATTAGAGATATATAAATAAACAGGCTAGTATATGTGTGTGTGCATATATACTATATATATATATAAATATATAGTGTGTGTGTGTATATATATATATATATATATATAAAATTTGCTCTGTCAGCTAGGAAAGCCTAAGTTGCAATGAGCACACTTAGTGCCAGATTTTGGCTGTTAATATGATTTACCAATAAAAGAAACCAGGGCTCTTTGGAGAAAGTCTGGTTCTAGGACTTGGATGAGATTGGAATATATTGCTGTAACAAAAATTAAGGAAGTGCTAATAAATAAATGACTAAATAAAAGCCAAAGTCTTGGAAGAAAAAAGACACTAGTTAAAAACCAAGAAATTCTGAATAAAATGTGAACTTGAGTTGATAATACTGCATCAGTTTTGGTTAATTAATTATGGCAAATGTATGATGCTAATGTTAAGATGTTAATAATAGGAAGAACTATGTACTAGTATATATGGGAATTTTCTATATGGGAATTATCTTCTCAATTCTTATATACATCTAAAGCTGATTTTAAAAACTAAAGTCTATTATAGAAAAAAACAAGCCTCCGTTGGTACAACATTTACAATATTAATACAATACAAAGAAATTCCCTCTTTATTTGTATCCTATACCTCTAATTACTTTTCTCCAGGATTAAGTTGAATAAATTGAGGAAGCCTATGGTAAACATTCACCAATAATAAACACATACAGGATAATAATCATAGAAATAAGGGATTGAACTAAAGGTATAAGTCCTGATAATAAATTATCACCAAAGGCTCTATTTAAGAACTACCTGTTTTGTATAAGTGATTGGTGCCATTCTAGATTGTCATAAATCTATAATTTGTGTCTTTGAGCCCTATCCCTGTATATTTGGGCAAAGTTAAATAGTTGCTCCAATGTTAAAAGTAGGAATATGCATCAATGATATATGCATAAAGGTAAAGTAAATAATTGAACGAAAGTGTGATATGTAAGCTAGCATTAAGTAACTATTGATGATTTCAATTATGACATAGGACTTCTCTAGGGTAATTAATTCATGGGAAAAGTTATTTTCAGCCTGAATATGAGAACTACCCAGCATGTACTTGAGAAAAAAGGGTAAGTGTCCTCCAGAGTGAGGAAGGCAAATATCATCACATTATTCAGGAGTTTTGGGTTATTGAAGGAAGTTTTCAATTTTTATTTCTCATCAAAAAGTGTATTCGTTCATTCTATGGTCATTTCAAATCTACTTCTTTCCTAAATACCCTGTTCTTTAAAAAAAAATTGTGTGGTCATACAACATGGCAGCGTTTGCCACCACATCCTCTCCTTTCAAAGAGTGTACAAATATTCCAAAGTGCCTTTATTGCCTGATTACAGAGACCAAAATTTTTGACCAGTTACCAGCTTATCTTGTGAAAACTTTGGCAAAACAAACAAACAAAAAATTTCCTATTCCCATAGCAATACTGGCTTGTAGAAAAAGAGAGAAAACCCTGTCTTTTCCATAATTTAAACTCTTTATGAAATAATAGAATGATTTCACTTTCCACGTTTATTCTTTTCTTAATTTATTAGTTTTCCCAGACATTTAACTTTTGACTGAAACTTCAAATCTTAGAGAAGAGACTATGAGCTGAAGTTTATCTAAATAAATCAAGAATTTAAGTGACAGAATTAGTCATTAAGAGTCTCTGAAAATAATAGACGGCTTCCACTACCACTCTGAGACTAGAGGGAAGCTAAACATACTCACTACTCAACAAAGTGGCCCTCAGATCAATGATTTTTTTTTATTAATAATGTTGTATGAAGCTGTCTGTCTACTACTTAAATCACTGTGCTCATAGAAACTGTCAAATAGATATCATGATAAGGAAGACTTGCATAGAAAATGGTCAGGTTATAACAAAAAGCAGTGACAAAGCTCCCACCTATTGACAACTTCTCATCTTGCATGGCCCAGTCATTGACTAGGCAGATCATTGTCTCCTGGGCATGCATGTATCACCAACATAATGTATAATGTAACACCGTGATTACTCTAAGATCTCTCTTTTCATGTCTCCTTTCTTCCTCTCCATCCCCACGTTGAGTAGATATTTCTTTGGCCAAGGCCCTCAGCACCAGGAGTCTGAATCTGTCAGACTCTTCTCCCATCTTCCTTAACTCAGAGAATCTACAAGATATTAAGAACTTCCTTTGTTTACCAAGGGGACTTGTGAACAACATACATGAGAGATTATGACCTGAATAAGCTGAAATAGGACAGTCCACAGACCTTATATAAAAATATTAAAAAATACCAAAACCATCCTAAATCAACCTAATGCATATTTGTTACCTCCATGTAAAATATTATTATTCTATTAGAAATATAGACAAATATTTAGAAAATAAAGGTTAAAAATAATTATTTTTCAATATGTGTGATTGAAAATACTACAGGGAAAATCTGTTTTTAATAAACTCACTGCAAATGGAAGAATGGATATTAATTTACCTAATAAATGTCTGCACCTTCAATTAAAATATGCCTACACAGAAACTTAGAGAATGTGAGAATGGCATATTAAAGCCAGCAAAAATAGAGAGCATGTTATTTTCATTTGCACTTAGACCAGTTAAAAATTTGGTATATAATATGACAAAATATGATTAAACTAATTTCCTGATCTTTGACAAGGGTGTCAAGAACACACAATCAGAAAATGATAATCTCTTCAACAAATGGTGTTGGCAAAACTGGATGTGCAAAAAAGTGAAATTGGACTTCCATCTTAAGCATACACAAGATTAAACTCAAAATGTATTAAATATTTAATTATAAGACTTGAAACTATAAACTACTTGAAGAAAACATAAGAGAAATGTTTCTGGACATTAATCTTGGTGATGATTTCTTTACCAAAGGCACAGGCAAAAACACCAAAAATAGACAAGTGGGACTACATCAAACTAAAAACTTTTGCATAGCAAAGAAAACAATCAACTGAGAAAAAGGCAACATACCGAGTGTGAGAAAATATTTTCAAGCCATAAATCTGATAAGGGGTTAATATTCCAAATTTATAAGAATCTCCTACAACTCAATAGTAAGGAAAAACAAATAATCAATTTAAAAATGGGCAAAGGACTCAAACAGACATTTTCCCAATGAAGACACACAACTGGCCACCAGGTATATGAATGGGTTTTCAACATCACTAATCATCAGAGAAATGTATATCAAAATCACAATGAAATATCATCTCATATCTCTTAGAATAGCAATCATCAAAAGCAAAAAAAGATGTGATGACAAAGATATGGAGAAATTGGAATCATTATACACATTCTGGGAATGTAAAATGGTACAGCCACTGTGGAAAACAGTATGGCGGGTCCTCAAAAACTTAAGAATAGAAATATCATATGATCCAGCACCCTGTTCCTGGATGTATATATCAAAAATGATTAATCAGGATCTCAAAGAGTTATCTGCACCTCTCATATTCATTTCAGCATTACTCACAATATCCAAGAGGTAGAAACAACCCAAATATCCATTGACAGAGGAACTGATAAAGAATATGTGGTATATACAAACAGTGAAATATTATTATACCTTAAAAAAGAAGAAACATCCTACCATTTGTGACCACATGGATTAACTTAAAGGCCATTATGCTAAGTGAAATCAGCCAATCACAGAATACTGCACAATTTCACTTATATGAGGTATCTAAAATAGTCAAATTCATAGAAGCAGAGAATAGAATTATGGTTGCTGAATTTTCTAGAAAAGGAAGAGAAAATCAATCCCAAAAAAAGAAGATGAAAGAAAGAGATAAATATAAGAGAAGAAGATAAAGAGAAAACAAACTAATATAGAAAATTGACAATGTAAATGTATTGATTCTTTGAAAAGTCTAATAATATTGATAGAACTATAGTAAGGCAGATCAAGGAAAAAAAAGACATAGGTATCCACAATGCCAACAATGAAAGAATTGAAGAGGTAAAGAGTCTACAGACATAAATATGACAGTACATTTCAAAAAAGAAAAAAACTTTTCTCCAAAACATTTTTGTCAAAGTGATGAATAGTTGGAAGAGACAGATGTATTGAAAACATAAATTAAAATAATTCTATATCCACTAAAGAAGGTGAATTTAGTTTATAAACCTCATGGAGAAATATCTAACTTCAATTGTCTTCACTGTTGAATTCTTCCAAAATTGTAAGAAAGAATAATACCAATATGACACATTTACTTCCTGAGAGTAGAAAAGGAGGAAATATGTTCCAACTAATTTTACATGACAGTAAATATTATTTTATATGACAAGAAAATTACAAAAAGAAAAATGATAGGCCGATGATTTTCATGAACATAAACAAACAATCCTAACAAATATATTAGCAAATAAGTCTTAGTTAAATATAAATAGGATGCCCATTGGTTTATTCCAGAAAGGCAAATTGATTTAGCACTCAATAATCAATGTACACATTAAATAAAAATAGGGGAAAAAAATCCTCTGATTTTTTCAATAGATGCAGAATAAACATTTGATAAAATTCAATGTAGTGTTCTGTTTAAAAAGTCTATAGACTAGAGTGTTTACATAACAAACAGTATTTGTAAATGACTTCAGTAAATATCATACCTAATGGTTAATTATTGAAATATTTCCCTGTGAGACTGGGAAGGAGACAAGGACACTTGCTATTATCACTGCCATTCAAAATTACACTGGAAGCTACTTGACTTAAAAGTATAAATACGTTTAAGAAAACATACAAATACATAAAGCAAAGACATTGGAATAAATGCAACTGTCACCATAGAGGCCATATCATTGTAAATATAGAAAACACAAGTAATTTACCAAAAAACTTTTAAATGAATTTACAAATGAACTTATTTGCTTAAAAAGAACACTAGAAACAAGGTAAATATGTAAGAAATCAATTATTCTTTTTGATACCAGCAACAAACAAATAACATTTTTAGCAGTATTTAAATATCACAAAATATCTAGAAATATGTCTTTTAAAAATATATTTGCAAGACCTCTACCACTGAAAACTGCACAATTTTCAAGAAAGAATTAAAAAGACAAATAAATGCAGGGTTACAAAATGATTATTGTTTGAAGAATTAAACATAGTAAAGATGCCAGATTTAACATAATCACAATTGAAATCTCATCAGAACAAAAATACCTAAGGCTATTTGAAGAACAAAGCTGGAGAATCTAAACTGACAGATATAATCTACTTTTGCTAAAACAGTGTAGGTGCAAGAATAGTCAAAGTGATGAATGACCCAGAATACAGTAGAGAAACAGATTCACATATATATAGTCAGCTGACTTATGACAAAGGTGACACTACAGTGTAGTTGGGGAAGAATAGAACCTTCAAGATATGTTACTCGATCAATTGTTTATTCATATGCAAAAATATGTATCTGGATTCCTATTTTATCCCTTAAAACACACCCACACACATTTTAGATGAACTGAAGGTCTTAATAAGAAACAAAACAATAAAGGAAAAACATAGGGGGATATCTTTGTGACCTTAGAATAGAGAAGATTTCTTAAAAGGACCCCAAAAGTACTAATGATGAAGAAAAAAAAAGATAATTTAGACTAAATTAAACTATACTAATTTTGTTGAATGACTAAATTTAGTTTATTAATTTAGTTTATTTAGAATGAAAAACTTCTCTCTATAACTATTAACAGAGTAAAAAGGCATGCAACAGAGTGGGAGAAGATATTTATAATAAATTTTTCAATAAAAGATCTACTTAATATATAGTTAATGTTGTCAATAAGTTCTTGGAAACTGTGACTTTAAACAAAATTGTGTATAACAAAAACAATGTTTTTACTCATCAATGTTATAACAAAATGACGTCATTGAATAAACTGATGTTATTCAAGGACCTGCTACACATCATTTCACTTAAAATTGCAGTTTCCAAAAATCTGCCAATGATGGTAAGTGAGGTTATTGTATACGTTAAAAAAAAGAAAAAGATAACCCAATAAAAATGGGAAAAATTTAAAAAGACAGTCCATTGATAAGAATATGTAAATAATCAATAAATATATGAAAAGATTCTCTAGTTAATTAATTTTAAAATAAATGCAAAACCACAATGCAATGCCATTTTCCACCCACCAAAATAGTTGAAATGAAAAACATAACAATATCAAATTTTGAGTTTGTGGAGAAACTGGAGCTCTCACACACTGCTGCTGGCATTGCAAATTGTTGCAAATATTTTTGAAAACTGGTAATATCTACCAAAAGTAATCATTTGCAAATCCTCTGGCCCAGCAATTTTACTCTTAGGCTATTCCCCCCAAAATGTGTTCACACAGTCACCTAAAGATATATCCTATGCTCTGAAATATAAAGTCTATTGAAAAAGATACATACTATAATGTTTGAAGCAGCACTATTCACAATAGCAAAGAAAAGGAATCAACCTAAGTGTCTATCAACAGATGACTGTATAAAGAAAATGTTTATATATACAAAGTAGAATATTAATACTATTTAGCCATAAAATAGAATGAAATCATGTCTTTTGCAGCAGCATGGATGGAATTGGAGGCCATTTACTTAAGTGAAACAACTCAGACACAGAAAGACAAATTCCACATGTAATCAATAAGTTGGAGCTAATGAGCTCTTAGTAGATATCCGAAGGAATTGCTGTTGTAAAAACACTGTATAAAATATATGATAATAATAAGCATAAGGAGAAAAGAAAATAATGGAGAGAATTCTGTGATTTTATTTGCTTGTTTGTATGTTCTGATTTCCCACATTTCCATACATTGAATATTTTACAACTCTAGACTCACCGTGTGGAACCCAACATCAGCTTCAAAATATGAACACACACACACACACACACACACACACTTTTTAGTTTTCATTCTCTCTTTGTTATTAATTTGTTTTGGTATCTTTATATTATCATCATCTAAAAATGCCTATTTTGTGCACTGTATGCCAAATCATGTGCAGTGACCAAGACTTGGAACCAGATTGTGAGCAGAAGGAAAGAAAGCAGAACTGGTCAGTGCGACTAACCGTGGGGGTCATTTGAATAGTGATAATGTAGAAAGACAGCTGAGATGATATTGTGTTTGTGTCCAGGTAGTTCTGGCTTTTAGATTAGGAAACAGATTTTGAACAAGGAGGGAAATTAATTACCTATGGGTATAGAAGTTCAGAAAATTGGTATTACTCATCATAAGTTTACACAATACAGATACAACTCTCAGGGACTAAGATATCTGTCCAATAATACATCCAGCAGTTGTTCAGTCAGCCAGGGAATCCATTAGTAGTGTTTTACAATTAATACATTCTGAAAAGCCAAAGTGGGTGTCTGACCTTTTGAAAAAATTTCTTGATATTTTTCAGTTCTCAATATATTTGAGAAACAATGATCTCAGATTTTTGAGATCTGGGAATTCTAGTATTTTTGCACAAAATTCTAATATTCCTTCATTACTAAAAAGTAACACACATACAATTGAAATTTGACAGATGCCAACCACATAAAACAACATTACTGAATATTTCCAGTGAATCAGTATAATCAAAGAACATGATTTGTTAGTAATAGATTTAGTCCATGCTTCCTTTAAATATTTGATAATTACAATGACATTTTATTAAAGTATGTTTCTCAGACTATTTCCTGATGATTTTATTTATGATTAACAATCTATAATAACCTATGTTATGTAGGCTATATATTACCCTTAAAACTATTCCATAAAATATGCTAATTAATTAGAGTTAAGTTATGTATTGTATGCTGGCAGCAGAAAATTGACTCAAAATTATCAAATCACTTCTATATGGCCTAAGAGCCATACACATGATTGTCTAAATAATTAATTTACTTTAAAAATATATTAACAGGTTATGAGTTTTATATAGAGAATATATATAGTAATATATATTATATGTATGTGTGTGTATATATACAAACACATAAATGTGTACATACACATGTGTATGTGTGTGTATGTGTGTCTGTTCTGTTAATGGCTCTGTTCTTTGCACACTCAAAGTTCTCCTGATACTTTATTATATGCTCATGCTTGTCAAATTCTTTCTCCCTACCTGTTACTGATTTGGATCAGAGTCCTTATTTCTGTATTTAGGGTTCTCTCAGTATCTATTTGCAATGGTTAAAATTTTGCTTTTCTACAAGTTTTCACCAGCAGTATTCTTGAAGAAAACTATGCCAATATGCTCTAAAAATGCCAGCTGCTAATTATCTATCACTCTTGGAACAGGTGCTCTCTCTGGTTTCTTTAATTTAAGCTCTCGATCCCTAGAACTTTGCTTCCCATGGAGTTTACATTCCCCCTACACCCACCCAAGAGCTCTCTGCTCTGACAGTGGAAGATTCGTCAAGAAAGAGATGCAATGCTTGATTCAAAAGATAACATCTGTGGAGGGTTTTCAATGTGCACACAACAGCCTTCTTCTGGAGCCCACGCTCTGGGCCTAGAAGCGCTATTCAGCTTCAGGTAGCTCCCTGATTGGGTTTTGTAACCACTCAGAAGCACACATTATGAGGTATCTTTGTTTTTCTCCCTTCCTGGGCTTTTTACATGAAAACATAATACTTCTGAATTTTTTTCTTGGCATAAAATCAAACAAAACCAAAAATTTCCCTTTTCTACCATGTTCCAACTCCTCACAAGATTTCTCTCAATTTACTCTACCGCCTTGTAATTGTGATTTGTGTTTCCTGTTTCTCAACTAGCCTACACACTTTTAGTTAAATTTTTAAAAACTCAGTCCATGCTATACTATTTTTTAAAATGATGTGTCTTCATATTGCCCTCAGAATAACTCTAAATTTTCCAGAAAGAATAATTCTTATGTCCCCCTAAGAACAATAGCAGCAAGAACAAAAATTATTTTTAGGTAACCTATTTTTTATGATAACATCATTTAACTTGAAAATTACTTAAGTAAAAATTATATTTGTCTAGATGTCTATTCATTGTTTTCTTATAAAGCAAAATAATAAATATATGTGAGTTCTTGTAAATATTTGATTAATATCCACTCTGATTCAGGTCCAATTTGCTTCTTAGTAGAAATTGTATCATTTATTTTAAAATGTTGAAGAAAGAGTAGACAAAGATATTAATAAATAGTTTATTCACTCACATGCTTTTCTATTTATTATGAAAAAAACAGTCTAAATAATTCTTCGTTGATGGAACCTGTCTAAATGTCTCTTGGTCACAATCATTATAAAGCAATGCAAAATTATAAAATAAATAATTTCTTGATAAAAATTTCTTCCAAAACCTACTGCATTTAGCTGCACTGTTTTAAAAGTAAATAATCTGAGAAATCTTCTTAATATTATTTTTCACTACCTTTTATTTTTAACTTTTACTACACAGAATAGCATGTATTTCTGATGCACATAGTGTTCATGCTACACTTAAACTTCAACTTCATTTGAAATATTCTTGGATAAACCTATAAAAATAAATATATTTGGCTCACGCTGTGCTATGCAGGCTATATACAATGTATATTTTTAACAGAAGGAATTATTTGCTATTTTGCACATAAATTGGTTTAGATTTCAAGTGAAACAAGTCAATCATTATTCAATTGACTCCCACCAACGTCCTTTATCCTTTATTTATTTAATGTGATTAAATTATGACAAAAGTATTTCAATATGTGGCTATAAAGGTTCATAAAGTGGACTATGCATTAGACTCTCAATGATTGTGCTTCTTAAGTTTCCCTCTGAGAGCCTAATATGTAGCCCACTTCATAAATGTTTATAGCCATAGATGTTTCTTAGTCCAATGATTTTATGTTTTACTTATCTACACATACACACACATAAATATATATGGGTGAAATATATATGTATATATATGCACAGATAAATACAGATATTTCTTTTCATGCAGTTCTAACAAGTGCAAGTTACATTTCTTTTTATCTTGTTCATTGGTAAGAGGACACAGCTGTGTAATTTATCATATTTTACTATTTTCATCACAACTAGTAAAAATTTCAGAACTGGTGATATTCTATTGACATATCTTTATATTAATGATATATTTTTGTAATAGCTGTATTGTATATATTTTATTACAAAAATCATTTCCTCAATTATGCAATTTTTTCTTTTTTTATACAAAATAAGATTTTTAAAATGTTAATTTAGGATTTGAAAATTCATATATTAATTATGTTAATTATTGATTTGAAATTGGAATGAAAAATAAAACAAAAATATTATCATAGCTGGGATTTGTCAGACGATTAAATGATCAGTAAATGTTTTAAGATGTGTAAGCAAAAACTTCCCTAGGCATATGGGTAGAAAAACTCAAATTAAAACCTGATAAAAGATCTACATGAAGTTATATAATTGCCATGCTTAATCTAGGAAAGAGACCATGATCATATATAATTAATGTAGTACATTCCCAAACTATTCTTTTCCATCACCAAAGAAGCAATAAAAAGAAGTAAAGTTAGTTACAGCAATAGTAACAAGGGCCAAATATTAAGTAAGTATAATTTTTTATTTACATTTGGGTTTGCATATGGGTGTGTGATTGTTGTGTTACCACAATACCACAATAAATTCTCACAGGAACTCTATATGTTAGATATTATTATTCTTATTTTTCAAATGAGGAAATAGATGCTCTGTCAGACTAGATGGTTTCCTTCAGACAGCAACAATAAGAACCCACATTATTTCAACTGTGCCACAGTGCTTTTGCTCTACCATTTTAATGGCATTCTTCCATACATTTCTCTTGTAACTCACACACACTGGACATACAGACCCATAGCAAAAGATACTAGAGTCCCAGATTATTTAATATAGGAACATTAATTAGTATACTCCATCATAAGTATTAAGGTAGAGTATGTACACATGAGTAATACACATCCTCCCCAGAAGTCAAAGTTCCATAAATGGATTTCAAATAAGAGCCTGTAAACTTAGACTTCGTATACTCCCCTGTAGTATGGGTCAAGAGTGAACACAAATACTGGTCTGAGATGAGAACTTTGCTAGGTCTTCCACATCTAATTTTAGGGGAAAAATGATTATGGTTCATATTCCCTAGGCCCTTCTGCCTCTGTCATCAGGGGTAAAGAGGAAATCCCACAAACTTACCACTCGCTATCCTGCATGATTATCTGTCTTATGCCACTCTGACTGAAAATCATCAAAAATATTCTCATCATACACTTGGTTGGCATTACGAATAATTGTAATATCTCCATAACCCCAACTTTATACATTCTACTTTCTCCACCACCATCATCCCATCTAATTCTTTCTCTATTACCTCTTCTCCAACAGTCACTCAACCCAGTGGCACCAACACTCCATGGATACCATCAGTTTTTCACTGTCTCCTTCCTTCTTGATACTACTTATCTACTCATTCCCAGCTATAATTTCATAGTCAGTCCTTACAATCACCCATCTAAACACAACTTTAACTGATTTACCCATTGTAATATCATAAGTCTCATTTGATCAAGTCACAACCATAGTGAGAAACAAACAAACAAACTCTCTGCTTGTTTCCCCCAACTCTAGTACAGTGAAATATGGCTGAAGAAAAATTTAGCATCCTCTTTTACATTTATAAGCATGAAACTCAAGAGGAACTTAAGTGTAGCTGAGCAACTACAATATACTTTTCTAGGGTATTTACTATTCCAGTCTTCTAGAAAAAATATTTCATATCTTCTTTTTAAACACTTCACCTGCCTCTTTAACACTCAACAGCACTCAGACCCAACTTCGCTGAGAGAACTGAGCAAAGAGGATTTTCTCAAGTATCCACCTCATGTGTACCCATGTACTGCCATGTCCTTCTCACACTCTTCCTTTCTCTCTGTGTCCATAAATAAACCATTCATGATCTTATCCATGCTCCCATCCCAGTTTGCTCACTCAATGGAATATTTCCAGAAACTCTTTTGTCTTTCTTTTACATCAGTATTTTCACTCCATACTATTCCATCCCATGCACTTCAACAAAACATGTCTTTATTTTTAATATGTTTAATTTTGTAAGAAAAACAATTATTAATGGAACTTACACCAATGAATGTTCAATTTTAATTGCCCATAATTTTCAGCAAACTTCCTTAAAGGTGTTTTCTACATCCAATGACCACAATTCCTCTCTTCTCTTTCTCCCTTAATTTGCCCTCAAACTAGACAATTTGCCTCTTCAATTCTCATCCTAGTCTTTTGCTAGATCACCAGTGATCTTCCCATTATATAACCTGTGGTAGGCTGAATAGTGGCCACCAAAATGTATCCAAACCCTAATCTCTTGGAACTGTAAACAGTTTACCTTCCATGGTAAAAAGGATTTTGCATATTATGATTATGGTATGAGTCTTAAGATAGAAAGATTAACCTGTATTATCTTTTGGGTCCAATGTAATCACACAGGTCCTTATAAAAAGAAGGTGGGAGTTTAGAGTCAGAGACAGAGAGAGAGAATTCAAGGGTGGAAGCAGGGGCCAGAGAGGAGAGAAGATGCTACACGGCTGGTTTTAAAGATGGAATAAGGGGCCATGAGCCAAGGAATGCAAGTGGTCTCTAGAAGACAGAAAGAAATGGATACCTTGCTTAAGTCTCCAGAAGGAGACTCAGCCTGTGGACGTCTTGATTTTAGTCCAGTGGAACTGATTTCAAACTTCTGACCTCCAGAACTGTAAGAGAATAAATTCATATTGTTTTATGAAAGAAACTTTGTGGCAATTTGTTAGAGCAGCAATAAGAAATTATAAAAATATAAAACTCAATGAGTAGTCCTCAACTATCAAGTGAATGATAGGATAGATGATGATCATGACGATGATGAGAGAGAGAATCAGTAATAAAACATTTTTGAAAATTCTTCTCATCCATCATAAACTTTCTTTTTTTGCTTTCTGGGATGCCATAGTCCCTATTTCTTTAATAAGTGCACTTCACAATTGTTGTTAATTCTTATACCTTTCCCTGGCTATTTCAATTAGCTGAAATTTTTAAAAAGTCTGAGGCACAATTATAAATAAAATTATCAAAGAGGAAAGAATAACTCATAGACAAATATATTCTACCCAGATCCTAATCTAAGATAATATTCTACAGACAGTAACTTTTTAAATAATACAGTGTAAAATTATTATTGGCTTTGGCTCAAAAATGTAAGGTGATTATTGTTGTTTTTACACTGAATCCAACTTATCCACTTGAAAAGTAGAAGATTTATAAAATCATCCAGTGTCATTTAGAACAAATTGATTAAATTTGTTTGAGATGGTTTTGTTGGAAGATAAAGAAATTTCTTTTAAACTATTATTGTTTAGAGAGCTAATCGGTTACTTTTACTGTTATTGTTGTTTAGATACAAGTTAAGTATAGTTAGATTTTTTAGAGATTTTGAGATATGTTGAGAGATGCAGACAAACAGGCTTTGAAATTACTAATGGGCAGGTTAAAGCAAACAATTAGTTTGCTTTTTCCTTTTAAATTAATGTCAGTAATATATTATATTATATTATATTAATTAATAATAGTATTTGAACTGAGATACTTTAGACTCTATCTCCAGAGGCCTATGCAAAACTCATTTTTATAAGAGAAAATAGTGAACTCACAGTGGTGATTTTTTTAATCTCATGAAATAGTAATAAAATTAATATAATAAATACTATTTGATTTTATTAAAAACAATGATTGTTGAAAGAACAGTGCATAAATCCATTTTAAAATACTGAATTATCATTTTATAAAACCAGAGTAATAAGGGTTTGCTATTGGTGTAAGACAGAGAAGATGACAAAATACAGAGCACAGAGATATTCCCATGTATCAAGACCTGTATATACAGAGTAAAATTATTACTATAAAGTTAATGGAGAAGTAAGAGTAAAAGAAAATCTTCATAATATAGAGACAATAAAAATCTCATGAAATAAATAAAATGATGGATTCTATTACTTCAAAATTGAGGAATTTTATTCCATGAAGGAAACATAGAAAAATTAGCAGAGAAATTACAAAATGATAGAAAAGATTTACAACATGTAAATTAATTTCTAAAACATACCGGGATTGCCTACGAAACTGTAGACACAGCTACTACAGACGACACAGAGAGGCAATTGAAAGAAGTGGAAACTCAAAAGGCTGACAACCATAGGACGCAAAGTTCAAACTCACCAGCACTCACAGAAACTGAATTTAAAACAACAAAATAAATTTCTTTACACCTATCAGACTGAGAATTAATAGACAGCTGCATACTATCAAGTGTTGTCAAGAGGAGAGGATATGGAAATCCTTATGCACTGCTGATAAAAGTTTCTATTTGTGCAATCTTTCTGGAGAGCATCCTGAACTTACAAAGTCAAAATTTATAACTTTAGTCCTTAGATATCAGAGATTCTACTCATAGGTATATTGTAAAGAAATCAAACAAAGTATTAGAGGAGGGGAGGTTTGGAGATAACTTGGGGTTTTAGCCTCTACTGGATAGTTAAATATCATTGATGCAAACTACCATGGAGTGCTAGCAACATGGTTATCACTTGAAAACAGTGCTGAGTTCAAGAAATAGGAAAAAATAAGAAAGATAGTGAGAATTATAGCACAATATCATAATAAAAATTAAAACATGTGTACACAAAGTAAGAGAATACATATTTCAGGAATATATATCCACAAAAATAAACAGAAGCATGTGTTAAAATGGTTACCTGTGGAGTGAAGGGAAACAGGACATAGGTTGAGGGACGAAAGAGAATGAATGACAATGAACAAACCAATCAATCAATTTAAAACATTCCTTGAAAATTTGGTGATGTATCACACACACACCCCCATGAACAAATATAGTACATATAAGTATATATGTGTGTGTGTTTGTATGTATGATCAAATCTCGATAAATTATGACAAAAAGAAAAACCAAAATTATGTTTTTGTATCAGACGACCTTTTAAAATTATGTTTATGTTTTTGGTATATTAAGTTTCTCAATAAGTTTCCCAAGTCCATTTTTACCTCTGTACTACAGAGTTTTGAAATCCATGATAATAAGGAAGAACTTCAATATTTATCTTATCAAGTGATGATGGGACCTTAGGGGTAAAGAGGGCTCCCACTGTTTAAACTGAACCAAAAACTGTGCCAGGAAGCCATGCAATAGTTTAATATTGGTAATCATTTTTCAATAAGGGAAGTAACTTTCATAACCGTACTGCAACAAGCTCATGACTCAGAAAATATATGGTATTAGAACTTAAATGTTTCCATAACAGTCCCAACCAGGTAAGTAAAAAATTTGTTAGGCTCTAACACTAGAAACACACTTTCTGGGATAGCTGTGTAGGTAGCTTTTATTTCTTAGATTCACCCTCATTTGGAAAGACATTCCGTTTCTTCATACGTACTCATTTTCTGACAGATACTGCAAGTGTCACTACAGCCTGAGCCCACTAGATCTGTTTTCTACACGGTTATAAATTCACCAGCTGCTAACCTCCATATACATATTTTTGCAAAACTTGTGACCATGATTGTGTCATAAATACCATTTTATGTTCACTCAGTGTCCCTTCTAAGAGGGATCAAGGAGCAGAATAAAGAGGATCCAGAAAACAGCAGGATGAAGAAGGAAACATTTTAAATACTAAAAAATGTATGAGGAAAGTTTTAAAGTATTAGGTTTATTTAGACTAGAAAAAGGATAGTGAAGTAAGCTTTTAATTGAACCTAGGAGATGGCCAATGACTTCTTTTTTCTTTTCCGGGGATTAAACAAAAAATAGTTTAAGATGCAGTGGCACAAGAAAACATCAGACAAGTTCCGTTAGACAAAAGAAATAAAAAACTCTCAAAGAGGTGAGCAAAGTCAGTGGAAGTGGCTACCTAGGGTTCTGCTGTATTTTCCTTTTTTTTTTGGAGACAGCGTCTCGCTCTGTCACTCAGGCTTTCAGGCTGGAGTGCAGTGACCCTGATCATAGCTCACTGCAAACTCAAACGCCTGGGCTGAAGCCATCATGCCCGGCTAATTTTTTGTTTGTTTGTTTTTGGTAGAGATGGAGTCTTGCCCTTGCTCAAGATGGTTTCAAACTTCTGGCCTCAGGCAATCCTTCTGCCTCAACCTCCCAGTTGCTAGGATTACAGGCATGAGCCACCATGCCCAGCCATGTGTTTTCACTCTTATGTATTTTCCTGACCTCGTCGATAGAGCACATGAATATCTAAGACTGTGACCCTGTTTGGATATTCTAGTTACTGAAATAGTTTGTATTCTTGATGTTTCTGTGTAAAATGCCTTTTACCTTCCTTTTACTATTCTACTGAATTCTCCCAATTTAGTCAGTCACAAAAGAAACACGATGTTGTGCTGAAAACAGAAAGTATTAAGAAAAATGATGGAGAATTCACATTTTTCAAGGATTTGCTATAGCGGTATTTTTTTCCTTCCCCCTTTAGGATTCATTGTGAGTTTTACTGCATATTTTAATATTATCTTCCAAAATGTAGTTTCCATACAGAACTACTCAGCTTACAAAGGAATTCTCTGCAACCGCTCTTCTTTCTGTGTGCTAACAATTAATGTTGTTGAAGCTTGGTCTAAATATGCAACAGCCACCTAGGTAACATTTAGCTACTGGGTGTAAATTCCACAAGTGGAAATTAATCCTTGGGAACCTGGCAAGACTGGTACACTTGGCAAGGACACCAAACCTAGAGTTATCATTTTTCTCTATACATATTTCAATGTTCCTTTTGCGAATAAAAAGATGGACATGATTTTACTGCTTAATATTTACTATTGACTTCCAGATAACTCCAAGATGCTGAGAAACAAAAACTGCATGCCAGATTATAACTCTTCTCAGGCTGGCCCTAAGCAATATAATGAAAAAAACTAATTCAGCTTTAAGTCCCCTATATCTTCTTCTGTCCTCACTGCCTCTACCTAGAGCCTTCCCAGCTACCAAAATGTGACCTCCAGAGATAATCAGTTGGCAGTCATTTTTACTCTAGATTAAGTATGTCACTGTGTTTTCTCTCCCAAGAATATTGGTGTTTTATGTCTTGTTTCCAATTATTAAATGAAATACATTTTTCTAATCAAAATTATATCAAACAATAGAAAGATTATTATAAAAATAATAACGTAGAGATGCATATTTTTGGTGGTTAATTACTTGTTTATCAGGAGACATTAAGAAAACTGTAGCTAAAATCATTAGAAGGCTATCCTCATTTACAGCTTGAAATAGATTCAAATAGATTTCATTTCATTTCTTATTTCTTGCTAAAGCACTCATCCTTTTCTTTAAATTTATTAACTTTTCTCTTTGAAATATACATTAACTTCTATTGATCACTACTTATTTCATATGGAAACTTGATTGTTCAAGTATAATATATTTGATGAGGAATAAGGAAGTTGGTTTTATGCTTTGGGTGCTGAAAATGGTACTAGGTTCAGAATAGGAACTTGATAAATGCTTAAATGACTTGACAACCTTGCACCATCCTCCAACAGTAAAACACCCTTTCCTAAAATCCTAAAGAAATTTCATCCTCTGCTCAAAAATATAAAGATATGTGTGTAAAGATACTTAGCAAGACACATTGAATTTTTGAAGGAGGCAGTAATTTTAATTTAATTTTTTTATTTCAATAGATTTATGGGGTACAAGTAGAGTTTTGTTACATGAATATGTTGTATAGTGGTGAGGTCTGGGCTTTAGGTGTACCCATCACCGAAATAGTGTACATAGTACCTAAAAGGTAATTTTATCCTCACCATACTCTTATCCTGCTCCCCTCTGAGTCTCTAATGTCCATTATGTCACTCTGTATGACCATGCATAGCCATAACTCAGGTCCCACTTATAAGTGAGAGCATGCAGTATTTGGTTTTTTGTTCCTGAGTTACTTCACTTAGGACGATGGCCTCCAGTTTCATCCGAGTTGCAGCAAAAGACATTATTCATCCTTTTTTTGTGGCTGAGTAGTATCCCATGGTGTGTGCGTGTGTGTATATATCACATTTTCTTTATCCAGTCCTCTGTCAAGTGGCATTTAGGTTGATTCCATATCTTTGTGATTGAAGACACACTGTGTTTTGATGGCTGTATAATTCCAGCAAATAATTGTGAAATTACTATTTAGCTATGTCTGCAAAAATACTACATATTTGTAAAAAGTGAAGCATCAAAAAACACTAACAGTTGCCTATATTATGACCCCCCAAAATTCTGGTGGCATTTGTAGATATCCTGGTAAATTAATGAGAAATTTAATCAAGATTATAGAAAGGTAAAGCAATAGCCATACTGTGTTAGTGAGCAATTCTGTACTGAAAATTATGTGAAGAAAAAGGATTTAAAGAGACTCTCCTTGGTTACCTATAAAAATAATCAGTCTGTTTATTATCATCTAGATTCGAATACAAAACCATCAAATACATTCAATGGGGTATATTGATCTGTGAATACATATGACACATACATGCATATATATATACACATGTATATCTATATGGTCTATGAATATGTATGTGCATATATATATATGCACACACATGCAATCATGCTCTGAATAATGACATTTTGGTTAAGGATGGACCACATATGCAACGGCAGTCCTGTAAGATCATAATACCATATTTTTACTGTACCTTACTATGCTTAGATATATTTGGATACACAAATACATACCATTGTGTTATAATTGCCTATAGTATTCGGCACAGTAACATGCTGTACAGGTTTGTAGGCTATACCCCACATCCTACATGTGTAGTAGGCTGTACCATCCAAGTTTGCGTAGGTATACTCTATGATGTTGGAACAATGGCAAAATCATCTAATAAAACATTTCTCAGAATGTATCCCCTTAATTAAGTAATGGATGATTTTGTGTGTGTGTGTGTGTGTGTGTTTGTGTATTACTCTATAGTAAGATAAGGGTTTGTGATTGTGTCCAGATGGGCTATTACTGGTCAAGTTACTTATGCAGATAAGGGAAACCACCTTCAGAACCACTGGATGGTGTGGCGAGGAGAAAGCAAATGGGGAAGCCTGGGAGCTGACTCTGCTGTCTCACCTTGATATACATGTGGCCTCCCAGACATACAGTGAGTAGATTCTTCCAGGAATCAGGAGATCACCACGTCCAAAAACATTTCCTTAACTGAAGAATTAGCTCTATAGTTTGCTTAATTGCATCCTTCCTGAATAATTATTCAGGCCCTGTTATTAATAATTACCTTATTTTATGCCCTAAAAGTTAAAAAATTGTGGTGAAGCATAAAACTATATTTCTCAGAATCCATGAGATTCCACCTTGCAAGGACAGGGTCACTGGCAGCTGTGAGCTCCTGTTCTGGACTTGGTGAGTTCTGAGAAAAGTGTGCTGTAATTGCCTGCATCTGTTCCTATACAGTGTGACCACCTGCTCCAGCAGGATTTTTGTATACTGTTAAACGAACCCAGAACATTACCTGACTTCATAGTGTGGTGCACGTAAGTGTATGCGGAAGAAGTCTCTTCCCAGCAATTCATAGTCCCCCTAAGTCATTGCAGCAAACAAATGTGTGCGTTGTTCTGTTTACAAGATAATGTTTATGCAGAACTTACAATCAATCAATCAGTGAGTACCATAATTAGTTATAGCTTTAGACTTATTACTTTTATGTATATTGCAATTATATAGTATCTGTAATGATTTTCCTGGTCCTTTGACCTTTGTTTAGTAGGGACACACATGTCTGAGGCAACAATAAAAAAATACTCCTTAATGAGGAAAGTGCAACCGATCCAGTGAGTCTGAGAACCTTCTTGGTTTTACCCTCCTCTGCCTCAAGATGAAGAAGTATCTACTTACATGAGAAAGTTTACTCAAATGCTCTATTTAAGATACTTGGATATATTGATCTAGAGCAAAGGGCAGCAAAATTTCCTGTATAGGGTCAGATAGTAATTATTTTAGGTTTTGTGAACCATATGATGTTTGTCACAACTATTCAATGTGTTGCTGTGTGGAAGCAGAGGTAGAAAAATGTAAGCAAATGTGTGTGTGTTTGCAAACACAAGCAGGAAGCCAGATTTAACCTGTAGGCTGTAGTTTGCCATCGGCTGATTTAAAGCAAGTTGAAAAAGGCTGGAGTGCCATAGGTAGAATTCACTCCTGAAATAACAGGACATAACCACCAAAATCGTGACTGTGGTTTACTAAAGAAACTTCATGTTTGGGTTAACCTGTGTCCCCATTTAAAGAAAATTTTACCAACACTTAAGCTGAAACACACTGAGTGACCTATCAAAATTGCCTTTCAAGCCCAATATACCCACTGGAAGACAAGATAACTAGGAAATATCACTCTTGTCCTTTTATTTAGGTATCTTCAGAAAAGACCTGTAGCAGAGAGACAAGTTGATGACCTTTAGTATCAAACAGAGCAGGATTGAGTTCTAATTCTAACCCTTAATGGTAAATTATTTAATCTGATTCTCCATTTTCTCATGTGAAAAATGGGTAAACTTATGCATATCTCTTAGAAATTCTGTAATATTAGATAATAAATGTAAACTTCTGAATAAAAGTACTCAATGAAAAAATAGGAAGCATTTAATCTATAAAATCCTTGTTTTGTAATAGTAGGAGCACAATTTAAACAACTGAATAGAGACAATGTTAAGGTCAAAGTTCTGTTAGTGATAATCTGTGCCATGTGAGGCGCTGCCCTAATTCTGGGCCCAATTATGGCTGAGGGCAGTTACTGTTCATATGATCAATCTTAATTCTAGCAGTCATTTTAAAGAACCAAATTAGAACCTTGTAAATTTTCTCCATTTCTTATTTTCTATTTGAATAATTTCTTCTCTCACCTATATTACTTTTTTCATTCTATTTATTACAGGTTTAATTAGCTTTTCTTTTTTTAGTTTCTTTAGGTAAAAACTCAGATTATCTATTATAAATCCCCTTTTTTTTTCTAACATGAGCATTTAAACATACTCTAAAATATTACTTTAAGCATTGCTTTAGCTGCATCACATAAATTTTCATATGTTATATATTATCATTCAGTCCAAAGTATACTCTAATTTTTAAATTTTTAATTTCTATTTCCTTTTTGACCGAAAGGTTATGTAGAAATGTGATGTTTGAATTTCAAATGTTTAGTGATTTCATTAATATTTTATTTACCAAGAATTTCCAACTTATTTACCAATAATTTCTAATTTAATTTCAGTGTGATCAGAGAACATTCTCTGAAATATGTTTGTCATTAGAAATTTCAGATATTATAGTTTTCAGTTGAAAAATTCCCATTTTGTTATATTTTATATATCCCTTTCCTTTCTTTATTGACATTTTATATCTCTTTATTGGTAATATACATCCTTTATTTTAAATTTTTGTATACATATTTCTTTGTCAGTTTTAAATCTGGCACCTGGGTCACCACAGGGTCTATTTAAATTGACTTTTTAAAATTATGAGTTATACTCCCTGATTCTTTGCATATATAATATTTTGGTTAATTTTATGCTGGTCTTCTTGGACTATACATTGTACAAAGTCAAAATTGCAATGTATTCATTTAAAAGGCATTGCAGTTTGCTTTGGGAGACAGTTAAACTAGTGGAGGACCCTATTGGTAATGTCAGCCTGTATTTTATGCTTTGCTAGGGCAGGCCTATGTAGGTTTTGTCTTCACTCCTAAAATTTGGCAAATGCTCCAGGGATGGAGTGGGCAAACTAAAGCCCACAAGCCAAATGGTCTGTTTTTTATTTTGTTTTATTTTTAAACTTTTTTTGGACATAATGCCTATTTGTTTATGTATTGTCTGTTGAGTCTTTGACAGTAAGATTACAAAGTTGAGTAGTTGCTATAGAGACCATACGGCCATGAAAACTTAAAATAATTACCACCTGGCCCTTTACATAAAAGCTCTGCCAACCCTGTTTAAGGCATAGTTTATACTCCTAAACCATAGACTTTCTGCTTTCTCAATTGAATGCAAAACATCAGAAATAGGTCTCTTTATTCTGTATGGGTTGGAAATCTAGAATTTCCAACACTGCAATCTCTAGTATATCTATTTAGCACTCAGCCCTGCAGCAACTCTTATTTTTTAAGCCTCATAATAGGCAGCCAAGTTTTCAGCCAAGTCTTTAATAGAAAAAACAGACAGATTTTAGAGACCACTCTGTGTAGCTTTCTCATTTCCAGTATAATTCTCCACAAATTCTGGAATTCAGCACCTTCAAATTTCTGTTTCTACTTAAGTAGCTCAGCAAGAATGCTGTTTTCTACTTGGCCTTCAAAACCTTGCTCTGTAGTTAGCAAATGCTACAGGATGAAAGCCCAGGCTTATGTGTTTGTCTTCTCTCAAGAACCTAAGACCTGCGCTGCCTATTGTACAATGCCTGAAAAAGGTCATCTTTTATATTTGTCCAGTAGTACAGTTGTTAACAATAATAGGGTAAACCCGGCCGGGCGCAGTGGCTCATGCCTGCAATCCTAGCACTCTGGGAGGCTGAGGCAGGTGGATTGCTTGAGCTCAGGAGTTTGAGGCCAGCCTGAACAAGAGCAAGACTCTGTCTCTCCTAAAAATAGAAAAATTAGCCGGGTGAGTTGGCACACATCTGTAGTCCCAGCTACTCAGGAGGCTGAGGCAATAGGATCCCTTGAGCCCAGGAGTTTGAGGTTGCAGTGAGCTGTGATAATGCCACTGCACTCTACCCAAGGTGACAGAGTGAGACTCTGTCTCAAATAAATAAATAAATAAATAGTAGGGTAAACCTGGCATGATTACTACATTGTGTCTGCTACTGAATACAGTAATAATAATTCAATATTGATTTATAAAATGAAAATATGATAAACTTCTCTTGCAGTTAATAATGAGATTTTGGGTATGTTGTGGAAAAATTGCGTGGTTAGCTACTGTCTTTGAACCTGCTAGACAATCCGTCAATGAAGAGAGACTCAAATTTTGAATATAGTTTATAACACTGTGAGGATTATAAGCAAAAGTTGTTGAAGGAATTATGAAAATATACAAAAAAGTAACAAAAATTTACTTTGTCTAATTACATCAGATTTTCTCAAGTGCTTATTTTAAACTAAGTATACAAAATATCATAGCAACTCAGGTGTTCTTTTCTAAAAACTATGTCTTAATTATTATATGTAGAAAGTATGTATGCATAATTCAAAAATTAATTCAAGATGTTAAATTTGACATTTATAATAAGATATGTTTATATTAATAATGAATTTAAATATGATGAATGCCAGCACTAACCACTAACAATTACATATGAAAAAGGAGCAATCTTAATTTGTTAAAGACTTGATAACATGGAAAATTACAGCTAATGGAAACAGTTGCATAATTTAATTTTACATTAAAGTGACAAAATAGTTTTGTTTTATATTAGGAATACCACATTTTCAACTGAATAGTCAATCTTCAATTTAAGATTGCTATACTTAACTAACTTTTTCCAATACCCATGCATCCCAATTAAGCATATTATATATATAATTATTTTATTGAATTAGCCTTGATCGTGAGCATTATAATCTTCAAAATGTCAAAGTACTAAAAATTAATAATGTCTATATTTTAAGACTCATTCGAGTCTCTTAATCTCTCAGAATTTTTAGCTAATCAGAGGTTCCAGGCCATATAAACACTAATCTGAATGTTTGAAGAATTTATACATTTATTTCTGAACATAAATTTTACTGAATTTACAAAGCCTATTAAAGATAATTAGTGAGTATTATTTAATCAATTCTGGTAAGAGTCGAGAAAGGGTTTTTTGTTATTTGTTTTGGTTTTGGTTTTGGCTGGCATGCTTCTTTGGTTTTAGGAATTGCCAAACTAACTCTAGATTAGGAGCCAATTATTAATTATGTTATTAAAGAAGCTAATAATTAGCATATCAATTTACCAATAATTGAATGTTTACCATAATATAGCATACATTTTAGTGTCTATATTTTACTCTTTTACATTAATATTTGTCTTCTCTTTTCTAATATCTTTCAAGATAGGAATAAGTCACACAAATTTTAATGATATTTTTTATAGACAAACCAGGCAAAATGTTCCTACGTAGCTCTAAGTTATGTGGATGTAATCCATGGTACTGATTATGGACAAAAATGACAAAGGAGGCCAGTCCCCATATACTCAGGCCCAGGGCTAGTCCCTGGGACTCCAGGCTCTAGTCTGGCCCCCATGGCCCCAGGCTCCAAATTGATCCCAGCACTCAGCTGGCCCACACAGCCCTGAACATCTGGACAGCCCCGGCAGCAAGCCAGCCTTCAAAGCCCAAGTCATCAGGCCAGCACCCACAGACCTAGCCTCCAGGCCAGCCCCAGCAGATCCAAGCTCCAAGCCAGGACTGCTGCTATGAATTCAGATTCATTGCCTACCAAGCACCAGGCTGGCCCCTGTCTCTAGGCCAGTCTCCGTGGCTCCTGGCTTTATCGAACCCAGGGTGCAAGCCTGCTCCAGCAAATCCATCATCTAGACCCTTTCCAGTAGACCTTAGTTCCAGGCCAACCCCCACAGAAGGAGGTTACAAGACCATCAATGTAGACCCAGGCTCTAGGCCTCCCCTCACAGACTCAAGCTCCAGGTCCACTCTAGCACCAGGCCAGCCCCTGTGGACTCAGGCCCATCACAGTGGATGCAGGCACCAGGCCCACCCTTGTGTCTACCTGGCCCCTGCAAACTCAGGCTTAAGGTCAACTCCAGTGCCAGGTCACCTTCTGTGGACCCAATCTTCAGGCCAGCTCCCATGAATACAGGATCCACACCCATCCTCATGTAGCCAGGTTCCAGGCCCCCCACTAAGACCCAATAAATTGGCCCACTACAGTAGATCCAGGTTGTAGGTCCAGCCCCATGCACACAAATACCAGGCCCACCCACCTGCTGACCCAGCCACCAGGCCAGCTGACTTGAGGACTCCAGCACCAAACTTGCAGGAAAATCACACCAGATGAACACCCCATATTTTCTGAATGGGATGACAGTCAAAGCCAGTGTGCAAAGACTGGAATAAGTTTCCACTTCTTCAAATGTGCAGTCATCAATATAAGGCAACAAGAAACATGATGAACCAAAGAGATATAACACCGTCAAAAGAACACAATAATCTCCCATAACTGACCCCAAAGAAATGGAGATATATGAAAGGCCTGACAAAATTCAAAATAATTGTTTTAAGAAAACTGAGTGAAATTTAAGGAAAAAAAAAAGAAAAACAATTCCATGAAATCAGGAAAACAATGAACAATCAAAACAAAAAAAATTAACAAAGATTCCTAAATCATTAAAAAAGAAATCAAATAGAAATTATGGAGCTAAAAAATACAATGAATAAAATAAAAAATGCAATGCCAAACATCAACAGTGCAATTGTTCAGGCAAAAGAAAAATTTGTGAACTTGAAGACAGGTTATTGGAAAATATCCAGTCATATTTAAAAAAAAGAGTGAAAAGAGATGAGGAAACCTTATAGTATTTATGGGACAACATCAGCAAAAGCAAATGTTTGAGTTATAGGAGTCTAAGAAGGAGAAGAGAGAGAAAAAATGCTAGAAAGAATCTTCAAAGAAATGCCAGCTGAAAACTTTCCAAATCTGGGGAAAGATATAAATATACAGGTACAAGATAGTCCAAGATCTCCAATCAAATTCAATCTAAATAAGATACACCAGGACATATTATAATCAACCCATCAAAAATGAAAGACAAAGAGAGGATCCTGAAATCAGCAAGAGAAAAGATGCAAGTTACATGTGAGGGAGTTCCAATAAATTTATCATTGGATTTCTCAGTAGAAATATCCAGACCAGGACAGAGTGAAATATATTCAAACTGCTGAAGAAAAAAAAAAAAAAGCTAACCCAGAATACTATACCTAACAAACTGTTATTCAGAAATGAAGGAGAAGACAAAGACTTTACCAGACAAACAAAAGCTGAGGGAGACAATCACCACAAGACCTGTCTTTTAAGAAATGTTAAAGGGAATTCTTCAAGTTAAAAACAAACAAACAAACAAAAAGGATGGCAACTAGTAAGAAGAAAACATATGGAAGTATAAAGAAGTCACTGGTAAAAGTAAACAATCAAACTCAAAATACAGTAAGGGTGGTGTGTAAAGAATTTATATCTTTAGTATGAAGGTTAAAAGACAAAACTAATAAAAGTAATAATAACTAAAATAATTTATTAGGTATACAAAATATAAAAAGATATAAATTGTGACACTGACAACATAAATGGGGGGATATGGAGTAAAGATATAGAGGGTACGCAATCTAAATTAAGTAGTTACCTCAAAATAGCCTGTTATAATTAAACAATGTTTTATGTAAGTCCCATGGTAAACACAAAATAAAAACTTATAGTAGATACACAGAATATTAAAAAGGAAGGAATTAAAGCATACCACTAGGGAAAATCACCTAATCACAAAGGAAGACAAGAAAGGAGGAAGAAACAAACCAAAGAGCTACAAAACAACCAGAAAACAATTAACAAAATGGCATTAGGAAGTCCTTACCAATCAGTAATTACCTTGAAGGTAAATAAATTAAATTCTCCAATCAAAAGATAAAGGGTAGCTGACTTGATAAAAAAAAAACAAGACACAACGATGTGCTGTCTTTAAGAGATTCACTTCACATTCATAACACACATAGTTGGAAAGGGAGGAATGGAAAAAAAATATATCTGATGCAAATGGAACCAAAAGAGACCACAAATAGCCATACTTATGACAGATGAAATAGACTTTAAGTTGGAAACTGTAATAAGAGACAAAAAAGGTCATTATATAATGATAAAAGGTCAATTCAATGAAAGGATATATCATTTGGAAATACATGTGCACCCCATATTGGAGCACCTAAGTATAGAAAGCAAATATTAATAAATCTGAAGGGAGAGATAGATTATAATACAATAATTGTAGGAGAGTTTGATAACCTACTTTTGGCAATGGGAAGATCATCCAGATGAAAAATGAATAAGGAACCATTGGACTTAAACTACACTTGAGGCCAATTGGAACTAATAGACATATACAGAGCATTTCATCCAATAACAGCAGAATACACATTCTCCTCAAGCTCACATGGAACATTGTCCAGGATAGATCATATGTTAGCCTGAAAAACAAGTCTTAACAAATTTAAAAATATGGAAATTATATCAAGTACCTTTTCCAACCACAATGATATGAAAATGTTAGGAATAAATACCTGGAGGAATTTCATAACATTTACAAACACATGGAAATTAAATCACGTGCTCCTGAACAACAAATGGGTAAGAAGAAATTAAAAAAGAAATTAAAAACATCTTGAGAAAAAATAAAAATTGACACACAACATACCAAAACTTATAGGATGCAAGCAGTGCAAGAGGAAAGTTGACAGCAATAAATACCTACCTCACAAAAGAAGAAAGATCTCATATAAACAATGTAATGTCATACCCTAAGGAAAAAAGAAGAAACGTAGCCCAAAGTTAGTATAAGAAAGGAAATGTAAAGATCAGAGCGTACATAAATGAAATAGAGATTAGAAAAACAGTAGAGAAGATCAATGGCACTAAGAGTTGTGGGGTTTTTTTAAAGATACAAAGTCTACAAACCAAACGATATCACAGATATACAAAGGATCACAAGAGACTACTATGAACAATTATTTACCAACACATTGGATAAACTTGAACAAATGCATAAATTCTCAGACAAATACAAGCTACAATTATAAAGAAATAGAAAGTCTGGACATACTAATAATCATGAGGAAACTGAAGCAGAAAAAAAAAATCAAAGATGCCTGGGGCCTGACGTCTTCACTGCTGAATTCCAACAAATATTAAAGGAAAACTAATACCAATCCTTCTAAAACCCTTCCAAAAAATTTAAGAGGCAAGAATAATTTCAAACACGTTTTATAGAGCCAGCTTATACCAAAACCAGATAAGGACAAAACCAAAACCAGATAAGGACACTACAAGGAAAGTGAATTATAGGCCAATATCCCTGATGGACATAGATGCAAATATCATTAACAAAATACTAGCAAACAAAATTCTTCAGCACAATAAAAAAAATCACTCACCATTACCAAGTGGGATTTTTCCCTGGGAGGCAAGGATGGTGCAACATAAACCAATCAATAAATGTGACACACCACACTAGGGGAATGAAGAACCAAAACCAAATGATTATCTGAATAGATTCAGAAAGAGTATTTAATAAAATTCAACAGCTTTTCCTGGGAAAAAACATTCTCAACAATTTAGGTATAGAAGGAAATTACCTCAACACAAAAAAGGTCATATATGAAAAACCCACAGTTAACATTATACTCAATGGGGAAAATTTAAATGCTTTTCCTCTAAGATCAGAAACAAGACACGAAATTGTACTGTCATCACTTCTATTTCAGAGTAATGCAAGTCCTACTCAGAGCAATTAGGCAAGAAAAAAAAACCAGTATCTAAATTAGAAAGGAAGTTAAATTGTGCCTATTTGCAGATAACATAATCTTATAAATAGAAAACCCTAAAGACTCCACTGAAAACTGTAATAACTAGTAAACAAATTCAGTAAAGTTGCAAGATACAACATCAACATATAAAAATGAGTAGCATTTACATACACTAACAACAAACTATCTGAAAAAGAAATCAAGAAAACAACCCCAATCACAGTCATTACAAAATGTAAAACAAAATACTTGGGAATAAATTTAACCAAGGAGGTGAAAGAACTGTAGACTAAAACCTACAAAACATTAATGAAAGAAATTGAAGAAGACATAAATAAATGGAAAGATATCAGTGTTTGGGGACTGGAAGAATTAATATTGTTAAAATGTCCATAGTACCCATGGGATCTATAGGTTCAATGCAACCCTTATCAACATTCCAGTGATATTTTTCACAGAAGTATAAAAAACAATCCTAACCTTTATGTGGAGCCACAATAGACCCTGAACAGCCAAAGTAATCCTGAGCAAAAAGAACAAAGCTGGAAGTATCACACTCCCTGATTTTAAAATATATTACAAAGCAATTATAATCAAAACAGCATGGCACTGGCATAAGGACAGACACATAAACCAATGGAATAGAATTCAAAGCCTAGAAATAAATTCACAAATTTATGGTCAATTATTTTTTGACAAAGTTGGATCTTCAATAAATGTTGGGATATCCACATGCAGAAGAATGAAATAGGACCCTTTTCTCACACCATATATGAAAATCAACTCAAAATAGGTTAAAGATTTAAACATAAGCTCTGAAACTGTAAAACTACTAGAAAAAAAATTGGAAAAAAACTTCATGACATTGGTCTGGACAATAATTTATTGGATATGAACCCAAAAGCACAAGTAACAAAAGTGAAAATAGACAAACTGTATTACATCAAACTAAAAACCTGCACAGCCACAGAAACAATTAACAAAGTAAGGAGTAAAGAGTAAATAGACAACCTAGAGAATGGGAGAAAATATTTGCAAGCCATGTATCTGATAAGGGGTTACTATCCAAAATATGCAAGGAACATACATATCTCAATAGCAAGAAAACAAACAAACAGATTAAAAAATAAATAAAGGACCTGAATAGACATTTCTCAGAAAAAGACATACAAATGTCCAATAGGTATATAAAAGAGTACTCAGCATCACTAATTATCTGAGAAGTGCAAATTAAAACCATAATGAGTTATCCCTTCACATCTGTTAGAACAGCGGTCACCAACCTTTTTGGCACCAGGGACCAGTTTCATGGAAGACAATTTTTCCATGGACCAGGGGTGAAGGGATCGGGGGTGGTTTGGGGATGATTCAAGCACATTACATTTATTTTGCACTTTATTTCTATTGTTATTACATTGTAATATATAAAGAAATAATTAAACAACTCACCATAATGCAGAATCAGTGGGAGCCCTGAGCTTGTTTTCCTACAACTAGATGGTCCCATGTGTATTTGCAGCCACTCCCCAGCACTAGCATCACCGCCTCAGCTCCACCTCAGATCATCAGGTGTTAGAGTCTCATAAGACGCACACAACCTAGATCCCTCACATGTGCAGTTTATAGTAAGGTTCAAATTCCTATGAGAATCTAATGTCAGGCTGATCTGACAGGAGGTGGCGCTCAGGCAGTGATATGAGTGATGGGGAGCAGCTGTAAATACAGCTGAGGCGTCACTTGCTGAACCACTGCTCACCTCCTGCTGTGCAGCCTGGTTCCTGGTACCAGTCCCCAGCCCAGGGGTTGGGGACTGCAGTGCTGGAGTGACTATTATCAAAAAGAGGAAAGAATAAATGCTGGTGAGGATGTGCATAAAAGGGAATCCTTGTGCATTGGTGGTGGGAATTAAATTCATATAACCGTTATCAAACAGTATGGAGTTTTCTCAAAAAATTAAAAATAGAACCACCATATGATCCAGCAATCCTACTACTTGGTATATATTCAAAAAATATAAAATCAATATGTCTAAAAGATATCTGCACTCTCATGTTCATTGCAGCATTATTCACAATAGCCAAGATATGGAATCAACCTAAATATTCAACAACATAGTAATGGATAAGGAAAATGTGGTATATATCCATAATGATGTACCATTCAGCCTTAAAAAAGAAGAATATCCTGTATTTTGTAACAACACAGATATGGAATCTAAAACAGATGATCTCATAGAATTGCAGAGCAGAATGGTAGCACCAGAGGCAAGGGGAAGGAAGTTAAAGGACACAAAATTTCAGTTACATAGGAGGAATAATTCAAGCAATCTATTGTATAGCACGGTGATTACAGTTGATAACAATGTATTGTATTCTTAGAAATTGCTAAAAGAGTAGAGTTTAAGTGTTCTCACAACAAAAAACATTATAAATAGGTGAAATAATACATATGCTAATTAGCTGGATTTAGCCATTATACAATGTATATGTATTTCAAAACATCTTGTTGTACACAATAAATATATACAATTTGTATTTGTAGATTAAAAATAAATAAAGAAATTAGAAAAAAATGAATATTTTGAATTATATTGAAGACTACTTATGTAAAAAGTATGTATATATAATTTAAATATTTTTAATAAATATATCAATGTAATTTTATCAGAGCAAAGTGATTTTCAAATGTAGAAGATAGTTATAATAAAGTAGAAACTTTGATCAAAAATTCCTTAAAAGTGAAATAAATCCACTGGAATCTACTTAAATTTTTTTAAATCAATTTTTAGTGAGTACCCAGAGTCACATGAATGGACAGGAATTGTAGGTTGAGTCATGGGTGGGTCAATCTTGAATTCTCTTGATACTAGACACTACTGGCTGTATGTATACTGTTAATAAAAATTGTGGCTGCATTAAGGATGGGCCTTTGGTGTGTGATGGTCATTGACAGGAGCCCCCTCTTCTGTGACCTTTGATAATGTGATTATGCCAGAGAAAACAGAAGGGGTAGACACAGTCATCCAATTCTCATGTTTCAGACAAGATTTTGCCCTTGAGTTGACAGTCTAGAAAGAATAATATACCATGGATTAAAAGAAATTTATCTTCTCATTCTCTAGAAAGTAACAGCAAAATGGCCTAATAGATACATAAAGTAAAAGTATGTGATAGTCAACCAATCAAGTGCTCAGAAAATCAAAGTGACATCTTTTTTTTTAATTAGAAAAACTATAATTTCCTACTCAAGATAAATGAATACAATGATGAGAAAATCATTTTTTTTACACCTGCACCTAATAATTACAGCTTTGATTTGCACAACTTTTTTTTCTTTGTTCAGAAAAGGTACATTTTATATTACATCCCACCTGCATTCAACACAGACAGAATAAGTTTCTAGAGCAATTATGTAGCTTTATTTAGAAGACAAATAAAGCTTATAATTATAACTTTAGAAAATAATTTATGCTAACAGTTGAATTTGGACTTGACTTCTAACAATACATTAAATAGGAATTGAAGGCAAATCTTAACTTGTAGAACGCAGTTATCTCTGGGAGAGGGGAAGAAAGGTTCTTGTAAAATAATTCATTCAGTGAGGCAATTAAAATGGTTGATGTTATGACATCTGAACATGAGAGTTTACAGCAACCAACTTCATAGCCTTTCTGTCTAGTAAAATCAATTTCAAATTTATATTTCATTTAGAATTTGACAAAGAAAAAAAAGAAAAGAAAATTTTAGGCAAAGTTAAAAAAGACTTGGAAATCACAGGGTGAGGAAATCCATGTTAAGAAAAGTCAAAAGACTTCCCAAGTTCATATTACTAACCATTTAAAGAATAAAAACTAAACCCCAATCTCCTTATCCTCAATTCAAAATATTATCCAAAAAATCAATCTTAAGAACTGTATTTTAACTTAAGTATTGATCATCAATAAAGAGAGAAATTGACATGCTCATGAAGGATGGAATTCTCTGGCAGATCATTTAATGAGGATATTAATTCTTGTTTTCCAGCTGTAATTTCCTCTAGTTTGAGCCAAATCAACAAGCCGAATAGTGTAGTAAAGATTTGTCTTGCAGTGAGCCTTAAAGAGCCAAGCCTCTGCCTATGACAAATAGTATTTGTCAACGTTAGAGCTCTTGAGGAATTATTACAAGGTTATGGATAGCTGAAGTTTTGTTGTAAACATGCCTCAATTTCCAAAATATTTTATTGATGTCTTGATAATATATAAGATTAGATGATCTTTGAGATCCTCCCATCATTGACATTTTAAGAAATCTGAGTATTTTAGTCAGTGTTACCTATCATCCATAGAAATATGATATTATTATTTTTAAAGGTGCAAACTGAATGCCCTTCTTTGAGAAGAGTAAAACCCTACTCAAACCTTAAAATCCCAACCAAAGTCAACTTACCTGTTTCTCCTTGAAGGAAGCAATTGTATCCATCAGCATTATCCTGGAGTCTGCTTTCACCTTTCTAGGAGCATGTAGCATTTCATCCTGTGTCATAGATATTTATTTTCATGTGTCTCCCCTACTAGTTTTTAAACTCCTCGAGGGCAGAGTCTGTATTTTATTCATTTTTATATACCCCCAGCATCACCATGGTGTCACACACATAGGAGGCATGCCCTGTCAAATTAATGAATGAATGCCATTGAAAAGTCTATGCCTCAAAACACAAAGAATACAAAGATAAATCAACCTGTCAAATATGCAATTCTAGGATAGCATTATCCTTTTCTATATCACTTAAATCATATGTGATGAATCATGATATAAAACTGACCATGCTTTTGGGAACATTACTTCATGGTTCATTTACTCATTAAGATCTAAATTTTTATAAGAATGAAACTACAATCCCTAAAGGAACCAAAAAGAAAATATTTAATATGATTATGGGTATTGTTCTATTAAAATCTAGATAGAATAACTTGTTCAATATACATTCTTAATTTTCCATTCTAGCATAAGAATAAGAAATAAAGCTTACAAAAATTATGGATAATTAATGGTCATTTATATTGTGTCACTTGGGTAATATTTTGGGAAAAGTAAGTTGGTACAATATGCTTGAATGACAATTTAACAAAACCATAAATATTTTTGTATAATTTGATTCCTCTAATTTATATATAGAAATGTATTATAAGAGCTGTTTTTAAACTTATGATTAAATCTATAAAATGCAAACCTAAACAGTTTAAATATTTTTATAGAAAAATAGTTAAGGACATACAAAGATATTCAAAACTTAAAGTTTAAGAAAGTAAAGTTATAAAATAGCATGTTAAGATAATACATAAAATCTTGACAGAAAACAAAATGCTAACAATGTGAGACTTTTCTTGGAGAAATTATAAGTGATTTTTATTTCCTTACCTATGTTGTCTGAATGTTATATAACATTTACATATTTTTAGTTTTGAAAATCTTATTTTAATTAATTTAGTAAGTAAACAGTAATAATTTTTCACTTAATTCATATGTCTACAATTAATTCTCATGGCATTGTTAGTCATCAAAGTTATTATATATTATAATTCAGAAAGTATAATTATTAAGTAGAGATGATTAATAACAACATGTCTTAGTAAGCTTAGAACATAAAATTAAATACAATATCCAATCTCCCCTCTACTTTTTACGTGGTGTCTTTTCTTCCAATGAGACCCAAATGCTCACATCAATGAAGATGATATAATCAGAAAGGAACTTGTTTTCTGTTTAATGTCTTTTCATATGACCATGACTATGGAATACATTCTGTACCAGGTAACTATTTAGCCAGGACCTACTCCTTACTTTGTTCTGTAGTTCAACTGATGCTGATAATCATAGAAGTCTACAAGATTGCAAGTAAGAGTTTTGGTGAAGAGTAAGAACTACCAAAATTTAGATTGTAGAAAATCTAAAAGAATACACAGTTAAGAGCTCCTTTATGGGTGTGTTTTGGGCTAGGAGTGCCCCTTGACATTTGCTATTTGCTCCTCAAGGCTTCAAAACCACTGAGAGCTAGATTGCTAATTCATCATATTTTAGAACTTCTGAAGCAGGCTGCTCAGAAATCCTCACAATATTCAGCAATATTCCAAGAAATTTAAACTAAGGTTCTCTTTACTCAGGCTTGATTGCTTTGAAATCAAAAGCATACCCAAAATCAAAAACAGAGCCCATACTTGCTCCCAAGTCCAAATGTATTTGAAATTGGGTGAGGAGAAGACAGTCATTCCTGGACATATAGACACTAGAACCAAAATTACTATTGAGAGCAACTAGTCCCGTTTTGCCTGGAACTTTCAAGGCTTAGACCAAAAATCCATGTCCTAGAAAACTCCTTGGTCCACCAAAATTGCTGTGCTTGGACACCCTAATTATATTTGGACCTAAGAGAGACCATAATAAACAAGTTACTATGTTGGAATTCATAACTAGTATCATCCATGGGTGAGACACTTAGGTCATATTACTGAGGGATCTTTGAAATAAGTTTGCTAGTTATTATCCAGATTGAAAAATTCTTATTGATATTCAGGATTGCTCAAGTCCGATGACAGTGTGCTAATATACTTAATGTGTGTTTATCGTAACCACTAATAGTGACCACTGTAAGGGTGAAATTTGTGCACTTTTAAAGTTGCTGTACTCCCAAAGCCTTCCAGTACTAAGCAACTAAAAATCTAAGAATATTAATGTTTCACTGTGCATTATGGTGGCCTTAATAGAGATAGTGTTTATTGCATTCATAATGTCTATTTTAATAGTGACTATGCCACTAGGACTTATAGTAGACAATGCTTTTTCCTTCTTCTCCATATCTCCCCATAAGAAAGTCAGATACCAGTCTATTTTTACCTAGTATGGAATGCAACATACCTGAGCTATTCTGATAAGAAGATATTTCTATTTCATGATAATATATTATCAGTGAGTTAGACAAACGCTAGTATAATAGAAACTTCCAGTGTGGTTCCAATATTTCATTATAGTAACAATCTTCTGCTAGTGGCTTGCATAAAAGAAATTGCTTATCTTATATGCTATCGAGTCACAAATAAGATAAAAAATTGGGCAGGCTATGAACTAGGATAAAATATCAGGCCAAGATTATCTTGTCTGAAGAGAATTTCACTGACTGTTAAAGAAAACACATTGACCATAGTTTATCCATTGCTATAATGAAAGAGGCTAAACAATCATTTGTCATCTTTGGATATTAGAGATAACAATCAACACCTGGGATTTTGTCTACTTCTCTGATGTTTCCAGGTAAGCAGACAAACTTTAGTGGAATCCTCTGTTACAAGAAGCCTTGAAAGTAATTCGGTAAGTGGTAAAATAAGCCTGTGCATTTGGTTCACCTATATCTTTCATATGTTATAGAATTAAAACTCTTAGTGACCAATAGTATAGCTGATTAGTGAAATTAATAATGATTTTTTTTTATAGTAGTTTTGCTTGGGTTTTTGACTTGAAGACTTCCAAATGCTCCTGAAATATACTTACCTTTTGGACAGCAACTTTTAGCCCATTCACGGACTCTAAAGGAAAAACATTTGCTCCTCAAAGGAAGAGTCACAATTCTTAGGAATGGCATTCCCATCCTGCAATAACCTCCCTTAAACCAAAGTCCTATAGATTGGGACAAGCCTCCAAAAATGGCATCGTGGATAAAACTGGTTTACTGATAAAATGCACAGCCTGTCCTCATGAACTAAGCTTGATTGTGGTGATGCCTATAAGTGTAGCCACCTAATAAGAAAGCGCAATTCACTGATATAACACTAAACCACTTGCCCAAGTGGGCAAGTCCAACAGAGCAATAAAGTTGCCTCTCATATGAGCAAGTTATTCCTTTCCTACTGCATTGGTACAGTGACAGAGTGTCATGTTATTGTCCTTATTAGTGAGCATTCCACCCTTGGAAGGACTGAATGATAAATTTGCATATTTTTATGGGCTGTTGTTAATGAATTTAGGTAGTTAAGAGTATTGGGAGATCCAACACAAAATACCTGAGCACCTAGTGTCCCAATATTGGCATGAAATGTCTTTTCTTTATTAGACATTGGCCTTCCCAACACTGAAGTTTATGTATTTATCAACCTCTTTCACGCCAATAAGAGCAGAATTTAATAATCTTAGTCCATTACCCACAGGGAATGAGAGAGATGTTAGGACATTAAAATCCAGTAATTTTTATCTAAGAATCCAGTCTTAGATTATTTAAAATTTCTAACATTATAACTGCCAACTAAATATATCTTCAACAAAGCCTATCTGTGAAACATACCATTGATCCATCTAAATGCTCTCATTCAGATATCTCCTTTATTATTAATGAACCCTGGCTTGGCATTCATATCGTATATAACATTATACAGGATACTGCCTTCTGCTCTCTATACAAGTAGGTCAGCATCAGGGAAACTGCATTAGGATATAGAGAAAAATCAAACAAAATTTCTGTCCTAAGGGAGGCCAGAATTAGAGAGAAAGCCTAGGTCCGTGAATATATTGCTTATTATTTACATAAAGCCAAATGATAGTAGTGATATCAATGACATCAATTATATGGCTCTAACAACTTACATTTTCTTTCATTAAGAGATACAAGTAAATAATAAGGGATGATGAAAAGAAACAGAAATTATTACTGAATTATTAGGAAGAAACTTCAGAAAGGAAATTTAAGTTTTATATTTATATTTAAGTTTTAACTTTATAAACTGTAAATGAAATGTGGTGAAGCTACATATAGGAAAAAGCATGAGCAAAGTCACAGATAAAACAATCTGGAATGCTAGAAGACTTGACTCTCAGAGAAGTATGGATTTCTGTGATTCTATGTTATACTTCACATAGCTAACAAATTAAATCGGTTTCTTTACACAATTCCTGTTTTAACATCAGCTTGATCCAATCTTACACCTCATCCTATAGAGGTTAAATAACCAAGAGCTTACATTTATTTTTGTTAAAAATTCAAGTTTATTACAAATATAGTTTCATGCATTTACAAAGATATCCGAAAACTTGATGTTTTTCCAAATTATCCTTCTTGATATATCCAGACAATTTTACATGCAATTTTAAATTCATTAACTTTCATACTTCATGGTATACAGTTTGAAATGTTTCTTAAATGTTTTTCTCCAACAGTTCTAAAATGTCCTCTTGTGACCAATTTTACATATCTCCTGTCAAAAATAATCTTGATGATTAAGAAATGCACTCAATCTTTGGCTGGATTTCATTGTAGTTTTTTCTGCTGCAATTCACTTTTTTTATTTATGCTACATAAATTCTCTTGAATATATTCAAAGACAACAGAATTCAATACAGTAAGATTTTGTAATGCATAATGTTATAGTGGTTTCTATCTGTATTGTTTTCATTTATTATGAAAACCTTTCACTATATTTATAAAAAGATGTTGAAAATGTTTTTTTAAATTTATTTAAAGCCAAATGATAGCAATGATAACAATATATCAATTATGTGGCTTCCAATAATTTACACAACTTATTTTTTCATTGCACCCTCCCATGAACTTTTGATTGATTTCTGCCATAATTTTAAGGCTTCCACAAACATTTTATGTTAGAGACTATTATTTTTACCCTCATTTTTGCCTGGGAACATAATCCTGACATTTTTCCTGGTTTTGACAGAGATCTTTTGATTTCATGAAAGACAAATCCAGTCCCTGGCCAGGGGATAAACTGTGACTCAGTGTGTCCCAGCCAATGAGAAATAAAGTGAAGTTAGCTAGAAATTTTTGGTAAAGATTTTTATTTCCTCTGAACTTCTTTGAGGCATAAATAATATTAATAAGACCCACCTCATAGTTTTTCTATCAGCATTAAAAATAAAAAATAATTAGTTATTTATAAATTTTTTAAAAAGGTAGGCACAGAGTAAATAATAAATGCAATTAAATGTAAAAGGTAATATCACACAAATGAAGGTAATATAAGATGGTGGCCCACTGTTCTGACAACACTTAACTGTTAAATCTTTGCTAGCAAATTCTGTCCTCCAGACTTTTTATGAACTTAGAGGAGTAAACCTCAATTATTTAGGCACTATTATTTATTGTCTTTCACAAACATGTAAAACTATACTTAACAAAGTACAGTGGACTGAATATGTACATCTCACCAAAACTTATGTGCTGAAATTCTCATTCCCAAGGTGATATCATCAGGAAACACGGCCCATGAGAGGTGATTAGGTCATGGGTAAGGTGCCATCATGAATGGGATTAAGGCCCTTTTAGAAAAGGCCTAAGAGAGACCCCTTATCCCTGCCAACATGTGAGGACACAGCCAGAAGGTGCCATCTATGAAACAAAAAGCAAGCCCTTGCCTGACACCAAACCTGCTGGTGCCTTGATCTTGGACTTCCCAGCCTCCAGAACAGTGAGAAATAAATTTCTGTTCATTATAAGCTACACAGTATTATAGCATTTCGTTATAGCACTCAGAATGGACTAAATACATAGTAAACACCTTCCAGTCTTACAGCTATTCTGCCTGTCCCCACACATACCTTTTGAAATTTTTCCTGATGTCTGCTTCTGAAAAGATGCTAACTCTTGAAAAGATGTAGGAATCCTAGCTCCTTCTCATGTACCCAGTAAATTAGACAAAACAAGTAGCCAAAGTTTGAAGGATCTGTCAAATAACATGAGAACGCTCAGAAGCCTTTTGCAGTGTAGCAAATTTGATTAGCAATGATTAACAAGTTTTAGCAAAACGAAAGGATATTTCTTTAGAGAAGATTGATAACCAAACACAACTCTAGCAAAATTCAATCAATAAAAGAAAGAAGATAACAGTAAACAAAATACACAATTTAAAATAAAATTAGACAAAACAAAATATCAGTGTAGACATGTGCATTGCACATATAAATGTATGTATATATGTGTGTGCATATATATACATATTCATGTGTACCCACACACAGTTATAGCCCAATAAGTTTGCAAACGTAGGTAAAATGAATGTTCTCGTCTGGAAAAATTTAAAATGCCAAAATTGGCAAAGTGTGCATATAAATAAGAATGACAGTAATTGGCATTCTAATTAGAGACATCTCCCTGCCACCCTACTACCACACATGCTATGTGCCCATATAATATTGTTTTATGGGAATGTTCTACCTAATGATAAGGATCATTCTATCTTATACAAGTTTCATTAGAAAAAGAAAACATGAGAAAAATGTTTCATTTATTTGTTAAAGTTAGAATATACTTAAATTCAAAATTAGTTAAAATGATATGATAAAAGAAAAACCATTTCTCTTGTTCTCCCAAATACCACAATTCTAAATGATTATATTATTAAATTGATCCATTTTGGTATTTTTACAGTTCATCATGCTCATGAAGGTTTTATCCCAGACAGTCAACAGAAAGAAAATAAGGGGAAATTTTGTCAATGTATTTTACCATTAATTAGTTAAGAAATAAATTATAAATTCATGTAGCAAAAGTATTATATTTGATAAATTTCAACATCTCCAAATGTTTAATAATGCTCCAAATTAGTAATAAGGAGGGATTCTCTTTACCAAATATAGGTACCAATATCATTTAGAAAACATCATAGATAAGTGCACATGTAGCCCCATTAAATATGAGGACCAACACTGGAATGCCTATTATTGTTCAACATGAACAAGAACATGATGAACAAGATAAACTACAATTGTTCAACATAATCTCAGAGGAGGAGGAGAGGAAGAAGTAGAGCATGATTCTAAGGGAAATAAAATATCATAGAAAAACCAAGAGTATCAATCTATAACAAATGAGTTCAACAGGCTTGCCAGATACAAGCCCAACTAACAAAAATCAATAGTATTATTAATACCATATAGCGGCTATAATCACCTAAAAATATGATAGAAAGCAGAAAATTATCCACAATAACAATACATATTTAAAGTATTACTATTCTTTTAAAGAATATAAAGAAATGCTGGGATAAATGTCAAGTTAATGGATTGGACTACTTACTATTGTAAGGCTGCCAGTTTTAACTAACATAATTTAGAATTCACTGCAAGCCTAATATCATTTGAAAAATACTTTTAAGAAGCTTATGTTAATATATGTATTAGTCAAATTCCAGAATTTATATGGGTTGGAAAACTGAACATTTTTGCTTTCTACTCCTAAAAATGACTCAAAAGCAATAAGGATAAGAAATATAAAAAATCAAACTTATTTTTTGATAAAATTACAATACATTCAGCATTGCCAAAAGTAAAGATATTTATGCATAATATGCATATAAGGAATTAGAAAGAATTTAAGAATAGTTTCCAGATGTAAAACCCAGCTGCAGTAGATCACAAAATATACTTTTGGAGGAGAAAATAAGGCTTAAATGCAAAAAAGTAGCAAGATGTAAGAAAACATAAAGTGTGCAGGATGTTGGCAGTAGCCCTTTCAACCCAGTTAATTTCAGAGAAATAAAGGCAATTAGATTATGTACACTAAAAATCACACAAACAAACCATATTTTTAGGAAACAGTATATGTTCATGGTTACTAAGAAAGAACTTTAGCATTTTGAAAAGGAGCTATCCAGAAATGTTGAAATTACCAATCCCTACCAGCAAGACAGACTTGGTAAACATCTGGACTGGAAAAAACAAACTTATTCAATGAGAAATAAAAAAGGAAAGAACTAGCACAGTATCTGTAAACATGCACTAGAAGAAAAAACATTTAAAATGCTAGCAAAATGAATTACCTGACAAAGAAAATTTATCAGAAAAATGTTGCTATATTGTGTATGTATGTGTATGTATTTAATAATTACATATAAAAGAAATCCAATATATATGTAATGGACACACTCTAACAGGCTTTCCAGATCCCTCTTTATGAATAAAGAACTTATTGCCCCAGCTTGTGAGATTGTTTCCAGGAGATAACCGTCAGCCCCTTTGGAAATTGCCTTGTTTGAAAAACAACTGATTTGCTCAAATCCATGCCTATTCCAGGAGAAGCCTACATCCAATAACTGATTAAGGTAGGAATATAAAAGGGTGGCCTCTTCCCCCCAACTCAGCATAACTCTGAAAGGCTCTGGAAGATCCAGAGCTCCTCATTAGGTGATCTAAGCCCTTCATTTGGACTGCCTACTAACATTTTCCCTCCTGTCCAAAACTGCTTCCTTTATCCCCCTTCTGTAAATGTCAGTACTGAGCACTCCTCAATAAAATATTTCACATTTATCATCATCTACTTCCTGGGATACCCAAATTTTGGCAATTATTACCAGAAATGGAATAGTTAAAGAAAGTGGATACTAATATTGGATTTTGTGGCTAGATCATTTTCCCACCAAATGGCAATGATGATTCCATCATATGTGGTAGATAGACCACATATAGCTTCTGGCATAAGATAATGGGACAAGCTTTATAACATTCACCAATGCAACCTGGGATGTTACATTTTTAGAAGGGAATGTACTGCCTGGTACATTATGGACAAGTGAGGTAAATATTATATTTTAGTCCATTGGTGCTGCTATAAAGGAAATAACTGAAGCTGGGTAATTTATAGAGAAAAGAGGTTTATTTGGCTCATAGTTCTGTAGGCTGTAAAAGAAGCATGATGCCAGCATCTGCTCCTGGTGAGGGCTTCAGGGAGTTTCCAATCAAGGTGGAAGGTGAAGAGGGACCAGGCATGTCACCTGGTCAGACAGGGAGCAAGAGAGAGAGGAGGGGGTGCCCACACTCTTTTACAAAAACAGCTTTCACCTGAACTAATAGAGCAAGAACTCACTCATTACCTCAGGGAGGGCACCAAGCCATTCATGAGGGATCTGCCTCCATGGTCCAGATACCTCCTACTCAGCCCCACGTCCAACATTGGAGATCAAATTTCGACATGAGATTTGGAGAGGACAAATATCCCAACTACACCATATTAACTAGAATTGCAATGCAGACCAATATATTTCTTGACAAAGGCATGCCATCTACAGTGGAGAATCACAAATTTTTGAAAAACAGTACTTGGCATGTTACTGGATATTGGTAGAGACAAATCTCTTGACACAGAACACCAAGGGACAACATGGGAAGTACTACTCATTATGAATTGTGTTTTCTCAGACTTGGTAAGTCATAAAGTTGGGTGGCCCAGCAACACTCCATCATAAGATAGAAGTGTACATCCTGGACCAAACATTAACAGGACTGGAAAACACAAGCAAGCCACATGAGCAGGTAGCCCGGATACCCATGACATTC
Organism: Daubentonia madagascariensis; assembly: GCA_023783475.1. Classification (NCBI taxonomy): domain Eukaryota; kingdom Metazoa; phylum Chordata; class Mammalia; order Primates; family Daubentoniidae; genus Daubentonia; species Daubentonia madagascariensis. Next base: position 33,161,500 of record JAKFHU010001569.1, read on the forward strand.
ACCAATATTGCACAAGAATTGAACCAATATTGCACCAATAGAACAATACGGTTTCTTGGGGACATCACTTATGACCAGATAACAGAGAAGGAAAAATATCCAACTTTGTTCATGAATAAGGCAGCTCAGTAAGTGGGCTACAACTGCACTAAATCCCCACTCAGGAGTGGTCTTTAAAGATAGTGGTGAAGCAAAATATTCACAGTAGGAAAAGATTTGTGCAGTACCCCTGATTATCCACTTTGAAAGGCAAGGGGAGCAACTGAGTCTTGGCTTATATATCAACTTATATACATTAGTGAATCCATTGACCAGTTAATCAAAAGTCTGGAAGTAGGAAGAATAAAAGAACTGGGGTGTGGAAGACTGGACTTGAGGCATCTGATGGACATATGAGAGAGAAACAATGGATAGTAATCTTTGGATTGTATATTAACACTTACCAGAAAGTACTCACCAAAGAACATGTATAAAGCAAATGGATAGACAACATTGCTCAGCCAACAGGCTTCAACCACTCCAATGTGATGTGGTAGGTACATGAATGAAGCAGTCATGATGGAAGGGATAGAGGTTATGCCTGGCCTCTTACCATGTTTCTGAACTGCTGCTACCACATGTACAACTTGCCAGCAACAGAAGTCAATGCTGATCCCCAATACTGCACCATTCTTTTAGGATCTTTTTGGTCAACTCATAACATAAAGATTACTTTGGAGCCTTCACTTACAAGAAAGAGAAGCAGATTACTTTGTCAAAAAATATGCCTTTTATGAATATAAGCTTTCCTTTCATGCTTGTAGAGCCTCGGCCAGTACCACTACAAAAGGGTTTACAGAAAATTTAATCCATGGCTACAAGATGCCTTATAATATTACTTCAGATCAGTAGATCTATTTTATAACAAATTAAGAGCAAGAGTGGTTTCATGACCATGAAATTCACTTGTCATATTACATAGCATACAAACCAAAACCTGCCAATTGGGTAAAATAATTATATGGCCTGTTGAATGCACAGAGAGGTTTCTTGAGTGCTGAAAATGTTATATATCTTGATAGGCTTGGAAGTAACATGAGTGTGTTCACTTTGCAAAATGTGTCCAGCTGCACTTTTGCGATTTGGGCACTTTCCTGTTTGTATTTTATATCTAAAAATGTGCCAAAAAAGTAGGCGAGTATTGTAATTTGAATACCAAACAGGGTGGATGTTAGGCCAAGTAACATTAAACAAGTAAAGCAGAACACTTTTATAATACTAAATGTGAAATTCATGATTGTAATGCAAAAAACATATATATGTCTTTATAGCAACATCCATGAAGCAATTTCTTTAAGAAATAAAAAGAAATAGAAACACACTAGCAGTAAGATTTAATTTATCCCTCTCAGTTCATGATGTGCCATGATGAGTCAAATGGGACCAAAAAAGTATATGAAAGGTTTAAATCACATAATTATTAGGGTAGATCTAATTTATACATATATACATGTATATAATACATATATGTAACATATATGTATTAATTTGTACATATATATAAATAAATGGAGAGAGAGTATGTACATTCATTCTACCTACTTACTAAATATTCCCCCAAATTGCTATGTGTTAGTCCCAAAAAAAGGTTATTTTTGCTACACTCCCTCTAGAGAGCCTTCCTCTATGTAGGAAATCTGATCACTTTGCCATTAAGAGAAGCCACATAGAGAAAGGTTGAAAGCCATCCAGAAGGTGTTTTATTTGCACTGTTTTTACCAAATTGACTTGGTTTTCTTGGAACTATTTTCTTCCATGTATATGTTTTAATTTTATTTTTAAATTTCTAAAATATTTCACAAGTTGAACAAAAAATATCAAAAAGCCACATAGTAAAATCTTTCTCCAAGCTCTGTTCCTCATCAATGTTGTTATAAACTCAATAGGTAACTACTGCTGTTAAATTGTCTTTACAATCACAGAAATTTCTATATCCTTTATGGGGGATATGTTATATAAGTATAGTATTATCTTGTAGGTAATACATCCTATAGTTTAAGTTGTACACTTTTATTGTTTTACTTAAACATATATCTTAGAAATACTTTCTCAATAATATATTGCTGGGAAAAGAGATTCGAATGTTGAGAGAAAGCAGGACATTGTACAAAACACAGGGAACTTCCCACAACTCATGCCACAGCAAGGAAGAAAGAAAATTAAAAGTGAAAGCTGAAGACTGGGATTAAAAAGACAGAAAAGGAAAAAAAAATGCATACACACACACACACATATACACACAAACATCATAAATTTTGACACCACACATGCTGACCTCCCACACAAATCTGGCTCTGAATATAGATGAATTTTATGGCAAAAATTTGTGTGACAATAACAGCTTTCAGATGATTCCACTTCTGCCACAGGTGGTGATGATCTTAACTTCCGGACAAACATTACTTTTTCTGCTTTTTCTTCCTGAAGATGCAGTATGGTATGGAATTTAATTCAGAAAGATGGAAACTTTGTCATTCTGGCATCTAGTAATACACATTTAAGAAGTGCATTTTGGAGCAAGAGCAGAAATACAGACCAGTTCAAAAGAAGAGGATTTTGGAATTGAGATAGTGACATGAAAACTGGCTAGAGGAAAAAAGATCAAATCCTTGTACTAAGAACAGTCAGAGGGAATGCATCCAGCTAACATGCAAATTCTTGAGTGTGGGTTGCCTTCAAATGTCTACAGATAATTTAGATACTCAACAAGTTCCCGTTATGTTCTTCAAAACCTGTGTCATAAAAAGACCAGTATTCCTATAAATGCTTGCCAAATACTATGAAAGGAAGTTTTACCATGAAAATCTGACTTCCTAGCCACAGTGGCTGAATTCATTTTATGATCCTAAAACATTGATTAGTAGAATAAAGAAACAGCTCAATAAATAGAGTGAAAATCTGAAGAGATTTTCTTCAAATCCAGTAGACCAGAAAAGATACTTGCCTTTTTAATTAAAAATATTTAAAGAACTCAGTTCCTTAGAATGATATCTCTGTCTAACATCCTCACTCTGAACCAGATACCATAATAAATATACCCTCTTTGCTTTAAATAATGTAAAAAACCAAAAATAAGTAAAAAAATGAAATATTCCATTTGTGATTATGTAAATCAATGGTAGCTAAAGTTATTCTCTGTGCACCAATGATGAGACGTTTATGCATTCAAGACTTGAATTTGGACTCTGAGAAGCTGGCACCAGACAGTGCAACTGGTTTCCTGTGTATGTGTAGACATTTCCCTGCGCAGAATCTGGATAGGTAATATTAAGTGGAAATTTCAGCAACCAAAAAAGACACGTGAGCTCAGATTTTAGGGTCAACTTGGTCTCCTCTCCTGCCCACAGTACTAAACACTGAGGCTAAAATTAAGTCTAGAGAGAGTAGTACTTTGTCTGTAAACCAGATAGAGTATAGGTATGATTGTTGAACAAACTAATAGTATATACTAGATCTGTTTTGAATGTAATGGCTGAGATGTATAGCTGAATAAAAAGAAAATATTACATGAAAACTTGCAGTTTTCTAACAAATGATATATAATGCTTTAAATTGAAATATAATGTTGGAGAAGAAAAGTCATCTGGAATATAGAATTGGTTTCACATTTTACTCATATCTACCTTAAGTAGCTTGGTGCCATTAACTTTAGAATTTTATATCTATTTGATTATCAACTAAAAGTAAATGCTGTTCGGTAGGATGCTACTCCTAGGATATGAAAAAATCTGTTAAGGTGATGAGGAGAATTCTTCCAGCAGAAAAACAAAAATTTGAATTCACATAATGTTTAATTTTAACACATCACAGTATTGGATTAGTTGTTTGGTTTTGATTTGCTTCAATGCTCCAACTGGCAAAAGTTCAAAAGATTTTGGGTGCCAAACATTAAGTTACACATTTCTTTTGAAAAAAGGAGGATAAATAATTATATGTGTTATACAAAATCATATATATTTCATATGTACATATACGTATTATTTGAAACCTTGATTTATAAAATAACAAAGAGCTAAAATATATAGTTCAAATACCAGAGTAATGTTTTTATTTATTTTAATGATAGTTAGTTTTGAGTAATAATATTTGGTCTATTTGTTTAACGTTTAAACTCCAGCCAACTAGGTGTTATTTTTTTCAATACATAATAACTTTGAGACAACAGAAATATTTCCAATATGTTCATTCAATTGACAAGACATTAATAAATGGGAAACTCTACCAGAAGAAATACCCCTCAAAATAAACCATCTTCAAGTAGATTTCTAAAAAGAGATGATCATTAAACATTCTATAAATCTGGAGCAATTTGCAAGAAAACTTATGATAGAAAAACTCATCAGCGGTTCTCAACTTTGGTATGCATCAGAATCAACTATAATTCATCTGGAAACACAGATTACTGGGCCCAAAGCCCAAAATGTTTTATTCAGGAGGTATTGGGTGGAGCCTGGGAAATTGCTTTCTTATAAGTCCCCAGGTGACACTTTAAGAACGACTGTTTTAACAGACGATTGTTAGACATAGAAACAATAAAAATATCCTCACATACTAAACAACTCTTAAGATTTAACAGCATCACTTTAAAAGATATATATTTTCATAAAATTAGTTATGCTGGGACTAAGTTTTCAAACCCAGTTTTTCAGAGACAGCAATTTTGGTAGAGAAAATAGTGGGTGGGCTATGTTAATTTTCATTAACTTAGTGAGTTAGATTTGGAGATTCCTGACACAACCTAAAAGAATTTTATTTTCACAGTCAAAAATATGGCTAAGAACATACTAGGATATTTTTGCCTAAAGATATGTATTTTATTAAAGTGAAAGTTCATTTTATTCCATAGAAAACCTTACTGATGATGCTAGCCCTCCTTGTGTGTCTACTACTTTTTTTTATTTTAGAATTTTACGAGGGTACATACGTTTTGATTACATAATTTGCTTTTGTACAGTTGGAGTCGAAGTTGTAAGAGTGCCCTTCAGTCAGTTAGTGTGCCTTGTAATGGTTAGGTGTGAATTTACCCATCCCTTCCTCCCCCCTCCCACCCACTTGATTTCCCTTGAATTTTACTTCAATATGTACACATAAGTGTTGATCAAGTAAAGTATTGCAAGAATGGAAAAACAAACACCACATGTACTCAATACTAAATAGTCCACTTATTCTTAAGTTATTGAAATAAAAATAACATTCTATACAGTCCTATTAATTTCCTGTAATTAATAGTATAGTATTTAAAACATCATGTAATATCTTTTACTTTTCCCCATATGCCAAAATATTTAACATCTTTCTATCTATTCAACCACCCATAATCTTCCGATTTTATACATTTGCCATCATAATATTGGCATGTCAGTTATTGCCTTATTGCCTCTCAGTTCCAAATTCATTTTTCATGGCCTTTCTGAACTCTGTATTATGTGTCAATTTAAATTTGTTTTTAAAAAAATTTTCTCCTCCGCTAGCTGGCAAGACATTTAAGCCTTATCAATAGGTGGTGCCGGCAGGACACAGGAGGAGAAAGAGACTTCTGACTGGTATATTTCAGTTTTCTTGTTTTTTCTCCTGTCATGTGTTGGCTGCATGCATGGGAGGCAGCCAGAGGCACTCACTTCAGCAAGTTCCCACAGCTCCTCGATCAGTTCAGCAGGTGCTTCACAGGACGCCTCTGCTTTCTAGCTTTAGCCTGAGGCACCTTAGCAAACTTCTCTGCCACACAGAGTCAGACTTCAGTTCTCTACAATGAGGTCTGGAAGACCACTGGGGAGAGGGAATCTTCCAGATTTATTCCTTCCTTCAATGTTCTGCCTCAGCCCTAGAGATAGTGGCTGTTGTGTATATTTCTGCGTTCTTTATAGTTCTTTCTAGTAAATCCCTTCTTGCTACTTAATGATTCTCTATATTGTATTTTTTTAATTTCAATTACTGTATACTATCTTTCCCCTGATTGAACCCTGACTCATATAGTTTGTTTCCAGATTCTGTGTTTAACAATATATTGTGTATATTGTGTGATTTTTCCATGCCATTGTACATTACAGGGCAACATTTTTAATTAGTATTTTATACTTCAATATGGAATCAATAAATGTTTTTATTTGTTAAATTTCTATAGTTAAAATCATATTAAATAAATATGTAAAATAACTTTAAACTATCTGTATGATGTATAACCTTCAGAAAGTATGCCATGGCCTTTTCAACCTATGTAGTTTTGAAAAATACATAATTTAGCCAAAAATGTCAAATGCTCGACTCTATTTCCTATTTTGATTTTAAAAACTGAGGTGATGGCTACGTTAATTTGTTTTGCTATAATAACCATTTTAATATATATCTGTATTTTATGACATCATATTGTATACCTTAAATATATATAGTAAAATTTATTTAAAAATAATGACAACAAACATAAATAAATAAATATCTAAAACATCGAGGAAAGTAAAACAATATATATATGAATATAAACACTCAAATTCCATTAACTATTGTAAATCGTATCTTCTAAAGAAGCACTCACTTTGACCCCCTCAGATGTATAACAGCATCATTAAACAAGGTGGACTGAGTAGGGTGAAAGTATTAATACAACTCTCCTTTGTATCTCCCCTATTACTGAGTATTTACATCTTTTCTTTTGATTCCACCTTTCCTGCCCTTGGTTTAAATGTCAGAATGTTTCCATAATCTTTCCTGTCTTTTAAAGTAATATAAATACTCATATTTCTGTAATCAATACTTCCAACTTTTTTCCAATTTAAAGCTTTCATATCCACCCAGCTACAACACTTTCTTGGGAAATTGTAGCAAGAGAGCCCTGCTGACCTCTTCTCTCTTCTCATTGTACTTAATTCCTCATTCACTGACTATTGATTCTGACTGTTCCAATGTCTGGGCGAAGGATGGAGGTGGGGATGGAGAGGGAATTTGTGGCAAAGGATCCAGTCTTGTGTTCATATGTTGTGGCAGTGCTCCATTTGGTGGGTCATTTTGCAGATTCCTCTGCTATCCCTAGATGAAAATATCTGAATGTATTTTCTTTGGAGCAGATAATGTCTCTTTGTCCTCTACCCTAGCCACTTAGGAACCTTTTCTTAGCCTCCGGGTTTCCAGTCATCCACCCTTCCACTGGGAAACCTTTGTCCATCCTCTTGAATAAGATCTTTTTAAGATTAGCCAATGTTGTCTCTGCCTCCCCTCTGTGGGGAGTAGGACACATGCACCTTGCCCCACAAATGGAAAGGACACTTGCTGGCACTTCCTTTCACTCTACCTGCAGGCAGAGCTAGGTCTAGCCACAGCTTCTGGCCATTTAAGCTTTCATGCTTGAGTTAAACATGAAACCTTTTATTCCTCAAGCGCTAGGGAACACATGTCAAGTTTTATGAGTACAGGTATTTCCCTTGAAGCATCTCTCTGATGAGTTGTGAATTGAGGAGATGGGGGATGGGAAGCATCATTCCCCTGCCCACTGGGGGAGAATAATCTTGCACATTAATAATTCTCTCCAGAGGAAATTCTCTAGGACTCTTCTACCTTTTACATAAGCTGAAAGTTGTGACTAGCTAATCCTAGTAGAACTGATTTTGCTCACCTCCTTTATGTGTCCTTAATGGATGAGATGGAACTCCATCTCATTTAATATTATGGCCTTGTTGTAACCTATTGTTTTGTTCTCCATTTTGAAGCCTTTTCCAACACTGAGAAAACAGGGAGAATAACATTTAACAATCTGTTATATTTGCATAATCAGAATGACTCCATATTTCTGTGACTATGCTGCTGGATCTGAAAATTCTGCCTAAGAACAATAGATAAAAATAAGTTATTTAAAATTTCTGGCAGCACATATTTTCTTGTAACTCAATATATAAACTTATTCCCAGACAACTTTGTAGTATGGTGCTGAATTATTTATTTTTATTTTTTTTTAATTATTTTTTATTTCAGAATATTATGGGGGTACAAACTCTTTGGTTACATATATTGCCTATGCATTGCCCAAGTCAGAGCTACAATCGTGAACATCCCCCAAACTGTGCACCCCGCACCCATTAGGTGTGAGTTTTCCCATCCCCTCCACCCCCCTCCAGCCTGCCCGCCCCCTGATGAATATTATTTCCATGTGTGACATAAGTGTTAATTAGTTAGTATCAATTTGATGGTAACTAGCAGTGGTACTTGTTTTTCCATTCTTGTGATACTTCACTTTGAAGAATGGGCTCTAGCTCCATCCAGGATAATACCAGATGTGTTAATTCATGGTTGTTTTTTATTGCTAAGTAATACTCCACGGTATACATATACTACATTTTATTAATCCAGTCATGTATTGATGGGCACTTGGGTTGTTTCCACATCTTTGCAATTGTGAATTGTGCTGCTATAAACATTTGAGTGCAGATGTCTTTATTATAGAATGTCTTTTTTTCTTTGGTTAAATACCTAGTAGTGGGATTTCTGGATCAAATGATAGTTCTACTTTTAGTTCTTTGAGGTATCTCCATATTACTTTTCGTAGAGGTTGTACTAATTTGCAGTCCCACCAGCAGTGTATGAATGTTCCTATCTCTCTGCATCCCCGCCAACATTTGTTGTTTGGGACTTTTTGATATAAGCCAATCTCACTGGAGTTAAGTGATATCTCATTGTGGTTTTGATTTGCATTTCCCTGATGATTAGAGAAGTTGAGCAATTTTTTATATGTTTGCTGGCCATTATTCTGTCTTCTTTTGAAAAGTTTCTGTTCATGTCCTTTGCCCACTTTTTAATGGGGTTGTTTGATTTTTTCTTGTTGATTTTCCTAAGTTCTGTATAGATTCTGGTTATCAGCCCTTTATCAGATGTGTAGCTTGAATTATTAAAAAATATGTCTATATGCTCTATGGGAAGGTCTGTGGTTTGGAACTGGCAAGATTCTGTCATATTTCTGAACAGTAAAAATATATTGTTTTATAGTCACAGCCTAACAAATGGAATTTACCATTATAAATGAGCCAGACACTTAAATATGCATTATTTACGTAGTACTTTCTTCAAGTTTTTAGGAGCAATTATCCTAACAATCAATGCTACCAGAATCTAACACCCTCCTACTTGTTTATGTTTATCCCACTGTAAGATAAGGGTATTATTGAGGTCTTTATTTGTAGTCCTGTGTTTAATCAAAAATATAAAATTGTAATACAGCAAACATCTTTGACATACGAATCTATTGTGTTGAATACTTATCTTGCTTTTATTAGAGTTTAGAATATTTCTGAGATCTAAACTCATTAGTCTCCTAGTAATTTAGAAATAAATTGTAGTTTATTTTATACAATAAAATATATGAATTTTACTGAATTTCAAATAATAGTTATCACACACTTAGTAGGTTCATGTATAGCCTTCTAATAGTGTGCAATCTATGAGGGACAATTTACATAAATATTGACATATCGACAGCAAGTCAGATTATTAAATATTTTAATAGAGGTCCACATGAAGAGCTACAAATCTTAAGAAAGATTATCTCTGTCACAGGAATTTAGTAAACCACAAAGTGCATTTTGCTGTTGTGTGTTTTTTGAGCAATGAAACTGCTAGCTCAATGACAGCAGGGGTCAAGCCTGTTTTCTCCATTATGGTATGCACAGCACTTGGCATAGGCCATGGAACAATTAATTTTTATTGAATGTTTCACTGTAATGATATTGCACTATTTATGAGTGTTTAAGATGTATGCTCTGTGCTCTACGGAGGGTCTCTTACAGCAATGCAACATAAAAGTCTGGCAAATGATTAGGGATGGAGATGTGGACGTGGGAATCCAAAAATCATTTTTATAGAAAAGTGACTGAGTTTTCTATCTTATTCTCTAAGAGATAAGTTACTAAGCCTAAAATTATTTGACATATATTTTAGGACTATAGGGGGGCCCATAAATGACAAAACAGAGGACATAAAATAAGGTGGTATATTTTTCTTCTCTATTAATCCTGGAAGCACTATTGCTAGAAGGCAGGTGAGATGTCTGGGGAGCACATTAGAGTGCCAAAAGTGCTGTAATATTCATAGAGCTACAGCAGACAGTTTTGAACGTGATGCCTTCTGGATTTGAAAGATAAATGAGGAGGTGATTCTTTGGGGCCTTGAGTGTATAAGTTTCTGTGTGTCTGTGCCTCTCCATTACAAATGTGCTTGTGATACAGAGTTCTGAACAGATCCTGTCACATGTAAGTCCTCCATGAATATTTGTTGACTGAAGATTTACAGCTCCAAAGCCAAATCCTAGTAAACAAAAATTTATTACCTCATTCCCTCTCACTTTTTTAACTCTCCACTCTGTCTCAACCTTTTCCTATCACCAAATTTCCTGAATGGGATTTTGCTTTAATTCCTTCACTTCATACTCATGTTTTTACTCTTATAACATTCTTCTCTTCAGACTTACCAACTTGACAATTTTGAGAACTCAACTGGACAATTTTTAGACTGCTTGCTCTATGCAAAGGATTTTCTAATCAATAATCAAATAGACTTTTTAAAAAATCTTGCATATATCTTCATCCTCTCTGAAGCATGTAACATGACTAATCCTTTAAATTGAATCACATGGATTCTTTGAATTTGCCAAAATTTTAAGGTTTCTTTTCTTTTCTATCTCTCTTTTTAAATTTTTGATGTCCAGTCTTTTACTGTTCCTCTGTTTAGTGCATCAGTTCTTTAAAACCTGGAATATGTCTTCTCTTCTCCTTCACTGACCTTTTCTGTGGTCAGCTCTTATAGAGCAGAACTGCTTCTACATCTATATAGAATATTTTTAAACAACTCTCTAGATTTTCCCTTGTAGTCCATATATTTTTTCACCTTTAAATGCCTATCAATCACTTACATATAATACTTAATAATATTAATAATAATAATGATAATTAAAAGCTGAATATCACCCAGATATCGTGCCAGTGTTGGAAACCCAGCATGTAAAATATTTAACATAGCTTTGATTTATGCCATCACATTGCATTAATCTGTTCTAAAGAATCTACACCTATTTTCTTAGATTTTTTTTTTTTGTATTTCATCTGCCACTGCACAATTTTTCAGTTTCATCACTATTGGCAATTAAGGTAGAAACTTTTCCAATGCATGTGACTCTCCCATAGATTTACCATCTTTGAGTCCTTTCTCTATTTTTTTATGTGGTAGAAAACACATAACTTGAGATCTACCCTCTTAACAATATCTTTAAGTGTACAGTATTAACAATAAGCACAATGTTGTACAACAGATCACTAAAACTTTTTAATCTTGTCAAACTGCAACTCTATACCTATTAAATAGCAATTTCTCATTCTCCCTTCCCCTCAGTTCCTGGTAACCATCATTCTATTTTCTGTCTCTATCAGATACCTCATATAAAAGGAATCATGTGGTACTTACCTTTCTGTGACTGGCTTATTTCACTTAGCATAATGTCTTCAACGTCCATCTATGGTGTAGCATATGTCAGGATCTTCTTCGCTTTTTGTGGCTGAATAATATTCCAGTGTATGCATATATCACAATCTTTTTAAATGTAATCATTTGTCAATGGACATTTAGGTTGTTTTTATCTCTTGACTACTGTGAGTAATGCTACAATGAGCATGGGAGTGCAAATATCTCTTTGAAATCCTGATTTCAATTCTTTTGGGTAAACACCTAGAAGTGGGCTTGCTGGATCAAATGGTAATTTTATTTGTAATTTCCAGGGGAACCTCCATACTGTTTTCCATAGCAGCTATACCCAAAAGCACAGACCGAGAAAAAGCAAAAATAGATAAGTGGGATGATATCAAAAACCTCTTCACAGCAAAGGGAATAACTAACAGAGCAAAAAGGTCACCTATGGAATGGAAGAAAATGTTTGCAGACCATATAACTGAGGAGGGGTTAAAATCCAAAATATATAAGGAATTCCTAGAACTCAATTGCAAAAGCAAAAGCAAATAACCTAATTAAGGAACGGGAGAAGGACTTGAAAAGACATTTCTCCAAAGAAGACGTGCAAACGGCCAAAAAGTATATGAAAAGATGTTCAACATCACTAATGCAGATCAAAACTACAACAAGGTATCCCCTCACAGTCATTAGGAATGCTATTATAAAAAAATAAAATAAGTTTAGGTGAGGGTGTGGAAAAACTGCACCACTGTGCACTGTTTGAGGGAATGTTAACACCCTTGATTTCTAATACTAAATGCCATCCACATCCCCTAGATGTTGTGACATCCAAAAATGACCCCATTTTTCAAACACATACCAGAGGAGTGATACAAACCTCAGCTGCGAAGAGCTGGCATAAATAGCACTGCCATTTTAAAGAGTTATAACCTTACCTTGAGGGTAATGGAGATAGATTGACGGTTTTAACTGATGTAAAGTTGTGACCATTTAGTTTGACAAAAATCTCACTTTGGCTGATTCATGGAGAAATGGCTGTCAATAGTTCTCCTCAAAGCAGGCATTCATTTGCACATTACTATAGTAATCCAGGCAAGAGGTAGCCTGTACACTGGTAGAAATGTGGGAACTTGGAAGATTCAATAAGCCTTAAGAATTTAAAATCAAGAATATGTGATTTTTTTTATGTTATATGGACCTAAAGGAGATGGTGAAGTTAAGGGTGATTCCAGATTTCTGGCTGGGGTATGGGTAGAGAGAATAACCATTCACTAATTTAGAAATACAGATTCTGATAGAGCAGGTCCTAGCAGAGTCGGAAGCATACAGAGACACTATCTCTACTATGTGGAAAGATCTTACTTTATTACTTTATTGTTACTTTATGTATTTATTGAACTTATTTCATGAAGCACCTAATATTTTTCAGCATAGCATAAGTTGAAATCACACACTGAACCTTTAAAACATAATATGTAGGAGAAATTAGAGCTTGAGCAAGGAAGATGAGAGCTGTCTTCTAGGAGTGTATTTAATGAAAAGAAGGAAGAAAAAGGAGAGGAAGGAGAAGGGACTGGTAAGAGAAGAGGCAACGGAGGAGGAGGACAAAGAGAAGGAGGGAGAGGGAAGAGGGAGGGGAGAGGGACAGACACTAATTCTCTGCTCATGGGTGCCAGCAAGAATGTGTTCATAGATACACTGTTTCTACATTCCTCATGAAATGTGCCTACATTTTTGTGGTGAAAAAGGGCCTGCAGAAAAGAGGGCCTCACAGTTGAGCTTCCTGCCTGTGATTTTACAATTTTTAGTTGATCATGAACCACAATCTCCTCATTTTGTTTCTTTCTTTTTTTTTTAGACATTCATATATACTTTATTTCCCTAATTTTTATAATAAGCAAAGTTTATTGGTATATTCAAATAAAATATGAAAGAATTCTGAGTTTTTAAAATATACTATTTGTTCTTTATGGCACAACAGTAAAATGTTACTCCTAAAACATGGGGATGTTTTTTGTTTTCTAGAAGCCTTTATAAAAATAAAACAGAGCATGGGCAACTCTTTTGAAATTTATGGTATTTGATTTTAGTTTTTCAGAACTAACAGTAATATGAATTGATTCTGATGATGACATTTTAAATATCGTGTTGTATAAATTCAGCATAGAGGTTCATTTCTTCTCGATGGACTTCCTTAGTCCATTTGGAATAAAACATGTCCAAATAAATTTGCACATGCACTGGGGATTGAAAATGGATAGGACAGTGAAAAATGATAGAAAAGACTGAAATGTCATAGTTAGGGCTCTTTATAACTGAGAATATTAAATTCCCAAAAAGTCCCAAGACTTTTTAAAAACCTTGCTATTCACGGTGTGGTGTGGGGGACCAACAATACCAACATCTGGGAGTTTGTTAAAAAAGGAAGGGTTTCAGGCTCCACCTCAGACTTCCTGAAGTAGAATTTGTATTTAAAAAATATCTTCAGGTGATTTCACTGCACATTGAAGTTCAAGGCACTGTAGTAAAAAAAATTAAGTCCAGGGGTCCCTCACCAGTGCCCATTTTAATGGTGGAAAACCTTCATTTTAAGATTTTCACCCCACTTTCTTTCTTTATCTCATGTATTCCCAAGAATGAGAAGCTACAGGTAAAGGTTATCATAAAAAGATTTTATAATCCTTTATGTAGAACCTGAAAATGTAGGGTTAGTAAATTCTACCTTCTGGAGAAAAATTTGATGCAGTTATTGAAATAATCAGCTCACAATATCATAAGCCTGGTCATTTTTTTTCCTTACATGAAGCTTATAAATGCTAAGCAGTTTATAACTAGAGAACACTTTAAATCAGCCAGCTTTTAGCATGTTTTATCTAACAAGTATCAGGAAATTTAGGATTAAAATTGTCAATGAAAATTTGAAAATGATGTCTTTCTTAATCCTTTTCTTCAGATTCTAGATTCCTTTTTTTATTTCAAAGTATTACAGGATTAAAAAAAAATTGGTTACATGGATTGCTTTAATGCTTATTGGTCATAAGTTGCTTGCACCCGAAGTTCTATGTAGTTCTGTAGGTTTCACACCGTCTCCCCCCCTGTGCCATGGTTTACTCCCCATGCATATTTGTACTATCTAGTTTTCTGATCTTACCTAGTGAAGTACACGTGTGTTTTTTTGTCCAATTCGTTGATACTTCACTTGGATATTTTGTTTTCCATTTCCATCAATTGTTGCAAATGTCCGTTAATCATCCTTCGGTATGGTGGTATATGCTTGTCATGTACTAGTATACACCACATTTTATTAATCCACTCACGGATCAATGGGCATTTGGGTTGATTCCGCATCTTTGCAATGGTGAATTGTGCTGCCATAAACATTTGAGTACAGGCGTCTTTTTGATAAAATGACTTCTTTTCCTTTGGGTAAATACACTGCTAATGGGATTGCGGTTCATTGAAGATTCGCAATTTTCAACGGTTCTTATGCAGTTCCCCAAAGTGTTTCCATACAGGTTGTTCTAATTCCAGTTTCACTTAGCAGTTTTAAAAAGTTCCTTTCTCTGGTAATATCCAGTGGTTTATTTGATTTCTTAATCTGAATGAATTGTCTATTTGGCACTGGGGAATAATTTCCTTAAAATGTCTTGATTGGCAATTCCAAGAAGCTAATTTGAAATGAAAGTATTTGGATAAGATTATGCTCATGCTCGATAAAGTCAAACTAACCAGGATAAATTTAGAACAGATTGGTTATTTTATATTTACTTTAAAAAAAATTTTTTAAATTTACTTAATGAAGATGAGGCAATGATATTGTGTATTGTGTTATGCTACACAAGGCATATTTAATGAGTTTATTTAGAATGATAAGTTGCATAAGAATCATGCTTAACCTGAGTCCTATACAATAGTAACTCCCAGGCTGTACATTAGAATTAACTTGGGAGTTTGTTTTTCTTTGCTCTTCTCTTTTTTTTATTTTAAATACCAAATTCTGGATGATGTCTTCTCTCAATTTAAACAGAATATATGGGGTAGGACCAGGTATTTGTAGGTTTAAAAGTTTCTCATATAATTCTATTTTTTCTTTAAGGTTGGAAACTATTGGTGTATATGACAACACAGATGCAGCAAAGTCGTAGAGTAATGGAAGGGAAAACACTGGAGCAAAATTTAAAAGCATATAGCATAAAAACTTACATTTTCCCAAAAATCTATATTTATAAAACAATATGCAAATATCATAATCAATTAGAATTGGTGGTTAGAGCTCATTGAATGTGATTTCAGTAGGATATTAGGTAAATGTATTAATGTCTACTTTTATTTTATTATATTAATAACATATTTGTAATATATGGATAAAAGTAAAGGCACTTTTTCTGTATGATCAGTAAGAAATGCTCCACAGTCGACTTGTGCTTTTTCTCTTTATTTTATGGGACAAATGAAGATTGTTAAATATTATTTTTAATTGCATAAAATCATAGAATTTGAGTCTAGATAATCATTTGTTCTTTACATAAAACAAAATATTAAATTCTAAGCACAATACATATTAATTTATTGAAGAAAATGTCCATTTTATTTCTTGCAAGAACTTGTTCCAAGTAGTCATTATTAGCCAAGTGTTAAATAATGGAGATTCACTTGGTTTTGATATAATGAACAGAAAATAATCACTTTTAATATTTAGGGCTTTTATGCAGTCAAAAATTGTGGTATATCCTGAAATTAATCTATTGTCTTTCATGCATTACACAGGAATATTATACCTTCCTGCATATTTCACTTTACTAGTTATCATTTTATG
This sequence comes from Daubentonia madagascariensis, assembly GCA_023783475.1. NCBI lineage: Eukaryota > Metazoa > Chordata > Mammalia > Primates > Daubentoniidae > Daubentonia > Daubentonia madagascariensis. The sequence continues at coordinate 33,177,791 of JAKFHU010001569.1, forward strand.
TACAGCACAATCGGAATAAAATTGTTTCAAATTCTGAATAGCAGAAATTTCATATAATTAAAGTCCTAGAAATCACATCTTAAATATCCCGGTAAAATCTTAGAAACCTAAATTAAAATGGTAACTCCACAATATATTTACATATGTTAATTCATTTATTCATAAATGTACCTATAAAACACACCTAACTATATGGAACATTTTACTATGATAGCATTTTCTCTATGTGTTCAATTTAAAAGTATAAACAATAGTATGCAAATAGCCTTGATTAGAGATCTACCGACTATTTGTAAATACTCATGGTGTTGCTCAATAAACATTTTTATTTATTATATTAATTTAAGTCTTACTGGAACTTACAAAGGCCATATTAAATGTTTGATCTATGAATAGAAGCCAAACCATGGATATTATTAAGATTTAGGTAAATATCAATAAAAGCAATTTTCCAGATCAGCTTCATTCTACTGTGTTCTGAGGGAGGCTAACACTTTATCAATGTTAAAGTCTGCAAATAGACATATGGTCGGGAATCTCACTTCCAGATACTCAAAATGGCCTTTAAAAAATTGTCCTATACATAGTCCTTATTGTCATTTAGGCACAGCATCCAAGTTCTTCTCTCAGAGCCACCATCAGGATATTCTCTCTGTCATTACAAACAGGCTGGCTTTAAAATCTTACATACCATCATGAGATACTATATAAATTACTCTTGTACATTTCTCTAAGAGGAGGTTTACCTTCAGAACTTGTTTTTACCATACTGACTTATACTCTGAGAATGGGATTATAGAATTAATCAAGTGCCAGCTTTGTTTCAGAATATTTCAGTCATTTGTATTGACATGTAGTCAGTGGATGATTCCATTTCACATATGACAGCTGGGTGAATATGCAGGATCCTAGTTTGTAATGGTATCTTTCGGAATGAAACTGTAGAAAAGTTTCTCTTTTCTCTAAAATCCTCTTTCAAGCATTTTTATTCCTTATGTAAACTACACCAGGCAAGAAAGTCAGTTTTTGGTAAATGACATTACGTGAAAATACACCCCATCATGCACTGAAGCTGTCTATTAAGGACTCATTAGTAGGAACTCAATGAATGTTTCCCAGCCTGGAGCATCAGCCTGTTATTTTTAACTTTGTACATATGCTACTGGCTATCTGCAGTAGATTTAATATTATATAATGTATTTTATCTGATCTCTCAGGATCCCTTTGTCTTGTTTTTTATTTACTATGCGGGGCTATTGTTGCCATCTTTCTGTTGTTCAGTTTTACCTATTAAAATAACTTTGATTGATGCAACACCAAGAAATAAGCAACATGTTTAACAGAAATGTTTTTTCATTACTAGAATTTTCAAATATTGAAAAGTTTCAACTATTGAAGGTCTCATCCCTTTTCTACTTTTCAATAGAAAGTAGGATTTTCAGTGTGCTTCTGTTTTACTATTAAATACAACCTGCATATGAACACTTACTTCATCTTTGAAGAAACATATTGACTTTGAAGTCATTTAATACTACCATATATATTTATATTTGAAGATATTTCCAGTTCCCTCCTGAAATGTATAAAGTAATGGGACAGAGCTAGCAGTGTGATTTAATATCTTCCTCCAGAAACAGCTCTGCCTATAGCCGGTAAATGACATTTTAAAAAAAGAAAAAAAAATTAAAGAAAAGAAAGCAAAAACAAAATCACTAAAGCATTCTTACTCATTGTGAGCTCTTGCAACAAAAAAGGTTAGATTTTATTTATAAAACAAAGTCCAGGAAAAAAATATTTAAATATTTTATAATAATATCTCCTAAGATATTGAGATATTTTCTTAATGATTTTTTCTGCAAAATACTTATTTGGACAATAAGGCCTATTCTTGCCCTTACAGTAGTTTAAGCCATCAGATGTAGTGGTCTAATTGTTTTATTCTTAATTCATGACAGCAATTCAGAAGGAATGTTTATATACTGTACAGATTTATTAAAATTAACTTTGTTGATTTCAGTAATAAGCCTGACCTCCAGACCATTTCATTGTCTTTACTAAAAATGTAGCCTCATCAGGATTCAATAGTGGATTTATATAGGAGGCTTTCCTAAAGTACATGAAATATATGTATTTCAGCTACTTCAAATCAATCCATTAAAGTAGGTTAGAGCATAAAGTATTCCAGAAAACACAAGCACAAGTTATATCCTATCTTCTCCTAAGGGGAAGCATTACAGGTGAAGTGTCAGTAAATGTCAGTAAAAATGGTGTCCAAGGAAATGTCCGAATTTGTCTGAATGAAGGAACTTTATTACATAAGAGATCCCTTAGGAAGAAAACACAGCACTTAGAGCAGACAAGCACACATTCAGAAATGTGTTTTTATTGCACTAGCTTTGGTTGTGTTAATAATAATATTTTGCCATTTTATTTGATTTCTAAGAATTATATTTATTAGCAAAGATGCTGATGTATTTCATGTTTGAGGCTAGAAAAATTGAAACTGAAGATAATTCTAAATGAAGAGCTTGAAATGCTCTTTTTTTTTTTTTTAAGAGACAGGGTCTTGCTTTGTCACCTAGGCTGGTGTGCAGTGGCCCAATCATAGCTCACTTCAACCTCCAACTCCGAGGCTTATGTGATCCTCTCCTCTCAGCCTCCCAAATAGTTAGGACTATAGGCACATGCCACAAAACCCAGACAATTTTAAATTTTTTGTAGAGATGGGGTCTCACTATCTTGTCTAGTAAGGTCTCGAACTCTTGGCCTCAAGCAATCCTCCTGCCTCAGCCTATGAAAGTGCTGGGATTACAGGCATAAGCCACCATGCCAGGCCCTAAAATGATTTTGAAATGTTTTTTTTCCCCCAGAATATTACAGGGATACAAACGTTTTGGTTACATCAATTATTTTTGTACAGTTTCAGTCAAAGTTATTATTGTGTCCATCACCCAGATAATCTGCATTGTACTCAGTAAGCGTGAATTTGCCCATTCCCTCCTCCCCCTGCCACCTGCTTGAATTCTATTGAATTTTACTGCCATATGTATGCATAAGTGTTGATCATTTAGTTCCAATTTAATAGTGAGTACATGTGGTGTTTTTCTGTTCCTGCAATACTTCACTTAGGAGGATGGTCTCCAGTTCCATCCAGGTTGTTACAAAAGATATTAGTTCACCATTTTTTTTTTTATGGCTGAGTAATACTTCATGGTACGCATATACCACATTTTATTAATCCACTCACATATTGATGGGCACTTGGGTTGTTTCCACATCTTTGCAATTGTGAATTGTGCTGCTATAAACATTTGAATGCAGACGTCTTTTTTATAGAATGTCTTTTTTTCCTTTGGGGAAATACCCAGTAGTGGGATTGCTGAATCTTAGAGTTGAAAGTTTCATGAGGGACCTACCTCCGTGACCCAAACACCTCCCACTAGGGCATACCTCCAACATTGGGAATTAAATTTCAATATGAGATTTAGAGGAAACAAATATCCAAACTATATCAAAAGATATATAAATGGCCACAAGGTATATGAAAGGGTGCTCGACATCACTAATTGTCAGCAAATCAAACTGAAATATCACCTCAAACCTGTTAGGATAGCTACTATCCAAAGAAAAGTAGAAACGGGAAGTCATTGATGAAAGAGCATGAAGTTTCAAATAGACAGGAAGAGAAAGTTTTGAAGGTGAATATAGTTAATAATAATGTATTGTGTGTTTCAAAATAAGAGAGTAAATTTCAAATTTCTCAGAATTGGTAAAATAATAGGTAATTGAAGTAAAAATAATAGGTAAGCAAGGTGAAAGATATGTTAATTAGATTGATTTAATCATTCCACATTGTGTATGTATGTCAAAACATCACATTTTACCCATAAATGTATATAATTGATTTGTCTATTAAAATAATATCAATAAAAATATAAAAACTAAAATAATAAATAATAAAATTTTAAAAATTAAAGATAAATGACAATAAATGTTGGTGAGAATGTGGAGCACTGTTAGTGAGAATCTGAGTTAGTACAGTCATTATGCAAAACAGTGGAGGTTCCTCAAAAGATTTAAAATAACTACCATAGGTATCATTAATACAACTTTTGGTTATATGTGCAAAAGAAACAAAAGCATTATCTCAAAGAGTATCTGCACTCCCATGTTCATTGCAGCATTTTTACAACAGCAAGACACGGTAACAATCTATGTGTATATTTATATATGAATGTATTAATATTAAGAAGATTTGGTATAGATATATACAATGGAATATTATTCAGTCATATAATAGAAGGTAATCCTACCATTTTTGACAACAGGTATGAACCTTGAAGGCATTATACTAAGGGAAACAAGACAGAAAAAGACAAATGCTATATGATGTCACTTATTTGTGGAATCTCAAGAAGTAGGACTCACAGAATCAGAGAGTAGAATGGTGATTGCCAGGGTTTGGGAGGTGGTAGAAATGAGACGATGTTGGTCGAAGGTTACAAACTTTCAGTTCTAAGATAACTAAGTTTTGGGGATCTAGTGTACATCATGGTGACTATAGTTAATAATACTGTGTTATACAGTTGAAATTTCCTGAGACAGTAGATCTTAATTGTTATTACCAGACACACTAAGAAAGTAGTAAATATGTGACGTGATGAATATGTTAGTTAGCTTGACTGAATTATTTCACAATGTATACACATATCATGACATCATTTTATATACTGTAAATATATACACTTTTCATTTGTCAATTATAAGTTAATAAAGCTGAAAACAAAAAGACTTATGCTTTTGGTTTCATTGTGTAGCTCCTATTGGACCAACAACTCTCATGCAGATGGCAACTATATATACCAGAGTCACTGGGGAATTTAGGAAAGTGGGAAGATAGCAGAGGAAATTCACCCTTTAAAGAGGGGGGCAGCATTTGTTAAGTATCTTATTTTTATGGCTTTTGACCCCATGGAATGACTCAGACTATACCCTGCTGATGACCAAAATGCCTATAGAGAAACACACTTGCTGTCTTGAAAACCCAGAGGACAAGGTACAGGAAACTATGTCCATATCTACTGGAAATTCAGGGACTAAATCTTAGAAAGAAGAAAGCCAGAGACAGTGCGAGCCCAAATTGTGTACAAACTCTTTCTGAGTCTATGGCTAACACCTGAACTGCACAAGCACAAGGCAGGCAGCAGTATGCTTCAACTCTTAATCTGGAATACTGCCTACCATACCAACATAGGTTAAATGTAGCCAAATTATTTCTTAAAATATGAGAGATCTAACTTCAACTATGCCAAGAATAAGCACAAATGATTTACATTTTCAGAGTCCACTTGCGCCAGTGAGAATAATTCATGCCTCAAAGTAAGAGACAATACAGATAATCCATCCTAAAATCCCCCCTTAGTCCCTAGATGGTGTGGTTTATGCACATTCCTTTCTGCCACCTATAGCCACATTTTTGTGACAATTATTATATACCATATAGGACATAATATTAGTTACTTTTTGTAGTAAGCTGAATCATTGCTCTGTGTTTTTCATAACTTTTTTTGATAAATTGAGATTTTTCTTAGAATAGAAAAGTTTCATTTAGTCCCCTCTCATTAAAAATTTAAAATAAATTGTTAGCTGTTACTGGATTAAACTAATTTCTTATGGTAGTATTTAGTACTGATCTATAGCATTTCTGTTTCTCTTCCTTCTAGAAACAAAGTAGGATTGCATTTCACTTGAGTGGCTAATGAAATATGAGCAGAGACAACATATAAAATCTCTAGCTTTTGGTCTTGAACAGTTAATGCACACTTTTCTGTCTTCCCCTCCTATTTCTGTAGTTACTAATGACATTTCAGATTGGAAGTCACTTTTGACTCTCTGAGAGAAGATAACACAGGAACAGGATAAAATATAAGAAAAAGGAGATGGAGGAAGGCGTGTTGTCTATCTTCACAAAGACACACAAAAGACAAATCCACAGACTAGGACTAAAGGGGAACAAAAAAAGGTGGATTATCAGGGAAAAGAGTAAGCCAGAAATACGAAAGGGAAGATAAAGTGGTGTATCTGGTGGCTGTTGGTTGAGCACAACTACCTAGACAGGAACTCTTCTCTAGCACCCTCATCCCCACGAGTCTGAACCAGGACATGCTCAATGGCCTTTCTGAAGATGTTTCTTTACACAAGTGCATATGCTTGCCAATTTAAAACATGACTTTCTAGAGCTCTCAATCATATAGAAAGTATAGACAACAATCAATTCATTTGCTCACCAAACCATGAAAACTGAAAAGCATCACTTTTCAGGATGGTTGCATATTATTTCCATACATGAAAACTGGAGGAAAACACCCACCACGTAGTTGCTATAATGTATACAGAAGAGTTCATAGACACTTGATATTTTAAGAGTCAAAGTCTCTCTCAACTTTTTAACACAGCTCCTCACCCCAGATATCATAAAAATGAAAACTCAAGAAGTAGGCAAAATGAATAAGCATTTCATTCTACCCTAAAATATTTTGAGTTGTAAAATATTTATAATACTGTCTCTTTTTTCTTCCTGGAAAAACGTAGGTGCTTTGAGAAGCGCAGAAAAGTTAACCAATATTTCATCAATATGCTCCTTCTCTTCAAAACAGGGTGGAAAATGCTATTCTAAGCTCTCAGAAAAATGAAAGTCACTGGTACTCACTAAATAATTCAGACCCCATATGCAAAATCGATCATCAATGTGCTTATACTAGAAAATGAACAACTATAAATGTACGAGAGCTCCGATAATACAAATTGAAGCCGTCCTACTTCACTAAATATGGAACTAAGAAACACGTAAAAATCTGAGAACATGTGAGAAATAAATATAGCAATGAGAAATATGCTCAAAGGTTCACTAAATTTTTCAATTATTCATCTCAGATTTTCATTTTGTGTGTGTGAGAACAGAGGTCTTGAGTATAAAATTCTAAAATATGTGAGCATTTTAATCTCTTCTTCCCTGTTTGACTGTTCACCCATATAATGGGATGTGACAGAAAAGTTATTTTTCTAGACATATTTGGCTCGATTGGACATTCACAGAGCATAATTTTCTATTTTCTTATGGGTCAACAAGTAGAAGCCTTACATAACAGAATTCCACAAGAGCACAAGTCTTCACTTCTAGTAAAATGCATTTACTCCCTTGCTGCTCTATCAAGTTTAGTTATGCAAATACTATTCAATGAAACTAGACTTCTAGACTCCCTGTGTAGTCCTGCCTGTTACTATTGCTTCTGTAAAAATGTTCTAAAGATTTCTCTGGAAATGTTCAGGCAAGTGTAATGACTTTTTAAAAAAATAGCTAGAAAGGAAAGGTTATCAAGTTGAGCAGATTATCAGCAACTTGGAAAAAATAGCTCCTTTAATCATTTCTAACTAAAAACTATTTATTAAGGCTATTGTTTTCCTAGTCCCTTTTCAAGTACTATATAGTATTCAAAAATATTTCTGACTTGAATTTTGCCTTTAAGCACTTATACAAAAGAAACAAAATATCTAAATATGTGTTTCGGGTAACAAACACTGAGAACACAAGAAGGAAAAATATTAATAATCAGGAGGACTTTGTTGAAACTATAAACTTTAATCATTTGTTAAACATTCATTGCAAGATCAAAATAATGCATTAAAACTTGATAGAGGCATAAATGTTATAAATTAACTATAGAACAATGTGGATTTAAATACATTCTATAATTAAAATCTAATTCATGACCTCTGAGAACACAGAAGTAAGAACAGTGTATACTTTAGTTTCTTACAAAGCTTATAGAGGAGTTTACAGGTAACTGTAGTAAAACTTTATGCAAATATGACAGACAAGTATGATTTTGGCTGGTGAAGAAGAAAATGTAATGTTGCACAGAGAGATTAAAATAACATAGCTTAAAGGGATAAGATGCAACTTGAGAACTGCTTTGTGAAATTGTTCATTATGATTGAAAGCAAGATTTAAGATATGGAAAATATGAAAAGGTATATTGTATATAGGCCATGACACTCATCATTATAGCATATATGAATATTTAATATAATATAAATATATTTTATACTTAATTAGATGGAAAAAAGTATCTTTTTAATTTTTTTGGAAGATTAAAATATGTTTTAGAAAGTCAGCTCTGAAATAGTACAAAAGATAAACTGGAGAGATAAGAGTTAACAGACACCACTTTAATGTCATTCACACATCTGTTTTTGTAAAACAATTACTTTAAGGTGTTTCAGAGAACCCGAATTTTTTGAGATGTTAAGAAATGTTTTGTTAGGAGAAAAAAGTCAAAGAGATAAGGATATTAAGAAGTATTATTTAACAAAGTAAACAAATTTTTGTGGTCAAATAAATTTAGAAATACTGATTTACTGAGTTAAGCAAAATTCTTCACTAGGGGACGTAAGATATGTTAAAGCATTTTAACTTTTTTTCACTTGGCGATTACTTCATGCACAATTCCTAAAATGTTTACATTTCTAAATACTTTTTTAGAGGAACATCTCAAGGGAATAGTGTTCTAAGGAACATATTTTGGACAGTTTTTAAATTACTAATTTGTATTATCTAACTCTTCCTATAAATTCTTAAATCAAAAAGATGAATCTAAAGAAAAGGGCTGAGGTGGAAATAAATGCTGTATGATACTCTGCCCCACATTTCAGCCGCCTTTAGTGATGCCGCAAGTGGCTACCTTTATCACTAAATATTTTAGGAAGCTTCTGCAGCCCATATGCTTTAACTCTCAAGAACTTCTCCACTGAATTCCACATTATTTAAAGCATATAGTGATTAATCTGCAAAGTTCAAGAGTTACTGTTGTTTGCAGATTTTTGATGATATAATAATATATGAAGTTTGACAGAATAGAGAATCCATTACATTTCTTCCCACCCAAACAGGGTTTGATGTGTCTCTTCCTTATTGAAGAACACTGACTATGCCAAAGAGAACACAGAATAACAAAAAATAACAGACAGACAAACAAAAACAGAGACAAAGGGCGTTCATATGAGTAAGAAAATGGAATGACTGGATAATGTGCCAGTTCCACACCTACAGCCGGAAGCCGGCATTTGCAGAACATAATGGGGAGGGGATGGAAGGAGGCTGAAACACTATCCTCAGAAATTGACTGATAGAGATCATGTGTTAAAAGACTGTTTTTTCTTTTCCTTCTTTCAGTGGCTTGAATATGCTGTGCTCCTTTCCTGTTTGTATCGCTGCACATAGACTCCTAAGCTAGATAAATCTTACCTTTTAGGAAAAATTAAAGACAGCATCACTTTTTTCAGAATACAGTGTCAATGAATATGATTTTTTTTGGTCTGCTATTATGTAAGCATTATATTAAGCATTATTCTCATAATGAGAATTTGATCAATTAGAATGGATGAAATAGATGATGCTTGGATGGGAAAATATTTTGTGGATGCTCACTGAGTATGTACAAAAGTGCACATAAATCCAAGATAGAGTCACTTTGACATTTCCTTGGGGAAGTCAAGGTTATGATCAGAGTTGCTAATATTTTATTTAGATTAAAAAAGGCATGTATAACTTATTTCTTGGTAATGTTTCTTTTGTTTGTATCCAAGTTTGTGACCCAATCCTTCTCTTCACATATTCTGAGGAAAAGTTTCATTTTCCCCCCACATTTGAAGATAGAAGAACAAAGTCTCCAGAAAGTCACTGTGGAGGGAAAAACTGTATTCATCGTGATTCTCCCATACTGGGTTTTCACACTCTAAAGAATTTTACCTAAATGTTAAATATGAGACAGTAGAATCACCTGAAAAAGGAGAATTGTACCAAAGGCTGACAGGGTTAATTCAAGGATGCTCAGAGCATAATGTGAAGCAATGTGACATCAGTGTCAATGGCAGGGAGAAGCAGCAGGAGACTGGGAGAGAATGGAGCAATCAGCAGCAGCATGACTCTGTTTGAAGCAAAACACGATGTGCCTGCATGGGTAAGAAGCAGCGTTCTGGAGACAGAGACAGGTGCTATTGGCAGAGTCCAATATAAAAATTTGTCAAATAGCTCACAAGAGTGTCAGAACAGAAGGGGCAGCTGGTCACTGTGTATTTTATCCCAGTCATGCATATGGGGAATGATAATAGCAACCAGAACCATTAGTACAAAGGACAAATGCATAATTATAATGTAAATAAAATACACATTCATATAAAGGTGCATTAAATCATCAGCCCTAGTTACCTCAGTTGATGTTTCCTTAGATTTTTACTCTGTACTTTACATTTGTATAATATGATATACTTAATATAATGTTATATGATGTAATTGTAATATAATCTTACCTTATGCTAAATGAATGAACTACATAAGTTCCAGGGTCCGTGATTATTTTCCTGATTTACCTAAGTGTTCAATTTATATTTATGAATATAATATGATATGAATGAATAAATATTGACTCACACATTTTAACTCTCATGCAAGTCTCCTCCACACCCAGAGGTTAGAAGAAAATCAAAAACAAATAAATTTCACCTGATTTGCCTCTTCTCCTCCAACTACCTTTAATTTATTTTTATACACAAAATTAAGTAATGGTTACAGAACATATTTGGAATATGATGAGAAGTTAATTTCCTCCACTCTTAAAAAGAAACAATTAAAAGCATCTCAGTATTACTTTTGTTTATGAATATGATAGAATATTGTAAGGCACTGTGTAAATGTCAAGTCCAATAGTGTCAATGGTAGAGAAAACAACTATAAATGTGGACCAAATTCAAGAAACACAAGAAAAGCTGTTGTGTTTCTTTGTTGATTTTGTTTGTTTTTGTTTTTTGGGTTTTCTTTTTCTTAGTTCTTTTTGTGTGTATGTGTGAGTGGCAGAGAATTGCTGAAGAACTTGGAATTGCATTAGGAGATCCAAGATTTCAGGGAGGGGTGAAATGTAGAGGTGTTAGTTGGTAGTCAACAATCATAATATTCTGGGCACAGAGCAAGAGGGTTTAAATCCAGACTTGCTAGCTCACAGAGATGCTATTGAAGAACAGACTAAAAAAATTAGAATTCTGTTGGTGTCATGGGATTGGAGAGAAAAAATTAGAGCTTCAAGGGCAAGGTACTAACTACTAAGAAGCTAAAAGTAGTGAACTAAGCAGGACATACTGCCGTTTTTCCCTTCAAGGCAAATTCTGAAGATATATAGTTTAGGAGTTTAAAAAAAACCTGCATAACTATGCCAATAAGCAGATTATTCAGCAATTCCACTGTGCTAAAGAGAAAAGATTATATTTTACGACTATGAGGACTACCATAGGTTACACTCAGGATCATGGCTATTATCAAAAAGACAAGATAAAAACTGTTGCCAGGATGAGGAGAAAAGGGAATGTTTGTGCACTGTTGGTGGGAATGAAAATTGGTGTAACCCTTATGGAAAGCAGTATAGAGGTTCCTCAAAAGCCTAGTACTACCATGTGATCCAGCAATCCACATATAAAACATACACATGTAAAAAATTGGTGTTGGTACCCTGGTAACATCATAGAAAAAATTCAATTCCTGATAAATAAGCGTTTCAAAGGCAATCTCATTGTACAAAATATAATTGACTTGTATGCTTATAACTTGTATACTTTTCTATATGCATAAACAAAAAATTAACCTAAAAACTCTTTGCATGTCTCTTGGTTTTGCTGTATATAAATTTTCTTTACCTAAATTTTCTCTTCGATTATAGAAAATAATGTCTGTAAATAATATAAAGCAATATTTTCTCATTATGAAATTATTGTACACTCATTGTAGAAAATTAATTTCAGTATATTTATATGACTTTTGTATGCTTAATTATGTAGTTGTGTTAAAAATACAAGCTGATTTTTAAAGCAAACTAATTAAGCTATAGTTAATGATCCCAGAAGGAAAAAGATTTAACTACTGCTTAGTGATTTTATGATAAATACCTGCCACTGCATTTATTAGTTTGCTAATCTTTCCAAATTAGAAATATGACTTGAGAAATTTAACATTGGTTTAAAAGATGCAAACTAAGATGACTAAATTTTCTTGGCAAGGAAAACAGCCATTCTCTTGTAGCACTGCTTTTCAGTTTTACTATTGAATGTTACTTTATGTGTTATCTATTTTTCTGATCCCATTTTATCTCACCTATAACTTGATATTTTCCTGATTTCCAGTTGTTGTTACAAATGTGAAGTTTCAAAAATCTAAGTATTATAGAAGAATATAAAGAAAAAATACAAAATATAAAATATAACAGATATAAATAAAATAAGCATTAAAAATTTACCAAGATCATCACAAATATAACTCCTAGTTGTTAACCCATTGACAAGATTATGTACAGCCATACAGATGATTGTCATTTTATAATAAACTTATTTATAAATCACAAGTGTGCAAGACCATACCTTGCACACTAATCTGCTACTTTTACCAGCTTTATTGTGATATAATATGCAAACCATAAAATTTGAACTTTCAAATTTGTACAGTCTAGTAGTTTTCAGTATATTCACACTGTGCAACTATCACCAATGTCTAATTTTGGAACATTTCACCACTCCAAAAAAAAAAAAAAATTAATGGTCACTGTCCACTCCTTCCCAAGCCCCTGGTATACATAAATCTACTTTCTGTCTCTATGTCTTTGCCTGTCCTGGAGATTTTATATAATGCATTTATTCAATATTTTGCCTTTTAAAGGTATCTAGCTTTTTTCACTTACCATAATGTTTTCAAGGTTTATCCGTGCTGCAGCATGTGTCCATACTTCATTCCTCTTTATTGCTGACTGATATTCCATACTGTGACTGTACCATATTTTGTTAACCAGTTGATAGGCACTAGGGCCATTTCCATTCTTTTGCTAATATGAAAAATGATGCTAGGAAAATCCTGTACAAGTTTTTATGTAGCTATATGTTTTTAATTCTCTTGAGTATATGCCTACATGGAACATTTTGTAAAACGTTTGTTTTTCAAAGTGTCTGCACCACCAAGGTAGGAGGGCTCTGATATCTCCAAATTCTTGGCAACACTTTTGTTCATGTACCTTTTAATTTTTATTTTAGCTAATCTATTGGGTACAAAGTAAGATTTCATTGTGGTTTTGATTTGAATTTTTCTAATGATAAATAGTGTTGAGAATCTTTCTATGGGCTTATTGACAATTGCATATTTTCTTTAGAGAAATGCCTGTTAAAATAACCTGTACATTTTTAATTGGATTATTTATGTTTCTATTATATAGTTGTAAGTGTTCTTTGTATGTTCTAGATATAAGTTCAAATACAAGTACAAATCATACAATTTTCAAATTTGCTCTGATTATGTGTGTTGAGTTTCATTCTTGATGATGTTCTTTGAAGCACAAATGTTTTTAATCTGATGAAGTCAAATCAATCTAATTTTTATCATTTTGCTTTCTAATATTTCTTGTTTCATATCTGAGTAAACCTTATATACAGGAAACTTACTCCTATATTTTCTTAAAATAATTTTACAATTTTAGTTCTGACATGTAGGTCTATGATCAATTGAGTTTATTTTTGTATATGGTATAAAATAGGGCTCAACTACCATTCTGTAGGATGTGGGCATCCAGTTGTCTCAGCAATATTTGTTATAAATATTGTTTCCATATTGAATTATCTTGGCAGACTTGTCTAAAATCAGTTGACCAAAAATAGGAATCTTATTACATTTCATTTATTTATATGTCTATCCATATGCAATATCACCCTCTCTTGACTACTGACCTTTGTAGTAAATGTAAAAATCTGGAATAATGAGCCCTCCAACTTTGTTTTTGTTTTCAAGACTGTGCTGACTAATCTGGGTTCATTGCTTTTTCATGGGAGTTTAAGGGTCAGCTTGTCAATTTATACAAAAAGGCAGCTGGGATTTTGATAGGAATTTCACTGAATCAGTAGATCATTAGGGATCATTGCCATTTTTAAAATATTGTCTTCAGATCCATGAGTGTAGTATGTTGGTTTCCATTTATTTAGGCCTTATTTAACTTCTCTCAACAACGTTTTATAATTTCAGTGTACATCTCTTGAACTTATTTAGTTAAATGTATCACTAAGTATTTTCTTTTTCTACATGCTATTGTAAACAGAATTGTTTTCTAAATTTCATTTTCAGATTGTTCACTCTATTGTATAGAAATGCAACAAATTTTTATATTGATTTTATACTCTGCAAACTTGATAAACTTGTTTATTAGTTTAAATAGTTTTTTATGTGTGTGTGTATATTCCTCAGGATTTTCCATATAGAAGATTACTCTATTTATGAAGAGAGAGAGATTTTCTTCTTCTCTTCCAAGGTAGGTGGTTTTATTTCTTGTCCTTGCTTAACTGCCTGGGCTAGAACTTCCAGTGCAATGTTGATTAGAAGTGGTGAGAGCAGACATACTTGTTCTGTTTCTTGTCATGGGGGAAAAATTCAGTCTTTGACCATTAATTATGATAAAAATAATCATATGAATATAATAATATCCTGCTTTATCAGGTTCTGATATTTCTCTTCTATTCCCAATTAATTATGTGACTTTATCATGAATGTGTATTGGATTTTATCAAGTAATTTTCCTGCATCTATTGGGATGATCTAGTTTTTATCATTCATTCTATTAATATAATGTGTCACATTGATTCCACTTAGTCATGGTGTATAATCCTTTTTATATGTTGCTGAATTCAATTTTTTAGTATTTTGTTGACTCTTCTGTCAATATTTACAAGAGATAAATTTCTTTTTATGTGATGTCTTTGTCTGGTTGTCCTATCAGGGTACTTCTGGCCTCATAGAATGAATTGGGAAGTGAACTTCTAATTTTTTGGGAGAGTTTCGAACAATTGGTGTTGAGTCGTCTTTCAACATTTTGTTGAATTCATCAGCTTCACTGGTACCTAGGCATTTCTTCCGTGTTTCTTTTATTGTTAATTTATTACTTATACATATGCTTTATGATGTGGAATACAGAGGAATCCACTTTAACAATGTTTAGGCAGAATATATGGCGATGTTTTTGCAGACATAATTAAATTAAGGATCTTGAGATGGGAAGATTATCCTGGATTATCTAAGTGGGCCCTAAATGCAATCATAAGTGTCCTTATAAGAGAGAGGACAAGAGGGATTTGGCACAGATGAAGGAGGAGAAGACATACACAAAGAAGAAGAGACAATAAGAAGACAGAAGAGAGAGAGATTTGAAGATGTTGGCCTTGAAAATAGGCATGATGAAGCCACAAGCAAAGGAATGTTGATATTTACCAGCACCGGGAAGAGAAAAGGAATAGATTTTTGCCTAACACCTTTGAGAACATGAAGCCCTGCTGACACCTTTGTTTTGGCTAGTAATACTGACTTTAGACTTGTGACATCCAGAACTCTGAGAGAATAAATTTCTGTTGTTTTAAGCCACCAAATTTGTGATACGTTGTTTTTTTTTAAATTTTTCCTTTTATTTTTTAACATCTGCACATGAATGTTTGTAGCAGCACAATTCTCAATTGCAAAGATGTGTGTAAACAACCCAGGTGCCCATCAATACACAAGTGGATTAATAAAATGTGGTATATGTATACCATGGAGTATTACTCAGCAATAAAAAACAACCATGAATTAACACATCTGGTATTATCCTGGTTGGAGCTAGAGCCCATTCTTCAAAGCAAAGTATCACAAGAATGGAAAAACAAGCACCACTGGTACTCACCATCAAATTGGTACTAACTGATCAATACTTATGTCATGCAAGGCAATAATATTCATCAGAGGGCAGGCAGGTGGGAGGGGGGTGGAGGGGATGGGAAAACTCTCACTGACTGGGTGTGGGGCTCACAGTTTGGGGGGATGTCCACGATTGTAGCTCTGACATGGGCAGTGCAGGGGCAATATATATAACCAAAGTGTTGTATCCCCATAATATTCTGAAATTTAAAAAAATTTCCTTTTATTTTTTAATGACAAATAAAAATAGTACATATTTGTGGTATACAGCATGATGTTTTGGTATATGTGTACATTACGGAATGTCTCAATCAAGCTAATTAACATATCCATTACCTTATATACTTATTTTTTATAGCACGAACATTTACAATCTATTTGCTAGTACTTTGTTACAGTAGCCACAGAAAACTACTTTATAGATCTTTTCAGATTTTTTATTTTACTCGAGTCAGTTTTGTAATTTGTAATTTTCTGAGAGGTTCATCCATTTCATTTAGTTTAAATAAGTATTTAGTATTGAATTATTCATGGTGCCCCTTTGTAATTCTTTTTATTTGTATATGGTTGCTATTAATTTCTCCTCCTTAATCCATGGTTTTTGTAATTTGAGGGTTTAGCTCTTTTTTCTAGGCCAATTAACTTAAAATTTGTCAATTTTGTTGATCAATTCAAGGAACCAGCTTTGATTTCATTATTTTCTCTTTATTTCCTTTATTTCTGTTTTAATCTTCATTATTTTCTTCCTAGTGTTTATTTTTGGGTTTAATTTGTTCTCCTTCTTTTCTGATTGTTTAAGGTACTGTAAATTTCCCACATAGCACTTCTTTAGCTACATACTTCTTTAGTTCCCATATCTTTTGGTATGTTTTCATTTTTATTTCTTATTATAGCATTGTCTAATTTTCTTGTGATGTATTCTTTGTCTTACTGGTTACTTAGGAGTGTGTTTAATTTTCACATATTTGCAGAAAGAGAGACAGATGTATTTATATGCTGGCATGATTTAAGATCTCTCTCCTCTTTCCTGGCTCATCTTCGTCAACCATTTTATGTCGGATGCCCCCAAGACTCTGACCCTACTCTCATTCTGCATTTGTAGTTTTCAGTCTTCAGTGCACTTTGGTGTTACGTGGCAAGCTTCTACCACCCTCACCATTATACTCAATCCTGTCACATTGACCTTCTCTACCTTCTGGAATCAGGCTTTTCATTGCCCCAAGGCAATGTTCCCTTTGCCCAGATAGCTCTTGTCAGGGTTGTCATGTCAGCTTCCTCATATATTGGATGAAATGACAATTCTTTAGGAAATTTTACCCAATATATGTAGATCAGGTTAATTTAACCTGGATTATTCTCTCATGAGCATTCAGTCCATTTTCTTTATAGAACTTAACAAAACTGTGACTATATTTTTTAATATTATCAGTATTAGTTCAGTAAGCTGTTGTAACAAATAGCCACAGACTGAGTAGCTTAAACAAAACAAATTTACTTTCTCACAGTTTTGGAGGCTGAAAGTCCAAGGTGTCAGCAGGGTTGGTTCATTGTAAGAGTCATAAGGGAAGAGTCCGTTCCATACCTCTTCCCTTGACTTATAGATGACCATCTTCTCCCTGTCTCCACACCATTTTCCCTCTGTATGCCTCAAGGTCCAGATTTTATCTTCTTATAAAGACACCAGTCATATTGAATTAAGGCCCACCTTAATGACCTCCTTTTAGCTCAATTACTTCTTTAAAGACCTTATTTCCAAAAGTGGTCATATTTCGAGCTATTGTGGGTTAGGATCTTTGCATATAAACTGGAGTCGGGGAGGGGTAGAGAGACAAAATTCAGTTCATAACTCAAGATCTACAAGTAGCAGTAACTGTCTAGTTCAGTGCTTGATCTGTGTTGACATGGAACACAACTTTAAATCCTGAAATCTGGAGTTTTAGATCCTAACATCAGTGTTTATCTGGCCTTTGGAGAGAAGCATTTACTTTCCAAAAGGTTAGAGTGAGAAACCAGGATCTTTTTCCTCCTATCTCCAACGAGGAAAGTTTTTTCTCTCTCTTTTCAAGAAGAGCAGGGGCAACTGCCACTTTTTCCTGTATGTAAGTAGAGAAGATCCATTTTGCTTCTAGCCATTCAGGTAGGAAATTTTTTCACACTGAATAACTCACATTGTAGTATCCCAAGGGTAAGCACTGAGGCAAGGGGAGCTAATGCAGTTATTATTATGTGAAAAAGTAATTTGTCTCTTATCCAAAAAAATGGACATATTTTCTATGAAATTATTAAAGATGAATAATAAAATCCCAACACAAGTTGAGTATCTTTTCATACATCTACTAGCCATTTAGAATCCTAATTTTTGAAGTGCATGCTGAAGTATTTTGCTCATGTTTCTATTAGGTTCATGTCAATTTCAACTACAGGTTTTAGTTATAGGGTTAGCACTTTAATAACAAGAGGGGAATTCATAGGAAAGAAAACATAGGAAAAGATGAAAAGCCACAGAAGAGATAGGAACATAAAAGGAAGAATCCCCATGTAAATCAATTCATAAAAGTTCCATGTTTATTTATTAAGACATGTCTTTTTTCTTTGTAAGTTTGGCAAAAGAATACTGATTTCAAAGTTTAAAACCATTATTTGAAAGTTCTTCTTTTTTATAGACAACCAATTATTTTATGTACAAATAGAAAATAAGTGATTTCCATTTTTGATTATCAATGAATAGATGAGAGTTATGAAAGTCAATGAGTAAGAGATATTTCTGTGATGTTAGACATTTCTATGCAGTTCCTTTATTACAAAGCTTCATTCTTTATATTTAGGATGCCTTAGGATGAATTAAATAAATAAGATTAATCACCATCTTAAATCTGTTATTTGTGGTAGGAAGTCTTAAAACACTGTTTTTTAAGTACAACTGCTTTTGTTATGTGAGATTCACTGTGTGGTTGCAATTTCATCTTTCTAAGGGGAAAAAAATAGTCCTGCTGCTATATAGGACAGAGGCTGCAAATAAACTAAAGTGATGGTAATTCCCTAGAGAGCAAGTATTTCAACAGTAAACTTTAACAGCATGATTGAAAAATAGTGAACGGGCCCATTAAATTTGTTTTATTACTGTAAAATCTCACTGCAAACAGAAGCAGTTGCTACCATTACCTACACTGTGATGCAGTCTTATCTAAGTAATTCCTTCTTCCTCAGTGGGCAGAATCATGAACTCCACTTAGATTACACAGACTTATAGTGAAAATCAGCTGGACAGTCAACGTTCTTCAAACAATGCATCTGATAATCCTTTTCCCACTGTGAAATACATGATCTTTTTTGTGAACTGCATTCAACTTTATTACATTTTCTTAGGGTTTTGAAATTTTCAAATAATCCTATACTTTTACCTATTTTTAAAAGTGGGTTGTCTGTTATTTTATAATTAATTTGAACTATCTTTATATATTCATGTTATGAGAACTTGGTTAAATACACATATTGCAAATATCTTTATGTCGTTGTTTATCTTTTCTCTCTTAACAGTGTTTGCTTGATGAATAAAAATTCTTAATTTTAATGAAATCTAAATTATCAATCTTTTTTATATGATTAGCATTTTTTGTATCTTGTATAATACATCTTTTCCTATCCTAAATTATAGAGCTATTTTCTAGAATTTTTGTTTTATCTTCCACATTTAGGTAAACGATCCTGGTCATATTAATTTTTGTGTTTACTATGAGGTAGAATTCAAGGTTTTTTGTTTGTTTGTTGATGTTTATGTTGTTGTTTTTCACATAGCTATTCAGCTGACCCAGGATCTTTCTTATAAAAGTCCACCCTTTCCATTCTGGTCTCTTCAGCTCTCCTTGCACCAACACTCTACAGTACTCTCCTAAAGAAATCAAGAGTTGAGATTACTTGATAAGATATGAAATCTTACTATGAACCCACTTACTAATAGGAATAGTGGTAAAATTTTATTGTATATATTGAATTATAATTACCTTGTTATTAAATCTATAATAATTAATTAAGTTATTCACTAAATTTTATTTATTTTTTATATATTTCCCCATGAAAATAGTGTTAAAAGAAAAGTTAGTCTTTACAGGGGAAAAACCTAGGACCAAGTTGGTACACACATTTAACAAAGTGATTATAACACTTTCAAATGAGTTATTTATCTGTGCTGTGATTTGAATGTCCCCCCCTCCAAATTCACATGTTGGAAACAATCCTTAATGGAACAGTGTTGAGAGGCAGGAACTTCTAAAGAGATGATTAGGTCATGGGAGTGAGTCAGTTTTAGCTGGAGTGGATTCCCTGCCACCGGTGCTGTTTTGCTCTTCTGCCTTCTGCCACGGGATGATGCAGCACAAAAACCCTTGCCGTGTGGGCTCCTCAATCTTAGATTTCCCAAACTTCAGAACTGTAAGCAATAAATCTCAGTTCATTATTAATTACCTAGTCTCAGGTATTCTGTTGTAGCAGCACAAAACTGAATAAGACAATCTGCAAAATTAAAGAGTGAAAACAACAAAAGATTATGGTTCAAAATTTTGTGCTAATCTATTTTAAAAATAATACCATTATTATAACTGAAGAATGACTGACTGGAAAGTTTACTGCAGTAGGATAATTGAGCATCCATACTTGAGTTGTAACTACACTTCTTCTGGAAGCAATATAGTATTGTTTAATGAGTCAACATATCTTATTTGTTAAATGAAAACATTTAAACTCTCAAAATATTACTAATTAGGAAGAGGTCATTTTACAATATTCAGCTTAACTAATGTTTTACCATGTGTCCAGAAAGCCATTGGAGGACAAGGGCAGATTCAAAAAAGTCTCTTCCACATTAAGACATATTGTGTTCTCCTTTTATTTTTTAATACCGCAAATATCTTCATCATTCATTCAGTTGTTTAATCACTCAGTCAGTACTGAGCAACCACTATGTAGCAGGGACGTTTCTTTGTGTTTTTATTTTTTAATCATTATCTTTTATTTAAAAAGAAAAGAAAAGATATATTCTGCTCTGTAACTCAAGTGGCTTCATTAGTATGCTGCATGCCCAATTCTCTCACAAAATGCTAAAATCTCTACTTCTAGCCCCTAGACATTTCTGATTAAATGTTTAAAATCCTTAAGAAAATAAACTTTTGACCCACCCAAAATTTCCAGGTGAAATAATTCTTTTCCTCTGTCTACTTCTTCTTCTTCTTCTTATTATTATTATTAGTTGTGGATTTTTTTGGTGGCTGTTTCTTTTTTTTTTTAAACTAAGCCTTATGTCTTAAGGACATTTTCAAGAGAAATCTGTTGTCTCATTAAATCCCCACAATAGACCCAATGTGTAAATCTGGAAATTGAGACTCAGAAAAGTTTAGAAATTTGACCAAGAAACCATAATGAGTAAAGTTGAAATAAGAAATCTAGTTTCTTTCTTCAGTATTTTGTAGTTCTCTTTGTAGGGATCTTTCACCTCCTTGGTTAAGAAATTGCAGATGACACAAACAAATGGAAAAACATAGCATGCTCATGGATAGGTAGAATTAACATTGTTAAAATGTCCATACTAACCAAAGTGCTTTACAGATTCAATATAATCCCTATGAAAATACCAAGGTCATATTTCACAAATCTAGAAAAAATAATTCTATGCTTTGTTTAGAACCAGAAAAGAGCCTGAAAAGCCAAAGTAATCTTAAGCAAAAAGAACAAATCTGGAAGCATCACATTACCAGACTTCAAACTATACTGCAAGGCTATTGTAACCAAAACAGCATGGTGTTGGTAAAAAAATAGAGACATAGACCAATGGAACAGAACAGAGAACCCAGATATAAAACCACCTACATACAGCCAATTGATGTCTGACAAAACAGATAACAATATACACTGGGGAAAAGAAAGTCTATTCAATAAATGGTGCTGGTAAAATTGGATAGCCAAATGCAGAAAATGAAATCCCTATCTCTCACCACTCACAAAAATTAATTAAAGATGAATAAAAGACCTAAATATAGGCATGAAACCATAAGAATTCTAGAATAAAATAAAGGAAAAACACTTCTAGATATCGGCCTAGGCAAAGTATTTATGACTAAGACCCCAAGGGCAATTACAACAAAAACAAAAGTAACTAAATGGTACTTGATTAAATTAAAAAGCTTCTGCACAGCTAAGGAAATAATTAACAGAGCAAATAGACAACCCACAGAATGGGAAAAAAATATTAACAAACTGTACATGTGATAAAGGGCTAATATCTAGAATCTACAAACAACTCAAGCAAATTAGCAAGAAAAAAACAAACCACCTCATTAAAAAGTGGGCAAAAGACATGAATGGAAGCTTTTCAAAAGAAGATAGACAAATGGCCAATAAACATATGCAAAAATGCTCAACATCACTAACAATCAGGGCAATGCAAATTAAAACCACAATGAGATATCACCTTTCCCCGGTTAGAAAAGTTTTTATTAAAAAGTCTGAAAATATTAGATGCTGGCAGGGATGCAGAGAGAAAGGAATGCTTATACGCTGTTGGTGGGACTGTGAATTAGTAAAACCTCTGTGGAAAACAGCATGGAGATTCCTCAAAGAACTAAAAGTGGACCTACCATTCATTCCAGCAATCCCACGACTGGGTATCTACCCAAAGGAAAATAAGTCATTCTATCAGAAAGACCCCTGCACTTGAATGTTTATTGAAACACAAGTCATAATTGCAAAGATGTGGAATCAACCCAAATGCCCATCAATTCATGAGTGGATTAACAAAATGTGGTATATGTATACCATGGAGTACTACTCAGTCATAAAAAAGGATGAATTAATGCCTTTTGCAGCAATTTGCATGGGACCGGAGACCTTTATCCTAAGTGAAGTATCTAAAGAATGGAGAAACAAACACCACATGTACTCACTAATAAATTGGAACTAACTGATGAGCACACATGTGCACAGAGGGAAGTAAAACTCAGTGGAAATCAAGCAGGGAGAAGGGGAGCAGAGGGGAGGAGTGAAAACCTACCTAACGGGTACAATGAACACTAGTTGGGTGATGGGCATACTTATAGCCATGAATCAAGCCTTACAAAAGCAATCCATACAACCAAAAACATTTGTACCCCCATTATATTTTAAAATTTAAAAAATAAAGAAAAAAGAACAAAAAGAAAAAACGCCACCAAAAAGACACTAAAAAAAAGAAACCTAGTTTCTCTAACTATAGTGTACTGTACTGTCTCCTTTCAAACATATTTGAATGAATGAAGGAACAAAGAAATGAGTTTAAACCTGTTGTTGGCATAATAGACAATTGAATGGAGTGAGACATCATTTTCTTAGATATATGTTTTTAGACTTCTCTTCTTCTCTAAAATTTTCACACTATGGTCTATTTCTAAACACATCAGCTGTATCTCAAAGAAGAGCCATACCACGTCAAAATGCTGAGTGAAGTGTCCTACAAGTTAATAAATGGACAGCTTAAATAGTAATAATACTAATACTAATAATAGTAGAGTACATACTATATGTCAGGGAGTTTAATATCCTCTTTTTTTTTTTTCATTTACAATAACCCTAAAAGGTAGGTGACATTGTTATCTTTGTTTTTCAGATGAGGAAACTGAGACACAAAGTGGTTAATTACTTCTCCGTGATCACAAAGGAATTAAGTGACAGCTGGACTCCAGTTCAGGCATTTTGGCTCCAGAGTCCACACTTACAACTTCTATATCTTGTTGTCTCTTGAAGATATATGCCTATTTATATATATATATATATATATATATATATATATATATATATATATTTCTTCATATGAACTTACCGTCTGTAAACTAGATTTGGTAGATAGTTTGTTTAGAATTTCTCTTAATAAATATGTATTATAAATTAAATCAATCACCATTTCTAGGATTTATACTTTACCTCAGAAGGTCAATATTGAAATGGGACTCACCCTGACTGTGCTTCCAGTAATACGATCACAAATGTCTAGGAGGCAGGCAACCAATACAACTTTACTTCTGTTTTAAATATTAGAAATTGACACTCATGGAAGCAAAAAAATATGTGCAGAAAATAATTAATACATGGCAGAGAGATGACAAAATCTAAAATCTTCTGAATCCTAGAGTCACCGTCATCTACCACAACAAGACTTTTCCCTGAGAGTGCTATTCATCTTTTATGTTAGATGTGCAAAAATACTATTTTCCCCAAAGAAGTGGAGCCTATGGCAAGGCAGGTGCACTTTCTCTAACATGTTCTGTGAAATGAACATCTGACAAATTCATTTCTGTTCTGCAGTCTCAGCTGTTGCATGTAAATAACAATTATGCAAAGATTTGAAATGAAAAGGATGTCCTTTCTAATGGGCCCCATTTGGTAATTCCCAACTTTTTAATAAAGAGTATGTTTTACAGACATTTATCTGTGCAAATGTCTAAAGTGGAGGCAATAAACTCTAAAATCATTGACATTTTGTTTGAAAAGCACAGATCTGTTAAAATCTGTTCAAGGAGGGAGTCATTCTGGATGTTCCCACTGACAAATGCATGTAATAATATATGAGAAATTTACTCTACAGCCATTTTGGAAAACTAAAAGAAAAGTTACAGAAGCTGAATAGAAGTCATGAAAGAAAGAGATAACATATACACCTCAAAGTTTTAAGACTTTGGAGTAGATTTAATAAAAATTAGGGAAAGAATTAATAAACATGTACCATATTCCCACCAATTATATATGTCCATCTCATTATTCTGGTTAATTTCATGTTCCTTAAAAAATATTTACTAGAGACAAATCAAGTAAATTAGAAAAGTGTGAGATGAATATTAGCAAATTAAAGCATACGGAGTTCTCCTATTAAAACCAATAGGAGAAGTATTGTGAATCACGTAAATAGAAGCATTTCAAACATTTTCCAGAGCACCAAAAGCAAAATTTGCTGATAAATTTATAGTAGATATAAGTCGTGATTCTTCACATGGTCTAGTCTATGTACTACTTCAGCTGAGGGAAAAAACAAAAATAATGTGTTTTTTTTTCTTTGTGGACAGCTCATTTTTACAATTAGAAGAATCTCATTGCAATTCATGTATAAGTCACACTACTTTAAGCAAAGAATGATTAAGTAAATTGAATGTAAATTACGAAATCACAAAGAAATATTTGGATTCAGTGTAAATTAAGGCTAAGGGAATACTGCTAAAATCACCTTCTAACAGAAGTATACTTTGAATCCCGACTTAATGCAAGTACATGGCTAAGAAAATGTTATATATGTTTTTTGAGGGAAATCAAACTGACCCCAGACAGCAGAAAAAAAAAAGCTGTCTACATCCTTCAGGCAATTATAGCATCCATATGAAAGTATTTTAGCTATGTAACATAGCATAAAAAATTTTTTAAAATTAGGCTAATTAGTTCATTTCACCATGTTATCAGTTTAATAAAGAAGAGAAATATTACTCCATTTTATCATGCCAATGACAATATTAGCAGTTTTTTTTAAATTACACAACACATACTTTCAAGTCCTAGCTCTAAGGTAATTATTATAATCTGAAAACTCTCAAATATTATGAACCATATTTTCTTCCACCTGTCCACAGCCTATATAGTAGAGAAGGTATTTACCTGCTAACATTTTTATACGAGATATATGAACTAGGAGCAATTTCTATATTCACACAAAGATTGGAATATCATTAGAAAAAATTTAGGAGGAAGCAGTGCTTAGCATATAATATTGGTCTATCTAATTAAAGATGAAGAATTTTTCTTTTACTTAATTATTCCTCCTCCTCTTAACTCAAAAAAATTACTGGGTTTTGAAAGGGGATATAGATAGAGGATCAGATATCCTGTCTGCTCCCACATCTATAATGAACTTTGTACGAGTCAAATGAGATGGATGAAAACATACCCATGTTGGTTTCCATAACTAAGAACGGGTCAGCACAGCCGAGTGGTTGCGCTTATCTAAAGATCTTTACTCATTACTGAATCCAAAGAGTTTTCAACATGTGGCCATGGAACATCTTTTCAGGATATAAAAGATAACCTTCATATTTCATTAAATATACTTGGCTTTGGGAATTTGAAATTAGTATAGACCTAGAATAAGAAAATTCCTTCCACCTGGAGTGTCCTCATATTCCACAAAATATTCTCTGGGCTCTGTACAAAATATTCCCTGTTTCATGTGTGTTTTCTGATTTAGATTCTGAAGACATCATGAAAGGTTCCACAGACCGAGACTCACCCCTCATGGTGAAATGCAAAAATGAATGGGGAAAATGTGTTGGTTTTTACCCTTTGCACAAAGCAGCAGTGATGATTAGGATAGAAGTCAGGCTTCAGAGAGAGAGAAAAAAAAAGTGTTCCTTTTACTTTGACAAAGATCATTTGCATTTTATCTGGATGTGCATTTAAATGAAGGTTCTTTCCTAAAATTTTGGTAGTACATCTACATCCTCAGCTGTCTTTTTGTAATTTTTAAAAAAATTGACCAGGTAGGTCTTGGCTATTTCCTTTCAATTTATACAAACAGAAAGACAGTTTCATTATGTATGAAAAGGTTAACCTGCAAAAAGTACAAAAAAATCCCAGCAGATTTTAAAATTATACCACATTATTTTTAGAAAAGAAGGCTGGGAGTCATAGGAGTCAAGATGAAGAATTCCTTATTCTAAGCTTAGGCCTTTCTATCCTGCTGTATGGGTTGGGCTCAGTAGCTTAATGCCTCTGGGCATGAGGTATGTAACCTGTACAATGAAAGAATAAAATTCAAAGCTTCGTTCTAGTTTTGTTATTCTTTACAATATCCTCAACATATGTAAGATTGCCAGTCTTTCAAGATATTCCCCTTCAAAAACAGTTTCATGATCAAATTCATTTGGGAATTGCCACGTTACTTCATTCAAAGTACCTTACATAATATATTTATGATGGTATGCCCTAAGACTACCTTGAGGGGTCAGAGAATATGTCTTGTCAAGAAGACTGGCATTTATATGGTAATCATAAATTCTATAACAGCATCTGTAATATATCATGCAATTAAAGGTACTTTATAGTATAAGATTTGAATAGGAGAGTTTGTCTTAATCCGGAAAGTCTACAAAGTCTTTCCTCAGGAAGTGACAATTGAAATGGGATCTGATAAATGTGTAGGATTTAGCTAGAAAGAGCGGGAAAGGCAATTATAAATGAATAAGTGTCCCATGGTAATAGAGAAATTAACACTTTATGAGAAACTTAAAAAATATTTTTATTGCTGTTGGGACAAAGGAACCCCCACCCCCAGATAGAAGTGTGCAAGACAAGGCTGTGTAAAGTCTTATCAGACAATTTTAAAATGTGTCTTTAACTAAGAATGGAAGTCATTCAGGAGATTATAAAATAGAATATTTGAGCTTCAAAAATACACTGGGTACTTAGGAAATATTGTAGGGGACCCAAAATTTATGTGAATAAATCATTTTGAAGATAATTACAGAGGTCATAATAACAGTAGTTATTAGATTATTGCAGAGTAATAATGGTAGACATTGGGTAGAGGAGACACCTAGATACCTTTCTGAGATACACAGATAAGGGATTAAATATGGAGATGGGGGGAGAAAGTGACAAGGTATAAGAAGATCTTAGGCTTCCAGATTCAGATAGAAATGGTGAGGTATGTTGAAATAGGAGAATGGGGAAAAAAATTGTATGAAGGGAAGAAGTTTATAAACTTACTCTTGTATATACTGAATTTAATTTTTTTTTGGAACTTCCAAAAGGATATGCTTATATCTGAGAACTCAGAGAAGAACTCTAGCTTGATGTTAAGATTGGTAAGTAGTCTTGCTTGTAAGCAGAAAGTAATATTATTTGCAAGGATGATGTTACAGTAATTATTACTCATAAAGGCCATCTAATAAACATTTTCTAAATTAACAGAGGACTGAGGTATTAGTATAAACATGATTATAAAAGAATTCACCTATAGCAAAATATGGAAAACTTTTGGAATATCAGAAGAAACATACACTCTCTCTCTCACACACACAGGCATGCAAGGGAAAGGAAGAAAGGAAAGGAGGAAGGGAGGGAAAGAAGGTAGAAAGGGAGAAAGAGAGAGAGAAGGGAAGGAAGGGACAAAAAGCCATGATCTCAATCAGACAAAGTGTACTTCAGGTTCAAAGAAACATTAAACAAGCTAAGAAAGAATACACTGCTGAAGAATACAATTTAAAAGGAAGTTTATTACGAATATGTGTGCACCAAATACACAAAGGCACATTCATACAACAGCAGTTAGAGAAGATACAAAGAGAAGGAGACTGAAAATGCTAGAAGTAGAAAATCTTCACTCACCTCTCTAAGGCCACGAGAATCTTAGATAAAAGAAGATAAATAAGAATAAAAGTAAAGTAGTGACACAGAATAAATAAATGCCATAATCAATGATTTAGGCTACATCATATGTGTGCATATGTATATGTATGTATATGTAATTGGAAATATGAGTGTATTTATACACACATATAACATTATGCATAGTGTAAAAAAATGTTTAATGCAAATAACCTTAACAGAACATAAAATGCATATCAAACCACAAAGGAACCTCGATAATATTATACATATATATTTTAAAAAGGCTTCAACAGGTGCAATTGGTGTCTTCTGACCTTAACACAATACTAGAAATTAGTAATTATATAAGGAAAAAAAAGATTTTCCCAATTGGAAATTAAAGAACTGATTTTTTAAAACTTTTGGGACAAAATAAAAATAAAACTTTTAGTTTATCCAGAAAATAGTGATAAAGGAAATCTTTTATTTTATTTTGGAACCTATACAATACAGATAATGCCCAGTGTTAGTAGGAGAATTCATAAAAAAAAATGCTTATGTTAATTAAAAATAAGCAATAAAGATAAACATGTAAAGCATTCATCTAACAAAGTTATTACCTTAAGAGAAAGTATCATGAAAGAAAGGAGAGGGACAAATTACTCTCATGAAAGCAGAGGCTAACAGGTAAGAAAGATTAAGAAACAGATTTAATAAATATTTCTAGAAATTATACCTTTGAAAAATATGATAAGAAGATATAAATTAGGAGCTACCATAACCACCGTAAAAAGAGAATGTGAAATGCTTAAAATGTTAAGAAGAGGGAAATAACTATAGAAAAGATAAAAATAAGTTTGCTTAATTTTTTGCTAATATATTTTAAGCTCTCATGAAGTTGACAGTGTTTAGAAAATATAATTTGCCAAAATTATCTCAGAAGAGATATGCAATCTAATCACTTGATTTCCAAACAGGTAATACAGAAATTACCCCAAGACTTGCATCCCAGAAAAGCAAAATATCCAACTGCTTTTATACAACTCAATCAAATCTTTAAGAGAAAGGTAATTCTAATGCTACTTAAATTATTTCAGAACTTAATTTATAATTTAATTGTACAATTTTTATGAAGCAAATATAATATTGATACCAATAAGTGGCCAAAATTGCATAACAAAATAAATTACAAAGAAATTTCACTTGAAGCTTTAAGTGCAAAAATTCTAAATTAAATATTAACATCAGTATCCACATGGAAATTAAAAGAGGAACACATCATGAGAAAGAGAGACATAAACCAGAAAACAATGCTGGAAAATATATTGCTTAACATTTTATAACAAATTCTCTTGGCCCGTCTCTGTAGAAACAGGCACTCTCTTCTTAATGTTTGGCATAACTCTCTTCATAATGTTTGGCATATGGGTGACAATTCGGTAATATCATCAAAATTACAAATTCAATACTTTTATACTCAGCAATTCTACTTTGGGAAAATCATCTCTAATATAATATATACTAGTACCTGCATGGAATAATGTATAAACAGGGTTGCTACATTTTTATAGTAATAACATGCTGAAAACATGTCTATCATTATAGGATAGATTAAATAAACTATGTCCAAAGAACAAAATATTATATATCTATTAAAAAAGCACAAAAAGCCTATCTGTGTACTGACAAGGGAAGAATTTGAATGTATTCTGAAAAATGAAAAATGAAGATGTAAAATAATGTGAATATTTTATTCTTGGTGTTAAAAAGAAAATAGATTATTAAGTATGAAATGTCCGATTTCCTTAAGTACTAAATTTGACAGTTGATATCTTTGACATTTCACTTTGACACTTCTTGTTTTATATTTAAAGTGAAGGTACATCCTCAGTCTTTCAAACACATGATTTGACTGTGATTATCTTTCAATTTTTTTACAGCAATTTTTTTAAAACCACGGATAATTCACAAATTTGTGTTATTTTTGGAATACGAGTTCCGACGTGGAATCAATACTGTGCAGACAGCACAAAATATCAACAAAGTGTTGCGGAAGGATGTGGCTAATGAACACACAGTTCATAAGTAATTTCAGAAGTTCCATTCTGGTGATTTTAATCTTGAAAATGAGCTATATGTGTGACCTGAGACCAAGGCGGCTAATGATAAGCTGAAAGCTGTGGTGGAAGCAAATCCATCTCAAACCTACGTGGGAATTAGCAGCAAGGTTTGATGGTACTATGCCAACAATATTGGACCATTTGAAACAGATTGGCAAGGTAAAGAAGAGATGGGTACTGCATGAATTAAATGAGCACCAGAAGAGAAACCATGTGGAAGCTTGCCTTTCTTTGCTGTCACGACATACAGGTGAACCTTTTCTACAACATATTGTTATCTGATGAAAAATGGATTCATGTTGACAATCACAAGCATGCGGCATAATAGTTGGATAGAGATGAAGTGCCGAAACACAGTCCAAAACTGAATATTCATCAAAACAAGCTAATGGTGTCTGTTTGGTGGTCCAGCTCTGGTTTTATCCACCATAGCTTCATGAAGCTTGGTCAGTCGATTACAGTGGATGTCTACTGCAACCAGTTGGACCAAATGATGAGGATGCTTGTGGTTAAGCAGCAGAGATTAGTCAATAGAGACAGGGCAATCCTCTTGCAAGACAACGCTCCACCACATGTCGCATAAACCAAGCTGCTCCAACTATAGAAGCTGGACTTATAAATTCTCTGTCATCCACCATATTCACCAGACCTTGCACCAACTGACTACCACTTCTTCCAGCTTTGGACCACTTCTTGCAAAGATAAATATTCAATTCTCAACAAGCTGTGCAAAATGCCTTTCACAATTTCATTGCCACTCACTCTCCAGGCTTCTTCGCTGCTGGCATAAATAAGCTACCGTTGAGATGCCAAAACTGTGTTGATAGTTTAGGTGCATACTTTGGTTAATTGTAATGCTTCTTGTTTGAGATATAATAAACTATACCTTTGAGTCGAAATCGGACATTTCATATTTAATGACCTATTCACTCATGTATACATATATTCATGTTTACGTGTGTATATTTGTCAATGAAGAGACATTACTTAATAACAGTAGACATCTGAATAGGGAGAAAAGACAGTGTATTGTAGGCATATGTAAACATTTTAATTCATAGGTTTTTATTCCTTTTAATATCTGAAATATGCAATTGCATTATTCTGCAATAAATAAGTAACTTGAATTTGAAAAAATAGCATGAGCAGTCAACAATGTTAGATACTGCTGAGAATCTAAGCAAACTGAAGAATGAGAAGCGTGAAATATTTTCATTGTCACTGATGTATTGGTGAATTTGTCAACACATATATCAGACTGAGAGGTCCTACAATATTGAAACCCATATAAAATAATTGTACTCGTAGTTTCCCAAATTTTCTTGACCGTTCATTCCTTCTCAAATAGCACATACTCAGAGATAATAGAATTAGTGTTCATGGGAAAACATTAGTGGAAAACATAAAATTATAAAAATTAAAAAAAACCAAATTTAATTTGGCCCAATTTTAAACATTCCATAAACTGGTGGACATGTAAGGCATGTATTTCTAACAATGCAATTATAATTGCCTTCATAAAAATTACTTATAAAATTATAGCCATTGCAAAATAATGTTTTGCAATAGAGTAAGATGAAAGACTGTTGGATATGGGTGAGTTTGAAATCACTTCATGCTGAACTAGCACCATTAGTCCTTTGAATGACCTACATTTTTAATTTGGCATGAAACCATTTCAAGCTATGTAGTTAAACTAATG
Source organism: Daubentonia madagascariensis (assembly GCA_023783475.1). Taxonomy (NCBI): domain Eukaryota; kingdom Metazoa; phylum Chordata; class Mammalia; order Primates; family Daubentoniidae; genus Daubentonia; species Daubentonia madagascariensis. The sequence goes on from JAKFHU010001569.1 coordinate 33,209,778, forward strand.
AGGCTGCTACAACTGTGCAAAGCAATAATCAACACTGCTTTATTGTGGAGAGTTTATTAAGTCCGTGCATGAGGTGAACTAAGACAGCTTTTCTTTAAGAAAGGAGACATGTGTTTGTGCTGTTTTTCTGAATAAAAATAAATATTCCAAATGTGTATGATGTCTGGAAGAAGTCCAAGATCATTAGTTATTTTCAAACAAATGTGCAGCTCTGAGAATCACTCAATGCAATGATTACGGAGACAGTTTTAATGTTTCTTGGAATGTTTCTTCAACTATTAAGGGAACAATAGTCCTGTGAGAAAGCTAATGATGTTAAAAGACAAAAGCAGCTGCTCTGGCTTTGGATTAGATATAAATATGCACTTGCACAAACACATATCTCCAGTCAAAAGAATTATCTCAACACAATGATGTATTTCTTCTACAACAATTATGATCAATGATAGTAAATCTAAATATGTTACCCTAATTCAGAAGAAAATATTACATTAATAGCTAAAAGCAAGCTCATGTTTTTCCAAGTGCTGTGGCATGACAGGGGAAATAAAAAACTAATAACAAAAAAAACTTTGCAGAATATCATTGTAATAATATATTATTCTTTTTTCCAGAATGTAAGCAAAATTATATACAAGGTTTATGAGAAAAAGTCACTTCTGTAATAATTATTACACTAGGAATTAATTTTCAAATAAGACCAAAGGAAATGGTCCTTCTTGTCATTTCATTTAAATCTTGATATCTCTTATATACAAAGGTGATGAGATGAAGTCTAGGCAAGCAAAACATGCCATGTGTGCTTTTATTCATTCAACATCCACCAGACATAGAACCATTCTCTGATTTATCCAACAAATCTTGAAGGTAATATAGTCTCAGCACTGGGAACGCACATTACCTAAGCCACAGCCCATGCCTTCAATGAGCTCACAGCCTGGTGGAGGAGAAATTGTACCTATGCTACTAAGCATTCTTACCTTGGGAGCTGTAGGAGAGGTAGGATATCAGGTTCAAGTGGGGAATCTGTGAAGGCATCTTGCAGTGTTGACACTGAGCAAAGACTTGAAAGTTAATCAAGAGTCAACCAGGTGAAGAGGGCAGGAAGAGCCCTGCCAAGACCAAGTGCAAGGACACAGAAAGAAGAAGCTGCCAAATGAGTACAGGGAATGAGAACTACCCAATTGTTAGGATCAACAAAAAGTATATTTGAATTTAAAGGCTTTAGAAATAACTGTGAAATTATAAAGATTCCCAAAGATGTGGAAAGTAACAGAAATTACCTGAAAAAAAATCTTTAAAATATAGCATTTGAAGCACATTGAGTCATATTTCATGTTTCAATTTGTATATAACTGTTAGTTTCAATCACTGAAGACATAGTGCCCCCTGTCTCTTTTACCAGGTTAAATGATGCTTTAAGAAAAAAAATTAAAAATCAGGAATAAAATGATATTGCCTGATAAGAATAAGTGTTGTATCTTACATGGCCAAGAAAAGGCCTGGATAACCTGATTTGAAAGTGGCAAGTCACACCACATATGCCAGATTGTTTCCATTATTTATTTTTGCATGAAGGGCATACAGTTGCTTTTATCAGGCATTTTAGTCATGTGGAAATAATGGTCTTTGACTAAAGAGAATTAATTATTATAGTGCTCAGCTTCGTGTATCTCCATGGATACACTTTTCTTGGTCATACATTATATATTTCAGAGATCTTCTAACTCTTCATTTACAGGAAATACACACACACACACACACACACACACACACACAAAATGCCTTACAATACAGTTCTGGCATTTATACTAAATTACTATTTACTTAATTGTACTGAATCCCTAACCAATTATATTTAAAGCTAGGGCATACAATTTTGAAGAAGACAGATTAGTAATGTAGTCTACATATACACAGAAATGCTGGGAATAATCTACTTCGTCCATTCTCTAAGGACAATTATATCAACCTGGATAACAATATTAAAGATTAATTAGAATGGCTAAAAGAGTAGAAATGTAAAATAGAAAAAAATATTCTCAGGAATCCTATCGTCTGCAGGAAGTCAACAAGTCGCTAAACAGGGTATGTAGGGATGCTGCAAACAAACAAATCAACCGAACAGTTTTAATACACAGATTTATGAGTCACTGTCCTTACAGTGTTCAGTTTTCTTTGCCAACTATTATCTAAGTCCAGTAAGGCTTCCTAATTAAAAGGATGACCCTGTAACTGTGAAATCTATATTCTATTATTTTCTCTATTTATTACAAAACATCTCTTAAACATGTTTCTGAACTTTGTTTTAAACTGATAGTAATTTTTATCGTGGCAATTCCAAAAATGTAGTATATTTCTAGAACACTAACTAAAAAAATCAAATGCTGTCTGAAGGGAGATAATCTTCATAAATGTAGAACCACATGACACCACAACAAAGATAAATGTCATAAACTGGAAATAAAAGTAAAATATGGTTATTGAAATTTACTGAAAATGCCATCTATAGTTTACTTCAGCAAGAGAGATCTTTCATTTTTCTATGTTTATATGCTTCCATTTGCCTGCATTTATATGCTTGTGCTAAGTTTAACTTATAAATTTTTACTCAAGTTATTTTTCAGTAGCAGTTGAAAATTTGAAATAAGTAAAATATCTAGAGCTCTGCTATTTGATATGGGAGCCACCAGAAACTTGGTTATTGAGCATATGAAATAGAGTTAGTCTAACTTAGATGTTCTGTGAGTATAAAATATACACTAGATTTCAAAAATTAGGAAGAAAAAAGATTGGAAAATGTCTCAATTTTATGTTGAACACATGGTAAAAGAATACAAATTTGACATTGGTTTATATAAAAATATTAATTTTAATAATTCATGTTTATTTTTACTTTTTCAATGTGGCTACTAGAAACTTAAATTACATATGTGGTTTACATTTTGACTTGTCTTTTATTTCTGTTGGACAGAGCTGATTTAGAATTTCATGAGAATACAATGAATTTTAGTAAAATCACTCTCAGGATTTACTGGTTTGCAATGGTATCCAGAATGCATATGACCCTTTGTCATGAGTAGGTCAAACAAAATGGACATCTCCTATACCAAGTGTATGCAAATTACTTTTTTAGTGTTCATTAGTTATTTTCATCAAATAATAAAATGGATAATGCAAAAAATTATGTTTCTCTTTGCCAAGTTCATTAACCACCTATATGAGCACACAACTGTAATAGCTATAAATTTGTAATCAAGGAAGAACTTTAAAAACTAAAGTTCTAAAGGAACTAAAAAATAGTTCCAATAGTAGGAACTATTAGTTCAGGACCCCAAAGTGGGGACTGAGGAACACTGCAGGACCTCACAACAGCTGTCAAAAAGTCAATGGCTTCTAAAAAATAAAGCATCTACTTTTAATTCTTTAACTTAGATCAGCTAGTTTGACTAAATAATTCTCTATCTGTTATACACAAACCAGTCTAGTTTGTGAATCCGTAGAAAAATCATCACTAAAATTATGTAGATTTTAAAGAAGTCTATGTTGTCCCAAATAAACATTATTTTTTTTAAAAACTGTTGATCTATTATTTATTTATTTATTTATTTTTATTATAATTATTATGGGTCCGTAATAGTTGTATGTCTTTATAGGGTACATGTGATGTTTTTAATGCAGGCATACAAAGTGCATTAATCAAATCAGGGTAATTCAGGTATCCATTCACCTCAGGCATTTATTATTTCTTTGTGTTAGGAACATTCCAATTCCAATCTTTTTGTTAAAGTATTCCCTAACTTATTGTTGATTATAGTCACTTCTCTGGAATATCAAATATTGTTCATTCTATCTATTTTTTTATAATTTTTATTTCAAAATATTAGCTGGCAAAACTGTTCTTGTTACATGGATGAATTGTATAATGCTGACGTCAGGGCTTTCAGTGTGCACAGAACAGTGTACATTATACCTGACAGGTAAGTTTTTATCCCTAACCCCTGCTCCTGCCCTCACCCCTTCTTAGTTTCCAATGACATTTACACCACTTCATAATCATGTGCACCCATCGTTTAGCTCCCACTTATTAGTGAGAATATGTGGTGTTTGTTTTTCTATTCCTGAGATACTTCACTTAGGATACTTGTCTCCAGTTCCATCCAAGTTGCTGCCAGTGACATTATTTCACTCCTTTTTGTGGCTAAGTCGTATTCTACGATTGAGATATATATATATGTGTGTGTAGATACACACACACACGCATATATACACATATATACATACACACACACCCCACAATTTTTTTTACCTACTCATCAACCGATGGGCACTTGGGTTGATTCCACACTTTTGCAATTGTGAATTGTGCTGCAATAAACATTCGGGTACAGGTGTCTTTTTTGATATGATGACTTCTTTTCCTTTGGGTAGATATCCAGTAGTGGGATTGTTGGATCACATAGTAAGTCTATTTTCAGTTTTTTGAGGAATCTCCATACTGCTTTCCATAGAGGTTGTGCTAATTTAAAGTCCCACCAACTCTTTTTAAAATAGTGTTTCTAAATACTATTATAAGCACATGAATTTTTTCTCTTCATTTTCAGCTCTTTTATATAATTTAAAGGAAAACAAAATTAATCTCTTTGGGTAGTCTGTCTTTCTCTCACAGGAAAGCTTCATCTAGAGGACTGCATCATATTCACTTTACAACCGTGAGTATATTTTATATGGAGCATTTTCCCCCAAAAGTTCAAAGGGTACTAGTTTCAGTCACTTGAAAATGACATTGATTTTGTTTTTCTTTAAAACTTCTTTTTGAAATTTGTGTAAAGGGAAGAATTTCTATAATTTTATTTTTAAAGATGAAAAATGAGAAATGTTGTTACCTATACTGGTATTCCTTAGATGATGACCAAACATGTTTGCTTTGCATATTATAAACATAATTCCCAAATGAACACCCTATCTTAAAAACAGGGAGGAGAGCATGTAGCAGGTATATGGATTTGAATAAAACTGAAAACCCTTAGAAACTAGGAAGAAAATTCACTTAAAGGAAAGAATTGCATGTGTGGGTTTTTCTTTTTTTTTTTAGGTAGCATGTCATTTGGGTGGGAGTTACTTGCTGGGGTGAGGTGGGGTATTAGGGGGTGTATGCAGTGGCTGCAAAGCTAGTCTTTAGCAACAGAATGGGAGATGGTCTCTAGAATGCTCATTTATTGATTTATTTAGATAAATAAATTCACTCTGTCACCCAGGCTGGAGTGCTGTGACCGGATCATAGCTCACTGTAACCTCTACCTCCTGGGCTCAAGCAATCATCCTCCCTCAGCCTCCCCAGAAGCTAGGACTATAGGCACACACCAACATATCCCCCTAATTTTTTTCTTTTTTTTTTTTTTTTTAGAGATAGGGTCTTGCTATATTGCCCAGGCTAGTCTTGAACTCCTGGCCTCAAGTGATCCTTCCACCTCGGCCTCCTGAAGTGCTGGGAATACAAGCATGAGCCACTGAGCTGGCCTAGAATTTTTTTTTTTTAAATAAAAAATATGCTATGTGTTCTTAATTGCAGGGCCTTTTTCACAGGTTTGAAGGTAGGTGGGGATCACAACAAATACTTAGTCAAGAGAAAAGTCAGGGAAGCGAGGGGAAGAGAAGAGGTGCCACAGATGTGAGCAGCAAGGCTATGGAGGGTCTTTGGAGAAGGGACACTTTCAGGGGCAGTTTCAAGGAATGTACAGAAGGAAGAGTGAGATACACTAAATTTGTTTAGGGTTACAGAGGGGCTCAACCTCAACTGCTGGTTCTCAGAGAGTTTTTATTTTCAAATAAATCGTTAAAGTGAAACATTAACAAAAGCAAATTAAAAGTAAAAGCAAACCACAAATATTGAGAGAGTATAATTTTAAACCAGTATGCCACACCAGCACAAAACTCTTTGAAGCTTTCAAAAACATCTGCACCTTATATTTTTCCAATTCTCCTGCATGGTTTTTATTCTTCTTCAGCACATAAATCTCTTTCAAGCACACCCTTAAGCTTGTTCAACATGCAAAAACTTATGTTTCTCTTTGCCAATTTCATTAACCACCTATATGAGCACACATTATAATAGATACAAATTTGTAACCAAGGAAGAACTTTAAAAAGGCTATTGGAACTATTAGGTCAGGACCCCAAAGTGGGGACTGGGGGGCAATGCAGGACCTCACAACAGCTTTCAAAAATTCAGTGAAAAGGTTAAAATTTACCGAGTTCCACTGGTAACTAGGAAACTAAATCATCCAGTTACTGGCGCCATTTGTCTTTAAGTACCAAAAACTAAATTCTAATAAAGATGAATTAACTATGAATTCTTTCATTGGTAATTGACTATGCATATGAAAGTGGTGTGATTTTTTATGAATGAATTAAAATTTGAAATGAAATATATTAAACAGGAAGTGAGAAAGTCATTTTGAAGATGTCCATTTTCAATGGCATGCATGTATCTGCCATTTATAACAGCAGGTAAATGAGATAGACATTATGTATAAAAGGTATAAATTTACTATCCTTTAAAAGTAGCATGCTGACCCATCAACTGCTTAAAACATACTTTCAGTTGCCACATCTATTCCTAAAAAGACACTATGATATTTAAATAGTGGATTTTTGCATCTGGATAAAAGTGACTGACTGTTTTCCATTTTACACAAGTTTCCATGAAGGTTGACCTCTATCTTATTCTTTTTAAAAGCACCAACCCATAAGACTGTGCTTGGAACAGTGTAAATTCTCAAATGTTGTTTAAAACGACTTCACTGCTTCATTTATCAAGTTAGTGTCACAGGTTATGACCAGGGCTTGCTACAATGCTACAAATCTCTCTGTCTCACTCCACTGTCCTTTAACTACTATCAAGGTTGCATTGATGGTTCCTAGTCTTATCAATGATGACTATAAATTTCAGTTATATCCATTCTTTTTGAATTTCCTCTCTAAAATCCCAGCTGTAGCTTTATTCCCAGGTCCAATGAAGATAGAAAATAAAAGTTGTCAAATTACCTCAATAATAAGAGCTGCCTTGTTACTTCTCTTGCAATTCTAGTATGCAGCATTTTATTCAGCACAAATGCAAGTATTCAAACACTTATATGTATCATTTTTAAATCACTTTGAATATTTGAGAATATTGGCCTACAACTAGTGACATAGGTTGCTTCTTTTTTAAAGTATAATATAGCAGTTTATGTATTTTTAATTATTTCATGTCAACATTTTAGATTCTGCTCTGAGATACTGAACATACAGACAATGGCCAGATCATATATGAAAATAGAACTCTGACCTTTCCCCCCCCACACACCCCAGCCCAGGAAGCCAAACCACAACCTCTGCAGCAAATGGCCAAGAACAATTAAGATTTGGTTAACGACTGCCAAATTCCCTAATTTTTGCCTCCACTTCCAACTCAGGACTGACTAGAGAAAGCTAAATAAATATGTTCTCCAAACCAATGACATAAGATGTGATTATAGTTTGCCCACTTTCAACCATTCCACACCAATATCCTACAATCAGAGTGTACCTGAAGCCTTTCTCTTTTTTTCACTACGAAGCTTTTCCACTCCTTTTGAGTCTCTGACAAATGCTAGTGATGGTTGCTGACACCCATGTGATAGCACACTCTGAATAAATAGCCTTTGTTTGTTCTCTTTTGGGTTGTTTTCATTTATTTCTCTAGCCCTAAAACTGTTGTATGTTTACATTGTCCCAGTACATACTGAGAATTAAGATCAGCATCTGGCTATTGGTTTTACAAGTTGAGGATTACAAAATAATTTTTCCCCTTAGTTTACTTTTTTAATGCTTCCCTGAATTACATTAATTTGAAGGTAATAATATATGGCTTACTATGATCATCATCTTTGATTTAGTGATGTATATAATGTGCATGGACGTTTAGCATTGTTACGATAGAAAAAAGTTATTAGTATTGCAAGTATTCTCCTAATCAATAGAGTAACCAAGTAGCACAATTTTCTCCAACCAGATATGTTCCATGAAATGTATATAATAAAACTTTTGCAAAATATTTCATAAATCATAGAGTCAAACAAGAAAGATATCAGATAAAATTTGAACTAAATTACTTTCAAAAGATCCCTAAAATAGCAATTTTGGATAATTAGCAAATACCTATTTTGCATATCTAATCTCAATTTGCAGGGACTCAAGTAAAAGAAAATGCAGAGAATGAAAATGTAGGATTTATTTCTGTTTAAAACTGTTCATGAACTTAAGTTTCATGTGATTTTGTCTTAGCTTTATAATGCAGATTGAATACTACATCTACTAGGAGAGAAACTCAGCTCAATTAAGAAACTTTTCCTTCTGCTTAAAGCTTCACCTTTACTTTCTCTTACATTCCTCCTGTGTTAGTACTGGCAGAGAACATTAGTGAAACGGCACCCAAGTTGTAGCTGAAGATTAAACCACAAAATTCAATGACAATCTGCAGCAATTAAAAATGAAATGGATGCATTTGGAAATCGTGGCAGATGTATTTGATCAGATGACATGGGAAAGAAACATCTAAAACTGGCTAAAATGGAGTTCTCAACATTAACAGGCAAACAAATCACTCTGAGGGGTCTTGTTAAAATGTAGATTCATAATCAGCATTTCTTTGATAGAGTCAGAGATGTTGCTTTTCTTACAAGCTTCCAGGTGGTGCCAGGGGCACAGAGAGCATTTTAAGTATCAAGGGCCTAGAGATGTTCAATCTGGGGGGTGGGGCGGAACACGCAATTATGCCTTACACAGATCAGATATATGCTTTAAAAACAAAGTGAAAACTCTCGTCTTAGTCTCTTCCACATTTGTGGAAATTCTCACTACTCATAGGATTGATTGTAAGAACTGCAGGAGAACAATTTTTTTTTTTATTTCAGAATATTATGGGGGTACAACACTTTGGCTATATATATTGCCCATGCACTGCCCGTGTCAGAGCTACAATCGTGGTCATCCCCCAAACTGTGCTCCGTTGGCGGGGATGTGGACAGATAGGAACCCTCATACACTGCTGGTGGGACTTGAAATTAGTACAACCTCTATGGAAAGTAATATGGAGATACCTCAAAGAGAACAATTATTTTAAAGTGCCAGACTCAGTACCTTTTACAAACTACATACATGATAAATGCCAGCTATTATTGTGGCGCAGCTTTTGAATTGAATCTTAATAATATCTAACGTTAAATTCAAGTTTAATATTAGATATTGTTCTACATTTTACATGCATTATTCAAAATGGAAACTATTCCTAACCTCCATTTTATGGGTAGGAAATTTAATCATTGATAGGTTAGGTAACTTGCCCAAAGCCCACAGGTGAAAACTGGGAAAACAGGGATTCAAATCCAAGCAGTCTCACACTGAAGTCTAAAATCTTGAGCTAATTCATAAGATCAGATTGTCCAACCAGACTCACATATGTAGATCAGAGATCTGAACCAGTGCAAATCTTTATTAAATAATGTCAAAGGCACAGGCAATTAAAGGACTCACACAAAGTAGAAATGTCAAGGGCTGTTCCCAAGGTTCTTCTCATGCTGGATAAGCTTCTCTGGCCAGAATACATAAGGTTTGTAAGTGAAGTTCACAGGAAGGCTAATTTTTCAAGTGTTAAACATCTCCATTTTACAGTCCAGAGATTTGTATCACGTATGTGACATTCTCCAGGAAGCCAAGCTGGTACATCATGAGTAGTTCTTAGCTGGGGACATCCAGCTAAGAGCATCTAAGAGATAAAGTTTCTTTCTCCTGAGCAACATCATTAGTCTATTTACCCAGAGGTCAAGTTAACAAGAAGGTTAGCCCAGATGACCTAGTTATTTTTCACTCACTGACCTTTTCAAACTTCACCCTCAACCCAACAGTGAGAGGGTATGAATGGATCAATGACCAGATGCTTTAACTTCTTTCAAACATTTAAATAAGAGGCTATCACTCAAGAGTAGATAGTATATCTGGTGTACATAGACACAAATGGGGCCCTTAAAAAATAATGATGATAATTAGAAAATGCAGCAGTAATATTCAGGGTTATTTATTTATCTGGAGGGCACCCACTGACAGAGAAAGCCAGAAATTAGATAGATGGACAATATCAAGATGGCTAACACTAGAGTGCAGAGAAAGGCATATAATGCATAGTCAGGGAAAGAGCACAAAATGAAGATTCAAAAGAGTAGGGCAGCAGGCAACAGCCAAGGGGGACACAGGAGAAAAGAGAACAGTCAGAGGACAACAAGAAGACCCTGGCATAGAATAATACTAAAACTGCCACAGCTATTTGGACAGACCTAGGCTTTCTAAATGATTTCTGATGAATACAGTGGCTGATCCAAGCATGCCTTACCTGGTTCTTGCAGGTGGAAGGAGAAAATCGGGAGCAGCTGTCCAGAAGCAAGATGCCCAACCCGGGGAAAGCAGCAACTCCAGGCCAGCAGATTAGGCCTGACAGATCTGGGAGAAGGATAAATTAGGGCCATTCCTGAGACTAACCAAAATTCCATAATTTTCAAAGGAAAAATCCTTCTATAATTCCATTCTGATTAACTGTTTCATTTATACATTCTAATTTCGCCTAAAATTTTGGCTCAAATAGTAAATTCTGTTTCTTTATCAGTTCATTTTATTCAAAGTGAAATGCTCATTTTACTCACATTAATGCTCATTTCCCAGAGTATAAGTGTGCACTCATCCAGGATAAAACTCTTGAGTTGAAGAACACAGTGTGCCAGGAAATTACTCTCTTATGTGGTGATTAATTTAAATTGAAGACTTTGGGCTTTATCAGCATATTGAAAATCATAATCTGCACTCCCAAAGATGCTCAACACTTCTGTGTCTCTTCGTTCTGATATGATGAGAAATGAATGGGTTGGGATTCATTTTAAAGGCTAAGTGTATCTGAGGATTTGCCAGGAACCAGCACCAGGGGAGATAACATTATGTCTTACTGAGACTGAAGAAGATTGAAACAACATATCCAGACATTGCACAAATATATTTTTGAAATGTCTAGATTAATAAGAAATGTTTAACAAAATCATGTCAAAGTTTTCTTTCAAAAGACCTCTAACAAATCCAATAGCAAATTTCATCATAAAGTGTGCAGAATGTTGTTGCCTTTACCAAACAAACTGTCATCTCTAATATCTCTGGGTGATGGATGGAAAAAACATTCACGTTTGCTATTGATTTAGGACTCTGAGCTGCTTTCCAAATCATTCAGCATTTTGTGACAAATTATACCTACCAGGTACCCTGAATAGTTTGTTTTATTGTTTTCTGAGGCCATCACCCAGCAGATACTTGAAGAGCTCCTACTCTAGTAAATGAGATCACAATTACTTGCCTCAAACAATCCACTTTCTAATTTTGATTGTTGCAAATTTCTAAAAGTGCCGAGTCCCTGTTGAAGACCATCAATTTCTCTGCCTGTGACTTTGTGCAAGCTACTTTTATTAGTCTCATTTTCCTATGCTTTCTTTCCTGCCCTGCAAAACTCACAAATGCTTGAAGCACAAAAATGTGACCGATTGAAATAAATATTATTTAAAAAATAATAGTAGTATGAACACTAAACTGCTATAATTATGAAAATTCTGTTTAGTCTATCATTTTTTGCTGTTGTTATCTGAACATTTTCACAAAGGCAGACTTCTCTACCTTGCCTTCAGCTTATCTCTCTAGGTCACTAAGCTGAAAGAACACAAGTAGTGCTTTATAGAAACTATAAACGTGTACTACCTAAACTTCCTGTGATACAAAAACAATAGAAGCCAATAGTGAGATGGTTTATGAGCCCATCTCTATTTACTTTTCATTACACCTGGACTTAATTTCAGTGGCTATTCATGCCATCACATGTTTCTTTTACTGGCAGTTCTAATGCGTATATCCTCCAGAAAGCATATGTGCTCCTGTTTTCTCACTTTGCTCTCAAAGTTTAGAATTTTTATAAAGAAGTCAGTAACAGACCAAAAGCAAAAATACACTTTTTCTTAGGGGATGTGAACCGACAACATGAGAAGTGATGCAAGGATTTTCCCAGACCCCTCGGCCTGACGCGCATCAGTGGCCCATGCAGACAAGGCCGCGCTGACATTTTCACTAACTAAGCAATCTCCTTTCTGCCGAGCTACTAACACCTACATAAACTATATCCAGTGACTAAACCAGAAACTATAATCAATGAGGGAGAAAAAGACATTTTATTTCAGGGAAATACAATGCAGCAAGAAAACACCGCATATATGCTGAATAATTGTGCAGAAAAAGAAGAATGTCCATTTATGATACCTGACATATGCCAAAAAAAGGAATCATGAAACCCTGGGTGGGGGTGGGCTCGGGGGTGCAGGGAAGAGAGCAGTGCCTCTAAATCCTGGCTGCACATAGGATCTACAGAGAAGCTGGTCAAAAGTAAAAATTCAACCTCCCCTTCTCATCCACCGATCAGGAAATTAGAGTAGAGACCAAGGAACTTTATATTGAAATTGACTCTAATGCGACTACTAGATAGACAGGCGCTTGCACATGACTGCCCTCCAAGCAGAGGTTCTTGGTGATCAAAGGGAAAAGGTTTCCAGGACTCACCATGTGAGCCCAAAGCTGTTATTGGAAGATTCAAAGTGAAAGTCGAAAGAGGGGGAGTGAAAGTGGGCTCTCAAGAGAGGAGAGGAGAGCGGGCAGGCTGGAAAAGAGCAGCTGCCCCGAAAGGGAGGGGTTTGGGGCCTTTTGAAGTCTCACTAATTGAGGCGGGGAATAGTCAAGGCTAAGAAGTTGGTTTTTACTAAGAATTTGGGTAGTAATTCCTAGAATTGGGTTCCATCCCATTTTTATGCTTTATAAAGTTGTTGCGAACGGTCATGGCGATTTCAAGGGCAGAGTAAATTTAAAACCACAATGTCAATGATATTGTGACTGGCCAAGGTTTATGTAAGGTGACCTAGATAGATAGCTGACAAGCTGCTTGAAACCGGTTCTTGTCTGTGGTTATGAACCCCCCTTAGTTAGACTTTAACACCTGCACCCACTCCAAAAGCCCCTGCATCCGGCTCCTAGCTTAGTAGCCTAGTTAGCTTCTGTCTGAGGGTTGCTCATTTCAGGACTTGCACCCCGCTCTGCAAGCCGCTGTATCCAGTCTCAGCCCTGTCTCCTAGTCTCCTACTCTAGCAAAACCATGTCCAAAGTCTTTGTATTAGTGATAAGGATGTTGAAGCTCAGAGATTAATTGAGCTGCCCAGATCCCTCAAGCATACCATAGCAAACAGAACCCCATCTCCTAACCCCACTCTCTGCTCTCCATGGGCTGTTTCCATACGATCAAGTGTTTATGGAGATACCATTTTTACCAACACACATTGGCTTGGTCCTGGAAAAATCAAGACATCAGGCAAGTTTACCTCAGGCTTCATTTCGGTGCCGTTTTTATCCTACACTCTCTCCTTTATTAAGAAAGCCTTTGCTTTTATTTCTTATCTTAAAAATAAACAAGCAAGTAAATCTTTCCGCAATAAAAGACCTTGGGTATAGACTCTACTGTAGACATCTGGCTATAGAAGTGTGAAGAAGTTTACTAATCTTCTCCCTAAATAGTGAGTATAAAACTATCCAAAATTGTCATTAACAATCATTTTGGGGGCTCTGGAAAGCAATCAGAGAAAAACAAGAAAGTGAGAAGCATTTATTCATGAAAACTGTGGAAGCTCTGCATAATACCAGTGAGAATCTGTGGCATTTTGCCTGCCATCCTTCCAGCTGAGTAGGTGAGAGCACATTTTACCAGTGCAGGAAAAGCTGGGAAAATAGCAACATTGTTGGTGAGAGGTGGACCTGTTTTTAAGCAGGGCGTATAAGCTGATGGAAATATTGTCAGTAAATGCAGCCAACTGAGTAGGAAACAGTTGAGAAATTGTTCAGGTATTTTACCTTGAGGTTTTGATCCAAGATAGGGCATTCAGTGAGCCCTGAAAAAAATAATGCAGAGATTTGTAAAAATGAGAGAGCCATAATGCCCCAGACAAACTTTCCATACTTTCTTGGATGACTGGGAAGTATGTGCATGTGAAGAGACATAGATATCACAGCTGAAAGTGCAATCCCAGGAAAGCTTGACGATTGATTTAACTTTAAATGTGTTTGCAAACCCTCACTGATTAATTAGCAGAGTGGAAGTGTTAAAGGTTCGATGTGTTTGAGCAGAAACATGAGTGGTTGTAGTGCAGAAATGAAGGAGAACTGGATGACTCAAAAATTAGAGTTGTAGATTTTAATGTCTTTCTGTAATTAATTGAATGAAAAAATAGATGAATAATCAGTATGGATAAAGAAGTTTTGAACAACACTATTAACCAAATTGTGTGTGTGTGTATATATGTGTGTGTGAATATATATATATATATATATGTACACATATATGTGTATATGTGTATATATATAACTACAACTATAAAGTTATATGTGTGTATATGTATATATAACACTGTACCCAACAACAATAGCAAATTAACTATTATTTTCAAATGCTTATGAAATATTTTCTAAACTAGATAATATCCTATACTATAAAATAACTTTCTATGCATTTAAAGGAAAGAAAAAATACAAATGATGTTTTCTGATCATAGAGATTTACATTAAAGTGAGAAAGAGAAAGAAAATTGGGAACACAAAAATATTTGGAAATTAACTAGTACAATTCTATATAACTCATGAGTCAAAGAAGAAAATAAAAGGGAAGTTAGAAAACATTTTGAATCTAAATGAAAGGGAAAACAAAATATATAGAAATTTTGTGGTATGTAGTTATAGCAATGCCTACAGGGACATTCATAGCTTTAAATGGTTAATAGTAAAAAGCAAGAAAAATCCAAGATACAAAATTAAGTTTCCATCTAAAGAGGTCAGAAAATAAAAGCAAATAAGACCTAAATAAAAGTAAGGAAATTAAAAAAAAAATAGAGTGAAAATCCATGAGGTAGAAAATACAACAAGTGTAGATAAGTGAGTTATTCCAAAGTTGCTTCTTTGCAAAGGGCAGTTACTAATCAATGGGAATAAAGTTTCAGTTAAGGATGAAAACAAACAACTCAAAGCAAGAAAATAAATAAACTGATTAAAAAATGGGCATAGCATCTAAGTAGACATTTCTCAAAAGAAGACGTATAAAAGGTCAACGTGTATATGAAAAGGTACTCAACATCACCAATCATCAGGAAAATAAAAATTAAAACAAAATGAGATATCATCTCATACTTATAAAATGGATTTTATCAAAAAGACAAGTGATAACAAGTGTTGGTTAGGATGTGGAAAAAAGGGAACCCTTATACACTGTTGGTGGGAATGTAAACTTGTACAGCCATGATGGAAAACATTATAGAGGTTCCTCAAAAATTAAAACTAGAGCTATCATATGATCCAGCAATCCCATCTCTGGGCATATGTCCAAAGGAGATTAAATCAGTAAATTAAAGAGATACCTGCACTCCCTTGTTCATTGGTGCATTATTCACAATAGCCAAGATATGAATTAACCAAAGAGTCTATCAAAGAATGAGTGGATAAAGAAAATGTGGTATTCAAAAAAAAATAGAATACTATTTGGACTTAAAAAAAAAGGAAATCTTTTCATTTGTGACAATATGGATGAACATTATGTTAAGTAAAATACGACAGGCAAAGAAAGATAAATACCTCATGATCTCATTTATATGTGAAATCTAAAACAACTGAACTCATGGAAATAGAAAGCGCAATGATGGTTACCAGGGCCTGGGGGGTTAGATGGAGTGAGGTATAGGGAGATTTTGGATAAAGGGTACAAAATTCCACTCAGTTAAGTGGGAAGAATAAGTTCTGCAGATCAATTGTACAACATGGTGACTGTAATTAATAATAATGTATCGGATACTTAAAAATTGCTAAAAGTAGATTTTAAATGTCCTCATCACAAAAATGGTAAGTAGGTGAAGTGATAGATATGGTGCTTACCTTGATTTAATCATTCCACTATTGTATACGTATATCGAACATCACATTGCACATCATAAGTGAATACAATTTGTAACTTGTCAATTTTAAAACATAAATAAAAAGAATAAATAAGTTTGATATATCTTCTGAATAATATATTGTATACTTAAACATTTTTAAGAGGGTAGGTCTCTTTAAGAGGGTAGAGAGTTTAGTGTTCTTACTACAATAAAATAAAAAGAATTTTTTTAAAAAAATAAAGATCAACAAAGTTGATAAACATTTGGTTAGACTTACAAAAAAAACAAAAAAAGGAGAGACATAGAGAAGCATGTTACCAAAATAAGGATTACATCATTACATCACTATTGGATATTAGAAATTAAAAGTTATAAACAAACATTGTGAAAACTTTATGCCAACAAATTATGCAACTTTGGCAAAATGGACATATTCCTGGAAAAACACAAAGTACCATGCTGATTCAAGAAGAATGAGAAAATCTTCAACACCTATAACAAATAAATTAATAAAATTAAAAGGAAACTATTTTTACAAATAAAATCCTAGGCCTGGATTTCTTCACTGATGAATTCTACCAAATATTTAGGCAAGAAATAATACCCAGTATTGGATGAATAATTCCAGAAGATAGAGGAGATTATCTGATTAGGGCAGTATTGCCTTGATACCAAAGCCAGATAAAGAATGTATAAGAAAAAGAAAAGAAAACTGTAGACCAATGTCTCCCATGGCCTTAGATGCGAAAATCAGTAAGGTAATATTAGGAAACCAAATTCAGCAGTACATAAAAAAATTCATATATCTTGACCAAATTGAATTTATCACAGTAATACAAAATAGTTTAACGTTTGAAAATCAATTAATGCAATACATTATATTAATTAAATAAAGCATAACAATTACATGATTATCTCAACTAATAAAAATAATTTGAGAAAATCAAAAATATCATGATAAAAATTTTCATCAAGCTACTAACACATAACTTCTTCAACCTGATAAAGGGTATCTACAAATATTCTTTAGCTAATATATATAAAAAGGAGGGAATAAAAAAGAAAACAAGAATGCAAGAATAAATTAAAGAAGGAAGGATGGCAACAATAGCCTGAAAACCATTGTGACTATGGTTTAAAAGGCTTTTGCTACTCTAATCTATTCCCTTGCCCATAAAATGAATTCTCTTACCCTGAAAAATTAATAATAATAATAATAATTACATTTCTCTTATCTATACGGAGCAAAGAGATGAGGGGGATATTTAGGGTTAACAGAGGAGTCCTTCCCACTTTTGATTACATCAGAATATCACCACATATATTTTATGATGCAGAAAATGGGCAGAAGTGAGTTATCCTTTATTGTTTGCTTTGTCATTCAATCATTTGTGTGTACTAAAATCTTCATTGAGTGGCTGCAATGTTCAGCCACTATGCTACTATGCTTAGTGTTAGTACCACAAAAGGAAATTTAATAATGGTTCTTGAATTTTAATGTACACAAACTGTAGGAAAATGAAGAAAGGGAGGGAGGGAGGAAAGTGTAAAGAAGGGGAAAAAGCATAAAAGGAATAAAAAGGAAAAAAACCACAAAAATTTGTTGACAACTTACTATATTCCAGGTTCTATGAGATGTACATTCATATACTCTTTCTTGACTAATTGACTTATTTAGTGCTCATTACTTTCCCATAAACTCCCTTGTTAATATTTTTCCTATTTCAGAGTTGAAGAAACAGACTCAAAGAGATGATGAAATAAACCCATTGTCACTCAGCTGATAGGAGACAGATGCCACCACCCTTTGCAAGAGAAAAGACTAATTTCCAAGGCACAAATTGTACCCTGTAAAGAAATGCAAAGAGAGAAATTGCCAAACACTGTGTTTATTAATACAAATTATAAGGGTGAAAGTGCTATAGTTATACAGAGGACAGAGCCACTACTTCTGCATGGGAACACAGTGGAGACATGTTCTGTCAGCACATAGAAAGGATGCCCTCATTGCCAAGCACAGCTAGGGTTCACTGAGAGCAAAGTAGAGGATTAATCTCTGTTCCTTTACCCAATTATCCTGTTATTCCTTCAATAAATACTTACTTCATTCTGAGAAGAGGTACTATGTTGGTTACTGAGACTAGAGAGGTGGAAAGTACATACACAATTCTTGTCCTTATGGAGTTTGGAGTTCATAGTGTATAAGTTCTTTTAGGCCATAGCTATGATAACTACTAACAAAAAATGAAAGAAAAAAATATGTATAAGGTATTGTAGTATGTGGCCTTCACCAGCTTAAGGTGATTAGGAAAATCTTTGTGACAGAAGCAAAGCTTGACTTAGTCTTGAAGGATTAGCAAGAATTAGTCAAAGAGACAAGAACTGAATATCCTTCAATCAAGAAGGATATTCAAGGCCAAGGGGAGAGCAAGTAACAGAGACAAAAACATAATAAACATTTAAAATGAAATTCATGTGAACTATAGTATATTTTTTACAAGTGTAAATAGATTTGAATAAAAATATTGCACAATAATATATGCCGTGTAGTGTGGTAGTTGCTTTATAATCATTCATTCCTAACACCAGCCTTTCGAGAAGACATGTTAGTATTTGTGATTGCTGAGAAATGTCAATTACTTTCAGCTTAGGCAGGACTCAGTGTCACATTTGAAGAAGCTTTCTTACAAATCAAGAGAAAAAAATAATCAAAAGATTGGATAAAGAGAGGTAGTGTTAATGGTGACAGAATAAAATTATAAATAATTTTTTCTCCTACCAAAATAATCACTCATTGGAGATTTTATTATTTACTAAAAAACATCTAGTACTCATGGCCAGGATGTCTGGACTCTCATTATTGACCTTGCCAACTAACTCAACCTCTTGGTATCTTTTTTTATGTTTTGTTTTCAATCTATTTAATGAGAATTTGTTTTACCTAGCTCAAAAACTTATTCTATGTGAAATACAATATTCATTTTCTGCTTCTACTTTCCTAGATTAGAGCCTCATTATCTCAAGCCCGGATAACTGCAATGGCCTTCCATGTTCTTATGCTCTGTATCCTTCTAATTTAAACTGCAGTATTAGAACAATCTCCTAAATGTTTTTCTTACCAACTTATTTCATATTTCAAAGTCTTACACTGAATTCCCATTGCAAGCAGAGTTATGCTTACATAGCTATTTCTATATTTTCATCTGTCTCTTCATATCCAACCATTGTTCCTCACCCAATGGGAGGTTTATGTATTAGCCAGACTGTTCCATCACACAATGCAGAACACAGCATCAACATGACTGATTTCACAAGGAGTTCAATTTGCCTTTCTTGTCCTTATCCTCTGTATAACCCCTACCCATTCTTTAATATCCAATTCCAGTCAAGCTTTTTATAACCTTCATGACAATTTTCTGAAACTATTGCAATCCACATTAATCTGTACTTTCTTGGAAGGTCAAGAATATTGATTGCCTAATATATTTGATTAAATTAATTTGAATAACAGGTTCTTGTAATTTCTTGTGCTGTACCCCCAGTAAATTTTAAGCTCCTTAAGGGCAAAGTCATTTCGTGTTCTTCCTCTAAATCATCTACAGCTGCAAGTGCTGACCACATATAAAATCAGTAAATATTCAGAGAATTATATTAAGCAAAATTGTTTTGTGCTAGAGTAAGCTGGAGACATGATACTATGCCATTCTCTCTGGAATGGATCGTACCATTTCTATAGACCCAAAGAAAGAGAGGGGTGTAACTACCATAACCAAGGTCATTTCTTTGAATGTCTACAGGTATTGCCCTAATTCCCTACGTTATTAGTATTCAGGGTAAACTCAATTAATTTTAAGGGTTTGTGAATTTTTTTTAAAAGTACAACTCTTCTTGATCATGAGCAGTAACAAAAATCTTATAAATAGCTATTCTCTCAAGTAGACCAGCTATAAATAAAAAGGTGGAAATTTCCACGTATTTTGCCCCTTATGACAAGCTCACGTTGTTCAAATCAGCAGCAGAAGAAAGGTTGTTTTCCTTTCCACGACCAGCTGCATGCGGCAGTACTGTCTGTGACAGAAGGCTCCCAACTCAGAGTCTTTCTTGACATGGCAAATGAAAGAATTTTTGCTCTTGTTGTGGCCTGATTTAGGGAGTTAATCAAATGCTCTAAACTAGCCATTAGAATACCTTACAAGTTGCCATCAAAAAGAAGGTGGATAAAAGTATAATTTAATCATTTTCTCATATATTAGCAGTTATTCAACTTTGATAAAATGGGAGTCTGGCAAATGAAAACGAATATAAATTTCAGTATGTATATATTCAGATTCTGACTTAAAGAAGAAAACGTAGAGGAAAAGCTCTATGACATTGGTCTAGACAATGATTTCTTGGATATGACTCTAAAAATGAAAGCAAAAATAGTGAAATGGGATTATGTCAAACAAAAAGCTTATGCATAATAAAGGAAACGACTAACAGATTAAAGAGACAACCGATGGATTTGGGACAAATATTTGTAAACCATACATCTGATAAGGAGCCAATGTCAAAAATATATAAGGAGCTTAATAGCAAGAAAACAAACAACTTAATTTAAAAATGGACAAAGGACCTGAATAGACATTTCTCAAAAGAAGACATATGAACAGGCAACAGATATATGAAAAAGTACTCAACAACATTAATTATCATGGAAATGCAAATTAAAACACAGTAAGATATAACCTCTGACCTATTAAAATGACTAAAAGAATATAACAATTCATGGCAAGAATATGGAGAAAAGGAAATCCTTGTTCACTGTTCATGATAATGTGAATTGGTACAGACATTGCATGGAGGTTACTCAAAAAGCTAAAAATAGAATTACCACATGATTCAGCAATTCCACTACTGGGTATATAGACAAAGGAATTAAAATCAGTACATTAAAGAGATATCTGCACTCCCATGTTCGTTGCGGCATTATTCACAATAGCCAAGATATGGAAGCAAGTGTCCAACAACAGATGCGTGGATAAAGAAAATGTGGTATGTATTCACAATAGGATAGCATACAACCTCATGAGAGGAGGAAATTCTGTCATTTGTGACAACATAGATGAATCTGGAGGACGTTATGCCAAGTGAAATAAGCCAAGAACAGAAAGATATATATTACATGATCTCTCTTATGTGTGAAATCTACAAATGTCAAACTCAGAGAAGTAGGGAGTAGACAGTTAAGAGAGGCTGTCAGGGGGAGGGATACAGAAAGGAGAGATGTTGGTAAAAGGGTACAAAGTTTCGGTTAGACAGGAGGAATACATTTTAGTGATCTATTTTACAGCATGGTGACTATAGTTAATATAATAATGTATTGTATATTTCAAAATTAGTAAAAAAAGATTTTAAATGTTCTCATCATACATAAAAAATAGTAAGTTATATGAGGTGATAGAAATATTCATTACCCTGACTTAATCATTCCACAATGTATAAATATATCAAAACATCACATTGTACCCATAAATATACACAATTAATATTTGTTAATTAAAAATAACATTTAAAACAGAAGGTTTATTGTTGACTTTCCACTTTCCAAGGACCCTTAATTGGCTTTATCTATGTTGTCTCATTTAATTTAATATTTCCCAGGAAACTGGTGGGTAGACATTATTACTTCTATTTTTAGATTATTAACTGAAATTCAGATTTGATATGAAACTTGTCCAAACTCATGACATTTGAAACAAGTTAGATTCCAACTCAGATCCTCTGCCCCAAGAATATTCTCTTTAATATACCAATTGACAATATGCCAATAATTATTGTTATTTTTAAAATGACATTATTTTCTTATGCATATTATAAATTAATAATATCCAGTAACATATTTAATCTAACTATATACACTTTTTAAACTTACTGAATCTGAGATATTGCCGTTGAAACTAGCATAAAACAGGAAATGTTTGACACTCTTGATTTTCATTAAAATCTTGTCACCAGAATGCACTGGTCACAAAACACTTCATCACAACCAGACACATATATTTGTTGTATTTATTGTAACATTTCTTTTCTTTTATGATGGCAGAAATTTCATTATTATTCCTATAGCTCACAAATACATAATCTAAAAATATCAGAAGTTTGTCAGTGGAAGTATTAGAAAGATTTTTAGGGTCTCTAATATTTTTTAAGAATCTGACTACAAAACATAAGTGCATTTCTTTATTTCATAAATTGAAAAACACAGTGACTCACACAGAGACCAGCTAGGAGAACAAACATGATTTGTTTCAGTAAGGAAATGAAACCCCATTCTCCTATGATTAATGTTGAGTTGTCTTCTTGGTGTTTTTGAACTTTCTTTTACGTTTAAATTGTTTCAATTTTTAAAACTGAGTTCACAACCTTTGTAGAGCTGATTCCTCCAAATTTGTCAATTATAAAGTCCAAATCACTAAATCTAATGCATTTTTATGTTTGCATGTTCCACAAAAATATTGAGCACTCAATCACATGCACACTTCTTGTAAGAATCAGCAGATATGCCGATGCTACAGGAGGAAACTTCAGGTTCATCTGCATGAAGGCTTCATATCAAGAGTTGCAACATGGACCAGAACACATTGGAAACAACTAGTTCATGAGTTTGGGTGCAAAAATAAGTAATATGTGCAAAACTTAAGAGATTCTCTTTTGAAGGAGCATAGGGTAGGAAGAAGATTTAACAGTTAAGGAAGCATAGTGGAATGAATGTCGGCCCTCCAAAAAGATATTTTCACTGGAAACTGTGAACATGATCTTGTTTGGAAAAACGGTCTTTGTAGATATAACTAAATTAGTAATCTCAATATTCCATTCACCACCCCTCACTGTTTATGCTTACATAGGAAACAAGTACATTTAAAGATAATAATCATACTAATAAATAATTTATTCATTATGATAAGCAATAATTATGCTATACTGCAATGAAATGGATGTTTGTGTCCCCTCAAAATTAACATGTTGGAACCCTAAACCAATGTGATGGTATTTGAAAGTTAGGCCTTTGGGAGATAATCAGGTCATGAAAGTGGAGCCCTCGTGAATGCAATTAGTGCCCTTATGAGAAGAGGCCAAAGAACCAATTAGGCCTCTTTCTGCCATGGGAGGCTACAGTGAGAAGTTGGCAGTCTGCAAAATAGAAATGAGCCCTCAACAGAACCCGACCATACTGGCACCCTGATCTCACATTTACATATTCCAGAATAGTGAGAAATAAATTCTTGTTATTTATAGGCCACCCAGTCTGTGGTACTTTGTTATAGAAACCTGAAGTAACTAAGAC
This sequence comes from Daubentonia madagascariensis, assembly GCA_023783475.1. NCBI lineage: Eukaryota > Metazoa > Chordata > Mammalia > Primates > Daubentoniidae > Daubentonia > Daubentonia madagascariensis. The sequence continues at coordinate 33,233,160 of JAKFHU010001569.1, forward strand.
CCTCTCTGATCTCTACCCTCACAACAACTAACAAGAAAATATTAACACTTCACAGAAGAGGAAATTGAGGCACAAATGTAGTACCTTGCCTAAGGTCACATAGTTGGCAAAAGGAAAAACCAAGATTTGAACGTTGGTGTGTGTTATTCCAAGGTTTGTGCTCTTAACTATTTCTCATTGTTACTTGAGGAAATAACATGCAATTAAAGACTAACTACCATTTCCCAATAAGTAATACACCTTCTTCATCTTCTCATTTACAACTGATATGCAAAAATCCATAATTATCAAAAGTGACTAATATTTTTAAATAAAGCAGTATAAACCTGGTTTGGTCTAAATGATAAATTATTAGGTGAAGGCCAGATCATTGAAAATTAGTAAGACATTTATGGACTTGATGATCAGTATACACATTGTCTGTTATTATACAGATAATATGGAGTATTTACATTTTCAAGATAGAAAGGTATTGCATTTGACAATTTTTAATATATGTTTTTGAAAGACCTTTTGTTGTGCTAAATAAATGCACTATCTCTGTGATCACTCTTTTTCACGTACATATTGTTTTATTTTATTTACAGGTTTTGGATTTTGGCAAAAAAGTCATACAAACAGATGGTTGTATTTGAAAGTTTTGCCTCATGCAGTAAATGTGTCTCTGTCCAGATGGACATTAGGCTTTAGTGCCAATATTGTACCTTTACCATATGGACAAGAAGATTTATGGCAGAAGACACTATTTCAGTTTTGTGCCTCAACCCAGATAATGTTTGATTAATTGTTATTTATCATTAATTTTTGTGGTCAGAGAATCAGGGAGCAAAAGACAATTAAGTAAAATATAAAAACACTATCTTCAAGATATATAACCATGTATATTTAGCAAAATCTTTCTCAACACATAATAAATTTCAATTTTATAAATGTACTTTTTAAAGTTAGATTTACTCTTTTTAGGGAGATAATTCTATACATTTTGACAAACTTATACAGTCATGTAACCACCAACAAAATGGAGATATAGAACATTTCCATTACCCAAAGTAGTTTGCTCATGCCATTTGTTAATATGATAAATTATATAGTTTGATTTTCAAACGTTATAACAAACTTTCTTTTTTGAAATAAATCTCACCTAGTCTTGAGATATTATACTTTTTGTTTAGTGCATTGCTGAATGTGATTTACTGAAATGTTGTTTAGACCTCCTGCATCTATGTTCATGACAGTTATTGACCTATGGTTTTCTTTTTTTTCAATGCCTTTGTCTTAGTTTAAGATCAGTCTAATGCTGGCTTCATAGAATAAATTGAAGAATGTCCATACTTTTCAATTTGTTGGAAAGGTTTATGTAGAAATGGCATTTTTTTCATAAAAAGGTTGGTAGTGTTCAGCAGGAAAGCCATCTTTTCTGAACAGTTTTTTGGGAGAAGTGGAAAAGTTTTTAATTATATGTATAATTTCCTTAATAAATAAAGGACTATTCAGGTTATCTATTTCTTATTGCATTAGCTTTGATAATTTGTTTCTTTAAGGAATTTGACTATTTCATCAAAATTGTCAAATTTAGTGGCATGGCAATTTTTACAACATTCCCTATTATCCTGTAGATAAAGTTTGTTTTGATGTCACCTCTCTCAATCTTGATATTGATATTTTGTGTTTCCACTTTTTTTTTTCATGATCAGTCTGGCTAGAGGTTTATCAATTTTTTTGATCTCAGAGAATTAGCTTTTGATTTCATTAATTTCTATACATTTTTTTCTTCTTTACTTTCATTGATTCCTCCTCTGGTCTATATTATTTTCTTTCTTCTACAAATTTTGACTTTATTGTCTTCTCCTTTTCCTAGTTTCTAAAGGTACAGATTGGGGATAACAATTTGAGATCTGTCTTTTTTTTAATATATGGATTTAGAGCAATATATTTCTCCCTAAGTACTGCATAAGGAGCATCCTAAACATTGATATGTTTTGATTCATTTTAACTCAGTTCTGAAATAATTTTTAATTTATATTTTGACCTTTTTTGAAACAAAGGATAAATATGATACAAAATGGGTATAAGCATCTAATAATGAAAAACTAAATAGCACAATGCCCAGATTTGGGAAACTAAATAGAATGGTTTTTCCATTTCAAACAATTATTTCTTGAAGTTTCAACACTCTTTGATATAAGCCAATCTCACTGGAGTTAAGTGATATCTCATTGTGGTTTTGATTTGCATTTCCCTGATGATTAGAGAAGTTGAGCAACTTTTTATGTTTACTGGCCATTTTTCTGTCTTCTTTTGAAAAGTTTCTGTTCATGTCCTTTGCCCACTTTTTAATGGGGTTGTTTGATTTTTTCTTGTTGATTTTCCTAAGTCCTGTATAGATTCTGGTCATCAGCCCTTTATCAGATGTGTAGCATGCAAATATTTTCTCCCAATCTGTAGGTCGTCTGTTCACTCTAGTGATAATTTCCTTGGTTGTTCAGAAGCTTTTTAGTTTGATCAGGTCCCAATTGTTTATTTTTGTTGTGGCTGTGATTTCTTTGGGGTCTCCTTCATAAATTCTTTGCCAAAGCCAATGTCTATAAGAGTTTTTCCAATGTTTTCTTCTAGAATTCTTATTGTTTCATATCTTAGGTTTAAGTCTGTTATCCATTGTGAGTTGATTTTTGTGAGAGGTGAAAGGTGTGGATCTAGTTTCAGTCTTCTACATGTGGCTATCCAGTTTTTCCAGCACCATTTATTGAATAGGGATTATTTTCCCCAGTGTACATTTTTGTCTAATTTGTCAAAGATCAGATGACAGCATGAGGATGATTTTATATCTGGGTTGTCAGTCCTGTTCCATTGATCTACATCTCTGTTCTTGTGCCAGTATCATGCTGTTTTGGTTACTATAGCCTTGTAGTATAGTTTGAAGTCTGGTAGATAGATGCCTCCTAATTTGTTCTTTTTGCTTAAGATTGCTTTGGCTAGTGGGGTCTTCTCTGGTTCCATGTGAAACGTAGACTTATTTTTTCTAGATCTGGAAAACATGATGTTGGTATTTTGATAGGGACTGCATTGATTCTGTAAATCACTTTAGGTAGTATAGACATTTTAACAATGTTGATTCTACCAACCCAAGAGCATGATAGGCTTTTCCATCTGTTTACATCCTCAGTATATCAAAAAGTCCTCAAACAACAAATGTCGGTTGGGGTGTGGACAGATAGGAACACACATACACTGCTGGTGGGGCTGCAAATTAGTACAACCTCTATGGAAAGTAATACAGAGATACCTCAAAGAACTAAAAGTAGAACTACCATTTGATCCAGCAATCCCACTACTGGGTATTTACTTAAAGGAAAAAAAGACATTCTATAATAAAGACATCTGCTCTCGAATGTTTATAGCAGCACAATTCACAATTGCAAAGATGTGGAAACAACCCAAGTGCCCATCAATATATGACTGGATTAATGTATTGGTAATTATGGTATATGTATACCATGGAGTATTACTTAGCAATAAAAAACAATGGTGAGTTAACACATCTGGTATTATCCTGGATGGATCTAGAGCCCATTCTTCGAAGTAAAGTATCGCAAGAATGGAAAAACAAGTGTGACTGGTACTCACCATCAAATTGGTACTAACTGATCAATACTTATGTGCAGACATGGAGATAATATTCATCAGGGGTTGGGCGGATGGGACAGGGTGGAGGGGATGGGAAAACTCACACCTAATGGGTGCAGGGCACACTCTCTGGGGGATATTCATGATTGTAGCTCTGACTTGGGCAGTGCATAGGCTATATCAGTAACCAAAGTGTTTGTACCCCCATAATATTCTGCAATTTAAAAAAAGAAATTTCAACACTCTTCTCTCAGTAATTGATAGAATGACTAGACAAAAAATAACTAAGAATAGAAAAGAGTTGAACAACATTATCAACGAATTTGACCCCATTGATGTTTACGAAACACAATACTGAACATCAGCTATGTTTTCCAGTGCATACAAGGGTGTTATTTAGTTTCCAAGATCTTGGGTTTTTCCAGAGATCATTCTCTTATTGATTTCTCATTCAACTCCATTATGCTCAGAGAACATATCTTGCATGACTTAAAATCTATTAAATTCATTGAGAATTGTTTCATTGCCCAGAATATAGTCTATCTGCACACTGGACAGCAGGCATTTAGCTGTTGTTGGGTGTTGTGTTCTCAAAATGTCATTTGGCTCAAATTGCTGGATAGTGTGTACCTACTTGTTCTGTCAGTTATTAATAGAAGTCTGTTTTAATTTGAAGCAATTGTGGGCTTGTCCATTCCTTCTGTCAGTTTTGCTTTCCATATTTTGAAAATCTATTATTAGGTATAAAAATATTAAGGAAATCATGTATTCTTGATAAATTAATCCCTTGATATTATAAAATTACTTTTTCTATCCTAGTAATATTCTTGTTCTGAAATATGCTTTGATATTAAAATAGACACTTCAACTCTCTTTTCATTAGTACTAGCATGTTATAAATTTTTCCATTCTCTACTTTTAATAATTTTATGACTTTATATTAGAATTTCATTTTTTGTAGACAGCACGTTATTGGGTCTTACTTTTTAATCCAATCTGGCAACCTCTGTCAATTGAATTCCAAATTATAGATTGTTTAAATTTAGTTTGATTATAGATATGGTTAAGTTTCAATCTATCATCAGTTTATTTGTCTTTCATTTTTTCTTCTGTGTGTTTTATTTTTTCTTCTTTTTCTGGCATCATTTGGATTAATTTAATATTGTGTTACATTTTATTTCCTTTGTTGGTTTATTAGTTATAATCTATTGTTTTCTTATTTTGGGTACTGATTTAGGATTTCAGTATATATTTTTAACTTTTCACAGTCTACTTTCAAATGATATTCACATATAGCTGAAGAAACATAAAATATTAATTGTATACTTCCATTCTCTCCCAAATTTATGCTATTGTTATCATGCATTTTATCATTAGTTATGTTTTAAACATTACATTGTATTGTTAATATTTTTATTTAAGCAGTAAATTATGTTTTCAAGAGATGTAAATAATAGGGGAATGTTTTTACTTATGTGGTTTACATGCCTAGTGATATTCATTTCTTAAAAGATGCATATAGCCATTGGGTATCCTTTTTCTTCCACATGAAGAACTTCTTAAAAACATTTCAATTATGGCTACTGGTGATAAATTTTTTCTGATTTTGTATGCCAGAAAAAAAATCATAATATAGTCTTTGATTTTCAAATATATGTTTACTAAACACAGGATTCTAGAATGATAATTGATTTTTTCTTTATTATTATAAAATGTTGCCCCACTGTCTTCATACTTTCATTGGTTTCTATGAGAGACCTACTGTCATTGCTGTCTTTGTCCTTTTGTATCTAACACTGCCTACTTTGGCTGTTTTTGAAATTTTTCTCCTCATCATTGGCTTTGAACAATTTGATCATAATGTGATTTTGGTGTGGTTTTCTTTATTTTTATTTTATTTGAGATTAATGGAGGTTCATGGGTCTTGAGCTTATAGTTTTAATCTAATTTATAAAGTCTTTGGCCAGTATATCTGTTCCCTCTCTTTCTCTTCACCTTCTGGGATTGGGATTACACAGATGTTAAGCAATTTGAAATTTTATACATCTCACTGATATTCTGCTCATTGTTTTCATTATTATTTTATCTCTGTATTTTCATTTTTATACTTTATATTTTATATTACTATTTTTTCCAATTCACTAACTTTTCTTCTGTAATATCTGATTGGCCATTAATTTCATCCACTGTGTTTTTCCTTCCAAATTTGTAGCTTTTACCTGTAGAGGTTCAATTTGCATCTTTTTATTACCCTATGTCTCTATTTTTTGAAGATAGTTACAATAACCACTTTAATTTCCTTGAATGATAATTATGGTACCTGGGTTAGTTCTTGATTAGTTTTGATCAACTAATATACATTCCCCTTATAGGTCATATTTTCTTATTTTATTGCATATCTGCAGTTTTTTTACTGAATGCCTAATATTGTGAATTTTATTTTGTTGGCTTCACAGTATATTTGTATTCCCATAGATATTCTTGAACTTTGTTCTGTGATACAGTTAATTGAAAACAGTTTAATACTTCTGATTGACTTTTGCAATTTACTGGTTGGGACTCAAACCTATCAGTTTAGGGCTAATTATTCTCTACTGAGTCAAAATATTTCTATAAACTCTGTCTAGTGCTCTACAAATCTTAAGGTTTTCCAGTTGAGCTGGTGGGAACAGGCACTATTTCCAGCTCATTGTGAATACCTGGCACTGTTATCTCCAATCCTATCACCTAGTTCCCTCTCTTACCACAGGTAGTTTATTCACACACATATGTTCATTATTATTTAGATGAATACTCAAACGCTAATCTCTGCACACATATCAAGGTCTCTCCTTGAGAAGCTCTGTCGTATCTAGTGCTGTGTCCTTAGTAGTCTAGATTACTAGGTTTCTCTGGATTCTTATTTCAATCACCCAGACCAAAGGAAGACATTGGAGTCTATGTGGGTTCCTGCCCCCACACCATATCTTAGAACCACTTTTATAGCAATGAACTAGAGCTTTTGTAAGACCCCAACTCATTTCCTCTCTCTTAAAAATCATTGCCATTTTTTGTCTTGTTTCCTCAAATTGATCAAATAATTTATTGTAAAAAAAAAGCTGTCAACTTCTAATAAATAGTATGTAGAATATTGGCACAGAAACACAGACATGATTTAAATCAGGAAAAAAAAAACTGATGAAGTCACAGTTCCCAGTGACTGAAAATCTCTTATAACCCACATGTGTGTTTATAGTGCAACTGAGTAGGCGTCTCCAACAAAAAAGGAGCAAATTATTCATCATTGGTTTCAAATTACTTCTTTGAGAGGAATAGGTAAAAAAAAGTCTGTTGTTTTTAGGTACTTGTTTGTTCTAAGAAAAAAATTCCACATCTAACATAACATATTTTTGAAGTTTAGAAATACAGATTTGTTTATAATCATTTGTTTCTCAAATGTTCTATAAAGTGGTAATTGGTCATTAGTATTACTTTACAGGAAAATAATAACACTTAAAATTTTAATGTAGTATGAGGTGAAATTATTGTACTTTATGCTACTCTAATGTGGATTATTTGAATATACTGGTCATTTGGTTTTTTTAAAATCATAAGAATACAGCTATTGTAATGAGTTTTGAAAAGCATGATCTCAATAATAACTTGCCATTCAAAATTAAAATATTTTACCTTTCAAATAGTAATAAATGTTTGTTAACACTCTCAAAGAACATTGAGAGACTTAAGGAACACCTGAAATTTGTTTTAACAAGATACAATTGTACTCACTTTTCATTTAATAAAATATTTTAACTTCCTTTAGTCAGTTTTCTTATATATCAGATAATAGCCCACTGAACTGACCAAATAGTGATGTAACAGATTTGGAAGAAAATAAGGAGGGGAAGGGGAAGACTGTAAGCCAAAAAAAGTGTGACACACGCACCAAATATCTTAGCCCATGATTTCATAGACATCTCTGACATAATCATAATTGGTGTTCATGTGGTTGGTCCTGCACTCCACATCCTGCAGTGTACTTGGGATCAGTAGATACTTCAAATTCTTTTAAGCAAGGTATTAGTGTTAATGGTTGTATTATATACAGGTCTGTAACATTAATAGCTATTCTCTGATTTTATTTAGGTGGCAAATTGCCCAGTCCAAGGAACTAAACCATAGTTTCAGACAAGCATATTTATTCCTACAGCTGATTTCAGTAATTATTTAAATAATTATTTTAAATTATTATTTAAATATTATTTAAAATGAGGACATGACATAAATTACAGGGCAATATGACATATAGGGAAGTCAGCTGGAGACTTCTGGGAAAGTCATTTCATTCATAATAAGACATAGAGATATGTGAACACTTTCTTAACAATAACTCCTTTCTTCCTACTTTGGAGACTGATGTTTTAAGGAGAAATGGCATTTTATCCTGAAGTAGACATATTGTAATCATAAGGAGATAGCCAACCAATGCTCTAAAAATGGCAGAGGGGAAAGGCTAAAGGAACCTGGTTCCTTGATAACGCTGATGATCAGTGGTGTCCACCTCTAAACTCTTTCTTAAAGTACATCAAAAGTGTTCTCATTAATTTATGCCACAGTTACTTGGATTTTTCTCCTACATAATAAAATTATATATAATTTTTATTTTTTGAGAACTAGTAATGCCTGTGTTAAAAAAAACTCTCCATACACTCAAGTAGTTGATTGACTAGAATATCTTATTCCCTCAGATTGTTATGGAAGATAGTTGTGACTTCTCTCTTTTTACCCCTGGTAGTCAAATGTTCCGTGATTTTTTTTTCTGAAATTGGCTGGCTATTTCTTTAAATTATGGAAAACAAAGCTATTTCAATTGAGTTTCTGATTCATTAGGCTCCAATTGGGACCCATAAATCTGTATTTTAAGAGACCTGGAAAGAAAAATGTTTGCAAGTTCTAAAGGAACTTAAAGAGACATGAGTCTCTTATAAAGCAATGCTTCTTTACCTGTAGGATCTCAGATTAATGTGGGTTCTTCTAAGAGTTGGGAACTAAGCTCTGTTCCTTTGGGAGTATAGACAAGGTTTTCTTAGCCAAGATTAATGTTAGACCAGAGCAGAGAGGAAAATGCATGAAGCCCAAAGATATAAAGAATTATTTATTTGAGCACCTGGGTGCAGGTGGGTGGAGGCCAAAAAGGGAGGCCAAAAATGGGGTCTAGTGAGTTTTTTATAGAGGGTTGGGAGGAGGGAGTGGAGTTGGGGGGGGCAATCAAACAATAATTGCAGTATACAGCAAGCAAGTCCTTGACGTTTGGGAAGAAGTTGTGCTGTAGCAGACAGCTCGTCCTTGAGATGTCTTTCTTTTCAGTCACATCCCCCTTTTAGGCTTGCAAACCTTCCCCGTTTTGCCTGCTTAGCTGTCTTTTATCTCCCCTCCTCCCTTCCATCCCCTTTTCTGGTTTTGCAAACCTTCCCTCAGGGTAAAGACCACATACCTAACAATTAACATTTTTAAAAAGCATGTGGAGCTGAGTGCTTTTGAGTAGGTCACCCAAATCTGTGTAAGATGCAGAGACATGGTGACAGCCGTGGACAGAAGACTATTAGCTTCTCATAGTTGTCTGGACAGGTAAACTCCAGTCTCCCTCTATGAAACAAAAGAAGTAGGGAAAGCCCTAAATGTTGTCAGATATTGGTTTTCTCTCTAACTTTGACATGTTGGAAGTTAAGCCAGGTTTAATTTGATTAGGAATAATAAAAAATAAATGGCATGTCTTGCACATCACATAGAGTATATTTGAGTACCTGAAAAAATTAGTGTAGAATCAGAGTTGGGTCCAACACCACACGGAATAAATAAATTCCCCTTCATAGTATGCATGCTTGTATATATCCACCATCCCCTATTTAAAGCCCTTGGAGTCCAGTGAGTTTAAAATTCAGAATTCAGAACTTGGATCATGTACTTTATATTACATAATACTTCCAGCAGAAGTTGGTGCATTGGACCATAATTACATACACTACTGCTGAAGTGAAACATACAATTATTCAAACTAAATGGGAAAATTACCCTATAAATAGTATCTTGTAAATTCAAGTCAGGTTTTTTCCCAAAGTGAATTACAGTTGTGTTGTTTACTTCCTTTTCAGAGCCTTTTGGATATTGGAGTTTTGGTAAGGGATTGTGGATCTGTATTAGTCTCAACGAGGACTCTATTACAAAAAGTCTTTGGAAAATCTCTGGACAGAATAAAAAAGCCACGCCCCCAAACTGAGATGGAGCCAAGAGATCAAAGAATGACTCAGAAAAGTCCAGTTTGGAGAGTTGGATGAATTTATTAGGGGTTACTTACAAGGGCACTTGCTCCTGGCCAGCACAGGAACTTCTTCCACAGGAGCTTTCCTGCTAGCAAAATCCGAATCTGCCCACCATTGGTGTTGCCTTAAATCTGTTTCCACTGAGTGTCACAGAGCTCTTACATTGTATCATTGCATGTTCACATTGAAACAAATCAAGCATGTGCATTACAATCATCATGAACCTTCATACAACCCATGTTATGTTAATGATATTATAATTCTCCACTAGGTAGTGATTTAATATTACAATTAGCTAAAGGGTATTATAGGACAACTAATGCAGTTCTGAAACAGAGTTGGTTTAAGCCAGCTGCCTCAAGCAAGAAAGTGCTGAGGCACATCTCTTGTGCCTGGTGGTTATCTTAATCTATTTTGTAACAATTTTGTTCAACACTCCCAGCTAGCACAGTGTTTCTCTCTCTGTGACAGGGAGCTTGCATTTTTCCCTCAATAATCTATTAACAACATATATGTGTTGATTAGTTCGTATACTCTACTAATATTTTATCATGTTATAAGAAAATAGGGCAGTGAGCATATTAATAAAATATACAATAGTCTGTATAATTATTTATAAAGTTATAGTAATAGAGGAAGAGACAAAATGTTGTAAAAAGTTAGTACATTTTAATTGAAAAGCGGTAGAGCTAAATTCTGAGAAAGGGAAGCCTCAACCAACATTTCTGATCCCTCACTTTATCAGGATGCCCTAGTTAGTTTTCTCAGGAAATCAATTCCATGACATTGGAGGCAACTCTTAGACCCTGTGAGATAACATGAATGCTATTCAGAGAGGTCCTGAAGATGTTCCAGGTGTGATAGTGCCTGTTTGCCTCCAATTATAGTCTGATTGTTTAGCAAGTAATTTATTGTCTTGCAGATTCTGGGAGAATACCACTAACTCCATATTTTCAAGGGTGTATGTCATGAAGGGGGATGGGATGGGACCAGAATTGTCTCTACGATTACGGAAAAGAGCAGCCTCTTACCACCTAATATATGTAGTTCTGGGAGAGGCCAGCTTTTCCCATTCACCTAGGAAACATTAAACAGTGTGGGGCTAAGACAAAGATTTTCAAAATGTGGTCCTTATACCAGTAGCATCAACATTACTTAGTGACTTGTTAGAAATGCAAATTCTTGTGTTCCACCCCAAACTGACTGATTCAAAAACTCTGAAGACAGGCCCTAGTGATCACCTTTGGCAAGCCTTCTGGTCAATGTTGGTGTATGCTGATGTTTGTGAAACTCTGGGATAATGTTATTCTATCCCCCATTTACACCTGAGAAGAGAAAGCTAGCAACTCCTTCTTTACCTGTCCTCCACAAATGCACCAGAGGAGGAGACCCAGCCAGCCAGTATAATCTCAGGCATGCTATTTTCCACCACTTGTAAAGATGCCCCTGCCATAGAAACTCCGAATAACCTGGCTGGCACAGATATTTAGAGACCTTTGCTTGTGAAAATGAGTAAGCAGGGGAAAATTGCAAGTCATTTAAGGATACAGCCATTGGAAAAAGAAATCCAGCTGATCTGGAACAGGTGGAAATATAAAGACATAATTAATAGGAGAAAAACATAGAAGAAAAAACAATATAATATGAACTGTTAAAAAAATATGATGAAAATCCACACATAAAACATTTCTGTAACTGGAAAACATGTTTTCTAAACATTGACTATTACAATAAGTGACAATGAGATTGGCTCCTATTGAAGCTATATGCACTTGGGTTAGTATATGGCTCCATTACACATACCTACTGTCAGCATTGGATTTTGAGAGACAGATGTTGTCCTGGTTCTTGGGTCCTTGCTTGGAAGAATCACAAGCAGGGCTGGTCCAACTGAGAGAACACAGACACAAGCAACTCACACAAGCAGCTTTATTGCAGGAAACAAGAAGCTTTACAAAGTGAAAGTACATTCCAGAGAGGAACAGGTCTGTCTCCGCGAGTGGAGAAGACCCTGAACATAATGAAGTTTCTCCTTTTTATGTTGGTTCCCAAATTTTATGCTAAGCTGGGGGTGAAATATTCATAATTTTCTGAGAAAGGGGTGGAGAGCTCTCAAAATTGGTACCTTCCCCTTTTTTTCCTTGTATGGCTGGCTGTGGAACTGTCATGGAACTAGGGGGTGTGATTTTTACTATGTTAATGAGGGAAAGTTTATTTTCAGCCATAAGCTCCTAGATTCTGTGCGTGCTCTCAATCAGGAAAACTCCCTAACCTCCCTAATCTCAACAACAACCTGCTGCTGTGGCTTCTTTCCTCTGTTGTTATTGGTACTGCCCCTCAGCCCTTGACCATGTCCCCTTATTGCCTGGCCTGCCACCTGCATGCCCTTATCCCTACTTAACAAGACCTTAACTCCACATATTCCTTAATAATTTTGCAATAAATTTTAATTGCTACTTTCTATTCTTGATCTTGTGCAATATGACATAAATTTCACAAACAACTTATATTTGGAAAGGTCGCCAATAAGCCTGTAATTGCTATCTATTTTCACTGTGTTAAACTAGAAAAGGATTAGCTATTTCAGTTCCTTAAAATGTCATGTGATCTTAAATTTGAATTGTTTAAATATAGATTTCTATTTTAAAATTAATAATGCAAATTTGCTCTGAGGATTTAAAATTCCATTTCAAATCAATATTGAATTTATAAATTTATATTAGGAAAAGTGTACATTTTTAAAAGAGAAATCCAAAAATAAGACAACAATAATATTTGATCCATAACAAAAGAAGTTTAGCAAAGTTTGGTTGAAAAAAGGAAAATTTTTAATCATCTCAGCTCAGTAGGGAGTAAAACTTCTCAAATAATGATATACAATCCTAAGTATAAATGCAAGACCATCACTGAATAATTCAAAATTTATTTTTAAAGAAATTTGAGGATTAGAAACCAAACCAAACCAAACCAAACAAACAGGAATTACTACTTTTGGAGAGCATTTCACTGGAAAGAAAGTGTTACTCTAACTTAGACAGAATTCTCTCAGTGTCTATTGTTCTCATTTTGTTCACAATGTTCTTGTTCAAAGTCTAGTTTTGCTGAAAGTCAAAATTTGTGCAAGCCAAGATACTCTGCTGTATACAACTCACCACCTATCCACTATTCTCCAGGAACTGAGGTCTCAAAGTTGAATTCTGCAGAGTTCCAACACCATTTAAACAACAACAGGAGACATGTTTCTAAAATGTTTTGCACACATGGTAACATGCATGCGTATATATTTTTTTTATAAAAGTTGGATAATTCTTCACAATTATTTCTGTTTTGTGTAATATGATAATGCCTTCAAAATAATCCTGCCCAGTGAAGCAGTTTGCCAGTGTGCTAAACTAAGCCAGTATGCTGTTCCTTTTAGACATGTTATTATGGCTTTAAACCTTTCCCATTTTCTCCTCTGCTGAGCCTACGTTACTAACTTTTATTAATTGCTATTCATTAGGGAAAAAAATTATATAACACATTCATGGGAATCTGTGAAATGTATATTTTGATATAGGCTTTGAGGGTTCACTTGAAAATAAAGTATGTGCACTTTCGATATTATAATAACCTTGAAGTTTTAATTTTAGCCTTTTAAAGGCTACTCAAATATCTCCACTTATTTCTATATTCTTCTTTTTCTTATGAGAAGTTGAGAGCACTGAAAAAATTTTGGATAAATAAGATGTTAAAGCATTACAATCCTCCCCATGGATGACATAAATAATCAAGAAATAATCAAATTTGGAATGCCAATAAGTCATTAATAGTCTAGAAAATCTGAGCTCAAGTGCTTTCTGATTTAGATAATTTACTATATTCTGAAACACATAGTAAACCCATGACGCAAACTGAGGTAAAATTAGAAATATATATAAACCATCAATAAAAAATTAAAAATCCAAAGTATCCATAGCATGTCAGTTCTTCAATTCCCTTAAAAGGGTAGCTCAAAAAAAAAAAAAAAAAAAAAAAGGAATTCGTATATGTTATTTCATGGGAGTTTAAGAAGCACCAACATTTTATTAAATAAGAAATATCAAAATGTCCTAGGCTTAAAACACAGGCTTGCTGAAAGACTGGGACCTAATTATAGGATTGTACAATGCTTCTCCTCAAACCTTATCACCACGTCAATAGACAACCTGTACTTTACCCGATTTTTCTGTAAACCTAAAACTGCTCTAGAGGATAAGGTATATTAATTTTATTAAAGAAAACAAAACACCATGCATTTCAATCCAAAAGTGATTTAGAATGCAGAAAAAGGATCTATAAGAACAGCAGAGCTGTGAATATACTTAACATACATATTGACATTGCTATAACATTTAGAAGGAATGCTATGTGTAACACACACATTGCATACTTTATATTTCTATTAACACTCTCCCTGGGATTAAGTAAAATAATAATTTTTTAACTTGTCAAGGAATTTAAGCAGCTTTCCCATGTTCATACAGCTATTAAGTTGCTTAGTTGGGAATTAAGTTAAGGATTGTCTGGTTTGAAATTCCAGTTTTTTGTAACACTTGCCCAGATTTCAAAGAGTAGCTCTTAATTTCTAAAGCTTCACTGGAATATTTTTGGATTTTTCCAGCTCAGGAAGTATATTTCAGCTCAAAGCATTATTCTTAAGCCAATACATGACCATATTTGTTCAAATACATGCTCATCTTTTCCTGGGTCCTGTACATGCTTCTCAAGGGTTAACAAAGAACACTACTTTTGTACTTTCAATGCATTTTATTGTCCATTAGCTGTAAAGAAAAGGGAGCATGAAAGTCATTTTTTCTTTCAGGGTAGGAGGTTTGGTACTGTACGCTAAAATTAGGTTCGGTAATCATTTGGAGATTTTTGTTTGTTTATATTCTCTGTCTCCAGTGAATAAAATATATTTGTCTTAAATTCTAGAAATAATGAAAATGTTGAGTTTATTTGTTGCCTATCCTTTGCTATTTTGCATGAGAAATGCTTTCATTTAAAAACCATGTAGAGCACATTATAGAACTTCTATGTAAATATTTAAATCAAAATGTTCAGGCAGTAGTGCTTTTCATCAGTCTATTTATTTTCATGCAGAATAACTTTACCCAGAACGCCAGATGAATAAATACTATTGATACACTTATTTTTCATGCTAAAATAATAACTACAATAAAATACACTTCAAGAAACACCACTATCTTCAGATTTTAAAATTGCTATATTAACTGACTTACAGCAAAGAAAAAGGAAACAAGCCAGAATACAAACCAAAGAAGGATCCCCTGATCCTCAATTTGGCACAGACAAATAACTTTTGCAGTTGTTTGTGGGATATTATATCCATTCGTTACTGCAAAATAAAATTGGTTCTTTAGAAAAAATGAATAGTGCTCAAAGACTTGACAATCCTATTTAACACAACGAAAAACTACTTATTAAACCAGTATAATAGGTAGTTCTTCCCAAAGAAAGTAAGACAAATAGTGTGAAGTCTTAAATATTTGTTTGTGTTGCTCCTAGGAAATAAAACAGGACACTTGCTGGTCAGTCAGGCTGGCTGCTATTTCTTAGCACAGCTACAAATGAGCTAAAATGATTACCAAGTAGTAAATATTCCACAGAAACCACTGGGTGTAAAATGCAGACATGAATGGATAGGTAGGACATCTGCAATGGAAACAGAAGGTTTAAAGCAGCAGAACATTTGGGCCTATCAAATATTAACTTAGGGTATTAATCTAAAATGTTTATAAAACAAAAGTCAATTCTAAAATTTTGCAGTCCAGAAAGAAAGTGTCATCCATATTCCAGGTAACACTTGGACCTAATTTAGCTGCTTAAAGGCTGCTTAAAAATATCTCCATTTATTTCTAGATTATTATCCTTGTTCTGAGGAGAGATTATACTGGATAAACTGCAGATAAATAAGATATTGAAACATTTCAAAACCTCCAAAATATATGACAGAAGTATCTCCTAGAGATTTCAAAAATGATCAAGATATAACAAAAATTTTCAATCTTCTTGGCTCATCAAAAACAAAGGACATGATTAAAATATGAGTTACAACATAGAACTGAGAACACAAAGATAAAATTTTAAGAATCTATTGATCTGGGGTTTATTACATTTGAGTAAAATAGGCTTAGGGAGAATGAAAGAGGGGCCCCCATGCACTCTCCCACCCACATTCCATATTGTGGGACTCAAACACTTAAACAGACCTTATTTGGGTGTTTGAGTCCCACAATATGGAATGTGCCAGTGTGGCCAGAGAGAATTTGGCCCACTACTAGTGTCTCAAATATTATTTTATTCCTTATTTACACACACACACACACAAAGACACACACAAACACTGATATTTCAGAATTTCCTTCTTTGGAATCAATGTTTCCCGTTAAAGACCTTGTTCTATTAGATTTTCTACAAACATTTCTTCTGTTCTTAAATGTGGCAGACAAAGAGATTGTGTAAAATTGGATTTAGTGTTCATTGCCTAAAACCACAGATTAAAAATTTATGTTTATCCCATCAAGTCAAGTACATGTTTTTCCAATCGTTGTGTTGCGATATAAAGAAATTTGGCCAGACTTGCCCCAATCAATGTGACTGACTTTGATCAAGAGAAGTTATCTAAGACCTTTAGTCTCCACAAGAAGAGAGAATGTATATTTGACAAATGAAAGTCATATTAACCCCTTCCCAAGCCCTTCATTTTTTAGTCTTTTCCATCAGTCTCTAGATTGTGGCCTCTGATTTTTAGATGGGCATTCCAGCTCTTTTCTGGAAGTTCAGTCTCTCCCAATGGTCATGGGAGCAGTAACCTTGGAAATGATTTTATTTTATTTTGCTTTAATCTTCCAGCTATTCTGGTGCAGGAGGATATCTAAGCATCTATGAGTATAGACGTCACATCTTTTCTTGATCTAATTCTTTTTTTAAAAATTAATTTATTCATTTTTATTTCAATATTGTTGACAGAAAAGAAGATGAACTCTGTAAAATAATTTTAAAAAGGATTATTTTGAGCCAAATTTGAGGACCATGACCTGGAGCCACACCCAAGAAGCCTTGAGCAAGTGGACTCAGTGTGGTTGGGTTACAGTTTGGTTTTAGACATTCTAGGGAGATAGGGATTACAGGTAAAGTCATAAATCAATACATGGAAGGCATACATTGGCTTGGCCAGAAAAGGTGGGCCATCTCGAAGTGGGGGCTTACAGGTTATAGGTGGGTTTTTAAGACTCCTTGACTTGTAATTGGTTAAAAAATGAAGATTTGTCTAAAGCCTTGTAATGTTTTAGATAAGGAAGAGACAAATCACCAGACTTATATTTGTTGTATAAATTGAGGACCTGCAGGTTTGTCTTGCATAGCCTTAGGCCTGTTGATAAGTTACAAAGCATATCTCCAAGAAGGGAGGGACGCATGGTGAGGCATGTCTGAACTCCCTTCTCTCCTTGTGGCAGAAAATTTGGTTTTAGGATATCCCCTGGGCCAGAAGGGGGTCCGTTCAGTCAGCCGATGGGGGGGAAGCCTTTTATTTAATTTTAGTTCACAGTATATTACAGGGGTACAAACGTTTAGGTTACACACATTGCCTTTGCACCACCTGAGTCAGAGCTACAAGCGTGCCCCTCCACAGACAGTGCGCACTGCACACATTAGGTGTGAGTATACCCATCCCCTCCTCCCCTCTCCCCTCTGCCTGACACCTGATGAATGTTACTTTCATGTGTGCACGTAAGTGTTGATCAATTAGTACCAATTTGATGGTGAGTATATGTGGTACTTGTTTTTCCATTCTTGTGATACTTCACTTAGGAGGATGGGCTCCAGTTCCATCCAGGATAATACAAGAGGTGTTAGCTCACCATTGTTTTTTGTGGCTGAGTAGTACTCCATTGTATACATATACCACATTTTATTAATCCACTCGTGTATTGATGGGCACTTCGGTTGTTTCCATATTTTTGCAATTGTGAATTGTGCTGCTATAAATATTCGAGTGCAGGTGTCTTTATTATAGAATGTCTTTTTTTCCTTTGGGTAGATGCCCAGTAGTGGGATTGCTGGATCAAATGGTAGGTCTAATTCTTGTCTACAGAAATGCAAAGAAAGAACTCTGTTAGCAATCCTGTCTTTAAACAAAACGACACAGAAGTAAAAATAAACATTGTATGTTGCATTCCCCAATAGATCTTTGCAATTTAGAACCCATTTCTACTTTTGAAGCCTCTACTCATGTATGAAATATTACTGAAATGGGCTACCCATTGAAATGTTTTCTCTCAGCTACATTTTTGCTTTTGTATGTTAAAGCATACTTAAATAAATGAGCAACTAAATAAACATCCTATATTCTTATGTACTAACGTCCAAAATAACTATTTTTTTAAAAAAACTATGAAACCAAAAACATTGGTATAAGTAATGGGGGGAGTAAATCTATAGCCTCAATTAATTTGGTCTAAAAACAAAACAAAAAAATTACTTTCATTTAACTGCCTAAGGAGAAACAATGGGGTGAAGTGTAGAAGATAAACAGGTGACAGGCAAACCTGGTTTGAATCTCCTCCACTCTACTGTTAAAATCTTTGGGCTTTAGGAATCTTACTTCCTCACTTGGATCCTGTTTCCTTGATCATAAGATGACTATATAATCTATCTCTTGTGAGGCCTAATGGACATAACAAGATGAGGACCAACATCATACCACAAACAACTAAGCAGAAACAAAACAAAACAATATAAAGTAAAACTGAACAGAATAGACTCTGCTGGAATTTGAACTGCTGACAGAAAAGAGAGCCTTGAATTAATCACAGTAAATACAAAAGATAAAAATAAATTGAAGAAGAGTAGAGAAGGTAATCTCTCCAAAGCACAAGTAGAGATGAACCCATAGGATAACTGGATGAGTCAAGGCAGTAAATCCAACAAATAACATAGAAAAAATATTCAATGTTATAATGCAGAAAGATTTTCTTAATGTGTAAGAAGAATTATATTTTTAGGTGAAAAAAAGTATAATATGTTCCAGAAAAAAATTGATGCAATTAAAATCTATGGTTATCTATGGTTATTTCAAGTATGATGAAAAAGAATCAGATTTCCCCATAACAAAAGTAAATTTCAGAAGTCAATAGAGCCATATACACAGATATCAGAGCAAAAGAAATCTAATCCAGGAATATGATAGCCAGGCAAATTTGCATTTAAGTTAAAAATAATCATGAGGTCCAATTTCCTAGGCAAGCAACAGAGAGCACAGAATCTATAATCACTTAAAAATGATTTGATAATGAAATTTAGCCAAACAAGTAATGATTCAAAATTGAACACTAAGAAATTTCAATGATATACTTAAAGAGCAGGTGTCATCCTTTTGATACATATAAAATAAAAAACTAAGTCCAAGTGCCTGTGGGGATTATTTGTTATAGAACAAATGTAAACACTATGCACCTAAATCATGTAAAATACTAATTTATTATGTAATAGATATAAAATAGTTATATAAATATCAATATGACAATGCCATTTTAATAATAAATTAAAAAATATAATATATTGGGGGATAATGTGGGAGGATGTAGCCAATTCACGACTTTGATACAGCATTCTTTGATACAGTTGTCTAAATGTGAACTTGTAATTGAAATATTACTAAAATAAATTCCATAATGATTGCTATAACCTAAGAGCTCAATTAGGAAAAAATATAGTTATATTAGGAGAAATAATATTTTCATATAAAAATAAATATTTATCAGTCTATCTTTAGCTAAATTTCATTTACCTCTTTAAATCCATTAATACTAATATTTTCACTTTTAAAAATTAAACATAGAAAATATATTAATGTTATTCTATTTACATATTATTTTTATCTTATCTATATATTACATTGATAGGCATTTCATGTAATATTCACATAATATTAATAACAGTTATTTCTGGGTCACAGTATTCTCGGTGACTTTGATTTTCTTCTTTTATCTTGGCTGTATTGCTTGAATTGTTTTTTATAAATATGCATTGTTTTTACTAAAAAAAAATTGACCAGTTTTCTTTAAAAAGTATAAAGCCCCATCCACACAAAAAGATAATGTAATAATTTAAAATATCATTGTGGTTAACTTATAGCATGCTATCTACAAAGGGAAGCAAATATTAGTACATTGTAATATTAGTAATCAGTTTGACTAGTAATCACTGTGCTTTTTTTGTATAGTTTTTACTGTATTTATAATGCTGAATTATTAGTTTTTTTAATACTTGCCTAACTTATTAGACTATAAGCGATCAGAGGTAAGGTATATTATTCTTTTCTGTATCCTGAAATTTAGCATAATGCCTGTCCAAAGAGACTTTCATTAAGTGGTAATTGGTAAAAAGTAGCAAAAACTAAACCATGCATTAAAAACACAGAAACAGAGAAGGAAAGAGGAGTGAAGAGACAGGAATGAAAATGATAATACATTTTTAATTAGATGCTATTTTTGAAATGCTAGGCAAAATAGGGGACACCTTCAGCTCAGAAAATAGTCTTGAATTGAGTATACCTATTTGTTCAACTCTATTCAATTACACACCATCTGTTCAATAAATACTTACTGTGAACACAACATGTTTCCTGCACTGTGCTAGATGAAGAAATTGAAGTGTTTCCCAAGGGTCTATATTTATGGCAGGTTTAAAATATTTCTTTTTTTAGAGTTACAGTATTCAGTATGGCACACTCTACTTGCACATCTGAACACATAGCGAAACGCAGCATTAGTGGGAGTTTTCATCACCAAATCCTGAAAGCATTGACATTTTCTTTCCCAAATCCAGTGCTCACTCTAGTATAAAAAATTGTTTCACCTTTGTATGAAGGCTGTGAGTTAAAAAAACAAAAACAAACAAACAAAAAAACCCGTGCTTAAGTTATGCAATAGTGAAGCAAACCTGGAAGTAAATATACAGTGAAGGAAAAAATAAGGAAAGAATAAATGAGAATTCACTACAAAATAAAGAAAAATTCTGGAATCAAAATTATTCTGAATATGTACTTTTTATGATAAATATTAACTATAAAAAATATACTCTATATCAACTGAAGAGCGATTTAAATGTTTAAGTACAAATTTTTATTCAAATTGCAGCAATTTCTGCTCATAGCCTGAAAGTGTCAAGGATAGGTGATTGACAATGACAGATTTCTTTCTCATTTCGTCTTTCAAGGTCCTTCTCAGAAAGGATCTTGCATTTCTTTCCCACAGTTAAATATGAAGAAAAGAAATGTCCTCCCCACAAACTTGTCCTGAATACAGTTTACCCTCTCAAATCTAAACTGTTTGTGGGAGATTTATACACCCAGAGACCAAGTGGACCCACCTGCTCTGCAAAGCTATTGTCCATCAACTGGCAGCTGAAGAATATCTGTGGATCTGCTGTGGGACTAACAGGGAGTTAGTCTGCGGGCTGAAGTTTTTCAAAATAAAGAAAAGGTAATTTTTCAGACTTAATCCCAATCTCCAGGAGGCTTTAGGGTGGGAGAAGAGGGAGCAGAGAAAGCAATAGTATAAGAAATACTGATGAATATTCTGTTTTGGACTGGGTTTTGGCACTTCGTCTTTATCCAACCATCGTGCTGAGTGCTTGCAATTGTCAAAAACAATCCATGGTTCGCCTTTATGTCATGACAGCAAAGAAAGGCAAGTTTCGAGGTGATTTCTCATCTGATGCTCGTTTAATTCATGCAGAACCCATCTATCCAGATTCTTTACCTTTTCCATTTGTTTCAAATGGTCCAATATTGTGGGAATAGTAATGCCAAACCTTGCTGCTAATGCACACGTAGGTTGAGATGGATTTGCTTCCACTACAGGTTTCAGCTCATCGTTATCCACCTTGGTCTCAGGTCGCCCACGTGGCTCCTTTTCAAGATTAAAATCACCAGGACAGAACTTCTGAAACTATTGATGAACTGTGCATTTATTAGCCACATTCTTCCCAAACACTTCATTGATATTTCAGGCCATCTGAGTTGCATTGGTTCCACAATGGAACTCATATTCGAAAATAACAGGAATTTTTGACTTATCACAAAAATTGCTCTAAAAACATTTTTTGAAAGATAATCATAAGCCAAAACAGGCATTTGAAAAAGTAAGGATGTAACTTCACAATAAAAATGAACAAGAAGTGTTAAAGTGAAATTTCAGAGATATCGACTGTCAAATTTAGTACTTAAGGAAATCAGACATTTCATACTTAATAACCTCATAGATGAGCCAAACAAGGAAAAGACCAAATGGGAAAGTATGACATGGTCAGGCAAAAGGCATTCAAATCAAACACAACGGAAAATTACAAGAAGGAATAGAAAAAGCAGTACACAGTGAGGGGAAACACAAGTGGCAGGCCAAGCCTTTATGTTTTTGTTTCTAATTCCATAACAATAGCCATCGATGTGTCCTTAACTACAGACAGGCAGTGTTCTTTTTCCAGCTCCGCAGGCCTGTAGTTTTCAGAGCTTCACACAAAATTAATTCTAAACATTCAATTTAAGACACATAAGAAAGGTAATAATAAACCAGAGGAGGCATCTTACTATTTTTAAAAATATAAAAGTCTTCCAAATTTGAGGGCAATAGGTAAGTCTGTTTAGGTCACTTTACCTCTCTCACTACAAGGCAATTTATTAAAGCATTTGATTTTCTGATTCTTTGCCCAGGAAAATAGAGTGCAGCCAGTGAAAAACATCATGATGTGAAAAAAATAAAAAGTAAATTGCTGCTGTAAATCCTTTGGATGCTTATAAGAAACTACATAGATTCATTTTGCAAACATGTTTTTATCTGTTTGCAATTAAAATTGGAAATTGCACTGAACTACTAAAAAGCAGCCCCACTGAATGGAACTTCTTATAGAATAGAGCTACTTTCAGAGATACCATTGCATAGTTTAGGGCTACACCAGCCATTAGCCTTGTAGATAGCATACACGGATTTGAAGGCCAGTATATACTAAGATATTTAGGAATATAGTTATTGAGAAGTAATAATGAGAATAAATTGTGTAACTCTGTTAGTTACTAAGAGTGTAAAGAAGGAATATAAATACTGGCCTTGGTCTTAACACATTTAAAATTGAATTGCTTTACCCATAGCATGATATATCATTAAAATTGCATTATTTAGGAGGTGCTTGTGAAAAATGAAAGTAAGAAGGAATAAATGCTTCATTGCTTAGCATTTAGAAAGGCTCTACGACATATTGCCTAATGTGTGTAACAGAATCTCTGTCCTCTTAAAACATAAATTAAGAATCACTATAATATACTTCTCTTTTTCCAATATTTTTATTGTGGTAATATACACATATTACCATCTTAACTATTTTTAAGCAAACGGTTCAGTGGTATTAATTCTATATTTATACACCACCATCCGTCTCCATAACTTTTTTCATCTTGTAAAACTGAAACTCTATACAACATTAGATAAGAACTCCCCATTTTCCCTTTGCCCAGCCCCTGGCAACCACCATTCTACTTTCTGTTTGTATAATTTTGACTACTTGATTAACTTACATAAGTGGAATCATATAGTATTTGTCTTTTTGTGTCTAACTTATTTTACTTACCATCAATATCCTCAAGGTTTATTCACATGGTAGCATATATCATAGTTTTCTTCTTTTTTAAGGCTGAATAATAATATTGTATGTATATACCACATTTTGCATATTCATTCATATAACCATTGACACTTGGGGGTTTCCATATTTTAGCTATTGTGAATAATGCTGCTATGAACATGGGTATAAAAATATCTTTTAAAGATCTGTTTTCAATTTTGGGGGTTACATACCTAGAAGTAGAATTGCTAGATAATATGGTAATTCTATTTTTAATTTTTTGTGGAACCACCATACTGTTTTTCATAGCAATTGTAACCTTTTACATTTGACCAACAGTGCACAAGGGGTCCAGTTTTTCTACATCCTCACCAACACTTGTTATTTTCTGGTTTGTTTTTTTTTTAATAGTAGCCATCCTAATGGATATGAAGTGGTATCTCATTATGGTTTTGATTTGCATTTTCTTAATGGTTAGTGATGTTGAGCATCTTTTAATGTGTTGATTAGCCATTTGTATTATATTTTTTGGAGATGAGAGCATGAGTTAAATTAGAGAAATTCAAATCTCTATTGTCACTTCCCAGCTATGTGTTTGGGAATTAATCTCCCTAAATCCCAGATCCCTCAAGTGTGAACAAAGTTGTGCACATTTGCCTCAAAGAGTTGCCATGAGCATTACACGAAATAATGCATGTAAAGCATTTATCACAGTGATTGACAATAATTATTAGTTGAATTTGAATGAATGGTAGCTATGTTTAATTATGCCTATAGGACTCTAACATGAACACTACATTCATAATATCAGCCTCATAATATTTAATTTTATGGTGCTATTTTTTTCAATATCTAAGAAGGGATATTGAATAATATTTGGGAAAAAGGTGAAATGGATTTAAAAGCAATTTCCCCTTGTCAAATATTAATATTTCAAATATGTTCTTTTATTTCCAAATAGGAACCGAGCTAGAAATTATGATTTTGATCCAGTTTCTGCTAATAGAAATTCTTGTCATGGAAAGGAAAACTCATCAAATTAAGATTATTGTTCTTCTATAAAATAGGTATAATACAATGAAGTAGGTTGTATGCTAATAACTGTTAACTAGCACATATCCAATACAATAAAATCTAAAATACATAGTAAGACAGTACAACACGGTAGAGTAATAAAAGAAATACAGAATGTGTTAAGTAGTAAATGGAATTACTCTTTAATCTGGTAATAATGAATAGTCCCTCTTTTTTCTTAACGGAAAGGACTAGGGCCTTAATCTTTCCATTCCAATTGTTCCTCAGAATGTCTGCACTTAGACTTTGTTCAATGTTTGTTGGATGCAACAATGAAATCATTTCCATAATGTCCCCTCTTAATTTAATAGACTATCTCAGACTAGATAATATCTATATCAATAGCTTTCAAGTTATGTCTATATAAATTACATGTGAATATTATTTTTGAATGGGCATAATTACCAGTGATTTATATAACTAAAAAACCCAAGTACTCCTTCAATGGCTCAGATAAAATTGAAGTCTAGTATCCTCTCTGTCAACAAATATGATAATTGCAATCAAAATAATTGAAGACAAATCAAGAAATAAAATATGTTACTTTTTATAAAATTCGATTGTTTTCTTTAGCCTTCCATGCCCATTTTTATTTGATTTTGAATTTATAAGTTCTTTTTAATAATTTCTATTATTTTCGTGGTTTGTACGGAAATTTGCTATGCATATTCAGCAACTGTTGTTGCTGAAGAGGGTTTTCCTATTAGTTTGTCATTTTTTTTATTGAAGTGCATTTAATCTTTGGCTACCTTCAAGATCTTTTCTATGTCCTTAGAATTCCTTACAGTGTGCACTTGTTCATTTATATATTTTGTAAAATCATTCTATTGAAGTATGATTTATACACAAAAAGCTGTACATATTTAATCTATACAACTTGATGAATTTGGAGATAAGTATACAACTGTAAAACCCTCACCACAATCTATGCCATAAACATGTCCATCACCTCCAAAAGTTTCCTCCTGCCTTCTTTATATATTATTACTATTATTATTATTGTTTGTGATAAGAACATTTAACATAAGATCTACCCACTTAGCAAATTTCTAAGTATATAATACAGTATTGTTAACTATAGGCACTATGCTGTACCTATAGTACATTAGATCCTAGAGGTCTTATATACTTACTGTATATCATCTTTTGTAACTGAAACTTCATACCCTTTTCTGTTATTTATCTTGCTTGATCCATTCTATACTTCCTGTGTTTGTGGAATCATTACTTTCATCAGTTCTGGAAAATTCTCAGATGGCACCTCTATGAATATTTCCTCTATTCTATTCTCTTCGTCCCAGACTCTGATTATGAATGTATATGTTCCCATGCTCCATATCCTTCATCACTTTTACATCTCCCATTCCTCTGTCTCTCTGTGCAGCTTTCTGCATAACTTCTTTGTGCACACCTCCATCTAGTTCCATAATTCCCTTTAAAATGATGTCAAATGTGTAAGTTCATCTATCTAGTGACAGATTTCTTGTACTTTTCATATATTTTATATTTACATTTCTTATTTCAGTAAGGTTTTTTTCCATCTGTCTGTTTATTCTGATTGTTATTCAGCATATGCTTATGTTTTAATTAATGCATCCAGTATTTTTTAAAACATATGCAGCTATTATATATGTATATATTTTAAATATGATTTTACTGCATGTTCAGTCTTTGGGGGCTAAATCTGTTATTTTTGCCTTATATTGATTCTCATCATGATAGACTGTCTTTTAGCTGTCTGAATATTTCTCCATGAGCTCATTTCTTGCTTATGTTATGTAGGATTCCTAAAGGAACAATTAAGGGAACATTTTAATTCTAATAGCTTATTATTAGAATTATTTTAATAATTCTAATTAGGCTTATTTTAATTCTAATACCTTCAGGACAACATCAACCCCGAACCATTTCAGCCCCTTTGAAAGTTTTGGTTCAAGAAATGAGTTCAAGTTCAACTTCCTGAGGTTCAGGACCCTTATGGCAGCAATTCAACCTGAGCACCTCCACCCCACTCAGTGTCTGCTGTCCCCTCAGGCTTGCTTCTGTTCTGGCTACCTGCCTCTGTGGTCCTGGCTTCCAGGCACTAACGATCAGGCTCTGGATCACCAAACCCAGTTCCTGATCTTGCAGACCCAGTTTTGGTTCACAAAGAGTCTAGATCATGTTTACTCTTTGTGGTTTTAATTAATTAATTAATTATTACTTTTTATATAGTGGGGGTGTTTCCTAGGTATTTGTTTCAGCATTTTTCAGAGCAGCAAATATATTAGTCAGGGTTCTTTTGAGAAAAAGAACCAGTAAGAGACAGTAGTATAAATCTATCTAAGTGCACAGCAAAGGAAACAATCAACCAAGAGACAACGTACAGAATGAGAGAAAATATTGGCAAACTCTACATTTGATAAGGGGTTAATTTCCAAAATTTATAAGGAACTCAAACAACTCAATACCTAGAAATAGAAATCCTATTTAAAAATGTGTAAACACCACGAATAGACATTTCTCAAAAGAAGATACACAAATGGCTAACAGGTATATGAAAAATGTTCAGTATCACTAATTATCAGGAAAATGAAAATCAAAAACAAATTGAGCTACAACTTCACACCTGTTAGAATGGATTTTATCAAAAAGACAAAAAATAACAAGTGTTGGCAAGAATGTGGAGAAAAGGGAAACTTTTCGAACTGTTAGTGGGAATGTAAATTAGTACAGCCATTATGGAGGTTTCTCAAAAAATGAAAAATAAAATTCCCATATATCCAGCAATCCCACTACTGGATGTATAGTGAAAGGAAATGAAATCAGTACATCAAAGAGATATCTACACTCCCACGTTTATTGTGGCACACTATTTACAATAAACAAGATATGAAATTAAACTAAGTGTCCGTCAATGGAGAAACGGAAAAAGAAAATGTGGTGTATATACACAATGGAATATTATCAGCCAGAAAAAGAACAAAGTCCTGACATTTGCTACTTCATGAACCTGGAGAACATCGTGTTAAGTGAAATAAGCCAGGCACAGAGAAACAAGTATCACATGATCTCATTCATACATAGGATTTAAAAAGTTGATCTCATAGAAGCAGAGAGTAGAATGGTGATTATCAGAGATTTGGGTGAGGGGGATGGGAAGATGTTGGCCGAAGAATGTATAAGTACAGTTAGATAGGAGAAATATTTTTTAAATTCCCAGATAGGCAAATAAATTGAGACAGAAAGTAGATAAGTGATTGCCTGGAGCCGGGAGTGAGAGCTAAGGATAGTTTGGGGGTGGAAAATGGGGAATGACTACTAATGGTTATGAAGTTTATTTTTGCAGTGAAGAAAATGTTCTAACATTGATTGTGGTCATTATTACACAACTCTGTGAACAAATGTAAAAACGATTGGATTGTACACTTTACATGAGTGAATTGTTTAATATGTGAATTATATCTCAATAAAGCTTTTTTTAAAAAAAATCTACATGTCTCTCAGAAAGAGAGAGAGAGAGTGTGTGTGTGTTTGTGTTTTTTTCAAGGAATTGGTTTACCTATACATGGGGACTGGAAATTCTGAAATCTATAGGGCAGGCTACCAGGCTAGAAATTCAGGTAAGAGTTGATGTTGCAGTCTTTATTCAGAAATTTGCAGGGCATGCGAGCAGTCTGGAAACTCAGTCAGGGTTTCCATGTTGCCTTGCGGTAGAATTCCTTCTTCTTTAGGAGATTGCAGTCTTTTTCTTAAGGCCTTCAACTGACTGGATGAGGCCCACCCACGTTATGGAGGTCAATCTGCTTGATTCTAAATGTTAATCACAGCTAACAAAATACCTTCACAGCAACATCTAGACTAATGTTTGATCCAACAACCTGGCACCATAGCTTATCTAACTTGATACATAAAATTAACCAAGTCTTCAAAAACTATGTCTAATCCAGGGTCTAGTTTTTATTGAGAAGGAGATTCCCTCAGAATTTGTGCTCAATTATAATACTAAAATTAAAAATTCTAAGTAGATATTTTCATTAAACTTATCACTAAAGACACAGGATAAAGAGAAAAATATGCAGACAAGAGAGTATAAATTACTCTTTCCCCCAAATTTTCTCAATGTATTCTTACTCTTAGTTCACTCCCTGTTGTAATTTCAATTGAATGTGTTTCTAATGCATCATTTTTTTTTTTAACAATTCCACTTCTGCCTGAAAATCAAACTTTACAAGAAGAAGGTTTGATGGGTAGAAGTACCTAGATACGGGCAAATCACCCAAAATAGCCACTAAAGAAAAAGTGTCTCCCCATAAATAGCTGCATAAAATCTGTTAATATACCTACAGGATGGAAGCCACAGAAAAATTGCAATGTCACTTTTTTTATGGTCAGTATTTTTATATAAGACCTAAGGTGCACGGCCAGTCATTTTCCAAGGCAATCACACTGCACAGCAACGAGTAAATCAGCCCACTCAGGAGAAGGCATTTTCCCACTAAGTATTCATTCAGCCAAGATTGTAGACTTATAAATGTTTATGATATGTTCACGGGATAAAACCCTGGCATATATTTTGATCTGTCCCCCAGAAAAGTAATTCTGAGACAGTAACCCCCATAGTGTCTAATTCCTATTTATTCACATACACTGATTGCACTCTACCGCATGGACTTCACCCAGCGTTACACTAAGATGTTCATGGGTCACTTAACCTTACAACTACATTGGTATAAAGACCAGTAGAGTAACATGATATGTTAAAACATTTTCTTCAAAACAAAACATCATTTTTCTTATTTTAAAATAAATTAAAACATTTTTGCATACCCCCTAGAATTTTCATGGGCTCTAGACATACTCTGCCTACTGTGTGTAATTGACAAGTTGGGCCTGGGTTCATCTTCTTTCTAGTTTCTAGCTTTCTCTACCTACTCTCCAGGCAAGAATGTATACCTTTCTAACTTTGGGAGAAAAACAAAATGCCCAGATTTAGAGATAAAGAAAAATTTTTCTATCATTTGATTTAAAATATACTTCTGTAAGTTCAAAGTGGTAATTTAAAGGATCAGACGTTTTATATGACTAGCAGAGATCCTGTGCAGGTGGAACTGTAAGAAAAATTAACGTGTATATGAGTATCACACATTATCATACAATCAAGATTTTACCACCCGGCTTTATATTTAATTATTTAATTTTGGAAAGATAAATTTTTGTAATAAAAATGGATATATTGGAATATACCTTAAGTCTTAGAGAAAAGGAGATGAACGGGCTATTGAGGTACAATACTGGATAAATGTAAATATTAAGAGCATTTTTTATAATAAAATGCTATCATTTACCCTAAACTTTCACTTAGAATATTTTTTAAAAAAATGTTAACAGTCACTTTTCAAAAAATTTCTTGAATTAATGCTTTTCACAGAATGTTTTTCATCTAGCTTTCAACAAATCATTTATAGAATCCTGGCCAAGTACCCATATTTAATAGAAATAATCCAGAAAGATATCCATGATTTAAAGTAAATTTGTCATGGCAAATAAATTTACATAGAATTCCAAAGAACCCCAGACTTATGAGAACATACATATATGCATATATATGTATATATAGATACACATGTACACATACCTTTATGTGTACATATATATTTGAAATATAGTATATATATTTGAAAAATATAAGAACATATATGGGTATGTGTACATCTTATATATATATTTAAAGTATAGTTTTAGATTTGAAATAAAATATAATATAATTTTGGGACACCAAATAACACTGAGGATATATATACATATTTATATATAAATATATGATATCATATATTAAATAAAAATGTATATGAAATATTAATATATATTTAATATGAGAATACATATTTAGATGATAGCTTATATATATTTGAAATATATTAGATATATAGTTTATATTTGAAATAAAGCTTATTATAATTTGGAAATACCAAATATCTATGTCTTCATTCAGTGTGTATATAATGTTTATTTTACATATATGTCTATATCTACATAACTCACCTGCCAGTGGTGATGCTGGTACAAACAAACCTATTGTGCTGCCAGTCACATAAAAGTTTAGCACATACAATTATGTACAGTACATAATACTTGATAATAAACAACTATGTTACTGGATGATGGAGTTACTATACTATACTTTTCATTGTTGTTTTAGAATGTACTCTTACTTACTAAAAAAATTTACCATAAAACAGTGTGCTGTGCAGCAGCCTCATACATCTTGGGTTTACCACATCTCTTGATCACATCATTTTTTCTGTGCTTGATTTAATCTTTTGTTATTTTGTTCTGCATGACCCCTAAGCATACAAAATTAACTTTTAAAGTAGTCAGTAAGAGGCCACTTTGAATGATTAAACTGGAAAAAAAAATATTTAAGGACTATGAAAGTGGGAAATCAGTGGTGGTTATTGCTTGCCAGTCAGGCATGTTCCATTTCAACATAGCTATGATCTTAAAGAATAAGAACAAAGGGATGGAAGCTGTTAAAGAATCTGCTTCATTGAAGAAACTCGTCTAACAAAAATTTGGGAAGGGTCTGTGTTAGATATGGAGACACTTCTAATGACCTGGATTGAAGGCCAGACACGTATCCCTCTCACCACCATGATGGCCAAAGCAAAAAGTTTGTTTGCGATGTTGAAAGAACTGGCTGTGCTTGACTATGATGTTGAATTTGCTGCGAGCTCTGGGTGGTATAAAAGATTCAAGAATCATTATCCATTACATAATGTGAAAGTAAGTGGTGAGTCTGCAAGTACCGAGGTGAAGGCAACTGAAGAATTTTTGGAAACTCTAGATAAGCTGATAGTGGAGGAAAATTACTTACCACAACAAATCTTAAATATGGATAAAACCTCCCTATTCCAGAAATAGATCCCTGAAAGGACTTTCATCCAGAAGGAGGCCAAGTCAATGCCAGGTTACAAGGCTTTTAAGTCTTGCTTGGGGGCCATGTTGCAGGCTACGAATTAAAACCCTTTGTGATCTGGCACAGGGAGAACCCCAGGGCCTTTGAGCATACCACTAAGCATACTGCCAGTGTACTACAGGTGCAACAAGAAGTCATGGATGACCCAGCCCCCCTTTCAAGGTGCCCTTATGAATTGCTATGCTAGCAAAATGGAGATGTATCATTGGAGAATAACATACTTTTTAAGATGTTTACTGTTGACAATGCTCCAGCACATTCTTCTTTTATTAATGGTATTTATCCCAATATCAAAGTGGTGTTTCTTCCTCCAAACATGAACTCTTTGTTCCAACCAATGCATCAAGGAGTTATAGTAGCTTTTAAGGCCTAATACCTGAGGAAGACCTTCCTCAGGTCTTCCTTTGTCTAGGCTATGGCTGCAACTGGGGAAGATACTGAGACAGCACTGATGCATTCTGGAAGGATTATGACATCTATGACTGCATCAAGAACTCTGCTTAGGCTTGGAGTAATGTCACTAAGGAGTGTATAAATGGCATCAGGAAGAAGACACTCAAGTGGTTCATCCATGACTTCAAAGGATTTGCCAAGGATGAGGAGGTTGCAAAAATCAACAAGGTTGTGGTTGAGATGGCAAACAACTTCTTTACCCTGGCGTGGATGAGGACGACATAGAGGAGCTCTAGAGGTGGTTCTTGAGGAAATGACTAATAAGTTGTTGTTGAAACTGGAACAAGAATGCAACAGCTAAAGAAGAGGCAAAACCAAAGGAAACTGCACAAGACAAAAGGGATCCCCATGAAAATTCACAGTGCAGGGTTTAGCAGAAGATTTGCAGACCTAAAAAACCTCCTTAAAGAGTTTGAAAACATGAACCTCAACATCAAAATATTTTCATTAACAGACAGGAATGTTCATGAAGTATTATCTGCTTACAAGCAAATTTATAATAAAAAAAGAAACCAAGCAAGTAAACCACCATGGACATATTTCTGAAAAGAGTGACGCCTCCTTAAGAAGTGCCTCAGCCAGGGGTTTCTGGAGGTATTCCAAAAGAAGAAATTGTTATCATAGGAGACGCTAGCTCCATGCTTATTATTGCCCCAGAAGACCTTCTGGTGGCGCAAGATATGGAGGTGGAAGGCAATGATATTGATTTTCCTGACCTTGTGCAAGCCTAGGCTAATGTGTTTGTCTTAGCTTTTAACAAAAAAGTCCGTAATGTTCAAAATGAAAAATTAAAAAATTAAAAATAGAAAAAAGCTTATAGAATAAGGATAGAAATGAAGAAATTTTTTTTACCAATGTACAATATATTTGTGTTTTAAGCTAAGTGTTATTACAAAAGAGCCAAAAAGTTAAAAAAAATTCAAAAGTTTTACAGTAAGCTAAGGTTAATTTATTATTGAAAAAGAAAAAAATTATAAATTTAGTATAGCATAAGTTACAGTATTTACATAGTCTACAGTAATGTCCTAGGCCTTCACATTCACTCACTCACTGGCTCACCCAGAGCAACTTCCAGCCCTGCAAGCTCCATTCATACTAAATGCCCTATACAGGTGTACCATTTTTTTATCTTTTATACCATATTTTTACTGTACCATTTCTATGTTCAGATATATTTAGATACACAAATATTTGCCATTGTGTTACAGTTGTCTACAGTATTCAATACGGTAACATGCTGGGCAGGTTTGTAGCTTAGGAGTAATAGGCTATACCACATAGTTCAAGAGTGTAGTAGGCTGTACCATCTAGGTTTGTGTAAGTACACTCTATGATGTTTGTACAACAAAATCACCTAACAATGCATTTCTCAGAACTTATGCCAGTCATTAAACAGCACATGCCTGTATATATGGTAGCAATTTAAATTTTGGCCGCTTTTGAGATAATTTCAGAAAAGCAAGGCGTCATAAACCCTTTTTTTTTTATATCTTAAGTTTACCTTTCTTTTTTAATTTCAGAATATTATGGGGGTACAACACTTTGGCTATATATATTGCCCATGCATTGCCTGTGTCAGAGCTACAATCGTGGTCATCCCCCAAACTGTGCTCCCCGTATCCGTTCAGTGGATTCCCAGTGGATTCCCAGTGGATTCAGAGTTTTTCCCATTCCCTCCACCCACCTCCCACCTGCCCACCCCCTGATGAATGTTATTGCCCTGTGTGATGTAAGTGTTCATCAGTTAGTACCAGTTTGATGGTGAGTACCAGTGATGCTTGTTTTTCCAATCCTGTGACACTTCGCTTCGAAGAATGGGTTCTAGCTCCAACCAGGATAATACCAGATGTGTTAATTCACTGTTGTTCCTTATTGCTGAGTAATACTCCATGGCATACATATACCACATTTTATTGATCCACTCGTGCATTGATGGGCACCTGGGTTGTTTCCACATCTTTGCAATTGTGAATTGTGCTGCTATGAACATTCAAGAGCAGATGTCTTTATTATAAAATGTCTTTTTTTCCTTTGGGTAAATACCCAGTAGTGGGATTGCTGGGTCAAATGGTAATTCTACTTTTAATTCTTTGAGGTATCTCCATATTACTTTCCATAGAGGTTGTACTAATTTGCAGTCCCACCAGCAGTGTATGAGTGTTCCTATCTGTCCACATCCCCGCCAACATTTGTTGTTTGGGGATTTTTTGATATGAGCCAATCTCACTGGAGTTAAGTGATATCTCATTGTGGTTTTGATTTGCATTTCCCTGATGATTAGAGAAGTTGAGCAATTTTTTATATGTTTGCTGGCCATTTTTCTGTCTTCTTTGGAAAAGTTTCTGTTCATGTCCTTTGCCCATTTTTTAATAGGGTTGTTTGATTTTTTCTTGCTGATTTTCCTAAGTCCTGTATAGATTCTGCTTATGAGACCTTTATCAGAGGTGTAGCATGCAAATATTTTCTCCCATTCTGTAGGTTGTCTGTTCACTCTAGTGATAGTTTCCTTGGCTGTGCAGAAGCTTTTTAATTTGATCAGGTCCCATGTATTTATTTTTGTTGCTGCTGTGATTGTTTTGGGGGTCTTCTTCATAAATTCTTTGCCTAGGCCCTTTTGAAGTATTAATGAAGAATAATAATTTTCAAATCATCATAATGATTTTGGATTTTGAAAAAAAACTTTATAGGATACAAGAAATGTGGTAATTCATTAGAAATGAAGCTTCTTATCCTATGGCTTGTTTTTCTTGTTGAAAAAGTAACTTTTAAAGCTACTTGCCATGTTAATTGCTCATTGCTTTCTTGTCTAGAAGAAAATGGCATAAAATCAGTGATGTGTTTGCTTTAGTTTCTAAAGCCTATTGTGAGGGAATAAAATCTACTTTGCATGAAAAGATTCTTTTTCCTATCAAGCTGCTTTTATTTTTGAAACTTATTATGTGCCTTTGAAAGGAAAATATGGTTTATAGGAAAGAAAACATGAAGTTTTGGTGTCTCAGTTCTTGCTAATATGGTTATGAAAACAGTCAAGATATAAACACTGGATAAAATAAATTCATAAAACAAACAAGCAAAGAAGAGTATTTTTAAATATTATAAATTATCATTCCCCTAGAGAATTTGAATACTAGTGAAATTTCATAAATTCAATTCATGCAATTCAAATCAAATCTTTGTTTTTAAATATCTTTTACAAGAAGGAAGCAAAAACTGAATATCCATTATGTTCAATGAGATGTTGAAGATTACAAAATAGAACTTACTAGAACATTATACCCTTGAGAAATCTATGTAACAGATAAAAATAGAATTGAAAAGCAAGTTTTGAACAGTAATATAGTCCTTTAGAGTGCTGAAGATTTTAAGCACTTATAAAGCAAGCAGAAAGTCACCAAAATCAAAAGGAACAAAACAAAAAACAATGTTCTGATAGTTCCTGAAACTACACAGTCACAATCCTTTTTTACAGAATGATATAGAATTCAACCCTCTTCGCCTTTAACCCTACCTGTTTTTCCCTTTCCTTTTCATCTAAAGGCCCTTTAACACACACAATTTAGTATAAAGCACTTGCTTTCAAATTTATTTAATTAGTAGTTTTAAAGCTCATGACTAGTTTTAAACAAAATATATATCGAGTGACCTAGTATATACCAGTCTCTGTGCAGATATCCACTAAAACCCAAGAGAAATTGAATTTGAAATTACTTGTTTAGATGCAGGAAACCCAGTCAAAAACAATAATTTTTAAAAATATGATTTAGTCATCTAATCTCTTTAATATTAATACATTGTGATGAGCAGTATTTTAGTGGAAAATATTTTTTTCTTTATTACAACCTTAATCCTACTTAAATAAACTTTGATTTTGAATGCAGATCTAATTTTAAAAAGTCAGTGATGAATATGCAGAAAAAGATTTTAAAAATTTATTGTTAGACAGTGCAACCCCCTCAGAAAATAACGCAAATTAAAATAAGAAGAAAATAAATAGTCCAACAAATTAGCAAGAAAGGTAACAATACAGATTACAATTGCGCCCTTCCAGAGAATTTCCAAATGAAGTAAAAGTAAGCCCAATGGTAGCAGGGGAGGTACGCTGTGACCAGGTGTTTTTGTTTGGGGTGGTTTGGGAAGACATACATCTAACTCAGCAAACAGAAGTTGCTAACTGGAAAATATTAGATAAGGTGTTTTAGAACTATATGCCTGTACTTCTAAGTGTGGATATTTGGGAAATATTCAAGAAACATACTGTTGATTTTAAAATCATGATAATTACATTAGCAAAATAATGATGGTGAACAATACTTCTATCAGGTGGTCAGAATTAATTGCCTCTGTTTTGACTACTTCTGAGTATCAAACAAAGATTCTATCAATCAGGAATAACCCTATTAATAACCCTAATTAATTCCTTATTATTTTTTGGAGATTAGGAAGAGAATCATTAACTTCCTTTGAATTTGAATTGTGTTAGTTTTTCTTACCTACAATAGAGTCTTTACACAACTGTAAAAACCTGTCCTGGGAGCTAATCTTTGGTAAATTCCTTTCTTGTATTTCCATTTATATTTGAAGGGAAAAAAAGTCAGTTTTTATTTACAGCTACACCTCTATGATGGAGCCTTCACTTAACATTAGAGAGAAGGGAGGGGTATAGGTGGAAATAGGGGAGAGAGAACAGGCATTGGGTGTGGGATAAATGTACATGGGGAGCTGGGCTTATTTACCTTTTTCCCATTGCCTTAGTCAGTTTTCTGTTGCTTATAGCAGAATACCTGAAACTGGGTAATTTATAAAGAAAAGGAAATTATTTTTTACACTTTGGAGGCTGGGAAGTACAAGGTCATGGGGGCACATCTGGCGAGGGCCTCCTTGCTAGTGGGAACTCTCTGCAGAGTCCAGAGGTGGCACAGGGTATCACATGGCAAGGGGGCTGAACGTGCTAAGTCAAATCTCTCTATTCTCTTATAAAGCCACTAATGCCACTCCCATGATAACCCATTAATCTCTTAACCCATTAATTTATCAGTCCATGAATGGATTAATTAATTAATGATTCAATCATCTCTTAAAGGACCCACTCCTCAATGCTGCCATATTAGAGATTAAATTTCAACATGAGTTTTGGAGGGGACAAATACTCAAACAATAGCACTCATAAAAATCCACAGTTACCACATTTAGAAGACTGAAATGCTCAAGAAGAAACTTTTACTTATGTGTAAGACTGGCTTTAGAGACTTTCTTTAAAACTGTAAATACTACTGAGAGGTTCACTAGTCCAGATGGACCTCAGTTTTAAACACTTCAATGTTTACTAGTTAATTATAACTCTATACTCCTTTTAGATAGTATCAGTGTTCTGATTTGTCAGTGTTAGGAAAAACAGAAAGGCTAGGGATTAGGCAAGGGAGAATGGGGTACCCTACTGGCAGGGTAATTGTTGGGAAACAAATGAAAAACAGGAGATACAGGAAAGGTAGCTGAAGAAAGTTTACCCATTATATGTTTTTTCCCCTGAGATACGTGGCCTTGTGCTAAGGGTTGTCAAAACTATAGGATAAATATAGGTCATCACCAAAATTTTGATTGTAAACCAACGTTTGTAGGTAAAGTTCAACAATTTAACCAAGTAACTTAAATATCTGTATGTTAAAGCCAAATGAATATATTATTTAGAAGAACACACATAGCATATGCTAGTTTAGATTGAAGTAAGAGTTTCAGAAAATCCTCAGGCTTTAGGGTGGCTGGCTATTCTAACTAAAATCCCAGCTGTGTGTGTGCACACATTCTGTTACTAGCAATTTAGAGGAAAAATTTGAAAAGCACTCTCTTTCAACTTATCTGTCTAATCTCGCCTAGTCTATACCTGACTTACAGAATTATTATGCACAGAAAACAGTCTAATATTGGTAAAGATGTTAGAAAAAAGAATCTAACTGAACAACATAGACTTAAAAAGAAAGTTATAGGTAAAAATGAAGAAATGCGGTGCTTCTTTTTTCATATTAAAGACACCTAGGATCGTAGTATACTTGTGTTTGCCTCAACAATGATATAATACCATCACATATCTTAACAGAGACCAAAAAGAAATAAAAGGCATACATTATTTGCTAAATAAGTCATTAAAGAGTTTTGGGCTCCTCAAAGAGTTTTTTTGAGGCACCATTATTCAAAATCTTTCTAGAAAGATATTATTGCCTGTTTTTAAAGTCATACTTCTTGACTGTATTTAAGATGATAAGAATACCAGAATATTACATACACCTGAAAACACAGAGAGACATATGATTAATTGGGATGTATGTGATAACAATGCTTAATTACTTTATGCTAGCCATTCTTTCAAGAGCTTTACATATTGTAGCTAATTAAATTTTCCCAACAACCCTATGGGTTTGGAATTATTTTTATGATCGTTTTACAGATGAAGAAAGGAGAACATTTAAAAGTTATATAATTTGACATGGTCACACATGCAATAAGTTGTAGAGACAGGATTCATACCCATGAAATCTGGCTCCAGAGTTTGTGCTTTTAACCTCTGTGCTATACTGCTTCTCCAATTAACTCACAGAAAGTACTAATAGATTTCCTGTAAGACCCTTTTTGTTTCCTTGTGTATACTTCTGCTTTTCTTTGTGGATTTTTAGATCCAAGAAAGTCTCCACAGACATCAATAAACACACAGTCTGCTAAGTCAAAAAGAAAATAAAAGAAAAAGAAAAAGAAACAAAGCTTCATAAGTTTATAAGTGAGAAATAGCCACAGATCCAAACTAGCATTTTAGAGAATTAAATTAAATTCAGGTAATTTTACAAGCCATCAAAATTTTAACTATTCGGGTGCAGTGACTTGCTTTATTACCTGGCTAGCTTTTCTCAGTACCTTTACATGGTGCCAAAGGAACTGATGGCTTGACCTGAAAGTGGTCATTTGTTACCCAGTGATGACAATTACCTGTCTCCTCCTCTTTCATAGACTCTTAATCTCTAAATGGAAAGTGCTGTCAGCCAAATTTGTAGATACCCTCGCTTGAAACAAGGACATCAAATCTAGAGATTATGTTGAGCAGCGAGTATGTCAGCTAGCCAAGCCCATGACACAGAAAGTAAATAACACAGGACGGCACCCAACAGGCAGCAAAGTCAAATGATGGCTGCCAAGCAATGGTCTTGGTCAAGGGCAGTGGGCCAGGTTTCCAGGATGAGGCTAGAATTAAATGATTAACTCACAGGGTTGGAAAAGCTCATTAGGATACCAAGTAGAATCCCATTGCTCTAGAGGGATCCCCACAGACTGAAGCAGCTGCTGCCTCTGCTGTAAGCCTAGATGCCAGCAATCTACAGGCTGAAGTCACTTCTTTTTCCTCATTCTAATTAACAGTATTAAATACATATTATGTTTTTACCCCACGTTCCATCAAAACATACTTGGACTAGATTGTTTCTTCCTAAAGTGTCACTGCAAATATGCTATAGAATTCCTCAATATGATGCTTTCGGAAGCCTGCTTCTCTCCCTCATGTGGAGTAGACTTGAATCGAGTCCATTTTAGGCCACCTTCTTCACAAAGTACTTCAGGCAGTAGCACTGTGAGCTTCCAGAAGAGCAGGGGCATAGATGAGAAAGGAGGCTCAAAAGATTAACAGACTTCCGCAAGGGCATACAGTTAATGACAGCAATGCAATTCTGTGACCTCAAGTCTGGCACTTGCACCACCAGACTTTTCTTACTTTTCCTTGTCCCTAATTGCTTTGTGTTGTCATAGAGACTTTTTCTCCAGAATATAAAATACAGGGCTCTGCATCTCATCTGGCACTTAATTCAGTAAAATATGCATAATATGTCATCAATAATCTTCAGTAGACTGTCTGAATTACCATTCTTAAAATACTATTATACACCTGTAAAACTCATTCCTTAATATTAATAAATATAAAATTTGAGTTCAAGTCACCTAAGTGACTTTTTAGGGGAAACTACAATATCAGTGCTAGAGAAAGAGACTATCTTTCCTTTTCTTTCTAAAATTGAAAATGTAATAAATCGTTAATGCCTTGACCCTTAGATGTCTAAAAAACCAAGCACCATGAAGAGAATGTATTTACATTCATTCATTAAGCAAGCATTTATCAAGCATCTACTTGGTGTAGGCACAATTTAAGCCTGCAGAATGACACACATTTGTACAATGATGGAAGAGTCAAGAACAAGTCCTACTTCACACCCTTAAGAGGTGTAAACTACCTTGAAATTTGAGCAAAGAATTTAAACAGAACTAGTACGTATCATACACCTACTATGTGCAATGTATATTGTTGGATACTTAACAGGCCTTTCTTCATTTTATAGATCAGAAACCTGTGCATAAAAATTAAGTAAAGCAACCAGCCCACATTTCACAGTGGGTAAGAGTCAAAATGGGTTCAAATCAAACTATACTTAAATCCCAAAAAAAAGGACCTATTCAAGCATACCTTGCTGGCTCCTTGCCCCAAGTTATTTACTTACTAAGTCTTTTCCTAAGTTAGTTTTCTACATAATCAATCCAAAATCCCAGAAACATTTTTTGAATAAACTGGCAAGAGTGCCCAAACTGAAAGAACAAGAAACAGTCCCCCAAATATGTATGAAGAAGAAATACCTTTGATGGCTTTGTTTGCTTTCTGACAATCAGGGAAAGCAAAACTTACTGTGAAATGTTATACGAAAAAGACAAAGAAAAATATTTCTTCTTCAATATCTCCATTGTGTGCATTATGGGGAGGATTATGGCAGGGAGTGTAGGAGATAACATGGAGAGTAGTTCAAGAAAATTTCTAAAGATCTGCACAGGGATAGTTATGGTAGAGAATGAAGGCAGGCAAGAGCCCATCCCCAGGAGCTCCAGATCCCATTATCACAACATAGTACCCTTGTCCTGACAGCATCAATAGTTGTGTAGTCACCACACAGAAACCATCATAAATATAGCCATTCCTCATTAATCAGTAAGAACATCTGCATCTATTACTCAAGCAGTGAATGATGATATAGCAGCTGTGTATGCTAGAATAAGGCATGTGTGAGATTTGGAAAAATAAGGATGATGCTTACATCATTTTGACAGAAACTCAAACTTGTATGATTTATTTTATTCCCTCTAGGAATAAATACAAATTTTCTCTCCTGAAAAAAATAAATAATTATTTGTTGCTTTCGCCAGTGCCCATGGCTGTTAACAATTTGGTGGGATACATTTGGTTAATCAATTAAATAACCACAAAGTAAATTGCTATTTTTAGTAGTTTCTTTGAAAAGTTTTCTTTTGCTTCCAAATTTATATCAATTCAATGCATATTTTAAAAATATACAACATTTCTGTGATTAAAGCCTCCAGTGATCTCCCTGTCCTATGTAGGTTCTATGTTTTATAGTTCTTAACACACACACAAACCAGACTGCTTGAGTTCAAATTCTGGTTCTGCTACTGATAGCTGTGTGACTCCTCTTTATTTCTTAGGATTTTTTCTCTATTTGCTAGCCAAATTCTTTGACTCTCTTATTCCCTAATTCCTTTACTTTGGTATTTTAAAATGGTCCAATTTCTCCCATCAGCAAATAAAACACATCCCTACCCTGACTCATGTTAATATATTCCCCATCTCTCTGGATTCATCATAGTCAGACTTCTTGAGTGATCCGTGCAGACTGTTTCTTCTCCTCACCTCCCTCCCAATCCTAGTTAGTCTCAACGAGGCTCTGTCACCACCACTTCACTGAAAATGTAGGAACATTGTCATCATTGATATATTCTTGTCTTAGGTCTGTCACAGGTAGAGCTCTCTAGAAGAGGACAAAGAGATGAAGACTTGGGAACAAGGTGCTATTTGGGATCCTTACCTGTGAAAAAGGGGGAGAAAGTAGCACTGAGAAAATGGAAGAGGAGGAATGGCTATAAGGACTATTAACGCCATGGCCAACTAGGCAGTGGCATTTGGAGAGAGTATTGCTCATTAGAAAGTTTCATTTTTAAACCAGAAAGTCCTGACATTTCTGTATCTACTTCACTCAGTCATCAGGTGTGGATTGCCCAGGGAAAGTCTTGACCTTGGGTAATGAGGAGGGTTTCTGCAGCTGAGCAGACCCTGAAGGAGACATAATCTGGAGTCTGTCTGCTGACTCCACTCCCTACAGACTTCTTACTTCTTTAAAGGGGAATCTGAGAAGCACATGTCCATGTCTATTACAAAGTCCTTTGGAGTTTTTTTTTTTAAATTTAATCTCCATGTCATTTAAACACTGATATCTACATATAAACTGATGACTCACACATGTCTACCTCTTGCCAGACTACTCTTCTCAGTTCTCCACTTGGATATTAAACTACCACTTTGAATTAAATAAGTCTAGATAGAAATAAAACATCCAAATATACACCCTCAAAATAATTTGAATTCCCAGCGTCAGTTTCAATCACTGACTTCTAAACTTTGACCTTGCCCCTATTACCTCAAATCAAAAAGTCTTTAATCTCAGTTACATGTTCAACTTTACGTTGTGTCTAATACATGTTCTTACTTCCCTCCAAGGATGGATTAGATTCCCTGGCTCATTATTAAAATCATTTTAATTATATTTGCCTGTTTAAATCTTAGCCTAGTAAGTCCAACCATTCGATTACATTGTGGCTACTCCCAGATAGGTGAATGTGCCTAGAGAAGAAAAGAATTTGTATCACTTTAAATTTCCGGCTAGTATCGTCAAGTAAAGCCTGATACTTCTCACATTCCCCCTGACTAGTTCTAGAAATTATTTCCCTTTTGATTTCCAATAACTCAAATGAGAGTTTGAAGTTCCTTTGTCAGTAGCTCTCAAATATAATGAATTCAAACATTCTGTTTAATATGGTTACTTGAAATAAAGCTATATATTTTCTTGCCTTGACATAATGAAGGTTTTCTTTATAAATAAATTTATAATACAGTTGTAATCATAATTTAAATAAGAGCTAAGTTTTATGGAAAACTATTCTCACTTTACAGGATGATTCTTTCCTTTCTTCTTTGAAATATACTGTATTGTGCCAGCAAGCACATTTAGCTCTGTAGAATAAAGTGTTAAAAAATGCAGAAAGAAGAAAAATGAGGAAAATAGTATTTATTAAATGACCTCCTTTATAATACTGCTTTACATTGGTGCTACAAAATCACAGTTGTTAGACATACTCCAGTCAATTGCATTGCCTAAAATGATTTATCATTTCCAATAGGCTTTATTTAGTAATAAAATACTTATTCAACACTTCTTAGAGCCTATGAATGGTTAAATATTTGGTCATTATAATTCCCTTTGAGATTTGCATAACTTATTATAGAATGTGAGTTCGTAAATGGAGAATCAATTATCATACTTGTACACCTTATACATTACACAAAGAAAATGGTTGACAAATAGTGTACAATAGAAAATTTTGTAAGTCCAAAATTATCTAATATTTTTTCATTGGTCAAGAAGAGTGTTTGACTTTCCAAAAGTATTTTCAAAACAAACTAATTGTATGTGTATATCCAAATCTCTATCACCAGACCTAAACAGTACAGTTGCCTCCAGAATAACATTTCATTAGTTATAAAATTTCTGCACATATGTTTATATCTTTATGAAAATAATTGGCAAAAAGTCATAAGTTGAATGATCCCATATTAAATAAATATGTAGAATGCTGAAAAATGAAAAAAAAGTCTTGAACTCTTTTGCCTTAATCAGTTACCAAGTAATTGTAACATATAGTGGCAGAAACAGTGAAATAATTTATATTTTAGAAAAAGCACACAGAATTTGGCACAATGGTAGAATTTACACAATACCTTCTGTGATTTTAAAGTTTTGGGAATACACTCCTCCACCACAACAAATAACAAATAACACACATACTTCCAAAAAAGAAACTGACATTGCTCACAACCAAAGTTTATAGAAAATTGAGGTTTCAGAAAATGTGTTTGCCTGTTTCTCTTAGGGGAACTACCATATTCAAAGGAAAAAATGTATTTTTGTGTATCTATGTAATCTATATGTGTTATATATTGTCATAAAATATAATATACTATATATTTACATTGTGTGTGTGTGTGTGTGTGTGTATATATATATATATATATATATATATAT
Source organism: Daubentonia madagascariensis (assembly GCA_023783475.1). NCBI lineage: Eukaryota > Metazoa > Chordata > Mammalia > Primates > Daubentoniidae > Daubentonia > Daubentonia madagascariensis. Next base: position 33,277,400 of record JAKFHU010001569.1, read on the forward strand.
ATATATATTTGTATCTTCCCTGCATTTTAATGCACTGACTTTTAAAAAAAATTTATTTCAGAATATTATGGGGGTAGGGGTACAAACATTTTGGTTACATAAATTGTTTTTGTACCATTTGAGTCAAAGTGTGTCCATCCCCCAGATAGTGTGCATTGTACCAGTTAAGTGTGAATTTACCCATCCCTTCTCCCCACCCCGCTTGATTTCCAATGAATGTTATTTCCATATGTGCACCTGAGTGTTGATCGATTAGTTCCAATTTAATGGTGAGTACATGTGGTGTTTGTTTTTCCATTTTTGTGACACTTCACTTAGAAGAATGGTCTCCAGTTCCATCCAGGTTAATACAAGAGGTATTAGTTCACCATTTTTGTATGAGTAGTACTCATACTCATTTTTGTGAGTAGTACTCCATGGTACACATATACTACATTTTATTAATCCACTCATGTACTCCTGGGCACTTGGGTTGTTTCCACATCTTTGCAATTGTGAATTGTGCTACTATAAACACCTGAGTGCACTGACTTTTTATAATTAACACTAAAATTGTGTAAAATAAATAAACACATTTATCATACTGCTAAATAGCTAGAAATAATATACAGCTCTAAATACACTGTATACATGACAAAATGTCTAAATGAATATAATTTTAAATATTGCCTTAATAATATTTAATCTCAGCAGACTAAATAACCTGGATTAAAAGTTGCTGATAGACTATATATTCTATTAGCAAAGGAAATTGACAAGTAGGATAATGAATTGGTTTAAAAAACATGAATATATGATTATCTGAGAGAATTATGAATGAGTATAAGTTATTTCTGTCTTATCTTAATCAGATCAAGGCAAATATTTCCTTTGAACATAATACAAGGCATTTTCAATATTGTAAATGCAATTTAAACAATAAAAGAGGTCATAAATAGTTTATTTTTTAAGGTTTTATATTTTTAGAGCAATTTTAGCTTCACAGTGAAATTAAGAGTATAGAAATATCTCTTTTCCCACACATGTAAAGCCCCTCCATTATTAACATCCCCCACGAGAGTGGTACATTTGTTATAATTTATGAACCTACAGTGACACACCATTATCACACAAAGTCAATGGTTTACATTAAGACTCACTCTTGGTGTTTACATTCTATGAGTTTGGACATATTTGTAATAATATGTATCCACTATTATATAATGATACAGAGTATTTTCATTCCCATAAAGATCCTCTATGTTTCACCTATTCATCTCTCCCTGCTCCCAACTTCTGGTAACTACTGATGTTTTTACTGTCTCTATAGTTGTGCCTTTTCCAGAATGTCATTTATTTGGAATCATAAAGTATGTAGCCTTTTCAGATTGGCTTTTTTTACTTAGTGATATTCATTTACGTTTCCTCCATGTCTTTTCATGAATTCATAGTTCTTTTCTTTTTAGCACTGAATAATAATAATGATGTACCAGAGTTTATTTATCCATTCATCTGCTGAAGGACATCTTGGGTAATTATGAATAAAATTTCTATAAACATCTGTGTGCAGGTTTTTTTGAGGACATAAATTTCCAGCTCCTTTGGGTAAATACCAAGAAGTGTGATTACTGGATTATGTGGCAAAAATATGTTTAGTTTTGTAAGAAACCATCCACTCTCTTCCAAAGTGGCTACACCATTTTTCATGCCCACCAGCAATGAATGAGAGTTTCTGTTGATCCACATCCTCCCCAGCATTTGATGTTGTCAGTGTTCAAGATTTTGGCTATTCTAATAGGTGTATGGTGGTACAGTAGTCCTCCCATTATGTGAAGGGGAAACATTCCAAGACCCCCAGTGGATGCCTGAAACCATGGATAACACTGAACTCTATATATGCTATGTAAAAAAACCTTTTGCCTTTTTCACAATTTCATGGATAAAAGACTCATTCTTACTGTAGATCTTAGCAACCTTAACATATCCTTTCTTTCCCCTTATTATGTACAGCATTTTCATCTTTTCACTTAAAGGAAGCACTTTATGGCTTTTTATTGGACATATCCCAATTTCCAGAATCACTACTTGCACTTTGGGGCTATTGTTAAATAACATAAAGGTTACTTGAACACAAGCACTGCAATACTATGACAATTGGCCAGATAATCCAGATGGCTACTTACTAACAGGTGGGTAGTGAATACAGCATGGATACACTAGACAAAAGGATGATTTCTGTCCCAGGCAGTGCAAAGCGGGATGGCACACGATTTCATTACACTACTCAGAACAGAGTGAGATTTAAAACTTACAAATTATTTATTTCCAGAATTTACCGTTTAATATTTTGAGATTGCTGTTGACTATGGTTAACTGAACCCACAGAAAGTGACACTCTGGATAAGGGAGGACTACTGTATCTTACTTTGGCTTAATTTGCATTTCTCTGATGACATATGATGTGGAGCATCTTTCATATGTTTATTTGCCATCTGTATATCTTATTTGGTGAAGTGTCTGTTAAGGTCTTTGGCTTATTTTTTAATCAAGTTGCTTGTTTTCTTATTGTTGGGTTTTAAGAGTTCTTTGCATATTTTATATAATAGTCCTTTATAAGATGTATCTTTGCAAATATTTTCTCCCAGTCAGTGGCCTATATTTTTATTCTCTTGACAATGTCTTTTCACAGCAAAACAGGTTTTATTTTAATAAAGTCCAGCCTATCCATTTTTTTCTTTCTTGGATCATGTCTTTGTATTATATCTAAAAAGTCCTTGAAAAACCATAGGACATTTAGATTTTCTCCCATATTATCTTCTAGTAGTTTTATAGTTTTGCATTTAACATTGAGATCTGTGATCCATTTTGAGTTAGTCTTTGTGAGCGTGTAATATCTGTGTCTAGATTTATTTTTTTGCCTGTGGATGTCTAGTTGTCCCAGCACCATTTGTTGAAAAGACTATCTTTGCTGTATCATATTGCCTTTACACAGTCAGTATCAGTTGAGTATATTTTTGTGGTTCTATTTCAGGTCTCTCTATTCTATTCTATGGATCTGTTTGTCTATTCTTTTGCCAGTACCCCACTATTTTGATTACTGTAGCATTACGGTAAGTCTGGAAGTTGGGCAGTGTCAGTCCTCCAACTTCATTCTACTCCTTTAATACTGTGTTGGCTATTCTATGTCTCTTGCCACCTCATATAAACAGTAGAATCAGTATGCTGATATCAACAAAATAATTTACTGTGATTTTCATTTGGGTTGCATTGTATTTATAGATTAAGTTGGGGAGAACTGACATCTTGATGATAATGAGTTTTACTATCCATGAATATGGAATATCTATTCATTTAGTTCTTTGATTTCTTTCATCAGAGTTTTTTTATATATTTTGTCAGATTTATACCTATTTAATTTTTATGGTGCTAATGTAAATGTTATTGTATTTTTAATTTCAAATTCTACTTGTTCATTTATGGTATATAGGAAATTGATTTACTTTTGTATGTTAACCTTATATCCTTTAATCTTGTTATGATTGCATAGGTTTGTTTTATTTTCCAGACTGCTTTTCTAGAAACATATACTAGTGATTCTTCTCTAAATAAAGTATACCGGATATGACATTTACAGATGTTCAATGGATATTTAGTTTCAAACCAGTATATTCCTTGACTTGAAATAAGGAATTTTTTCTTAAAACAAGGAAGAGATGAAATATCCCTGGTCTTGACATATAGGGCTTCAAATTAAAAGTGACATGAAATGATCAATAAATAAAAGAGTTCATATCTTAGATTTTTAAGGGGAAAAAAAAGGGATATACCTAAACATGTAACCACAAAATGTTCTTCTCAACATTGTTTACAAGAAAAAAGTGAATGAAATTTAATTGTCAACACTGTAAGAGTGATGAAATAGGTTATTTTACTACCTCAAAGGAGTTAAAATATGATAAAGATTTATTAAGCTAAATATATTTAACTATATTCATATTTTAAAGAAAAAAATATATTTTTTATTTGAAGAGGGATGAAAAGGAAATTTTTAAAAAGTAGTGATTTTAAAGATTTGGCTCAACAAGCAAGCCAAAATTGGCCCCACATTCATGAAACATGCATGGCTTTGGAAAATCACTGTATCATACATACTGTGCAATGAGTATCCTTTTTAGAGATAACAATAAATATTACAAAGAATTAATGATGAACTATTGAGCAAACATGTCATATTTTGTTTGTAGATGGGAGAGAAAAATTACATGTGTTTCCAATTTATTTAATCTTCTTTGTTTATTGAAAGCATACCACTGCCTTTTCTAAAGGTTATTTAATAGATTTGGTGCAAGCTCCTTATAGGAGATTGTCACCCAATAATTCATTTTGATACTAGTACACTAGAAAAAGTTATTCCCTTAATCTGTGTTTTCTCCTGTCTGACCATGAACCAAAGATTTTTTTTTCAAATTTGATTCAGTTCTAAAAGAGAAATAGGTTTCTCAAAGGCAGGGAAACTTTGAGAGAGCAACATTCACCATTCTAGCTGTGAACGTCACCCTCTATAAGCAAATCTGACAGATAAACATGGTCTCCAAGCTATATACTTCCCTGACCATCTGTTTGTATGGCATGGTGCCCTCACTCAAAGGGCACTGCCAATTTTGTTTTGAAAACTAAAATATAGTCAAGATAAGGTGACTAAAATTGCCTCTGCAGGAGCAGGACTTGCATTGCATAGATCTGCATACTTGCTGTTGATTTTAGTTTTGTTCTTCTTTTATTTTTGCTCTTTCATCTCGTCTGCTAAACGAGAGGAGAGGGCATACTAAATGAATGCTCAAATAACATGGGGAGAAGAAAGACTCAGAACAAAATAAACTTTTACTTTCTCATTAAAACTGGCAATGTGTGAAATTGCAAGCATCGTTTTATCAATGTGATGGTCATTCTCAGCAGCAGCATCCACATTTACCAACTCATATACTTTATTTAAAAAATCAACCTTAAAAAAGGAATGAAGAAGAGTGAGATTAAGAGAGTTTATGACTTGCTTCATGGAACATTTTGCAATTAGAGATTAGGCAATTGAGGAACACACTAGTAGTATGTCTATGAGATAATGGAATCAACCAGCAGGTACTTATTCAAATGAAATCACTTGAAAGACATCACCATCGAATCTAACATTAACAGAGCAATAGAAGTGATCTCAACTGCAGACCTTTTATAATACCGTTTTGGCTTCACATGTTTTTTTTTTTTTTTTTTTTTTTCCCCAAGAAGCTCAAGTACCTGGTTAGTAAGCAATGAGCCTACAAACCTTAATAGGCCATTAAATTTAATTTATTTTGGTTTGTTTGTTTCTTTACTCTTTCAGTGGACTTTTTTTGTCTTCTTCCAAAAATACAATCGCGTTAAAGTCAAATACATGCTTTCCACAAGGTTTTACGTCTCTTCAAATGCTAAGATTACAGAAGATTGACATCAATTCTCATTGATGAGAAACAGGACAAATAATTTTCTACAGTAATCTTTGTTCTCAGAGGTGTGGGAGGTTGCAGGCTAACTACAGGCCAACCTTTATAGCTTTCCCATTCCAATGATGCTGACTATAGTAAAATGCATAATGGCTTTTCCATTAAGAATCTGTATTGTAAAAAATCTATCTATATGGTAAAGAAGATAATATTTCTTATTAAATGTTCCTTCCTTCATAATGTATACTTCTTGATACAGGCTCCTCTTCTCCTTCAAGGTAGATACCTTGCATAATATCTCATTTGGAGATATTCTGAGATAGAATTTTACCATTTATTCTCTATACCCGGTACAACTAGAAAATATATAATCAAATATGGAACATACTTAATTGAAATCACATGTAATATTTTAATGAATAACTATATTTATAAACCTTAACATATTTTATCAATATTATATTTATAAATTGGCCAATTCCAAAAGAACCATTTTACAATCTGTATCAATTAATCCATCTATCCATCCATCCATCCGCCATTTCACATTTCTTTAAACTCTAGTTCCAAGGACTCTGAAGTGCATCCTAACAGTAAGCAACATTTGTTTGAATGCTGTTTTTTTCCCCTATGACTGGGTTATTTCAAAACACCTTTCTTCAAGTTTAGAAATTCTTTCTTCTACTTAATCTAGTCTGTTATTGAAGCTCTCAATGTATTTTTATTACATTTTATTGAGTTCTTCAGTTCCAAGATTTCTGTTTGGTTTTTTTGATTATATCTGTCTCTTTGTTGAATTTATTATTAAAATTATAAATTATTTTCCTGATTTGTTTATTCGTATTCTCTTCTATCTAGCTGAGTTTCCTTAAGATCATTATCTTGAATACCTTTGCAGGCACTTCATAAATTTCCTTTTCTTTAGGACCTATCACTGGAGAAATACAGTATTGTGTGTCTTTGGAGGTATCATGTTTTCCTGCTTGTTCATGTTTTTTGTGTTCTTATATTGATATTTGTATATCTGATGGAACAGTCATCTTTTTCAATTTTATAGAGTAGCTTTCATAGGGAGTCTTTTTTCTGGTAGGTGGGTCCTAGCGTATCAGTTGGGTAGGGTGCATTGGCTTTGGTTCTAGGTGGATGTATCATTATATTGTTCATGCAGTTTCTTCAGCTGTAATCCATGTCAGCAATGTATACAAGTGCCTCAGTGGTATAGGTTGTAGAAGTTTGTGGTGGCAATGGTGTGACTTTATTGGGCACGGGGTACCTGACTGGTTCTCAAACTGAAGGCATGAAGATGTGTGGTTTGGCCAGCCTGAGGGTGGGCTTATTGGGAGGGGGGCCACTGGGCTGTCTCTCAGGCCAGGATCATGAACACACAGCAGTTTGGCTGGCCCAGGGTTGTCTTCCCCAGTGTGCAGAACTGCCTGTTCCTTGCTGGGGTAGGGGACTGCATGTGCTTGGGCACTGGCATCACAGCCATTCTTCTGGGCCTGGGTTCTGAGCAACCAGGGTCATGGCACTACAACCGCCTATGTGAGCATGACATGAGGTTGGAGCCTCAGGGATGGAGAGACACAATGGCTACTGGTACACCAGGGCAGGGTGCACACCAGCAGTGGCTGAAGATGACGTCATGCCATAGCATCTTGGGGGACAGGGGTGGGGGTGCACAGCATGGCCTCCTACTCTGGAGAAATGCAGCCATGTGAATATCAAGTAGCTCCCCAAACAGCCCAGGCCTTGTGAGGACTTCATGATTCTCTTGTAGCAAGGACTACAAGTGTCTGTAGTGGTAATGGGGGATTCTGGGGACTTCCTGTTTATCTTCTCCCTACAAGGGGAAGTTCCTCCTGGCTCTGAGCAGGTCCCACTGGGGGAGAAAGAGCATGGCAGAGGCTGGATGCTTCACACCACTCTCTACGCTGCCATCCTGAATTATTGTGCTCCACAGGGATTTGACCACTCCCTTGCTTCACTCCAGTGCTCTCCTTCAGACACTCCAGTCAAATTTTAGGTGTTTATTTGCTGTTTTGGTCATTTTTGTGTGGGAGGTACAAGCACCAGGCACTGTAGTCAGGCATCTTGCTGATGTCACTCTGGAGAATCTCTACATATTTTGTAATAAAATTTAAAAACCTTTTTAATAAGCATCCCCCGGTTTTTTGAACATGAGTTTGATAAATGATCTATTATGAAGCCCTGTGTAGATGCCCATTATTACACTGAATATGTACAAAGCTGTTCCCCAACAATTCCACAAATGGCACAACTGTAAAACTAACAATCTGAAAAATACTTTACATGTGACAAAAATGAACTCAGTGGAACTTATTCTCCTAAGATGAACTAATCATTGCAAAGGTCTTTCAGTTTATTGTAATGATTAAATAATTTTGCATATTTTGATCAAATATCCCCAAAGTATGTGAAAGAGATATTAATAAAAGGACACAGGGTGCTATTTCTGTCTTTTGAAAAGTAGCTTCCCTAGAGAAAGACGTGGTAACTCATCAGGATCTGCACATCAAGACTCCAACTAACTAACTCTTCACAGAAATCCATTTGATGTTCTTATTATATAACAGCGGATTTCTCTCAACAATACATTTTTAGTTTATCACAGGAAATATTACTGCCAACCTATTACAGTTCAGCTTGCATGAAGAACATTTCTATAGGTACAAAAAAACTGTGTAATATGAAAATAGTGTGTTCAATAGATCTTTCATTTTCCTAATTTGGAAAACAGTTTCAAAAGCACTAAAGATCTAAACGTAATTGTATTTTACAACATTGGTATACTGATCCCGATACCTTATGTACTTCATTAAAGTTAATATTAAATTATCTCCTTTTACTAAAACTAACTTCTAGTGACCACATAATCAGAATAATATATGGTGGAATAAAACTACAGAATTTGTAATCATGAAATATTAATACTAGATTAACACAAAAACTCTTGAATTTAGAATGACTAAAAATATCTGTATTTTCTGCTCTTCTTTCAACTTTAGACATTCCCTTTTTAATGGAAAAGGAAATTTAATATACAAAGTGAATATAAATTCAAATAATCAAAGAATATCTTTGAGTATTGTACCTTTCTGATAATTACAACTCTATTATAATGTACAAGGAGATAAAGAGTAGTGTAGAGGACTTTAGCACTTGGAGAAGATTGACCTTTCTGTTTTTGCACTTTACATCGATTTAAACATTGAGGCAAGGAAAATGTTAGAAAGACTTCACAAAATTTGGAAAATAAAAATAAAAAGCTGGTGAAAGAATTAATTCAATTCTATGTATAAAACATTATTGGAAATAAGTTTCTAGTATAAAAATAAATTAACATGTTAATAATAGCTTTAAGTTCAATTATAAACACAATCTGACAATTAATCTTTGTCTATAAGCAATATATGCTGTGAGCAACAATTTTCACAAACAGAAATCTAGCTTGATAATATTTATTTGAAATCCAGACAATATAACAGCATCTATAAACATTAGCCTGTACATAGATATTAATATCTAGTAGAAACCATCTCAGAGTACTCCCCATTTCCTTCTACTCTTTACAGTAACATCTTGTATTCCCATACTCAAACCTCCCCTGAGACATTCTCTAGAAACTACATATGTGAAGTCATACCATTAAGATATGACATTGAGGCCAACTTTAGAGATGCAACAGGAGGACATAAATAGCTGGATCAGAACATAAAAGCTGGGAGAACTACCTGTTGAGACAGAAGATAATCAGATCCATTTCGTAGGGAAAGAGCAGCCTGAACGGGAAGAGACTGGATTTCTAGATAGATGGCAACATAGGATCAACCTTCTTTCATGTTCCTTTGACTACTCACTATATTGCCTTGGATGAATCACTGCCTGCTGTCCTTGATGTGAGGAAGAAAAATAGTTATGCCTGCCCTTTGCTAACTGTCAACTATGACATAGCATCAGGGCAGTACCAGAGCTAGAGTCTGTAGGAGAGAAAATAATGACCAGGAAATACTCTGACCAGGAAAGATAATGACTCTGAAAATATTCTCTTCCATCTCTGTGCTCCTCATATCCCACTCTCTTACTACCATGGTTTAGATTGTTTCTGAACTGTGGAGAATAGCTCTTAGAACAAGTATAATTCCTGCAAATGGAGGCAGAGGAAACATCTCTGAGGATCACAAGGGGAAAATTCTCTCTCTTTACCCACAACAAGTTTTCCTTCCCCTCCACCCCAGCTCCCCGCCCATAGTCAGCAGAATAGTCATAAGTTAGGCCCTGGAATTTCACCCCTCCTCCAAATTCACTTTATCTCATAAAGAAGCTGCCGTTTTTAAGTAATTGTTCATTCCCAGAGATAAATAACACAATATTTGGGACCACAACTACCATGAAAGAGACAACTAGCTGACCAAGGCAACTTGAGGTTCCCTGGTTCAGCTTGACTAAACTTTAGACAAGCTTCTTCCTGACTCTAGGCCACTGACCTCCTAAAGCAATTACTTTAGAAAACTTATCCTTGTAAATCCTTTCTCTGCCCCTTTAAGATGTACATACTTTTAAAAGTCTCTTTGCCAGTTTTACAACCCAAAGAACCATCTCTTTGAAATGTAATCAGCAAGGAAGATGGTGCCCCAATTTCCCAGTTTCTGTGGCAAGGTAGGAGGCTAACTTCAGCAGGTGCCTTGCTCCAAGTTCTAACCTACCTCATGTCATAAAGATATATTAAAGCCTATGTTTCCTTTGTGGAAAGCCAGCTAACAACTGCAGGTGGCTTAAGATCTCTCTCTTTCTTCCCAGGTCTTAATAAACTCTACCACTTTTTGTTCAAGCAGAGTTGAGTTCAGACTAATATTTTGGTCTCTCTCCTCTATTTTAATAGGCTTGAATAAAGTCTCCTTTGCCTGCTTAACATTGTCTGGTGCAATTTTTGCTTTGACACAAGGTATGGAAAAATTAAGCTGGATTGATGGACCAGAGAAAATATTAAATTAAATAAACATAAAAGTAAATTTAATGGGATAAGGAAAGATGTGGGACAGATACATGAAGCAAAAACAATGTCATAAAAGTGACCAAGTGGAGTCATTGGGTATGAAAAATATAATAATTGAAATAAGTTATTCAATAGAGAGATTAAATAGAACAGTAGATACAGCCTTAGGACAAATGAGGCCACAAAAAAAGATCATCAAGAAATTCACCCAGAACAATATCAGGAAGAAATAAAGAGTGAAAAATATAAAATAAAACTTGAGATAAAGAGATGCAAGTGTCACCTTAATCATATGAGCCTCAGAAGCAGAAAACATAGAGAACCATAACACAACATAATTAGGAATCTGTAACCAAATAACACCTTAAAAATGTCATAAGCCTAAAAATCAACAAAACAAATTATTAACAACCCGAGGATAAATACAAGCCCATGAGAAAATGTATGAAAAACTTATATACAAAATAAACTACATCACAAAATTTATGCAATTTATTAATGCAGTGCTTAGGAGAGAAATACAGCTTTAAATACATTATTTATTAAAAAACTGAAATAAAGCTTGAATATATTGTTGATCAAAAAGCATATAGAAAGGAAGCATTACACATTCAACTCAGTAACCAGAATAATGAAATTAAGGAGTGTCAAAGAAAAATGCAAAATATAATAATAAAGTACAGGACAGTATATAAATTGAAGAAAGAATAAAACCAATCAAGAAAACAAAATATGGTACTTCAAAAGATTGCATAATTTAAAAAACCTCTGGCAAGACCCATAATAGACAAAAAAAGAGAGAAGATGCAAATAAAGAACAGAATAAAAAAAGTTTAAATAGCTAAAGGAAAACATATTTTTTAAAAAATAGAATAGCTAAATTTCTTGAAAAATACAAAATGCCAAAAGCACATAAGAATGAACAAACATAAGGAAATAAATAGATATTAAAAATGCATATGGTAGTCATAATCTACCTTGGTGATTTCTAGCAGACTTTCAAACATATAATCAATTTATGTGAGTTGATACAGATAGGAAAAAGAAGTAAAAAAAAATAAGAGGGAGATTGCCCACTTCGGAGTATGAGGCCAGTATACCTTACTTAAAAAAAACTTAGAAAAACAACCATAGGCCAGATGAATATGTAAATATGCATGATAAAAATTATAAATAGAACTTCAGTAATTCTGTGCAACAACGCATCAGAAATTACACATCATGATCAAGTGGGGCATCACTGGCATCTGCTGCCTGCAGAACTGTGCTGTCCTCCTGGCTGGTCTCCTCACTGTCATCCCACCTCCATGTAGTCTGTTCTGTATTTGTTAGTGTTTCTCTTAAAGCAGGCCTATGATCACGCCGCTCTGCTTAAAACTCTCTGTTATCTCCACATCTCATTTGTAGTAAGCGCTACAGTCCTTCGAAGGCCCACAGGGTCCTGCATCGTCGACCCCCTTCCCCTATTACACGCCTGCCCTCAGTCCCTCCTCCACCACCCCTCCTCATTGGCCACTCTGTTTCGGCCACTCTAGTCGCCCTGCTCAAACACCCAAAGCCTGTTTCAGCCTTGTGAGTTTGGCTGTCTGTTCCTCTGCCTGAAATATTCTTCCTTCAGTTGTCTCATTGGCTTATCCCTCTATTTCTAAAAGTTTCTTCTTAAATATCACAATATCAGAAGCTTCTTCTCTAACAAATGCTGCAGAGAAGTGCACATCCACATGCCTTGGCATTGCCCATACTTTTTTTTTTCCCCACAGTACCATTCAGCATCTACCTCAATGATAGCAGTTATTCTATTTTGTCCACTGACATATGTCAGTATCAACAGAGAAAACAGGCAAAAGATACAAATGGGAAATACATGAAAATCCAAATGGATAAGAAGTACATGAAAAGGAGGTTAAAAGCACAGACCCTGGAATCAAACGGCCTGGTTGGAATCTCACCTGTACCGTTCATTAGCTGTGTGATGTAGAACAGATTTCTTCTCTGGGCCTTAGTTTCTGATCACATGAAATTGAGATAATAGTCCCTAACTCATAGGTAGGTTATCATGGACTGTAATGAGGGATAAGTGAATTAATGTAAATTAAGGGCTTGGAATGATACCTGGAATACAGTAATTGCTATACAAATATTTGTTAAATAAACAAACATAAAAGTATGCTTGAAATCACAAGGAGCCAGAGAAATTCTAATTTATATAGAAACAAAGAAAAAACCTCTATGTCATCAGAAATTAGAAAGCCAGATAACAGGAAATGTCAATTCAGATGTAAAAAAATGAGAACTAGAATGCAAATTGTATAAACACTTCGGGAACACCTGTGACAACACTTGGGAATTTGAATATGCCTGTACCCCGTTATCTAGTAATCTTACCGCTAGGGTTAAATACCCCAAAATATTCATATACATAAGGCTGTTTATTACAGTATTGCTTACAATAACAGGAAGTTGGAAGCAAGAGAGATATGTATAATAGGTAAAACAATATATAAAATGTAGTGATATATATTATGGAATACTAAGTAGAAATCAGAATTATAGAAAACAACACTGGGAAAAAAATTTTAAGGATAGAGGCAGATCCATGAACACATCTTAAGATTAAATACATTCAAGCGGATGGCTATGGAGTGAGGAGGAATGGCATTTGGGATGGAATAAAATATAATTTAAGAAAACAAATTTTTCATTAATGAAGGACAAACTAGATCTCGATAAGCTAATGGGAGAAACATTTTGAAGTAAGGAGGACTCTTCGGCCCTCCTTAAACCATGCTCCTGTTGATTTTTCCTACAGCTTTTCGTGTGAAGTTAGTCTTGAGCATTGTGGATGTCTATAGAGTAATAAAAATAATTTATAGAGATGAGTATGATTCTTTTAGCAAGAGTAGCAAAAAGAGAAGAAACTCACAAATGTGACATTCTGAGATTTTATATTTATTCACTTATTCATTACTTCTGTCTAGTAACTTCTAATTTGAACCCTAATGCTTAAGGCTCAGAATTAATGAGCACTTACAGAAAAAAAGATACCAAAAAAAAAGTCTTCTGGATAGTCACTGGAAAAAGGCAAATGGTATTCAAGAGCAATCAGAATTATTTTTTATTGAAATCACATTGTTAAGAAATTAAATCTAAGCTTTCACAGAATTTGAAATTCTTCCATTCAGCAAACATTTATTGAGCTTCTTCTAAAATCTAAGCACCATGCTATATTGGGAAGATAAGGCCGGGTTTGTGATTTTGGAAAGTTCAACTTTTAGACACTGTTTACAGATACACTCAAAAGTAAGTACATGAACACAATTTAATACTTTTTATTTTAGTATATTTCCTTTGAATAGAATCATATTTTATTTCCTTAATTCTTGTATTTTACATATTAAAATTCAAAATTACTGAAAAGAATTTCATATATATTATGATTACATCGATATTTGATAGTTCACTAAAATCCTTCTTATTTAACACATGTTCTTAATATTTATAGTATTTTGTATTATCTCACAAATCTATTTAGAGACAAAAATATAATATCTTTTTCTGAACAATTGTAGGAAATGCTAGACTAAATTAGTGAAAAGTCTGAATTATGAATCATTTTACAAAGAATGTCATTGCTGTCCTTTCAGCCATGTATGGTCACTGAATTTAGCTCACCAAGAATTCTGGCTAATGGCTAGGGCCCATTCTTTGGAGCGAAGTATCACAAGAATGGAAAAACAAGCACCACTGGTACTCACCATCAAATTTGCACTAACTGATCAATACTTATGTCCACACATGGAAATAATATTCATCAGGGGTCGGGCATGTGGGACAGGGGTGGAGGGGATGGGAAAACTCACACCTAATGGGTGTGGGGCACACAGTTTTGGGGATGTCCAAGATTGTAGGTCTGACTTGGGCAATGCACAGGCAATATATATAACCAAAGTGTTGTACCTCCATAATATTTCTGAAATTAAAAAAAAAAAACAATTCTGGCTACTGGAGTGACAAAATAAGATGTAGAAGCAAAGAAAGAACACCAGTCCATCAGGTAGGGAAACGAGAGTCTGGTCTCTTATCTGCTAATGACTGGCTGTCAGTGCCCAGATTGACTTATCTCCCTGGTAACATACACTTATTCAGCAGATTTATTTGAGGAACCTTCTATGTTCTAGGTGCTATGGATAGATTAAGAAATAAACAAAGATCTTGCCCTTCTGGAGCTTCCTTGCAGTGGGAGAAACAATAAACAAGTAAAAACTGAACCTATATAAAAAGTCTGTCAGTGTTCTTTACTATAGATAAAAATAAAGAAAGCACAGAGATGCAAAAAGACAGGCATGCTGTTTTAGAAATGGGTCTGGGAAGCCTTCTCTGAGGAGGTGGCATTTGAATGAAGTCCTGAATGAAATAAAGAAGTGAGAAATGCAAAAATATAGAAAAACACTCTACCACTCAGAGGAAAGAGCATTTCAAGGGAGGAAATAGCAAGTTAAAAGGCCCTCATGCAGAAATGATATTGGGTACTTGAGAAAATGGCAGGAAGACCCAGTGGCTTGAGTTCAATGGTCAATGGGATGAGCGGTGAGGAAATGAGGTGGGACAAACAGGGGGCAGATCACATAGATCCTGATGCCATAAAATTTATATTTCATTGGTTGTTAGGAGGTCAGGAGGAAAACAAGACCTGCAAGGAACTTACTCCTCAAAGACAGCGGTGGCTGGTTCTAGGGTGGTAGGAGTGGGTGTTGTGTGGCAGGGTAAGCCTCAGGATTACTGGAAAGGAGAGCAGGAAGAATGTGCTGGGGATGTGGATGAGAGAAAGAGAAGAGCAAAACCGACATCAGGGCTTTGGACTTGAGCAATTTGGTGGACGGTGGAACAATTTGGTGGACGGTGGAACAATTTTTTGAGATAGACAACAGATGTGAGGGGTAGGAGAAAAAAGTGTGGTTTGGGACAGGTTAGGTTTGAAATATTCATTTACGATCCAAGTGCAAATGTTGAGTAGACAACTGAATATATTTTTCCGGATTTTAGGGGCAAGAGTATAACTGGACATACATGTTTGGGAGTCAAATTTTCTCATTTTTCAATTGAGGGTACTAAAGTCGTGCGCTAAAGGCTCATAATATTTAAGAGAGTCATATATCTACTTATAATTGGCATGTGTATGTACAAGTAGGTATCTCTATAGTAATATAAAAAGGAAAAAGGACACTGTAAAGAACTTGATATAGAGACAGTTATTACTGGAAAAAAGCTTTTATATAAATCCTCTGCTGTGGCTACAGCAATAGGTATATTAGATGACAAACTTGTTATGCAACTATAATAAGGACCATTATTTTATAAGTATAGTCCAGAGAAGAATGCAAAATTATTTTTAAATTAGTTCAAAAGTGTGAATTTTAGATATTTAAATTAAAAATATCTACATTTTTAGCATTAAATACTTAAGTTTGAAGTATTCCACCTAAAAAGATGAAATATACGTAAAAGATGAAATAATACTTAAAATTCAGCTGGATACATTAGTAATATTTTAGAGCTAACATCACGATATAAGCAAACTGGAATATTCTTATAACCCAAAATTAGGAGCACTTGATTCCACAAAATATTAAGGTAAGGATTGATTTTTAATGCAACCTCAGAAGAGTTGGTAACCACATACCAATTTCTTTAGTGATGGTAGAAAGCAATGAGAAAATAAATGCAGGATTAGTGAATATCATAACATTTTAGCCCAACTATGTTCAAGTAATCATTGTTAAGCAAACAAGCAGTAGTGCTTGAAAAGAGTCCAGCATCTTTCAAAAGAGAAATGGATAATCCCATAAAGATTTGAAGCTTTATTAACTTAAGGTCTTTAAATGGCTGATATTTCAGAATTCTTTGTAACGCTACTGGCAATAAATTTCAGTATTTATTTTTCTACACAGACATGCATAGACTAGACTTACAGAAGCAAAGTTATGGTATAAATATTTTAGATGAAATAAATTGTTCAGCTAATGTGAAAACACTGTGCTAAACATCACTCAAATATGTCATAGTTTAGCCACCTAGAATATGTTATAGATAGTTTTAATTTAATTGCAATTCCATTTGTCAACACAGGGCCAAAAGGATGTCTTACTTATCTAACAAGAGATAGGTAAATTGAAAGAATATTTGGATTTAACATTAAAAACAAATTATAAGTAACTATTTGGAAATTTGAATAAATGACTAATACATGTATTCAAGTTTCTGAAACTTTTTTTTTCTTTTTTACTTTTAAAAATTGTCATAAAGTAAAATTCACTTTTTTGGTGTAGAGTTCTATGAATTTCAACACTTATATAGATTTGTATAACCATCAATACAATTAGGAAGAGTTTAATAACTACTCCCCATCAAAAAAAATTTCTCTCATGCAGCCAGTTGTAACCATAGCCTTGCCCTAGCTTCATATCCTAACCCCTAGGAATGTCTGAACAGTTCTCAGTCACTATAGGATTGTCTTTTCAAGAGTGGGTTTTTTCCTTCTTTATTATATGTATATCTAGGGCTATATATTTCCTTTTGAGATATAGTCTATTGTTTTCTTGAATTCACAATAAAAATGTATTCATAATTTTCTTCTATTCCATGGAAGCATTTTCCTGAAGTGCTTGCCATTTAAAATATTTTTTTTCTGTTTTGTATGTGTGTGTGTGTGTGTGTGTGTTATATATATATTTATATATATGAATGTGTATATATCATTTTTGATTAGTAATTTTTGAAAGATTTTTCAAACTTGGGATAATTATTTGAAATATGTTCTTCTGGGAAAAGAACAAAACTAGGTTCCAGGCTTATCATGGAGTGTCTTATTTTTATTTAATCACTTTTTACTTCTACCCCAGCTAATAAAGGTAGGCAAATGTGTGATTTTTCAACAAGGAAATATTTACTTCTCCTTATATCCCATGAAAATAGATTGCTACTTGCAAATATGGCTTATTATTGTGATTCTATATTTATATTCACTACTCATTCCTGAGAGTTAAATAAAGTCTATAGAAGATCCTGACAGCAACCCCTGCACACCATCCTTACTTTTGCAGATAAAAGACCTAAGTTTCCCATCTCAGGCTGTGCCAATCCCCTTCCTGGAATGTTCCTTGTTGGCTTCTTTGGAGAAGAAGCCCCTGTGATATCTACTCTCTGCTCCCCACCACGGGAACCCCTATTGCTCTCCACAGCTACAGATAGCCCTTCTACTTATTTGTGGATTTAGGGCATTTGTAATCTCTTAGCTTCCCCAGAAAGAGAGTTTATGTGTTGTTTCTTGTTCTCCTTCAATATTTTGGATGACTTTTGAAAAAAAAAGGACAGAAGATAGGTGAACTTTATGCCCTGACCTTCAAGCTGAAAATAGCAGATGCAGCATTTCTCCAAGCAGCTTCTTTCAGCTTCCAAAGTTCCTCACAAGAGACCTGGAACCCACTAAAATATTATATCATCTGCATGATATAGTCTGACCAGATCTGGAAGCTCATTTATTGATTACAACTCAATTCATTCATAATTAAGGCTCATATTGCTTTTCAGGAAGAATATGTAAAATATAAGCACTTCCATTTAATAGACTTTTACAAATACCAGGCTCTTACGTTTTGTCTTGATTTTAAACATATCCATGGCTAGGGAAAAAGCAGAGTGAATGCAGAGATGTCTCCTCCTCTTGCTAATCTGAAAGTACTGTACCAAACCTAAATTTCTAAAATATATTCTTCAAAAGCACTTAGATAAAGATCTAGTTACAAATATACTCTCTAAAGCCCCATCTGAAGTATTTTATCACAATTAGATCTCCTGTTCATTCACACTATGTAGATAATGCCAGAACATTCAGAGAGATTTTTAATTAAAAAGTGACCGTAAGTGATATATAATAACCAAGCAGTTGACACATAGTAATTACATTATTATCATTGTTTTCTTCCAAGATTTTTATGCTGGGGGATATTGGAAAGTCCCAAGAACCCGCTTTGTAACAGTATATGCAATAAGACCTAACTCAAATTAAGAGAGATCACCACAGCAATTGCTTTCTTTTCAAGGAAATTATAGGGTCTTTTAGTTAATGTGTGTAGAAATCTGTAATTATACTAAATTTTCTCTCTGTGCAACTCAATAATGACTTACAATAATCATTTCTTAAGAGACTTCAGCAAAGATGTTGAAGAAACTTTGAAGGCATTTGCAGAATTACAAAGTTCAGTGGTTTTTATAAGCAGTGGTCTCAAATGTCCTTTTACAGCAATTCTGAAAAAACTCTTGATTCTGCTCCCTTTAACACAAATAGATGCATGCATGTACACACAAACATGCTCACATGTATATTCACACACATGCACATACACTACACTGCATACACACACATATATATTAGAAATTTGTAATTCAAGCACTCTGTATAACTAAAAAATAAATTAGTTCCTATTTTCAACACAAACTTCCATCGTACAAAATGTTGAGAAATGTGATTATTTTCTGTTTTGTTTTCTCAAAAAATATATCTAAATGTCCAGGGATCATAGTACTCTGGCATTCCCTGAGATGAATTTTAAAAGTTGAAATCTTTCACCTATATTAAAATATTAAGCACTTCCTGTGGATGCTTGGTACGGAGTCTAATTTTGTATCTAGTGTTGTACCAGAGTTAGCCTGAGTGAACAAGAAGATAATGCACATCTGGGTTACACTTTAATTGTATTATCAGAATCTCACATCAGTCCCAAAAAATACATATTATTATTCTTTTTAAAAATATTTGTGTTGACAAATAAAAATGGCATATATTTATGGTATATAAAATGATGTTTTGAAATATGTATACATTGCAGAACAGCTAAATCAAACTACTTAACATACACATTACCTTACCGTTCTTACCATTTTTTTGTGTGTGTGGTGAGAACACTTAAAATCTACTCTTGGCAACTTTCAAGTATACAATACATTGTTCTCAACTATAGTCATGGTGTTGTGCAATAGATCTCTTGAACTTCTTCCTCCTGTCTAAGTAAAATCCATTTATAGCAAGCATATTATGCTTGGAGTATTTTTACTGAAGATTTACAAGGTCTCAGGGGTTCACATCACACAGTGTATAGCATGTCACTTATAGCTGTCTGCAATCTTTCCCACAGTCTTTGGGCCATAGGGTCTATCTTCTCCTAACCTTGAGTTCAGCCTTCCAAGTGCTCCTCCTTCCTCTGGCATCCCCCTCACAACCTTAATTATCACACCCTTGGTTACATGAACAGCACAGCTCAGCCTCAGCCTCTGCTCTAACTACCCAGAACTTACCCTAGCAAAGCACTCAGCAAATTACAAAAAGCACTGGAGAATTAAATAAATAAATAAATAAATATTAAGCATTGTGCATCCTCAACTCCAACACTGCTGTAATTTTATTCAGCTATTACTTTTAGCATGGCATTCCATTTTAAACATATTTAAAGCATCTTCCATGCTATTTGCCATAGTGGAGCATCCAACCACAACATTGTTTCCCCTTATCTTGCCAATCTCCTCTCTCATTTCTCCTTTTTCATATCTTACCTCTAAACTCAATTCTACCTTTCTCCTGAAAGACATAATTTTTCTTTGAACACTCCTACACATCCCCCCCTACATACCACTCTGTACTCACGTCCATCAATTCGTCTCTGTAGCTAATCTTTAAGAACAAGCCCTGTCCCAACTCATTTGCAGAATATTTCATGACCAGCCAACCACCATGGTGTTCTTCTTCTTGAATTTGTCTAACATTTTGCACTTTTGCAACTCATTGACACATTTCATATATTTTTGTACCATTATTTTTCATGTCTTTTTATGTCTATCAATTATATTATGATTATATAGAAAGGAAAGGTGGACTTGCTTACCTTTTTAGTCACAAAATATTCAGTGCACTTGTTCTATTAAATGCAATTGATTGAATCACTGTGAATCAATTCTTTTTTTTTTTTTTGTACGTTACTTAACCAATGATTTCTTTAACAATGTCATCTAGGTTAAAACTGTAGGTAAAAACATTTGGTCAAGAAACCTTTTGCTTCTTTCTTGTATTCAATGAGATATCTATGCATAAAATTAATCCTGAACACAACTTAAAATATCCATGATAATAATAGATATTATTCCAGGAATATAATTGATGTTAAAAGAAGCTTCCTGTTAACATCATTTTTAGTTTGATCATTTAAAACTTAGAAATATATTTTTAACATTTTAAGAGTTCTTAAGCAGGCATTAAATATAAGAAATAAATATTGTCAAAGAATAACAAATAAATATTGGCTGTTGGCTAAGAGGAAAAGTTTTGACTAAAAAAGCCATGGATCTCTTGCTCATTTGCTGTATGACAAAAACAAATTCCTAAATTTCTCTACAGTATACTTGTATTAGTTAGCTCAGGCTACTATAACAAAATACCATAGACTGGGTGGCTTAAGCAACAGACATTTATTCCTCACAGTTCTGGAGGCTGGGAAGCTCAAGATCAAAGTGCTGACAAATTAAATTCCTGGCGAGGGCCATTTTTCCTGGCTTGAAGATGGCTCACTTCTTGCTGTGTTCTCACCTGGCAGAGAGAACTCTAGTTTCTCTTCCTCTTCTTAGAAGATCACTAATCTTATCATGGGGGTCCCACACTCATGACCTCATCTAAACCCACTTACCTCCAAAGGCTTTATCTACAAATACCATCACATTGGGGGTAAGGGCTTCAACATACGAATTTGAGGAGTGGGGGACACAAACATTGAGCCCATACCAATACTCATCTGGTAAATGAAAATATAAGGAGTCTTCAAGAACATTCTTAAATAGGGCCAGAGACTTTCTGGCACAATCCCTGCCCAAATCTCTGCTCTATGCCCTCGCACTCTCCCCTCTGATCACTCTACTCTAGCCACAGTTGTCTCATTTTATTTCCCTTAAAACAATTTTACTCTTGGCTGTTCTCTCTGCCAGGAAGTTTCTACCCCAGGTCTTCACAATGATGGCTTCTTCAGATCTCTCAGATCATGTTCAAATTTCACCTCGGTGAGACCTTTTCTTGCCAGTGTTACTAAAAGACACCTTGAAATCTATGTCCCCAGTACCGCTCTGTTGCATTTCGGCAATAGCCAGCTCTCCTGTCAAATTCACAATACCGGGTGCAGAGTTAGAGGTAATAAATGTTTGTAGAAATCAATAAATTCTCTAAAAAGACTCCCCATACAGCCCCTTCTTATATTTCCCCGTTTCCACACATCAATAGTGGCCTTCAGTCAAGCTATTCTTTCTGATGTCCAATCATGCATTGTAAATTTTCACTTCCATGCCATTGCATACCATTCTCTTTTCTTACAGATTCCTATTCAATCCACTTCATAGAGTTTAGTCTTTTTCTTTGAGTCCCAGATCAATGATCAACTTTTCTCATTAGTGACCTTGGAAACAAACTTCTCCCTGATATAGAAGTAACTATGCACTCACCTGTATTGTTTAGCCCCACTCAGGTACTTCTACATCATCATTTACCACATTGTACAATTGATATTTTTCTTTAAATATCTCATTAAACAGGACAAGGTCACTTATAAAATTGACATATGTTACAAATTGGTGTTCTGCTTACAGCTAGTAGTTTTTACCCAATATAGACTCAAATGACTAAGATTAGAATTTGAAAAATGAGCAATTATGTAGGAACATGGTGTTTTCCAATTACAAGGCAAGATGTGACATAACACATTAAAAAGACATTTCAGAAAGGAACATCTTATAATTAAAAAGGACCCATCTTTTAGAAAGATATGCCAATTACAAAACATGCATGCATCTAGCAATTGTTGCTCAAAATACATGAAGCAAAACTGAAAGGAGAAATGGACAATTCAACAATAAGAGTTGGAGACTTCAATATCTCCCTTTCAAAAATGGATGGAACTATTAGGCAGAAGAACAACAGGTAAATAGAAGATATGAACAACACTATAAACAAAATAGAACTGACAGAACACTCCATTCAAAAACAGAAGAATAAACATTCTTCTCAAGTTCTCATGGAACATTCTCCAGGACAGACCATATCCTAGTCATAAAACAAGACTCAATCATTTCAAAAATATTTAAATAATAAAAAGCAAAGCCTCCCACCAAAATAGAATGAAATTAGAAATCAATAACAGAAAGGATTTTGGAAATTCATAAATATGCAGTAATGAAACAATAGCAGCACACTCCTAAGTGTTCAATAGATCAAAAGAAAAATAACAAAGAAATCAGAGCCAAATTAAAAAAAATAAAAAATTATAGGATGATGTAAAAGCAGTGCTCACAGGGAAAGTTACAGCTGTAAATGCTTTTATTACAAAAAGAGAAAAATCTCACATTGTTAATTTAACATTCCACTTTAAGATACTGGAAATAAAGGGCAAAATAAACACAAAACAAGTAGAAAGAAAAAGATAATAAGGTTTAGGATGCAAATAAATGAAATAGAGAATAGGAAAAACAACAGAGAAACTCAATATCAAAAGCTGATTTTTCAAAAGAATCAGCAAAGTTAAACCATTAGCTAGACTAACAAAAAAGAGAGAGAGAGAAAAATAGAGAAGAGTAAAATTACTAACATAGGGAATGAAAGAGGGGAAAATAAAAATCACTGAAAGATATTATATGCCAACAAATTAGATAACTTAGATGAAATTGACATATTTGTACAGACACAAACTACCAAACTAACTCAAGAGGAAATAGAAAATCTGTATACACCTACAGAAGTAAAGAGATTAGATTAGTAATCAAAATCTACCCACAAAGAAAAGTCCAGGTCCCAGAAGGCTTCGCTAGTGAATTCTACCAACATTTAAAGAATAATTAATTCCAGTTCTTCACAAACTCTTCCAAAAATTAAAAGAGCAGTGAATACTTCCTAACTCTTGCTGTGAATACCGTATTATCCTGCTACTAAAACCAAAGACATCACAAGACAAAAAAAAGAAAAAAAAACTACACACAGTATCTCTAATGAACATAGATGCAAATGTCCTAAACAAGATACTAGCAAACCAAATCCAACAACATATAAAAAGAAAGATTACACAATATGAACAAGCATGTTTCCCAGGAATGCAAGATTGGCTTAACATTAGAAAATCAATTACTGTAATGTACAATATCAATAGATAAAAGGCAAAACCACGTGATCCTCTCAACAGGTACTTAAAAAGTATTTTACAAAATCCAACACCCCTTTATGATAGAAAGACTCAACAACTCAGAATAGAAAGGAGATTCCCCAACTTGATAAAAGCCATCTAGATTTTTCTCTAACTATGTTATTTTGGGGATCTTTATTTCCCCAAAATCCATTTTGAAATCCTAAACCCACTGATTTATGGTATTACAACATGGAGCCTTTGGGAGGTGATTAGACCATAAGGGCAGAGCTCTAATGATTGGGATTAGTGCGCTTATATAAGACACCCCAGGTGGGTGCAGAGGCTCAAAGCCGTAATCTTAGCACTTTGGGAGACTGAAGCCATAGGATCATTTGAGGTCAGGAGTTTGAGACCAGCCTGGGAAACAGTGAAACATCATCTCTACAAAAATAATATATAAAAAAAAAATTAGCTGGGCATGGTGCTGCACACCTGTAGCCCCAGCTATTAAGGAGGCTGAGGCAAGAGGATCATTGAGCTGAGGAGTCTGAGGTTGCAGTGAGCTATGATGAAGCCACTGCACTCCAGCTTGTATGAAAAAGCAAGACCCTCTCTCAAATAAATAAATACATAAATACCCCAGAGAGCTAGCTAGCCATTTTCACCAAATGAGAATGCAGCAAGAAGGGACTATGTATATGAGCCAAAGAGTGAGCCTTACCATACACCAAATTTGACTTGATCTTGGACTTCCCAGACCCAGAAATGTGAGAAATAAATTTCTGTGTAAGTAAGCTACCCAGTTAATGGTATTTTGTCATAGAAGCCCAAATGGATTAAGACATTCTGAAAATTACAAAGGATTGTTAAAAAATTAAAGAAAAGCTTAATAAATGGAAAGACATCCCATGGCCTTGGATTGGAAGACTTAATATAGTTATAATGGAAGTATTCCTCAAATTAATTTACTGATTAGAAATAATAATTAGCAGATTCCCAACTGTTTTCTTTTCAGACATTGACAATCTGGTATTAAAATTCATATGGAAATCTGAGCAAACATAACAGCCAAACAATCCTCAAAAAGAACAAAGTTGGAGGACTCATGTTTCCCAGTTTTAAATATTACTCCAGAGCTTCATTTATCAAATCTGTGTGTTACTGGTGTAAGGACAGATATGTTTACTTTTTCTCTGAGTTAAAATTTCAGGAAGATCAACTTGAGTTAGCAGGTATGTTGGATATTTAGACACAAAATTATTAATAAAATAGTAAGCAACAAAGTAAAAGTGCCCTTCAAGTGCACAATGATGTTCTAGAAGCAAACGAAACTGACAGGAATCCATAGAAAAGTTAGTATATAACTGTTTGAAAAAATGTTTCAGTTAAATAATTTATTCACACTCTTTCATCATTATTCAAAGTATATTAGAATACTTGTAATTAAAAGTCATAGCAGGATACAAACTTTTATTTAATTTTTGATGAATCAAATCTTGCAATACCTCAGGATAATTTTTCTAAATTTCTATTATATTTAAATCCTTATAATTCCTTATAGTGCCAGCTCTTCCAGGGCCAATGCAGGAGATTTATCTGAAGGGATAGAGATGTAGCTAAGTACCAAGCAGAATAACTAGGTAGGGATAACCAGAGTTCAAATAACAACATATTCCAGTTGTTCTCAGTTTGTGGTGCCTGGATTGGTAGCATCAGCATCACCTGGAAACTTATTAGGAATGCGTATTCTTAGGACAAACTCCAGATAAGACATTGTTGTGATTGTGCTATAACAAGGCCTCCTCCAGGTGTTTCTGATGCAAAATAAAATTTGAAAACCACTTATCTGAGGAAATAGTATGAGTCTAATACACTTATGTCAAGTTGTTTAATATTTAATATGGTAATGGCTTTGAGTACTTGTCAATAATGAAGACTAAGAAAAAAATGAAGTAAGGAGTCTGAGGTCAACAGAATTGGAATGATTAGCTATATATTATATATAAAGCCAAAAGCAGAATCAGATTATCTGAGATTGAAAAAAAAAGTTTATAAATGGAATGGTTTAAGAATTGTGGAAATTTCCTGTGTGTGTCAATAATCTTACGCTGTTTGAAATCTTTGTCTATAAGCAGCTTGCAAATATTCATATGGTGACCCAACCGTTCCCTCCCATAATGAATCCTCTTGATAGAGAATTCAAACAAGCATGAGCATGGCCATTTTTAGGTATGGTATCATCTGCAAGCATCCACAAATACCTGATGTGGCAGATAAATTATGGCCACAAATTTTTCAACTTTCCTCCTATTGAGAGGTGAGATATAGTTCTAATCTTGAATCTGTGAAGACTCTGTGACTACATTAATCAATGGAAAAGAGCAGCTATGACTCTCAAGGCCCAGAACCCAAGAGAAAGACCATTACCCTGAGACTCTAAAAATGCCTGACTATGCTGACATAGCCATGAATGAGAGGCTATGACAACTTGGTGCTTTGTTCACCCATCCCAGGTGAGCCCAATCTTCCTGCCATTCCCAGAGAAGGAGGCAGAAGTGTGTGTGAAGCCACCTTGAACACTTCAGACCAATCCTTCTGCCAGCTGTATTTTACCAAGAGTTCTCAGTCATGTCATGTAAAGAAAAAGCATCACCCAGCTGAGCCAGGCCCCAAAGTATCTACATGTAAAGGCAGGCTCCATCTTTCTGATGCTCTAGAATTTTAATAGGTGTCAACATTTTTAAGAATCAAGTCCTGTAAGGGCTCTGAGAGATGATGTAAGGTGGTCCAGAATCATGCTTGAGATTCTGGTCACCTTGTAGGATTTTCTGTTCCTTATGCCAAGGCAGAGGTCCTACCAGGAGATCCCTGGATAAAGAATAAGCCAGAGAGTAGAAATAGTTTTACTAATCATAATGATATAATACTTTTTTTTTTAAGAGATGGGATCCCACTCTGTTGCTCAAGCTGGAGTGCAGTGGCATGATCACAGCTCACTGTAAACTCAAACTCTTGGGCTCACATTTCTCACTTTTTGTAGAGATGGGGTCTCACTATGTTGCACAGACTGGTCTCCAACTCCTGGCCTGAAGCGATTCTCCTGACATGGCCTCCCAAAGTGTTGGGATTACAGGCATGAACCACTGTGCCTGGCCAGTACTTTTAATGTGATAATTTGTCTCTGTATTTATTTGAAGTGGGGTATAATAGAAAAAAATCCAGAAAATCATGGTGCTTTGTTTTTGCTTGTTGTTTTGTGTTTTGTTTTGCTTTGTTTTCTTTTATTTTTTCCAAAGAAAAAGCAGAGAAATGAATTTAGGTGAATTGCCCAAGGTGTAGCGAGTTGCTTGATATTTGAACTTAGTACTTAATTTCATTTAGCACATTTACCTACATTAATGTAATCAAAATCTTAATTTTTGCCACAATATTATCTATTTTTTCTTATCTATAGGGTAATTATACTGCTTTTGTCTGCTTTCATATGAAACTTAAGTAAATTTTCTATAGAAAGACATTACACTTTGATACACAACTATAAGAAAGGAATAACATTTAATAACTAAACTCAATCCTAAACTCTAATAAGCAAAAGATGATTCTACACCAGTTACTGAATTCAGTAATTATGTAAAGAGAGAAAGACAAGCAATACTATGGAAAGTCATTTGTTCCTTATTAAACAAAGGCCGCTGAAGGAATCAGTTTACCAGTCTAACCTTGAATGCTAGAGCTGTTTTGTGTGTGTGTGTGTGTGTGTGTATGATGCTTTCTATGCTTACTTTCTTCTATAAGGCAGCCACAACCACCATCTTCTACATATAGACAGACCAGCAGTTAAAGCCTTCCAATTAGTAAAGACTTCCTTACACTATTCTGCAATAATAAGCTCAATTATTTTTTATTTCACAGGTTTTAGACTTGACTCAAACTGCATCAGTGAAAGCAGGGTCCCTAGGAACTGTCAACAGTGAGGGACGAGCTAGCAGCTTTGAATGACACACTAGCAATGGTGGCCAGCAGGCAGGATGATGAATAATCCTCTGAGCATCTACTTAATCTCTGGATAATGTTTTCTATTTTGTAAACTCAACTATCTATAGAGTGATAGTTCATCTGAACAAAATGAATAAATATGAAATGTATTTTTCCCATGGTGCTGACATTGCTCTGTCCTACAACATAACCAGATATTATAAAACACATACCTAAAATAGTTTAAGTATTTATATATTATTCACGTACTTTGATCTAAGATCTTGAGGGGAACACTTATAACAAATGAAGTCAGGTGTGTACTACAACAGAGCTTTAAATATCAGCTGAGAAGTCATGTGGTTAGTCATGGAATCAAGAGTGCAGTTTGCAAAATGAATTCCAAATTCAGACAGTAATTGTTTTCTATACCCTCATTCACAATAAGTTAGATTTTTCTGGTTTATATTTGTGTCGGTTGTCAAAAAATTCCCTGAGAGTTTTAGATGTCAGTGTCTGCTGTAAGAGTTCAATAGAAATGGTTCCTTTTCTTAATGACTGGAAGTGCCAGAGCCAGTGCCCTAACTTGGCACTGCACAACTGTCATGCCACTGTCATCTCTTAGGCACCAGACGCAGCTGACCTCTTGATCCTTCCGCACATTTCTAGACTTTGAATCTAAAAGAAACCTTGACTTTGCTTACTGCTTGCCATTTATTTTCTTCTCTTATGACCTAATATTCAGACGCCTCATTCTTCTGACGTTTGATTCTTCTTGGATATGACTCCAAAGTGGTTGCTACATATATACAACTTCTGAATTCCTCTTTTAAGTAAGCTCTTTTCCTGAACTCTAACCCTCCCTTAACACCTAAACTGCAAATTTTGACACTGTAATAGTCAGGTATGAGTGAGAATTATCTACCAGGGAGATTTCATCTTGGGATGTACCAATAATTATTCTAGTGCTTTACATATGTCATCTCAGTAATGCTCACAAGTTAAGTTCAATGTGTCTCTCCCCACATGTTTACATATAAGAAAGTGAGCTTCACTATAATTTAAAAATATTAAATGCTTGAGTATAGCAACACTTCCTTCCCTAAAGGAACAAAAACTCCACTTCTTGGTGATCAATTTCTGGGAATTTTGAACAAAATATGAATGTTGAAAATATAAAAAATAACTGAAACAATAGTCTTTGCTCATTAAAAATTGAAATATATATCAATGTAACTTAATAAAACAGGCACTTTAATAATCGCAAACTAGTATGTGCAACCTTATTTCTCTTCATACCTGAAACTCCATATTTATGGAGTGAATATGTGAAACTATTTTATAAAGATATTAAGAGTAATCACTGAACACTGGGAACACAATACCCCAAGAAAGAAGTATAGAAAATCATTCTACTTTGTTCATGTAGAAAAGTATACAAAATTCTATGCAACTTGTCTATACATGGCATGAATTAGCTAGCTTTTGACTAGTATTAAGTTAACTACAATGTAGAAACAAAGCATTTTAATTATTATAATAGTAAGATAATTTATTACAAATATAGCATTCAAATGCAGGGTTTAGATGCAGAATTTTCATAAATAATGATAATTCTAATTTCTGAATGAATATGTGCATTCATTCAGTGGTATGTGCAAGTGTAAGAGCCAGTGTATACTCACTTATGAAAGGTAATTATTAAATTCAGAAATTTTGAAATATTCTTCTTAAACAAAACTATTATTAAAAATTAAATTACATAAACTTGTAATTAAATAAAATATAGTAAGTATGATGATAATATTAAAAGCTTATCATTTCCTGATTATTTTCCCATGGTATAAATTCATATGTGCTTGAAAGTATCTGTATGGCAGAAATACTACATCGTAGTGTACTACTGCACTTCTCTGTCCTACTTTGTTCAGTGATATCACATTTATAGCTTGAAATTGGCCAGGAGATTATTTCAACCACCAAAATCAGCAAACACTATGAATCGAAGCTATTTTTCCCTGAGAGTCAGTTGTTAAACATTTGTACACTACTGTATATAGTTATATGGTTATTTTTATTAATTCCCAATGACCACCATGTCAGTACCATCAACACAGCTGATATACGAGTCAGGCAGACGGAGATAAAAATATAAACTTTATTAATGATGAAGCCGTTTGCAGAAGCTGCTTTTAGATCTATAGCCAAATGAGCTTCCTAGTCCTTTGCTGCATAATTAGATAGATTCACTCCTGGTATCCAACCCAGCTGACATCTGCAAGCTACCCTTGAGCAATCAGTTCTGAATGCAGCCACTCTGTGGGCAGACAAATCTAAATATCTGGGACAGAGAGAGGAAAGGCTGAGCCAAGAATGCTCTGCAACTTCTCTCAAAGTCAGAGTATCAATTAGTTTATGTTTGGCTTCTTGGCACACAGAAATCCAAAATATCAATGACTAAACAAGATAGAAGCCACATCATAACAGTTTGGAGGTATATGTTCCATGTGTACCACGGTACTGTTTAACTTGCTGTTCTGCCATCCTGAACAAGTCACCTCATGATTCAAGGCTACTGCAGGAGCACCATCAGCCAGCAGGATGAAAAAAATGAAAGAAAGAGAATCTGTCCTTCCTTTTAAAGAGGTTCCCTAAAACACCCTGTAACCCTTTCGATCTCATCAGTGAAAACTTACATGGTCACAGCTAGCTACAATGAAAACTGGTAAATGTAGTCTTTTAGTTAAGCATGTTGATGCTCAGGATAAATTTTATATTTTATTACTAAAAATAAGAAGGGGGATGATGTATGGAGAATCTTTGCCACACTCACCAATTGCATAATTGATTGCATGGGAAAAGAGGACAAAAATATCAATGTCACTGAATGCTAAACTAGAAACAGAAGGTATAGTAAATCAGTGATTCTACCATAACATCTGCCTTCTCACTACTGAAGCCATTACAATGAAGACAATGGATAATGGAAATTTCACCCATAAGGGTGTACATAATAAGATTGCAAAGCAACTGCAAGGGACTCCACAAAATTTTAAAGCAACTGCGAGGGACTCCACAAAAAATGCAAAGGACTATACAAAAACTACAGAATTCTTATAACTTATTAGTGCTTGGTTTATAACATAGAGGGAAGAAATTACATGTTCCTACAAAGTGCCCCATATTTAACATAAAAACCTAATTTTTAAAAATATATAATAGTGACTTAGTAATTGTGACTAGTTTGCAAGAAAAATTTACATTACAGGAAGGTTAAAATATGGAATATCCTAAAGAAAAAAATACAACTCGATTATACTACATTACCAATTATCTCCAAAATTGGATTGAAAGAACATAAGTCTTTAAGAATTGGCTGTAATAAATGGATAAAAATAAGCTGCAAACAGATTACTTTAAACTAAATCTGATTTTCTGAAGAAATTGAGCGTGTTTAAGATGTGTCATCCTAAGTAGCTTAATTATTATTATGGTATGTATTTGTGTAGCAAACTCTTTATCGGTAGTATGAATTTAACCATCATTTTAATGCTTGCTAAATTTTGGCAAAGTCTGAAATACTCATGTCTGAATTAATGAGATTTTACTCTAAATTCTAATTTTTGCAAGGACACAGAAAGTTTCATATCACTAATGTACTTTTCAAACTTTGATGAAATGCCTGAAATAAGTACTGTGTCATTATAAAGTAATTCCAACTGGAGGAGAATATTGAATGTACCTTAATATTCCTTGGTAATGTGACTTTACAGTACTTTTGTAAGCATCAATGCAGAGACACTTAACATTATGTGATTAAGTGAGCATGTTTTAAACATTTCTGATTTTTACAGAACTAGCAATAAATCAGCATGTTTGTAGATGCTGCTGAGGAAGAGTAATCTCCATCTATAGAACAGAAGTTTTAACATTTGCCTAATATCGTGCCCTTGCTCTAAGATTTCCTTTGTGTTCAATTGCAACATATAAATCACTTTTAATCAGAGAAAATAAGCAGATAATCAAATGCAAAGCAGTATAGGCTGGTAGTGAATGTTTGTTCTAATGAGAACTTCTGCCTATGTCAGATAATCTAGCTTTCAAAGATATAACTGACTATTAAGACATGAAAAAGTCTAAGGAAATCGACAATAAATTCCTCCAAGAAGCTAGAAAAAAATTCCCCTATAACCTTTATGTATTTCCATTGTGAAAGAGGTCATAGTTTCTCTGATGTCACAAGTACACCCACATCACATGCTTCATGAATTCTCAGTCTGTGTAGAGCCCTTCAATTAATATCTAGGATCATATTAGAAACACTAGCAAAAACTCACTTGATCTAGCTAGGCTCATTTGTTGAGCCTGCAAGGTTAAATAAGTCTAATTAAAGATGGTGGTGAATTTAAAATGATTTTTGCAACCATTCTTTAATCCTCCAGACATTCAAAAGACCTGAATGTCAACACTGTCTCCAGGCTCATTTTTAATGACATAAACCTTACATAGAGTGAGTCAACTCGGGCAAAAACAGAACTAGGTACACCACCTAATATTATGAAAAAATAATTAATTTGGGGTTTTTTGAGCAAGGGAATGGATAAGCTTTTGGTTGCCCTAATCCAATGAGGATCAGTGGGATGGGTTTTCCCCTTAGCTGATTTTCAGAACCTTGAAATCAAGACTTCAAATCAGATGTGGTGATAGAAGAAAAAGACTGACAGTAGATTTTAAAATATTACAAAGTATCTATAATTTACTCTTAAATAGATTGAGGTTGTGATGATGGACAAGGCAAAATCATATGCCAAACAAAAGACTATGACAAGAAGTTGGGAATCAGTTTTGAATGTTGCTGAGATAAAATTATAAGATCCACTTCCTTACTTCTCATTAGGAATAAGTGGGCTCCTCAGACAACAAATTTAGACATAATTCCTAAGTGTCTGGGGTGAACACTGTAGTGATGTTAAACTGATAGCAGGGTTGCACAGTGGAGTTTGAAAGATAGAGGCAAAATAATATCAACAGGCAGGTACAGATTCCTGGCTTTTACTTAAGATATAGGAAGCGGGAGATATTGCTCCCAATATAAAAAAAGAAAAAGACTGGATAATCTACAAAATCATAACCTTTTTTGGAACCTGTCTGAGAGCTGAGATTTCAGGTCAACCAACTAACTTAAAATTTACGGAAACAGAGGCACCTGCAAGGGGAGACAGCACACGAACACAAACTCACATAGAGCAAAGCAAGGGACACAGACTGGACCGCCATGCCAGCAGTTAAGAATTCAGCTATTTTTTTAAACAGATTTTAAAGGTCAAATGTGGATTAGTGCAAAAGTACAGAAACACTTGTACCTGTATACACAACTATAGTTATTAACCCAATCCCAGCCTCCTCTCCAAGTAACACCATTAAGTACTCAGGAGAAAGAAAGTGGGCAGGTGGTGGGTAATGGACAAAGCCTCCATCAGTGATGCCGGACTGGGGGGGGAGAGTGGTCACTACTGCAGGAAAGGCAGAAAGCCCTGGTGAAAGCCCTTCCTGGATTATTACTTCCACAGGATAAAAAACATTAAACTGCTATGGAAAGGGAAACAAATCTGCTGCACCCCAAGACAGAGGGAAATACCCGCTGCAGCTGGGAGAAAAGGAAGTGACATACCTTGTACAAATGAGACAGGGTCATGGAACCACACTTGGCCAGAACACAAAAAAACTCTTACCATTAAGGGAAACTGAGAAAGCCCCATTCCAATATTCTAGGGACTCAGGAACAGCCTGTGTCTGAGTGTGGACCAGGACAACAGAGAACATCCCCACTCTGGCACAGGCTAGCAATTGTGGAGTTAACAATCTTCTCCTGGGGGAAGGACAAAAGCATGGAGACATAGTCTCTCTGAAGAAACAGTGAGAAAATCCCTAAAGCTGAGGGTAGAAAAGAACAAGAAAAACCCTTCAACTATCCAGCCCTTACCTTATGCACTGGTTACCACTAAATAAATTATAATGACAGTGGTACAATAATATAAACTAAATAATAGCAACGTCTGAATTTAGATCAACTTCTGACTAAATTAATGCAATTTCCCCATGGTAAAGTCATAAGAGACAAGGAGCCATGCCCAACCCTGGCTTCAAAAAGACTACCTTAGTCTCTTCATTCCAACAAATGATGTTTAAGTTTCAACAAAATATTACACAATACACAGAAAAGCAAGAAAAAAACAACCCATTGTCAAGAGTTAAAGTACTAACAGATTCAGATTTAGATATGGCCCAATTGTTGGAACTACCATATAGAGAATTTAAAATAATTATAATTAACATGGTAAAGACACCAGTAGAAAAGATGTACAACATGTACAAACAGATTAAAAGCTCAGATGGGAAAATGGAACTGTAAGAAAGAATAAATTTAAAATGTTAGAAAAAAATCCCACATTAACAGATATGAACAACATCTTTAAAGGATTCACTGTGATACTTAGACAACAGAGAAATCAGTTGACTTAAGGATCTGTCAGTAGAAATTACCCAAACAGAAACATAAACAGAAAATAAAATTACTAAAAATATATAAAAAAACAAAAACAACAGCATTCAAGATTTGTTGGGGACAATATCAAATATGTGTAATTGTTCTCAGTAAGAGAAAAGACAGAGACAAATGTCATAAGAACTATGAAATGAGATAATGGCTGAGAATTTTCCAAAAATAATGAAATATATTAAACTATAAAGCCAATAATATCAGAGACCCCAGTCAAAATAAGTACACCACCCTTCCACCCCCAAATTAAAAGCCCTAGACACATAAAATCTAAACTCTAAACATCAAAGATAAAGAGAAGTTCTGGAAGGCAACCAGAGAAAAAGACGCAGAATATATTGAGGAACTTTCATAAAGATTATGTCAGAGTTCCTGGAAAAAAATAAAAATACATAAAAGTCAGAGGGCAATGAAGTAGCCTCATTAAAGTGCTTAAAAATAGCTGTCAACTCAGAATTCTCTATTCTGTGAAAATATCATTAAAAATCATCATAGGAGTTTCAGACAAACAAAACCTAATATAGTTCATTACTAGCAAGTAGCCTTATATTTCGGGAAATGTGAAAGAAAATTCTTCAGGCATAAAAAATATTTTCATGCATCTACACAAAGTAATGAAGATCTTCACAAACACTTAAAATCAATTTAAACATATTAGACTTATTTTTTATTTTTTCACTGAACAATCAATTCCTGTTTATACAAAACTAGGAGGTATGTAATGTAAGTTTATTGCATTCAAAATTAAAATATTTTATAAAAATGTACAAAGATGGGGGAGAAAATATTATATACCTACTGTTTTAGGGTTCTCATACTACCTGTGAGGCAGTATAACATTGTTTGAGCAAAGACTGTAACTAATCAATATTAACTACTATGCTAAACACTGATAACCAGCAAAATATAAAAAAGAAATGTAAATGATAAACCATAGTGGAGATTAACTGTAATCATAAAAATAATCAAGATAAGGCAGAAAATGGGGAAAATGCAACAGAAAACTAATAGAACAAATAGAAAACAACTAACAAAATGGTAGATTTTAATTCAACCATATCAATGACTGCATTGAAAAGAATTGGTCCAAACATAGAAAGTCATATTGTATAAAGTACCAAGACCCAACTATATACTCTTTACAAGAAACTACTTACTTTAAAGAAAAAAATAGGTTAAAAGTAAAGAATAAAGTTGTATTATGCAAATAATATTTTTTTTACAAAGGTAAGGAGTGACTATAGTAATATAAGGCAATATAGATTTCAGAATAAGAAAATTATCAGAAGAAACATGAAAAGAGAAACATGTGAAGCTTCAAAATACATGAGAAAAACCTGATAGAACTCAAAGGAGACATTAAAAAATACAATTATTGTTGGGACTACAACATTTCTACTAGAGTAACAGAAAAAAATATAAAAATATAAAAAATCAGTAAGGATGTAAAAGGCCTGAATAACACTACCAAAGAAATTGATGTGTTAGACAGTTTGTAACCCTGTACACAATAACAAGCAAAATAGATATTTGCTCAAGAGGACATGGAAATTTGACAAAAAGAGACAATGTTCTAGGCCATCAAAGAATCTCAAAAAATAAGGAAATAATACAAAACATATTCTCTGACTATAGCAGAATTAAATTAGAAATCAAAAACAGAAATATAGCTACAAAATTCACAAATATTTCAAAATTAAACAACACACTTCTAGATAATCTATGATGTGCAAAAGCATCAAAATGAAAATTAGAAAACATTTAAATTGAACTAAAATTAAATGCAACTTATTAAAATATGTGAGATGCAGTTAATGTAGGGCTTAAAAGAAAATATACAGTATTAAATATTTATATTGTGCATATATTAGAAAAGAAGAAAGTCCTCACAAAGATCTAAGTTTCCATATTACAAAACTTTTAAAAGAATAACAAATCCAATCCAAAGCAACTTGCAGGAAGAAAACAATAGAGAAGAAATCAATGCATTTGAAAAAAAAAACTAGAGAACAATAATAGAGAAAATCAATACAATCAAAAGCTGATTATTTGAAAAAGAACAAAAATATGATGCAACCACAACAATCAACAAAAAATGAGACAAAACAAAAATCGCCAATGTCAAGAAAGAAAGACTCTTCACTCACTAAAAATTCTATAATCATTTAAAGTATAATATAATGTAGGGGTATAAGAAAAAATGCGTGTCTCAAATTTTGAGAGTTTAAATGAGATGCACAAATTCCTTGAAGGACATAATTCACCAAACTTAATAAGAAATGGATCGGCTGAACAGCATCATGTCTCTTGAAGAAATTAAATTTGCAGTTTAAAAACCTCTAAATAAATCTCTAGACCATTTCTTCACAGTAGTAGTTAAAATTTTCCCAAGTCAACTCAACACACATTCAGAATTGAGAGTCCCTGCTCGGGGCTCTACCTCAATAGTTAGCGAGAGTTATTGGTGAGCAACGAGATGATTATCAGGGTTAATTAAAATTTTTGAAGCAGCTGGGCTGGTTCACTAATCTCAAACCATAAAGAACCAAGGCCTTTGTTTAGGGTAGAGAGAGTGGACTGAATTGACAGGTGAGGAAAACCCACAGTATTTGCCTGAATCAATGATGCTCAGCCAAGGCTGCAAGTGAACAAGTAGCAGAGCGAGTGAGACTCAGGCATCAGTGATGTTTAACCTTTCCAGTTGTTCTCAATAATATAGCCAATTTTGAGAACCATGAGGCTGGCAGGTGGAGATTCTTAATAAGGTTAGAGTTAAAATCTTTATAAACACAGATGCTTAATATGTTTTAAAAGGCAGTGTTTTGTATCAGAAAGCCTTCTTTACCTCAGTTATAAAATAAATCATCAACTTGCCTAAATATTTTCCACATATTGAGAAGACCGTCTGTCTAAACATCATTGTCCAATTACCTATGCAACATTCCAGAAGTCTCCTTTTCATGTAAGATTCTTGCCATGGACACATATTCTATAAATGTTGTATAGGAGGTAAAATTTTACCTCTACCCTCTAAGGGATTTTGAATGGGCCTGAGAGTTAAATTGACATGAAACAGATAAAGAGAACAAAAGCATACAAATTTATTTAAGTTTTATGTGACATAGGAGACTTCATAAGGAAATGAAGACCCAAAGACACAGTTAGAGTTTAACGCTTACATATAGTATTTGACAAAGAGTAAGTTGTGAAAACATAACTAAATTATGCTGGGAAGCTAGAATAGTTACTTAATAGAGTCTGTAAAGAATTCTTTCAGGCTCAACTTCCATCCTTGATGACAAGAGTATTGTTTTCTTTTTATCATAAGGAGAACAACTTCCAAGTGGGAGTTTCATCTCCTGCTTTTAAGAAATATTAAGAAAGTCAGAGTGATATTGTACCTGGTGTTTTTCAAGTGCCTTTAACTCAAATTAGTTAATGTGTCACAGTGGCGTATTTTGGGGTGGCATATTCTTAACTCTTTCAATGTCAAGGGATTGCACATCAGATGCAATTAAAATTTTAAAAAATGATTGTAATGCAGTTACATAAACAAACAACAGATGATCTTGAAGGTAAAAAAACAAAACAGAGGAAAAAGAAGAGAACATGCAAATATTCATATCAGTATTTTCAAAACCACGTTTGTATTGAACATAAAACGATAGACAAAAAATTCAAGCAATTAGAAATGGGCAAGATCTGTGTATCCTAAAGTATCAGTCATCACAGAGAGAAATGGAAGAATAAATAAATGGAGAAATATACTGTGCCCATGAGTCAGAAAACTCAATAATGGGTAAATGTAAATTCTCCTCCAATTGTGCAATAGATTGAATGCAGTCCCGGTATAAATCCCAGTAGACGTTTTTGTAGAAATTGATGAGATGATTCTAAAATTTATATGAAAATGCAAAAGACCTAGAATAGACAAAATAACTGTGAGAAAGAATGGTGATGATATAGCACTACCTGATTTCAAGATTTACTCAAAAGCTACAGTAATCAACACAGTGCAGTGTTGATGTAAAGAAAGACAAGCATATTAATAGAACAAAATAGAGATACATATTTGATTAAGATTCAAAGATTTAGTGGATAAACAAAAGTAATTAAAGAAAACTTTGTCTTGAAGAAGTTAAAACATATGTTAGAATATCAGCAATGTAATTTTTCTGGCATTAATTTATTTTAATCAGTTAACTGAAAGTTTAAAAGGAAACCATACTGAATTGCATCAGCATCTTTGAAAAGTGTAAAGAATACATTACATCTAAAAAAAAGGAACCTTTAAATTTCATCAAGATTTTTTGCTGAGGTAAAATGGATATCAGTAACTAAATTTAGCCAAAATATTGACTTCTTTTGAGAATATAGGAAACTATTTGAATTGCACTATATTCCTCAACTGTAAAAATGAGTCTAGTGAAGTTCATTGATTATGAAGGTAATGATTGCACTTTGACAATACTGCTATGTACCTCTTGTGCATAAGGGCACATCTGGGATTTGCAAGAAAAAAGCAGTCATCTTTTTGTCCAGAGCTTGACTCTAAAGCAAGTATTTAATGTATGAAAGCTGCAATTTCCTTACCTGAAGATGATCTTTAAAATACCTTAAACTTTTAACATCCATAATTCCCAAATATTATGACACAGCGATCATAAGAATCAGTCTAATTCGGGTAACATGGGTTACTTCCATAATTGTCATGAGTACACACTGTCATTGTAAATGGAGAAAGACTGAAAGTATCACCTTTTCCTGCAAAGTGAAGTAATGTTTTGCATAACTTTGTTAAAAAATAAATGACAAATCAATGTAAGAATGTCACAAGGATGATGGTGAAAGAGACAATTATGCCAATATTTCATATTATTTTTTTATGTGTAGCCACATGCCTGGAGTTAAGTACCATCCAGAAGTCCCTTGGTCTTTTTGAAGCAGAGGCAAAGCCCAGTTGGATGGCACATAAGGAAATAAAATAACAACATAAAAATGTTCAGTCTCCCAGGAAAAAAATGCCACTATGTAGGGAATAATTTGGTGAATAGATGGGGTGCTTGAATAAATGCTTTTTTGTTAATGTCTGGAACTATAAAAGAAGTAATCACATAGGAAGTGCTTACTGTGTCTAATCACTGATATCTAAGATTGTTCATGTAAATTCTCCTAACCAATTTTATTTAACTAAATTTAATGAGCCACTTAGAAGTTGAAGAAAACGTAAGCTGGAAGTAACCATAAATCTGTGAAAGATTTGTTTGGTATGTGAGAATATTCCTTGACATCACAGAATAAAATGTAAAATAGAGGATCTCTGAAAAGTGTGATTGTGCTAAAGTCATGCTAATTATACACAGGTCTTGTATTCCTCCCTCGTAGATACTCCACAGGAGAGTATCCAGAAATATTGAAAAGTTTTGGTTTAAAACCCGGTGTTACATAAGTTGAAACAAGAAAATGGAGCCAATACAATTTGTATTAACTGAAATTGTTAGAGACGAAACCTGACATAACTTGATAAGAAAATGAGTAAAATATAGACAATTCACTACTAAATATTTAAACAGCCAACTCTTCTCTCTACTCCCTCATAAAAATGGCATTAATAGTAATTAAATAACAGTAGATAAAAGAAGGAAAACTTTTACACAGTCCATAAATTGGATACCTATCTTCTTGATTAATTAAGAAATATTCCATGGTTTATAATGTCAATTATTTAGGTTTTTTAACAATGATTTTTTAAAAATCTCAGAAAGTTTCTAATTCTCTTCATGCAATGAAATTAAAAATATGAAAAACTGTATTATTTATTTTTTCTTTCCCCACAAGAAACTGCAAACAATATAGACTCTGCATTTAGTCTTTTGGGTAAGTTTCTCTACTTCCAGAACCAACTTTTAGAATAAAAAAAATCCTGCTCTGATGAGTGGTTTGTGAATTTGTTAAATTTGGAACAGAGCATCTTCACTGTTTCACTCAAACTCTCAAAATAATTGTACTTTCTACATAAGAGATCATGCAGTCAACTTCTCAAGACATTTGTCCCTCAGCTAGAAGTTATTGTTACCTAAATCACCAGAGATCTAATTTTAAGCTTTTGGCAGATGTATTATCCTTAGATTGTGAAGTAAAGGTGACAAAACTAAAATCTGAAGTTCTGATTCTTCATCTTGCCTGTATTTAAATATTTTATTGTATTCCATGTAGAAGTCAAATTCTAAGTTAGTGAAGAAATTTAAAAAAATATTTTCTCATATAGAACATACTAGTTTTTTTTTTCTATCCATGGTGAATCTAAGTCTAATGTGCCTATTCCTGCAAAGAATAGCATATCTTTAAAAAACAAAATAACTTAAAATAGAACTGTCTTCTCAAGATATCTTTTTTTTTTTTTTTTTGAGACAGATTTTCACTGTCACCTGGGCTAGAGTGCCATGGCATCAGCCTAACTTACAGCAACTTCAAACTCCTGGACTCAAGCCTCCTGCCTCAGCCTCCCAAGTAGCAGGGACTACAGGCACGCACCACCATGTCCGGCTAATTTTTTCTGTAGAGGCAAGGTCTCGCTCTTGCTCAGGCTGGTCTCGATCTCCTGAGCTCAAGCGATGCTCCAGCCTCGGCCTCCCAGAGTGCTAGGATTACAGGTGTGAGCCACCGTGCCCAGCCGGTATTCTGAAGATATCTTGATACAGTCTGCACGCCACTTGAGAAAAGGAATTGGAAATATTCAAGGAGAAATAATTTTATCATTAAAAAGTGGATGTTAACAAACAAAAAAAGTAGTGTCAGTTTTTACCAAACAATAAAAATATTTTTTTTTTGCAAATAAAGAAGCATCCCTTTTAAATTCTTATTTAGACCAATAGTATTGATGTTCTGTGTGAAAAACTATTATTTCTCTAATATTAAAAAGGACATTTTTATTACCTTTTTTATGAACAGGTAAAGAGCAATAAATAATATTAGAGCTTTAATACAGTTAAACTTAACTATATTATACCTCCAGTAATCATTAAAGCATAAACTGATATCAGTAAGGTATTTATTATACAGAGCAACTCTGTAATAAAACATGTAATAGGTACGTTACAAATTAAATACAGAGACAAATCAAAGCCACCCTATGGTTACATTACTTCTGAATTCTCTGAAAATTTTCTTCAAATTAGTAAAAATAAGACAAAGAGACTGAAAAATATTCTATTGAGCCACATTATTTATTCAACAAATATTGTTGCCATGTTCTTTTCTAGACACTGAGATATATCAATAGCATAATAATATGTGCCCTCGTGAATTGTATATTCTAACAGACATAAATTTGGGATACAGTACTCACTAGGGTTGTAAGAAATGACTGTAGGGGGTGCAGTTTTAGGGGCATGATCAGGCACTAGGTTTGGAATTTGTTACATCATGCCTATATTGGTCATGAAACTGGAGATGTTGAGCAGGTATCTGTGTCTGAAGATCAGGTTTCATTCCAAACAAGGTGTATACATTTGAAAGTCACCATCACAGATGAATAAAATTTGAAGCCATGAGCTTGGATGAAATAAGGGAATGAGTGTGGATAGCAACTGTGCTCTGAAGAACAAGGTCCATGGAGCTCCATGGTAAGAAATCAGATAGATATGGTGAAACTAGTAAAGGTGTCCATCAATACACGAGTGGATTAATAAAATGTGGCATATGTATACCATGGAGTATCACTCAGCAATAAAAAACAACAGTGAATTAACACATCTGGTATTATCCTGGATGGAGCTAGAGCCCATTCTTTGAAGCGAAGTATCACAAGAATGGAAAAACAAGCACCACTAGTACTCACCATCAAATTGGTACTAACTGATCAATACTTACGTCACACATGGCAACAATATTCATCAGGGGGTGGGCAGGCGGGAGGGTGGTGGAGGGGATGGGAAAACTCTCACTGACTGGGTGCGGGGTGCACAGTTTGGGGGATGTCCACGATTGTAGCTTTGACATGGGCAGTGCATGGGCAATATATATAACCAAAGTGTTGTACCCCCACAATATTCTGAAATAAAAGGAAAAAAAAAGAAACTAGTAAAGGTGAGAGGAAAAGCACAGCCAGTGATATATAAGCCCCATTATTACAGGATCATTTGTTTAAAAATTACCCTTTCTTTATTGAATTGCCTTTGCATCTTCACCAAAAATCAGTTTCCCACATAAATCTAGA
Organism: Daubentonia madagascariensis; assembly: GCA_023783475.1. NCBI lineage: Eukaryota > Metazoa > Chordata > Mammalia > Primates > Daubentoniidae > Daubentonia > Daubentonia madagascariensis. Next base: position 33,319,824 of record JAKFHU010001569.1, read on the forward strand.
TCTGCATGTAGGTGGGTATATTTCCAGACTCTCTATGGTCTCATTCACTCATATTTGCATCATGTTGGAAACCACTTAATAAGATTTCATATTATTCTTTTTAAAAGTTCTTTTGGCTATTCCAGAACATTTGCATTTCTATCAATTAGAATAAGACCTGCCAATTATTACATTAAAAATAAGAAATTTTTATTGGGATTAAGTTGAATCTATAGATCAATTTGGGGAAAATTAACATCTTAACAATATTGAATCTTCCAAGTAATGAACATGGTGTGTCTCTTTATTTAGATATTCTTTAATCAATTCTCAGCAATGCTTAGTAAATTTCACCATGCAGGTATTGCACATCAGGTATAAGATATATCAAAAAGTACTGAATATTTTAATGCTATTGTGAATGTTTTTAATAAAATTTCAAGATCTTATTTTTCATTGCTTGTACACAAAACGTTGTTTCACTAATCTGTATTATGCAATCTTGATAAAATTACTGAAAGATTTTTTATGGAGTCCATGAGATTTCCTACACAGATGAACATGCTATCTTCAAGTCATAAAAATTATACTTTTTCCTTTTAAATATTGAGCCTTTTTTTTTTTACTTTTTCTCTAAAGAAACAGAATTTGGCTCAATTGAATTTCTCTATTGATTATTCTCTTTCTTATCTTATCATTTTCCTCTCATCTTTATTATTTCATTCTTTCTCTACTTTTGAATTTAATTTGCTCTTCATTTTCTATTTCCACAATATAGGAGTTGAGGTGTTTAGTGTATAAATTTCTTTCCAAGTGCTGCTGTTGATGTATACCACATATTATTATATTTTTATATTCATTTATTCTGTCTACTTCTCTCCATTGTTTTATTATTTAACTTTTGGGTTATTTGCAAGTTTATTAAGGCTATTAAGTATGAAATGTCCGATTTCCTTAAGTACTAAGTTTGACAGTTGTTATTTCTGACATTTCACTTTGACACTTCTTGTTTTATTTTTATTGTGAAGGTGCATCCTCAGCCTTGCAAACACGTATTTTGGCTTGTGATTATCTTTCCCATTTTTTTTTTAGAGCAGTTTTTGTGAAACCATGGATAGGTCAAAAATTCTTGTTATTTTCGAATATGAGTTCCGTCGTGGAACCAATGCAGTGCAGACACCTCGAAGTATCAATGAAGTGTTTGGGAAGGATGTGGCTAATGAACGCACAGTATGTGGATGGTTTGAGAAGTTCCATTCTGATAATTTTAATCTTGAAAATGAGCCACGTGAGGGACTTGAGACAAGAGGATAATGATCAGCTGAAAGCCGTAGTGGAAGCGAATCCATCTCAACCTACGTGTGAATTAGCAGCAAGGTTTGGCGTTATTGTTCCAACAATATTGGACCATTAGAAACACATCAGCAAAGCTGGATTCCGCATGAATTAAACGAGCGTCAGAACAGAAATTGTCTTGAAGCTTGCCTTTCTTTGCTGTCACGATATAAAGGTGAACCATCTCTACACCTTATTGTGACATGTGATGAAAAATGGATTCTTTTTGATAATCGCGAGCATTTGGCATAATGGTTAGATAAAGACAAAGTGCCAAAACACAGTCCAAACCTGAATATTCATTTAAAAAAAGCTAATGGTGTCTGTTTGGTGGTCTACCGCTTGTATTATCCACTACAGTTCATGAAACCTGGTGAATCAATTACAGCAGATGTCTACTGCAACCAATTGGACAAGATGATGAGGATGCTTGCAATTAAGCATCTGAGATTGGGTGATAGAGACAGGTCAATCCCCTTGCAAGACCACATCTCGCAAAAAACAACGCTGTTCAAACTATAGAAGCTGGACTTGGAAAGTCTCTGTCATCCACCGTATTCACCAGACCTCGCACCAGGACCTTTACTACCACACTTCCAGGCTTTGGACCACTTCCTGCAAGGAAAAATATTCATTTCTCAACAAGCTGTGGAAAAACGCCTTTCACGATTTCCTCGTCACTTGCTCTCCAGGTTTCTTTGCAGCTGCTGGCATAAACCAGCATAAACTTAACTACCATTAAGATGGCAAAACTGTGTCCATAGTTTAGGTGCATACTTTGACTAATTGTACTGCTTCTTGTTTGAGATATAATAAACTACACTTTTGATTCAGAATTGGATTTTTCATGTTTAATGACCTAATAGATTTCAAATATTTTGAGATTTTCCAGGTATCTCTTTTTCCAATATGTACAAAGCAAAAACTAATAGATCTCCAAAGAGAAATAGACAAATTCCCAATAATAGTTAGAAATGTTACCATCCTTCTCTCCATGATTGAAGGAACAACCAGACAGAAAGAACAGTATCTTTTTCTTATTAAGTTCTGGTTTAATTCTACTGTGGTGAGAGAATATGATTTGCTAGAAATGAACCCTTTAAAATGTCTTGCTATTTGTATGTCCCAGAATATTGGCTATCTATAAATGTTCTGTGTTCACTTTTAAATAACTTATATTCTGCTTATGTTGGGTGGGATGTTCTAAAAATGGCACTTGGTTGATAGTATTATTTATATCTTTTATACATTTATGAATTTTCTGTCTATTTGTATCAATCATAGAGAGAATGGTAGTAAAATTGCCAAGTATTATTGGAGATTTGTCTGGTTGTTTTTTTGTAGGCCTATGAGTTTTTCCTTTGTATATATTTGAGCTCTATTATATGGTTTGTAAATATCTATCATGATTATGTTCTTTATCCCTAGCAATATTTTTAACTCTAAAATCTACTTTGTCTGATATGAGTATAGCCCCTCCAGCTTTCTTTTGATTGGTGTTAACATGGTCTATCTTTTCAATACTTTTACAAGACATATTTGTGTCTTGATCTTAAAAATAGGTTTCTTATTTTTATAAGAAACATATTTTATAGCTTAAACATATAAGCATCATATATTTGAATGTTATATTTTAAATTAAATTGATAATTTCTACCTTTTAGTTGTTAAATTTATATTACTTCTATTTAATATGATTACCGATACTGTTGGGTTAAAGTCTATCATGCTGATATTTGTTTTCTATACATTTCTTCTATTCTTTGTCCTCTTTATCCTCTTTCTCTGACACTTTTAATTAATTAGGTTTTTTTAGGGTATCATTTCAATCTCATTCTTGGCTTATGAGTAATAAGCTCTGTTTTTATTCTATATAAGTGGTTGATTTAGGGCTTGTGGTGCTTATGTTTAACTTATCAAAGTCTGCCATCAAGCAATACTACGTGAACATATACTAACCGTATATACTATGAATACCATTCATATGTTGTGTAAGACTCTTACTACAGTACACTTTATTTTTTTCCCTTCCAGCCTTTGTTTAATTGTCATACATTTTACCTTTGCTTATGCTATAAACCCCCAAATATATAGTATTATATTATTTGCTTTAAACACTCAATTACCTTCCAAAAAGATTTTTAAAAGGATAAGTAAAAATGTACTTTGTTTTTACTCTTGTATTTATTGTTTCTGGTTCTCTTCATTCCTTCATTTAAATTCAGTGTTCCATTTGATGCTTTCTTTTTTCTAAAGGACTTCCCTTAATGTTTCTTATAGCACAAATCCGCTAGCAATGAATTATTTCAGCTGTTATATGTCCAAAAAGGTCTTCATTTCACTTCTATTTTTGATATATATTTTTACTGAGTTGACAATTTTTTCCTTTCAATATGTTGAAGATAATTTTCCAGTTTTCTAGATGTGTCCTTTCTCATGAGAAGTTAGCTATCTTTCTTCTGTTTTTCTATTTTCATTTTTTATTGGTGCTTTTAATGTCCTCTCATTATAACTGATTTCAAGCGACTTGATTATGATGTGCCTTTCATTGCTTTATTCTTCTATTTTTGTTGTTGTTGTTCTTAGACTTTATTGAGATGTTTGGATCTGTCAATTTATAGTGTTTATCCAGTTTGGAAAATTTCTGCCATTGTTTCTTCAAATATTTTTTCTCTAACTTTTTCTACTCTCCTTTGTGATCTTGAATTACATGTATTATCTGGCTACCTGGGGCTTGCCATAGTTCATTAACGCTATTTATTTTTCTCACTCTGTTTTCTCCATGAGTTTCATTTATGATAGTTTCTTTTGCTATGTCTTTGAATCCACTAATGTTTTCTTCTTCAGGGTCTAATCTGACATTATTCTCACTAATTATATATTTCTTTTACTATATTGTGCTTTTTATCTCTAAGACTTTGTTTGGATTATTGTGATATTTTCCATATCTTTGCTTAACATGCTCAATCTTTCCTCTACCCTCTTAAACACGGAATACAGAAATAATTATCTGTGTCATTTGTGTGTCTGTTCCCATTGAATACTTTTTCTCTTCATAGTGGGTAACATATTCCAGCTTTTCCTGTCTTATCATTTTTTATTGAATACTATATATTCTGAATTTCATCTTATTATGTATAAGATATCTTTGTTTTCCTGTAAATATTCTCATGCTGCATTTTGGATTGGAGTTAAATTATTGGGAAGCAATTTGAACTTATGTTTCATTTGACAGGAACAGAGAGACCTTTAGGGCCAACTTTGCCAGAATACTGATGCAAAATACTTCTGCTCATGTTACCTAATATCCCATGAATTATGATGTTGACCTGTTGGTTAGGAACATGAATGCATGAACTATTCCTGGCCCTGTGTAATCCCAAGCATTTTTTTCCTCTGATCTGTTTGGCCTTGTGTAAGTTTCTTACATATATGCACTGATAGTACTAGTTGACAACTCAAGAGGGATATTCCACAGATATCAGCTTCTCTCTGGAGCTCTCTAGAGTGCTCTGTCTCTCTTTCTTTCTGGAGTTCTTTCCTTTTGACTCTGCCATGTGAACTCGACTTGCTTTGGCCTTCTGCGTCTTTCAATTCTGCCTCCTCAACTCAGGGCAACTGTCTCTATTCCCTTTCCCTGTGATACAGCTTGGAAATTCTCTAGTGAATGAACTGTGGCAATTGTAGGATTCACTTTATTTGCTTCCCCTTTCTCTGAGATCACTGTTCTGCACTGCTTGATGTCCAAAGTTTGAAAATCATTTTTTACATATATTTTTACTTGTCTCAGATAAAGGGTAAATCTGATGTAAGAAACTACTCACTCATCTATTAGTGACTTACATATATAATTAACTTACCTATACATACATACTTTTTTTATTTTATGGAGTTCTTTTCCTATTTTTACAATAGATGTGTAAAACAACTATTTCTAGAAAGATGAATCTGGGCTGAGCTTTACCAGGTCGCCCACAATCAGCGGTGAGGTGTAAAATTTGGGATATCAAAAACAAGTGTCCTCACAGAACACTATTTATACACTCAAATCTAAAAAAAGGAAAATAATTTCTTTAACCACTGGAAGTTATTTTAAATAATATTGTTATTATTGATACATCAAGTTGTGATAATACATGGATTTGGATTTTTTTGTTTGGATTCTGTTTTGTTTGGTCCTGGAGGTGTATGTCCTTATTGTTGTTTGCTTTGTTTGTTTTCCTCCTGAAACAAACCCCCTTACCCAACATGACAAGTATATAATAGCAGAAGAAAACCAAATGAGGGAAGTTTATTCAGGAAGCATGAAATTTTTATGTCAAAAATATATAAGTAACACTCTTGAATTTTTAATAGTGTTATTTTTTAATGGACTTTTAATTACTTGGGGATAGTTATTGATTAAGAAATTATCACAAATGTGGTGCATTATCATCTTTTCATAACATCCAGGAAAATCTACACTGGAAATATCCTTTCATGATATTACTTTTTTTGCGTATTAACCTAAATCAATTTGATGACTCACACTTATTAGGTTCCTTTTGGTAATCATCAGTGCTTTTTACAGAGGTAAGTAATGAATATAGGCCTTCTCACTGACAACATTTTTATCAGGTATAATATTACAAAAATTTTAACTTTCAGGTGGAATCCTACCACTCATATATTTATGAGAAAAAAGTTCCAAAATACATTTATGGCACCTGTTCTCTAATCTCACTGCAGTCATAGCTCTTTGTTCTTTGGGTGCTATGATCGCACCTTATATGAAAGATTCAAGATTCATTCAAAACAGATGCAGCCATATTCTACAGGTACAATTTAGCTGAGTTTTTACACAGAGTCAGGTGACAAAATATACTGTGAGTTAGGTTCTGGACACAGAACCAGTTGGCATAATAAACTCAGGACATCATTTCAAATATAGTAGGTTATAGGGCTGGATACATTCTTAAAATTCTGTTGCTGCAGGGGCAGGAGTTCCTGTACAATGTTTTGGCAATTCACACACCATGAACACCACTCATTACACCAATGAAGGAAACCATTTCTATGATCCATTACACTAACACATCCTAAGGTGTTGGCTGGATATCACATTAACAGAAATAACATACAAGTAGCTTACTCTGCATTGTGGGCTTCTAAACAAAATCACTTAAATGCTAGATAGCATGCTCTAGAGAGAGCCTTATTAAAGAGTATGGTTTAGAAATTAGCTGTCCTTGTGGAAGAGGGTAGATTAAAGCTAAACAATGCACAGACATATTTCTTGTCCAGGCAAATATATAATATATTAAAGTAAATTACATATAATTTAATATTGGCACAAGAATATAGAAGTAAAATGAAACACAAGAGAACAAAACTAAACTAAAAGACAGAATAAAGTATAAAATGTTGTTTTTGTAAGTAACTTTGTTAACTATAGGAATTATAGTTGGAAAACACCAAAATGTGATAACCAATGTATATTGCTTTCACTGTGCATGCCACCTAATACATGATACCTTGCCCAGGATCAAGACAGCAAATTAGGTGCTACTGCCTAATTCACTCATTAGGTCCATCACCAAATACTATGATATAGATTCCAAATTATACCTGACATTAAATTCCAACATTTGATAGCTTAGTATATTGGTTTGACTAATTAAAAGTTTAAATATTTTCAATGAAAAGGTAAAGTTAGAAACTGAATCAGAACTCAGAGAAGAAGGAAGTGTGTGTGAGACATTATGTGTTTGTCAGTGTGTGTGCATGCATGCATGCGTGTCTTTATTTCCATAACAGATGAAAAAAAATCTCTGGGCACCAGACTGTATTGTAATCACTAAATTTCTTATGTCATGCATGAGGACAGAAAAAAAGAGAATAGGGCTTTAAGGGACAAGAAAGCTGTGAGGAAAGACAACATTTTACAGGGTCAAATATCAAAAATGTTAAAATATTAAATCAAGTGCTGCTTTAAGCAATTAGACATGTATATAAACCTAGGCATGTAAATGTATATAAATGCATGGCACATATTGTTAGAAATGGTTTTCTGGTAATGATTACCCTGCCACACAGGATGGTGGGTGCTGTTTAGTTCACAAAATAGTAATTACTATCTTCTATGTGATTCATGTCATTAAAATGTTGATGCTTGGGGGTCCTGAACAGTACTAACCCTAACATAATCAAATTGAAAAAACTTTTATCTGAATAAAGAACTAAGTCATCAACCATAACATAGCAGCCAGTGTTCTGACCGAGTATCAGAAACTTGTATCTGGACAAGTCATTTTAAAACCACCTGAGGTTTTTACTCTCCCTGCAGTGTAGCACAATAAAGAGAAAGATAGTACAAGAAATACATAATCACAGCCTTTTTCAGATAGAAGGGTTGTGTCGTCCAATCTCCCTCTCAATGAAGGAATACCTTGTACAGCATCCTTAAGGAATGGCCATCAGTCTCCCTTAAATGAGTCCCATGGCAGGGAGTATGTTGTGAAGACACTTCCTCTATTTGGAAAGCTATTATTCTCAGGAAGTCCTTTATTATTTGGAGTGAAAATGTGCCTGCCCATTGTTCCTGGGTCTACATTCTGAAAACACAAAATAAATCAACTTCCTCTTCCAAATAAAAGTTCTTCAGATATTTTAAGATGCAATAATGTCTCTGGCTTATCTTTTCCTCTTTAGGCCAAGACTTCACAGTTTTCTGAACCTGTCCCTCACATGAATTCTTCAAATATTGGGAAAATTTGTTTGGAGAGTATTATTTGGTCAATCTTCTCTTTGCGTGTGGCACCTACAATGGGATGCAATGTGTCATCAGTAGAATGACAGAGTCATGGTCAGAGAACATGTTCTCTGCATCTGGATGCTATACTACTATAAATGCAATTGAATGTGGATTTTCTTAGAGCCATATGTGTACATCTGCTTGCTTGCTTTCTCCAGGCACATCACACACTTGTTTCTATAGAACTTGTTTCCAAACAAAAATCTCCTATTAGCGATGTAGATTTCCATGCATCCTGCAAGTATGTTATTTACTTTTGAAAACCAAAATGTAAAATTTTTACCTAATCCTCCCATATTGGTTTTTGCCCGTCATTACAACTCTTCAGGATCTTCAAGTCCTGGCATACTGACCTTCACATAAGCACATACATTATTCTCTCCTCTGGTTCAAGGGTTTTGCATTTACTGTTTCCTCTTCCTGAAAGACCCTTTCCAATTCCACACCACCTTACTCAGCTCAGACTGCTACTAAAAGATACCATAAACTGAGTGGCTTAAACAACATTTATTTCTCACAGTTCTTGAGGTTTGAAGTCCCAGATCAGGGTTCCAGTAGCATCAGCTTCTTGGTGAGGGCCTCTTCCTGGTTCATAGACAGACATTATTTTTGTGTCCTCACGTGGCAGATAGACAGCTAGTTAGCTTTCTGTCCTGTTCTTACAAAAGCACAAATCCCATTCATGACTGTTCAACTCTCAAGACCTAATTACCTCCAATAGGCCCCCACCTTCAAATACCATCACTTTGGGATTAGGGTTTCAACATATGAATTTTGGGGAACATAAATATTCAAACCTACCCACACTCACTCTTCTTAATTTCTTTTAGCTAGCTTGCTATCTTTTGCACACTCTTCTGCTCCACCTTTAAAGATCCTCCTGGAAGGTCCCAATGAACAGCCAGTTAGATGTTATTTATTCCCTGAAGTGCTCCTCATTAACTTCAATATTCTCACCAAACAGCCAACATTGGTCCCCCACATTAAATAGAGCATTCTGTGAATGCATGCTTCATGTTTTCCTTCTCCTGTGCTGTATAGTCCAGGCAGAAAGCAGAGGGCCTGACACCTAGTAGTTGCTCAGTATGTAGTTATTGATCAACGAAGTCAATGTAGAATCTGGATTCTACAATGCAGTATGTCAACAACCTCTTCCTATTGTCAGCCGTCCTCCTTTTTGAAATCCATGAAGGCAGTAAATGTAAAATAGGACAGGGACAAGGGTGTCCTACAAAATTACGTTAATCTATACCTTTCAGCTAATATTTTTTCTACATTTTAAGTAACATTTTACTGTGCATTGAACCCTCCCACTTGTATTGCTCTCTCCAAATTATAATACATTTTGCTAAAGACCATAATAAAATTGAAATATATCAATGCTGTTTTCCTAGAAATGCAACTTGAAGGAATATGGCAATACTATGACACAACTTCTTAGTGAGTCTGTGTAATGGGATACCATGGACAAAATAGGAACTTCAGGATCAGTCAGATCATTGCTAGCTGTGTGAGTTAGATTATTATCATGTTTTCTTCATTGGTAAAGTGAAAATATTCATATAGCCTTATCATAGATTATTGTGACAATTAAAGAAAATATATTAGTAGCTATTACCACCTGTGTCAATTTTTTGTTTGGCCTCGGTGTTCAGAAAAGCTTCTGCCTAAAAATTTTGGAATTTTTATAAAGGATCAATATTAAGGTTACCATCATATTTTCCCCAGACCAACCACTTAAAAAAATAAAAACAAAAACAATCATTTTTCTCCAGGCCTTAACTTCTCTCTCACTTTTTTGATTCATCAGAGATTACAAAAGTAAATGCAAAACCACTTCAATAAGTTTTGTAATTCCAAATAATAATTCAACTTAATGTATGCCAGGAGTTGGTAAACTTTTTCTACAAAGGACCAGATGGTAAATATCTTCAGCTTTGCAAACTCTATCATCAGTATTTTAGCTAATCAACTTTACCTATAGAACAAAAGTAGATATGGACAATATATAAATTCATGAAAGTGTCTGTACTCCAATAAAACTTTATTTAAAAAAACAGATTTGGCCTGCAGACCACAGTTTGCCAAGCACTTGGCTATGAATTTGAAGTCACTTAAAAATGGCAGTTTGCATTCATATTTTCTGTCCTGTTTTACCATGTATATGTTACACTTTCATATTTGAATTGTGATGTATTTGGCATAAAAGAGAATAAATATAGAAATTATACATTCTATATTTAATCTAATCAATCTGATTATATTGCCACATCCTTTCTTTTTCCATCTTATTACTACCCCCAAGGCTTCAAACATATTTTGTTGCTTTTAGCATTTTTCAAAACTCAAAATCTGTACTTTAGACTTCCCAAGACTATTTTTAAAGATTCACAACAATGTACAATATTTTTCAACATTTATGTATATTATACTTTCTGAAGTCTGAACATTTTCTTTCACAATTTGAGCTTATAATATAGTGTCAATAATTTCTTTAAATGACTCTCTTTTTTCTTCCTCATTGGAATTGTTCTCAATTGCAGACTTGGAATTGGCTGGAATTGTATTTTAGAAACTCTCATTATTCTTCAGCTGTAAAGCCTTAAAAATATTTTTTTAAAAAAAGAGTTTATTAAAATATAAAATACATATGAAAGTGAGCAAGTCATAAGTGTGTGGTTCAATCAATTCTCACCAAGTAAGTATATCGTATCATCATCTCCAGGTCAAAAGGTAGAAAAAAGTGTAGCACTAGAAAAACTCTCAGTCAATACCTAGCCTAGAAGTAAACATTATCCCTACTTCCAATACCATAGACTACATTTATCTGCTTTTGTGTTTTATATAAATGAAATAATACATTATGTAGTGGCTTCTCTTGTTCAGCATTATATTTGTAAGATTCATTTATGATAATAGATGCAGTAATCCCTTCATCCTCATTGAGGTATTTTTTTTAATACAGCAGAGATTATTTCTCCTATCTAATGTTGATGAGCATTTACATGATTTCCAGATTGTGGCTATTTCATACAGTGCTGTAAACATTCTTGTGCATTTCTTTTTGTAAACACATTGATGAATTCTGTGGAGAGGAATTACTGAGTTAGTAGGTTATGCTTATGTTCGGCTTGAAGAGTTACAGGCAACCTGTTTTCCAAAGTGATTGTAAGAATTCGTGTAGCCATCTGCAGCAGACGAAAGTTCTACTTTCTCCACATCATCACCAAAAATTAGTATTGTTATTATTATTATTAATTTGAAAAACCCTCATGAATGTTTAATCTAACTCCAACAGGGTAGTTTCTATTTTTTTTCTTTCTTTTTTCCACTTACCTACTTCTTGACATTGCCTTTGATTTATTTCCATCCCTGAAAGTCATTTTTAAAATGACTTCCTTTTTTAAATGATTTCCTATAAAAAGATGGATGCATGTTATTCAAGATCTTATCCCTAAGGCTCTAATAGGAAAGCCGTGCATTTGCAGCAACATAGCAGGTATCACCTCAGGCAAAGAGCCCACCATACAGGTTATTATGTCTCCATACTTTCTAAGTAACATTATCACTTGGAACAATCGACTAATTAGCTATTGTTTTGGGTCACAGTTACACACACACAGTTACCTATACATAACACAAAACTCAATCCCCCAAATTCAAACACGTGCAAGCTCTTGCGACATATAGTGAATAACCTGACATCGAAGAACTTCAATTTTCTCACCTATAAAATAGAAATCATAATGATCTTTCACAGTATTGGGGGGGAGATAACATATATTATACTTCTGATTAGGCATCCAGTGTTCTATATCTACTGAGTAAATAGTGGTCATTTTTATTGTTATTACATCTAACTTTTCTCCATGGCTGTATGCATTGTTCCTTATTGATATTGTAGGAAAGACTTCAAGACCAGATTGAGTTAAAAGGCAGGAGCAGTTGATTTTGTTTCCCTCTTCTACAGAGCTGAATCTAAGCTCTTTCTTGGAAGATAATACAACTTTGTCTTCTGCATTCTCTATAGCATTCCCTCTTCCAAATGTCATCCGTGAGACTATTCAGCCCTCCTATTTCTGCTAAATACACATGTGACTTTTTGTCCATCATTTGGGATATAGTGAACATGGCAAATCTGTCTACATAAGCAGTCCTGCAAAATACACATCACACAGCATTACCCAATGAGCCCTTTCCAATTTACTTTTGTGGTGACTATATCGAAAATATTTACTTTATCAGGATTCTTCTCTACCTCTTTCTCTATCAGAGACACTGGCACTCAGAAAATTGACATGTGAGGAGCATATGGCATTCCCAGCTCTGTGACACTGACAGCTTTCCAGCTGTTCAAATGAAACAAGCCCTTGGTTTTCACTTCAGGCTTTCAGCATTAAGTGCAACACCTACTGGGCTAACCATCAATTTGGCATTTAATTAATATACAACCTTGGACACTTCCTTAATTTGCTTAGGTTTTCTAAGGCATGATGCCTCAAGGGCAGTAACCAATTCATATATTCCTTTATGTTCCTACATTCCCTAATATAGGGATAAGCTGGTCAGCGAGTATTTGTTGTGGATTATGTGATAAATTGTTCAATATAATAAAAGGCATAAAAATATTCATGCACAAAATATACTATGACTAAATAAACTGTCCTTGACTTTAATGGCCTCTACTCAGAAAATACTCTCAACGTATTTTTGCTCATCTGCAGTTATATTACCTCTATATTGTCATTGAAGAATAACAACCTGGTATCTTCATGGAAATATTTCCTTAATATAAACAGAAACTTTGCTAATGTTTATTTATTTGTTTATTTATTTATTGTTAGAGACAGGGGTCTCCCTATGTTGCACGGGCTAGCCTCGAACCCTTGGGGTCAAGTGATCCTCCCACCTCAGCCTCTTAAGTACCTGGGACTATAGGTGGTTTTCATCACACCTGGCTTGCCAATATTTATTGAGCACTGTTTATGTGTTAGGCCCTCTTCTGTGTTTTATGTGTATTTGCTCATTAATCCTCACAGCATCTCTGTGAAATAGGCATTATAGTTATCCCATTTTACAGATGGGGTAAATTAAGCTTTTAATATAACTTATAAAAGACCTTCCTGGTATCAAGTGGTAGACCCAGAGGCTGGGTTGCAGAGCCCATGATCTTTACTACCTTGCTATGCTGTTTCCTGATCCACTATACCCTGAATATTTGAATATATCAAATACATAGTGTGCTCTTTTTAAAAACAAATCTTTTCATTACTAAAACCTTATTAATAATTTTGCCGCATACTATCCCTCCAACAGCAGTCTTTTTAAATAACAACAACAACAACAACAAAAATAGAACTATCTTATGATCCAGCCATCCCACTACTGGACATTTATCCAAAGGAAAGAAAATCAGTATATCAGAAAGTTATCTGCACCCCCGTGTTTATCACTGCACTGTTCACAATAGCCAAGATAGGGAATCAACCCAAGTGTCTAACAACAGATGAATAGATAAAGAAAATGTGGCATATAGGCACAATGGAATGCTATTCAGCCACAAAAAAAAAAAAAAAAGAAATCCTGTTATTTGTGGCAACATGCATGGAACTGGAGGACATTATGTTAAGTGAAATAAACCAGTAATAGAAAGTTAAACACCACATGTTCTCACCTATATGTAGTACCTAAAAAAGGTTGCTCTCATAGAAGTAAAGAGTAGGACAGAAGATACTAGAGGCTGGGAAGGGGAGAGGGAGGAAAGGGACCAGGAGAGATTTGTTGAAGGATACAAAATTACAGCTAGATAGGAGGAATAAGTACTAGTATAATAATATTTATACTTTCAAATAGCTAGACAACAGGATATTGAATGCTCCCAATGCAAAGAAATGATAAATGTTTGAGATGATGGATATGCTAATTACCCTGACCTGATCACTGTATCGAAACATCACTATGTACCCCATAAATGCATACAATTATTATGAGTCAATTAAAAAAATGTATAAAAACAAGTGAGAAAAATTCATCTATAAAACTCTGTGAATTTCTAAATAAAAAGTTGGGCTGCTGTGAGAGTAAAGAACCCTTGGAAGGCAAAATCACAAAAGAAAGTTGCCCCCTTTTCAAAGAAATTCTCCAGGAATCTCCATTTTGAGTTTCTCAGAAAACAAACAAAAACAAAAAATTTCAATCATAATATCATAGTTCAGGCCTGGAAGAGGGAAGTGGCTGCAGATATGAAAAGGCAGGGATTCTTGTTGGATGTTTCTTCCCTGTACAACAAAAGCCATCAGCCACTGGGAGAGTCACAAACCCAGTTGCTGCAGCAAAAGGACAAAATCCATTGTGGCCCTTGGATGAGGGGGGAAAAAAAAAAGTCCTCTACTCCTAGGGAAGGAGGAGGAAAATGTCCTGCTCCCAGATCACTAGAGTACTTCTACTGTTGGCGGGAAAAGAAAACTTGTTCTAGCACCAGTTACCCCAAAGGCACAAGGCAATATTGGGCTATATTTGAAGCAGAGGCAGGAGCCTTGAGAAAGCCTCGCCCCAGACTCCAGGGACATAGGGCCTACCTAACACTGAGGTACAATCAGGCTTGCAGAGAATTCCTTACCTTCTGCCTCTAGTATGTGAATATCAATATAATCATATGCTCTATATGGTACAATAAAGGTTCTTTATTATTAATGCCTTTTGGCAATGTAAAGACATTATTATTTATTAAAATGTATGTGAAATATAGGACCTATCATTATGGATCAATTCAGATTTTACTACTTAATTAAATCCTTATATAATATTTAATAAAATATTTATAATTTAATTATAGTTATAGTTTAATTGTATTTAGTATAATTTACATTGAATTATATTCATAATTTCATAAAAATATTCTTGCACTTTGACGATAGAATTGTTTTAAATTGTTTAAGTTACAATAAAGAAAATTTTACTTTTATTCAATTAACCCTGATGAAATTTTCCACTCCTACCTTTGGTTCTGATTGCAGCAATAAATAACCTTTATACTAAGTTTGAAATTATTTTTTACTTTCTAACTATATATCAAATTCTATTTTGCATCTTATTTCCCTTGGAAATGGAGTTTTTCAACAATTATGAATAATTCCTGCTTTGATATACTCAATAAAATGTCAAGGGCACTATTGCTCATATTGCTTCTTAATTTCTCCTTAGGCAAAGCTTTTTTAAACTCAACTATTACAAAATGAACCTTATGCCATACATTTACTTATGACATTTGCCATATTCTCAGACCCTGTCTGTATATGATCAATCAGAAGGATCAAGGAGTCCTTTCTAATAGAAATAAGAAGCAGACCATTAAAATATATATCCGGTTAGCCAAAAGTCCTCAACTCTTTCTACCTCACTGTTCTGACTTGTTTAAAGTATTCATTTTTCCCTTCCTAAATTATTTTAATAACTGCCTTTATATCACTCTACACATAACTGAAATTTAACTTCTTATCATTCTAGGTGTAGGCTTTTAGAAATATAAATAGTGTCTAAAGATGATGTTTTTATGTCTTTATTATGGAATCTGTATTGCTTTTCATTTTGGAATTGAGACTGGTTATAAAAGTATATGGTATAGAAAAAAATCTATCATTCTATATTTGGAAACAATTTATTCTGGTCAATTGCAAGTAAACACAAATGCTCAGTAATTACTGTGCAAAAAACCATTTATACTTATCTTCATCCAATTATTTTCTCCTGATTTATGATCCCCAAACTCTGTTTATGCCCAAGAAATTATGAGTATAAATACCTTCAGAACAAAAATTTTAAAACTGGAAAATATAAAAAAAACAATTTTTTCTTTGTCCTATTTTTACAGCATTAATGCATCCTGATGATTATATCTCAGTGTTAGGCTATTTACCTAACTTAAAGTTTGCAGGAGCATTTGTGTAGTATTTTTATAGATATCTTACATTCTTATCTTTAAAAAAATTTTAGAAAATATTAATAATCATGATTTTACTAAAAGTTAAGCGCTCTGTTTTATTGTGAGTATGGTTTTTAACAACAGGAAAATGTTTAAAGAGTTCCAAATAAAAAGCAAAATATACAAGTCTTATTAAATAGGCAAAGCAAGACTTACAGCATTTACTATTTTTTTCTTTACATTAAACATTTCTAGTAAAGAACTGACAGAAAATAGGAAGAAGCCCTCAGGAATGATGATTTACTTTTTATTTACATAGCACATCATAGGACTGCAAATGCTTGTAGAATAAGTAAGAAAAAATAAGTGCAAATATTTGCAGAATAAATAAAAAATGAGTGAGTGAAAATGTTAAAAGTGGTTTGTTGGTGCAAAATTATTCTGGGTTAACTCCAACCTAAATCTCCTCAACACACACTGAATACTACCAGAAATGCTATAGTCTCCTGAGACAACTTGCTCTAAATTCTAATTAGAATACACACCCTGAGATTTACTTTAATATGATTCCTCATAATGATCTGATGGCCAATGATATGACCTTCTATAATTACTCTTTGATAATAATGCTTCTTAAAAGGTGTGGCATTAGTGTAGTCCCTTCAATTACAGATCACTCCACATCCTGAATCTCTAAGTAGAGATCTGGGATGGCACTTCCCCTCCTGAATCAATTCGTCAGTCTGAACATATGAAAATTCGTTGCAGAATGTCCTCTATATGTCCTTCTGATCCTGTGGAAATAGCTCTGTACTCAGTTTAATGGTCAGCACTTGAAAGAAAAGGTGCTGATTTAATCTCTATGATATATTATTATTTAGTCTCATTTGTTAAGGAATTTTCAAGGGGATTTTCTTGAATAGTTATAAGCACCAGAAATAGATAATTCAAGAGGTACATTTTTGAGATCTTGTAAAATATACCTGTAAAACTATCAAGAAAACTATCATTTAAGAAATGATCAAAATTGTAATGTTGACATGCATACAATTTGAACAATGAAAATTGATTTGATTTTTGAACTTTAAACCTCTGATTAATGACTAATCCTATATTGTAGTCCCACAAATTTATGAAATCTATTTTTCCAAGATGAAGCACAGTAAAAGATACCCTTATGACACATGTTTACTTTTTGTAAACTGTAAGGAAACCCAACACACTTACAGTCAGGATCCCTTCCTGTGCTTGGTTTAAGATAAAATTGAAGCCTCTAAATCCATGATGAATACAAATTTAGGAAGCCCAATCACCAGCAGGAGACTTTCGTTATATTCTCAAGTTTCTGGGTTAGCAGATTCAAGTAAACCTTCAGAATATTTAAGAGTAAAGCTATAAATTATAACATAAATAAATATACAAATGTATCAGTTATATATTGCATAGTATGATTTCTTAAAACTAACCAAGTCACTGACATTTAGCCACAAATAAATAAGAAGGTAAGTTATTTCTGTCCTCACTATATTTACAGTAAGATCAAATACCTATACTAAAGTATTATAGGAGTATAAGAAATTATTGCTCCTGAAAAACATAATTAGAGTCAAATGTACTAGATAGTTCAAACAGCTTAATAGTTTCTTGTCTTGAGTTTTATATAGATACCACAAATGTTTTTATTCAAGAGTGAAACCAATATATCTCTCTTTGCTAGATTCTACCCACATCTATTACTTGAGTTCATGCATTGTAATTCATTCAGCAAATATTTATTGAACACTGATTATATGTAAAAAAAAAAACCCTCATGATTCACAGTTTTTTCTGCACCAACATATTAGTTGTGTTGCCTCTTGCTAAAGTCAGTGACTGCATTTTCACTTAGGAAGAATATTATCAGTCTTTTCAAGCTTATATAATTTCTGACCCAAGTAACTGTCAACCTATCCCTAAAATACATATCTCTACTATATTTTCTTATACTTTGACAAATTATTATCTTCAGAAATTCTAACTCAAAATGTAAACCACTTACACATGCAGAGTTTCAGAACAAATTTCAGAAGAACAAAAAGAATTTTCAATGTGAAGTAAAGAGCAACATATATCTATAGAACATCTATAGAATATTACATATCACCTATATTATATACAGAATGTTATATGACATATTTAGAATATTACTTTGGGACGCTGTAGCCAGAATCCTAGCCATACTTAAAGTCTTTGTCAAAGTCTTTTGCTGTAAGAATCATTGTGTAAATAGAATTTTTATAATGTCTAGAGGTTACCCACAGTACCCAGGCCAAGGTTTGTCCTGAGACAAACAGGAATCTAAAACTGGAAATCCCAAAGTCGTCAAGAACCAAATTGCGGCTATTTCTTTCTATGTATCTTCCTTTTATTCCTTCTCTTCTTTTTCATATTTCTCTTGGCATCCCTGCTTTGTTCTTTTTACTTGTCAATGCACTTGGAAAAAGGTCCCTGTGCAGCCAAACTAGTATCATTTCAGTTCAAGGAAAGCTCAGTCCAATCTTTTTCAGTATGTAGGTCATATGGTACAAACATGGCAGACAACGTCCATCAGTGTGGCAAGTGAAAGAGGCAGTACTATTTTAAGAGAAGAAAGAATCATCGTGGGCTAAGAACCCATTCGTAAAGGTGGCTATTATACTTATCAACATTACATTTAATAGATTTTTAAGGTATTTTTCACCATATACAAGTATTCAGACATTTCTTTTTCTCTTATTTAATTCTAATTAGAAGACAAAAATGCACAAATGCTGCAATAGTAAAGACAATGAATCTTCCAGAATTAAATCCAGGGACTATGTAATTTCACGTGATTTGCAAAATATAAAACAATATGACAAAATTGTTGTCATATTATTGTCTTAATATTCCACAAAATCTGAAGAAAATGTTAATAATTTTATCTATAAACATGAAGAAAATAGTATATTAGATGAAAATATAAAAGAATATATGTTTACAACAAAGTGTTTAGGCTGATAAGAAAACTGATCCAATAGATAAATAAGCAAATGACATGGAAAGATAATTTATGCAAAAGAAAAAATGATCAATAAACAAACACAAATTTCTCATTTACTGTAATTTATCTGTTTTCACTGCCACCGATAAAGGGTCAGTCTGCTGCCCAGTTGTTAGGTACATGTGTCTACAGAAATTCTGCTCAAAATGCGTCATGAGGATTTGTTATTATCTGATAAGAAAAAAAAGGTAGAATTTCTGAAATGCAAATTGTTTTAAATGGTATTTATCTTTTGCTTTGCATTATATATTCATCAAACCAAGATAATAGAATCATGTTCTACTTGTGTTAATTCTTTCAAAAATGCTATTATCTTTATATTTTCCAGCTTCTATAACAATAAAATAACTTTGACTTTATACTCATTTTGCAAAAATGGAACAAATTAATTAAAATGACATTTTTAATCACTTCACATTAGAAAACTTGTTTAGATTATTTTATTTTCAATGATGATTAAGTTGATTGAGCTCTTAGCCATATTCCGTCTCATATTTGCCATAGAAATTTTTTGATGAGAGTTAGAGAAAGCAAATAAATATCAGATGCTGTGAGTTTTGCATGTATTTATTATTTGTAGTCTATGAGAGCTGTATCCTCTGCATGTAATCTATTTATACTATATTTTCTCATATGTATAGTTTTTATGTATATAATGAGTTTATCAAGAGACAAGATATAGGCTTGCCAAAATCATCAAAACATCTGATTATCTGAGGTTCAATCCAGACAAAAAGTACTTATTATGAAGGCTCACTATGAGGAAAAACATTAGACCAGTTGCCGGAATTACAAAAGTGATAACAACTCTGCCCATAAGAATCTTAAAATATAGTAATAAGATAGACAAACTGAAGTAAATGTAGTAAGGAGACAACACAATAAAAATGTGGTATAGTAAAACCTAAAAGAAAAAGCTATTAGACCACAGAGGAAGGGCCTTTCAAGAAAATGGTGAACAATGTTTTAGAGGAGGTGATGCTTGAACTGAATCTTGCCAGCCACTGCACTGGGATGATCAAATGATAAGGGCTAATATTTTGCCTTCTTCTTTTAGATTTTGATTTAGGAATTATTACTTTTTTAGAGACCAAAAAAAATCTTTATTAAACTAGATTTAGTTTTCACCCTTTCAAACTTACTCTACATAAAAAATAAACATTATACATGTATAACATTAGTCTTTCCAACTTTAGTATATATAAGTAAGAATGAGAATTATTAAATAAAATACTTATTTCTAAAAGAGAAAGAGAGAAATTATAGCAACCTGAAAACACTTTGGCCAATTCCTAGTCATAGTCACACAAAATTACCTTCTAAGGAATATTGACCAGTGAGACAGTTAAGTTTATACTTTCAGCTTTGAAGAATTAAACTTAAAATGCATGAGCCCTTTTATCTTCTATGAAAAATAACCTACTCTCAGAAACAGCATAAACATTGTTATGGTCGTCTAGCTCCAACATTAAAATATGGGCTGAGTTACAGTTTACCTAGCTAAGAACCTAGCTAAGAACCTTTGAAAATTAGCAATGGATCAACATATTTACATAAGTTCAAGGCTTTATTTTAAGATAAAAAGTAACATAGGTCCTTAAACTCCTTTAAAAGGAACATTGAAATTAAGCATTTCAGTCATAACCAGTCAAGACTTTCATCCAGAAATGCTTTTTAAATAGCAAATTTCTCTTCACAGACACTATATGTCCATTTTCTTCATAATCTTCTCTGTTTCCACCATCTAAAAAATTGTCATTCTCTGATATCAATTTTCCACTTTCCCGGACAGAAGTAATAGGGTTTTCAGGTAGCAAAATAAAAACATCATCATCTGTGGGAGTAAGACATCGAAGGTCTGAGTAAACCTGATCCCTAATTGGAACTGGTATTCTTCAAATAGAATTTCATTCATTGATTCTCAAAGTGAAGTTATAATAAAATTTGGCTCTGTGATAAAAATATTATTATCTATAAAAACAACTCTAATTTGTCACCTGATACATTTCTTTTCTAAAAAGGTAGCCCCAAACTTGTCTTTGAACATCCCAATTCAACAAGTAGCCCTTTTGAAAAGAAAGGTCTAATCCTTAGACACCCTGAAAAAAGTGCTGACCTCTAGATCAAGCTTTCCTTCTTGAATTGCAAGGTATTTTAAATGTTATTTATATTTTGCTTTAGTTTTACATTATATATTCATTAATTTAATTCAAATAAAAAGTCAATTGTGCCTCCATTCTGAATAATATTCATTTGCTCTATTCAAGTGTTTAATATTTATTATACTCTTTAAAAACCATCATGGGTTTAATTTTTTCCTACCAAAAATGAACAAAATGATATTTTAAAGTTTGGTAGTATACCAAGTACATAAAGTGATCCCAATTTATTTATTTTCCCCCAATTAATATTTCTATATGACATAGCAACTATAATTTCAGTTTCTTTTTTTTCCTAGCAAATATCTTCTTTATGACCTAGCAATAAATGCTTGATAGATCATATGAGAACCTCCCATTCCTTTTGGTCATATTTTTAAAATATACTCAGAACAGGTACTTAGTTAAACGTAGATATTTACCCAACTGATTTAAAAACTTATATCCATATAAAACCTTCACATAAATATTTATAGCAGCTTATTAGTAATTGCCAAAAACTGAAATGAACCAAGATGCTGTTCAACAGGTCAATAGATAAATCAATTGAGACATAGCCATATATGAAAAATTATTTAGCATTAAAAAGAAATGAGTTTATCAAGTCATTAAAAGACATGGATGAATCACAGATGAATATTTCTAAGTGAAGGAAGCTACTCTGAAAGTGCGCATGCTGTATAATTCCAATTACATGACATTCTGGAAAAGGCAATACTGAAGACATGATAAATATATGGTTGCCATGGGTTTATAAGAGGGGTGAAGGTTGAATAGGTGAAGTACAGGGAATTTTTTAGGGCAACAAAATTATTCTAAATAATACTGCAATGGTGGATACATGCAACTATGAAAAAATTCAAACTTAATGAATGCAAATTAAAAAATCATTTACAAGGCTACAGAATCCTAGAATAGAATATAGACTGTGACAAAATAATCTAACTGTATCATAAATGTATGAAACTATCTCACTAAAAAGAATAGGGGAAAAAAACTACTGACCTAAGTAACTTCGGAAATAAGTGGAGACTTTAAGGCCAAAGGCAAAAGGAACTGTGCATAAGTTCTGTACTCCACTTGATAAAGTGCTTTCCCAGAGGTTACAAGTTAACAACTCTATATTGCTATACACATATACTGGGATTAAACAGGTAAATTGATGGCAAATGATGGGAGCCCAGTTTCTCACTATTTGAGTGGGTCGTTAAGGTAAGAAAGGGGAGGAGGTTAGAATCCTTCATGTAGTGATGGATTAGAGTTGAATACATCAGCATGGATTTATGTTTAGATTAATATAGATATAAATGAATACATAGAGAAGTATGTATCGATATGGGTATAAGTTCATGTCATTTTACACACATGTATCTCCTTGCTCTGTCAACTGAGAGGGCCTAAAAGCAAAATCACCCCAATAGCAAGGAGCATATGTAAAACCAAGATCCTAATTTCTAATACCAATCTCCAGTAAAAGACACCAGGGATCCTTAGAGAAATGGTGAATTCTAGGGCTGTGGCATAAGTACACAAGATAAGGCTAGAGAAGCTTATAGTGACAAAAAGTAAAGGAATACTTAAAAAAAAAGATGTGATTATGTTAAAGAGATAAGGGAGCCAAACTGAAAGAGCTTCCAATGGCCAAAGCTGGAACAATTTGAAGGAAAAAAGTAAAGCGTATTGGTATATAACCCAAAGTACCCAAAGTATAAAATCCAATCTATGAGTCCATATTGATGGATGGATGGATGGATGGATGGAAGAAAGGAAGGAAGGAAGGAAGGAAAGAAGGAAAGAAAAAGTTCTCACACAGATGAATTCTAAATAATCTATGCAGATACTTCACTCTGAAGGAGGTGAAACATGATTTTGCACCCTTAAGTGTGGGCTGTGAAATAGCTACTTCCTTCCAAACAACACAGTATGGACAGGAGGAAAGAAAATCATAAGTTTATAGTAAAAAAGTCATGTAGATAATATATGCCCTTAATATAATGTGATAGGATTGAAAATTACCACTGTTAATTTTTTATCCCAAAACCTATAACCCCAGTTTAATTATGAGATAAACATCAAACAAATCTCAATTTAGGAACATTCTAAAAAATAGCTGAACAGTACTCCTCTAAACTCTCAAGGTTATCAAAAACAAAGAAAACCTGAGAAACTCTTCCAGCCAAGAGAAAACGAGGAGTCATAATGAATTAATTGATACGGTATACTGGATGGGACTATGAAACAATAACAAAAAAATCAGGCAAAATCTATTGAAATATGGATAAAATGTGTACTTTAATTAAAAATAATGTACCAACAATGGTTCATGAATTGTGAAAAATTTAGTATAATGTAAGAGTTAATAAGAGAAACTTGGTGTAGCGTATATGAAATCTCTCTATACAATCTTTACTACTTTTTGTGAATCTAAACCTATTTAAAATAAAAAGGTTATTAAGATTAATTAATTTATTAAGAAGATAGGCACAAATATACACATAATGGTAGTATGCCTCACACATAGTCATGATTATGTCAGTCAACATTCTAAACTAACCTACAGCATTGCCATAATTGTCATGTAATGGCAGTAACCTAACAGTAATTAAAAATCTAGACTTTTGACGTGATCTTTTTTAAGGATCATTTCTTCTTTAAGTGGAGACATTAAACACTATATTTTACCAGGAAATTTTTTACCTTGTGTTTTTCTGTCATTCCCCTCTCCCCGGAAATGATGAGTAGAACAACCCATTCAAGGTAGATATTTTGTACAAATTGACTAAATTATTGCAAACTACTCACTTGCATATTTTTAGTTAGAGGAGATTATGAGCTTTTGAATAAACCCAAATAGCTCATGCAGATGGAATATATCTAATAATGTCCTAAGTTTATCCAGTGATCTTGAATTTCAGTTAAGTTTTATTGACTGAATGTTTCAGATAAATATCTTACCATATGGTGAATACTGATGATTAAGTGAAGTGACTATTTTGTTAATGCAGTAGATATATTTGCAATATGACAACAGTTTACATTGGAATACTCATATTAACTTAGTTACGACAACCTATAAGGACAACTGTTATTTTGGGGTGACTTCATAGACAATTTTATATTTTCAATCCAGGTAACTATACCCAAAATGAGTCCTTTCTTTAGAGTCAAATTTTTAAATAATGTCTGCTAAGATATAGATATAAAATTCTTGGCTGGCAGTTTTTATCCTTCAGTATTTTGAAAATCCCATCCCATTCTCTTCTGGCCTACAAGCTTTCTGCTGAGAAGTCCTTTGTTAAGTTGATGGGGTTTCCTTTATAGGTGACTAGATGCTTTTCTCTTGCTAATTTTAAAATTTTTTCTTTCATTTTGACTTTAGTCATTCTGATTATAATATGCCATGGTGAAGTTCTTTTTGCAATGTATTTGCTTGGGGATCATTGGGCCTTCTGTATCTGAATGTCTAACTCTCTTGCTAGTCCTGGGAAGTTTTCAGCAACTATTTCCTTAAATAGGTATTCTAAACTTTTTGATCTCTCTTCCCCATCTGGAATACCAATAATTAATAACTTCAGTTGTTTATGTGGTCCCAGAAGTCTTGAAGGCTTTGATCATTCTTTTTTACTCTTTTTTCCATATTTTGTCTTACTGGATTATTTAAAAGACCTGTCTTCAAGTTCTGAAATTCTTTCTTCTGCTTGATCCAGTCTATTCTTGAAGTTCTCAAATGTGTTTTGTACTTCCTTCAATGAATTTTTCAGCTTCAGAATTTGTTTGTTTGTTTGTTTGCTTTTCAGATACCTATCTCCTTGGTAAATTTCTCATTCATATCCTGAATTGATTATCTGATCTCTTTATATTGGTTTTCAGATTTCTCTTGCATCTTGTTAGGGACAGAAAAAATAGGTGAGAGGTAATGGAAATTAGAAAAGCAGAAAGGAGAAAGCATTTATAGAAAATCATTAAGGAGGAAATGGCTACAGAAAAATAACCAGGAGAAACAGTTCTTTCAGTCTTAAAGAATGGGGTAATTAAAATCATAGAACACTGACCACCCGAGTAGACAATAGAATGCCACCCTACAAAGTGATTTTTCTATTACATATATAATTCAGTCCCTAAATCTTGTGACTTATAATCATAGGTAATAATGACTAACTTTGTGATTAACCTTTACATTCACATAAACGGCTAACATATAAAAGGAGAAAGCTTAGAGCTAATTAGGGTCTTCTCCACTCGCGAGGGCAGACCCGTTTCCCCTTAGGAAACGTCTATGCTTCCTTCCCTGTACTATCCTATAACTTCACTACTTCCAATAAATCCTTCACGCATACTTGCTGAGTGTCTGTCATCTCTCTCCGTTGTGCAGGCCCGGCTTGTGATTCTTCCAAGCCAGGAGCCCAAGAACTGGGGCAAAACTTCAAAGTCCTGCCGTGGACACTAGACCGTGACAATCTCATTGAGCTTCTTTAGAATCAGTATTTGAAATTCTTTATCTAGCATTACAAAGAATTCTTTTTGATTGGTATCCATTGCTGGATAATTGTTATGGTCCTTTGGTTGTATTATATTTCCTTGCTTTTTCATGTTTCTTGTGTCCTGCCATTGATATAGTAGGATACTGGTTTTCTTCCTTTAAGGTGGCAAAAATGGTGAAGTTTGCTAATATCCAGAATTAATGAAATTCTGTAAAATGTTGGAAGAAGTATAAAACCATGCAATATTCTTGCAGGGCAAGAATTTTAAAGGTATTTGCTCATAACCTAATTACTTAATTTCTAGAAATACGTCATAAAACTAAGCATGCCAGTATGATTCTAAAGATAAATGCAGCATTTCTGAGTCTGTTATGGCAATATTACTCTCTTATATACAGACTTTCCTGATGACAGCAGCTAGAAATTCTGGATAAAATTAGGAATTTTATTAATATTTTTTTAAAAAGGCAACTTCCTGAGAACTCTGTAGTATAAAAATAAAAAGGCAGATTTTTAAGGAGAGTCAAAAACTTTGATCAGTGATTGCCAGTGTGTTTTCTGTATTTTCTTTTAAATGGATTTTCCCAGAGGGCAAGTCAAAGTCATGAAGGAATATGGGAAACTTAAACTATGATAGAAACCCTGATATCTTTTTGGATGTAGGAAATAAGAAAAGAAAACTGAGAAATCTTGGTGAGGTAAATACCCAGAGAAGAGAATTCCCTAATTCTATATATGAACACTAAATGCATACATGTGACAGACTCAAAAAAGCCCCTCAAAAGTTAAGGCACTGAACTGAGATTTTAAAAGGGATCACACAGAGTAGGTATGATAGGGTTTAAAGAGTCAATAAAACACATTAGTTAAATATAATTATAACATTATAATTAGGCGGATTGATAGATATATGTGTATATATACATATATAGTAAAAATATAATAAAATTTACAGTAAATCATATCATTTTGTTCATAATATTTGTAAATATCTCTCCCCCTAAAAATGTACACACATTTCCTAAGCCTAAGCCTTTCCAGGAAATGAATAAAAAATATGCTACCCCAGTGGAGAATCCATGAATTTAAGCCAAAGAAAGTTTAAATCCTTATTGAGGGCATAAAGCTGTATAGCATGCTCTATAGGGGATACTAGATATATAAACAATTAAGTAGCCACTCTTTTCATATCTTTTTCGGGCCAGAGCTACTACCTATGTATGTTCAACACATTGATTCTCTATGAAGAATTTTTTTTCCTATGTATCACCTTGCACATGGTCAAATATGATTACTTTAGCTCTTACACTTTGTTTCAAGTTCCATGCATGGGCTCCCACCTATAGACTTAGTATCTGAATGTAATTTTCTGAGAGAGAATCAGATTGCCCTCACTTACCTAAGATTGAGCTGTTCTTGATTTATGTGTCCACATTGATCCAAGAAGGTATGGCCAAAGAAAAGGTAATGTGGTATAAAGCTTCACTGGCCCTTCCTTAATCACTGTGGAGGAACATTGACCCAGAGGAAATAGTCTGGACTAGCTAGGAACTGTGATGCCTTCATCATTCATCTGAATAAGATATTCAGTAGAACATTTTATCCTCCAAAGGGATATTGGTGGAATTACCATTGTTCAAAAAATAAACTGGGCACAATAAATTTTTTAAAGAGTTTATTTGAGCAAACAGTGATTCATGAATCAGGCCGCTCCAAACCAGAAGGGTTTGGAAGCTCCCCTGAAAAGCACAACCTTGAAGCTTTTATGGGATGAACGTAGAAGTAAAGCAAAGAAACTATTTGATTGATTAAAGTTACAAAGTTGCTCTATTTGGTCTTTCCTACTAGAAAGTTCCTAGTTACATAATTATAAGTTAGTTGGGTGCTTCCAGTTGGTTGAGCTTAAGTTCTGTTTTTCTTTAATAATAGGCATGTATAAGAAATATTTCAAGTTAAGTTTCTCTTATGTTTGCAAATCAAGCAAGGTTTAGGTCACTTACGAGGCCTAACTGGCTTTGTCTGCTCAGGGATTCTTCGGGCTTGGTTTCCATTTTAATTTACTTTAACACTATTCATGATCTCATTTCTTACTTTCTTTACATATAATTGCATTCCTGCTGTGACTGCCTAATAGCCACCCCTATATTCAGAGACTAAAACATTTCTTTCACTGACTTCTTATTCCCTTCAAATTTGTCAGCTACATCTTGGCATTGGTCTCAAATACAGTCATCAATCAATATCTGCGAGGGATGGGTTCCAGGATCTTCCAAGATACCAAAATCCAGAATTCTCAAGTGCCTTGCATAAAATGGCATTGTATTTACATATAAGCTATGCACACACATCCTCTTGTATATATTAAATAATCTCTAGACAACTTACAACATCTAATAAAATATAAATGTTATGTAAATAGTTGTTATAGTGTATTGGCTTTTTAATTTTCATTATGATTATTGTTGTATTGTTATTTTTTATCTTTTTCTTTCAAATACTTCCTGTCCGTAGTTGGTTGAATCTGAGGATTCAAAACCCTATGATTTGGAGGGCTGATTGTATTGATCAAAGCTTTTTTTCTGATCTCATCTCAGGTATTTTGCCCCCTGTTGTTAACAGTCTTATTTTTCAAATAATCAATATATATTTGCCCCAACTGCTAATGCTTATAAACTGATAAGTATTCAGACAATTGAAAGGAGATGGATTTTATACTGGCAAAATTCTAGTAAATTAGATTGCAAACAACCAAGAGTGCCAAGAGCTGTCAGATCTGAAAGCAATTATCTTGTGAAGGATTTTACTTTGTCTAATTCAATACAGTGTATCATGCTACCTAAATGGTGCCAAACAACAAGCAAACTCTACCTAGGACAACACACTAATGTGATAGACAGATATGTCCCTAATTATAAGCTAAGCAAACATCAGGTTTTGCAATGACAGCCTTTCCAGGTAGCATTGAGTATAAACTCTGAGTTGTATTTAATTGAATTTGCAATGTTGTTTGAAAATATAAGCAAGAAATATGTAAAGAGACTTGGGAAAATGATAATGATTCAAATCATGATTAAAGATGTCTGAAATCTTACATGTTGTAAATATTTATATTTTTATAGCACAATTTCCTAAAATAAATAAAAATATCTTTTTAACTGGATTAGATTATTTTTTGTGTAAATAATTTGTTAATTGTTAATTACTAGCATTATACCCTCAGATATATATTGTAGGGAAAGAAAAACTGAAATTCCTTCTAAATTTTAGATCAATTTTGATGCAACTTTCATATTTGCATATATGGCATATTAATGATTCAACTGAAACCAATGTATAACAGTACTACAAAATATTTCAATGTAATTTATAATGTCAGGGTAGCATTTTCATTATTAATATTTTTATGACACTTTCACCACAAACTAATATATTTCACTTTCTTGGCCTGTGTCAATTAATGTAGAAATAGACTAAAAACCACCATATTTATGATGGAACCAGATAATTGTTAAACATGAAATTATTAATATTAGTTTTAGGGATTATATTAGCTTTATATTAGCTTTAAGGATTCCCATTTATAACTTATACCATTATTATTTTATTTCCAATGGCTTAATTGTGCTTTAAAACTAGTTACTATTAATAAAGCTGTTCCATGTGGCCAATACAGAGATAAGAGCAAATGTGGTTTTGCTAAATCCTTCCAGTTGTGTGGAATGAATCTGACTCTGACAAAATTAGCACTCAGGGGGATATAATGGAACAATACAACAGGCATGATAGTAAAATTCTCTGGAAAAGATCTGGCAAGCCAAACAAAAGGCATTTATTATCTCCAATAAAGGCATTTATATATTTTCATTAAATAGTCTCCTGCCACCACACTATATTCTCTTACCATTAAGTGCAGTTTCTCTTTATGCTTTCCCTTGACTTTGTTGGCTCTCAGGTCACACTTTGGTACAGGTGTTCAGTTAGCCTGCCCTACTCTGTGTTCCTCCCAACAGTACTCTTTGGAGTAGAGTGTTAGGGGCACTGTCCTAGTAAGTTAGCTCCATCGGAGTCAAAGCATTACACTCCTTATAGTCCGAGCACTCTGGCAGGATTCACCCTTCCCACCATGAACGCTACAGTTCAAAATACTTTTTTTATTATTTTATTTTATTTTATTTTTTATTTTTAATTGTTACAGGTACATAATAGTTGTATATCTTTACAGGGTACATGTGATGTTTTGATACAGGCACACAATATGCATTAATTAAATCATGGTAATTCTTATTTAATACATTTCAAAACAACATAATAATAAACTTTACTGTTAAAACTGTATTGAACTTATTGGTTGCAACAGATAAGCAACCAATAAATGTTTGTGACCTAGCATAGGCAAGCACAAAAACTCTATTAGACTTTTATGAAATATTAGAAATCACTATTAGACCCCAAAGACAGTGTTTTTAAGTGTGTTTGTAAGAATCATAATCTTAGTTTCTTTCAATTGGGGTCTACTTCCTTTTTGGGATTCCAATCAATTAACCACAAGTAATAAATCAGCCAACAAGTTCCTCAAACACGTTCATGTGTATAGCATCCTATTTTGTTACATATATGTACATATACACATTTGTATGTGTGTATATACATAAATATAAATATAAACATATATTTACTTTAGCTGAGATTTATTATGACAAAGAGCAAGAGTTTTTTAGTTTTAAATATGCAGTGCTTCATTTCTTTGTTTTCTTTTCATATTAATGAGGATTTATTTTTAAGTTATATTTTAATTTTGATTTACACATATAATTATACATATTATGGGGTACAATGTGATGTTTCAATACATGCATATATTATGTATTTTTGCCCAAAACATAGAATTGGCAATTTTTGCAGAAAAGAAAGCTGAGTAATTTTGACCAAATATCATGTGTCATAATATTCAAATGAAAAAGCATTGTAATAATTTCAAGAAATAGCAGAGGGTAAGGTCATTAAAACTCTGAAAACTCTGCAAGATGACTCTAATCTTGGTGATCTCTTTATTGTAGTTAAATAGAAAATAGCCTTTATTCATGAACATTCACATATCACTAGTAATAATTACTTTTCTAATTAAAATTTTGATTATTACATATTATATGATAAAGAACAGACTGATCTCACAGTAAGTGACAGAATTTGTTGCCATTCTTCTTTGTGCTATTACACAAATCATGTACTTTATGCTAAAAATACACTGTATAGTGATTTTAGAGGTAAAGTTCAATACCCAAAAAGTTATCTTGAACATTTAAAATTCCATTTCCTTCCATTTTCCACAAGCATAATAACAATCTTGAAGTTATTTTAAAGTATGTAATTGTAGGAATGGGATAGATATAAGGGACCACTAATAAATTGCCCCAAGAGAAAAACAACGTGGAAATCATTTCAGGAATTGAAATATCCCCTGCTTTTCAAAACCTACAAAGGAGTTTCTACAAACTCTTTAAAAATTCTGACTTCCAAAGATTCAATCATTCTTTGTCCTATCACCCATCATTCATATCATTGCTTAAGTCTATTTTTTGTTTCAAATTGACACACAGAATACTTTCATTTTAAAGAGTTATATTTTAACTTTTCCCAGCCAAATGATTCTACTTCATCTGTCATTTTGCCTGAGAAGGCTAATTCCTAAATCAATTTGAGTTTTTTGAATGACTATTAATTTTTCCAATCTCTAAAACATACAGAAGATACAAAAATTGCATATGATATAATACCTGACAGAGAAATTAACACTCCCATAGAGGACAATATGTATACTACATAAGAAGCAATGAGAGATTTAAAAGAAACAGCAAACAAAAGACCTATAAAATACAGTACAAATAGGTTTCAAATATATATTAAAGAAAATAATCTCTATGAAGAGTAAGGAATATGAGAAAGAAACGTGTTGTGGGGAATTACCAAGACATGCTTCTTGGAGCATCTGGAGCTAAAAAGAATTCTTCAGTAACCAGTAGATTACGTGTAAATGAAGAGGAGCTGAGACAACCTTCTGTATGTGAGAAGAAAGCAGAGGTGCTCTTGCAATTCTGCAGAGATGAGTGGTGATTTATTTGAGTTTGTAAACCAGTATCTCTAGAACGTTACCAACTAGTCAAAGTGTGGTAAGACAGCTTAAGAAAAAAGAGGATTTAGTACTACAAGGATGAAAGGTTTGAGTTGATCACACAGGAAATGAGAGCTAATAGCAGATTTTTGCATAAGAAAGTCACTCTTCTACAGCAAGGCTTTTGGCATCACTTTATGTAATAGATTTCATTTCAAATAATTTTTATGTAATTAAAACTAAACTGTAGCTTTTATTAAGATCTGGTTATGAAAAAATATCCCCAAAAGGAAAATTAATTTATTTTTAAATTATCCTTTTAGAGATATCTGTATCAAGCATACTTAAATAAATGAAAGATATGTGGTTCTCTGCCAATTAATCTAGTACATTGTCTTGTAAAGAAAATTGAACTTCAAAAATTATACAATGAAATACAAGAAAATGTTTTTCTTAAAATTGACAGGAAGAAACAAAAAAAGAATAAATGTCAATATTAGGAAGTAGACAGAGTAGAAATAAAATAAATATTAGGTTATTAAGTATGAAATGGCCGATTTCCTTAAGTGCTAAGTTTGACAGTTGGTATCTCTGACATTTCACTTTGACACTTTTTGTTTCATTTTTATAGTGAAGGTACATCCTCAGTCTTTCAAACCCACATTTTGGCTGGTGATTATCTCTCAATTTTTCTTTAGAGCAATTTTTATGAAACAATGCATAAGTCAAAAATTCGTGTTATTTTTGAATATGAGTTCCATTGTGGAACTAATGCAGCCGAAATAGCAACAAAGTGTTTAGGAAGGATATGACTAATGAACGCACAGTACATCAGTGGTTTGAGAAGTTCCATTCTGTTGATTTTAATGTTGAAAATGAACCACATGTGCGACCTGAGACCAGTGGATAATAATTACCTGAAAGCTGCGGTGGAAGTGAATCCATCTCAACCTACGTATGAATTAGCAGCAAGGTTTGACATTACTATTCCAACAACATTGGACCATTTGAAACAAATAGGCAAAGTAAAGAAGCTGGATAGATAGGTTCTGCATGAATTAAAGGAGCCTCAGAAGAGAAACCATCTAGAAGCTTGACTTTCTTTGCTGTCACAACATAAAGGCAGAACCCTTTCTACACCATATTGTTACCTTTGATGAAAAATGGATTCTTTTTGACAATCACAAGTATTCGGCACTTGGATAAAGATGAAGTGTTGAAACAAAGTCCAAAACAAAATAGTCATCAAAAATAATAGCTAATCGTGTCTGTTTGGTGGTCCAGTGCTGGTGTTGTCCACTACAGCTTCATAAAACCTGGTCAGTTGATCACAGCGGATGTCTACTGCAACCGAATGGACAAAATGATGAGGATACTTGCAATTAAGCAGCCAAAATTGGTCAATAGAGACAGGCCAATCCTCTTGCAAGACAACGCTCGACCACATGTGGCACAAACAATACTGCTCAAACTATAGAAGCTGGACTTGGAAACTCTCTGTCATCCACCATATTCACCAGAACTTGCACCAACTATCACTTCTTCCAGGCTTTGGACCACTTCTTGCAGGGAAAAATATTCAATTCTCAACAAACGGTGTAAAATGCCTTTTGAGATCATTGCCACTTGCTCTCCAGGCTTCTTTGCAGCTAGCATAAACAAGCTACCATTAAGATGGCAAAACTGTGTCGATAGTTTAGGCACATACTTTGATTAATTGTACTGCTTCTTGTTTGAGATATAATAAACTACACTTTTGATTTGAAATTGGACATTTCATATTTCATATTTAAAGAACTTTATAAAATGCATCTTCAAAATGCTCTTTCAGAAGCTTCTTAAGGGGGAAGAACAGCTTCATTCAGATGAGTTGTATAATTGTATAAACAATACAGTTGGTGTGTGTGTGTGTTATATATATACACACACACACACACACATATATAGTCTAAATTGCTTTGAATGTTAGTGCTGTGCCTCTGGAACTATGAAATTTTTATTTAGAAATTATTTTAATAGAATAATAAGTATGTAGTACTACAGATAACTCCAGAGCTTTGTATTATTTTAGTTTCTTTTGAAAACTATATTCACATATTTTATGTCCTTATTTTTATCAAGTAATTTATAATTTATTCCAGTCTTACAAGTGACAGAAAGCTTATTAACAAAAAAAAAATTTATACAGATATCAGACATACATTTTTGACATATTGCTAAATGGCTTAAAAGAAGCATGTTTCTAATGGATTAGCTCTCAAGCTATGGTCTCAAGACTAGCAACATTAATCTATTCGGGAACTGTTAAATCAGTAGCTCAGGGGACTGCACCCATCAATATATTTTTACAAACCCTCAGGTGATTCTGGTGGAAGGTACGAGAGCAACTTAGATTAATTCGATATATTTATGTGTTGTTTTAGTAAGATACTCATAGTTTTACATATAATGACATTTTATCCTTTTTGAACATTTATTATACTGGAGTTGCAACCACCAATTATTCTTTTTTCCACAATGGTGCATTTTATCTGCTACACAAATAACTCTTCTGTGACAAATTTAAATTGGCATGACACAGAGTTATTCTAAAAAACGTATGAGTAACCATAATATACTAAAAGTAAGAAAAATTAATAAAAGTAAGAAAATACATAAGCTATAAATAATATTAAAATATTGATTAGCCTATTTCCTACGTGGAAATGTGTGATTCTATTTTATAGTAGAGGGTAAATTTTAGCTTAAGACTCTCTCTCTCTCTCTCTCTCTAGATATATATATATAAAATTGTTAGGTTCTTTTTTTTTAGAAAACGCATTTCTTTTTTAAATTTAAAACACATATAAAAAATCTGTAAATGTAAATTGTCCCTTCAAAATTTACAAGGGATTTTATCCAATTCCCTTTTTATTCTCTCATTAACAAACTGCTAGAAAGCTATCAGGATTTCTATCCTCTTGATTTTTTACTTTTCAATTTTGCTTTTTAACAACAAAGGACTGCTAAGCTCTGAAAAAGAAAGTGAACTTTTAAAAAGTTATCTTTCTGTAGTCTTTGATACTGTACTTTTCATTTAGCTACTTGGTTAAAAAAGAACTTTATAAAAAAGTGCAAAAAAAAAGTCTTATCACATTTTCTTCTACAACAATACTTTTGGTTTATGACAGTTTGCCAAATTACAGGAATAGTTATCTTTCTTTATTTTACTGTTGGAGTGTACTAGGAATGCTTGAGAAACAAGAAACACACCATGTAGTCTGCATCGCTTTAACGTTGTCACTTGCCTCAGTTACCTTTATTTTTCAAAGTTTCTATATTCTGTATAATCTCCCCCAACTTTGCTATAAAAACTAGCATATTTTCTTATAAGGCTTGAAATAGTATGCTTAGTGGGATATAGAAACACATATGATGTAAACATTACACACTATTTTGTATTGTATTACAAAATAAATATAAAAAATCTTCATATTTTATCTATTTTATCAATAGAACAGCCTTAACACAAAGGTATATCATAAAAATGAAAAGTACCATTGTATTTGCTTTTACTCATTAAGGATGAAGTGTTGTAGGAATTCTCCTCCTTTCATAATCATTAGAAACTCCACCACCCAAATATATAAAATACCTAAATTTAGCTATTGAAAGATAGGTTATTACAGGACTGTGGTCTGTGGGTATACGGAAGAAATTAAGTGAGCCTTGTAGTTGCCCCCCATTACTCCAAGCAGCAGTTTCTAGATTGCAGAGCAAGGAGGTTGCAGCCAAACAGAACTCAGTGATCTTTCTGACAAGAGGAGACAGAGGTCAACATCTAAAGAAATCAAGGTGGTTACAATTTGTAGAACACTATACCAGAGAGGAAGCTGCACAAAGAGCAAGCCCTATACTTCTGCAAAGAGGTATGCTCAAAATTTAAGCTGAAGGATCATTTGTACATGCCTGGAGTAAAACTCAGTGGGGCTGAGAATGAATACCAGAGGACAATAGACAATGCATTTCTATGAGCTCATAATGGAACAAGAAGAGGTTGCATCTCCATCAGCCAGAGAGGATAGACCTTGTTAATCCATGGACAGCCAGTGAGGTTCTAGGAATGATATCACTTTAGCAGCAGAGCTAACTTAACTCTACACTAAAGGCTGCTCTGGTCCTGCCTTAAAACAAACCTCAATACTCTTTAAAAGAATAAGTAAATATCACTAAAAAATCCAACAGACTACAATGTAAAATCTACAATGTCCAGTGTACAATAAAAATAAGCAAACTCTTTCCAAAAATAAATGAAGTGGCAAAAATTATTTTATTAGACAACAATTCTCCTGACACAAAAAGCAGACAAAAACATGACAAGGGAAAAAAACAAATAGAGATCAATATCCCTCATGAACACAAACACAAAATCCTTAACATGTGATTTGATTAATAAACCAAATATAAAAATTTGTAAGCATAAGATATCATAACCAAATAAGGTTTATTCCAGTATTTCAAAGTTGATTTGAACTTTGGACAATTATTTCATGGAATTCACTATATTAAAAGAGAAAGATAGAAAATCAATAAGGCCATCTAAATAAGTCCAAGAAAAGCATGTAATGAAATTCAACACACATTTATGATAAAAAAAAATTAGCAAAGTAGGAATAAAGAAACATCATTAACCTAATAAGGCCTCTTTGTGACACCTACAGTTAATATATAAATATTGAAGACAGAATGCTTTCTCCCTAAAACCTAGAAC
The DNA here is from genome assembly GCA_023783475.1 of Daubentonia madagascariensis. Lineage (NCBI taxonomy): Eukaryota > Metazoa > Chordata > Mammalia > Primates > Daubentoniidae > Daubentonia > Daubentonia madagascariensis. Next base: position 33,356,412 of record JAKFHU010001569.1, read on the forward strand.
AAGGCAAGGCTGTCTACTCTCACTGTTTATTTTATTTTATTTTTTAGAGACAAGGTCTCCATCTGTTGCCCAGGCTGGAGTGCAGTGGTACAATCATAGCTCACTGCAGCCTCAAACTCGGGCTCAAGTGATTTGCCCACCTCAGCCTCCCCAAATAACTAGGACTACAGGCACACACCACCACACCCAACTAATTTATTTTATTTTTATTTTTTGTAGAAACAGAGTCAGTCTTGCTATCTTGCCCAGGCTGATCTTGAACTCCTGGTCTCAAACAGTCGTCCCCCTCAACTTCCCAAAACACTAGAATTACAGGCGTGAGCCACAATGCTTGGCCTCACACTCTATTAAACAATGTTCTAGAGGCTCTAGTCAGTGTGATAAAGTAACAAAACAAAGTTTGATGCATATAGATTGGAAAGTAAGAAGAAAAACAAATTGTATTTGTACATGATATGATTGTCTATGTAGAAAATTCCAAGGGATTTACAGTAAAGATACAAAAACCAATAAGTGAATAAGCAAGGTCTCAGGACACAAAGCAAATATAAAAAAATCAATTGTACTTCTGTGTAGTCATACTGCAAATTGACAATTGATATAAAAACGCTTAAATATGAAAATAACATTTACAATATCATTTAAAAATGAAACTTGAAATAGCTAGGGATGAATTTAACATAACAGATGCAAGTGCTACATACTTAAAGAACAAAACATACCTGAGAGAAATTTAAAATACTGGTCAAGTGCAGAGATATAACTTCTTCATGTGTATCCATAGAAACAATCCTTCAAAAGTAAAAAAGGAATAAAGACTTTCTTAGAAAAACAAAAACAGAACATTTGTCAACAGCAGACCTGCTTTGCAAGAAATGTTAAGAGTTTTTTCAGAGAGAGAGGAAATTATAGAGATCAGAAACTTGGATGTATACAAAGAATGGAAGAGTGTAGAGAGGGAATAAATCAAAGTGAAACAAAATTGCTTATTTTTCTTATTATTAATTGATCTAACATGTAACTGTTTGTTCAAAATAATTATAGGGACAAGGTAATCAGTGATTTTAGCTTATGGGTAAGTGAAATGACTTACAGCAATCTTATAATGGATGGGAAGAAAGAATTAGGAATTGGGAATAAGGTACAGGAGCTATTTTGAATCCATATAGTGTTATTTGAAAGTGGACTTAGGTTAATTGTAAGTATATACTGCTAACTCTAGGGCAACCAAAAATAATTTTAAAATATAATTGATATGCTAAGAGAGGAGAGAAATGGAATCACTTTAAATGCCCAATTAAAACCAGAAAAGGAAAAAAAGAGAAAGGAACATACAAACAGAAAGAAACAGGAAAATATTTGCGAAACATATATCTGGCGAAGGACTTGTATCCAGAATATACAAAGAACTCTTAAACTTCAACAATAAGAAACAAACAACCAAATTAAAAAATGGGCAAATTAATAGACACCTCACCAAACAACACACAAATGGCAAAGGAGCAAATGAAAAGGTGTTCCACATCATATGTCATATGTCATTAGGAAATTGTAAGTTAAAACAATGAGATATCACTACATACCTAGTATAATGGCTAGAGTCTAAACACTGAAAATATCAAATGCTTTCAAGGGTGTGAAACAACAGGAACTCTTATTTTTGCTGATGGGATTGCAAAATGGTACAACTACTTTGGAAGACACTGGCAGTTTCTTGCAAAGCTGAATATTGTTTTACCATACAAACAATTGCACTGCTTGGTATTTACTTAAATGATTTGAAAACTTGTGTCCACATAAAAACACGCACACTAATGTTTATAGCATTTTTATTCATAATTGACAAAACAAGAAGCTCTTAGATTGGTGAATGGGTAAGCACACTATGGAATATCCATATAATAAAATTTTATTTATCAATAAAAAGAAATAAACTACCAAGCCACAAAAAGACGTGGAGAAATCTTAAATGATTATTGATGATGAAAGAAATCAATCTGACTTCCTGTGTGATCAAACTATATGATATTCTGGAAAGGGCAAAACTATAGAAACATTCAAAAGATCAGTGGTTGCCAAGGGTTCATGAGAAGGGAGGGAGGGGTGAATAGGTTGAACACAGAACAGTGAAGTTTTAGGACAGTGAAACGGTTCTCTTTGATACTGTAACGGTGGAGACATGACATAAAAAACTTATTGAAACCCATAGAGCTGTACATCACCAACAATGGATCCTTTGTAAATTATGGACTTTAGTGAATAATACAGCATCAATATCAGTTCGTCAGTTATAAAAAATGGACAACATTAATGCAAGACGTTAATAATAGAGGAAACTGTGTGGAGGGAGAGGGGATATATAGGAACTCTCTGTACTTTCTGCTTAATTTTTTCTGTAAACCTAAAAGTGCTCTAAAAATAAAATCTACCAATAAAAAAAGTAAAAGCACAAACACATACTAATTTATAAACCATTACATGAGTAAAATTTAAAATTCTGAAATATCAAGTATCGGCAAAGATGTTCAGAAACTGGCACTGTCACACATTGTTGTGGAAATGATAGATGGTGTGGCCATTGAGCAAATCTCTGACAGTTTCTCATAAAGTTAAATATGCACTGACTGTGCTAACCCAGTACTACCACTTCTAGGTATTTACCCAAGAGAAATGAAATATATAGCACTTAAACAAATATGAATATAAAGACTCTTTTGTGTGCAAACCTTCACAATGCTGAGAGGAGGTGGGGTCAAGGCCAGCATTTAAAATGTTGAGTATCTAGATAGCTATTGGACAACTCAGACCACCTTGTAGAAAACTGAACATGCAAATGCTTATGAGAAAAACAAAAGTCCAGTGATGGTGTTTACCAGGAACTCTGATTGATAATATGGTTAACTTGCATGAAGAAAGGTGAAATTGAAATGTACTTTGCAAGGTTTCAGGTAGAGATAAAAAGGTAACACAGTCCAGACTGTGGGAACAAAATCATCGACGACAGCAATGTGGGAGCTATCAGACAGGGTCAAAGGAAAATGGGCACAGGTGTTGCAGCTCGACAATATAATGCCAAAACAATACAATCTCTATACAGTGAGATATAAGCTAGGAAAAAAGGAGGCTGGATATACTTGTAAAAAGCTTTTGATACCAGGTGGAAGGAGTTTCTGTGACAATAAGGAGCCTCTGACAATTTCTGAGTTTGGGAATGACTTTGTTAAGAAAATTAATACTATGTAATGTTGAGCATACAATGATGCATTAGAGAATGGGTCATTAAATGAATCTATAAGAGATAACAGGGCACAGAAAATACTTAGGATGAATCAGAGATGTTTCATAGAACATTTGATATAGCATGCTGTTTCTAAAGGGTAAATAAAGTTTAAGGTTGAAGAGGTAGTGTCAGGCTGTGAAAACAATGCTGACAGAGATTAGCAGTAGCCGCTGGTCTTTGGCCCCTACTATAATACTTAAGAAATTTTAGGACTATTTTAAAGAAAATAAAATATAAAATATACTATTAATGGTAAAATTATGTTCACCTTTACTTCTGAGAGATGTCATGATGTTTTGGAGTTACTATAGCTGTACTACAAAGGGAACCTCTAATTTTCCTAGTCAATTGCTGGTTTGTGGCTTTGAAAAAGTCACTTTATCACTACTGGTCTAAAGACAGAGTTTGAAGTAAGATATTGACTTATGAACTTTTCAATTCCTAGATCTCTGATTGGAGTGCAACATTTCAAACTTCATATACCCTATTAAAGATATTAATTGAATCAGGTCAATTTTTCCATGAAAGACAAGCTAGGTATGAAAAATAAATTAGAATGGAGGATATTCTCACAGTAAATTCAAAAGGAAATATTAATTGATTTTTTAAAACTAACAAAATTAAAAAAAAATGTATAGTATTACTGATGTGTACGTTCAGAAGCACAAAGAGATTTTAAAATGTTTTTCTCACTATGGATTATTCTCTCCAGAATGTTTGTATTGAAGTTCTACATAATGCAAATATTTTAATCTTTATGGCATTCTAAGTAGCTACTATTTCACCATTAAGTTATACCAACTTTAAAGATTTAATTTTCCTGACTTGTTTTGTTATGAATTATAAAAGCAGCAACATCATGTTCTTCAAAGCAATGGTAGCATTTTTGTGATATAGAAAGACTGACTAGTTTCCTTTTTCAGATTATTTACATATCAATCAGTTAAACTATCTTTCCGAAATCACATTTCTTTTGGTAGCCATTTAAATTATAGGTATATACATAGGCATACTTGGTAATATAAATCTTGAAGAAAGTCAACCTTATATATGTTATTTTGAAAAGAAAAAAATCTCCTTTATTTTAAACAGTCAAGATCTATATTCAAGACAAAATATTTTTTTAAATACTTTTGGATCACTTATAGTTGATTGATTTGTATATTAAGTTTAGTTCTTAATTAAAAGGTAAAAGACTTCCTCTATAGCATAGAGCCATTAGTCATTTAATATTGCTTAAAACATTTCTATTTGATTTTTTTTCAGATGAGAGGTCAGATAGAGTACAGTGAAGTGTTGAATATTAATAATGTAACTCAAAGTGAGGATCAAAGCTATTTTTAGATTTTTTTTCAGCTCTGCTTGGAGGAACTTATTTATTTTCATGGTCCTTGGGGACTTCTGTGTGGTAAAACTCATCCTGCACGTATTATTACAAAGGTAAATTTACCTCTAGAAAATACAAAACATAATTCAATAAATACTAATAGCATTACTAAAGCTTAAAGAAGGTATTTTCCAATAGCTCATTGTCTATCAAGCCAGCTAATTCTAATGGTAATTAGTTACCAAGGAAGAAATAGATCTGAAGCCTGCAGAAAAATGTAACTAATAGATAACATTTATTCATTAAGTTCTTGAAGTGTTACAGTGAGGAGACAGTGAAGAAAGGTGTTCAGAGATCTTTTTAATCAACATACTCTGCTTTATTACATGAAATAAATATGCCCAAATTCTTTTAGGCATCCACAATTTCACAATCTTATTTTATTAGGTGTCAATGACAACCTAATGTACTTTCTGGATTCAGATTGGCACCATCTTCTCATACTTTTGGGAGGGTATTTTTTTTAATTTATTAAGCTATTTGGGTATATTTACCTTCACTATATGGCAACTAAAACTATAAGGAATTAATTCTAAAATTTATTCCATTTTAATCATAATTACTCATCATGCTATGTGTGTATGTGTATGTGTGTGGGGAGAAAAAGAACCAAGAATTTTATTGTTAGTAAACATTATGTAAAGTGTATCATTTTTCCAAAATAATAAAAATACAATAGAATTATTATAAACAATTATTGTCAAGTATTTTAAATTATTTCAATAAGCCATGAAAAGTTGTAATATCTTGTTGGCAAGTAAACAAAAAGGTAAACACAAGTAGTATGTGTTGTCATTGTATATTTTTAATCTAAATTGAATAATTTGGCATCATGTTTTAAGTTTACAAGTTTTTAAATTTTATCATAGACATATTCCCTATACTTACTGTCAGGAAAAATTGTGAAAGATTTTGAAATTGGCAAAATGATCAACAAGTATTCTGACTTTCTTACATTTCAGGTTACTTGATTATATAAGGGCCTTACAATAAAAATTGCATTGTAATGTAAGAAAACTGATAATTAATGCCAATTATTTTTTCCATAGAAATACAAACAATTTTTATTTGTATTGATTTGTAAATTCATTTCAGCATTGATGGTTGCCTATATGTGTGGATGTGTGTTTTGAATTATTTGAAGTGAGTATAACATCTTACTTGTTCCCTTACAATTTTTTTCTTTTTTTTTTATTTCAAAGTATTATGGGGGTACAAATGTTTTTGGTTATAAGGATTGCTTTTGGAATGCTTGAGTCAGGGTTATAAAGTGTGCCTGTCACCCAGATAGTGTTCATTGTACCCATTAGGTAGGTTTTTACCCATCCCTTCCTCCGTCCTCCCCCCCGATTGATTTCCATTGAGTTACACTTCCCTCTATGCACATGCATGCTCATTGGTTAGTTCCAATTTAATAGTGAGTACATGTGGTATTTATTTCTCCATTCTTCAGATACTTCACTTAGGATAATGGTCTCCAGTTCCATCCATATTTTTGTAAAAGGCATTAATTCATCCTTCTTCATGGCTGAGTAGTATTCCATGGTATACATATACCACATTTTGTTAATCCACTCATGAATTGATGGGCATTTAGGTTGATTCTACATCTTGCCCTTGTGAATTGTACTGCAATAAACATTCAAGTGTGGTGTCTTTTTGACAAAATGACTTCTTTTTCTTTGGGTAAATACCCAGTAGTGGGATTTCTGGATCAAATGGTAGGTCTACTTTTAGATCTTTGAGGAATTTCCATACTGTTTTCCATAGAGATTGTACTAATTTTCAGTCCCATCAACAGTGTATAAGCATTCCTTTCTCTCTGCATCCACACCAGCATCTATTGTTTTGGGACTTTTTAATAAAAGCCATTCTAACTGGGCTAAGGTGATATCTCATTGTAGTTTTAATTTTCATTTCCCTGATGATTAGTGGTGTTGAGGTTTTTTTATATGTTTATTGGCCATTTGTCATCTACTTTAGAAAACTTCTCTTCATTCTTTTGCCCACTTTTAATGGGGTTGTTTGATTTTTTCTTACTGACTTGCTTGAATTCTTTATAGAATCTGATTATTAGTCCTTTATCATATGCACACCTTGAGAATATTTTCTCCCATTCTGTAGATTGTCTTTTTGCTTTGTTGATTATTTCCTTGGCTGTGGAGAAGCTTTTTAATTTAATCAAGCCCTATTTATTTATTTTTATTGTTGCTGTGATTGCCTTTGGGGTATTCTTTATAAATTCTTTGCCTAGGCCAATATCTAGAAGAGTTTTTCCAACATTTTCTTTTAGAGTTCTTATGTTTTCATGCCTTACATTGAAGTCTTTTATGCACCTTGAATTAATCTTTGTGGGTGGAGAGAGATAGGGATCCTGTTTCATTCTTCTGCACATGGCTATCCAATTTACCCAGTACCATTTATTGAATAGGGATTCTTTTCCCAAGTGCATATTGTTGTCTGCTTGGTCAAAGATCAGTTAGCTGTATGTGGATGGTTTTATGACTGGGTTTTCTGTTCTGTTCCATTGGTCTCTGTCTCTATTTTTGTGCCAATGCCATGCTGTCTTGGTTACTGTAGCCTTGTAGTATAGTTTGAAGTCTGGTAATGTGATGACTCCAGATTTGTTAAGATAAAGATTGCTTTGGCTATTCAGGCTCTTTTCTGGTTCCAAATGAAGCATAGAATTCTTCTTTCTAGATCTGTGAAATATGACATTGGTATTTTGGTGAGGATTGCATTGAATCTGTATGCCACTTTGGGTAGTATGGACATTTTAAAAATGTTCATTCTACCGATCCATAAGCGTGATATATTTTTTCATTTGTTTGTGTCATCTGAGATGTCTTTCCTCAGTGTTTCATTGTTCTGATAGTAGAGATCTTGCATCTCCTTGGTTAAGTATATTCCTAGGTATTTTATTTTCTTTGTAGCTATTATGAATGATACTGAATCTTTGAATTGACTCCCTTATAAATTAATGGGTTAAATAATATTTTTGACATGTGTTCATTTTATATGTGTGTGAGAGTTTTATTTCATATTTTTAAATATATTTTAGCATTATAAGAGACTCATATAACAATAGGAGGTCAGGGAGCTCAGGTCCTGAGGTCCTTCCTAATTCTCTGCAGGAGAAATATTCTTTTTCACATGAATTAGTAATTTTCAGAAATTAGTGGTCTTGAGCAGTTCTTCCTCTTACACAGATTTCTGACAGTAGTAGCATACATTTTCTTACACAATTACAGAAAGAAAAAAACTTACTTTTTATCTGCTGTGCTTGCCAAACACTAATGTGAATGAGTCACCTCAGGATCTTGTTAAGATGCATATTCTAACTCAGAAGGTCTGCATCTCTGAAATATTTCTACATCATGCCAATTTTTCTGCCACCTATGAATCACACTTAAGCAAGAAATAGACCACATCTCTCTCTGCCTCTTGCTGTACATTTCTATAGCCCTTACACAACCTGTGAGAGTTTTAAAGGCTGTGGAGATGTGTTTCTAAATAATTCAGTCAAAATTCATGAGGCCATGTCCCTCCTCCAAATGTTATGACTTTATTTCAAATAAAATTGAAAAAGTTCCATTGTTATCATATTTCAAGGAAGTGTGTGTCAAATAGGCTTTGGTTGATTGCTTTGATATTTATTTTTTATTTAGAACTTTAATTTCATAGGAAGAGAAATTGTAATTTCCAAATTATTGAATAATGAACTTTTGGAATAATGCCCATTTATAAATTTAGAGTTGTCTATAATTTATAAACACAAATAAACAATAAACACAGAAAAGTGTAAGACTACAATGAAACCTACATTGGAACAGGTAACATGCTCTAGTAAGGGGTAAATAGTCAAAATTCAACTATGAATGTAACTAAAAAATTATTTATATAAAATGAAATAATTATGCAAATAATGAGCACAGAAGATAATTGAATTGGAAAATAAATCACTAACAGAGCTGAAGTGCATAAAATAAAATTTAAATGACTATACAATATATCAAATTTTAATGTATATTCTTGTAGTTAGGTAAATAGATGTAAGTTTATATAGATAGATATTTAATGGATACCAACAATCTAGACATCTAGACAATAAGGATAAAATAATAAATAAGACACATCCCAGAATCTCTAGAACACACTAGCAGAAAAAAATTTTAACTGGCAACAACAATACAAGGTAAAGTATGTCCTCTGAAATATATGTGCAAAGTATTATGAGAGTGTGTATATAGGAATGAGAGATTCTGCTTCTAGAAGATAGAGATAGCTTCATAGTGGAGGTAGGGCATGAGCAAAATTATGAAAAACAAGTGGTTTCCTTAATTGAAGAAGGGAAAATATTTGCAAAGACACAGAGGCTGGAAACAGCTTGTAATGTTAGGAATTAGGGAATAAGCCAGTGGGCCCACATTGCCAGGGTCCTGGGATGGGCTATGCTGGAGGCAGAGACTGCGAAGGTGCACTGGACCCTGATCAGGAAGCGTCTATGCCAGAATGGGGAATTTAGACTCAATCCTCTACATCAGGACTGTCCAATGGAGCTTTCTATGATGATAAAAATTTCTATGTCTGCAATTTGTCAAATATATTAGCTAATGGCCACATGTGGTTATTGGGTACTTGGAATGTGATTAGTTTATCAGAGGAAAGGAATTTTTAATCTTATTTTATTTTAATTAATTTAAATCTATATGGCCACATGTGACTGATATCTACTGTTTTGGACAGCTCAGTTCTAGATCAATCATCTTGCACTAGAAAATGTACTCAAGAAGTCCGAAACTCCTTTCCAAGGGCATGCAGGCAAGGGAATCAATGACAGGTATGCTTTTTCCTGAAACTGCCGGTTCTTCTACCCTTCTCTCACTTTATAAAGGAAAGAAACTCCTTTCACTCACCCAGATCACTGTTGTACCTTGTCCCAGGGAGTAAATATTTGCAATGTGTTTTTTTGATATTAAAAAAGTGAATAAGTCTAATGGTTAATCAACACATATTTTTAGAAAATCATGTCATTTCTATATATGTGTTTTCAATAATATTAAAAGAGAATCTGATTGAATTGCTACTTGGTAGACAATTAAAATATTTTTGTAACAGCTTTATTGAAATATTTCACCTAAACAATTTAACCAATTAGAGCATGCAATTCAATGGGTTTTAGCATATTCAAAGAGTTGTGGCAATAATCACCACAATTTTAAAACATTGTCATTACTCAAAAAATAAATCCCATGCTCTATAGCAATCATATCCAATTTTCTCCAACACCTCCAGCCCTGGGAAAATGCTAAGATACTCTTTCCCTCTATGAATTTACTTATTACTGACATTTTCTATGTATGGAATCATACAATACATGATCTTTCATGACTGCCTTCCTGTACTTAGCCTAATGTTTTCAAGGTTCATCCATGTTTTATCACGTATCCATAATTCATTCTTTTTTTATTGACAAATAATATCCCAGTGTAAAAATATTCCATGTTTTATTTATTCACTCATCAGTTGATGGGCATTTGGCTTATTTCCATTTTTTTGCTGTCGTGTATAATGCTGCTGTGAGCATTTGTGTACAAGTTTTTGTGCGGACATAGTTCCCATTTTACACCTAGGAGTGGAATTGCTGGGGAGTAACGTGTGATGTAACTAACTCTCTTTTTAACTCTTTGAGGAGTTGTCAGACCAATAACTAATTAACACATCATTTAAGAAAATCTTGTGATTTTTATGTATTCACTTTCAACAATATTGAGAAATAATTTATCTGAGTAACAGGCCATGAAAATATTTTTAGGTGGTACATCATGATGTGATTTTTGGCACATAAGCCCCAAAAATTTAGTAATGTGGGGAAAAGAGTAAAACAAAACATTCCCATTCTCGCCTATTTAAATATTGGAGCAAATTTTTCTCATCATTTATATTTATTAAAAGGCAAAATATAAAAAGCAGGAGGGAGGCTAAATCCTGTCGTATTCTAGTAAAATGTAACAAAGGTTCAACAATAAATATACGAAATAAGGGAAAACATCCTATATGTTTTATTAAGAGAAATGTTCTCAATATTATTTAAATACATTTTAATAAACTCTATTTTTAAAAACTCTATTCTAATGCAATTTTTTAAACTTTGAAGACTTCTACCCTCATAAAAAAAGAGCATTGGTTGCATGCATAATCAGATACAAGTTTTTAAATATAATTCTAGAGGCCCAGTAAGGGATAAAATGGAACGGGAAGAAATTAGAAGCCAACTGGCTAGAAAAATATTGCAATAGTCAGTCAGTCTTTACACAGCACGTTTTTTAGTATAAGAAAGAATCCATCAAATTACTTATATGGTAGTTTTTAATTTATAAATTAATCTCTATGAATTTAGCATAAATTATTCACGAACTTCCTAGGTTTTGTAATAGAGTCTCTATTTAACTGTATTAAATGGTTGTATAAAACTGATGGTAATGCTAACATGGATTAGGGTTAGTAGAGCACATAAAGAAAAAGTAGAATAAATAAAATAATGAATAGCTTGACTGCAAAAAAAATCTATACTGTCTATTGACTTTCATGTAGTAAAAATATCAGAAGGTAGAACAAGTCACATCATAAAAATTTGGTTATATGTCCAGTATATTTATCAAAATTATTGAAAATACTCATCTTGATTTCTGCTTTCTTCCTCAATTACATCTGCTTTGAAAAGACTACTGTAATAAGTGGAGTAAGGCTCATACAATAGAAAGAATGCTCAGACCTTAAGATCTGCAAATATCTCAATGATATGAAAGAATGGAATTTTCTTTTATAGGGAAGGGTAAAGAAATCTAGAAAGACTTGGGAATGAGAGAGCAGGATGAACATACTACAGCTGGGAAGGAAAAGTCTTTCATTTTATCAGTAGATTATCAGGAGGTGCTGTTAAGGAGGGGTTATTCCACATTCTGATGCTGGCTCAGATTTAGAGTGGGTCAGTTTTCAGGGTTATGATGGAAGGAGAGAGGTTCAGTAAAGGTAGTCTCCACCCTGGTCATTATTTAGTAGGCACTGCCTTTGTTAACTGAAATTAAATATTTCAACCAGTTTCTGATTCTCTGGGCCAGGAGTATCATAAGACAAATGAGTCACAAAATTTAAGGCAGTTTCAAAAACTCAGCAATGACAGGAAATGATATTTTAATGCAATATTTTTAAAAATAAAATTAATGCAAAGAATTCTTTATAAACAAAACATGAAAATCTTAAATAAAGACAGGATCCTTTAACAGCATCATGCAAAGCCATATTGAAACATGAGGTTAAGGAAGTCATATCTCCCCAGAAATCTGAAGCAGTTACTTTTACCAAGTTTCTTTACTTTACATGGCAATATGATTATTTCCATAACAGCAATAAAAATATTTTATTTATCTTTTAACTAGGAGGTAATTGGACAAGTCTATTGTGCAACCAAAACTGTATGTGAATTGTCATGTTTGAAACTGTTTTTCATTCAATCATGAATTACAAGCCACTATTAAAAAGCAGTGGGCTTTATATGGTTGACCTTATATGGAGCCAAGGCTTACAAAGTCCTCCAGGAAAACTGGTCTAATGTGGGGCTTACAGGATCATACCCTTAAAGGTGGTAAGGAAGTCACCTGCAGGCAGGCTAGGAACTCTAGGAAATTATGGAGGCCTCACGAAGAGCATAAGTCACCTGTCTTTACAAGGACTGCATTTGAAATCTGGTGGTTAAAGTTTCCTGGAGTTTCCTATCAGTTTGATAAAAGAGCTAATAATAAAGTCTTTAAAAGTCCCATACAAAGTTTCTTTTAAAAACTTCTGGACAGATGTTTATTCTGTGGTCTTAGAAGTTGATCAACAGTTCCCAGCTCTATGTTGGCAAAACAAACTCAAGAACTATTTGGATGCTAAATTTACTGCACTAATCAAACAATGGGTGAGAGTGAGACTGGCCTTTTTGGAGTACAGATAATTTCTGGATATAATTTATGATGACAAGGAAGGGAGTGCATTGGCTAGAAAATTTCTCCAAGCTTTGGAAAAGAACAAAAGAAACTGCCGGGTGTTCTTTCGGTGTAGTCCCGGCAATCCATAGGATGCTCTAAGTGTCATCAGATTGCATAAAAACAGGCACCCTGGTTGTCCCTGTGTTGACTAGGCTATTTTACACCTCTTCTTTTTTTCAACTTGCTAATTGCAATTTTTCATTCCTGGCATATAAAAAAACAGTTGAATTTTGTATATTGACCTTTGGTCCTGCAACCTTGCTATGATTTATTACTTTCAATCGTTTCCCTGAAGATGGAGTTTTCTACATAAATAATCATGTCATCTGCAAATACAGTTTTATTTCTTCCTTTCCAATCTGTATACTTTTTAAATGTCTTCATTCTGTTATTGATTTCATGTTTAATTTAACTGTGGTCTGACAGCATACCATGTACGATTTCTGTCCTAATTTGTTGGGGTGTGTTTTATGGCTTAGAGTGTGGTTTATCTTGGTGAATATCCCATGTGAGCTTGAAGAGATTGTGTATTCCGCTCTTGTGGGATGAAGTATTCAATAAATGCCATTTAGATCAAGTTGACTGATAGTGTTCAGGTCAACTATATCTTTACTAATTTTCTGCCTGCTGCATCTGTTAATTACTGACAGAGGGATGTTGAAGTTTCCTATAATAGTGATTCATCTATTTTTCCTTTCAGTTGTATTACTTTTTGCTTCATATATTTCAATGCTCTGTTTTTAGTTGCATAGACATTAAGGATTATTATGTCTTTCCAGAGAATTGACTCCTTTTATCATTGTATAATGTGCCCCTTTATTCCTGCTAATCTTCCTTGTTCTGAAATCTGCATTTAGATTAACATAGCTCCTCCAGCTTTGATTAGTATTATTATGGTATATATTTCTGTATCCCATTACTTTTTACCTCTTTGTGTCTTCATATTTAGAGTGGGTTTCTTGTTGGCACTACATACTTCAGTATTTAATCAACTCTGACAATCTCTGTCTTCAAATGGCTGTATTTATACCATTCACATTTAAAATAATTTTTGATATATTTGGATAAATATCTATCACATTTGTAACAGATTTATTTTCTTGCATTTTTTGTTCTTTTACCTTTCCTCCTCTTTTTCTGCCTTGCTGAGTTTGAATAAATGCTTTTCTATGCTAAATTCACATATTTTCTCTCTTAGATTCCAATTACATTTTTCTAATAATTTTTTAATGGATGTCATAGAACTCACAATATATAGTTTTAACTAATTTAATTTCAAGTAACACTATATTGGTCTAGATACAACAGTGTATCTTTTATGCAGTTACTTTATTACAGAGTAACTTGTTATGGGGTTTTTCTAATGCTTTCCTCTCATTTCTGTGATTTTACTGTCATTCATTTCACATCTGTTTGAAATAGTCATTTAATACAGTTATTATTAGTGCCTTAAATAAATATTAATAATGTTCTAGATAAATTAAGAATTGCTCTTTATTTCTTCTCTGATGCTTGTGTTTCCTTCCCTAGATCCAAGTTTCTCACCTATATAGTTTCTCTCTGCCTGCAGAACTTACTTTAACATTGTTGATGAGATCTACTCACAATAAATTCCCTTTCCATTCTAGCTCAGGATTTTCTATTAACCTATCTTCAAGTTCACTGATTCTTCTCTTAGCCATGTCAAGTCCACTAATGAGCACATACATCTAAAGCACTCTTCATTTCTGCTGCTGTGTTTTTTCTTCATTTGTGGCATTTTCTTTAATTCTTTCTTGAGAGTATCCATATCTATGCTTACATTGTCCATCTGTTTTTCATGTTTTGTACTTTTCTCCATTATAGTCCTTAACATATTAATCATAGCTTTTAAAATTATTTTTCCATTTTAAAAATTTCAATTGTTATGGGAACATAATAGGTGTATATATTTATGGGGTACATGTGGTGTTCTGACACAGGCATACAATGTGTAATGGTCAAATCAGGGTAATTGGGGGATATATCACCTCAAACATTTACCACTTCCTTGTGTTAGGAACATTCCAATTCTACTCTTTTAATTATTTTAAATATACAATAAATTATTGTTGACTACAGTTACCCTGTTGTGCTATCAAATCCCAGATCTTATCCATTCTACCTAACTGTATTTTTGTACCCATTAACAATCTTCACTTTATACCCCCTCCTCACTATGCTCCTCATCCTCTGGTAACCATCATTCTACTCTCTAACTCCATGAGTTCAATTGTTTTAATTTTTAGCTCACACATGCAAGTGAGAACATGCAATATTTGTCCTTCTATGTTAGATACCCTATCTGATAATTCTAATGTCTGTGTTATAACTAACTCTGGTTGTCATGACTGATTTGTATCTTTCAAGTATGGTTTCTTTCTTGCTTGTTAGCATGGCTTGTAATTTTTGTCACAAGCTGGACATGTTATATTACCCATACATTTGGGTAATAGGGACTGAGGTAAATAGGCTTTTAATATGAGAATTTATGTTAATCTGGCTATGAGTTGGGCTGTGTTAAATGTTTGTTGTTGCAATAGGTGCCAGAGGCTTCAGATTCTTGTGGTGTCCTTGTTCTAGTCACCGCTCTTCACTTTAGTCTTCCTTTTGTACTCCTCCTGAGAAAGAGTCTGCATCTTGCAGTTCTTTTAGCTGCAATCCCCTGTTATTATACTGAAGCCCTATTGGTGTGGTAGAAATTTGGGGGAAGAAATGCGTTCTATATTCATCTGAGTAAATTGCAGTCTTGCCGTGTGCCTGTGCCTGTGCCTTGAGCTTGTGACCTTCACAAGTGTTTGTCCAAAGGTATTGCTTTCATTTTTCCCCAGCCTCCTATTCCCTTCAATGGCTCTAGCGTTCCTGATCTATTTTCTTGAGGACCTTACCTCTATGAACAATATTTTTATTCTCCCCCCACCAACCTTAGATGACACAGGAAGTCTGGAGGGAAATGAATTGGGAAGGAATCCCTTTCCCAATTGGGATTGTCAGAATTAAGTGCTGGAAGAGTCTTATTTTATGGAGAATAGGACCTTTTTTATGCAGATGGCTTTTGATCTATGTTTCAATGGTTATTTTTCCTGACTACCATAACTACTATTTTAGAGACCCCCCCAATGGTTCTGTACATACCTTTCAAATTCTTAAAAAGCACAAAAAATTATTCTTTGTTCAGTCTTCAGCATCACACAAAAAAATTAACTATTTAGTATAAAGTCATACACCTACCTCATATAAGACTTTGAGCTCCTCAAAGTGAAGGATTTTGATTGTTTTCATTGTTAAGCCACCAATGCCTAGTATAATGCTTGGTATAGAATTTATGCTTCATAAATATTTCTCTCAGATATACTAATAAATAAGCATCCAATTTCTTTCATGATGCTTTTACAAGCAAATGTCTATCTATATATTGTCACATAGTATGGTAGAATGCAGTAAGAAGAAACACAAAAGCTAAAATAGCAAAAAATGCTTTAAGTACTAAATCATTTACAGAGTTCATTTCATACCTTATTGATGTGAAAGTCAACCTTTATTCATATGGAAATAGGTGTCTATCTACTAAATCTACCAAAATCATAGAATAATGGATGAAATTCCAGGAACTCTCAAGATTATCACAAATGTAAATCATGTTGAATTTGATCTTTACCAGCATTGTTGCAGTTTATTATTATTTATTAAACGTTGCAGCCTCTGACATTTTGATTCATAAGTATTTTTACGTTCTCCTTTATAAGATTAAATTGTTTCTTAAATTTAATTGCAAAATGAAACAGGTCATTTATTGAAATTATATATTACAACACTGAGGTAGAACACATCATACTTTTAATATAGACCTGGAGAAATAAGTAATAATCTCGATGTTCAAGACAAATAATTGAAAATTATATGTGGACATAACAAACTGTTTAAATCACTCAATTATATAAAAAGCATTCCTAAAATAACCTTTGGCTTATGGATTTGCTATCCGGACTATAAAACAAAGTGCTATAGTGCCATCTCCTGGAAAGTATGATGATCTGAAAGAGGAGGTGTGATTTAATATGAAGTCTTTATTTAATTAGTTCATATTAATCAAAAAATGAGAGAGGGAAACAAGGTTAAGGCTTTAGATTTTTCTTCTGAGGGTAATAATTATTTTTAATATAAATTAAACATAAGATTAAATATTTCATCCTTATAACATTATTATTTCTTTATCCTTTAGAAGGTTACATCAACATACACTATTAATTCTATTAATGTTAATATTCAGGACATTTACTGAGCTTACAAACCACATAACGTAAACCGTCTCACGCTATGATATTAACTTCCTATTTAAAGTCAGTTAGAACTCTCACTTTTTAGGGGCAACTTGCTCCTTTTTTAAATCTTGTGACAATTATACAAATTATTAAAATACAAGTGGCTAGAAAAGGTATTCAGGTCATGTACAGAAAGTCTGTCAGTTTATTGAGAATACTTTTCTATACCTCCATATCATTCCCAAACCTAGAACTTCTCTTGTTTAATTTTTTTATATATAACAAAATACCTTTAATGATTTAAATTTACTTTTGTGTATGTCTTATTAGAAAAGTCATTTTTAAGCTATTGAGTTCCCTGTGATCAATATTTAACCCATTTCTTCTTAAACTTGTATCAATGTATTTATTGTTTATAAATGCATTTTTAACTTTCTTTTCATGTGTGTGTAATTTTTGCGATTTTGTGTTGAATTTCTGAATATTTTACATTATTTTCAAAAAATATTTAATCAAACTATATATACAACAAAATTTTATGGCACAAATTACTATTTGGTTCCACTCTCATTTATTTTCTGATGCTGAGTGTCTTATTCACTGTGTTCTTATGACATTGGTCTTTGCTATTATATAGGGAATTCATTAAAAACTTTGTACCTTAAAGTTATGAAAAAATCATATTAATGATAATATTTATTGAATCCGTCTTACGAATTAATAGTTGGCACTGTAAAAAATTACAAATAAATATACAAAAAATACAATGCACAATAAAAATCATCCATGTTTCCACCATGTTATCCACCAAGCAACCATAAAATGTCAAAAGTACATTGTTATCATTAGTTATTTGATACCTACATGTTTCTGTGTTGAGAAACTATGGCAATGATTACAATATAAGTATGAGCGGGATTTAAATTTTTTAAGTTTTAAATGGTTCTTAAAACCTTTGTCAAGTTTATTGTGGAAAAATCATATACAACGTACTGCATCCATTTAGAGTAGGCAATTCAGTGAGTTTTGACAACTGTGTGCACCTTGTAACCATCAGCAAAATGGAGATAGAGAACCCAAGTATATTCAATCCCTCCCTTTATCACCTACCTTAGGCAACAATCATTGGTATTTTCATCACCATAATTATTTATATTTTTATATAAATGTAATCTTGCAGTAAGTAATCCTTTCTTTCTAGGTTCTTTTACTCAATTTATTGATTCTGACACTCCCCCTCAGCTTGTGTTTACCAGCAGTTTATTACTTTTATTGTGTTTATTTTATTAATTTATTCACTGTTAATGGAAATTTGCATTAATTTTTATATTGAGATGATTTAATTATAGCCACTATAAATATTAAATAGTAGTGTATATGGTTTTGCAGGGACGTAGGTTTTCATTTTTTCTTGGATAAATACCCAGGCATAAAATAAGTAAACCATAAGTTAAGTATATATTTAGTGTATCAGCAAATACACTTTATTTATATTCAGTGTATTTGCTGACCCTATTGGCAAAAAAAGTCTCTTTTTCCCTGATTTCTCATGGCCTGTCATATGTATCTAATTTTTGGAAATGATCAAATCCAGTCTTGTGTATTAGTTATGTGTACACATGCTTTCTTTATATAAACTCTACTAAAAACCTCATGAAGATCTTTTCTCATTTTTCTATTTTCAAATACAATGCCCTCTCAGTTGAGGATGTTTAATAAATACGTGTTTTATAAATGAATAATTTAAATTTTAATACAGAAGCCTTTTCATATGTCTCAGTTTGGCCTCTCCCCCCTTTTAGTGACACGAGGCGCTTGCCTCTCTACTTCCTACTATATTCAATACCTTTTAGTATTGTTTTAAAAGACAATTTGGTATTGCTTCTAAAAGGCATGTGAATGCAAAGTGTTGAAGTCAAGTTGTTTTTCCAGTGAAGAGAAATGATATCAGAAGGTATCACCAGAGCAGAGACACAGGTGTTAAAATAATAAACCTGATACTTGGAGGAAACATTTTAAAGGCCTATTTTGAAATGACTGGTATATAGCAGATTTTATTCTAAATCGGATAGAAATTCAAAGGAAAGTTCTTGCCTGGTGTAAATCATCGTGAGACTTCAGCATTTGTCCTTACTGCCTGCTTTAAAGGTCAAGATTGCATACTGACCAAGAGACAGAGGGAAGAAGACAAGAACGTATCCACCAAAACTGAGCTTGAATATGATTTCATGAATGTAAAATATCTTCCAAAAAGTCAATGTACTAATTAAAAGTGCTCTTGGACATGAATAAGCCAGATATCTCAGCAATATTTATAGATACAATCCTTGCATTAGACAAGCCAAGTGATACATCTGATACACTAAGAACTTTTCCTTCCTCATCAGACATGACAAATAGGAATTATCTACCCCCTTTTGAAAATGTGTTCCTCGTGGTCAATGGAAAGAAATTCTCAGTCCACAAGAGTGTTTTAAAGATATTTTGAGGGATAGGATATTGACCATAAAACTTCACTATGTCTTAAATAGTGACAGCACAGGGACACAATCATTGGTTATAATTATTTTAATAATGAAATTAATTTGAAAAATGGATTCATTTTTACTGTTTCACATAGCTC
Source organism: Daubentonia madagascariensis (assembly GCA_023783475.1). Classification (NCBI taxonomy): domain Eukaryota; kingdom Metazoa; phylum Chordata; class Mammalia; order Primates; family Daubentoniidae; genus Daubentonia; species Daubentonia madagascariensis. The sequence goes on from JAKFHU010001569.1 coordinate 33,376,012, forward strand.
TTTGTTTTAAATCATTTTAATGGAATGATTGAAAATCAGTTGAAAATTATTGAAGAGTTCATCATCAGGTGCTTTAAATTCAGAAGGCAAATAGGTAATTAAATCTGGAATATTAAATATGTATTATAGAGATGATATTATCAAAAAGAAATATATAATTGATTTTATGAAATTATTCCTATGAAAAAGGTAAGAAACAGAAGAGAGACAGACAGATTTGTATATCCAATATTTCAGAGTATTGATTTAAATTATCAAGATAAATTAAAAGGCAAATTTCTTTTGGATTATTTTATTTCATCTTAATTTTAGTCTATAAGTCATTTATACCTTATTGTAAATTTGTTCTACCACAAATCACCTTACCCCTTTTCTTTATTTTTGTCTATTCCATCAAAACTTATACTTTCTCAAGGAGTAGCTGTATGTCCTGGCTTGAAATGTACACCACCATCTAAGTAAATAAAATTGTTAAACCTTCAGGTTTACCTGTTGCCAAGAGGTCCTCCCCATCAGACACGTCAACATCACACTGACCACCATACACAATGTGTTCAACCTTACAGGCAAAACAAAGTTTGAGAGACATCAGCTCAAAGCCCGATTTGAACATTTACCTGCTATGTGATCTTAGATGAGTTACTTAAACGTTTTTTATTGATACATAATAATCACACATATTTATTGGGTACATGTGACATTTTCATACATGCATACAGTGTGTAATGATTAAATAAGGGTAATTAGGATATCCATCACCTCAAATATTTATCATTTCTTAGTGGTGGGGACATTCCTAATCGTCTCTTCTAGCTATTTTGAAATATACAATAAATTTTTGTTAGCTACTGTCAACCTACTATGCTATTGACCACTAGAACTTGATTCCTTCTATTTAACTGTATTTTTTGCACCCATTAACCTGCCTCTGTTTATCTCCCCTCCCAGCCTCTGATAACCATCATTCTACTCTCCACCTTCATAAGATCAACTTTCTTAGCTCCCACATATGAGTAAGAACATGTCATATTTGTCTTTCTCTGTCCAGTTTATTTCACTTAACATAATGTCCTCCAGTTCCATCTATGTCACTGCAAATGACAGAATTTGAGCCACAGTTCCTATATCTGACAGTAATTATTTCTTTGCATAGTTTTCTTAAAGATTATGGATTATTTATTTAAAGACCCTGATACCCAGTAATGGTCCAATAAATAGTAGTTATTTTATAATCAGACCCATCTATATAGTAATAAAAAGATCTCTAATGTCTTTCAAAACTGCTGAATGTTCACTTTATATGTCAGAAAAATTGTCAAGATTTATCTGTTATACTCAATGTCTGTTCAAGCTTCCTCCAAGATTTATGTAATCAATTAGAAGCTTAAAGGCACAGTTAGAGACAAACTATGTGAACTACTTTTATAAAAGTGTGGTGAAGCAATATAACATGTCATATACACTTTGGACAGTTCCATCCATTTTGCTTAGCAGATTAAATTATGTGGCACACCCCAGAAACAGAACGCAGATGTACTGTTGGAAATCTTTATGGATTATCTGGATTTTCACATATTTAATCATGCATAGTCTCTTAAATTTCTTCATCACAGCTTGTTCTTGTCTAACTCATATATAAGCTATTGCTGTATTTCCATCTATATTTTCTCCTTGATTTACTTTAAAATGAAACTTGACATATTTCTCCATTGCTTCTATTTGTTGGTTTAAGTGATAAAATATTAACTCCTAGTCAATGATATTAGGCCTTTAGGGTAAAAATATATTAGAAATCTAGAAGTTTTTAATACAAAAATATAAAAAATGTGTGTGCATATATGTATATAAATATATATGCAGATTGCTATATATTTTTTGAGACATAATTGGTAAACAACAAGACTGAAATATTAGATTGATTAATAAACAAAACTAATTTGGTGCCTCTTAAGGTATTCATACAGTGATTAATTTATAACTAGATTTGTTCATCCATCATGTAAATTTTGCTGTGTGCCTAACAAGTGTAAGACACCATAATAGGCACCTGATATATATAAAGTTTAATAAAGTTATTTAACTTCTAGGACACCATAATGGGACAGAATAAACAGAGACCTCAATAATTAATAAGAAAATTAAAATGAAAAGACAGAAAGTAGGTTAGCATTATAAATCAGAATGCATAAGACAATTCTCATATAGTGTAAGTGTCTCAGAGACAAACAATGTGCAATAAAATGAAGTAAAAAATATGGAAGGAAATTACAGAAGAGGACAATGTATTCTGAGAACCTTGATTATGCAGTTAAGTTAGGTGCTGTGCAATGGGCAGGAAGAAAAATTCAAAAGGTTGTGCAAACAAGAATGAGATGAATAGCACTGTGTTTTAAAGCATGAATCTGCCAAAACAGTGGAAATTGATCTTGAATTGAGAAAAGAAACAAGAGTTGAGACCAAGGACAAGGGAATAATTTGAGGCTTTCATTTGTCCAAATGAGAATCAATAAGGGACTAATTCTATGGTAAACCAGTGACAATCAATTGAGAGGTTTTGAAAATTGATTATATACTATCAACTAAACTCTAATTTTGTAAAAAATATTATGAAAATATTACATACTGAAGTTACATATTTAAAAGCCCAAATAGGTTGCAGATACATGTTATATTCAAGTATACGCTAGAGAAAGGAGAGTATAAAATAATTTTAGGATTGCATACACTTCTATGAGTTGACCCACTTGCTTTATGTAGATGATTCTTAAATTCACTCAGATATTCCAATATCTATTGAGAGTTTCCCAATAGTTTTCTTAACATTTCAAAACATCACAAACCCAAACTTTAGCATTGCATTTCCTGCAAACTGTTCCTATTTCTGTGTTCTCTAACCCCAGTTAATAACTTCATTGTAAATCTGCTTTCCATATAAATGGACAAAAAATAGCAACAACAAAAACTCCTAGTCATCGGTGATAAAAATTACAGTGTTCTCTTAGACTTTGCCTTCCCCCTTTTCAAGAACTCTCAAGGGTCTGAAATTTTACCCTGCTTTCAAGGTAACAGAAGTCATGTTTCATCGTGCAAACTTCTATGCCAACAGAAGACATTAGACTTCTGACTCAGAGGCGAGGACTGTATTACTTACATCACAGCAAGCAGTATGCACTTTATGTTCACACTGGTGGCCCTTGACTTCCAAATGCAACAAGGGCCACATGGAGTGGTCCAGTTGAAAGCTGCACACACATGAGTTAGCACCACAGCTGAGAAACTCCAAACTTAGAAAATCCTAGTGTTTTGAAAGGAGCTGCTGGAAAACCTACCTGATCTTTGCCTTTGAGGAAGACATTATCTTTATTATTATGATGAGGAATCAAGTCTGTCCTATGCCATGGAGGGAAACAGTATCTGCATTTTCCAAGGCTGCTTGTGATACAAACACTCCTTGAAAAAGTAGTCCAGAACAAAGCTGATAGAAGGCATGCAGAAATGCCATGAGGAATTATCTCCCAACACTTCTTACCTGTCACATCTGGCTCCATATCCTGCCATCTAGACTTTGTTTGTTTTTAATTTTATGATATTCAATTGACAAATAAAGATTGTATATATTTAAGGTGTACAATATGATTTGATATACATATACATTGTAAGTGAATATCAAAGTCAAACTGACATCCATTACCACCCATGCTGTACATTAAATCCCCAGAAGTTGTTCATCTTATGAAAGTTTGTACCCTTCAACCAACATCTTCCCATTTTACCCACCCCCAAGCCCCTGCAACCATTCTACTCTGTTTCTATTAGCTCAACTCTCTTTTTAGATTCTACATATAAGTCTGATTAAACAGAATTTGTCTTTCTCTGTCTGGCTTATTTCGGTAAACATAATGTCCTCCACATTCATCCATGTTGTTGCAAATGGCAGGATGTTTCTTTCTTTTCTATGGCTGAATAATGTTCCATTACATATATTATATTATACATATACATCACATTTTCTTTATCCAATTATCTGTTGATGGACACAGGTTATTGGCCATTGTAAATAATGCTACAATAAACACAGGGATACAGATATCTCTTTGAGATATGGATTTTATTTCCTTTGGATATATTCCCAGAAATAAGATTCCTTAATCATATATGTTAGTTCTATTTTTAATTTTTTGAGGAACCGCCATACTGTTTTCCATAATGACTGTACCAATTTAAATTCCCACCAACAATGTAAAAGGAGTCTTTTTTCTCCACACCCTCACCAATATTTGTTATCTATTGTCTTTTTAATAATAGTCATCTCAAAGGTATGAGGTGATATCTCTTTATAGTTTTAATTTGTATTTCTGTGATGATTAGTACCTTTTATATGTACTTGAAACATTGAGTACCTTTTCATATATTTATTGGCCATTTATATCTTTTTTCTGAAAAATGTCTAGTTAACTGCTTTGTTCATTTTTTGATCAGATTATTTATGATTTTTTTTGCTATTGAGTTGTATGAGTTTCTTATATATTTTGGATATTAACTCATCAGATGTTTATGGATGTTCAGCACAACCTTCTATATTCTTATTTTCTCATATAACATTATAACTTAAACATTCTCTTCCATTTCAGTGAAATATTGTTCATAAATATCTTTAATGAGAGTTGCATTAAGGTACTCCAATATGAAGTTACTTAAGTTATTTAATCATTACCAGATATTGAATATCTAAGTTATTTCTCATTTTCCTCATTATAATGTTGCAATAGATAACTTCCTCTGCATATTTCTTTAAGATAGAGTCTTAGAAGAGGATTACAGGATAAAAGAATAAGCTATTGATACATATTTCCAAATTTCTTTCAAATTAACTTTGAGTGATCTAATTTAAACTCCCACCAGCAGTAGATATGCAACCATCTCACTACAACTTAATTAGTATTACTATATTTTAAAATGTTTTAATTCAATAAATGTAAAAAATCTTATTGCTCTTTTTATACTCTTGCTCATTTTACTCTTTTATTTACATTTGTGGTTAATTTTTTATATATTTAGTGGTAATATATATTTCCCTTTTTTATAATTTTATTTCATTGTTTTTACTCTCTCTGTATTGGTCTTCAGGTGACTTCCTCCTATTGATCTGTTTAAACTTTATATATTAAAAATATTAACTTTTGAAGCACATTGCTTTACAATTTTATGTATTTACAACTATACATTTTTTTCTTTGAGATAGAAATAAATGACTATAATTTTACAAAATAGTTCATGAGCCATCACTAAATAAATATTCATCTACATTACCGTTTGTTTACATTTATGCTGTATTTAAAGCGTCCTCTTGTATGGGAGGGGGGTATGATTCCAAATATTTTTCCAAGTTTTCCCAATGTCATTCATTAAAAAAAACCTACAACTTTTATTACAATTAGTATATAACTCTTCCTTTATTTTTTATTAATTTCCTACATACAGATCTCACAAATTAACTTCCTATACACACCAGAGTTCTCCCCAGGACTCTTACATTCTGTTGTTAGGTTTGTCCTTATATATATTCAACAAAATGTTTTATTATTTTTAACATTTTTTTCTACAAGATCATTTTTTAACATTTTTATTTATCTATTAAGACAAGTTTTTTGTTATTGCAATTTTTTTTCAAAATTTGTATATCACTCATGTCTCTCAATTTCTTAAATAATCACTATAGTGACAGCCCATATTATCTTTTGGGAAGGAATATTAACCTAAACACCACAGAATTCCCAGATGCTGAGTTTTTATGCATGAAAATATAGTTCTTTCTCCAGAGACCAGTCTTTAAATCAATAAGCCATCTGTGCCTGGTATGAGAGCCCTGTTTAGAGATGCTATAATGAATCACATCTGAGGCTGGAGCAGGGGATATGAAGTCATTTAAAAAATTTTTATCAGATATGGAGTTAATGTGCACGAAGAAGACCCTCTTATAATAATAAAACATGAGATTAAAGTGGAAGTTTCTAATATAGTAAAACGCTGAGGACCAAAAAGGACACAATACATACAGTAGGTGCTCTTAATAACTGCAAAGTTTAATTGTCTTGAGTGGAATCTTTGGAGAGCGCTCTTCCTGAAGGTCTGGAAAGACTGGAATCTTCACAGAGACATGTCAAAGGCGTGAGCTTACCTCCCAAGGGTAAAGGAATTCCAGCCTTTAGCTCAGAAGTTGATAACTAGATTGAATGTCAATCACATTTTATTTTTGTCTTTTAGAAAAATTCTGCTGAGATGAACTATAAAAATAAACACAAATGGGATTTGTGATAGTTTTTAGGAGGTGCCTTGGGCCAACTTTCAGGATCAATGAATTTGTTTCTGACTTTAATGCTTAGAATGACTCCATTATATACCTTGGAGTAAATAGCTTGTCCAATGTTATTGTTTTGGAAAATGCAATAAGTGGAATTTTCTTCATCAAAAGAAAGTGTTTATTATTAGAATCAAGTTAAAGTTATTGATTCTTCCCCACAAAGTTGTTATAAATCCTGAAATAGTACTGAATTGTGTAGGTCACAGAGGACTTCTTTCTGGAAATATCACATACCTATTTCTCCATTGGAGCCTAATATCTAGAAATAATTCTTGCATACCAGAAGGAAATGATAGAGGCTATACAATCTAGCAATATGATGGTAAATGGCAGTGGTTGAGAAGCGCCCACAGGAGAACAAAAATCAAATGTCCCAAACCATTTTCATTTGACAAAAGATTCCTCAAATCATCATATGTTAAATAAAAGAAGACTATACTTAGAGAAAAATAATTATAGGGGTATTGAATTAAAATTAACATTCAATCATATATACATATAAAATTGCTAAAACATATATAACCCACACACACTTTCCTACTAGTGTAAATTAGTGCAAAAACCGAACATGCTATTCTAAAGATGATATATGTGAACCTTTGGTGGGGAGTGGACTTGGTTGTGTTTACAGATTATTGGATCATTGGCAAGAAGACATCAATGATAGCTTTATAAATGTACTCACATTAGAGGAAATTATTAATATAATACCTTATAATAAAAAAATTGTGAAAATCCCAAGATTCCATTGGAAAGGAAATATATTTATTTACACACTCTTTCATTTAATAAGCATGCATTTTGTACCCACTATGTTCCCAGACACTGTGCTGGTCTTTTGGATGAAAAGATGCATGAGAAACTGTCTTTAAAAAGTCCTCAAAGTCTAGGCTAGTCTGGTGGTGAAACTTATACTACTGAGAGCTAAGACTCTTTATTTTTCAAATGCATTGGGAATACTTATTTACTTACAAAAGCAAAGTAATTCTTGATAAACTCAAAGTCATAGTATTGAAGACTGGAAGCAACACGCAGGGTCACTTTACATAGGAAAAAACTGAGAGCTTACATGATGAGTTGGAGATCATGAAACTAGTACCTGGACCATGAATCCAAAATTGTATCCTTTTAACTCCTCTTTCTGGTGGTTCCTAAGGTCCAGGCGGTAGAGCATGTACAGTTATTTCCAGTGTGTTTAGGCTCATTCATGAAAACAGAACTTTCAGACATATGTTGCTAAACTCTTTATCAACATTAAAAATTTATTTTTATTAATATTGAAAATAAATACTGTCATAGTGTAATAAAAATAAAAATAGTAAGCAAACCATTACTTCACATAGAAAAGCATATCAATATAAAAAAGATACAAATTTCTATGAATAAAAATAGTAGGAGGCAAATGTAGGGAAATAGTTTTCAATCTCTTCTTATCCAACTGTATCCTATAAATTAGGTAATAAAATACTGAGTAAAAATTTTTATGACATCACAGAATTTCTGCAAAGAACAAGCTAAGGGAAAAAGTTACAAGTTATCTGCACATTCTAAAGAGAATGACAAGAAGGTGCCAGGATTTATTAAAAGCAAATCTTTATAACGTTCACACTTTAGAGTAGATAAAAAGCACTATTGAAAGAAAGAAAAATCAATAAATTTGATATTCTCAAATTTAAAAATTTCTGCCCTTCAAAAGACACTATGACAGCTTAGTGAGGTGACGGATATGTTAATCAGCTTGATTTAATCATTCCACATTGTATACATAGATCAAAACATCACATTGTACCCCATAGATGAACATAATTATGATTTATCAATTAAAATATTATTAATAAAAATACATAAAAAGACAATACAAAAATTAAAAGGAAAGCTATAGGCTAGAAGAAAATACTCTCTATATAGTTAGTAGGAAGGTAAATTGTTACAACCACATTAGGAACTCATTTTTTGTAAATTTAGTCATATACTTACTGTGTGACCTAGTAATTCCACTACTACATATTTGTCAAATAGAAAGAAAAGTATATGTATATATAAAGACTTGTAAATGAATATCCACATCAATTTTATTTATAATAGCCCCAAACAGGAAACAATCCAAATTCAAAAGGCGAATGGACTAACGTAGTCTATTCATACAAAAATATACTGTAAGGTAGAACCAAACCCAAACAAACTAGAACAAATAAACAAAAGGGATGGAATACTAACGCACTCAATAGTATGGATGAATCACAAAAGCATCGTGTAGAGTAAAAGAAATCAGACACTATAATTCCATTTATATAAAATTCTAGGATAGGTAAATCTAATAAATAGTGAGTGAAATCAGATCAGTGGTTGCTTGGGACTAGGAGTGAAAGAGGGTGACAATAAAAGTTACAAGGTGGCTTTTGGGATGATGAAAATGTTTGATGTCTTGATTGTAGGGGTTACATAGTTTTACACATTCCTCAAGACTTATTTAACTATAAATACAAAGTCCGTGCATTTTTTCCTATGTAAATTGTACCTCAATAAAGTTTGATGGGGAAAAAAATATACTTGGAGGAAATAAACTATTAACACTTTGCAGTGAGTGAGTTTATAAAACATCCTGAGAAGTTCCATGTGACACTGAGTGGAGGAGTTCTTTATTTAACACTAACCAACATAGATGACATTATCTCCGTGTTCTAGAATATCTTATCATCTTGAGGCCTATGTTTAGCTCTATAGATGTGACTATATTTTAAAATTAACTTCATTACTAATAAAGAGGTTTGAAGTGGGCAAGCTGCCATATAATAATTGCTGATTTCCAAATGCAGTTTAACTGCTTGACTAGATAATATTTAAATGAGGTGAAAACTGTGTAGGTCATTCTATGACATTCTTTTGTATGTGCAGGTGTCTGTATTTCACACGGCTTGACTGATAAACTATTAAATTGAATGTTTTTGGAGGTTGTCATCTAACATTGATATTTAGTTTCTTATTTAATCACAAAAAATTGCAGTGTGTTTGAGCCTCTTTCTGTGAACCAATATTCTAAATAAAATATATAATCTTAATACCACCCCTATACACCTCAAAACTATTGAGAATTTATTATATAAGGAAACAATAACATTATGCAATAATAACAATAAACATTACTTTGAGGCATAGTTCTAAATTTTATATGTACTTACTCATTTGATCATTTGAATAACCCTCTGAGAAAAGCATTATTATTGTTTACCAATTGAGTGAATGAGGAAGCACATGCTGCTGTTAAGTAACTTTATTCAAGGTCTTTTTAATGGTTAAGAACCAAATCAATATTGTCATTGTATCTTGACTTCTTAAATTTGAGGTAAGTATTTTTCAGAATCAACCTCTGAGACAAAAATTAATAACTGTTAGTTCTGCAAAAAGATTTTTTAAAAAGATGTTTATGCAATATATACCTTGGCTACATAGTCATGCAGCTTATCAGATATAAAAGTGGAATTTACAACGTTGCACTTTTATGATCTCCCTCTTAAAGCTCTACCTAGGTGGCTTTTTCCCTTAGGAAACATGAAGTTGATTAGTTCTTTCCTCCAGGTCATCTGGGAAACAACACTCACCCGAGGAGCTTTCCCAGCAGGGCAAAAGAGTCATAGCTGATCCTTCCATTTCTACGTTAGCTTGGGGGAGTCTGCTTTCCACAGCTTTAGGACAACCCCTAACCTGGGAATGAGAAAATTGGACTAAACGTATGCCAAATAACAACATGCAAATAACATACACTGAAAAACTTCACAAACTTCAGTGCAGTTTCTAACCCATTGGTACATTTACTATGATACAGATAGCATCAATGTAATATTGAGAAAACTAATTTTAAAAATATTTAGGAACTTTTACTTTGGAATTATATTGGAATAAAAATATCCAAAATGTTATAGTCTAAAAGGCTAAGGTTGCCTCACAAAATTATGCTACAGATGTATTTGATTTTTTGCTCATGGTTCTTTAGTCATTTTTTTCCTCATGGCATCAGCATTAATTTTGTTAACATTTTGGAATGTAAACTTATTCAACATAGGTCCAATCAATTTAAAAGTGATATCTACAATTCAGATCAAGCCTTTGAACAACAATTATGTTCCAAACACATTTTAGGTGATTTTTCATGTGTATCATAGATTTTTTTTCTTGTTAAGTGTTCAAAGCCCCAGTTTACGTTCTATCAATTTAAAAGTGATATCTCCAATTCAGATCAAGCTTTTGAGCAACGACTATATGGCAATCACATTTTAGGTGATTTTTCATATACTTATAATCTATGGTTTGTTCTCTTTAAATATTCAATGCCCCAGTTTATACCCTATTCCCAAAAGAATCCACGGACAGTAGGCCTGCTCTAAAGCAATTGCTAATTGTTCATACAGCAGTAAATTATACCAGAGAGGAACCCGGAACATCAGGAATTGAGAAAAAGCAATGGAATTTGTAAAAATATAAACAATGTAATAAAATATTTTCTTCTCTTGAGTACTTTAAAAAATGTTAAAAAGTAGAAGGCAAAAATTACAAAATTGTCTGATACGGTTTTCAGTGTATGCACATGTAATACATATGACAACTATACCATAAGACTTAAAGGGGTCCTATATGGTGGTAAGATTTCTACATTCAAATTGAGGTGGTAAAATATTGATTCTAAATAGACTGAGTACAATAAAATATAAAGTTTGTAATTCCTTGGGAAAACACTAAAAACATACAAATACATAGCCAAAATAACTATAGCTAAATTAAAATGAAATAATAAAGCATGTTCAAATACTCCAAAAGAAGGAAGAAAAGAGAAGCAGTAATGGAAAACAGAGAAGACGCATAGAAAACAAATAATAAAAATGTATACCCAAATTCAAACGTAATGATAATAAATGTAAGTCATTTAAACACACCAACTAAAAGATAGATATTTTCAGAATGGATTCAAAATGTGACCCAACTATGCTGTCTACAGGAAACTCACTTGAAGTAGAATTAAATGGGTAGGATTAAAGAATAAAAGAATGGAGAAAATATATATCATGTTAACATACATCAAAGGAAGTAGTGGCTGTATAAATACACTGGAACTGCAAAATTGGATATTGCAATAAAATACCACTTACAATAGTTCTAACATGAAATAAATTCCTAGGTATAAATCTAGTAAAACATGTAAGGACTATCTATGCTGAAAACCATAAAACACCAATGAAAGAAAACTTTAAAGAGATATAAATAAAATAAGAAGCAGTCTAAGTTCATGAATTGGAAGACTTATAGTAGGAATCATGTCAATTATCCATTAATTGATTTATAGATTTTATGCAATATCAATCAAAATCTTAGCATTTTTTACTATTTGATTCTAAAATCCATTTGGGTAAAGAAATTACAAGGACAAGAACAGATAAGTCAGAAAAACAAAAGAACTTTAGTTTAGTAGCTAACACACTTTGAAAAAAATAATACATTTAAATGAGTGATACTATACAATTTAAGAATCACTCTAAAGCTACATTAATAAAGACAGTGTGGTATTGGTGGAATATATTTTTATATATATATACAGATACATAAATATATATCAAAGAAACAGAATATAGAGTTCAGAAGTAGACCCACACAAATATGGGAATTTATTCTATTCGGTTTTTGACTGACACACGAAAGAAATTAAAAAAATAAAGGCTAGTCTTTTCAATAAATAGCATTGGATCAATTGGTTATCCATATGCAAACAAAAAAAAATCTCACACTGAACCTCCTACCTTATATTAGAATTACTCAAAATGAATTATTTATCTAAATATAAAACAGGAAACAGTAAAACTTTTAGAGAAAAAGAGAAAACCTTCACGACTGGGGATTACATTAAGAGTTCTGAAACCCTATAATTAATTGGACTTCATCACACTTAAATCTTTTGCTCTGTGAAAGACCCTGTTAAGAGATAACATAAGCTTCACATTGGGAGAAGATATTTGACAAAGAACTCCTATCCAGAATATGTAAAGAATGTTCAAAATCCAACAATAAAAAAAAATTAAAATTGGGCAAAAGTCTTGGACAAAAACTTCACCAAAGAAAATATAAGGATGGCAAATAAGCAGATAAAAAGATTCATAGCATCATTAGCCATTAGAGAAATACAAATTAAAAACATGATGAGATATCCCTATACGCCTATTAGAATGGCTGCAATGAAAAAATACTGACAATGGCCGGGCATGGTGGCTCACTCCTGTAATCCCAGCACTTTGGGAGGGGGAGGTGGGAAGATTGCCTGAACTCAAAAGTTAGAGACCAGCCTGGGCAACATAGTGAGACCCTCATCTCTACAAAAAATTAAAAAAAAAAAATTAACCAGGCATGGTGGCACATGCCTGTAGTCCCAGCTACTGGGGAGGCTGAGGCAGGAGGATCACTTCAGCCAGCAGGCCAAGGTTGCAGTGAGCTATGTTAGCACCACTGCACTTCAGCCTGGGTGACAGAGCAAGTCCCTGTGCCCAAAACATAATATATACTGATAATATCAAGTGCTGGTATGGATGCAGGGCAACTGGATCTCTCATATATTGCTAGTAGGAATGCAAAGTGTTACAGGTACTCTGGAAAATGGCTTAATATTTTCTCATAAATTAGTTATCATATAACCCATTAATCCACAACAATCTGATAAATTTCAAAGGCATTATGCTGAATGATAAAAGCCAATCTCAAAAGATTACATAATGATTTATAAAATATTATTGAAATGACAAAATTACAGTGAAGGAGACAAAATCCATGTTTCCCAGAGATTTAGGTTGGTGTGAGGGCAGAAGAAGAGGTGCAACTATAAAGGGATAGCATGAGGGAGTTTCCTTAGATTTATATAATAGTTCTGCATCCTGATTATGTATGGCTACATGAATCTATACATGTGTTAAAATTCATAGAAATGGACTCCAAAATTTTAAAAAGGTCATTTTTAGTGTATGAAAATTGTAAAATATGCTTAGAAATACAAAAGGAATGGTGAATGACCGCATAAAGGTGACTCAGGAAACTAAAAGTCTTGCAAAAGCTGGTTTTTGCTCAACATTGCAAGGAACTCAGCAATACCTTTCATAAGGCCTGTCATGTAAGAGTCACTTCAAGTTCAAATTGAGAAGAACCATGATCAAGAATAAATTTGAATTGGTCTCCAAGTATAATAATTGAAAACCAAAAAAAGAAAGGTGCCTAAATTGGCATTTCCATCAGTTAAACATAAATTATGTTAAAATATTTATTAAAACAACATAACTATTGATTTTTCTGAAATGAGAGAAAAATAAATTTTACAAAATAAAAATAAAATGGTTTATGATTTAATATATCTTTATTTTATCACTTATATGAACATCACTAGCCTATAAAGGAAAACCCAGACATGCGCAATAATAATTAAATTCATCCTTTTTTAAAAATATTTTTATAACTCCATTTATATAAAGACCATAGTTGTACATATATTTCATTTGGTCTTTATGAAGGTGTATTTGTCAAGTTGAGGGTGCATAACACCACATTAGTCAGATTTTGCTGCAGTAATGCTATCTCACAAGCAACTCCAAAATCTCAGTAACTTTATAACAGAAAAGATTTATTTTTACTCACACTATAAATTACTGCTGCAAGTGGCTCTAGCTCTATAGCTCTGCTCTGTGCTGTGGATGGACTGCAAGTCTGTTGCTATGTGTTCTCATTGTCAAGAGTAGTTGTACTTCTGAGAATAGGGTTTTGTCCTGATAAAAATCTGTCATAATGCAATGAAATTTTATTATTCTTTTTTACAGTCAGTGGCAGAAGTTCTCTTAATGGGTGACCACACATGTTTTGGAAAATACCTTAAATATCTCTCTGTGGTGAGTGATCAGAATGAAAAAGCAAGGGACCTAAGCCACTTGCCAATGTTGCAGAAAAGAAAGCTAAATTGTTCTGATTTAAAGATGAAAGAAACTTAGGGGATGTGGGAAAGGAATAAAGGAAAGCAGGAAAGGAAAGGACTAGGGGAGCCACTGAGATGATATTAGACTGAGTACTAATGGAATAAAGCAGACACTAAAAATATTCCAAAATCAGAGGAATTTTAACAGTCATTAGGTTGGTGTTATGTCGCTATGCAATAAATTACTCTGCAGTCCTCTCAATTCCTCAGTAAAATTGCTAAACTCAAATGCCTCATGGGAAGAGTATTTTGGTGAGGAAGGTAACGAGTTTCACAGCAGCCACAGCCATAAAAAAATAACATGAATCAATACTTTTTGCATCAATTTGGATGGAACTGGAGACCATTCTCCTAAGTGAGGTATCCCAAGAATGGGAAAACAAACACCACATGTACTCATCATTAAATGGGAACTAACCAATAAGCACACATGTGCACAAAGGGAAGTAAATGTCAGAGGAATGCAAATGGGGAGTGGGGAGAGGGGAATAAACCAACCTAATAGGTACTAGGAACACTATTTGGGTGACGGCACACCTATAGCCAGGACTCAAGCATTACAGAAATGGTCCAGTTTAACTTAAAACATACGTACCCCCTTAATATTTTGAAATAAAAAATTAAATTAAATTAAATTAATAAAATTTAAAAAAAAACCACCCTGAACAAACTTGCCTGGACACATGTTTGGAGCAAGAAGTGACCATGAAAAATAGAAGCTCTCTGGGAATTCTCAAAAATCTAGGGGAGGGATTTGGAATTCCACTGGCTAAAGAAAGGGAATGTGGTATCATCAGGCAATCTCATCTAAGTCCCAAATGGCAGCTCAGTGAGAGAAACAATTGACCATATTTTCTCTAATGTGATAACTGTTATTAAAATCTTGGCTCACTCTTAGCACACACATGGCCCATTAGTGACTATATCTTAAATCCCGTTCTTGGTTCCACCTTATGTCTCGGTTACGGCGTTTCATTCTGCTTATGTCCCACCCTTTATTATTATTACTTATTTTTTTTATTCCTTTGAATTGTGCTAACCCACCTAAAATTGTGTTTGGAACATGATGAGGAAGGAAGGGAAGAAGAGAGGAAGGGAGGGATAAAATAGTAGGTTTCCAAAACTTTGGGCCTTACTGTACCTCCAATTTTTCAGTTATTCTGCTTGTTCTCCATCAATTTTTTATCAATAGTTCTTCACCATCTCCATACCCCTTGTAACATACACAATTTTTATGATAGATAAATGCACATTTATCCTTTCATAAAGATGATGTAACTGATCTGCCATGTAAGTAGGATGGATTTTCCCTGGTTTCTCAGCACTGCACTACCCTTCTTGCACGCGAGAGCATACACGGCCCTGGACATGATGATTTTCTAGGATTTTGAGTTCACTCTTGAGTCAGAAAACCAAGGGTTCTGTTGACCAGAGCAGAGATAAAGTAATGACTTTATAATCAGAAGTAACACAATCTAATCAAGAAAGGTCATTATTCTTACATTGTTGATAGAAGTGTTGAGTAAAGGTTATTTTCACTATTTTCTGCCTTTTCCTTTTGAACACCACTTCAACTTTTTGGTGGTCTGGTGATTGTTTACACTTTTCTAGTGTTCTCTTTACCTCAGAATAACTAGGTGCCTCGTGACCACAAATATTTAGTCTTCCCCAGCGTGGTCCTTCATTGTAGATATCATCTCCATTGGACTTCCCCGTCTCCTTCTCCACTGACAACACTTGTTCATCTCACGTTGTAAGGAGTTAATCTCAGTCGATTATAAAATAATTCTAATATAGAAGAAAATGAGAAATTTGAATTAACTTTAAAAGGGAATAAGGTACATGAGACACATCACTAATGCTGTCTGCCATACCCAACTTCTTTTCTAACTTAAACGCTGGTTTGCAATGTAAACAAAGCATAGACTAGAAAATAACCTATGACATGTAGGACTTCACACCCCATGCCAAAAAAAGACATATTAACAGAATCACAATCATTCTTTCTCTGCTTTGCATCAGGAACTTCCATTGAGAAATACAAAGGGAGCTCCAAGGTCGTGGTAGGCTCAGGTGCTACAGTGGTAATAACGTAGAATAAGGGATGATATCCGTGTAAAGCCTTGCACAAGAGAGAAAGCAAAGAAAGATGGTGAAATAGGGAAAAAGAAGAGACAGAGAGAGAAAACTGGATATGATAGAGACCACGCAGTCTGACGGAAGGAGGCGGATGGCAAGCCTAAGGCCTGGCGGCTGTCCAGCTCCCAGCTCTGAGAAACCTAGACCCTCCTCCTACCCTTGAGTTCAATTTCCGTCAATCTCATGGAAGCTCCTTGAACTGTCTCGGTTAAAACTTCCCTTTCTGTTCAATTAAAACAACTTTGACTGGAGGAGGGTAATCAAGAAAATAATCCCTGGTTACCACCATGTCTACACCATCTTTGCTTTCATGATACCTAAGCCTATTGTAGTACCTGACGCCTTGTAATCACTAGTTTACATTCTCACCTCTCCCACCAGACGATTTAGAACACTAGGGCAGCAGCAGCTGTTCCCACTGATATCTGTATTATCAGTGCCTATGGCTAAAAACAATTGTTTCATGAATGAATAGAAAATGATTCCATGTAAAAAATAGAACCCATCTCCCTCTGCCTTCTTATCTTTACCAACCTGAGGAAAAAAGAGCAGAGTCATAACAGCACAAAGGCACTCACATAAATGGAAAAAGCAGATGAAACGAGTTGGGGGTAGAAGTAAGGAGAAGGAAAAGAGTTCTAGCAGTCGTGACTTCAGGGAGTATTTAGAAGGGGTGCAGGTGGGAAAGGAGGACACCAATGGAGAAGGTTTAGTTTGTTATGCTGCCTAGTAGCACTGATGCATTCAATCCTTAAAGCAAATGGTCTCTTTCCTAATAGAAGAAATCCAGGCGGTAGCTGGCTTTGGACACACCTCTTTCTTCTGCACTTGCAGACCTCAGCAGGTCCAAAATCTCCATTCCATTCTTCTCATTCAGAAACAGAGCATAGTAGAAGAAAGAATCTTCAAAGGGAACAGGCTTCAGAATTAGAGCAGCCTGAGTATCTCACTTCCTTCGTAAAAGTAGAAATCATCTAGCACTATCGGTAATTCGAGGGCAAAAGATATCCCTTGACCCTCTCAGGACCCAACTTCAAGCTTTGGCAACCGAGTTGGGTGGGGAGGGGGCAGTCCCCAGAGTTGTCACGGGAGATATAAAAACATCTTATAATCTGCAGGCACTTTGCTGTGACTTGAAATTCCCTTTACTCAGTAGAATTTTCATCATCTTTAACAAAGTTTCTCTAAAGTGATTTTTTTTTCCTCAATAATGTAACATCTGCATTACTCTCTTTTGACATCCTAAGAAGGTCTCCATAAATATGCATTTTCCATTGAATTTATGATACAACCACACTGAGTGCATCTTTGACATCATGTCACTTCCTTACTCATGCATTGACTTTATAATGTTATTTACTACAAAGTCTCATTGACAGCATCTTGGGAACACTGACAGCATTTTAGTTGCCACGGAAGTGAATATTGAAAGCACATTTGGACAAAAATAATTTGGAAGGAAAAAAATACCAAATAGAATCTATACATAATTATCACAGTTTTATAAAATAATTTTACAGCCTGAACACTTGTTAGAAGTCTGTGCTAGTTCAGTGATAGAGAAGAGACCAAATGTTGCTCCTTTTAGAAATACAGAAAGAAATTTTGGATGAAAGAGGGAAGCATATAGAATACAGAACTTCTTCCATTGGTTTTTGAACGTGGTATATTTTTATGATCCATCTTTTCAGTTTTTTTGTCAAATGATTGTATCAGTAAAATATCAACCCACATTAAAATAGAAACTTTGCAAGTACACATTTAAAATATAGATTTTAGTAAGAACAGCTTAGAGTATCTCTAAGGTAAAGTTTAATATTTTTCTTAACATTCAGGGTAGACCAGGAATCTGTTTAAACCCAATTATTTGTGGCAATAACTATCAGTATTATCTCTTGCATGTATTTGTATTAATAATTGCTCTGACATAATAGATAATAGATGTCTCTAGGTACTATTGGCAGAAAAGGGGAAGAACAAAAAGTAAAATGGTACAATTAATATTTATATGGTGCCGATTCTGTGCCAAATGCTGCTCACCCAACATTTTATGTACATAACCCCATTTAATCATGATGAGAATCCTGTGGGGTATGTATAATTATTATTGACACTCTACTTATGAGAGAGAGACTCTAAGAGGCAAAGCACTTTCCTACAGGCACAGAACTAGTAAGTAACGGGGTTGGGATTTGGACATGTATGACTTCAGTGAGCATGTTATAGTGCCTTTTAATAGAAGAAAATGGGGAAAATTAGGCCAGAAGTGTGCATGTGGCAGAAGTAGCTGAGTGCATTCACCAATACTTTCACCTCTTGAAGAAGTATAGTCCATTTCCCATTCCTGTAGGGAGGCTGATTGAAGGCACATGTCTCTGACCTATAACGATGTTTGATGAAGTCAGGGTGGGATTAAAAGAGCATGCCTGGCAGAATCATCTGAAATGGATTATGAGCGTCCATCATTTCAAGAGTACAAATGGGTCCTGTAGAGGCACATATAGCACTCCCAAGTCCCTCGAGTTTTAAGCTGTTGCCACTAGTACTCTGGAAAATAATTTTGGTTTATAAATGATTTAGGTGTAGAGCTAAGCATAGCTGGGTATCTATTGCTAGTTTATGGCTTTGCTATCATGTATTCAGAGATGTTAAAGTCATTTTCATAGCCTATTTTTATTTTAGCTGTAGGTTTTTATGGCTTAGTTAAAATTTAACTTCTTATTTTGATTCTCTTAAACACACTTTATGCCAAATTTTATTAATTTGCATTAATCATATTACCATAGTGGCAGACACAAAATTTACTAACCTTTAAATATAGTGCTTCAGTACAAATCATTAGAGCAAGGGAGGATACAATACCTGTCAGAAGTCTTGTGGGTGGACTGAAAACCAGGGAAATATGACATCTGGGCAGAAGTCCCTCTAGATAAATACCAGAAACAACAGGAGCTGTCAGGTAATTTATCCAAATTCATTTAATGCTCAGTAGAACTTAAATGTGTTTTATTTGAGTAAAATTGCCGCTGTTTGCTGATGACATGATTTTACATACAGAAAACTCTAAAGACACCATAAAAAAACTATTAGAACTAAAAAAAACTGTTAGAACTAAAAAAAGTTGCAGGATACAAAATCAACACACAAAAATCGTTAGTATTTCTACACACTAACAACAAATTATTCACAAAAAAATCGGGAAAACAATCCCATATACAATATCTTCAAAAAATAAAATTGTTAGGGATGAATTTAACCAAGGAGGTGAAAGATCTGCACATTGAAAATTATAAACCTTTGACGAAGGAAATTCAAGAAGACACATATAAATGAAAAGATAGACCATGTTTATAAATTGAAAGAAGTAATATTGCTAAAATGCCCCTACTACCCCAAACAATCTACAGTTTCAGTGCAATCTTTATCAAAATTTCAATGTCATTTTTCACAGAAATAGAAAAAGGAATCCTAAAATTCCTATCTAACCACACAAAAACCCAAACAGTCAAGGCAATCTTGAGCAAAAAGAACAGCTGGAGGCATCACATTACCTAGCTTTAAATTATATTGCGAATCTATAGTAATTAAAACAACATGGCACCAAATTCTTTTCTTACCAATATATTTGTCAGGATTTTCTGAGCACAGTGAAATCTTATTAAATAGCATCCAAATTCAGTTCAGGATATCAATGAATTGTTTCCTTAAAATATTGTGAAGAGGGAGTCATCAATTGATGTAGGAATTTCTTTTCTAACCTCAACCTTAAAAATGCAACAGATAATTCAATTTATTTCTGATTCTTTTATTTGGCCCCATGATCTGAATTCACTCATTCAATCATTCAAACTATGGAATTCACTCAATGGTGTCTTAAGGCAGTTTTTTGAGAGAATATTTTCACACATACAGAATCATACTATCCTTTCTGATGTTAAATTGCCCCAAAACTTTTATTTACTAGATGGCTACTCCCCAAAGAATCACCCAACTGAATTCTTTTTTCAATTATGCACTTAGTAAGTTTAATAAAATGTATATTTCCCAAGGACTTTTAACTGAATGGATTTATCTGCTTATTTTCCAATGATTCCTAAACATAGGAGCTGGATGTTTTTCAACATAACCAGACTGCTAGTTTGTTGCCTGCAGTTTAGAAAAATATTTTGCTTAAATAATTAGCTTGAAGGCGACTGCTATTTGAGTCTCTTAAGCTAGTGCTAGGAATGATTCCTGATGATTTTTATTTTCTTTTGATCTATAATGTGGAAAGTATATAATACTTGTTTTGTTTTGATCACAGATTATGCCTCTGACAAGTTATTCACTATATTGGTAGACGAGAACAAAAAATTAACACACACCAACACATACACACACCCATACACATCATATTTCTAGCAATGCACTATCCTCTAGTAACTTACTGTTTCATTAGTTTTTTTGAAAACATCAAAGTAATACATGTGCATAAGTGGTTATCAAAGAGTAAAATTATATAGAAATTTTTTATCATGAAGAGCAATAAATTCCTTCCTCTTTCCATCCCCAATCTAGTTCCTTTTTCTCTTTCCTCAAAGTCAGTTTCTTTCAACCTACTTTTTTAGTTTGGTTATTACCTCCACATCTCTAAATAATATTACTAACAATATCCTATTGTTTGTCAACTTTGGATATGGACTAGTGACTTTCTGATATAGTAGATAAGATTATCTCTCTTATGCCTTTCACACCTACTCTCTCCAATAATACCATTTTATCACAAATTTAATTTTTCAACTCTTCAAATTCAAAGAACATTTAAACCTACATTTCCTATGCTATTGAACTTAGCACATATTAGCTCACCATTTTGAAATATGAAGACATCTGTCATGAGAAGATGAAAGTGTATCACATTTTTGATGTCTTCTCTAATCAGTAGATATGTTAATTCTAAAATTTCAAAACCACTAAAGTATATTACCATAGTTACATTTTTAAAGTATTATTTTCTACAAAGGAAGTTTGTGTGCTAGAATTACATTTCCTACTCTACAAGTACTCTGATAGTCATGTGCCACACAAAGGAAATGTTCTTAATATAAAGTTTAAACTCTCCAGTTTTTACTCTACCAAGTAGAGTAAAATAGTTTTACCACATTTTGGATTTATGAAGTTGTCCATCATACTATGTATTCTATTGATTTCTTTTTTATATCACAAATCTTTGTTCTCCTAGTGAATCCAAGTTGTCCTCAGACTCCTTTTAACTCTTGTCGATGTTTCCTAGATCCCTTGTACTCCTCTTTTTTGATTTACAATTTTTCTTTGTTGAAGTATAAGTAACTTTAAAAGGTTTACATGATATCTAAGTTTTATAAGTAATTATGTGCTTGAAAATTAATTTGGTTTTTTTTCACATGTTTTTGTATTTTGTCTAGACTTAGAATTCTAAATTAAACATTATTTCCCTCTAAACTCTCAAAATCTGGTTTATTTGTTTTCAGCACCTATTGTTGCTGGAGAAAGATTTAATTTCTCTAACATTTAGTCCTCTAGGAGTGGCCTATTTCTATTTTCTGAATGTTATTGGGGTCTTATATTTATCTTTGGCATTCTGAGATTTCACAAAAATGGCCCTACATTTGGATCTTTTTTGACTGATTCATTGTGTTGTAGTCATTAGTGTTATCAGTTGGAGACCTTCATTCTTCAGGGTTGCTAAACTATTTTTATTATTACCTTTATAATTTCCGTCTGACAATTTCTATTACTACCTTGACAATTCTGTTTTATCTGTTCTCTCTTTCTAGTATGCCTATTGGTTGAGTATCCTTTTCACTGTGTTTTGATCTGTAGTTTAATATTTCCTCAATATTGCCATTCTCCTTCATAGTTGTTTTATTAAAATATATGTTTATGCAAATGTAAGAATGAAAATCAAAAAGTTTATCACAATTCTACCTACAGAGGAGCGGTTTATAGGTAACAGACTCCACTTTAAGGTGAGTATGTAGAGTACGTGGGGAACCAAACCAGAATTTATGCTGATGAAGCCCTAACCTGCCAAAATGAAAAAGGAATTAGCCCTAATTAGACAGGGTAAAGTGTGAGTACATTTGAATTCTCTTTGTTCTCTTGGACAATATATTCTAATTCTTGAGAGAAAGGCTCTCTGTACCATCCCCTTGTGGTAATCTGGCATGCAAGTTAAGGAAAAGGAGGTGGGATAAAGACTATTTTCATCCAGACTTTATACATTCCCCCAGTCTTCAGCAACTCTGTCCTTTCCTTCCTACATAGTGCCAACCTCCTAGACTTCAGAGCCTGTCTGAAATTCTTACTCTGCAAAGCAGATCAGCTCCCTACTAAGTCACATATACCTGAAATATACCACAGGATGTGGCTTTTTCAGTTCTGTTTGATCCCTCAGCATACTTCAACCCAGTTTCATCTCCCAGAAATGTGTTTAAATCTTTTGCTTGTTAATTATTAAATTCTATTTTTTAGAAGTTTATGTCTTTTAAAAAAAAAACTCTTCATCATTTTTATGGTTTATCATGAAAGAAAAAAGTTAATATGTACACTCAGTCTTCCATCTTGAACAGAAAAAAATTAATAATCATTTCTAATGTTATTAAGAATAAATTCTTCAAGGACTAATTGTTATTATATTATATAGCAATCTTGTGAATATTGTAGAATTTCCTAAATATCACCCCATACTGTACCACAATTGGAAATACTTTGGTATATATACAGAATTTAAAGGATTTTAAAATATAAGGTAAGGTACGAAGATTCCTAAGATTATTGTTATAGTGCAAATATTTTGTTATTTTCTTTTTATATAAGTCTAAATATATAGGCAGTAGAGTAAATAAAGCAACAGACTTGGAGTTTAGAAGTGTATATTCTAGTCTTGCTTTGTCATTATCTGGCAATGGGAGGTTAATATCTTGATTTTCATTTATTTAGTAGTTGGACACAATAAACATCAAGCCTATTTTAAGTTCTAAGTTTCAATATGCTAAGTTGGTAAATTTATTCACTGAGTGTATAGGGCTTTTAAAAAGTTAGTTAAGCTTCACTTGCCCAAGTTTTAATTTGTCATCACCTAAATGACATAGGAACGAAATGTTAATTTTATGAGCATTATGAGTTTTCTTTTAAACTGGTTAGAGTAATTGTAATGCTTTTCATTTTCACAGTGCTTTACTAAGAAAACGTCATGTAATTAAAAAGTTGAACAATGTAGCAGAGAAACCCTAGAAGAGTCATGACCTCTCTGGCAGGGTTGGGAGAAATGCTCTGAACCTTGTTCAGACCTTGCCAGTCACCAGACCAGGGAATAGCAGCTCACCTAAGGAGAGACAACATATAGGCTGGCCAGAACTGATCAAATATGTTGAGGTAATTAGATAACTCATAAAGATTTTCTGTTTTGATAGTTCCTAAAGAGAGAGCTGAAAAGTTGGTATCAGGAGTAGAAGCTTAAGTTATACACACAAAAGACTCATGAAGCAACAGTGTGCCATATTGGGCATAAGTAAAGTTAGATTATGCTTAAATCAAAAGTAAATAGAAGCAGGTAATTAAGGCAAGTGAAGTGGTTACAGGAAACCTCTCATAGATAATAAGTATAAAATATGTACAATATATTTTAGAAAATCAACTAATTAAAGGCATTTAAAAGTGTCCCAAAGCAGACAGAAGACAAATTAGATTTTATTCTTGAAAAATCCTATCTGCAAAGTGAAGAATAGTGAATTTGTAGCTTTCTTGCCTGGACAGATTTCCCAACCCACATGCATGATTATAACAGTGGGAAAACCAAAGAATTTCCAATTTAAGGTGACAAAGTAGAGAATTTAGGGCTAGAAGAATAAGTGAAAATTTAAGTGGGGAATCTTTAAAACAAGAAAGCAATAGGAAGGAGGTAAAAATATGAGTAAAAATTCTGCCCAAATTCTGACATTAATGACTAAAGTATATATATGCAGAGTTAACACCAAGAGTCCAATGAAAAAGAAGGTATGCCCAGAGTGGAATCTAATCTTTGAAAGACAGTGACACCAGATGAGGTTTGTAAATTCCCTATATATATATACATATACTTAACTGAATACATTCCTCAACCCATTCTCTTCTCAGGCAGCAGAACATTGAAAACTCACTGGCTTGAGCTGTCAGAAGACAGAAAAGTTCAAGTCTTTCAGAATGACTGGTAATTTAAGTAGGTATCCCAAGCAATGAATAGTAGGTAAATACCCTAAGAATATAATCATAAAATCTGCCCATATCCTTGGCTAATTATGAAATCAAAAGGCACAACAAGGATCCACTGGGTCAAGATAAAAACAGCACCAGCTGGAATCTCTCTGTACTTTCTGTACTAACCAGAGATAGCTATGGGATACGCTATGTACGCTATGGGATAGAAGAGATTGAAGTTTGAATGCAAGAAAGTTAACTGACTACAAGATCAAAAACAAAAACCAAAAGTCATCAAAACAACATAACAAAACCCAGGGTTGACACCATGTATCATCTAAAATGTTATGTTTTCAAGCAAAAATAATTATGGCTAGAAAGAAACAAGAAAGTAGGACCCATATTCAGAGAAAAACATACCAGTTAATAGAAATTGACTACAAACAGTTGCATTTAACACACTAAGACTTCAAAGAAACTATTGCAAATAATTTCAAAGGACTGAAGAAAATTGTTTTCAAACAATAATTGATAAAATAATCATACTGTGAACAGATAAGAGATGTTAACAGATAAATTGTAAGTGTACCAAATGGAAATTCTAGAACTGAAATGTAATACTAAAATTAAAAATTCATTAGATGGTGAAAATAGCATACTGGAAATGGCAGAAGAAAGAAACAATATTTTGAAAATATTAATGTAGTTTACTCAATCTGAAATGCACAAAGAAAGATTTTAAAAAATTAACAAAACCTTGCAAATATGTAGAACAATATCATGCAGTTCAACATACATGTAAATTTACTCATAGAAAAAACAGGGAGAATGAAAATGAGTATGAAAAATATTTGAAGAAATAATTGTCAAATATTTTCAAAATTAGGTGAACAATATTAACTTACAGATCCAAGAAACACAGAGAATCACAAATGCTAAGGGGTGTTCTTTAATCTGAAACAAAATGTCATCAGATACTACTTTGGATATGTAGGAAGAAATGAAGAACACCAGAAATGGTAAATATGTAAATAAATAAGTCTATATTTTTTTTCTTTACTTCTCTAAACTTTTCAGAGAACATATGACCATTTAAGGTAAGCATTATGATAATTCATTATTGAGTTTTTAATGTATAATGATGCAATGTATGTGTCAACAGTAGCTCTAAATATAGTGACTAAGTGGAAATATATTATTGTGAGGTTCCTATATTATACATGGATTAGTACAATATCAAGTTGGAGTAGATTGTGATAAGTTAATGATGCATAATTAAATATCCAAAGAAACCACTAAAAAACAATGCAATTGGATGTAGCTAAAAAGCCAAAAGAGTTATTAAAATAAAATTCCAAAATTTTAATTATTTTTACTAACATACAAAAGGAAGAAAAGAAAGACCAAAAGACCAAAAAAAAAAAAAAAAAGAAGAAGATACAAATAGAAAATAAGTAGCAAATGGCAGGCTGAAGTACAATCCTGTCAATAATCATAAAATAATAAATGCCAATAGGCTAAAAATCTATAATAAAGAGGCAGTAATTATCATACTGGATAAAAAGGAAGATACAACTATATGCCACCTAGAGAAATATTTTAAATATAAAGATAAAAGTAAGTTCAAAATAAAAGGATGGAAAAATACTAACTATGCAATGAGTAAATCTAAGAAATCTCAAGCGGTTATTTAAAATAAGGAGGAAATGAGAGTTCAAAACAAGAAGTATCACATAGAGACAATTGCTCTCTCTCTTTCTCTCTCTCTCTCTCTCCCCCCCTCACTATATATAAATGCATGTGTATATGTGCGTGTATAAAATGCAGTATTGGTTCTGCTGGTAACATATTCTCTTCACTTTTGTTTATATGAAAATGACCTTATGTCACCATAATTTTTATTCTACATTGAATTTTTTAAATAAAAACTTGGAATATGTCATTAAAATATCTTCTGGTCTCTCTTTTTTTTTGTCAGTCGTTATTTATAACATTGTTCTTCTGTATATAATATGCTATTTTAAGCTACTTTCAAAATTTTCTCTCTATCCATGGCTTTCAAGAGTTTATCCATAAGGTACCTAAAAGTGAATTTTTGTATAATGCTAAGAGTGAGTAGTACCACAATCGCTAGTACAACAAATAATGAAAGAAAGGAAAAAAAATAGAAGTAGACAAAGAATTTCTTGTGTATTATTGAAATATGGTTGACTATACTTAAAAAATGGAGTCTAGGCATACTTTGGAGACATTGTAGATTCAGTTCAAGACCATCACAATAAAGTGAATACGTCAAAAAAGTGAGTCATGCAATTTTTTTGTTTCCCAGTACACATAAAAGTTATACTTACACTATACTATAGTCTATTAAATGTGCAATAGCATTATGTCTAAAAATATGTGCATTCCTTAGTTATAAAATGCTGTAATGCTAAAAAATGCTAACAATCATCTCCGCCTTCATAGAGTCATAATTATTTTGCTAGTGGAGGAGCTTACCTTGATGCTAATGGTTGCAGATTAATCAAAGTTGTGCTTGCTGAAGATTGAAGTTAATATGACACTTTCTTAAAATAAGAGAACAATGAAATTTGCCACATCAATTGAGTCCTCCATTCATGAAAGATTTCTCTGTAGCATGTGATACTGTTTGATAGCATTTTACCCACAGTACAACTTCCTTCAAAATTAGAGTCAATCCTCTTAAAACTTTGTTCTGCTTTATCAACTAAGTTTATGTAATATTCTAAATCCTTTCTTGTCATTTCACCAATGTTCACAGCATCTTCACCAGGAATAGATTCCATCCCAAGAAACCACTTTCTTTGCTCATCCATAACAATCAACTTCTCATTCTTTCAAGTTTTGTCATGAGATTGCAACAATTCAGTCACATCTTCAGGCTCCAACTTCTAATTCTACTTCTCTTGCTATTTCCACCACATCTGAAGTTACTTTCTCCACTGAAATCTTAAACCCCTCAAAGTCAACCATGAGGGTTGGAATCAACTTCTTCCAGACTCCTGTCAATGTTGGTGTTTTGACCTCCTCCCATGAATCACAAATGTTCTTAATAGCATCAAGAATGGTGAATCCTTTCCAGAAGGTTTACAACTGACTCCACCTAGACCCATTAGAGGAATCACTACCAATGGCAGCTACAGCCTTACAAAATGTATTTCTCAAATAATAAGACTTGAAAATCAAAATTACTCCTTGATTCATGGGATGCAGGGTGGATATTGTGTTAGCAGGCATGAAAACAGCATTAATCTCCTGTACAGCTTCATCAGAACTCTTGAGTGACTAGATGCATTGCTAGTAAGCAATAATATTTTAAAAGGAATCTTTTTTTTTTCTGAGCAGTACGTTTTAACAGTGGACTTAAAATATTCAGTAAACCATGCTGTAAACAGATGTGCTACCGTCCAGATTTTGTTGTTCCATTTAGAGAGCACAGGCAGAGTAGATTTAGCATAACTCTTAAGGGCCCTAGGATTTTCGGAATTGTAAATGAGCATTGGCTTCAAAGTCAACAGCTGCATTAGTGCCTAAGGAGAGAGTCTTTTTTTAAAAAAATATTGACACACACAAATGAGATAGGTGGGTTAAAATATAATCTTTCTCAGAACTCTTAAAATGTTCATCTAACGTTTAAGGATTTCTTAGAATCACAACTTCTGGAACATTCCTCACAATCTACAAGCATAGGTATATGATAAAAAGTCTGAATTAACTTGCCAAGGTGATATTCCAAATAAAGGAGAACAGCAGGGTATGGAACCCATGGAAGCCTAACTTTGAAAGTTATGCTCTAACATTCCCTGTTAAACTTCAATAACACAGAGAAATTATAATGAAACTATTTAGATAAGAAACAAAGGGCCAGGCATGCTGGGTCATGCCTGTGGTCTCAGCACTTTGGGAGGTAGAGGCAGGAGGATCGCTATCGCTTGAGGCTAGGAGTTCAAGACCAGCCTGTGTAACAAAGGGAGACCCTGTCTGTACAAAAGAATTAAAAAAGAAAAACAGCCAGGCGTGGCAATACCTGCCTATAGTTCTAGGTCCTAGGGAGGCTGAGGTGGGAGGATCAGGAGCCCAGGAATTCGAAGCTACAGTGAGCTATGATTGTGCCCCAGCCCTCTACTCCAGCCTGGTCAACAGAGTGAGACCCTGTCTCAAAAAAAAAAAAAAAAAGGAACAAAGGTCTCACTTTCTCCTGCCATCCCACTGAGTTTCTTGTAGGATGCTACTCTTCATTTACACTTGATCTTATGTTCTGCTGTGCTGCATCCAGCTTCTTTTAAAGTATGTAGCATTTGCTCAAATTAGTCTACGGTCAAATTCCCCAAAAGAGTGTTTCCTCTGTGTCCATGCCTTCTTTTGAACTCACTCTAAGTTTTGAGAGAGAAAATGGCAGAGTGGAATTTCCCCACGGGACTGAATTAAAATGTCAAGACACATGCATGAACAAAGATAGAGGAAAAACTAGAATAGGGATAACAAGATGATAAATATCTCTATTTTTTGAAAAGCATTGCTTCTAATTACTTCAAAGTACTAAACCTTCTATACATTAGATATTACATTAGACAAGTCCTTTAAAATTGATCACTCATCACACTATGAAAAATGAAATGCTGTAGTATGCATCATAAAGTTGTGCATTTCACTATTAAATGCTGAATTCTTGTTCCAAAGAAAAGAGAAGAAAAGGAAGATATTAGGCAGTGCAAAAATGGCAAGGAAAGGCATGGCATTATTAAAAATAACTGAGAATATATCAATCTCCTAGAGTCTGGGATAATGGAATTTTATAGTAAATCTTCATCCACATCTAGTATACTTAATTCAGGTTTTAAATTTAAACCCTGGATTTATGCCTACAGAACTGACAAGTCTCGTTGCTATTCACACCACTTTCATCTTGGCTACAAAACTATGGTTATATTAATGACAAGATGCAAAAGTCATATTCAAGAAAATTTATTTTCTCTACTGAGCAATGTCGACTTTTGATAAGTAAAAAATGCAAAATCACTTATTTTGCCTTTTTGTTTAGAATTAGATTTGCAAAAGTGATCATAGGCACATGTTTGATTGGTAAAAGCATCATCTGCTATTTCCCTTCTAGGGCTTACAAGTGGCTGACACAAGCCCAAGACTATCAATCAGAGATTATCCTGGAGATTAGAAGAGCCTGCCCTCCTGTCCTCCCAAAGAGGAGAGAAGCTCATTCCTTATTCTGCAGTACTATGTCAGAAGGAGTAAATTAACATATTATATTGTCCTATTATATTTTAAGCTTATAAATCAGAAAAACCTCTCACATTTATTGTTCAAATGTGACTAACCACATTAAAATCATTGGAAACTTAAAGTTCTAAATAACTGCTAATATTTTGAACAGCCTATATATTGAACATTTACTTCTTTTTTGATCCTCCATATTATGTTTTAAAATATTACTGAAAAAAAATGGGTGGGGAACTTGTTTATTAGTGTGGGAACCCTGTAAATGACAGTCATCAAATTATAATACTAAAATGCAGTAGCCCAAGAGTGCGCATTTATTGCTGCAATTCTAAGCCCGTTAGACATTAAACTATGTATGGTGTCTCAAAACTTTATTAAAATAAAATAAAACTAGTAAAAACAGCTAACTCATTTTACATGTATTTGTTTTCCTTCATTTATGACAGCAATACATGTTGAATATCCCTTATCCAAAGTGCTTGGGACTAGAAGTGTTTGGATTTTGGGTTTTTTGCATATACATAATGAGATATCTTGGGAATGGGATGAAAGTCTAAACATGAAATTTATTTATGTTTCATATAGACCTTATGCCTATATCCTGAAGGTAATTTTTAAAAATATTCCTAAAAATTTAGTGCATGAAACAATGTTTTGAGTGAGTTTTGACTGTGACCTGTTACATAACATGTGGAATTTTCCACTTGTGGAGTCATGTCAGCACTCAAAAAGTTTTGAGTTTTGGAGCATTTCAGATTTAAAATTTTTGGATTAGGGATGCTCAACTGTATTGCCATTAGCAATCTAAGAATGCTAAATCAACTGTGAATTTCATCTAATTAGCTTCATTTTTAAATCACCAACTTAGCTTAATTAATGAAAGATACCTCCTTTATTTGGAACTCTTTTTATGTTAGTGAAAATTAAAATTATTATAAATTACTTAATTTAGGATATATAAATGACTTAAAAAGGCATAATCAAGGTACAAGCTACTTTATCTAGTCTTAAGTAATTTTAAATTTAAAACCTAATTACCAATTATTACTAATTATCCAATTTTAGATAAATAGATAAGTTTTACTTTCTATATCTATATTTGCCAGGAGCTCAGCTGGGCTGGAAGAGAGAAAGCTGAGCTGTCAGGTGTCAAAGTAGTCAATTAAGGCAAAGAGCCAGAAATTAAAGAGTCAAGCCTTTAGTCACTTACTGTGATGGTATAAGTGTCTAAAACCAGAAGAAACTCTGACTCCCCTATTCCATTTTTTCCCCATGTAGTGATGCACAGGTCAAGGGTCAGGAGGATCAAAGCAGACCTAGGGGTTGTCTCACTGTTCAGGGATCCCAGAACAAAAGGCTCTGTCAGTTTTTTGGAGGGAGAGGGGTTAGGGAGGAAGTAGGGGGAGTTTGGAGGGAGGAGGGGCTAGGAATGAAAAAGTACTGGGTACTGAATCAGTCTGGAAAAGTGTCTTTAAGTTTTCTCCCTTCTCCCCCAACAAGGAGACTTGACAGTACCTTTGCCCAGGGTCTTAGATAAAGAAAACTAGGAATGAAGGTGCCTGGGCTACAAGTGCAAATATGTGAAAGAGTATGACCAGCCGGGGGGGGGCCTGTGTCCTTGACTGCAACTCCTTTCAGAGAATGCAGTGCAGTGACTGTGCACCAAGTCTGGTGTGGGGAGGGAAGTTTTCCCTGGTGAGGTCTGTTTGCAGTTTAGACACAATAACTGACCAGCATTAATGTTAAAATAGAATCATAAGACTGACTCTTTGTGGCAATAAGATACCAAATTATAAACAAGACCTAAGGCAATGCCAGGCAAAGGATAAGTCACGCACCCCTACACTTAAAGAATAAACTATGTTCTAGCTGGCACAAGGTTTTTTTCTTTTTCTCTAGATGCTGAATAAGCACTGGCCTCACAATAAGCAATATTGAAACAATTGCATTTCATCCATTGCCAGACACTGACCCCCACTGCCCTGTTCCACAAGCCGTAACTACAGCTTTGGCTGGAAAAGAGACTGATTTCAATAACTTTCCCCTGATAAGACAACACTGACTATGGACTGGTTCTGGCCAATTTACAGAGGCTGTGCACTTGAATGCCTTCGTGTCCCTGCTTCACCTTTTGAGGTATAGGGCCTAATTGTAATACATTTAATTGTTAAGTTTCCACCCCAAAGTAAACATGGACGGTATATAACATGTATGTTTATTCTAAACACATGTGTTAGGACCCCTTTATGAATATTCATAGTTCCTTCTGTAACCTGTTGAATATGTATACTTAGTCAACCCCCCTCAGCATAAATCCTTGTCCTACCCTCCCCTCCCTCATAGTGCCTGCCTTTCAGTCTCTGCTGGAGGCTACACTTCCCAGTCTGTAAGGATGAACACCTTGCAGGCTGTAACCCTTAATAAGAAATAAAGTCTCTTTTCTAAATTTATAAATTGTGTGAATATCTGTTAGTTTAATAAATATCTGTTAGTTTAATATATCCACATGGCTAACAAAGCAGGTCATTTCTACAATTTGAATTTAAAGTATCTTTATATTGGAAAACCCATGTATATAAGGCATATAAGAAAAATGCCTATCTAGTTGATGGACTGATTTTTTTATTCTCCAAATAAGAGGTTATGTTCTTATATACAGACTCTGTCCTTCCATTTTCCATTTACAACATCATCATCTCTCAAAACTCAGGTAGGTTAAATAATCATTAAGAGAGACTTAATCTGTTTTCAGTGAACATCCATTTATTGGGAATTAGAAATATTTTTCCTGCTCTCTTCCTGTGGATATATTGATAACAGAAATAAATGCAACCATCAAATCCCCAAAGTAGCAATAGGAAAAAAGGGCAAGAATCAAGAACTTAAAGAATGATGAGATCAAATCAGCAATGTTTTTCGAACACGTATAGAGAGATCTGTGAAATGACTGCATGCCTGGAATCGCATTTCAAAGTCCAAAAGTCACTAAATATGGATTTGGGTGAATCTGAATCAGAAAAAAAAAGCAGATAAATACCACTTGCAACTAATGAAAGTCAGATGAAAGCAATGAGCAGCTAGATCCAGACCAGTGAAAGAAGCAAAAAGGAAGTCAGGGTGGGTGAATGAATATTTGGGTAGAAAAGCAATAAAGGTGTAGTGAAACGCAAATGGCAAGATGAGGCAGATAGGAAGAAGAAAAGAAGCGTGTGTCCGACACACTGTGAAAGGAGACGCTTATCTCAAGACCTGCCATCCAGATGGCAGGACTTTACACGCTGCCTTCTAAGAGTCACAACATTCCCAAAAAATGGACCTTCGACTTTTCTGTCCAAGCCACTTCTAGAATTTTGTTTAAGAACATTTACTTAAAAATATAAATTTCTTAAGTAAATATAAATCAAATTGTAAATGTCACCTATAACTGAATCAAAAAGATTAAAAAAATACTAACTCAGTAGGGAGCTCTCATTAATTAGCAGCAAAATATAGTACAGCCAATTAATTTAGAGAAAGTGTTCATTAAAAAGGCTAAAAATTGTCTAGGAAAGTTTTGCAATGTTTGCAGAGGCAATAGCAATTTTTCCTTCATACTTTTCTATAGCCCTCATACAAAGGTTTATATAGCTAATTGTTTAAAATTTGTATAAGCACTGGTAAACAACAACAGCAACAACAAAAACTAATGTTTATTTCTTCCTTTTTAAACACCAGAAACTGTACAAGGTGTATTACTAAGAAATTCCTATTTAAAAGTGCTTACATGAAAGCTATGAGATTACTTTTCTCACCCCAGAGAAACTGAGAGAAGATAATTTGCAGCAATTCAGGATGCAAGAGAAACCTGAGGTCATAATTGCTGTAGACAATTTTCTTTGGTGATAGACGATCATACTTATTATCTATTTCAATCACAGCTTATTCTCTTGCTGTGTTTAACTGTGTTACTCCCCATGGTTTTGCTAAGATAATGCAAAACTAAGTAATTTAATTAATCTCAATTCATGACTAGTTAGTTCAATCTAAACTAATTTATTGTTTACATCCCTGACTATTTTACATTTGGCTCCTAAGAAATGATAGCTTAAATGCATCCAAAATAAGAGTAGAGATTTAATGAATAACGAATGTAGAGTTTGCCAGGCTTGGGAACATACTTAAATAAGGAAATTTTTTACCCATGATTTAACCTACTCAGTTCAAATAACCTGTTAGTGAAGTTAAATGACTCTCATCCTCAGCTATTCAAAATTTTTAGCTGCATGTATTTTAAATGTAGTTTGCAACCTGGATCCATTTTCCCTTGCTCCCTTGCTTTCTTCACTGTGATCAAAAGATCTCCTTCATGAGTATATGCTTTGTTGTTGCTCTTTGCTTGTTTTAAGAAATAAACTTTACCTGGAAATGAGATTAGTGAATCAGAAGCCAGAGTTTATTAATCTTATACTTCAACTGAGTCACTAATATGATGTGTACATTGAAAGTCATTATATTTGCTTGTATTTATTTATTTAGTAAAATATCTATAACAATGTCTTACAATAATGTTGGGAAACAAGTTTTCTTCCTTAGTTTTTCAACCTGAGATTCTTTTTTTTCCCCAAAAAAATTCTACCTAATTTGTTTTTAAAGCAAGAGGGAAAAATGAAATATTTCTTGAAGCCATATAATTAAAGGGAATGGATTGCAAGGTAGGCAGCAGGTAAGAACCAAAATGAACCATGTGGTTCATGTCATTTGGGAGATAGCTCATCTTTACCTCTCAGATTCCTTATTTCAGCATCAGAGATTCTTTTTATTCCAATAGTTTGTATATAAATTTCCTTCTTTCAATCAAAAGGATCAAAAAGTACAGAGAGATATCTTAAAACACTTTCATAGGGTTAATACTTAGGAGAACCCTTTGCCTTGAGGTTGACTAAAAAGAATTGTCAGTAAAAAGCAGGTTCTAAGGATAATTTTAATGGGCCCTGAATGCAGTGATTTTGGCTTTTAAGGTAATGTAAATAGCAATCTGAGGTAGTGCTTTCTCTCTTCCTTCCTTCTTCATATCTTTCTTTCCTTTCTGTCTTTCTTTCAACTTCCCTTAGGTTTTTTTGTTGTTTTAGAAAATGCCTTGATGGACCTCTAAGTGTGGTAGGCTACTGCCCCATCAGTATCTCTACTATGTCCCAAGCTTTGGCTTGAAAGAGATGGTAAATCAAAGAGAAAGCAAAAATGTTCCACATAATTAAGAGGAGAAATTTGAATTTTTGACAACAGCCCAAGAAAGAGGTGATATTAGGGCTTGGCAGAACAAAAACAAGTCCTTGCAATATGGTGAGATGAGAGAGGTATTCTAAGGGATATGATAAGGGACAAATACTTTCTTTGAGGTAAAGGAAATTGTTAAGAATGGAAGTAATAATTGATTTTAAAATTGTTTTCTGTCTTTTGTCACAAAAACTTTAATAAAAGTCTTCTAGACCTGACAACCTTAGGATTTAATGTGAAAAATAAGAATGTGTCGGGATACAATTATCCATGAATGCAAAGGCACTAACAACCTTTTGTTCTAGACTAAATTTTCAAAGATGTTTCTATGGCACACAACCTTGTAAGATAAAACTAATGTCTTTTTCTGTAGCAGAAGGCAGGTTTGTTTGCTGTCTGGTATAACACAGATAATGTTGCTATTTGGGGCAAATGTTGTGCATGTTTTCTTAAAGCCTACTGGAAAAAATTGGAGTTTCCTAAACTTACGGTTCCTCTTCTGCAATCCATCCCATTTGTCTTGTGATCATGATAGGAATTGAGGATTAGGAAATTTACACAAGAAAATTCAGATTCTCTAGCCACTGATATTGTCATTTGTCTCTGAGGACAAGAGTCTCACGTTGTCTGACAGTATCCATGAAACCATGGCAAGCTAACTTCTTAGCTTGTAAGTAGGATAAATTCTAAGATTCTTCACAGTCTTATAGAAGGATGATGTTCAATACGGGATGAAGCTGGCCAATGAGAAATGGCAGCAAGGGGCAGGTGCTCAGCGTGACAGGTACCAAAGAGAAGGTGGCAACACTAACTAATATATATGAAATGTAACCTGTACTCCATGTTACTCAGGATGCAAAGATATTAGGGAGGGCACCAAAGGACTTCTCCATGTAAGTGGTGTGGATATTAATACACTTTATCTGGATTTTAAAAGACAGGGTGGCATAAATAAGTTAAGAGGACTGGGAGATACCGGAAAAATCAATTTTACATCTTTCAGCCATACCTGATGGTTTACTTTCTAGCAGTAATGACTTTTTCAGATATCCATATGACAGTAAGAAAATATTTTAGCAGAAAACCTTTATTATTTTAAACATATATTTCTTTGAGCAAATTACATTCATATATTATCTAATTGACAAGAACCTATCTGAATATTAATACACATTTGCCATATTCTATTGTTTAATAGATTACTATTCTCCAAAATAGATATTGGGACATTATGTAGACAATACCCATATTAATAAACACTAAGCACAATTACAATATAATTATGGATCTTTTTTTTCTAATTTTACAACTTTGGGATTTGTGGTAATTTTAAAAAAAGGAAGTGAACAAAGATTTACACTTGTCACACCAATCATAAAGAGTCACTAAGAAATTAGCATCAAAATAGGAAATAACAAATGTCCTTCCCTGCAAAACAAGTTCCAGGTATTAAGGGAATATTATGGGTGTTGCAAAATCAAAACCATACCTGCAGTAGTAAATGAAGCCCGGTTATATGGGTTGGTAGTTACATATACTCCTTCATGAATCACTTCTGTCTAGTAATAAATCAGGACATTTAATAAAACATATTTTGTTAAGTGAATGCAAGTGGTTGTATGAATTTAAAGTGAGTGTAAGTGAAAGAAACTGCCTTTCCTTGAATGCTTCTAATAACTAAGCATTTTCATTCATTTCAACCAAAATTCCATCAGTTATCTTTCCTTGCAAGCTTCTATAAATATTTTCAGATTTATTTTTAGTAAAATGATCCCTGTGAACTTCTGCCTTCTGCCTTTCAAATGAACTGCTAGGTAATAGCAGATCTAGAAATCAAGAAACCAGAAGCTATCATCTATTTAGCACTCTGAGAAGATTTCATTTCCAGTGTAGTCATCCCCAAATTCACTCACTAATACCTTCCTTTAGTTACCAAATGAGTATCTCAAAATAATAGCTTCTGGATATAGTGTTCAGCTTTTCTACTTATTATATCCAACTTAATGTGATGGAAGTGAAGGGGTTGTTCCTTGGTGGGTGTTCTGTCATTTTCTCTTAACACAGTCTCTTCTCTGTGAATTTGATGGGAATAATTAAGTGTTACCAAGCTCTTTTTATTCTCCTTAGAAAATCGAAGGGGAAAATCGTTCACTAACTTATGGTCTTGTAATGACTTTTCCTAGGGGTTATGAGGATAAGAGATGTAACCATCTAACCCCTAAACCCTAAAGTATCATGGTTTCTCATCTGTGTCATCTTCCAAGTGCTTCCCACCTTCCTCACATCATGGCATACGTGGAAAATAACCATATTTGTGCAGTACACAGGGGTAACCATAGAAGGCTGGGGCAGACCTATTTACAGTAAAACATCATACACTTGATCACCCAGTGAGGTGGTAAGCTCTGAGGAAGCCACTCTTTCAAAGTATTGGGGAATACATTGCTTTCAATGTATGTATTTCCTTAAATATCTCAAAGAAAATAAACTAAAAGAAAAGTCAACATCATTCCTTCTCCAAATTTCATGATTTTCTCAATAGCATTATCTGGAAACTTGTAAATCACATACATGAACTATAAGTATATATCATATACTCTTTTATTGATATAGTATATGTTCCTTCTAAGTATGTATTTACTCTTTCTTGTTTGCTTTATCCCATCATACTAAGAAAATATTTGTTATATCCACATATACATACACTTACTATGAAAGAACTCAATGTTTAAGACTTTTAAAATGCAGAATGAAGTGGCAAATCTATTGCAGGATTACAAATTTTGCATAATAATAATTAAACCCTAAATCAATCTTGCATTAAATCATGAATCTTAGCCAACATATGTATGACCCAAAATGATTATAAAATGCTAGTTGCAGGCCAATAGCTAGGTAATTTATTTTATTCTAGTCTTGTTATAAGCTTAGTCCCAAACTTCTTTTTTTAACTCCAAACATAATTCCCTTATTTTTATTATTATTATTTCATTTATTTCAAAATATTATGGGGGTACAAATGTTTTTGGTTACACGGATCACTTTTGTAATGCTTAAGTCAGGGTTATAAGTGTGCCCATCACCCAGATAGTGTACATTGTACCTGTTAGGTAGGTTTTTGCTCCTCTTCTTGTCCCCCCTCCACACTCCTTGATTTCCACTGAGTTTTTCTTCCCTCTGTGCACATGTGTGCTCGTTGGTTAATTCCAATTGAATAGCGAGTACCTGTGGTGTTTGTTTTTCCATTCTTTAGATACTTCGTTTAGGACAATGGTCTCCAGTTCTATCCAAATTGTTGTAAAAGGCATTATTTTATCCTTTTTTATGGCTGAATAGTATTCCGTAGTATATATACACCATTTTGGAAATCCAATCATGAATTGATGGACATTTGGGTTGATTCCACATGTTTGCAATTGTGAACTGTGCTGCAACATTTGAGTGCAGGTGTCTTTTTGATAAAATGACTTCTTTTCCTTTGGGTAAATATTCAGAAATGGGATTGCTGGACCAAATGATAGGTTGACTTTTAGTTCTTTGAGGAATCTTCATACTGTTTTCCATAGAGGTTATACTAATTTGCAGTCCCACCAACAGTGTATAAGCATTCCTTTCTCTCTGCATCCACACCAGCATCTATTGTTTTGGACTTTTTAATAAAAGCATTCTAAGTGGGGTAAGATGGTATTTCAATGTGGTTTTAATTTGTATTTTCCTGACGATTAGTGACAATGAGCATTTTTTCATATGTTTATTGGCCATTTCTCTTTCTTCCTTTTAAAAGCTTCTATTCATGTCTTCCGCCCACTTTCTAATGGGGTTGTTTGTTTTTTTCTTGCTGATTTGCTTGAGTTCTTTGTAGATTCTAGTTATTAGCCTTTTATCCCATGTATAGCTTGTGACTATTTTCTCCCATTCTGCAGGTAGTCCACTTGCTATGTTGATTATTTCCTTACTTGTGCAGAAGCTTTTAAATTTAATCAAGTCCCATTTATTTATTTTTGTAGTTGCTGTGATTGCCACTGAGGTCTTTTTCATAAATTCTTTGCCTAATAAATTCAGCAAAGTCTCATGTTACAAAATCAACATACACATATCGGTAGCATTCCTGTACACCAATAACAGTTAATCTGAGAGTCAAATCAAAGACTTAATAACATTCACAATAGTTACAAAAAAATAAAATACCTAGGAATATACTTAACCAAGGAGGTGAAAGATCTCTACAAAGAGAACTACGAAACACTCAGGAAAGAAATCACTGATGAAACAAATAAATGGAAAAACATACAATGCTCATGGATTGGTAAACTCAGCATTTTTAAAATGTCTATACTTCCCAAAGTTATTTACAGACTAAATACAATCTCCTCAAAATACGAACATCATATTTCACAGATCCAGAAAAAATAATTCTACACTTCTTTTGAAATCAGAAAAGAGCCCGAATAGCCAAAGCAATCTAAAGCAAAAGGAACAAATCTGGAGGCATCACATTGCCAGACTTAAAACTATACTATAAGACTATAGTAACCAAAACAGCATGGTATTGGCACAAAAATAGAGACAGAGACCAAAGGAACAGGACAGAGAACCCAGATATAAAACCATCTACATACAACCAATTGATCTTTGACAAAGCAGACAACAATATACACTGGGGAACAGAAGCCCTATTCAATAAATGATGCTGGGAAAATTGGATAGCCATATGCAGAAGAATGAAACAGGATCTATATCTCTCACCACTCACAAAAATTAATTCAAGATTGCTAAAAGACTTAAGTGTAAGGCATGAAACCATAAAAATTCTAGAAGAAAATGTAGTCCCAAACTTCTTTATTTGCCCTTTAGGCCATTGGTCCTCAACTCTTTTGGCACCAGGGACCAGTTTCATGGAAGACAATTTTTCCGCAGAGGGGAGGTGAGGTGATGAAGGAGGGAGGCGGCTCTCAGGAGGTGATGAGAGAGATGGGGACTGGCTGTAAATACAGATGCTTCATTCACTAGCTCACCACTAACTTCCTTCTGTGCACCCCCCCGCCACCTTCCTAAGTTTCATGGAAGATAATTTTCCTGAGGGTGGGGAGGGACAGGGCGGAGGAGCTTTGCAGTCTGCTCCCTAGCAGGGTGCTGACAGGTAATGGTCCCCAGCCCAGTGGTTGGGGACATCAACTTTAGGCAACAGAAGAAATACAAGAAACCTTTCTTCAACCAATGTACAATTCCACAGAATCTAGCCAATATGTGAACTCACCAAATTTGCTTGTTTCTTCTAATTATAATTCTAATTATATCTTATATACATATATATTAAAAATTATATCTTCTCATTTGTCTCCATGTCAGCATTTAAGAAGCAGAAGACTGAGGGAAGACAGGGAGAATGGTGATAGAGAAATAGAGAGAAAGGAGCAAGAACTGAGGGACATAAGAATAAAATTAAAATGAACCATACAAAATTGTTGATATTCTAAAATATCCATGACAATATTATTAACACTTATGAACATTTTATGTAGTTATATAATATACATAATTATAGGTTATAAGAATACTTTCATCACAATCTATTATCCGAGAGACAAATTTTACTTAGTGTAAATTAATGTTCTCTTTGAGATAAATATGTGTGACGAATATACCTATAAATAAAAGTATGTTCAATATATTCATGAAGACTATATTGAAAAAAATTCTCTATACCCGAAAGTATATTTATTTGCCTTTCAATCTCTCCCTTTCTCCGTCCCTAGGCCTCCAGTTACAGCAACACGGATGAGAGTCAGGAGTACATTCAATATTACTTTTAAAGATTTTATGAAGACAAAAGGAAAACCGGTCAACTGAAACTAATACATTTAAAAGAAACAAGTGAATTGGTCATGGCGTGAGTTGGCTTTTAGCTAATTGACTTAGAGCCCAGTTCAGCTTAAAGCTGGCTCTTACAAAAGGACGACGGCCAGCATTTCATTTGGAACTGGCTGGAGCGCAGCCATGCTAAGTTTACACAGAATCTTCCTCCCATCTGTTCTCCGTTGTGCTGTGTATCAAATATAATCCTCGTTGTTGTCAGTTTAGTTTTTTGATCCTCTTTGCTTCCCAGTTTCTCTCTTATCACCAACATTTCCAGACACTTCCCCCCGCCCCAGAGAAGTAGTGTACATCTAAATCAAATGAACAGAATTTACCCATTAGCCTTATAAATCTTTGTTTAAAGATTTAAAATTTGCTTTGTTTTCAACATTTAAACTTTTCTCATAATTTGTGTTCTATTGCCAGTTTGCTGAATATTTTCTTCTTAAGGGCCCATTTAGTTATTCAGCAGAAATTCTGCTGAATCTTCATTGCACATAATATTTTATTATAGTCGTTCGCACATTTAGATATATCCATCTTCATTCCTTCGTTGCTGATATTCATGATCGATATGCTATGTCCAATTGCTCTAAAAGAAATCTTGGGGAACTCCATTAAGGCAGTTACTTTTAAACTTAAATACATTAGATTAATAAAAGCACATTATTGTGATTCTCTAACTAATTTTTATTTGTGTCATTATACTTTCCCCAAGATTTGGGGGTTCATATTCAAAAAACAAAATGCATAAAGGCATAATAACACTTCAATATCCATTAAAAAAATTCAAAAATGTAGATCAGGGTTTTTGACAGCACTACTACAATCTTCACA
Source organism: Daubentonia madagascariensis (assembly GCA_023783475.1). Taxonomy (NCBI): domain Eukaryota; kingdom Metazoa; phylum Chordata; class Mammalia; order Primates; family Daubentoniidae; genus Daubentonia; species Daubentonia madagascariensis. The sequence continues at coordinate 33,417,900 of JAKFHU010001569.1, forward strand.
GTAGTGAAAAAAATTAACAGTATCTTTATATTTAAAAATAAATTCTGCATTCTCTTCTAAAATACACTTCATCAATAAATACATATATTAAATTGACAACTTTAAATATTTCTAGTATTCTAATAGAGTGAAATTTCAAAGCACAACTTGATATGTTGCAGTTTTAATATTATGCATTATGAAGTGCTTGAAATGTCTATATGTCATCAAAGCAGCATAAATAACCTTTTTGAAAAAAATCAAATCAGAGTAATTAGAACAACTGTTTGCAAGAAAAAATTATAGAACTTCTTTCTCAAAATTATTCAAACTGGACTAGCATTCATTCTTATGCTTTATTTTTAACAGACTTAGGCACTGCTTAAAAAAATCCTATATTGAAAAACTTTAGATTTGGATTAAATAAAATACTTTTATTCATAAATATTAATAGTTTCTATATTAAAATAAGGCACTGAATGTCCTGTGAATTGTTAAGTGCACTCAATCCACTTCCTGATGTGGTAAGCTGCCAGCTCATATCAAAAACAACACAAATGGAGCAATACCAAGAAAGGGAACATGTGGAGGCCAGCACCAAATACAGTTAATTTCATGTAACTTTGCAATCAACTCTTCCCAAAACTTTTGTAGAGAGACCTCTTTCCACCTGCAGAAATATTGTTGGGCCATCTCTTCATCATGGTATAGTCCAAGTTCTACTCACAATGACAGAGAGAGAGAACCAAGGACAGGAATCAGGACAAGATGTGGTTCAAGTGCAGTGTTTATTGAACTCAGGTCTGAATCTACAGATGTGAGATGCTGGACAGGCTTCTCTCCAAACCAATATTCTTTAAATATTTTGTTCAATTGTTATTAATGGGAACAAGTAGAAAACTGATTTTCTACTTATTAAAATTATATACTTCTCTCTTCATATTCAAAATAGTAGTTCTGTCATATGTATTGGATGTGATATTCCATTTTAACTCTGTATTTCAAATTAGGTTTATATCACTGTTTTCCAATATTCATGAAATGATGGTGTACTCACCTAGGCTCAAAGTTTGGGTTAACAAGCATTTACTTGCTTTTGAACCCCTAGAGTGACCAGATTTAGCAAATTAAAAAAAAAATAGGCCAGTTAAATTTGAAATTATAATAAACAACAAATAATTTTAATAGCAGTATGTCCTAAGTATTGCCTGCCCCACGTTTTAGTATAAGTATGTCTCAATTTTTGAGGTATATTTATAATTTGTGTTTATTGTTTACCTGAAATTCAGATTTAATTGACTGTCCAGTGTTTTTCCTGGCGACCCTACCATGCACCTTTATAAACTACAGAACTCAACTTGAGTTAAAATATATTATCCAGAAATGATTATGCCCAGAACTTTTTATATGATATACTTTTTTTTAAAGGACGAGTATCCTGGGCAAAGAATGCTTCTGCATAGTAGATGCAGCTGGAGGGTTGAGGCTGTTATGTATTCCAGACGGGAGCTAAAGGAGACTTGCATTAGGAAAACAGTAGAAGAGCTGAAGAGAATCAGATAGAATTATAGGATGTGAAAGTGATAAAATCAACAGGGAAGGCTGTTCATCTAAACTAAAGGAAGCTGAAGCTTTAGGGTGCTAATGTGACAAGGATGATTTCTGGAGAAACTGGCAGCCTCTAACTAGTCCACCTGCAACTCTCTACCCCCTACAATCAGTTTTTGCACAGCAGCCAGTACAATATTTTCAAAAAGCAAATATGATTTTGTCACTTCCATGCTTAACACATTAACTGCCCTGTGAGTTGTATTTAACTCATGCTAGTTTTGAGCCTGGGGCCTCATGAAGCATATGTAAGTCATGTCTCTTCACCATGTTAGTCAAGTGAACTATTTTTCAAGTTGCATATAACTCAGGCACAGAAAACAATAAAAAATAAAAATTATTCATTAAATTAGAAAGGATTGTTTTATTTTCATAATAAAACACGGTGGTCCCGAGGAAAATAATTTGTTTTCCTAGTGTGGCAGTCAATGTGTTAAAATCCTTCAATGGGTTCATATTACTATTAGGTCACACAAAGATCACTCCTCACCTGGCTCTTGTCTCCGTCTCCAGCTGTACCTACTACCCTGCTCCCATGGCTATCCCCAAGCTGTCCAGCCACATCAGCTCTCTCTGTCTCTCAAACAAGGTGTTGGACTCTCTGCAGGAGGGCTCTGCATCTGTTGTTCCCCGTACTCCCATTCATCCTTTTAGTCTAATGGTGTCATTTCCTGTCAGAAGCTGTTCTTGAATTCCTTAACTCTGTTAAATCCCTCTATTATATGCTGTCAGCAAACCAGTTACCTCTCCTCTGTACCACTTGTCAGAGTTAAACTTTCTTGCATATTTTCAACTTTTTGTTATAGCAAATATCCAAGGTCCACACAAGTAGAGAGAATAACATAAAGAAGACTCACGTACCCATCTCCCAGATACAATGCTATGGCCTGAATATTGTGTCATATATTTAAAAGCCAATCCCTAAGGTCATGGTATTAGGAGGCAGGGCCTCTGGGGAGCTGATCAGGTCATGAGGGCCTAGTGAATGGGATTTGTGCTCTTATAAAGGAGTTCTGAGAGAGCTCTTTAGCCCTTTTTGACATGTGAGAACAGATGGTAGAGATAAAGATAGCTGTCTATGAACCAGGGCTCTCATTGGTCACCAAATCTGTCAGCATTTTGATTTTGGATTTCCCACCCAGCCTCCAGAATTGTGAGGAATAAATTTCTGTTTATAAGCCACCCAGTTTATGGTATTTTGTTATAGCAGCATGAAAAGACTAAGACATCTATGGCGGTCTGAATGTTGTATCCTCCCCAAATTCATATGTTGAAATCCTAACCACCAAGGTGATGGTATTAGTGGGGCAGGGGACTTGAGGAGGTGATTAGGTTATGAGGATGGAGCCCTCACAATTTGAATTAGTGCCCTTATAAAAGAGACCACAGAGAGCTAGCTTGCCCCTTCTACCATGTGAGGACACAATGAGAAGTTGCCACTTCTGAGAAAGTCAGCCCTCATCAGACACTGAATCTGCCATCACCTCGATCTTGGACTTTTCACCCTCTAAAATATGAAAAATAAATTTCTGTTGTTTATAAGCTACCTAGTTTATGGTATTTTGTTATAACAGCTCAAGTGGATTAAGCCAACATCCAACAACCAGCAATTAATGCAGTCTCATTTCACTATGCTCTTACCCATTTCCCATCCTGATTATTTTGAGATAATTCCCATTTTATTTCAAATAATTCAGTATGTATCTCTAAAAGATATTCTTTTTTTTTTATTTCAGAGTATTATGGGGGTACAGATGTTTAGGTCACATGTATTGCCTTTACTCTGCCCAATCCCCCAGATGTATCTCTAAAAGATATTCTTTAAAAAAAAAAAAAAATATATATATATATATATATATATCAGAGCTGAAATTTTAAATATGTTTGTGTGACTATTTGGATTATTTATTAATGTCAGTCTCCCCTACTGTACTGTAAAACTCAAGAGGATGGAAACTGTATTTGTCTTTAATTTTCATTGTATCACATTGTCTAATAAAATTTTGAACACACAGTGGTTTTTCTGGCCTATGAATAGATGTTTATTGAATCCTTTTATATTTTTTCATTTTATCTTATTCTTTTTAGTCTACATTTTTCATTTATCTTATTTATATTTGTATCATATTTTATATCTAGAACAGGAATTATTACCACAGGGTAGTGTCAGTTAGTAGCTCCGAGGGTTTGTTAACATGCTAGACAAATTTACCATTCTTGATTGAATTGTAGCTTAAGAATTTCCCTCAAGAGGAGGCTGATGGATGAATGCATAATACAACAACACCTGAAGTGCAGTGGAGTTCCAGGAAGATAGTTTCCTCAACTGCTGAAATAACACACAAAATTTGTGGAGTAGATATTAAAACAGAACAAAATCTAACACGATGTAATTTTATAAGAAAAATGTAACATCTTGTTACACATGTAACACATGGTTAATAATAAGTTCATATTTCAAATAGAGACCATAGTTTAATGAGAGTTCTCATTTAAAAAATGAAGAGTTTTCACTAAATGTGCTTCACTACAATGTAAAAGCTCACTGCTCACTGTTTGGTAACCTACAACCAAAGCTGTATACTCAGTAGTCATTCTTGTTGAATGCTCAAGTGACTTAGTGAGTGAACTGTCAATTTTAGCTTCTACAAAATGTCGTTTAAAGCTTAGGCTGCGTTAACAAAATTGCAGGCAATAGAACAAGAGAGGGGACAGTCTTGTTCTGCTCTTTGTAGCTAGATCACAACTGTGCTAAGAGTGTTTCCATCTCTGGAAAACATACTTAAAATGGATGTATAATGCCAGATTATTCAGAACTCAAGCATAAGGTAGGCAAGGACTGGCCAAAAGTATTCAAGGGGATTAAGAACATTAAATAAATTGTCAGACTAGAAATCTTTAAGATACCTTCAACCTTAGTCTTTTAAAGATTTTCTTTAAGATAATATCAAAGGTAAAAAATGTTCTTAACTCCTCACAAAAAATGACAAAGCAAAAAACACAACAAATTATTTTATCAATAATGCAAAAAATATTTTAAGGAGATGGTACCTCATGGAGCCAAGATTTAGCTAGGAGAATGTATTGAACTAGAACACTGTAGTGATGCAAATATATTTGATTTTCACCTTCACTTTTCTAGAAATAAACCCAGACACTTATAAATAATTAGATGAATATTAATAAAATTTTAATAAGTTTAAATATGAATCCATAATGATAATAACAAAGAGTAATAAAAACAATAAAATTTAAAATATGAATATAAAAAGGACTTTATCATTCAAGAAGTATTCTGTGTCACTGCTTTATAAAAGTCCATCAAAGTGTCTCTCTAGCTTCTCATTAAACACATACAGGATTGCAGAATTCATTCTCTCAAGAAGTAGCTTGATCCATTTTGAGATGTGCTTTAATTGCTGGAAATTACTTTAAGTTAAATTTTCCCTGTCCATCATTTCCACTTTTTGTCCTAGTCCTATCCTTCAGAACGTCTCAAAATCAATCCAAACCTACCTACACATGAGTCCTTAAAATAACCAAAAGAGCTATCAAATTCCTAATTCTTTCCTTCTCCAAATGAGATGTTCTCAGCTCTTTCAGGTACCTCCTCATGTCCATGATTTCTAGACAGTGACTCAGAAATTGTTTGCCATGGAATATTCTTCAATTTGATTAAAAGACCTCAAAAAGTGAGCTTTCCAGAAGAGAACACAGTTCCCTGGGTGAGGTCTTCCCAGCACAGAGTAGAGAAGCCCCATCACACCCTCACTTCTATTAATGCAAGAGCACAGGATGCCATTGACTTATACTAAGCCTACTAAAGAGTAAAGATAAAATCCTCTCACTACTCAGTATGAATTAGCATGTTAACAGGCAATGGTATTGGTTAGCACATAATCAAAGTTTCTATGTGAATAGTATGACGTTCCCAGATATTCTTTTGGAAATAAACAGGATATAACTCAACCAGAAAATAATGGGAACTAGGTGTTGTTATTACTCCTGTTTTATAAATGAGAAAATTAAGATACAGATTAAATGACATTTTCAGACCCATAATCAAGAAGTAACACAAATTAGTCCATAATTTTCCAAGCCCAGTGCATATTCTGTTACACCATGCTACCTCTGCTAAGTGTTTTCCACACGGTTTAACAACAGCAGTATTTATAACAAATAAAGTTATTCATATAGTAATATATAAACTAATGAATAAGTGGAAATATATACTCTTCATTGCTTGTTTTGTATCCTTCTGTGTACATTTTTAAATATATGAAGAAAAGGTTTGTGGTTTGTTTAATACTTTTGAACAAAAGGGGCTTTACTTAAAATATTTTTTTTAAACTACTTTTAATTCAAGCTGGCAGGTGATTTTTCTAAAGAGTCTAGAATGATGAGTGTAGCATTTTATGCTGACTCTTGAGACAGTAAACAAAATAAGAATTATGTGCTCAAACCAAAACTTATGAACTATGAATTCAAAATTTATTAGCACAAACCTAAAAGCCATTTAAAAAATTGAAAATGATACAGTTTTCATCAGCTTTTCAGTTTCTTTCCAGCAGTGAATTAAACAAATCCATTAGAGCTGCAAACATAATTTCAGCAGAGGGAGTTCAGGTGGGATCCTTCCTAAAAGAATGTGGCCAATCCCCTGGAAGCAACAAGAAGGTCCTTGAACCCAAGTATCTAAAGAAATTTGATACATGTAATTTATATATCACTCGGTAGCCCTGGTGAATCCTTCCTTTCTTATATTATATTTTCAGAGACATGTATCTGCATCTGCAATTAGTTATTTCTGTAAATTGTTGTGATATATCATAGCATAATGTCACAAGGGCTATTTAACTGAGAACCATATTTTCTTTGAATTCACCGATGTTCTCAATGCCATTCCAGTGCAGCTTGGGGAAAACAAGGTGAAAATCTGTCATCTGCAACTACTAATTATCTCCCAAAAGTGAAGACACCCTGGTCTGGCTATGTTAGGGCAATGATCACAGCTTTGGAAACACTGCTTTTTTAGTAACTGGCTACAGCCAGTCAACCTCTCGTCTTTCCTGATGACGACACTCTCCATGGTCATCTGAAGGTCTGCCACATTACCTTGCCATAATTTACTGCACTGTCTTTCCTCTCGCTCTCAGGAGCTTCATTTGGCCCTCTTTGTCTTAAATCACACTCCGTAATTGGGAAAGGTTTCTGCCTATAAAATATTCATAGATCCTGGGACAAAGTTTTTCCTTATTGTGTTATTCTCTCATTCAAGGACAATTAAGAAAGAATGTTTCTTCTCCCCCTGGGAAATTTAATCACTTATCTTTTATCTAAAGACATGGGTCTTGTAGCAACCATAGTCATTTACTTATTTTCAATTTATTGTGGCTTATTATAAAATCATGGAAAGAGCAACAGACTTGAAGATTTACCATTGAATTCAGACAATGCCACATATTAGGGTGGTAAAGTCACCTCTCTGAGTTTGGGTTTCTTCACAGGAATTAACACAGTATCTATCTTCTGAAATGTATTTTGATGATAAAATTAGGCAAAATATGTAAAATACCCCTGGCCCAATTCCTAGCATTTAATAATTCTCCTAAATATTTGCTAAATCATAAGCAAACAATTCAACTAGTATGATACTTAGATTATTATTTTCTTACCTAGATACACAAATCTTTGGACATAGACTGTTATTCTCACAGCCTCAACTGTATTGTAGGAGTTCATCAAACAAATAAAAGTCACTAACTGGGGACACAAGATACATTATTACGGTAACAGAAGGTGGTAAAATCTCTACATAGTAATTTTAATGTGCGCTACTAACTACACTTTACATATTGACGGCATCGTTAAAAAATAACCCAGGGGTATTATTATTGCACAGATTTTATTTTTACAACAGAGTACAGCTTTATTTCCATAGTGATATGCTTTATATACTTTGCTTTCTAATTTCATGTCAGAAATAAAGACTGAAAATATGTAGTAATCAAGAAGATTTAAGTCGAAGGTTATACACATACATCACAGAAATCTAAAATTTGATTTGAAAAAAACTTTCTTAGCTTACTCCCTCTCCCACATTCCATCTTTTCCTTACTGGTAACCATTGCCATAATTAGTTCTTGATAGATGCGAGGAGGCATAATAAGATTAAATTATTGATAAGTTGGATATATTTTGAATATGGAAATAGAATATTTTTGAAGTCAAGAAATGGCTCCTTTAGCTTTCTTCAAAATAAAAGGTTCTCCTGCAATTATGCCACCAAGGGGAGTTGGTTAAAAAACTTTTAGAAAAGTTAGAAAACTTTTAGATAATGATCATGTATTCACTTGAATTAATAAAGCTTCTATTGCAACAAAATGGTGACTACTTAAAAAAAAGTGACCATAGAGTTTATGTTATTAGATATATAATTATCTTTTAGCATTTTTATATCACAGTATAAAAGTAATTTCCAGAAAATGTTCATGGATAGAATATGTGTCATGGGATAATATGGATGGAGGCAGTTCCTGGGCCCAGTTCTCAGTTTTCAGAGAAATCCAAAAACCAGACCTCTAGAGATTGTACCATTTAAGATTAGAATAACATATAAATAATAAAAGTAAATAATAATAAATAATATATGCAAGAAAATTTAATGTAAGAATAACATATTCTTTGTGCATAAATTTAAATAACACAAGACTAGCTTGGAGGACTTTTTAGGGCACTGGGCACTTTTTTTAAATGAATACATTGGCAAGATTACAGGGACATTTTTGCATCATTTCCATAAACTGTCTTCAGGGTAAATTATCATCTGTGTAAAAAAAAAAAAAAGCAATGAAACCACTGAAAATGTCCAAGTCTCCTAAAGGACATACATGAAATTGGATGCTTGCTAGGATTTAAACTTTTAAAAAGGATGAAGGATGAAGTTCCCAGACACTCACACCCTTTGACATTGGAAAGGGTGAAGTCCCAAGGAAACCTAGAATGTGGTTTGCTCTGCAGACCTTGTTATATCATTAATCTGGTCTTTCCAGCCACCAGGCTGGACACCGAAATTACCAATAATCCATTCAAAGTGACGTTTTCATTCAAATTTGAAAGTAAAATGGCAGGAAGTAATCTAGCAGTTTGGGAGGCTGAGGCAGGAAGACAGCTCGAGGCCCAAAGTTCAGGATCAGCCTGGGCTACATAATGAGACCCCATCTCTACAAAAAAATTTTAAAATTAGCTGGGCATGGTGGTGCATGCCTGTAGTCCCAGCTACTCAGGAGGCTGGGGCAGGAAGCTTCCTTGAGCCTAAGCAGTCAAGGTTTCAGTGAGCTATGATTGTGCCACTGCAGTCCAGCCCAGGCAACAGAGTGAGATCCTGTCTCTAAAAAAAAAAAACTATTTGTTTTGCTTTCTAAAGTGTCTCATTAGTCATATTACTTACAAAAATGAATATATGACCTGTTGATAGCTGCCTTTGACAACTACTCACAGTATATGTTAACATTACTTTGGCAGCTACTCATCACAAATAATGTCTTTCTTGTATTGCTAACATATTTCATTTTATAATGCAACTGTATGTAGTCTACTTCCTTCTTATTTACTGTAACTTGTATGTATCTTATTCTCATATGTAACTTGATTCAGTTATTTGCTGTCTGTATTTTCCTCACTGTGCTATGCCTTTTCCTTCAATTTTAGTGCACTTTTGTTTTTCTATCACACACTATCAAAACATCCACAGGGAAGAATGAAATCACAAGTCTCTTGTATTCGAGGAAAGTATGTTGATAGATATGACTTACTGAAACTCATGATGGGTTTGGAGACCATTTTTATTATATCTGTTCACATAATACTTTTAGCATTATATTTTATTCACTATTAAAAGCTTTATTGTGAGAATTAATTTGGAACAATTTTCTGTTGTAATGAAAGAATTTGATTGTAAAATTGATGAATTGTGTTCCATGTCTGCTCAAATGTTTCAAAGAGGAATAAGACACATTTAAAATCCCTTTCTAGAAAATGTCTTACTTCTGCCAATAGTGTAATTTTCTGGAAACTAGATTTTTTTCCCTTCATTTCCTAGGTTGTTTCTTTTAGGGACCCTCTTATATCCGGAAATCTCAACCCTCACTTATTAGTTCACATAACAAAATTTAGTCTAAGATGGCAAATTTTGGTCACATACAACTAGGAAATTTGAAAAGGAGAAACAAAAATCAGCATTTTATGGTAATATCAATGAAGACTTTTTCTTTTAATTACATAAACCCCAGAATGTAATTAAAACCCAACTCAGAAAAATGTATATCTATGTGTAATTATTTTAATAACGAACCTCTATAGTATGGCTCTCTAGACAATATAGATTATTGAGAACAATTAACATCTCCTGAAACTTTTATATAAATTATTCAATTCCCCATATCTGGAAATGAGCCTTAATACACCAATAAACATGGAGAGTTGGGGGGTGCCATTATTTTCCTTGCCCTCCAAATTTGATCTATTCTTTTTTCCTTATTTTCTCCTGTGTGCATCTACTATTGATGATATCTTTGTATTATGTATGCATATATTTACAACTATCAATCTTTTTGAATAAAGAGGATTAGAAAATGGATGAATGAATGCATGAACAAATACATAGATCCTGAGGGCCAACTCATTGCTTAAGGTAGCAAAAATGACTCAAGCTGTTATCTAGACTTGAGAATCTCAAGCTAACTAGATTACTTGAAGAAATTTTTTCTCTTTTCTTCTCAGTGAAAGGCACAGAGGATTAAGTACACCAGGGTGGGCAGGCAAACATTCTCTGTAATAGTCCAGATAGTAAATGGTTTAAGATGTGTAGGCTACAAACATTCTTTGTCACCTAATTTTCTGGGTTTTTGTTTTAACCTTTTAAATATGTAAAACATGGTCTTAGCTGACAGTTGTATAAAAATAGGCCTTGGCCTACTTTGTCCAGCAGACATTATTTTGGGAAACTCTAAGGACAAGGATGATGCTAAGGTATTTTAGGGACTATTTTTTCCTCTCTCAAGGCTGTCCCACCCTACCATGGCATTAACTCTTAAGAAGCTTTGTCTTCTGGCTTGATTCTCTCTCTACCACTTTAGTAGGAGCTTCAGCTACAATATCCAGTAGCTCCTCTCTGAAATGCCCCCTGAGCCAGATTCAGGAAGCTACGGAAGTGCTGCCATGTTGTAACAGTCAGTGTTGCATGGCCCGGGCTATTCTTCTCCCTCAGCAGCTGGCCTATTCAGCATTACTTCATCAGAAGCATTTATATCCACTGAATTCATTATCTCCAAACACTTATCAAGACAAAACTATTTGTTAAGGCACAAAGTCAAAATGCCAGAGCGTAGCACTAAGGAAATCTTACCTAGGAAATGGTGTTTGAGAAGCCTCACACTCACCTACCCCAGGACTACCTCTTCCCCAAGCTACCCAGAAAGGTTTGGTTTGATTATGTAATAAACCTAGTAAGATAATGTCAAAATATTACTCAACATTTTAATATCAAGAGCTGACAATTTATATGTTTGCAAGAAATAGTATTGCACTATTTATTTGTGTCAGATTAACTGAAAGTCATATTTAATTTCAATATTAACTGTTTGATATGGTTTTGCACCTTGTTAAATTATTTCTCCTGAAGCATGATCATCAAATGTTACAAAGAAGGGCACACACTGTGCATATCAGTGCAAGAGCTTCTAGATCTATAAAAGAAGTAATTATTTCTGAAATTTCATTTCCCTTATTGCTGCAAAACACTTAGTTTCCAAATCTGATTATTAGTTTCCAAGCCTATAAAGAAATCTTTTTTGCTGAAATTCCTAGCAGCTAGTTTACAATGGTGCTAACAATTAAATGTCAATGATTTTATAAAATAACAGATTCTTCCTTCAGACTCATTACCCAAGATACAATGTGCTGCACAGGTCTCTCCAGTTATATGTTATCCCTATGTGCAAGATTCTTCATCATGCCTCTTCATTTTATTCCTACATAACCAATTAACCAATATTTCATGTATTGAACCCTCAGCACTGTGCTAGGACAGGAATATTTAACTCTGACTTTGCGTTTCAATATGCTATGGAAATCTTCCAATATTACATTGATGCCTAAGCCCAGTGCTAGATTTGGTTTGGGGTGTAATTTTACCAAATACATTTTTTTTTACTTTTGTAGGTGATTCTTATGTGCATCTCAGATTGAGAACCTCTGTGCTTAGCCTTGCAGGGACACAGGGGGGCAAATAGCAGACAATAGAAGACACTAATTAGACATACCCTAATAAGTGCAAAGTCTTATGATAAGTTATTAATTTATGTTGAAATTTAATCCTCATTACTATTCTATAAAGGATTCTATTTTTCTCCTAGTATCAAAAATTATACTCTGAAAATGAACTAGCTTGCAAAATGAAGTCATATATCCTACCCAAAAGCCCATGACCTTTCCATTAGACAAAGACACCCAAAGCCTAGTTGAGGCAATGAAGTAATCAGTGACTACCAGGATCCCTGTGGCCTGACCCTGCCCAGATCATGGGGTGTCTAGTGTCCCAGTTGGTACACTGGTTCCACTCAGCTGCAAGTACTTAAGGGCAACAACTTGCAGATTCAAGTCCACCCAGGGTTTAAGTCTATCCTGTCTAACTAAGCCTCAAAAAGTTAAGAAAGACTCATCCCCTAAATGAAGTCTAGAATGCATTTTTCTCTCCCAAGGTTGGTATGTCTTGAAGAAGGCTCATAGCAACTTTGATTATAAAGATTAAATAAGATACTTTATGTAAAATGTCCAGCAAAAGATTGACATGGGATAAGTATCCTAATAGACACAGCCTTTCTTGTCTAACAACTCTCTGTCTTTGAAGGGAAAACACCAAACAAAACAAAAATACATGGATTGCTCCTAAATGCCAGCCCACTTGCCTGGGACCCTAATGCCTTATTTACTCCTATAGGCTGGTGTCCTGTTCTGTATGTGCAATCATAACATCCTACTACTGCATCACAGCCCAGGATTAGCTCCCCTTATATGACTGTTAACAGCTACAATTGAGCCTAGTTAGCCACTTGCACTTTGGAACAATGACTAAAATTTCTGACTATTTATTTCCAGGGCTACCCTATAGGATTAGAAGGTTTCTCCTTGTCCCTATCCATACCTCTTTCTTATTTACCCTCTCCTTACCATGTTATAGCACACTTCAATTTGGTGGGTTTTGGAAATTATAAAGCTATGAGAAAAAAGGACAAATCCTGATTTGTTTATATTTCTTACCAAGTTCTTTCAATGATCAAAAGAAAATACCCATTTCAGAGGAAACTGGCATGGAAAAGGGGATTATTATTTAGCACTACTCAGTGCCAGAACTGATATTAATCCCTCATGTACAACATGTGTGATGGGAAAACATTTTATAAATTCTTTTTTTAACCTTAATTTCTTTTCATCCCTAGGTCATTCTCTTATTATGTTATCCAGAATTCCATGAAAAAGATGACACAACAGAAAAAAATCAAAAAAGAGGGGTCAGCCCTTGGTGTTTGCCTTTTAAAAGCCCCAGTCTCTGAGAGTGAAGAAAGGAGAACACGTGTATGAACAAAAAGCTAGAAAAGCATTTTATGAGGAAAAGCAAGTCTTCCTACTCCTGAGAATAGAAAAGAGTTCATAGGATAGTGGGGAAGGAAAGATAGGAGGATGCAATGACAGATTACTGAGGGCTGAGATGAAACCTTGAAGCACTGTGTGATGTGGTAGGGAGTGGGGATAGCATCTGTAGCTCACCAGCCCCCGCTCCAGGGAGCACATTCAGTTGCCAGCCACTGAGAACAGCATAAAAACCCTTTTAGGACCCACAGGCCATCCAGCTGCCCCTTAAGAGTATCATATATATCTATTCCATGTATCACCTGAACTTCCTATTGTTGTTCACCAAAGGTCTTCCTTGGACAATGGCCAACATATTGATAAGTGGCCCATGACTACCCGAAAGGAGTGATGCTCTTTGCCCCTGGAGTTCATTGGTACCTGTTCTGACCAATCTCAGATAATTTCTGTTTTGACATCCCTGGAATTTTTAGCTCACTAAGACTGAGGAAAATTATGGATACCCATGAATGGTGACTTTATGAAAGGGAAAGCTTGAAAGGAGTTAAGTGAAACTAGCTAGAAACGTTCAGTTCCCCAAACTGAGAAAATAGAAACCCTCTCATTACATATTTAATTACATTCTTTAATCATTCAATACATATTTACTGAGTGCTCACAATCCAGCAGACACTGTTCTGATTTACTGAGAGTGAGATGGGAAGCCATAGGTGATCCTTGAGCAGAGGAGTAACAAGATTAGTCTTACCTTGGACAGGATCTTTCTGGGCTCTCTGCTAAGACAAAAACAAAGGCGTGGCATAGGTGAAAGCAGGAAGACTGGGAAGATATTGCCATCATCCAACCAAAGTGAGTGGAGAAGTGGGCAAGACAACTTATATCTAGGCAGATAGACATGGGATGCTCTAGCTGCCTTCAACATTGGCACAGAAACTGCATAGTCATTTCCCTGGGACATTTGACTAGTAAACAATCTCTTCACTTATGCCCAACCTGGAATTATGGTGACTAAACAAATCACTACTGTTTTATCTACGCAGAGTCCTGATAATAGATAATGAAAGGAGCCACAAGTGAATAAGTATGCAGGTATAAATGCCATGACGTGTTATACTGACTGTGTGAGAGACGTAAGCAAAGGATTTAAAGAAGTGCCCTTGCTCATGAATATGAAAAAGGCATACTTACAAAGGTGGGAAGGAGGGGAAGCTCTCTAATTGCTCGACAGGGAGACTGAAGCCTCTGAGGCATGAATGGCCAGGGCAAGTTCACTGGACACTGTGCCCTCCTGTAAGGTCTAAAATCTTCTGTGTCATTAGAAGAGTAATTTTAAGTGGAGTCTGGACCTTTAGTGGGCAAATCTTTTCCCTCAAGAGAAAATATAAAAATTTCTATCAAAGATGTATAGATTGAAAAAAAATCTGTCGAATACTTATAATCAAGAGACACATGAAAAACCACTGTTTCTTATGATTTCTGAAGTGGTCAAGTGGATTAGACTACAGAATTAAGGGACTTGGTTTCTAAAATCTAGAGAATATGCTTATTCAATTGTTTATCAAAGGTGATACTACACAAACCAAGAAAGGAGTATATCATTTGCAATTTGTTAAGCAAAATACTACCCTGGTAAGTTTTATACATGTGATGAGAAAATTGAGTCTCTATGAAGTTAATAACTTGTCCAAGATATAAGTCTTAGGTTCAAATACAGATCTGTCTCAGGATCTAATTTCAAATGCTTTTTCGAATAGTCCTGGATCTTTCAGCATTTAGTGAAAGATGTTGTTCTCGCACTTTATTTGCTGCTTCAAAAAATAGATATTAATAGATGGACTTATGCTTTCAACTGAAATAGAGAAATAAGAACCTCTCTCTTGAAAACAAACAAACAAAGGACACCTATATTAAACAACAGTGGACACTAGACATTGGGAATGAAGAGACATCTGGCAACATTCCCTAGGAAAAGGTAAACAAAGTGAGCCATATGATTATCCCAGCTTACTGCCTTGAGAGGGTTTTCAGGCAGTCAGTGGCTCAAGTTTGAAGAATTTCCTTAATTGAGGATGCAGAGCTGAGATTCTGGGGATACAAAAGAGGGTATGGATCATGGAACAGACTATTAGATAAAAGAAAACTGTACAAGAAGGAACTCCAGAGATCTTCAGGAGGAAACTGTAGCTAGCACATGCACATGTCTGGGAATAGTGCCTGTTCTAATCATCCAGACTGGAAAAACTCCTAAACAATGAGGCATTAGGGAGATAACAAAAGATATTGTCTCAGTGTTGGGAAATAATTAGCCATATACTGAGCATTGCTGTGGTTCCATTCAACAAAAAGTAAAAGCAAGATGTGACAGGATCAAACAGCTTTCAAGAAACTTAAGTGATTCATAGAAAAACTCAAAAAAAGTTAAAGGCATGCAAAAATGTACAAAAATATCTAGCTTCCAACATGGTAAAATTCACAATGTCTGACATTCAATAAAAGATAAACAGGCATGCCAGAAAAACAAGAAAATATGGCTTAAAATGAAGGAAAAAAGGTGAATTAATTGAAAACAAACAAGAACTGATAGAAATGTTAGAATTACAGACAAGAACATTGGAAAGTAATTATAATTGTATTTTGTAAGGTCAAAAATTTAAATAAAATCATGAAAGATATAAAAAAAGACCCAGATATAAATTATAGTAAAATTACAATATATGAGATGAAAAATACACTGAAATTAAAGACAGATCAGACATTACAGAAAAAACGAATAGTGAACTTGAAGATATAACTATAGCAGCTATACAAAATAAAACTGAAATAATAAATAACTTAAAATTAATCAAGCAACAGTAAGCTGTGGAATAACTTTAAGCTGCTCCATATATATATAACATACATGAAGGAGATGGAGGAATGGGGGAAAGAGTGCAGAACAAATATTTTATGAAATAATGGGCAATTTATTTCCAAATTTGATAAAACTATAAATTCACAGATACAAGAAATGCAAGAAATATCAAGTGCAAGAATCATAAAGAAAACTAAATCAAGATATATTCTAATCAAATTGCTCATAGTCAGTGGAAAAAAGACAAAAAAATTTTAAAGGTACCCAGAAAAAGACACATATGTACAGAGGAATAAATATTAGGATGATAGCAGATTTCTTGGCAGAAAAAAAATGCAAAAAGACAGTAGAGCAACATCTTTAAAGTACTGAATAAAAAATAATCTGTAAACCTAGAATTCAATGTCTAGTAAAAATGCCTTTCAAAATAAAGGACATTATTATTAGAAATATAATAGCTTAATAAGTTTATCATCAGCACACTTGTACTACAAGGAACATTAGAGGAAATTCTCCAGCTAGAAGAAAAATGATACCAAATGAAAATATGGATCTACACAAAGGAATGAAGAATACAAGAAATGGTAGGCCATAAGTAAATATATAAGACTTTTATCTTTTTTATTTAAATATATTTAAAATATAATTGTTTATAAACAAAATTGATACAGTGTGGGGCTTCTAAAGTAAAAATTAAATGTTCAGTAGGGAAAAAATGTTAGTGTACTATTTAAAAATTTTACCTGAAGTTAGTATAGTATCACTTAGAGTTAGATTATGATAGTTAGACAAATACAAATCTGGAAGCATCAACTAAAATAAAAAAGAGAAAGAGACAATAAGCCAATAATAATCGGAAAAAAAAAAACAGACCCTAAAAATATTTAATAAATTTAAAAGAAGGGATAAATAAAAAGAAGAAAGGAACAAAAATCACTAACTTATTAGGACTAATAAGAAAAATAAGAGCAAGATTTAAACCTAAACATTTAAATAAATCATTATTTATATTTAAATAAATATAAATAATGTCTATACACCAGTTAAAAAGGAGAGGGTCACATTGGATAAAAACAGCAAGACCCTCCTATATGCCACCTACAAGAAATATATTTCAAATAGACATGAAACTATCTGAAAATGAAATCAAGAACACAATCTTATTTACAATAGCTACAAAAAAATACTTAGGAATAAATTTAACCAAGGTGGTGACAAATCTGTATACTGAAAATTATGAGACATTGATGATAGAAATTGAAGAATATGCAAATAAATGGAAAAATATCTTGTGTTTATGGAATGGAACAATTAATATTGTTAAAATGTCCATACTACCCAAAGCAATCTACAGATTCAACACAATCCCTATGAAAATATCAATATCATTTTTCACAGAAATAGGAAAAACAATTCTGAAATTCATATGGAACCATAAAAGACCCTGAATAGCTTAAGTAATTTTCAAAAAAAAAGCTGGAGGCATCATACTAGCAGACTTCAAATACTACAAGGCTATAATAACCAAAACAACATAGTAGTGGCACAAAAACAGACACATATACCAATAAAACAAAATATAAAACACAGAAATAAATCCATGCATTTATAGCCAACTGATTTTGACAAAGTAGCCAAGAACACACAATGGAGAAATGATAATCTTTTCAATAAATGGTGTTAAGAAAACTGAATATGCACATGCAGAGAATGAAATTGGATCCTTATCTTACATTATATAAAAGAATCACATCAAAATGAATTAAAAATTTAAATCTAAGTCCTGAAACTATAAAAATACTAGGAGAAAATATAGGGGGGAATCTTCACAACATTGATCTGGGCGATAATTTGTTTTGGGTATGGCCTCAAAAGCACAGGTGACAATAGCAAAAATAGATAAATGGAATTACATCAAATTAAAATGCTTCTGCACAGCAAAGGAAACAATCAAGAGTGAAGAAACAATCTACATATATACACAATGATATACATAATGGAATGCTATTCAGTCACAAAAATGAATTTAATCTTTTCATTTGTGACAATATGGATGGACCTGGAGGACATTATGTTAAGTGAAATAAGCCAGGCACAGAGGACAAATACCGCATGATCTCACTCATATGTGGAATCTAAAAATGTTGATCTCATGAAAGCAGAAAGTAGAATACTGGTCACCAGGGACTGGGGCAGTGGAGGAGGAGGGGATTGGGGAGATGTTGGATGAAGGTTACAAAATTTCAGTTAGATAGAAGGAATAAATTCACAAGAACTGTTGTGCAATACGATTCAATATGGAATGTGCAATATATGCAATATGATGGCTATATTTAATAAAGATTATACATGACTATAGCTAATAAAGACTATAGTTAATAAAGTGTTGTCTTCTTGAAAATGCTAAGAGAATACATTTTTAAGTGTTCTCACCACAAAAAATGACAACTTTGTGAGGTAATGCATATATTAATAAGCTTGATTTTGTGATTCTACAATGTGTATATATATATTTCAAAACATCATGTTGTACATAATAAATATATACAATTTTATGTCAATTTTAAAAAAATTAAAAAGAAACTAGAAAAATTAAAATAAGACCCAAAGTAAGTAGAAGGATTGGCATAATAAAGATTAGAAAATAAATCGATAAAACAAAACACAAAAAATTATAGAGAAAAATTAATGAAATATATTAGAAAAAATCAATAAAATTGTTAAGCCTCTAACCAGACTGCCTGGAAAAAGAAGACACAAATTACCAATATCAGGAATAAGTGAATTGAACTCACTTAAGTTTTCTATGGTACTAAAAGCATGCTACATAGAGACATTAAGAACAATTTTATTCCAATAAGTTTACTAACTTAAACAAAATGGACAAAGTTACTAAAAGATACCAACTACTAAAGCTTACTCATGAAGAAATCGATAACCTAAATATCCATATATCTCTTTTCAAAAACGACTAAGCAAAAGCCAATCCAGAGTGAAAACTTGAGAAACAGCTTCACTGGTGAATTCTACCGAACATTTAATGAAGAAACAATACCAATGCTACAAAAACTATCCCAGGAAATTGAAATGTAGAAAATATTTCCCAATTCTCACGAGACTGGAATTACTCTACGACCCAAATGACAGAGATATTACAAGGAAAGAAAACAGGGGATCAATATGTCTCATGAACTTAGATACAATACTTTAGCAAGTTGAATAGAATATGGAATAATAAGGATAATACATCAAGTGGGATTTATTACCTGAATGTAAGGTTGACTTAACATTAAATAATCAATCAGTACAGTTCATTATTTTAACAATTTTTTAAAAATCTTAGGAATATTTCAATAGATGCAGCACAATCATTTGACAAAATCCAATATCCATTCCTGATAAAAATGTTCAGCAAATTAGAGAGAGAAGGAACTTCCTTCAGCCTGATAATGAGCATCTTTAAAGTTTTTGCCTACAGGCTATATCAACCTAATGTTGAAATATTGAGTGTTTTCCTGTTAACATGAGGAAAAAGGAAAAGATGCCTGTGGTAACCACTTCTCCTTAACATTTTACAGAAGATTTTAGTCTCTATTTACTGTGATAAGGCAAGTGAAATTTATAAAAAAAAAAAAAAAGAAGTAAAGCTTTGTCTATGTCTTTAGTGATAGAAACCATAATCATCCATGCTGTAACTCAATGGAGTCTACAAAATAGCTACTAAGATTAAGTGCGTTTAGCAACAATACAGGATAAAAGATAAATACACAAAATCAATTATATTCTATATACTAGCAATGAAATATCAGAAATTGAGATTTTTAAAAGCAATTAAAATAGCATCCAAAAATATGAAATACTCAGTCTGACAATAGCTGTAAGAAACCTGTAATCTGGAAACTACAAAATAGTTTATGAGAGAAGTTAAACAAATAAACAATAAATAGAAGTATATAACATTTTATCGTTTGCAAGTCTCAATATTCTAGTATGTCAATTCCCTAATAGATTCAGTGCATTTCAAATTAAAATCCAGTAGACTTTCTTGTGGAAATTAACAAACTAATTCCCAAATTCAAATGGAAATGCCAAGGACCCCAAATAGCCAAAAGCACTTTAATAGATCACATATGGAGGACTAATATTATCTGATTTAAGATTTGATAAATTTATAATAAAATAATGTGGAATTGGAGCAAAAATAGAAACATATGTCAAAAGAATAGAATGAACTGCCTATAAATAGACCCACACTAACTCTAGTATATACATGTTGAGTTTTTAATATTCATCCTTATTAATTTTATCCTGAATGAGTACATGTGGTGTTCTGGATCAGTGACAGAATAGTTATTATTAATATTTCCATAATAATAACTGTATCACCCACCCATTGCCCCAGTTCTTATCCCTGCAGTGCTGTGATGAAAGCCAGATGGAATAATCCCTTTATGCCAGTGCTCAGCCCCTCCATAGGTGAGGGACAGTTTGAATGGATTTTCTCTGCTTATTTGTAGGAGGAAGAGACAGCTGCTGTCCTCTACCCTTCTGAAACAAAAGATGAAAACATTTGCTTATTGGAAACGGGATGGAAAAGGCTGTGGATTCTTACTCCAATCATTTGGAATAAAATACATCTTTCCAAGGGCCAAATAAGCCAGTGTCTTGGTGTTTTCTGATCTAGAAATGTCTCCAAGGTCCTAGGACTCATTTTCTCATAGAATTTAAAAAGGTGCCTTCAAAGTTAGGTAAATCTCTCTGGAGCTCTCACTACATATAGAGTTGTAAACTAATTTCCCAAGGTTTCCCTTTGCCCAGTATCCCAAGTGTACAGCAAAATTTATTCATAATGCCTCAACTCTGAAGAAACACAAAAATATGTCCTCTATATCCCACAATACACACAATGGAATACTACTCAAAAATAAAAAGGGATGATTTCTCAAAGTAATTATGCTGAGTGAAAGAAGGTTGATAAAAAGAACACAAACTATATAATTTTATTTATATACCATTTTACAAAATGCAAATAATCCACAGTGACAGAGAGAAAATTAGTGATTATCTGGGGAAGGAGCAGATAGGCTGAAGAGAGGTATTGCAAAAGTGTGCAAGGAAACTTTCGGCATTGATGCATATGTTCATTATCTTGATTATAGTGATAGTTTCATGGGTGCATGCTCGAAACCATCTATCTATATTAATGTATATTAACATTTATGTGTGTGTGCCAAAACCTATCAACTTTATACTTTCGAGGTATACAGTTTATTGTACATTAATTGTATTAATTAAAAATGCAAAATAGATAAAAACAGACAAACACACAGGTAGTTGTAGACACAGAGTTCAAAGTTAGATTGAATTTTTTTAAATGTGATCTGTGAAACCTAAGGCAGAGAATGTTGCATACCACTGCTCCAGTTCAGCCTGAAGATTCTGTGATAGATATTATCCCATTTTAAATGACTGTAGGAGTTTAAAGATGACCTCATTTCAGCACATCATAGGTGTTTATTAAATGTTCTCCACTACCTCCCATTATTTCTGGTTTCTATTAATATTATGTCATATACAAGATTTATTACACATCATTAATTATAATAGAGATAATTAAGGGGTGAATGTTGTCATTTTCAGGACACCCTACTTCATATCATGATTCCCAGAATATGAAATGGCAAGGATGGAGTATAATTTAGTTTTATAAAATATTTTTAAAAGAAAGATGATACCTGAATTTGAGGTTATATTTTAGAAAATGGAGACTTTTTCTGAACGCATATATGCCACTATCCTTTAAGACTGTATATTCCTCTTTAGAAGAATACTTAGAAATGGTACTGCCATTGCTAGGAACACCAATCTACCACTCACTTTTTTTTAATCACCTGGCTGTCTTTAATTTCCAATCTCCTTTATAAAGGCCTTCTCATGCTCTTTCCTTGGGCCTAACTTTTCAATGTCTTTAACGTCGCCTCTCAGGATGAGCTGTATGTAATATACAGTCTAATTCTATTCAAATTTCCATCCACTTCTCTAGTCTCAATTAATTTGTCCAGCATTAAGACAAGCAGGAAAACATGTGTCCCTCCTTCCCACATATTTTGTGAATAATAGTATTTTGGTTGATCACTTGTCTGACTTGGCTGCCAACATCCAAAGCTCTCCAAATGTCATGACTCATGCTCAGATGCTATCATATTTTAAATGTGTTCAGCTTTCCTACAAATACAATGACCTTTTATTCCCCCAGCTAAAATTTTGCATTATATATCTTATTCGTTTTTCCTTTTATCATAGATCTACATCTACCATAATCTAGAAGGCCCACATTTAGGCAACTTTCCAGTTTCCATATTACTTTACATTACAGTCCTGGTCGTGTTACAATGTTCTACATTATTATATCATTTCATAGCAAAATATTACCTAGCAGGCTTAACAATATTACCAATAAGTTTTTCTAACATTCTCTCTTATGTTTTGTTTCTTTGTAGCATAATTCACAAGTTAATTTTCTGTGAGGTAAAAATAACACTGCCTTATCATAAGAATGTACATAATTGCAAATACTGCCATTTTGTATAATACTGGTGAGTAATAAATACAGCAATAAAATTGAGTAAAGTGGGGTTCTCATTTTGAGAACACAACAAGAATGACAAGACTATTCCTGGATGCTTCATCACTTAAAAAATCAGAGATCTCCTATTCTGTGTAGACTTCCCTGTACTTTGATTCTCTAAATCACAGACTGATGGAAATGTCAGTAACCAGTCAAATTACTCACCTATCTCTTTATTCCACTTCAGCGTGTGAAACAATACTCAGATATTACCCATCATCTTTTCAACTCTCTGCTGAGGTAGGATTCTGCAATGGCCCTAACTGTTCTTGACCTCAAGTTGACAGGACGTGACTTGGTTGGTAGTAGAGGGTGAACCCACATTTTGTCTACAGCTCTCAGTAAAGCAGCCTGGTTTTACGATGTGAAGTAGCCAGAAAAAAAAAAAAGAGTTGTTCTGGTACCTTTTTAATATAATCTCAGAGCAGAAATTGCAGGGCCCTTATTGGAATCCTGCCATAATTTTCTCGACTTTTTCAGGACTGAGGACTGACTTTTTTCCTACTTACTAATAAAAGTATAAAACACCTATTAAGTGTAATTATAAAGAAAGTTTTTCTTTTTTAAATTTTTTAACATAATCTGTTTTCCCCGTCTTCTAAAAAAGTGTATATTAATTTTCTATTGTTGCATAACAAATTACCACAAATTTAGTAGCTTAAAGAAGCACTCACTTATTATCTTACAATTCTATGGGTCAGAAGTCTTGGTGGTCTTGAGGTGCCTTGCTGTCAATCAGGGGCCACCTCAGCTTCTAGAGGTTACCCACATTTTCTGCCACACGCCCAATGCTTCTTTGAGCCATATTCAATCCTTCTCACTCTTTTCGGTCTCTCTGACTTTCTTTCATGCCACCAGCCAGAGAAAAAGTACTGCTTTTAAAAGGTGTATGTGATTAGATTAGGTCTACCTGGATAATCTTCATTTTTATCAGACCAAATTCAATTGAATGGTAACCTTAGTTACATGTCCACATTATATAGCAGGAGATTTCATCCTTTTCAGTCCTGAGGATTAGTGTGGGAAATCCTGAGAAGGACATTTTAGAAGTCTTCCTATCACAAAAGGGAATGAGGATCTTCCTAAAACAACAATAGAGCAATAAACTTATCAGTTTTTAATCCCATCAATTTCATAAGGGAATGATAAATGGTTATCGAAATGTATAGGGGGCGGGTATCATACCCTGCAACAGATGACCAAAGTCTTTCATATTTTGGTGACTGGTGTAGTTGTGGTAGTGGAAAAGAAAGACAGAATTACATCATGTTGATCAGATTCTATATTATACAGAAAAAAAACCACAACACATATTGAAAATGCCACTAAAGAATAATTACAAATGATCATTTTACAAGATCTCTTGATCATTTGTGCTCTGCATCAGAAAATTCAGTTCTTTGGAAAACACTGTTGATAGTTTACCATTTTGCTGAATTTTTCTAATGACTATAACTTATTTTTAACCTACTTCTGTTTAATGACGTGGGCACCAGGGAAAGATGAAGTTTCTGATGTTAAACTTTTTAATTCTCATTTTTTTCCATACTTGTGATAAGTCAGTCTATAAAATGAGTTTTTAAATCATAGTCAATTTTAAAAAGAAAATGGTAATAATATATGTATATATTAGTGCAATTATTATAGAAACCATAGGATTGAACAACTAATTTCATCATTAAATATACACATAATGAATATCTAAGTTACATTGGCCTTTATGTTTATGAATATGCTATATAATGTACTATATCCAGGAATTTTATTTGTGAGACCCAAATATTTTTGATCATGCAAAAATGTACACTTTTAAAATCAAATATTTATGTTGTAGCTTATACCTGAACACAGTGACCATTTCAAGTAAAATAATTTTTGAAAGATTTGAAATACTACTATACCAAATGCTTTTTCTCTGCCTTTTACTAAGCATGATTCATTTTTGATAATGGAGTAACAGCAGCTAAATTTACCTTCTTACCTGAAACAACCAAAAATGAACAATATATATTAAATGATGAGTGTCTAGATATTAGACATCAATCAGTAAGGAACAGTGAGCTCCCCGCCCCAAGAGATGGAGAACTAATAGGAAAAGCCCAACTGTTTTTCCTTTCATTTATGAGCTCTTTCTCGAGGCTGCATTCTTTTTCTACTAAAAATGTGGGTTAGTGGGTTTTTGTTGTGTTTCTTTGTTTGGCTCTATTTTATGGTTTTGGTTTTGGTTCTTGGTTTACTGGATTTTGACACATGAATCTTATAAACATTTCCCAGATAGTTCACACAGTTTAATGCTTTAAGAGCCAAGCCTCTTCTATGAGAGGAAGAAATAGCACATCAAATGCGATTACATAACTTTTATTTATAAATATTTTTTTCAAATGTCATTTGGGATATATAGGCATGTAGCAGTTGATTAACATCTAACAATAGTTAATATATTAGTAGTTTGTTTTATTAGTTACCAGAAAATTTTCTTGTTTCTTAATTTAACAGATGTTACTGCAATAAAGAAGGGATACTTGAACATAAAAGGGTTGTTAAACTTAAAAATTGTTGAAAAACTAAGGCATTAGCCAGTAACTGCACTTAATCTTTAATTCATAGCAAAAAAAGATGCAAAATGTCTAGCTAGAAGAATTAAAAGTGTGTATAAATGGTATGGAGGGCCTGAGGACATATATAGACACACACATACACACACACATATACAGAGACAGAATTTATATATGTATACTGTAGTTCCTTAGACACACCTATAACTCTAATTTATAAATTACTTTACTTTGGAATTCAGTTAAGCAAATTTTGGTTAATTAATAACTATTCTAAAAATAGTACAAAAATATTAATACTAAGACTAAAATTGATTTTTTAAAATCCTTAAATGTGTGTAGATTACCTCATGACTAAAAAATTCTGAAAGAACAGCATTATAAACTTCAAATGAAAAAAACTCCAAAGCTTCCAAAATTTTTATGATCTCTAAATGAAATTTCAATCATGTAAAAACACCTTTTTTTGCATGGTAAAATAAAGATAAACAAAAGCCAAAGGGTGAATAGTAAATTTTTATTTTGGCTAAAATACAATATTTTAGTATTCTGAATTATCCTTAACCATAATTAAATTCCCCCTCTTTTATATAGTGTTTTTTTTCATGTCAGGAATTAAAATATGAAAAAATATAAGAATAAGTAAATAAATCAGACTTTTGCCATATTTGAATCTTGAGTAATATATCATAGTTTTGGATGTTAGTAAATCAACTTGAGTTATACTGACATGTACATTTAGTGGACTGAAATGTACTCACTTTCTATAAAGAATGGGATTACTAAACAAATTAATCAAAAATCTCTTTTCCCCAATTGTCACACAACCTCCAAAGGCATCTTTAGGTCTAAAATTGCAAGTCCAGTTTAATCCTCTTAAGAAAATTAAATTTTATGGACTTAAAAATGCTTAGCATTTAAAAGAAAGTAGATGCAACTATTTATAAATAGTTTTATCTGTTGATTTAAAAAATCTAGTGAGATTTATACATAAAAACATTTTAACAATTGATGTTACTTAATGATGTTACTTAAAAGCAATAAGAATGCATTTGTTTTAAAAGGTTGTGTAATTCATACTTTTTATTTTATTAAAAGAAAAATAATCCTTATCCTCAAAACAAAATTTTCCATAGCATTATAATAACAAGTTAAATATTAAGTATTGAATATATCATCCACATATAAAGTATACTCTTTTTTTTTCAGATATGACAAGCAGAGTTTGTCAGAAACTTGGTTTTCACTTTAATTTTTTTTCCAAATTTGCGTCTCCACTTGGCTATACTCTTCCTGTCAAGAATGAAGATTATAGCCAGAGGGAATAAAGTTTTGGGATGTGATTTTGAAAAATGAGTGCCAGATTTTGACATTACAAACTTAAGAAGAAAGAATAACTGTGATTATAAAGCCAGACAATGAATATTGAATGAGGTTATATAATTGTACTTATCTATATGGAAATATTTCTCAAAGAGTATAACTTCACAAAAGCTTATTACTTAAGAAATATTTTTGATATCCATTATTTCTATCAACCTTAAACAATCATTTCATAATAATTTACTTATATACAATATGACATCTCTTGTAGAAATAATATAATTATCCTTTATGCACACTTATTCTGGATTTGTTTTAATTACTATAGAATATTTTAATCATTACTGTATAAGCTCTAAAATCATAATAATTTGTTTTGAATGTACTTATTTTATTTACTATTTTTTGGTGTTACTCATAATTACATAAGTTGTTTAAACCTACTCAGAAAAATAAAACCCTATGTAGTACTAAACTCCATAATGTCCCAGTGCCACACTCTTTCCTCCCATAGGTCCTCATGTTTCTCTCCATTTTGACATTGTTGGAGTTGGACAATGTTCGAGCCTTTGCAAATATCCAGCCCTACCATAAATATTTAGTCTTCTCAAAAATTTTTGGGCATGCTATTCCCACTTGTGGGTCACTACAAAGGTAAGGTAGTATAATTCAGAATGAACATACATACATACTTAGTATATTTC
Source organism: Daubentonia madagascariensis (assembly GCA_023783475.1). Classification (NCBI taxonomy): domain Eukaryota; kingdom Metazoa; phylum Chordata; class Mammalia; order Primates; family Daubentoniidae; genus Daubentonia; species Daubentonia madagascariensis. The sequence continues at coordinate 33,445,197 of JAKFHU010001569.1, forward strand.
TGGGAGGCCCTGAGATTGATACTGCTTAAATATTTCAAAAGAGATCTCTGTACATAGTTATAGTAAGTGCTGAATAAAACGATGAATGAATAATCAAATAAAAATATTAATGAGAGAATTTACTAATTTACTTTAAGGCTGTCATTCAGAATGCTTAGTAGCTTTATATGCAAAAAATATCAGTTTTGATTCAATTATGGAGGTCTATTCCAAAATAGGAATACATCTTTCTCTAAACTCTTATTTCAAGTTTACTCCTTCCTAAAGCATAATACATATCAGCATTTCCCCTTTCCATTTTATTTAATAAAGTAGAAACTCCTTAGTATGTACAGACGGTAAAACAATTAATTTGAAATTATGCAGAAGTTACAGGTTCCAGATTGAAAGACAAAGGCTGCATGCAAATGTGAGGCATTCAAGATATTTCACCCATTGGGCCCCAACATCCCTTCCTAAGTATTTTTTTTTATTACTTCCTATCCCATGCTCCAGTCAAAGTCAACTATTCTCCTTCTCTAAATTTTTGTGTGCCTATGCTTTGAACATTCTCTTTCTTATATTATTTCCTTAACCTTATTTTCTCATCTCTTAGAAAAGGATAATAGTATCTTCCTCAATGACTTACTGTATGAATTAAATGAGATAATATCTATATAACACTGAGTAGAGTGTTAGAGATTCAGGAAATGCTCCATAATGGATAGAATAGTATCTGTTAAAATTTTTATTGTTATTATGCTTTTTGTTACTACTAAAAGGATTCATAAAGCCTTTCCAACTTCTACTCAGAAGTAATTCCTCCCTTCTGTGCTCCCTTTGCAAACTCTAATTTTAGTGCAGGTATTTTGTGCCTTCATTCATGACTATTTGTACATGCCATGCATTTCTTTCTAGAACACAAGTACCTTGAGAAAAGAAGGCATGTTTAATTATACTTTTCTTTATTACTTCCCCCTATAATCTCTACCATAGAATTTTAGGCATTCGAGGGGCTCATAAGTGATTATCAAAGCACCTCTTTCCTGCTAAAAAAAAAGTCCACTGATTCCTAAGTGGTATGAAAAGTCTTCTACCTGCAGCTATAAATCTGATCAATGCTCACGAGGCTTCTAAGGAGGTTGTGCTGCTGCTAACTATAGCTGCCAAGTCACAGCAGAAAATACAAACAGGAAAAGGTCTGAGACCTATGCTTTTCAAAAAGTTTTTTGATCAACTAAAAAAAAAAAATCCTGTTTTATATTTAGAGGTATGAGCTGGAGAAAAAGGATATTCCCAAAGGGAGGAATATGTAGGTAACCATTACAAAATAATTTTTAAGTGAAAATAAGAGTTCCATTTCATCAAAGGAATGTATTCATTGTTTCACCTAACTTCAATCAGTGAATATTTTCAAGGTACTCTTTCCAAATCAAATGCTTCATAATTTCATACAAATTGAATTAGCACTTGTTAATGTAGAGAGATAAAATTATATACAAAATAAATTCATTAACAAATGAATCATGATCTGCTTCAGCCTTTTTGTTCAAGTTCATGGATACTTTTCTACATTTTGTAAAGAGTAAGAACACACAACAGCCACTAATCCATTCAAAAATAATTATTGAACACCATACTATCCTGTCTGAAAGGAAGTGGTGATCTAATAACTATGAATCAAGGTTATATTTATATATATCAGAAAAAAAGAAATAGTGTTTGACATGTACAATTTTTAGAAAGAGTACAGATCACTACATTAATTCTAAAATTAGAAAACTGATATAAAAAATCACCAAAATAGAATTCAAATAATACTATCAAGGCCCTTTTGCAACTTTTTTTTATTAGTATTATTATTGTTATTACCATTATTAATATTGTTTTTCCTTGGTTGCTTTTGGAGAAAATATTGGTGATGAGCCCAAGATTATATATAGGTCTCCAGTCTTCTGCACAACCCTTCTTTTAACCAAATTGTCCTAATAGTATGGATACTGTAAACCATTACCTGAAAAATAACTAGATACAATTTCACTCTGCAATGAGAATGATAGGGTTTAAATTTTAGTCTGATTCAAGTAGTAGTTGTCTTAGAGAAAGATCTAAGGATTGTATTGCAAGTCTTAAGAATGGCAAGGCCCCTTAAATATATCCCCTGTGAGGCCAGGGGTAGGCTGCCTGTTCTGTGTGCTAGAGATGGGACACGAGTGTTTCTTCAAGCAAATATGTAACTAACAATTCATTTCCCTCCATAATTTTCTCCTGAGTTGAAAGTGAAATGCTATTCCCTGTAATTTTCCAGATAGTTCTATTACAAACTTGATAATTGATAAATTATACAATTTTCCTACGTGTCTCAGAAATCATCAAGTGGGTAAGAGAAAATAATTGGGAGCAATAGGATCCTCTTGCCCCACGTGAACCAGATGTACAAACACATCAGGCATTCAGTAAACCTGGCTGATTGACCGGGACGAGAATGGTGCCAGAACACTGAACTCAATCCCAATGGGTTTTTCAAATATTAGCCTTGCTCCCTCCTGGAGAACTTTTAGCAAAGATGAAAGGAAAAAGGGGACATTACAACTGATACCACAAAAATACAAACAATTATATGCCCCAAAAGTGGATAAACTAGAAGATATGGATAAATTCCTAGAAACGTACAACCTATCGTGACTGAATCAGGTAAAAATAGAGAATGTGAACAGACCTAAAACAAGCAAGGAATTGAATCAATAAGCAAACACCTCCCAACAAAGAGAAGCCCAGGATCAGATGGCTTTACTGAAGAATTCTATCAAACATTTAAAGATGAATTAATGCCAATTCCTCTCAAAGTATATCAAAATATTTAAAAGGAGGGAATATCAAAATATTTAAAAGGAGGGAATATCAAAATATTTAAAAGGAGGGAACACTTCCAAACTCATCTTACGAGACCAGCATCTTACGAGACCTGTGAAGCAGGTTCACTGTGCACTGGTTACCAACTTGTCTGAATCCAGTAAGACAGAACATATTCATACACAACAAGGTATGAGAAGCAGATTTATTACTTAGAGACAAGCAGCAAGGAAAAACAGAAGCTTAGGATTCATCATGAGCTGGTCCCTCAAGGCTCAGGAAGGCTGCACTGGGTAGAAGGAGTCTCTACTGTACCTCTGTCTCTATTGCCTCACTTTAACCGCAGCTAAGGAACTTCAGGGTCTTGGCCCTGGGTTTTATAGCTCAGGGAGAAACATGACACACTAGGGTAATACATTGAAAGACACCCAGGACCGGGGACAGGGGGGACTGTTCAAGCCGGTCCCTCCCTATCACAGGGTGTGCTGGCATTCGCAGCACATTTTACAGATATTCTTGTAAAAAACAACCAAGAAAGGGAATAGAACAAAGTTGGTCCAAGGCCACCAAAGAACTGTGTTGCATTAATCTCATATCAAAGCCAGATAAGAACCCTACAAGAAAATAAAATTATGGGCCAATATCCTTGGTGAACATAGATGCAAAAATCCTCAACAAAATACTAGCAAACCAAATTCAACGGGATAAATCTCATTTGATTATGGTGTGTGATTCTTTTAATGTGCTCTTGAATTTTATTTACTAGTATTTTGTTTATAGTACTGGGAGTCATAACCAGAACAATTAGGCAAGGGAAAGAAATAAAAGCAGCTTAAAAAAATTGATCTCATGGTGGAAGTGAATAGAATAGCAGTTACCTGAGTTTTGGAAGGATAATGGGAGGGAGAGGTTAAAAAGGGGTTAGTTAATGGATACAAAAATACGATTAGATAGAAGGAATAAGATCTAGTGTTCAGTAGCACAATAGGGCAAGTATAATTAACTAATTTATTGTATACTTTAAAATAACTAAAAGAGTAGATTTGGAATGTTCCCAACACAATGAAATGACAAATGTTCAGGTGATGGATATCCCAATTACACAAATTTGATCATTACACATTGTATGTTTATATCAAAATATCACATGTATTCTATAAATATTTACAATTATTATGCATCCATAATTTTTTTAAAAATTTTTTAAAAGAAATAAAAGTCATCCACATTGGAAACAAAGAAATTAAATTATCTGTTTGCAAGTTACATATGTTAAATATACAAAAACCTAAATATTCTACCAAAAAATCTCCTAGAACTAACAAACAATTTCAATAAAGTTGCAGGATATACAATTAATATACAAAAATAAGTCATTTTCTATACTCTAACAATGAACTATCTGAAGAATAAAGAAAAGAATCCTAATTAAAATAGTATCAAAAATGATAAAATATTTTTAATATTTAGGAATAAATTTAATCACGGACTGAAAACTATAAGACATTGATTAAAGAAAATGAAAAAGACAAAAATAAGTGGAAAGATTCCTCACGTACAAGGATTGGAAGAATTAACATTGTTAAAACGTCCGTACTATGCAAAGCAATCTATAGATTCAATGCAATCCTAATCAAAACTCCAACGTCATTTTTCACAGAAATAGAAAGAACAATCCTAAAATTTGTATGGAACCAAAAAAGACCTTGAATAGCCAAAGCAATCTTGAGAAAGAATAACAAAGCCAGAATGGGCATCACATTCCCTGTTTCAAACTATATTACAAAGCTACAGTAATAAAAACAGTATGGAACTAACATGGAAACAGACACAGACCAACGGCACAAAAGATACACCACATTTTCTTTATCCATTCATCTCTCAACAGACATTTAGGCTGTTTCAGTATCTTGGCTGTTGTGAATAATGCTGCAATGAACATGGGTGTAGGTATCTCTTCCAGCTACTGATTATTTCCTTTGTATATATATTCAGAAGTGGGATTGCTAAATTGCATGGTGGTTCCATTCTTAAATTTTGTGGAGCCTACATGCTATTTTCCATGACTGCTGTACCAAGTTACATTTCTACTAACAATACATAAGGGCTTCCTTTTCTCCACATTCTCACCAACAGGGGTTATTTCTTGTCTTTTTCGTGATAGTCATTCTAACAGGTATCTCAGTGAGGTTTTGATTTGCATTTCTCTGATGATAAGTGATGTACAGTACCTTTCCACATATTTTTGGCTATTTGTATGTCTTCTTTGGAAAAATATCTACTCAGAACTTCACCCATTTTTATCTGAATTATTTGGGTTTTTTTTTTTTTTGCTATTGAGTTGTTTGAATTCTTATTATACTTTAGATATTAACTCCTTATCAAATGCATGATTTGCAAATATTTTCTCCCATTCTGTAGGATACGTCCTCTCTCTGTTGATTGTTTTCTTTGCATTTGGAAGTATTTTAGTTTGGTAAAATTCCACTTTCTACGTTTTCTATTGTAACCTATGTTTTGGTGGCATATCCAAAAAACCATTGCCAAGACCAATGTCAAGAGCTTTTTCCCTATATTTCCTCAGAGGTTCTAAGTAAAATTTAAAAATTTTTACCATTTCAGGTCTTACATTTAAGTCTTTAGTCTATTTTGAGTTAATTTTTGTGAATAGTGTAACATAGTGTTTTCAGAACTATAACTTTGTATTGTTTGAAATCAGAGGGTGTGATACCTCCAGCTTTGTTTTTTCTCAGGATTGTTTTGGCTATTTGGGATCTTTTATAGTTCCATAGGAATTTCAGGATTTTTTTCTATTTCTGCAAAAAATGCCATTGGAATTTTGATAGTGATTGCATTAAATCTGTAGAATGCTTTGGGTAGTGTGAGCATTTTTAAAGATATTAACTCTTCCAATCTACGAACATGAGATATTTTTCCATGTATTTATGTCTTCATCAATTTCTTTCATCAATGTCTCATAGTTTTCAGTGCACAGATCTTTCACCTTCTTGGTTATATTTATTACTAAATATTATACTGTATTTGAGGCTTTTGTAAATGGGAGTGTTTTCCTAATTTTTTTTCAAATAGCTCATTGTTAGTATATAGAAAGGAGACTTTTTATATTGATTTGTATTCTGAGCTTTACTGAATTAGTTTATTATTTCTACCAGAGTTTGGTCGTATTTAGGGTTTTCTACATTTAAGATCATGTAATCTGTAAACAGAAACAATTTTACTTCTTCCTTTCTGATTTGGATGCCTTTTATTTCTTTCTCATGACTAATTTCTCTAACTAGCATTTCCTGTGCTACGATGAATAGAAGTGGTGAGAGCAGGCACCCTTGTCTTCTTCCTGCTCTTAGAAGAAAACACTTTTGAGTATACTATTTAGTGTGGGCTTGTCATATATAGCCTTTATTATGTTGAGATACAATCCTATACCTAATTTGTTGAGAATTTTTATCATAAAAAGATGTTGAATTTTGTCAAATGATTTCTCTGCATAATTGAGATGATTATATGATTTTTATCCTTCATTCTGTTAATGTGTATATTACATTTATTGATTTGCCTACGTTAAACCATCTTTGCATCCCAGGGATAAATCTCACTTGATTGTGGTGTATGATCCTTTTAGTACACTGTTGAATTTGGTTTCCATGTATTCTAGTGAACATTTTTACATCTATGTTCATCAGTGATATTGGTCTGTAATTTTTTTTCTTGTGGTGTCCTTATCTGACTTTGTTAAGAGGATATTGTTGGTCTCAAAAAATGAATTTGGAAGTGTTCCCTCCTCTTCAGGTTTTTGGAAGAGTTTGAGAAAAATTGACATTAATTCTTCTTTTTTTAAAAAAATTTATTTTTTTTTTTTTAATTTCAGAATATTATGGGGATACAACACTTTGGCTATCTATATTGCCCATGCACTGCCCGTTTGTAGCTCTGACATTAATTCTTCTTTAAATACTTGCTAGATTTTTCCCATGAAGCCACCTAGTTTTATTTTTTTCTTGGTGGGAGGTATTTGATTATGGATTCAATCCCCTTACTCATTATTGGTCTGTTCAGATTTTCTATTTCTTCAAGATTCTGTCTTAATAAGTTCTGTGTTTCTAGGAATTGATCCATTTCTTCTAGGTTATCCAACTTACTGGCATATAACTGTTTATAGTAGTCTCTTATGATATTTTGTATTTCTATGGTATCACTTGTAACATGTCCTCTTTTATTTATGACTTTATTGATTTGATTCCTCCCTCTTTTCTGGGTGGTCAGTCCAGCCAAAGGTTTATAAATTTTGTTTATCTTTTTACAAAATCAATTCTTTGTTTCATTGATCTTTTCTCATTTTTCTAGTCTCCATTTCATTTATTTCTGTTCTAATCTTTATTATTGCCTTCCTTCTGATGATTATGGGCTTAATTTGTTCTTTTTCTAGTTCCTTGAAAGGTGAAGTTAAGTTGTTTGAGATCTTTATTTTTCTTAACCAATTAATTAATTGATTTTGATTGATAAAAAAATTGTATAAATTTATGATGTGCCACATGATGTTCTGATATATGTATACATTGAGGAGTGGCCAAATTAAGCTAATTAACATATCTACTATCTCACATATTCATTTGTGGTAAGGACATTTAAAATATACCATATTAGCAATTTTCAAGTATACAATACCTTGTTATGACCTGTAACTACCCTGTTTTACAACAGATCTCTTAAACTTTTTTTTAACTAACTGAAATTTTGTATTTTTTGACCAATGTCTCAGTCTTCTCCCCACTCCACCAGACTCTGGTACCACCATTCTACTCTCCGCTTTTATGAATTTGGCTTATTTATATTCCACATATAAGTGAGATTATATGGCATTTATCTTTCTGTTCCTAGCCTATTTCAACAATATCTTGTCCTCCAGGGGCATCCATGTTGCCATAAATGGCAATGTTTCTTTCTTTTTTAAGGATAAAGAATATTTTATTGTGTGTATATACCACATTTTCTTTATCTACTCATCCACTGGTGGGTGGATACTTAGTTTGATTTCATTTCTTGGCTATTGTGAATAAGGCTGCAATAAGTGTGGAAATGCAGTTACCTATTCAACATATTCATTTCATGTCCTTTGGATATATACCCAGTGTTGGGACTGCTGGATCATATGCTAGTTCTATTTTTAATATTTTAGGAAACCTCTATGCTGTTTTCCTTAATAACTGTACTAATTTACATTCCCACCAACAATGCACAAGAGTTCACTTTTCTCCACATCCTCACTAACATTTATCTTTTGTTTCTTGGATCATAGCCTTGCTAACAGGTGTGAGGTGATATCTTATTGTGATTTTAACTTACATTTCCCTGATGATTAGTGGAGTTCAGCACCTTTTCATCTACCTGTTTGTTATCAGTACATCTTCTTTGAAAAATGTCTATTCAAGTCCTTTGCCTATGTTTTAGTTGGATTATTTGTGGGGTTTTTTTTTGTTTTGTTTTGTTTTGTTTTTTTGCTATTGAGTTGTTTCAGTTCCTTAGAGATTTTGGATATTAGCCCCTTATCAGATACATACTTTGAAAATATTTGCTGTGCAGAGGTTTTTAGTATAATAGAATCCTGTTTGTCTATTTTTGTTTTTGTTTCCTGTGCTTTTGGTGTAATATTAAAAAAATCATTGCCAAGACCAACATTATGGAGCTGTTCCCCATGTTTTCTCCTAGTAGTTTTACAATTTCAGTCTTACATTTAAGTCTTTAATTCATTTTTAGGGTTTTTTTTTTTAATATATGGTGTGAGATAGGATCCAATTGTATTCTTTTGCATTTGGATATCTACTTATTCCAGCACCATTTGTTAAAGAGAATGTTCTTCCCCCATTGTATATTCTTGGTATCTTTGTTGAAAATCAATTGACTGTACACGTGTGAATTTATGACTTGGCTTTTTATTCTGTTCCACTGGTCTATGTGCCTGGGCCTTTAACCTTATTAAATATCCTCTCTTGGAATTTAGAAACCAAGGTTTAACAATACTATCGAGTGAACAGGAAACATATGGGAGAATATTACTTTAAGATGTTTGTTTTTTCTTCTCTATGCATAGCTGAAAATGATAGACATAATAAAATAAGCTAAAAGGCACTTGAAATTGGCATGTGTAATAAAAGTATATACTATGTTTTATTGTAGTTATATTGTTATAGTTATATTGTGGATAACTATACATACACATACAGAGCACAGGCAATAAGTAATCCCATTTTCATTGTATAGGAAAAAATAGAAATGTCTGGCAAAAAAGTAAAATTAAAATTTATCAAATTCTCTACAAAAACAATTTTTAAAAGTTGCTATAAAGCAAATATTATGTGAACTTAAAATTAGGATAAGTGCACTATGTCCATACTTTTTGCAATATAATCTCTGGAAGTCATTTATAATGCAATAAAAATCAACCAATAAAATAAAGTAATTCTGTTTCCCCTAAATGACCTTCTGAAAAATATAATGGAATGCTTAAAATGAGAGTTTTAAAAATTCTGGTTCCAGTATGGCTATAGAAATATTACAAACACTTTGCTTTTATACTCAATTTTCCATAAGCTGTACAGAAAAGGTCCTCTATTCATGATTGCTATTTTATATTATTTGAAAATTAAGAGACATTTTGAAAAGTCATAATAAGCTAGAAGTGTGAAATATTTTAAATTATATGCTTATCATATGGTTGACATGGAAACAAGCAGTAAAGCTGTCACCTAATGAAAATGTATCAGTCAAAGGAACACCTTGTTCCTGTTCTAAAATTGGTCTCCGTTTCTTAAACCCTTCAATTTTTATTATCACATTATGAAATTACCAAATAACTTCCTGAATTATTTTACAGCCCATACTTTTCCTGAATTATTTTCCATCTATTGTCACAACTGGAAGAAACCATGCTTTGACCTGATTACAACTGCTAACTAGTTTGTTAGAACTTAATTCTCCTTAATTCTCACACTTGCTTGTTATCTACTTCAAAAAAAATAGTGAAGATTGTCAGATTCAGTGTGTTCTTTCCTCATGACACTCTGTATCGAGATTAAATGGTGCATCACTACAAAATTGGGTCCTGCAAAAGTATCACTTTTTATGTATGTAAAGATGAAAAACATATGAAGTATCTACAAATTCTGACCACTTTTATTGTGATAAGGTAGCTAAAACACATCCTAGGCTATGCAGAAGTGTTCTAAGAGAGTAACTGTCTGAAGAGATTGAAGGCGACCATGTTAAAGTAATTACCCTAGTTTTATTTTCCTATAATTACATTAAATTCAATAACCTCTCAAAAGAAAATAACAAGACCTTCACTTCCAGCTATGGTAGAATGCCTCATATTGGACTAAGCATTTGCCAAAGAATAAATATAAAAGGTGGGTAAAACACCAAAATGAACATAAAATTTGTAAGCAAAATAAGATTTTGAGACTTTAAATAGCAATCAAGGCAGCCAGAATTTGCAGGGCCAACATACCAGAGAGAAGCAAAGTGTTGGGAAACATTGTGAAGATTTGGCATGCAAGCACAGATTTAATTTTCACTTCTTTATATCAGATGCTGTTTTTGTAGCAAAAGTAGCATAGTAGATGTACATAAAACAGTCATTTAAAATGTGTAAAAAATGTCTATCTTTTGGAATAAAGCCTTTTGGAAAATAACTAAACATTTGTTTATAATAGATATTTAAGGAATTTTAAGAGAATGGATAATTTTATTAACAAGTTAATTCTGGTAATTAAAAAGTTCATTGACTAATAGCCAACAAATGTATGAAAAAATGCTCAACATCTCTAATCATCAGAGAAGTGCAAATAAAAACCACAATGAGATATCACTTAACTCCAGTGAGAATAGCTTTTATCAAAGTTCCAAAACAACAAATGTCAGAGTGGATGCGGAGAGATAGGAACACTCATACACTAGTGGGACTGCAAACTAGTACAACCTCTATTGAAAGTAGTATGGAGATACCTCAAAGAACTAAAAGTAAAACTACCATTTGATCCAGCAATCCCACTACTGGTTATTTACCCAAAGGAAAAAAAAGACATTCTATAAAAAAGATACCTGCACTTGAATGTTTATAGCAGCACAATTCACAATTGCAAAGAAGTGGAAACAACCCAAGTGCCCATCAATACATGAGTGGATCAATAAAATGTGGTATATGTATACCATGGAGTACTACTCAGCCATAAAAAAATGGTGAACTAACACCTCTTGTATTATCCTGGATGGTGCTGGAGCCCATTCTTCTAAGCAAAGTATCAAAAGAATGGAAAAAAAAAACACCATATGTACTCAGCATTAAATTGAAACAAATCGATCAATACTTATGTGCACATATGGAAATAGCATTCATTGGAAATCCAACAGGTGGAGGTGGGTGGGAAGGGATCGGTAAATCACACTTAACGGGTATAATGCACACTCTCTAGGTGATGTACACACTTACAATTTTGAGTCAAATGGTACAAAAGCAATTTATGCAACCAAAACATTTCTACCTCTGTAATATTCTGAAATATATATATATATACACACACACACATATATACACACACACTCACATACACATAAGTTCATTGTCTTAAATTTGAGGAAAATCTTACTTGGGTACATCTTTTAAATTTTTCCTTTTGGGGAAATACTTCCCTGTTTCTAAGACAAACTAATCCAAAATTCTGACATTTGGAATTTTCCTACAAATCTTTGAATTAACTGATACTGAAAAACTGGGATCCTGTCTCTCTAGTATTACTTCTTAAAAAGCTTTACTGATTTATTTGAATTTCTCTTTTCATATATAATAGAAAAGCGAACAGCATATTTATACATGAACATATTCACATAGAAAATATATGAACTACATTTGTATTCAGTTCCCGTTAATCTAAAGGGTTGTCTCTTTAAAAGATCATCCCCCAAGGTTCATATCAGCCGAAAAGAAAGAAATTGCTATGATACAGAAAACCACCACTTCACTTTTCCAAAGTTAAATGACTTCTCATACAAATAAGAGAAATTACAATATATGAAAGAATGATACAAAACTCTCAAGATGTATTGTGCATATAAAAAATAGATCTAAAAAGAAATTTTACTGTTAGCTAAATGGAGGAGCATCTTCTGAAGTAAGAAAAAACATCAGATTTTGAAGCCCATGGAATCAGTTAAATATAGACAATAAAATAACTAATGAAGATGGTAATATACATCATGATCTATGGAGTGAAACTGTGGTAATAATGACTGTTACAAACCTCCCCAAACTCACATTAGTCTGTGAGCTTCCCAATCAGAAAAACAAGGAGTTGGGAAATGTTGTTTATGAAAAAATGTTAGTACCATCCTTGTGTGATGAGGACAGAACGTTACTGAGCTGACACCATAGCAAGAAAGACCAAAAGGATGCTCGTGAGCTACTGCTTAGACCCAAATCAAGTATTGACTTTCCTCACTGAGGGAAGTAGAGTACGGGGCTATTTCATACAACTGTGGAATTTGAGCACTGTATAAAGGCACTCTGGTGGTGTTGGAGGCAGAAATGCATCCTGAGTTCCACTTGCCAATAAGTATAACCTACTGTAAAATTGGGTCCAGAAAGACCAAGGAATACCCCATGTGGCCACATATACCCAGAGAGGTCACGTCTCTGAGTCACCAGCCTAGAGGCTCCATAGAGGCTAAAAGGCAGGTATGGTGAGAAGGCTACTCACTGTAACAAAGACAGGATGCTGAATGAGGCAGAGAATAGAGACATCAGAAAGCACTCAAGTTCATTAGACACCACAAGCAATTCAAGAGGCACACCAAGTGCTCATAATCCCCGTCTGGATAGAGCAAGGAATTTAAGGGAAATGCCTCTAAGAGAAAATGGAGAAGAGAGTGGGCAGGCTGGGGTGGTGGGAGAGAGGTGAATGGCACCATAGGGGCCTGAGCTGTATTGGAGGGTACAGTGCTTTGTTGCTACAGTTGCAGATGAACACTTCTCACTTTTCCTGAGTCCATGAGGCAAGGCATGTCAAGCCTGGCTACCTACCTGTACTGCGGATAAGGAAAAACTATAGGGTGAGCACAGTGGAAGACCATGGGAATGTGCTCTGCATATCTCCAACTCAACAGAGTAATTGACTTAGGGTCTCAGCTACGGAACTCTGAAATCTATTGTTGCATTTATGTCAAGGTCATACTTCCCATGGGCTGCTCTTAAAAGGCAGAGAGCACAGAATGTATACTAAGGCAGGCCCATCCCTAAGAGACCTGGGACTCCTCTGACAGCTAGCTGCCTGTGGCTTGAGGCTTCCCAATTGCCTTGCTGAACTTTCCTTAAACTTCATTGAAGTCTGGAAAGCCTCCATCCAACTTCATTTTCCTCCTTCCTTCATTCTGAGTTAGACATGCATCTCAGTCTGATGGCATTCCCAGCCCGCCGACTCTCCTCCCCATTTTCTCTTATAGTCATTTCCCTTAAATTATTTGGAAGATTAACCCCATTTTGTTCTCTTTTTATTAGAGGATCTAGACTATGGCACATACTCATGTTAATATCTTAATAGGTTATCCTTTTACACATAGATTTTACATATCTTCAGTGTGTAAGCTGTACCAGTTGGTAAATGCAGTTGCAGCCATATCAATATATAATTCTCATTGCTGCAACCATTGATTTGTTTAGCTATTGGAAGTTCAACCTTTGATACAAACCTCTAAATATTTGTGTACCTGTGTTAACCAATCAGAATTTATTTCACTATCCCAAAATAGTGCTGATGGAACTTCAGAGGTCTGTTTCAAATCTGGTCATGTATTCATGTACTGAAATAACACATGTACTCCATAAATAGGTATGATTATTATGTATCAATTAAAAAATTAAAGCTAAATGTAAGCATGCTTCTTTTAAATAAATAAATAACCAAATGCACAAGGTTTAAAAATCTGGAATTCCAGTTCAATCATTTGCTGCCATCAAAAGTGTTTTCCATGGAAGTTGGAAATGTATTACATTTATTTATTTATTTATTCTTTTTAAGTCCCAACCCTGGCATAGAGGAAATTTATTACATTTAAAGTTGACTAAAGTGGCACTTAAACACTTTTGCCACCATCACTGGCTATGGTCAATAAAGCTAGCAATTATTCCTCTTAAAAATTAAGAAAAGGCTCTTCTGTTTATATACTCCAAAGAATTGAAAGCAGGGACTCAAACAGATATTTGTACACCCATGTTCATAATAGCATTACTCAACAATGGTCAAAAGGTGGAAGCAACCCCAGTGTCCCTCTATGGATGAATGGATAGACAAAATGTGGTGTATATATATACATGCACACACACAATGGAATGTTATTCAGCCATAAAAAGAAAAGAAATTCTGACACATGGTACAACATGGATGAATCCTGAAGACATGTTCAGTTAAATAAGCCAGTCACAAAAGGACAAACATTGTATAATTTCACTTATATGAGGTACCTAGGTAGTCACATCCATCCATACAGACAAAAAGTAGAACGATGTTTGCCAGGGAATGGGGAGGGGAAAATGAGGGGTTAGTATTTAATGAGTACAGAGTTTCAGTTGGGGAAAATGAAAAAGTTATGGAGATGGATAATGGTGATGGTTTCACAACAGTGTGAATGTGCTTAATGCCACAGAACTATACACTTAAAAATGGTTAAAATGATAAATTTGTGTTATGTATATTTTATCATAATAAAATACAAGGCTTGCTTTCTATGTTATATTCAAAAGATTTAAGTGGGAGGGCTCCTGTTGCTTGAGATCCTAGTTATTTTGGTGACTAGTGACCCAGCCCTTTCACTGGTTGGCCCAAGTTGGAAATTCACAGCCCAGGCAATGACAATCCTGTAGAGAGGCAAAGCCCCACAGAGACTACTTCCTCTGGCTCCAGTACTTCAATCATCACTGCAGCACTGTTCAACAAAGATCTCCCTCCCATACTTCTAAATATCATAGTTCTTTCAATTCTCTCTTTTATACTTAGTAGTACAGCTGAGTTAGGCTAAGTCCACTATCATTCACTCAAATGTACAGTACAATTTACACTCCCCTAAAAACTCAAGCCCTGTTGCAAGGTCTGGTTTATTTCACCAGACTCCCTTTTTTTCCTTTCCTTTCCAATCAGGCATGCCAACCATAGGATTGTCTAAATGCAAGGATTAATAGGGGCAAAACTTCTTCATCCAGAGCTCCATGACTTCTAGGTACATTAGGAGATACAAAAGGATACTTGGGATTGGAACATCACCCAAGTCCACTTGGTGGAAATATTCAATCCACACTATAAGTCTTCACACCAGAAGCCTCTGATCCTCAGTTCATTGAGTTCTGATTTAAAGAAACTGTCCAGAATTGAATATTGATGGAATCTGTTGTTTGTGGGTGAACTATTTCAGAACACAACATGTAGATCATGCCCACTCCAAATTCAGCAGGCTTACTTTTATTTGGCCGGTTACTTATTAATATAGTGGCTATATTCATGATGTAACTAAGGAAGAAACACACTAGTAAAAATATACATATAGGTGAAATGTCATATACTATATATTTCTCAACAATATTCTCTCTGGTGCTAGAGTTAGTGCTGGAAACTATAGCACACTGGGAGAGATATTTAACTTCTTTGGTGTCTAATTCCAAATAATTTAAAGCAACTTAGTAGAACTTATATATATTTTTAAATCTATATATCACTAAATCATTTCTAAATATATTTGATTAAATTCATAATGTTAAAACAAAAGCAAAGGGAAATGTCAAAGTAGTTTAAGCATAATTCTATAAGTCAACTAGAATTTACCCCATATTTCCTACATAAATCAAATTCACAGCAATACTGAGAGGCTGTTTTAAAAATTGGTTATTCTACCTGCACTGCATAAAGGATCCTAAACTCAAATTGCATATGGCTTAAGCGGAACATTTTTCTTAATTACCAAGAACTGGCATCTACAAATATACCTTAAAATATCAACCATCTTAAGTGAAAAAGATCTTAAAACATCCCCATCTTCCCCTATATGTCTTACAATATACAATACATTGAAATTTTACATAGAATATAACTCCTAAGTAAAGAAATTTAGGTACAATAAGTCCTTGAAGATTATAAGAATAATAACAGAAATGGAATATGTGCACTGCTTTGTACTTAATATTTCAATAAAAACCAGTTGTAACCTAGACACAAAATTTATCAAAGAATCATTTTTATAAATGGAAAGACTAATTTATTATTTTTATAAATCTATTGTACATTCAGATTATGCTACATACTTGAAGGGGCATATGTATAAAATATATGCCTCTGTGTATATATTTATACATATATGTATATACATATTTTACCTTTGACCTCATCTCCCTTATGACCCTTATCCATTTACCCACTAATCAAGAAAGTGTCTCCACCCTTCTTCTATCATAAGCATCAGAACTGATTTCACTATCCCAAAATGTTGTTGATGGGGCTTTGAAGAACTATTTCAAATCTGGAAAATCTGGAATTCCAGTTCCATCTCTTTTGCTGTCACCATGGAAATGGTTTCCAGAGAAGTTGGAAATTCTATACACTCAAAGTTGACTGAAGTGGCACTTACACCATTGCCACTGTCACTGTGGCTATGGTTATAAAGCTTGTAATTAATCCTTTTCAATATTAAGGATAGCCACTTCTGCATATACCCCCACAAAACACAGACTCCAATAGATATTTGTACACTCATGTTCATAATAGCTTTCCTCACAATAGTCAAGGGATATAAGCAATCCAAGTGTCCATCTACGGATAAATGGGTAAACAAAATGTTATATATACACACAATAAACTATTATTCAGCCATAAAAAGAAAGAAAATTCTGACAAACGTTACAACATGGATGAGCCATGTGTGTATATAATATTCGTGTATATATATGTGTGTGTATATACTATGTGTGGGCATATATATATATATATATATATAACAAAATGTGTGTGTATATATGTATATGCACACACATATGCCATTATCACACCAATTAACACTAACAGAGATCCAATAAATTCCTATAAAACTGTTAAATATCTGACAGTGTATGACTGCGAGATGACAGTATGTGGCTGTGAAGTGACATTGTCTTAGTTTTGGCTTGCAAATTGTGCATTTACATCTTTATGTCAGCATTGACATCCCAGGCCATCCTCCCTAAAGTGTCCAAGCCCATCCAGCACTGCTTGTCTGTCTTGAAGAGTATCTCCACCTTCTCTAGTGATAAGCCCTTATCATGATAGTTTCTTACACATGTAAGTTCCCTGTCTGTCCAAACTCCCAGCTCACAGATCTTGTATCCATTTTTCTGGCCTAACAGGAAGAAACTGTGACTATGTGGAATATGTCCATGCTGAGCACAGGCTTTTCTATATGATTAACATTTTCCAAAAGTGAAAGATAAATTTCTCTTTCAAAAAGAATAGGAAAAACACAATTCTTTTGTTTTTCTTTTACTTTTCTTTTTATTTCCTATAGCTGAAAATTTATATAACACTCTTTTTATTTTACAGTAGGTTGAATTTATTGACCAACATAGCGTTAATGCTCCTCTCATCTGAATCAAACATTAGCCAGGTTTCTTCCTGACTTAAGCTCCATGATCTCCCTTTTCTTAGAGCATTTACTTCACAAAACCTGCTAATGTAAATTCTTTCTGTTCCCCTCTAGAGATATAATCTTCTCTCAGCCTCTTGCCAATTTTACAACCCAGGAAAGCCTTCCTCAAGAACCTGGCAGCAATCCCTTTAAAATATATTCAAAAAAGAAGAAAGAGCCCCTATTTCCCAGTATCTTTGAGAGGGTAGAAGCCTAACTTCAATAGAAGCCAAATATCAAATACAGATGGCCTAGTCACATTGAACAATCTTCCTCCTAATGTCCTTCAATACTATTCCACTAGCTCACCTCAAGCCTTAAAAACTTTCCTGCCTTTTGTTTCACTGGAGTTGAGCTCAATCTCTCTCCCTTGTTGCAATTGTCTTGAATGAAGTCGTGCTTGCTTGTTTAACTCTATATGGTACAATTTTTCTTTTACTTTATAAAATAGTTTCTTTTAAAAGAAAACTTATTTTAAAATGAATGACAAAATATGAATAAAACACCTAATATATTATACAGTATTCACATATATTACTTAATCCAAAAAAAATATTTACAGCAGATCATGTCATAGATAAAGCAAATAAGACTCCCATTTAGAAACTTGTTCATTCAAAGCTAGAAAATGGAAGAGCTAGAATACAACCCAGTGACTGAAGGTAAAATTTGGATTTTCTTCCACTATGAATTTAAACAAAATTGGATGTCTTTTATCCTGCTGAACTGAGGGGCTGAAAGCTCAAGGCCAGGACCAGGACAGTCAGACAAAGCTGGAATGTAGCTTTCTTCCTGGCTTTCCTCTAAAAGGTCTACGGGCAGACACTTGGCATAAAACAATGACATCATAAGATATGAACATATTCTGCATACTCTAGTGATTCTAAGGCAAAAATTCAAAACCTCTGATGGTGAATGATCTTAAATCTGTGTAATCTTTATTTGTTTATTCATTCATTCATTCATTTTTAACTGGATTGGGTTACCCAACAAAAACAATGACTGAATACCTGAAAACTATATGCAACAAATAAGCTCACCAGGAGTGGTTTGTGAGGCCTAAGGTTAAAAATATCCCCAAGAAACCAAAGAATAAGTCTATATCTAGGCATGCAAATAAGTTTAATAGGGAAGGGACAAGATAGTGAAGTGAGAGCAAAGACCACAGATTTGTAAGGCTAGGAGTTCACAACACAAAATCACAGACTTTATAATTTTGTTTAAGGCACTTTCTGACAGATTTCTTTTGAAATATAATACTTCTGACAGCTATTATGGTTGTTTCCAACAAGAAACAAATTAAATTAAATAGTTATCTAGCATATACAAATGAAAGCCTTTTTCTATGCAATGTTTACTTTATATCAAACAAAGAATTCAGAAGTTGTTAAGAGATGTTTTGGATTTAAGGTTTTTTATTGTTGTTGTTATTAACAAACATTTAAATTTTTGCATGCCTTACTGAGATTATATTCCAGGACTAAGAAAAAATGCAAGAGTCATCCAGGACAGCCATTTCATTTTACAAATAAAGAAACTAAGTCTTTGGGAGCAGGCATCCCAAATCCCACACTAGTGTTTTCTCCACTCTTCTATACTGCATCCTATTCATTTGTTAATATAAGTAGGGATTTAGAATATGATACAAAGCAATGTTATGTAGTATTCACAAATTCCATGCTACATTAGATTATCCTATAATTCTGAACAATATTATCAAAAATTAAAGACATTGACATTGAATACACTAGAATTCATTACATTAAGATGTACAATACAGGCCAGGCACAGTGGCTCATGCCTGTAATCCTAGCACTTTGGGGAGCTTGAGCTCAGGAATTCAAGACCAGCCTGAGCAAGAATAAGAGCCTTTCTACTAAAAATAGAAAAATTAGCCAGGCATCATGGCACGTGCCTGTAGTCCCAGCTACTCAGGAGGCTGAGGTCGGAGGATCGCTTGAGCCTAGGTGTTGGAGGTTACAGTGAGCTATGATGACACCACTGCACTCTAACCAGGATGACAGAGTGAGAGACTCTGTCTTAAAAAAAATGCAATATAGGTTTGAGAGAAAAATATTCTCATATATTATACAAATTATAATATAATCAAAGACATAATTACAGCATGAAATCTATAGGTTGTTTGGAGCTTTGGACAAAGTGTTATTTGCATGCCTCATCTTAAAATAAGTGAAATTATGAAAGCTAATTTTAGAAAAATTATGTCATTCATTCATAAAATTAATTAATACTCTAAAACCTCTTAAATACTATGTGATATTATGTGTGAATATGTAAATTAAATTTTAAATTAATTTAAAAACAAATTATATTTCAACATAAAAGAGCATGATTCATCAAATTAATTTGTGAAACTCAGATGCCATCTATTGCTCAGAAAATTAAATATACCTTCTTTTATTTAAAAAATTGTCTTTGGTTGCTAACAATTTTCATATCTACAGAAAAGTATAATGATTTACACATCGGATGGAACCTGGCTTTCTAACTCATTGGTTTCTGAAAAGGTTTTAGGGGTTCCAAATAGTAAGTGAAACTTCAGGGGACTTATGTTAGTCTGGAAGATGTAAACTTTCCTTAAGTAGCCACAGCTTCCGAGAGAAAATCAAGTATAGTTTGCCTGCCTGTGTTAACTTTCTATATGAGTTTATTGCTCTTATTGAATCTAAAGGGAGACTCCAGCTAATGAACATTATTAAAATAAAGCAGTTTGACAAATCAGCAAGAAAACAACAAACAACCCCATTAAAAAGTGGGCAAAAGACATGAACAGAGATTTTCAAAAGAAGATAGACAAATGACCAACAAACATATGAAAAAATGCTCAACATCACTAATCATCAAGGAAATGCAAATTAAAGCCACAATGAGAGTAAGTCACCTTGTTAGTACAGTAGTACAGTAGTAACAGGAGTAAGTATTCCTGTTAGAATGGCTTTTATTAAAAAGTCCAAAAACAATAGATGCTGGCATGGATGCAAAGAGAAAGGAATGCTTATACACTGTTGGTGGGACTGCAAATTATTACAACCTCTAGGGAAAACAGTATGGAGATTCCTCAAAGAACTAAAAGTAGACCTACCATTTGATCTAGCAATCCCACTACTGGGTATTTACACAAAGGAAAAAAAGTCATTCTACCAAAAAGACACCTGCACTTGAATGTTTATTGCAGCACAATTCACAATTGCAAAGATCTGGAATCAACCCAAATGCCTATCAATTCATGAGTGTATTAACAAAATATGGTATACATGTACCATGGCATACTACTCAGCCATTAAAAAAGGATGAATTAATGCCTTTTACAACAATTTGGAAGGAATTGGACACCATATCCTAAGCAAAGTATCTCAAGGATGGAAAAACAAACACCACATGCACTCTCTAATAAATTGGAACTAACTGATGGGCACACAAGTCCACAGAGGGAAGTAAAAGTCACCGGAAATTAAGCAGGGGGGAGGGGGGAGAAGGCGAGAGGCAAAAACACACCTAACGGATACAATGAACACTATTCTGGTGATGGGCATATTTAGAGCCCTGAGTTGAACCATGTAACAAAAGCATTTGTACCCCTTAATATTTTGAAATAATAAATAAATAAATAATAAAATAATATAAAATACAGCAGTTTGAAAGTAATATTTTAATAGAATATTAAAAACCAAAGACAAAGTTTAAAAATTGTAAAAAGAATAAAAAGATCTTTAAAAATATAAAATTCTAAAAATACAGTAGTGTGTAGAATAAATTTTTGCATGGCAGCTATTCTGCTGTCTCAAAGGAAACAGAAGCATGAATTTGTATGAAACAGTAAGAGGAACATAAGATCCATGGTAATGTTTTCATCCAACTCAAACAGAACTTCCTATCCCAAAAAATAACAGTCATTTTCAAAGGTAGAATATATTTTTCAAAGTTTGTAAAATGGAAACTCATGAATGACATAAAATTAGAGGGAGATTTGTCATATTACAATTCAATTCAACTATTCCCATATTTATGGGACTATAAATTTTGTAGGAGTTTTCTGAGCTTCAGTTTTGAAACAAGTATCAAAATCTGTATAATGTTCATCCTATTCAATCCATCACTTCCACTTCTAGTAATATACACAAATATTTGAAAGAAAATATTTGGATGATTATAAATAACATTGTGTGTACATAAAACTTTATAAAATGTTATTACCCACAGTGAAAATTTTGAAATAATCTAAATTTCTTACAAACTAAGACTTATAACTGTGGAACAGCCACTCACACTGTATAGTATCATATAGTTATTAAAAATTTATATTTAGAAGAATACATCATGACCTAGAAATCTGTTTACAGCAGATTGTACAGTGAAAAATCACATTTCAAAACAGCATGTAGAACATGACATCCATTTTATCTACAAACACACATACACATACGCACACAATCTAAAAGGATGTATATGGATATTTCAACAGCTACATATTGAGCTTATAGGATTAAGGGTGATTTTTCTTTTCTTTTTGTTACCTCTTTTTCTCCTGATTTTTCAACAGAAAGGGACAGAAAATGTAGCAAAGAATAGTGCTGCATAAATCATGAGAGTCACTGAGATAGTCGACTGGTCAGCAAGCAGTAGTGTACAGATTTATTTTCATGTTTAGAATGTCAACATTCCGGATAAAAGGGAATGACCTCACCTATTAATGGACCTTTAATGGTTCCTAATTTTTTAACATTATAATTAATTCTGTAATAAACGTGTTTGTACACAAATCTTTGCCTTCATTTCTGAATTTTTTTTAGAAAATATTCCAAGATGTGGAACACTCGGATCAAAGAGTAAGAAGATGATTTTAATGGTACAGTTCTTGATATACATGTCTTCATAGCTGACAAAGGAATTCATCTTTCTAAAAACTGTACTGCATATATTTCCTTAGAAATATTATAGCAAAGACTTAAAAAGATCTAAGTTTAAAAGTACACTGAATTCTCCTGGGATGCCATAACAAAAATGGATATTCTTCTCACCCTGTAAAATGTTTGGTTCCAAAATGTTTTCCATATGCAGAGAAACAAAACAAAACAAAACAACTTCATTAAATATATAATGTAAATGTGAAATCTAAGCCAGAAGATTTATTTTGGAAAAATACCATCTCCAATGTTTCCTCTCAATTTGATTTTTAGAATACAAGGCATCTATTTTAATTGTATCTAGTGATATTTATGATTTCATCAAGAAAAAGACTATTGCCTATCTTTATATATCATTAGAGGGTCCCAATTATTTCATTTTAATCTGTTTCTTGATTTTTTTTCAGCAGTACACTAAAATATTGCTTACTTGTTACCCAGTAAAACACAAAATGCAAGATAAGAAGCTGGAATGTTTTACCAGGAAAATTAAAAAGGGTGTTTTTTTTTAATGATCCATTGCCGATTAATTTAAATACAGTAAGACTCCCCTCATTCAAAAGTGCTGATTTCATTAAGCTTGAGCAAATTAAACAAGACTGTAGCATGATTAGCCAACACACTTGATTAACATGGTTAAGTGTTTTATTCATTTTTCACCAGATACCATTTCTTAAAAAGAATATTAGTCCCCTAAAGTGTTCAAGACAATAAAGTGAACAATGAACCAAAGGAAACTCATGTTAATCATGTACCGTCTAACACAGTTAAGAAAAACCCCCAATAACTTTAACTGTTTTATTATTTTTGTACAGATATATGGCAATTATTTCTGAATAGTTCTAGCAGATTATTTGTGGGAAATATTTTATTAGATGTTCACTTGACATATTTTGCATGTAGTTAAAGTATTTCTTGCAGACAAATTTTAAGAAATGAGTGTAGTAGTAGTTTTAAATATATTTAAGTATCTTTTAAGTAAAGTTGTAATCAAAGTTTCTTAAAGAAATGGTAATTATTTCTGCAATAAATTATTTTTAATATTATATATATACTTCTGTGTAAAATCTGAAGATATAAGCAATTACATTAAAGAATAATTTATTAAATGCAAAAATGTTTTAATGCTGCTATTATTTTATACAAATAGTTATAAAAACATTTTAGACTCTATTCTTAATATATAAGGTAAAATTTAAGGGCAGAAAAGGTAGCAAGAACATTTTATCCACATTCTATTGATACAGAAGACAATGAGACAGGCTAATTAGAGCTATCTAAGTGAAAGAACGAAATAAAAATAAATTATTTGGCACCAATAAAATCATACTATGTTCTCCTACACTGTCAATTTTTTAAAAAGAGAAAATTATAAAGAAACAAAAGAGTGAAGGGGTTTAGCATGCTGGAGATGGACTAAGAATGAAATGTGAAGGAATATAACTCCCCAAACAGAACCAGATTCTGCATAAGTACATTTCAGTTAACAAGAGGAAGGCCTCGATAAAACAATTTTTCAAAGACAGTACTATCTCTAAAGCAGACATACAAGTGACCAACAGGTATATGAAAAAATGCCCAGGAGCTTGAAGCTGCAGTGAACTATGATCACGCCACTGCACTCCACCAACCTGGGTGGCAGAGACCGACCCTGTCTCAAAAAAAAAAAAAAAAGAATCAGGTAACTGGACAGAAAAAGCAAATCACCTGGAATAAAGAAGATGATGAGGTTGGTCTCAGACTTCTTAGCAAAATTCAATGCCAGACTGCAATACGACAAAGTCAACAACATTCTGAGGGAATAAAAGCATGAGCCAAATCTATTATAATCAGCCAACTTAATTTTCAAATTCAAAGATAAAAGTCAAATAAGTCATTCCTGGACCAGACTATGAAAACCAACAAAACAAGAAATAAACCAAAATTAAGGTAGGAAATGAATCGTCATTTTAGAAACTAAAAAACAAAACAAAATAAAATAAAAATAATATTAGTAACAAAACCCATGAGGTGAGGAGGAGTCAACTATTATACCTTCCTAGCGATTTTCACAATCTTTTCATTTAGTGGAATCTTTTGGGGATTAATAACTATTGTGGTAAAAAGAAAATTATTTGAACTCTTGCAATCTCTACTATTTCCCTTTAATTTATTTTCCATAGAAAAATTAATTACGATAATTTTATTTTAAAATACAATTTCTAGTGTAATCTCATTCCAAAAGCTATTTCTACCAATTTATGCAGCTTTCTATTTAGCTACCCATACATTATTACATGTGATTGTACACCTAAAAATGCGTGAATATTTACCAATCATTATTTCTAGATGGATATTGAGATTTTTCTGTATCTTGTTTGTTTCTTATATGTATGTTCCCATATTTCTTGCACTACTTAAAGTTCATGTTGATACTTCCAAAATTGAAAATTATCCTTTTACATCATGTAATAATATAACCACTACACCAGGAGAAATCATAAAAACACCTTGATATGTATGGTCCTACTTGTGTTTCCACAAAATAAAGAGATGTAAATGGTAAATGACCAGAAGAATGCCCAAGAAATCCACCTGCCTTGGAGTGAGGAATTAGGAGTAGGGAAGCTTCTAACTTTGCACTTTCTTTACTTCTATACATGTTACCTTTTTAAACAAAATAATAATTAATCAACTTTCAATGGAAGGAGAGTCATCTAATTTTGAAAAATATCTATCCTTGGATGATAGAATTACATATGATTGTTTCTATGCATCTAAGTTTCCTGATTTTTAGGTAGTAACTATATATTACTCAAATAAAATAATAATAAGGGATTAATAATAATTATCTTTTAAGGAAGTACAAGAGATATAAGAAAAGAAGATGGGAGATTAAGATTAGTAAAGGGAGAAAAAGAAGACTAACTAATCTCCACTTGTGTAAAAAGCCCTAGCATTGTAAGAAGAGCATCCATGTGGCAGAAAGTGGCATCGTGTAGGGAGTCAGAGCACAAGCAAGGTGAAGAGAGAGTCCTTGGAAGGGCAGCAGCCAGGCATTTTGTGTCAAAGCCGAAACAAGGTGAAGATTGTGTTTACACATGAGGGACACCTGGCAAAGGTCCACATTGGGGGGATAGGGGGGAGTTGCCCATTACAGTGTTAGAGCTGGGGCAGAATAGGAAGATGTCCATGCTGGGGAATGGGCTAGCACAGGAAGTCAAAGCCTAAGCAGAGAAGGGGGTGCCAACAGGATGAGTTATGCCTGGTGCAGAATGACAAAGCTACAGCAGGGTGAGGAAGGAATCCGTGGGGGTTTGGGGTGGCTCAGCATGGTGTCAGAGCACAAGTGAAATGGGGAGGTCATCCACATGGGGCAGTTGTTCAGCCTGGTGTGTGGTAGTAGAACCTGAGCTTGGTAATGGTAAAGTTCACATGTGGCCTGATGTGGGGTGAGCCCAAGCAGGGTGAGCAGGGCTTCCACGCGGAGAGGTAGCTTGGTATGTGGTGTCAGGGTGTGAGGATGTTGAAAGAGGACTTCTATGGGATAGAGGTGTGTGACAGGGCATGGGGTCTTGAATCCTTTAGATGGCTAAGCAGGGGATGGAGGGCTTCAACACAGGGGAGAAGGAGTGGGGAGCCCGGCTGGGGAAACTGAGCCTGAGTGAGGTATGGAGGGCTGCATGTCGGCGGCCAAGCAGGTGAGAGGAATATTTACACAGAGGAGCAGGCTGATGTTGAGAGTGGGCTCATAGCCCCAGCAGGGTGAAGAGGGCGATACACGGGGACAGGATGAACTGGGACGGCATCTCAAGCTGAGATGTCAGAGGCCAAGTTGGATGAGTGGCCTGGTGTGAGTGCAAGAGTACAAACATGGTGACAAGGTCTCCACACGTGGGTTGTGGGTGACTCCAAGCAGAGTGTAATGGGGAGGATTGTGTCTGTGTAGGAGAAGTCAGGCACAGGCCGTCAGGCAGTGTAGAAAGAGGTGGACGACTGTGAGGAGGCATGGCCTGGTGCAGGGAATCAAAGCCTGTGTAGGGCAAGACTGGCATCAGGAGGAGTGGCAGCCTGAAGTGGGTTGTCGGGGTATGAGGAAGGCACAACTGCACACTTTAAGGCAGTGGTCCCCAACCTTTTTGGCACCAGGGACCAGTTTCATGGAAGACAATTTTTCCATGGAAGCACTGGGGGAGGGGGGAAAGGTTTCGGGGATGATTCAGGTACATTACATTTATTGTGCACTTTATTTCCATTATTATTACATTTTAATACATAGAAATAATTATACATCTCACCACAATGCAGAATCTAATGCCGCCGCTGCTCTGACAGGAGGTGGAGCTCAGGCGGTGATGCGATGGGGAGCAGCTGTAAGTACAGATGAAGCTTCGCTGGCTGGCCCACCGCTCACCTCCTGTGTGGCCCGGTTCCTGACAGGCCACGGACTGGTACCGGTATGCAGCCCGGGCGTTGGCGGCCACAGTTTTAAGGCATTGGGCCCCCATGTGGGTGCAGCCTCTATCTTGTACAAAACCAGCTTTTCCAAGGGGCCAAGTCTTTTCTTGCACCTAGACTCTGGACCTAGGAAAGACATACAAACCACCAGATATTTCTGAAATTGTACGGGCCTGGATCTAGATAATGTGCATCGGTTCTCATGGCCAATGGATTGTCGTGCTTATGTGCGCCTTGGTCACAGCTTCTGCAGCACAGTTGGATTAGCAGCGATGGGTAGCTGCAGTTGTCTCTGGACTGTGCAGCTTCACTGCTAGGACTCCACGGGGAGACCTGCTCCTGTGACCTAGTGCTAGTGTGGGGATCAGGAGGTGGCAAGAAACAGACAGGGGAGTTGGGGTGCCTCTGGACTTGTCCAGGAGATCCTCGACCTTCTTTCCAGGGCGATGAGACAGGTTTTGTTCTTCTGTCAAAGGAAAGGCAAGCAATGCTCCGGCGCCCTCACTGGCCAGAGGAGAGGCCGCGGGGCGTGGGCGTGAGCCTCATGACGGGCATCCAGTCCCAGGAACACAGCTCGGAAAAATCCACAGTGGTGCCGCGTGGGCAGCGTGGAGGAAAAGCATGACAGTCTTTTAAGGGGGATCCGTGGCCTCAATGAAAGAGCAAAAAAGAACAGGTAACAGGACAGCGTGGCAGGAGGCCGGAGGGGCACAGAGGGGCACGGTGGGGAACAGGTGGGGAAGAAGCTGCACGGAATGACTATAAGTTTGTGTCCTCACATTTTCTCCCTCGAGCACTTCTATCAGGCTTTTGTTCCTTAGTCTTCAGAGAACACTGTTCTCTACCCCTTCTGCACACTATTATTTAGATTTTTAATAAAATCTAAAGATGGACCTTTCCCGTCTATTTCATCCATGTTACTCCACTATACTCAGAACAGCTAAAATTTATTTATTGTCAACTATGTGCCTGGAATTGTAATAATTCTTCTATGTATAAAAGTATATTTCACTGAATAAAAGACACTATGGATTGTAAGATATTCCATTACTTAATGCACCAATATAAAATTTAAAAACATTGGTAATGATAATTTAAGAAACCATCAATTGTAAGTATATCCCAATATCAGAGATGCTAAAAATGTGAAAATGAGCATCTTAGAAATATTACAATATTATCTCTAATCTTTAAAACAACCCTACATAACAGGTACAATTGTCTTCCTTTTATTTTGTTGAATCAAAATTTGTGTTAAATAGTCATAATAGTATTAAAGTGCTGATGCTAATATTATTAGCTGACATTTAATGAGCACTTAATTGAACAGGAAACTATTCAAAACACTTTCCATAGTTTTTGGCTTTGTTCTTACACTTGGGTCCTATGATAGTTATTTTCATCATCTCCATTTTATTGATAAGGAAACTGAGGTGTTAATGGGATAAGGGATAAAGAATAGCTTCTAAGTGAGAGTTAAACAAGAATTCCAGAATAGCGAATGGTTATCTATAATCACTATTCCGTGCTCAATACAAAATATGAAATATCTAAAAATAAGTGAGAAATAGGCAGGAGTGCCCGTACTGCATATCGGTACATTGAATATGCAGGAATCAAGTTGGTTTGATTCTCACATGCTGTTCTGTCATCATGGTGAATGTTTTAGTTTGTTAAAGCTACCTTAACAAAGTACCACAAATTTAAGCAGAGGAAATTTATTTTCTCACAGTTCTGGAGTCTAGAGTCTGAGATAAAGGAGTTGGTAGAGTTGGTTCCTTCTGTAGGCTGCGAAGAAGAATTTGTTCCATGTCTCTCTCCTAGCTTTTGGAGATAGTAGTTTGCTGGCAATCTTTCATGTTCCTTGGCTTCTGCTTCATCACCCTGATCTCTGCCTTCGTGTTCACATTGTACAATCCCTGCTTACATGTACATGTCTAAATTTCTGCTTTTTATAAGGACACCAGTCATGCTGGATTAGAGGACCACTCTACTCCAGT
Organism: Daubentonia madagascariensis; assembly: GCA_023783475.1. Classification (NCBI taxonomy): domain Eukaryota; kingdom Metazoa; phylum Chordata; class Mammalia; order Primates; family Daubentoniidae; genus Daubentonia; species Daubentonia madagascariensis. The sequence continues at coordinate 33,474,097 of JAKFHU010001569.1, forward strand.
ATGACCTCATTTTAACTAATTACATCTGCAATGACCCTATTTCCAAATAAGGTCACTTTCTAAAGTATGGGAGGTGGAGGTGGTAGGAACTTTAACACATGAATTTTAGGAAGACAAAATTCAACTTATAGTGAATAATTAGTGCTAACACATTTAAATTTCTTCAGATGAAATTATTGCTACCTTAAGGTTTGTTTAGAAATATATTACTTTCATGGCCTAAGAATAAGATGTGTTTAATGTTTATAATCAATTGATAAAATGTATCTTTTACATTGAGATATGATGCACTATAAAACCTTCAGTAGGCCCTTCCCTTTGGCAGGACCCCTCTCTATTTTTCCTGTGCCAATGGCCATTCCAGCTGTGGTGACACTCCTGGTGGAAGAAATGCCAGCTTGACCTCGGCAACAGTGATTATATGACAGCTCTTATGCCACTTCTGCTCTAGTGTAAAATGGATTTGATTCATCTTCTAGGATAAAAGTATATTTATCCCATTTAAATACCACTAGTTGATTAAAACTTTGGCATAGTAACTCTTCATTTCCATAATTTACTATCTAATTTTCTACATTACATTGACAGGCAGTACAGTGCCAGAAGAAAAAATATATAGCTATTCTGCCAGAACATGATGCAGACCCAAATCTTTGTGATAACAGAGGAAACAGCGTTCTGCATTTTGCTGCCTATGGCCAAAACAGGCATATCAGCAATACTGTGATGAGATTGGGCCCACCTGAACAATCCAGGATACCAGCCTTATCTTAAGGTCAGCTGATGAGCATTTATTCACCTGTAACCTTAATTCCTTCTTGCCATGTAACATAGCATATTATATTTATAGGCTCTGGGCATTAGGATGTTTATATATTTGGGGTCCACTACTCTTCCAATCACACACTTTGAGTTTCCTACTTCCTATCCTTACTCCTACATATGAAAAGTTAAATGCAGTTTTCAGAAAGTAATAATGGTTACAATAGATATATCCTCATCTAAATCTTTGGAATCTTTACCTTATTTGGAAAAGGGTCCTTACCTATGTGATTAAGTTAAGAATTTTGAGATGAGAACATTGTCCTGGATTATCTGAGTGGTCCCTAGTTGCTATCACAATTGTCCTTATTAAGAGAGAGGCAGATGGAGATTATACAGAGGTAGAGTTTGGAGTAATGCAACACAAGTCAAGGAATGCTGGCAGGCACCAGAAGCTGGAATAGGCAAGAAATTAATTCTCCCCCTAGAACGTCCAGAGGGATGCAGCGCTGCCAACACATTGATTTTTCTCGGTGAGATTGATTTTGGACTCTGGCCTCCAGAACTGTGAAAGAATAAATTTTTGTTGTTTCAAGCCACTAAGTTTGAGGTAATTTGTTACAGCAGCCTCACAAAATAAACTTAGTGACCCTCTTACTGTTTTATTTTTTACCCAAATCCCTATGTGATAAAGAGGATTGCCTTATGGGTGAGAGCTGAGACTAAAACCATTGCCTACTACACCAGCTCTCAACTAGAATTGTGCAATTAAAAAATAATAATTCAACATAGATTCTACCTCTGAATATTGAGTAAGGCAAATGAGTCTAATAAGTCCTGGACATGAATATTTAAATATATTACTTCTCCGCCTTTTCGGATAAATGACCTCAGTATGGTTTCCTGACTGTAAAGACCTTAAATTACACACATTTTACTTTATGTGCCTTATATTGTCAGGCTCTGTTGGTGCAAGAGGCTGCTTCTTTTTTTAAAATTTTATTTCAGAGTATTATGTGGGTACAAACGCTTTGGTTACATAAATTGCCTTTGTACTGCCCAACAAGCATGCCCATCCTCCAGACAGTATGCACTGCCCCTGTTAGGTGTGGATTTACCCATCCCCTCCTCTCCCTTCCCCCTTGCCCGACACCCTATGAATGTTACTTCCCATGTCTGCACATAAATGTTGATCAACTAGTACCAATTTAATGGTAAGTACATGTGGTGTTTGTTTTTCCATTCTTGCCATACTTCAATTTATGATGGTAAACACAAGAGCACACTCAGTGTCTATTACTACCTATTAATATTCAATTACACATGGAATAGACAGATGTTCACTTGGTAAAATATATCAAATAGCTAATTAACTTAAATTTCTTAAGGATGAGAATATTTCTTACTTTAGGACTTCCTAGGCTTCCAGATAGCATAGATTCATTTCTTCCTACTTCTCCTGCAACAAGTGCCCAGCTTGGAAGTCCTCCTCCAACCACAAGTGGAAGCCCCAGCAATACCAGACATACCTAACAGACCAAAAATATCACTGCAAAGGCTCTGAAAATCAAATGGTCACTGGGACTCCAGCACACAAAATTATGGTAAGTCCTGCGTGCTAAACCCAGACAGAATGATTGTCAAAATAAAATATTTACATGGGAGCCAGAAGGTATCAACATAATAGCCAAAATGTCCAGGATACGATAAAAAAAAAATCACTGTCTTACCAAGACCCAGGAAAAGAACAACTTGAATGAGAAAAGACACAGCAGATATTCAAACCAGGCAGAATGGTTCTGTATGTTTGCACTTACCTGCTTTTTTTTTAAGGACCATAAATGAATGAGGAATTTGTTGTAGAAGATAAATCACTCCATTCAGTACTATCCTGGAAGCAAAAATGCGAAGAATTTTTTGCAAATTAGAGTGCAGAAAAATATTTTAAAGTAATCACAAATGTGTTAAAGTACAAGTTTGGTAAAATTTTCTCAAAAATACAAATGTATTCCTCTGTTAAGGAAGATCCATTGGAAGACAAACAAGAGATTTGACGAAACTTAATGGATGTACCTTCAATCTCCAAATTTAATAAATCTGACTGTGAGGAAAAGGGCACTTTCAGAGTTTTGGTCTCTGAGGTATTCCCATCGGTTCCTGAAAATGCTATTCCATCTCATTTAAACTCTGTGTCCTGGTTATACATTTTCGAGTCATTTTCCACATACATTTATGATGACAATAAGCTGGAATGTGAAAATCAACATAAATCCAATATTGACTACGAGATCTGTCCGGAAAATATCCAGCCATTGCTAATATAATGAGAATGGTTAGCACAACGTTGATGTAACCTGGCGGCCAAGGTGAGTGGACTGGAATGTGCATGAGTGAACAATGACGACTTCACTGTACTAGTCAGTGGGGCGCTAGATGCTGTTGAGTGAGTGTGTGTACTGTGTGGCTGTTGCATTCAAAATGACCGAGCGAGTAGAGCAATGAATCTGCATCAAATTTTGTGTTAAGCTTTAATGTTCCTCTATGGAAACTATTTAGATGATTCAGAAGGCTTTTGGGGACAATGCAATGAGGGCAGCACAAATAAAAGTGTGACAGAAATGATTCAAAGATGGCCAAGAATCTGTTGAAAGTGATCCATGCTCTTGAAGGCCTGCAACAAGCAGAATGTTGAACGTGTACCAGTTAGGTTAAGAGACGCTGGGAGAACTGTGTGAAGTCCCAAGGTGCCTGCTTTGAAGGGTATTGAGGCATCATTGTCCTATGTATTATACAATGTTTCTTGTATCTTGTATCTTTTATCATCTTCAATAAATGTCTCTATTTTTCCTAGTACATGGCTGGATGTTTTCCAGACAGACCTCATATATTTTTAATAAAGTGAAGAGGGTTTTTATAATGATACAGAAAATTTGTTAAAAATAACCAATTCAAAAGCAGTTGTAACTGAAATGAAAAAAGATGAGAAGTTTGATATTCAGCAAAACATATGAACAAAAAATGCCACCTGTTTGAGTTTTGACACTACTGATATACCTCCATCTAGTGATCCCAAAAGCCTTCTTGATAGTAAGCCACAGTTTGCTAACTCCAATGACAAGAGACATATATTCCAGATAAACAAGCATAATCTCTCTACCTATACCAATATTAGTAAGAAAAACAACGTAAGGAAATTCTGGAACATTAAACAGAACATGAGATTTCAACCACCAAAGAGATCTCACATAGTTAAAAAAAATAAAGAAATATGATGAGGAGTATATTTGACAATATGTACTTTACTATTATCATGGATTTTATTAAAAATGATATTACCAATTAAAACAGTGTTATAAAAAGTAGCAATTATTTTTGGAGTTTCACTAAGATTATCACAACAATTTTTTCTCAGGCTTCTAACAAAAGCAGCCCTTACCTATATGACAATGTTATCATGGACTGGGGTTTAAACCAAGGACCAAGTCAGTTAACTATAGATTCCAAGTCTTTGGTAGGCATAATTATATGGCCTGTATCATATTATAAAGAGGTATTGGCAAGGATTACCAATGGGACTTATCTTTAAGTAATGACTAACTGCTCACCAATGAAATTTCAGTCAATTTCAATAGGTTTTCAATCCCAAGCAGTAATTTCATATGTCTAGTTTTTGTTTATGTGTGAGGCCACAGAGAGCACTTATGCAAATTACATTCTTCATTTATGAATTCCCATAAGTTAGGGGGCTATTACTCTCCCATAAGCTCATTCCTTAAGCTTCCACTCCCAAGATCCCAGTGTATTGCTTTTTCTACTTTCCATCTGCAGGGGAATAATAAAGCGCATCTCTTTTTTAGCATGTGTGCTGTTCCCCATTCTTGTTTCTGAGTATGATGCCTTATTATCTGTTCAGTTTGTTTAATCTATTTTTCTAAAACTGTGCTATCCATCCAAGCCATTTATCCTTTCTCTTCTTCCTAAAATGATAGCCCATCTAAGCATACGATAGAGGCCAGTAAGTTTTGCCTCAATATGTCTCTCTTCATTAAAGACTAATTCACTTTGTTCTACTAGTAATCTCACGACACTTTACCCCAGGTCTCCTTTAGACTTTTTGGCCAATGTTGGCTTATCCACCAAACACAGAGTGCTTATTGCTTCATTATGATTTGAGTATTACAAATTTTGGACTTGAAATACTGGGTTCCCCATAATTATGTGATATGAATAGTAGTCACCCCCAAATATACTTAGTTTAAGTATGCCAAAGAGATTTCCACATATGAAGTTGGTTGGTATTGTGGGGTTTAGTGATTGATGTTGAAATACAAACAGTCACTCCTAAACTGACATTTATTTTACCTTGTCAGTACTCTTTTCCTTGATTATTGCTCTCTATCTAAAAATACATAGTCTATAGGTAGTAGGATACATGGAATTATGACAACTTGGGCACTCAGTAGGTATCCATTGTATACTTGCACCTTTCTCAATTGATCATCTAGATTAATAGATACACAGTGATCCATGGTCCTTTGTGTGCATTTAGAAATCAATAGTTCCTGCATGATACCTCCTGAAAGGGGTCTGTTGTAACAGATAAAACCTGCAAAATGAGAACCAAAGCATCACTAGAATTATTTTAAGTGTTTCTTTAGTATGGATTATTAGTATCATTGAAAGGCATAGTATAGATGATTCCAGATTGAATGTTATTTAAATTGTCCTGAGCCAATATGGACCTTCAGTCTAATGCAAAGGAAGAGATTTCACAAATAGATAGCTTCACCCATATACACATCTCTAAATATAAGTAAGGGTTTATATTATTCCCCTTTGTTCAGACTCTCACAAGTGCAAAGGAAATGTTTAAATTTCCTTTTTGCATTTTCTGAATATCTCCTTTTTTGTAAACAATCACTTTTGATTCTTTACATTTGTCATTAATTTTTACCCAGACTATCCCCTAATCTCAGTTTAGGACTGTCAGATTCAGCCAGAGGACTAACCCAGAAAGCTGGAGAAACATGAGTCTGACCAATGCTCCCCATTGGGTTCATTTTCAATCAAATGGATTAAGGGTAGGATAAGTACAAATGACTAAGAATGTCTTGTCCAGTAGTTGAAACAGGTTAAAAAAGTGTCAATCCTAGCTAAGATAGGTGTTGAGAAGGAACAACCCACCCCATCCTTTTCTTATCAATTTTGTATTGTAATATTTAGAGATATAGTCATTTTTTATGTTTAGCAATTAATTCTTCTTTCTGTACTCTTAAATACAATCCAAGTTTCAGCACTACAGGATGAGTCACAGAGAAAGAAAAGAAATTAAAAACAGAAAAGCAATTTATGTAAGTTCCTTTATCATCTCCTACATCTTCTTCAAAATATCTCAACAATAGTGACCCCTCCATTTCCATACATGCTGAATTATAACTCACATTCACTCACTTGCGGAAGCCATTACCCCCAGTCACTTATCACCTCCTAAATTAGGAAGCACATGTTTTGATTATCCAATACCATTTTTAATCAGTCCACTGCTGTATTGTGGATGGCAAGGCATAATTATGTGGTTGTATATAATGCTTCATAGCCCATTATTTTACTGTACTGCAATAAAATAGGTTATCATTTCCAAATGCAAATAATATTTTCTGCTTGTGGGCCTGTAACTATTTCAGAGGCATTTACTTCTGTTACCCAGTATGCAAATCCAAATCCAGAATTAGTATCTATTCCAATTAAGATTCTTTATTATTCACTTGAAGCTGTAGGTAATGGGCCAATTTAATCTTCTGCCAGCTAAGGGCCAGCACTGATACTTTCATACTCTCAGTTAGTGGCCTATAGATGCTTTTAGTCCTGAGATTCTTGTTGAAAAAAAAAATCAGTTCAAGCTTCTAAGGGAAATATTGGGATACATCTTGTTCCTGCCTGTTGTTGTATTGCTACTCTTCTCATGTACCCAAGAGGCCACTTACAAAGAGCAAATGAGGACATCCACTTGTTTCCAGTACCTTTTTGAATTTAGAAGGGGGTTCTTTGGATAGTCATTGATATGTGCCATTGTGAATTTCTCCTACCAATTCTATAAAGTTTTCATAACATATTGTCCATAACAGGGTTCTTTTTATATTTCAGTCATATGAGCCAATTTTGGGAATCGCATTACCAGTTATTGGCTATTGTCAAAGACATAGTAAAAGCTCATATCTTATCACTATTGTTATTGTCTAGTTCCCCTTATGCTGCAAGGAGCACTATCCTTAACTGTGGTCATGGAGGGGACTTATCTTTTCTTTCTTCAGTAAACTGTAACCATCAACAGGCCACAGAGCACCTGATTTCCAGAATGAGTACCAGCCCTTGATCCTGAGCTACTACCTGTAAGACACGTTGCTTATTTGGAATCCTCTGAAAACTGATTCTAGGGAGGGGATTCATTTGTCTATGGATTAGGTAACTCCCCAGGGGATATATTGTAGGCTTTGAAACATGTAAAAATGTATGAGAGCATTTTTACACATTCAATCTGTTTATACATGTAATGGGTATCCTAATCGGCCACCCTATTGCATGTTTTTGACTATACCATTTCTATTCTATAAGGGAGCACTTATGTGCATTTCTTTTCCTCTTGAAATCATTAATGTAGGACATGATAGATATTTCAGGTTTCTAAGTAATTTCATGTTCTTCAGAAGTGTAAGCACTATCAACTAATGCCCAATAACAGTACCACAAATGTCATTTAATAGTTAGGAGAGTACCTTCTTATCAGGTAATTTTCTAGTCCCAAATCCCAGTGGTCACCACTGGGTGGCAGTTAGGAGGTTTTTTTCCCCAAAAGCTGCCCTCAGCCTAGCTGCATGTAGCAGACATATATTAAAACAAAGTCACTTGAGGTTGGGGGTCATAAAGTCTCAAAGGGCCTTAGTTGTGCTTTGGCTCATTTAAGTTCCAAGAGACCCTATGCTTGCTAAGAATAGAACTCAAAGTACTTTTTTGTTTGTTTGTTTCTTCAGACTTAAACTTTAAAATTAGTTTATTTTCAGGTAATTGTATTATAGATTCAGAGGCAATTTTAAGAATTAATATAAAGAGGTCCTGTGCGTCCTTATAGTTTCCCCCCAATTGTGACATCTTGCAAAACTATAGTACAATAACACAACTAGGAAATTGACATTGATACAATCCACCAATCTTATTCAGATATCCCCACTTTTGCTTATATTTGTTTTGTGTGTGTGTTTATTTAGTTCTGTGCAATTTTATTAAATGTGTAGACTTCTGTATCCACTAGTACAGTCAAGATACAGAATATTTTCATCTTTGCAAACATGCCCTTATGTGTTCCCCTTTTATAACCACACTCATTTCCTGCCCTAGCCCCATCCCAACTCTACCCTCTAACCCTTGCAAAAACACTAATCTGTTCTCCATTTCTCTAATTTTGTCATTTCCATAATGTTATATAAATGGAATTATACAGTAGGTAACCTTTTGTGAATGGCTTGTTTTCACTCAGAATGACTCCCTGGAGCTTCATCCAAGTTGTTTCACGCTTCAGTAGTTTATCATCTTTTCATTTTTTAGTATTCCATGGTATTCACCTATTGAAAGACATCCACTTCCAGTTTTTTGATATTAAAAATAAAACTGCTTTCATTCATACGGACATTTTTGTGTGAACATAGGTTTTCATTCCTTTAGGATAAATTTCTGAGTGGACAATTGCTGTATCTTATGTTAATTACATGTAGTTTTATTAGGAGACTGTCAAACTGTTTTCCAGAGTGATTACACCATTGCACATTCCCACCAGCGAGGTATGCATGATCTAGTTTTTTCACATCCTTGGCAGCATTTGATATCACTATTATTTATTTCAGCCATTCTAATGGGTATATAGTGTAGGGGCCAAGGAAAAACATTTCCTTTGCCCACTGAAGTTTCCATGAAAAATAAACTTACAAAAGGCGGATTAATTGGAGAAAAATCATACAAATTTATTAACACATACAGGGGGAGAATCACAGAGTGATTACCGCCCCAGTGGGGTATGGCAGCTTATATACCATCCTGAGGTTATGGAAAGAATGAGATCTCAGAGCATGGCCAAAAACAGGTTATAGTGGTGAGACAGGTTATGGGAGGAGGGTTGGTTAGCAAATGTGGTCTTGTTGCATAGAAGAAACTTCAACTGATAACAGCCCTCAGAGAGAATAGATGATAAATGCTTCTTTTAGAACTTTAAAGGTGTCAGACTCTGAGTTAATCTTTTCTAGATCTGGACAAGGGAAGGCTTGGCTGCATCAGTGCAGATTCTCTACAAATGCAAATTTCCTCCACAAAAGACAGTTTTACAAGGCTATTTCTGTTTGCTGGTTCTCTGACAGCTATCTCAAAATATGGGAGAAATATATTTTGGAGTAAAATATTTTATTTCAATAGTGAAATTGTCAGGTTTCAGTCTGAAATGTTGGTTCTTGGTGCACTCATGGTTGAGGAAAGACCAGACGCACCAAAGTAAGGCAAGCACAAAAATGAGGTTTATTGAGGAGAGATAGATAGGATTATAGAGCAAGAGCAAGATATAGGTTTACAGGACTAGATACATACGCCACAGATGACAACCAGACCCACTGTCACAGCAAATGGAGAGCAAGGGAAAGGGGCAGAAAAGAGCCTGGTTATGGTCTGTGTCTTGTTTTATAGTGCCCTGATTGAGACCTCCCTGTGGCTCAGACGTCACCATGGAAACACTTTGATTGGACAGTTTGGAGTTGCATGGCCTGAGTTTAACTATGCATGTGGGTTGTTCTAGATCAATTTCCAGACTCTATGGTACCTATGCTGCTTAGCCCATGGGCTAGAGAGTCCTCTGCATTCTTTTGCAGCTGGTGTAATAGGTTCTGATTGGCAGATTCATAGGGTATTCCCTCCTCCCCCAGGTATGATAGTAGCTCAGGGCAGGATTAGGGTGGGCAAGACCAAGATGGGGGCCTGGGGCCCACCCTTGTCCTTCTTCACAGGTGGGGCAATTGCAGCAAGGAAACAGCACGCACTTTTGTCCCTAGGAGGCCCAGAATCCCTTGCAATCTACCTAAAAAAATCTCTTGGTTATATGATTAACAAGAATTTGAAATTCATATTATATTGTTCTCCATATTGAGAAATTGGTATTAAATCATCAATATAATGAATAACAATGCTTTCTAATTGAATAAAAAAAGCTATGTTTCTACTTACCAGGTTGTGGAAATATGCATAAAAATGTAAATGTACCTGTGAGAGTACAGTAAATATTGGGGACCATGTCACATAAATATAAATATGGTTTGGCTTTCTTCTGAAATAGATATGAAAAGAAGAGTATTAGCCAAATCAAACACAGAATATTAATCTCCCTTAAAATATTTTACTGCTTAAATAGATAATACCATATTGGGTATGTCTGATGTTATGAGTGGTATTGCATTATCAAGAGTTCTATAATTTACAGTAAATCTCCAGAATCCATCAGCTTTTGTTACAGGCCATATGAATTATTAAACAAGGGACATTACTAATACACGTTTCTCTAACACATCCTTAAATTAAGCTGAAACTTCTCAATGCCCCCAAGTATCCTATATTATTTTAATTAACATTTTAGTGGGCTGACACAATTTTAAATGTTCCTGCCTAACATGCCCAAATACAAAGAGAAAAAAAGCAGATTTGCACAACTTTGTCTTTTTCAATTGTTTAGATAAGAAGATAAATCTCCTTTGAGACATCACATTCATTCAGATAATACATGTTGCATTGGTGGTACAGTGGTGAGCATAGCTGCTTCCAATAATATGTCTGGTAAAGGTGAGGTAACAACCATACATAATTTCCATTCATAAATTCTTACTATGAGCCAAGTTTTTACCTGACAACCCTTTGCAGTTACTTCATCAATTTCTCCTAATTTAGTTATGTTGCCCTTTAACTTTTCATTAGCAGGTTTAAGATGACAGTTTCTTTGAGGACCATTTTCCAGGAATTCCAATGAAATGTCCTCATTACCCCCAAGCTGTTTTACCCATACCAGTGAAAACAGATTCAGACTCCCTTCTAAATAAAGATTGTGCCAAGAAACTCTGGGCAGCCCATCACTCAAAGTTATAATTCTCTCTTTTACATATTTTATGTTTATAATTGGTGATGGGGCTCAGAAAACAGCACCCCAAAGTGACGGTGTCAGAACCAAAAGTTTTTCTCTGATCTTCTCCTGTCCTCCCTCCTCTCAGTCCCACCCCTCCCTGAGGAGAGCCCTAGAAACTATAATCCCTCTTCCCCAAGGTGGGTCGTAAAAGCCAAAACCCCTCTTCCCAAAAGCGAGACAAAAAACCTAAGGCATTCTATGTAAAAGACAGCCAAAAAGAAATTATCTGATCTACCTTGTTTGACCGTGGATTATAAGACCCCTCTTCCAGAGAGGGCTCTGCCCCTATACAGAAGAAGGAGCGCATGCTCAGAGAGGCCAAGAAGAACCTAGACAGACAGGCCCTGCTGGGTTTTCCTCAGTCTTTTAGCATTAGATCATACCCTTTTTGTTCAATCATATTTCTGCACAGCTGACCATACTTTGTTGAACTTAAACAATTTCCCCTGTATCTTTGGGTCTTCATTCTGTAGACACCCATGTATACATGTTAAATAAATTTGATTCTTTTTCTCCTATTAATCAATATGCTTCATATCAGTGATTTTTCACTGAACTCTTACGGGGCCAAGGGCCCTGCTCCCTGTCTTGGAAAACGGAGTATTTGAATAGCCTTTCAAAGAGCTGTAGTACCTAATTTGTTTTTTAATTGGCCACTGTCTCTGAAGAGACATTTCTCTTTTGCATAATATATATAAACACATATATGTGTGTGTATTTATTACATTTATCTAGCCTAGGATAAATCGAGCGAATTTGGCATGATCTTTTTATAATTAGAGAAGTTGGTGGGGAAACCAGAACTTCTCATCTCTTAGCTACTCCGTCTATCTCCTCTCTTTTATGCCATTTTAAATCAACTATCTGAACACTTCCACCTGGTTTAATTGTCCTGAGCCATTTTATACCTCTCATTTGTCTTTTAATCTGAATAATTCCAATCTTTCCCCCATCATTTAAACCCATTCATAGTATCTGTGCAAGGAGTGTCATGGCCACTTCATGCACATCATTTTGTCTTCCCAACAAGGTAACACAGAGCTCAGGCAGTTGGAGCCCCTTTATCTCAGCATCAACCATCACTTGGATCAAAGTCATAGAATTAGGATGAACTTTATTATCACTATATAATCACTACATGATCAATATAATCACCATGTAATCAATGTGAAATTGTTTATATTTTTAACATTTTATTAGCTAAAGGAGGATTATTCTATTTCATATCTAAGGATAAAGTTGGACAATCCCCTTTCCAATGTATGTGCTACTTAAACCCTACATTTATCTAAATTAACAGACTGAGAGTTATCCACACTGACAAGTGTTCAAAACCTGCAGGTGAGGATGCTGATTAAGACAAAGCATTCTCTTTTACCTGGTAGTATATAATGCAAGTGAAATAACTCCTTGATCTCCCATGCATGAAATTCCTTACAATAGGGATTTGTAAGGTGGTTGTTAATAGCAGTATACAAATGGCTTAACTCTTAAAATAAAATATCCCTATGTTTCAATCATCTCTTAAGTCCCTCCTCCTCCAATCTGTAAAATATTTTAAGTAACTATTAGTTAGACATGGATCCTATTCTGATCAAAACAGGTGCTTGCCTATTTCCATTTTGGAACCACATCCCTTCCCTTACAGACTTAATCAATGATCATAACTCTGTGGCTCTGGCAAACTGTCTGCTCATCATTCACTTTCATTTTGCTAAAACAGAGAAAAACATGAAAGGCATCTTGATTTCCCCTGTATTTGAATTTCTTTTGTGATCTAATCGCCACTTTTTTCTGGCCCTGGGATTACCAATTCCAGGTGATATCAATACACTTCTATGCTTACCAATAGTCACAAGCTTGATGGTCCTCACCCCAGATGTACTCCACTTTCTTCCTCCCAATTCAAACCTGAGCCTTTATTTAAATTATAATGAAATTATAATGTCAAAGATTATTTTAAAACTTTTGCCAATAGCACCTACTGCAATGATTACACAGGTCAGGTAATTAAAAGGTCTCACAAGACACCACTGACCCCAAACTAACATAAAGCTTTAATAAAGGTAAAGAATACAGTAGGTAAAACGAAACAAAGAAAGCATAGGCAAGATTTAGGATCTAAGAGAGTTTCAGGTGCAGCTTCCCAGCATCCTTTCTTAGTAACACAGGACATGCTCCATCTCTAAATTATGAATCATCAAATATGTAAGGAATCTTAGTTTCAGGAAAAAGTTTCCAGCAGAGCATTTTATGCCTCATTGGTCACATAACCAAGCCAGTCATTGTATAATAACTGGTTAAACTAGATTAGTATATCACTGTGCTTATCTCTAAGCAATGTAAACAAGCTGGCCCTAGTGCTGCTAGGGGAATTTTGAAGTTAGAAACCTCATTAGCCCATTATAGGTCACTAACCCATATCATCTTTATCATGGTGACTAATCAGTACCAGACTTCCAAGTATCCCCAGAGATTAGCATAGCGTCTCCTCAGTCCAGCTGAGAGATGACTCTATCTTTCATACATATTCACCATGTCCTTTGAAGCATAATACAATTACATTAAAAATCACAACCAAACATATACCTAAAAACATACGTACACATAGATATAAAATATTTCTAAGTGATTCATATATGATAGAAGAAATCATATTGGAAAAAGGGTACTTAGAATTTAATGATAATAGAATTCTACACATAATGATTTGTGGATTTTGACTAGAGTGATACAAGCACAGAACACAAAAAAGAGGGCTGTTATCACACTTTTACATCATTATTGCTCTACTGGTCCTCACAAGCACAGTAAAAAGCAAAGATATCAAGTATGAAGATTAGAAAGAAGAAAAATGCTCATTATTTATAGCAAATATTATGAACATAGAAGACTAGCACTGAATAGAAAAATTGCTGGGATTAATAAGGAAGTTGTCTGTGTATAAACCAAATATGAAAAAAGTCAAAAATTCAGAAATTCAAATCTTTTAGTAAAGTTACTAATTAGCACAACAACTAAAATCATGAGGTACCTAAACAATAGATGTGCAAGATGTTTATAAAAGTTAGAAATTATTACTTATGAAAACAAAGATTTGTCTAAATAGAATGATATATTGTACTCATGAATAAGAAGACTCAATGTTGTAATAACGACAAATCACCCAAAATAATTTTGAAATTCAGTGTACTTCTAATCAAAATCTTTTGAAAAATGTCTCCGAAAAGATGCTTCTTAAATTTATATGGAGACTAATTTGTGAAGATGAATAAGTCGCTTCTGAAAAAAATAAAAAAGTGAATGATTTTGCCTTAGCAGGTAGCAAGAATAACTATAATGGAATACTAATGAATAAACGTTGTTTTTTATAGTTCTCCTATTCTCTTGTCCACTGTCTACCTCATTACTACACAGCATTTATTTTATGTCTATCATTTTATCAGTCTTTTTTCAATATTCTAAATGTATCTGTTCCATTTATCTTTTATTAAATCAATGTGGCAAACACCCTACCACTAATATACTATGTCTGTCTCCCTGCTTTTTACATGCCTTTATGTGAGCTGCTGAATCCATTTGGAGAAAATTACACACAGAGAACATTTCCTTACCTAAGAAATGGTCATTACCCTTAATTTGACCCTAAGTATGGTAATCCTATTATCATTCCAGTCAGGTAGTTCTCTAATTCTTCATAATGACTACCATTTAAAAACCTGACCTCCCTTAGGGAATCATTCAACTTACCTCATCCCTATCTGTTCATCTACTGAAAGCAGAAATCTTTCTTTCTTACTTCTCAGGGAAAGAAATTAAGCACTCAGGTACAAACCACCAAAGCTTTCCACAGCCAAAGCTTTACACTAAATAAAATAACATCCAATCTTTCTCTTTTAGGTCCAAATTTAAAAACAATATATTTATTTGTACAATAGAAACTCAGCCTTTCAACACATTAAGGAAAGTTTTGCTTTACATTATTTCCTCCTACTGTCATATTTTTAACTTTTCCCTGTCTTTGAATCATTCCTAGCAGCATTTATAGATGATCTCCCAGTTTTAAAACAAATCAAGATAAAAAATTATTCAATTCCATACCATTATTCATGAACTCTCCATCATTCTCCTTCACTTCATAACCAAACTTACTAAATAGATTGCCATGATTTAGTGTGTCAAATTTAGGGCACTCACTTCTCAATCCATATGAATCTTGAGTACTAATTTCTAAAGACACAAATCATCTTCAGGTTATTCAATTTAATGTATACTTTACAGTTCTTATCTTTCTTGGTCTTCCAGCACCATTCAACATATTAGCTTTTCCTTTTTACTGGAACAAATTTTGTTAATTTATTTATTCAATTAAAAACATTCGTTTAGTGTTTCTTATTTGTTTGGTGCTGTTATAGTTGCTGAAAAATCAAAGTGGTAAGCAAAATTGCACATGAACTCTGATCATGAATCATATATTGTATATGAGAAGAAAGACATTTTTCAAATAATCACAAATAGTAAGTGTACATAGGAGAGTCACATGGAACATTGTAATTGTCACATGGGGATGTGTCCAAGAGCTGGTACCGGAAGACAGCTGGAAGAGATGGAATGAGCCACACAGACGCAATCACTCCTGTGAGGGCCCTGAACTTGGAGGCAGCGTGGTTAGAATGTGGGATAAAAAGAAAACCGGTATGGCTACAGAAGAGAGAATGAGAGAGTAGGTGGAGGATGAACAGCAAGAACATAGAGAATAAAACCATAGCTCTACATAATGAAACACACTCCCACTGAATACCTTAATCTGATTATCAAAAATGATCAATTTATAACATAATAAAATATTGTTGTGACTATTTTTATTAATTTCTAAGTATATGAGTAATATATTGTCAACCCTAAAAACTAGAACAATATAAATAAAGCCAAATTTCTTCTTGAATCTCATTCTCATACTCTGTCTCCTTCAGTTACCATCGATGAGAGTTTGGTATAACCTTTCAGAAGTCTTTTATTTTTGTAATTTACATATCTATATCTATATCTATATCTCCAACAGAGAATTTGTAGTATTATTCTACAACTTCAATTATTAATACATTTGGGAAATTATCTTTATAAAGTGGTACCCTCTGAGTACATTACCAAGCAAGTTCTCTTAGTGACCAATGAACAGAAAGGCTCACACACAAAATTAAAATACTCAAATTACACAGTTTATAAAATAAATTTAAAATGTAGAACAAGAAGCAAGGGAAAAGATGCATTTGTTAACACACTTAGGACACAATGAAAATCTGACAAAAGGACTGCACTTCCTTAATGCTGGGTTGCACAACATTCAGATGTCCTGTTTCTCTTTCTGTATACCGTACTCTTTTCCAGGTCATAGGCATGAGGATCCTGTAGACCAGGATTGAGCAAGCATGACTAAGAGACTGAAGATCCTGGGGGCCAACTCATATATATTCTCTACCAAAGAAATGCAGAAAGAAAGTACGCCTGGCCTTATCAATTAACCCACACAACAACTATATTACTTGGACAGAATGTATATGATACCAGGATGGAACCATAATGGTTTCACCCATGGGGGGCTAATTTAGTAAAAACAGCTGTCATTAATTACTTGGGTGGCATGATCTCACTTTATGACCTGGTCTATTCATTCTTTTCTGTCTCAAAGTAACACTTATCTGTTCAATCACATATTCCATTTTTTCTAACTTTAATATATCTTAGAGGTGCAAACTTTCCGTCTACATTTAATGTACCAAATGAAGTCCACCTATGTTTCACAAGCTACTTGATTACTCATTATTTATATTTAAAACTTCCTAGGAGTTTCAACTATATGTCATATACTACTAGCTTCCTTATTGTTTATGATTAATGTTCTTACAAGTTTGATACATCCTGGGTTCTTTTTATTGTTTTCTCATGCAAAATTCCATATTTTTAGATATATAACAAATATCATACTTAACATAAATTGTATCATACCACATTGTCATTTGGTAACTCTACTTTATGTTTGATATCTATCAGGGTTAATGCATGTAGATAGATATCATTCTTTTGACAATTTGCATTATTTCTTATGTGGATTGTGTCCTTCTTTAGTTAGCC
The DNA here is from genome assembly GCA_023783475.1 of Daubentonia madagascariensis. Lineage (NCBI taxonomy): Eukaryota > Metazoa > Chordata > Mammalia > Primates > Daubentoniidae > Daubentonia > Daubentonia madagascariensis. The sequence goes on from JAKFHU010001569.1 coordinate 33,491,192, forward strand.
ATTCTACTGCCACTGGGCATGCAGGCCTGCCTTTCCCCCCTCCTTCCTTATCTCCCTCTCTCTTTTCTTTCTTCTTTCCTTCCTTCTCTATTCACTATAGATAATACTGCAATGAATGTATTCATACTCTTTCTTTGTCTGTATTTTTTGTTTGAAAAATAATCTTATAATTATAAACAGAAAAAAGAAGACACTTTCACCAAGAAAAAAAATCAAGGAAAAAATACATGCTTATTTCTTCAAAGTATCAAACATGAAGCAGACAAGTTGAAAATTATTTTCAAAGAAATGTTCTGACTCCCAAAAGCTATTTGCAGTCAAGCTATCATTGGTGCTGACAACCCAAAATAAATGACTGAGGCAAACATCTCAATCAATGGAAGTTTATTAAGCCAAAGTTTGAGTATGTGCCTGGGAAAAGCATAAACCACAGAACCATCTATGACCTGTGGTCTCTGAAGAGGGAACTCAGTATTTAAGGGAAGAGGCTATACAGAAAGAAAAAGGAGGAGGAGGCTGGGCAGTAAGGCTAATCTTTACATTCTTGTGATACTTTAATTAACATCCAGGAAATCTATATTTTACATACGATAAGGTAAATGTTTGAACATAAAAAAGGGAGTTAAGGAAGAATCAATTATGTAGATGTCCCTGGGTAGGTGGAAGAATGATTGATCTTGTCTTGTCTCTGTTCTGCACCTGGGAAGATAAACTTGCAATCAACATTATTAGCATGGAATCCTGCAGAATTCAGTTTTAGGAGCTAAACTTATCCTGTAGACCTAAAGCTACAATTTGCATGTCCTTGTTTATGAGAGGCCAACAAGTAATTTCCCTTATGAATGATCTGTGGGGGCAGTCTTTGCAGATGCCTAAGGCATTTCACCTTTCCATGGGGATCTGGCTAAGGCATAATGTTGATATCAGCTATTCATTTAGAAGGGGGTATTGCATGACTCAGCCTCCAAGCTTGACCTTCCCTTTTGCATAAGGAGTTGGGGTGGGGGGAGTCTTGAAATTTTTATTTTCCTTTACAGTTTGTAGAGAAGTTAAAAATGCAAAACTTCTAATGTACATTTGCAACTCAAGCTATCCAGAACAGAAATTCCAAATTTACTTTTGTTATGAATAACAAAATTCATGATTATGGGATAATTTTATTAGTTATTGATAAAGTCAGATGAAAGACTTGTTGTACCTTGATTAGGAAAGCTTTTCAGAAATACTGAGGAAGACAATTGATACAGTTTGAAAATATATACAGAACAATATAAAATCACTATATTCTATAGAAATGGGGAAAATCCCTACAAATTTTCATTCATGCAAACCACAGAAAGATTAGGAGGTTCTGATAACAGATGAGAACATGTCTCAAAAATGATAAGAAGCACTTGCCATATATGAAAGAAAAAGATGATTTGATTCCTATGTTAACTTTCATAGCAAAATGTGCCAACTATACTTGGTTGCAGTTTTTCATGTTTGTTTATTCTATGACAGAAAATAAATGATTTGTGTAGGAGGAAGCAATTCTTCCAAAAGTAGTTGGTATCTAATATAAAATAGATGCTAGATATATAAAAAGGAAATGATCAGTAGTCAGAAAAACAAAAAGTTGGTCATTATCTTTTGTGTAGAAATAAGAATCATCAATATGTTCCTATGACTTTTTCTCCCAATAATGGCAGCTTTACATATATAAGTAAGTGTAGCTTCCTCATATACAGATATATGTAAGTACCCTTTCCCCTTGGGTTACACAGAGAAAACAATGTTAAATGAAGAAATAATGAGGTTCATATAAAAGCATCATTTGACACACATAGATGTTCATCCTAAATTTACCTAGTAATTATTATAGAATGACCACCTGTGTTAAGCAATTGGCTTTATCCAAAGAAAAAATTAAACTTCTCATATCTTTATAACAGGAGTGAGTTTTGGAGCTAGGTACCTACTGAAGTTAGGGTCCTACTCTCCCACAGAAACTAGGAGATGGGGCACTATCTTCCGTGATGAATACATTTCAAAGGTACTTGAGAAAGAAATTCTTGGGTCTTAAAGCTTGCAAAAGTCTTATCTAGCTTTTTAAAAGTTTTACATATATTTCAAAGAGATGAAAAAGAACTTAATAACGTTTCTAAAGTAAATGCTCTAAGAAGCAGTACATGTGTGGGGTAGAGTCTGGCTTATTTTCAAGGGGGAAAATTAAGCCTCTTATTTTTAATTTTGTTTTTGCCCTTACAATCTCCTCCCCTTGTTACTATAAAAGAATAACATTACAATATTCCGATTATCTCCATTGCTATGTCTACCTATCTCTGGGCAAGTTGCAGAAATCTAAATATCCGGAAAATTCATAGAAAAATGCAAAGCAAAGCAATGATCATAATTACAGCAGGATGAATTTTAAAATTCAGAACAGTATTTGCCTTAGGGGAAAAGCCTTAAGATGTATCATACCAATAGTGATTGGTTAAATTGGATCCCTGATAAGCAATGCACAAACATTTTTCTTAGTGATGTATTAATTTTATAAATTGTTGTGATGTGTCTATTGCTTACATTTTTAAATGATTAACTAAGTATTATCTGATAGTTTTTTTATGAAGTCTTACCCAATCCAAGCTTAAGGAGTAGCTTAACTCAGGACACTTATAATTCAAATTTCAGTAGTAGGGTTTTTTATTCTTGTTTTTGTAAGGCCAGATAAATGTCTCTTGACTTCTCCTTAATTATGTAAGTAAAATCACATTTATACGATAATTTAGACTCTTTAGTGATTGTCTCACTTTTCCAAAGGATGTTTCTCAGACCCAAAATACAAAGACATCTGTGGCCCTTATCCAGAACAATTTTGAGGTACCATTGCAAGAGTACAGGTTGAATTTCCAGTGTTGAATGTACATCTCTAATTGTTTTAAGTCTTGAGTATGAACCTATCCTATGGGCCATTTTTTTGGGATATGTCCAAATCAATAGTTATATTATTATGACAGTCAAGATACTATATAAGTCCTGAACCAAGAATTGAACCTCTAGTAACTGCTATGAAGTCATTTGTGTATGCATACTTAATTCCAGACAAAACATAAACTTCCAGGGTTTTATAACAAGCCACTACATCATAGGAAGCCTTTAGGTGCCCACTTATATCCTAAATACATGACCTATTAATTAACATTATCAAGGATGAGATGTGAACAAAAATATCAGATAAAATGAGATCAGATTTTTAAAAATTTGGAATCCTCAAAGCTGGAAAGAGACTATAATCATTTACAGTTATTCGAAAGCCTCCTTAGATTTTAGGGGCCAAAACAGAATATCTGAGAATTATTATGCAAGTTCTCCATCAAAGGTTTTATCTGCCTTGTAAAAGCTGGAATCCACTATCTAAAATACTATAGTAGTCCTCCAAATTGACTGTTTTGTTTTTTTACAAAATGGATTGTCTCTAAGATTATAACACTTTGTGGACTACAGCCGAAAATGGATGCCTTAAATATTTTATCTCAGATTCCCAGTATTACATTTCATCTAGGAGGTCTTATGACCTATGAAGTAAAGAATTTTAACAAAGACAAATTATTGATTTTTCATGGCTGTCTAGTGTCTGATGTTACCAGCAAATCATGTACATATTGAATAATTATAGATTCCTCTGTTGAGACAAATTTCTCCAAGTTTTTTGGTTTTGTTTGATTTTTTAAAATAAATTAATAAAGAAAATAGTAGGAGAGTCCAGAAACCCTTGAGGTGTCCTTTGCTGTAAAGGCTGCACTCTTTCATAAGCCAAAGTAAATAAGAATTTAGACTGGTCCTCTAGAGGCAAAGAAAGAAAGGAAGGAAATAGAAAAAATAAATTAATTACAAAGAAAACCTTTGCAGGCAATGGTACCAAAGTCAGAACAGTTTCAGGATTAGGAACTACAGAGATAAATGGAAAAACAAATTTATGTGCTTCTCTAAGAGCTTGTATAAAGTGGTCCACTATCTTGATCAAATATGCCTTCCTTCTTTACAGAGTGAATACCCTTTTTAAAATTATCACTTATTTTTCCATTTTTTTATAACTGGTTTTATTTCTTTTAATTGAGCTCCCCCAAAAGAAAATTGTTTTATGCATGACCATGTATTACCTTTGGTAAACTATTTTTATTGGTCACATATTTCAAATTCAACCAATATTATTTTCCCCTCAAGTCCAAAGTAATGCATTAATCTGTCTCAGCTTGGGGGGGTTTCCAGCGTGGTGTGAGACTATCACTCTCTGCCCTAACTTTTCTTTCAGAAGGTGCACAGTAACCAAATCAGGTGAGTTTTTTTTCCCTCTGAGGAGTTCCATAGACACTCCGTCTGGAATACACAATATGTTAGCCTTAAAGCTGCACTGCAGGTCTTTCTCCAACAGGTTTAGAGGAGAATCAGGAGAAAGTAAGAATGCATGTTCCTCATTTAGAGGAACTAATTGCATGGGATTCATGAGGAAAGGGAGTAGAAGGCTGACCTGAATGAAATACCCATAACCTTTATCGATTCCCGTGCAGTCAAGAGAAAATGCTAACTGCTAAAAATATTAGATTTTGACATAACTCCAAAGAATCATGAAAACTGGGGTTGAGACAACATATTTTGCCCACCATGTAACAATCATTTGAAGTTGAAGCCAAATAACTTTGCAGGAAAATGCTCATGGATTTGTGCATATTAAACAGAGAAATGGCTACTCCCAGGGTATAAAGAACTCTGTGCCTGAGAGCAAGCAAATGTACCAGTATTACCTGAAGATGGGTTGGGAGAAAGCAAGTTAAGCAATCTGATGGTTAAAAAAAATTAAAACACTCTTTCTATAAAAAACAAATGCAAATTTGTGATAAAGAAGAAAGCAAAATTGACATAATCTTTCATCACATGTAAACATGGCTTAATATAAATTTCAAGGTTCAGTGAGAGAAAATGGAACTTCAGAATATACACTGAGACTTCTTGGTTCAAATTTATGCACTAGCCTTCACAGATACTTCAGTAAAAATATTTGCATGTCACTTTCTAGAATGTACCAATATAAGGGAATTGATAACTTTACCTGTAAGTACTGAGGTTTAAGATGTATATATTAGTGATTCAGTGATTTTTAGTATACTTACAGGATGATACAAATATAAACACTACCTAATTTTAGAATATTTTCTATAGTCTCACAAAGGGATCCCATACCAATTAGCTGTCACACCCTCTGTCTGTCCCCTAGCCTCTGGCAACCACTAATCTACTTTCTGGGATTAGCCTATTTTGGATGTTTCATATAGATTGAAGAATACATGTATTCTATTCGACTGGCTTCTTTCACTTTGCCTAATGTTTTCAAAGTTCATGTATGTTGTATAACATATGAACATTTCATTCCTTTTTATTGCCAAGTATATTTCATTGCATGGAAATGTTATATTTTGTTTAACTATTCATCATTTGATGGACATTTGCATCGTTTCCTCTTTTTGGCTATTATGAATAGTGCTGCTATACACATTCATGTAAAAGTTCCTTAGGAGTATACACCCAGGAATGTTATCGCTGGGTCTGTGGAAACCGTTTAACATTTTAAGGAGCTGTAAAATTGTTTTCCACATGGGCTGCAGAATTCTTCAATCCTACCAGCTCTATGAGGATTCTGATTTCCCCATATCCTTGAAAAAACTGGTTATCAACAGATTATATTTTTAAATTATAGTCATCTTAGTGGGCATTATGGGTATCTCGTTATGATTTTAATTTGCATTTCCATGATGATTTAAAATGTTGAACATCTTTTTTATGTGTCTTGACCATTTGTGTGTCATTGTTGGAATGTCTAATCAGATCTTTTGCTAAATTGTTATAAGAAGCTAACTAACCAGATTCAGAGAGGATTAACCTGTACACTAGGTGTTGAAAACAGGAGAAGGGGAAAGAAAAGGAGGGGAGAAAGGACAAAAAAAATTACTTCAGGACATATTCTAGGAAAGGAAAATTAAATTAAGGAAAAATTACATGAAACACATACACAAAATATAAAATAACAAATCATAAGACGCATATTTGTCTAAAAATTATTGATCATAAGCCCTTGAAGTTTAGTTGTTTAAAATAATTTTCTTAAGTGAGAGTGGAGGCTGGGTACAGTGGCTCAAACCTATAATCCCAGCTCCTTGGTAGGCCGAGGTGGGAGGATCACTTGAGGCTAGGAGTTTGAGACCAGTCTGGGCAACATAGGAAGACCTCCTCTCTACAAAAAATTTAAAGATTAGCGAGGTGTGGTAGTGTATGCAAACTGGTCATCCTACCCACTTTGGAGGCTGAGGCAAGAGGCTTGCTTAAGCCCAGGAGTTTGAGGCTGCAGTAAGCCATGATCACGCCACTGTGCTCCAGCCTGGATGACAGAGCAAGATCCTGTCTCAAGCAAATAAATAAATAAAAATGGTAGTGGAACTTGGGTTTAAAAAAACTTGAAATTTTTAGTATGAGTGATGAAATAAGTGACAGAAGGGAAAGGAAATAAATTCATGTCAGAGTTTCTGTCTTTCAGGAATGGAGATAAGATATTAAAGGTGAAAGAGCATATAATCATACTATTTTTGCTAAAAGGATTAGCATAACCACTAGAAGAAAAGAGAATGTAAAATTTTAAATGAGTAAAGAAAGAAAACACAAAAGAATTTTTTAAGAAGTCATTAAAAAGAAGTCATGTTAATTATAAAATATAAAATAATTGCATGAACAATATAAAATTTTAAGTGATCAAATGTGATTAAATGGACCAGATCTCACTCTATAGATAAAATTGCCAAGATGTGACCAAAATAATATTATCATAGAACACAGTAAACAAGCAAAACATGTAAAAATAAAGGGAAACATAAGTATATCTGCTTTTTTGGTAATTTCTAAAATGGTATCATTAAGTACAGACAAAAAGGAATCCAAGGCAAAACTCATAAAGTCGAATGCAAAAAGATATGATATTGATGTATTCTGTAGGGTTGATCAGGAAGATAAAAGTAATTTCCTGTACTCCAAGTAGAAATGGCTTTCATACAGGAAAATGGTGGTTTGTACAGTCATTGGATGGGCATGAGAGGACAGGTTGAAAAAGGTATTACCTACCTCAACCTGTAGCAAAAAAGCTTGATTCTCGAGAGTTCAAAAGAGGCCTCTGCAAATCTCTGCTGTGAAGCCCCATAGGCGCTGTCATTTATGGTCCTAATATAGCTGCTTAAACCTCACATGGGCCAGCTACCCATGCTTCTCCTTACTTTGGGAGAATGATAGTCTTTCCTTCTCTTCAACCTTTGAAATACCAGTTGAGGACGTTTTATTCTAAAGTCTCACCTGGAATCACATAAGGAAAGGGATGCTTGGAAATGTAGTTCTTGATTTCTCTGCAATATGAGAAGGAGGGAGGGGTTGTAAAGCCAAATTTACAAGATTATGTTGGACATAGGTTTAAATCTTTTCCCCTCAAAACTTAGTAGAAATTATGCCATTATCTCCTGGAATTCAGAATCAAGATGAAAATTCTAGTTACAGTGATTCATATTCTTTGTAGACAACATCTTTCTCCCCTCCTTTCTCTCTCTTTCTCTCTCTGTCTTCCACATATATTCCATCTCTATTTCCTGCACATTCTGTTTGATTTCCTAGACTTCATATTCGAGATTATTAGTTCAGTTTTCAGTCATGTCCATACAACTATGCGATACCACTGTTAATGTGTTTAACCCTCAGCAATGATATTTGATTTTCAAAATTCCTTTATTACTTTATTTTTAACGCAATCTTGATCTTGAAATTTTTTTTTACATCCTCTTGTCTCTCATTCTTTCTCTCTTTGAACAAGCAAGATGCTTTGTTTATTCTTATATTCGGATTTCTTCAAACATCTGATGATGCTTAGTTGTCTAAACATAAAATTATTGCTGACGTAGAATCTCTTGACAATTTTAAAGAGAGTCTATGTTCATGGAGACTTGTCCCTTAAATGGGGGCTTCACTAGAGATAATTGTGCAGGGGTGTTCATTTAGGTAAACTTCTCTTCAGAATAAACTGGGAGCACATAGAAAAATTAATGATTTCCTTGGTAACAGAGGTAAGAAAGTCTTCTTGATTTATATTAAAACCTTTTCTCCCAGTCTGTGTACACAATGGCAGTTCAACAATAATTCCGCTTGGATTCTTTCTCTGGCCTTGATATTATCATCAAGTATTTCTACTTTCCAACACTTTCCAGGCTGGTGACTCTCAAACTTAGCTGCAAATTTAAATCTTCTAGGGAGCTTTAACAATCACTGCTGCCTGTATCCCACCCACAGAAGTAAATATTCAATTGTAGCTATGGCTGAGAATCAATGTTCTGAGAAGATCACTCAGTTTTTTTCTTCAGTTCTTTTATGGATTCTGCTTGCCGTTTGTACCTCATGCAGACATTATTTGAGATTAGTGACTACCCCAGCTGGTCCAGAGTTTTTTTTTTTGTTTTTGTTTTTTTTTTTTGGTATTTCTGATGAGCATCTCATGGCTTACCTGTCACTCCCAACTACTGCTGATGTAGAGCCTGGAGCAGTGATTCTCAGTGCTAGCTGTACATTAAAGCGACCTGAGAGTGTTGCAAATATACCCACACTAGACCAACTAAATCAGATCTTCAGGTATAAGGAAAAGTGGTAAGTTGCTAAAAGTTCTCCAAGTGAGTCTAATGTGAAGCTGTGGATAAGGGAACTTGTGTTAGAGTGCCTTAGCACAGCGCCTCTCAAACTTTTAGTATGCCCAAGAATCACTTGGGGATCTTGTAAAAATGCAGATTCTGATTACTTAGGTGTTTGGTGGGGCCTGAGATTTTCCAGGCCCGTCTAGCTATACCAATGCTGCTGGTCTGCTGACTACTATGAGGGGCAACACCTTAGGACTTAATTGGGAAGAAAAATATCAATGCCTGCAGTTTGGGTTTTGTCATTAATCTAAAGCCCAACTGCTATATATTGATTGAAATTCCTCATTTTTTTTGTTTCACTGATAGAACACTTGCCCCCTGTTTTTCAGTTCTATAGTCTTATTATTCCTTTCCATTGAAAAATAAAAACAAAAACTCTTATCTTTTTAATAGCATTTGGGAAGAAGAGAAGGCAAATGTCTATATTTACCTGGTCAACCATTTTGAAATAGAAAACACTTTGTTTAAGATAAATATTCATTTTTCCTTCCCATGTAATCTTTTAAAACATGTGTGCTTGTCTATGAAATTTTAAAAACTATCTTAAAGAGTTACTTTTTTTGAAGCAAAAATTAGTGTAAAGGTAAGAGACTTAGAGAGACAAAAAAGGGTAAAATATCTACAAGGAAAAAAAGATAAAAAGGACACATCTATGGATATTATATTGCATATTAAATACTTAATTATGGTTCTAAAGTGTCTACAAAATGTTTCTACTACACAAAATAGTGTATATATGCACACTATTCTAAAGAACTAGCTCAATAAAGAAATTGGATTCTTATTTCTTCCTCCTGGAGATGTTTTATTTGCAAATTAGATACACTCAGTTAAAAATAAAATAGAGCACATTAATTGATACTGATGTCTGTACAACTTAGAATGTGATTGTAAAATAAATGCATGGAGAAATACCTAAATTTTTTGAGATAAAGATAATGATCTAAGTATTTTTTGTTAATCTTAATGAAGTAAAAGTTTTAAAAGGCCTGGCACGCCTTTTTAAGGCTCACACCTGTAATCCTAGCACTCTGGGAGGCCGAGGCAGGAGGATTGCTTGAGCTCAGGAGTTTCAAGACCAGCCTGAGCAAGAGTGAGACCCTGTCTCTACTAAAAATAGAAAAATTAGGCAGGTGTGGTGGTACGCAACTGTAGTCCCAGCTACTCAGGAGGCTGAGGCAGGAGGATCCCTTGAGCCCAGGAGTTGGAGGTTGCAGTGAGTTCTGATAACACCACTGCACTCTAACCAGGGCGACGGAGCGAGACTCTGTCTCAAAAAAAAAAAAAAGTTAAAAAAAATAATCACCTTTCCAAAATATTTTCCTTTTTTTGTTAATGCATTACTTTTTTTTCTCACTGTTTAGAGGGCAAGCCATTAACTGTTACCAGAGTAAAACTGAATTGATGTGCTCCTCCACTACAGACCCAAAAAGACATGATGGATTACAACTGTATGCATCATTATGACCTTTATCATGGAAGCCTGGATTTCTTGGCCCATGTAACAGATGTTGGACTTCCTATCAAATGCATCTCTGTCATGCAACAGAAGAGGCACACATTGCAACCCCTTAACCATTCCTTCTGACCTGGAGCAGCCTATTTGGCCAACTGCCCACTTGAATGCAGAATTCTGGTTCTAATAATTATACCTGCTGGCTGACCGTCCTTCTGTCTTCCAATTGCCTCCTTTGACTGACGAATAACTAATATGACATGAACTGTTCTCACCAATTGTATAAACTTAGACTGTATCAACTCCATGGTTTTCAATCTGGAGTCTGAGGGGCTCTGAGAGGTCCTCTCTGAGGCTGTTGGCTGGCAGAGAAGATGGTCAAGCAGGCGGTGTTCTGGGCCCATCCCTAATTCACCAAGGCTGCCCAGCTGATTGGGTTCCATGGACAATTCCATGCCTCATATTCTTGTTCATGTTTCTCATTTTACATCAAGGCATAGAAAGTTCAAATAATACTTTCCATCCAGATTCACTACTAAGTGACAGAAACAGAGTTCATATTTTAAGACTCTAAGAATAGTTTTCTTTCCCCTGAACTAGTGATTCTTACATCTATTTGATAATCAGACTCACCTGCAGAATTCATTGAAATTCAGATTCATGACTCTTGCCCCATACCTACTGAATCAGGATTCCTGGGTGTGAATCTCAAGAATCAACACTCAAAAAATCTTTCTTGAAGATTCTGAATAATTGCAAGTTTGTAAATCCCAGTCAAAATCCTGTTTTCTCTCACTTTTTCTCCCTGCATGATCTTGCCCTATTTTCTATAGTGCCAATTTTGTTTCATCAAATAAACTTTCAGTCTCCTTTATAATTTTATTCCTCTAAATTAATTATTACAGTGTCTTATGAAGCCTTAAAAATTATCTCAAATCAGCAAGGTCTTCTCCCTGTTGGATATGAAGTTTATACCCAATTTCAGGGCTTCCTTAAATAACTGAATACAACTGTTTGGGTTCCATCTAAATATACTTGTTTCCTTCTAGTCCCTCCCCACTGCTCTAAATATATTTACTTTAAAAGGGTCTCTGTAGCTCATATCTCAAACATCCTTTAAAAAGAACAACCTGTAGCAGCCCCAGTGTCTTATAGCTTATTGATTTCTGTGTATCCCAGTGAAATTCTTTCAGGAAAATTTACTTTATAACCTCACTTTTATTTTTTGTGTATCACTTTAGTTATGTATCACATTTGGTAGTTTGTTATGTCATAGGAGAAAACAAGTCCCGTGGCCTATGATGTGAACATGGCTTGGGCAGCGTCACCAATAAGAGGGGCTGAAAGTGACAAGTGAGGCCTTTGGAACCAGAAAGGCCTGGATTAACTCACTAGTTGTGAGCAATGAGCCCCACTTTCTCCACTGATGAAATGAAGATAAATGATCTCCTAAGCTGTGTCAAAACAACAAAGAGTTACTTATTTAAGTCACCTTTATCTAGGTACCAGAGATAAAATCAACCTTTTTTTAACGCAAAAGTTTTCCAACTTTCATTTTTTATTCTTAGCAAAACGAAAAATTTTTTGAGTCTTGGAGTCCATTTCTATTCTTTTTCTATTCTAGCATCTTGCATGTGTCAGATGCTCAAAAATTCTCAAGAGTTTTTGTGAGAAATTGTTAAAAAGCAGCTGGCAGTAACCTAAATGTGGCCTTAAGTCAGTATTATTAAGAGATTCTTTATAAAAAGTATACAAGTGAGGCCCTCTCCTCCTGACTCCACACACATATTTTAGAAAAATGTCAATGAGTGGTTCTCAAGCCTGGCTGGTCACTTGCATCTGTGGTGGAATTCATATACATAAATCCTTAAATCCTATATCCCAGAGATTCTGGTTTAGTAGAATTAGACTAGGGCTAGGAATTTCAGTGCTTCTAAAACTTCCTATGTGATTCTGAAGGTTGATCCAGCTTTCTAATAAACGTACACTGGGGAAAAGATTCCCTATTCAACAAATGGTGCTGGGAAAATTGGATGGCCATATGTAGAAGACTGAAAGTGGACCCACACCTCTCACCTCTCACAAAAATCAATTCACAATGGATAACAGATCTAAACCTAAGACATGAAACCATAAGAATTCTCGAAGAAAACGTTGGAAAAACTCTTATGGACATTGGCCTAGGCAAAGAATTTATGAAGAAGACCCCCAAAGCAATCACAGCAGCAACAAAAATAAATACATGGGACCTGATCAAATTGAAAAGCTTCTGCACAGCCAAGGAAACTATCACTAGAGTGAACAGACAACCTACAGAATGGGAGAAAATATTTGTATGCTACACCTCTGATAAAGGGCTTATAACCAGAATCTATACAGAACTTAGGAAAATCAACAAGAAAAAATCAAACAACCCTATTAAAAAATGGGCAAAGGACATGAACAAAAACTTTTCCAAAGAAGACAGAATGAGGGCCAGCAAACATATAAAAAAGTGCTCAACTTCTCTAATCATCAGGGAAATGCAAATCAAAACCACAATGAGATATCACTTAACTCCAGTGAGATTGGCTCATATCAAAAAATCCCCAAATAACAAATGTTGGCGGGGATGTGGACAGGTAGGAACACTCATACACTGCTGGTGGGACTGCAAATTAGTACAACCTCTATGGAAAAGAATATGGAGATACCTCAAAGAATTAAAAGTAGAATTACCATTTGACCCAGCAATCCCACTACTGGGTATTTATCCAAAAGAAAAAAAGACATTTTATAATAAAGACATCTGCTCTCGAATGTTCATAGCAGCATAATTCACAATTGCAAAGTTGTGGAAACAACCCAGGTGCCCATCAATACACGAGTGGATCAATAAAATGTGGTATATGTATACCATGGAGTATTACTCAGCAATAAGGAACAACAGTGAATTAACACATCTGGTATTATCCTGGTTGGAGCTAGAACCCATTCTTCGAAGCGAAGTGTCACAGGATTGGAAAAACAAGCATCACTGGTACTCACCATCAAACTGGTACTAACTGATGAACACTTACATCACACAGGGCAATAACATTCATCAGAGGGCGGGCGGGCGGGAGGGGGGTGGAAGGGATGGGAAAAACTCTCACTGAATGGATGTGGGGAGCACAGTTTGGGAGACGACCACGATTGTGGCTCTGACACGGGCAGAACAGGGGCAATGTGAATGGCCAAAGTGTTGTACCCCCATGATATTCTGAAATTAAAAAAATAAATTAAAAAAAATAATAATAAAAAAAAATAAATAAATGACGCTGATGACATAAGGACATGAATAGCTAAATTCTAAAACTTACTGACACAGTCTTATGTTGGGAGGATTACCTGAAAAAAAAAAGTTGTTGTTTTTATTCCTTGACTATTATAACATTTTCTTTTGTTACAGCAATCATATTTGACAACATAATTCAAGGAAAATTGAATATGAAAGACAAAATAATTGACTCAGGATTACTGTTGGTATCTATCACTCTCGATGAAGTTTTTTATTCTTTCCCAATAGAGATATAAATTGAAAAATAAAATTTTGTTTCCTTACATTTAGATATGTGATGAATTGAATCTATGAGTGAAAGACTAAATGCATATGAAAACAAGTTTTAAATATATTTAATAGGTCATCATAATTCAAATTATTTTATTTTACATTTGTGTATGTAAAATGAATGGGCACATTTAAATTAAAGAATTTTCAGAGAAAATACTATGTTATTATAAAACCTTGTGTTATTATAAAATACAAAAGTAACAACATCTGTTGCAAAGATGACAGAAAGCTATACGACGTGTAAATTGATTTAATAAAGTTTTGTATGTTAAACAACATTTGGAACTTCTCTCACTAACACAATCTAACATTTAAATGAGTCTGTGCCCATGTTCAGAAAATTCTTATTTTAGCTGTAATCTTTCATGAAAGGTATTTCCTCTTTTTTAACCCATAGTGAAGAAGAAAAGCAGGGCTCTAACGTATTCAAAATATCCTTTTGTTTAAGTGAAGACCCTAAGGAAGGCATCAGGTAGTGGGCATTGTCCTCTATGATGGATCACACTGATTTTGAGTACATTGTAGCATTACAAAGTAAACTTCTAAACCAAGAATAGTTCCCATCTCTCCTCCTTTACCCATGGAAATCATGGCTAAATAAACAGGGCGCTTTCCCTCTGAGTTAGAACTTGACTTCAAAATCCTCCCACAGGCAGCAGCATTCTGGCCACTGCCAATGATCAATGGTCGTTTTATTTCAAAACCATTTTTGTCTGTGTGATTTAAATATGAGTTGATATTAAAACTTTAAAAAAAAAAGCATCACACTTTGCAATGCGCAACACGAAGCTCGCATTTTCACACCATCTAAAAACTAGGATGTGTGCAGTTTGCACTAATAAGCAAAACCAAACACTAGTACAAAAATTTTAAAAATCCTAGTACATTTCTATGATATGTGGAACAGTACTACTACAAGATTATAATACACTTCGCATTACTCTGCTTTGTTGCCTCTGTTATCATGGGAGTCATCTGTAGTGTTTTAAGCATTGATAACCGTGGTGGAATTAATTAATACCTCTGTGTCATTATTTCCACAGTTATTTTAACATCTTTATTTTTATCCCTTTGTGGGCTTTCATCAGATCCCTTTTGGTTCTTCCCTTAATTTTTCTACAATTTTCATATTCTTCAACCAGTTTGTTTTTGTAAAAATGTGTTCTTATTAATCTACTTTTGGTTTAATATAGTTTTATCTTGGCTTTTCTTCTCTCATGTATGCCAAGTAGCTTTTCTGTAAGAGTGGGTTTCATATCCTTAATAACCTGCTCCCCATACTTCAGCTAGACCACAAGTACCCAGCTCTAGAAACCTCCCTTGGCTCAGTTTCTTCTCTGATCTCTCTTGGTTGGAATCAAGGTCCTTTCAGATTTATGCTCTCACCTCAGATTAGGACTCTGCTTCTCTGCTTTGCCCCTTTCAAATCGAACTGTCAATTATATTTTGTGCCTGACAATTTTGCCTTTGGCTCTCTTTTATTTTATCTGGTATAGCTCTGATAACAGTTCAATTCCACTTCAGGGTCCAACCCAAACACTGAGGAATTCAGTCTAAATTTAATGTCTGAAGTTCCCATTTGTTCGGAATGGGAAATGAGAAAGTGGATGTTTTGGTAGTTCTCATTTCGGTAAGATGTTAAACTGATTCTTAACTTCATGTTCTATTCTTTCCTTTGGTGTTTGACTTTCTACTTTTCCATTATCATTATCAAAGTTGACTTAAGTGTAAATTATGCATTGTAGAAATTTTTACATTATTTAAAAATTTAACTGTAGTCTAATTTCCTTTGATGTAACCACAAATATGCTAAAGTGTTGTTTTCAAAGTTTTAAAATAAGATATCTGCACTCAAATATTTATAGCAGCACAATTCACAATTGCAAAGATGTGGAAACAACCCAAGTGCCCTTCAGTACATGAGTGGATTAACACAATGTGGTATATGTATACCACGGAGTACTACTCAACCACAAAAAACAATGGTGAACTAACACCTCTTATATTATCCTGGATGGAACTGGAGCCCATTTTTCTAAGCGAAGTATCTCAAGAATGGAAAAACAAGCACCACATGTACTCACCATCAAATTTGTACTAACTGATCAACACTTATGTGCACATATGGAAGTAACATTCATCATTCATCAGGTGGAGGGCAGGTGGGGGAGCTGGAGGGGATGGGTAAATTCACACCTAAGGGGTGCAGTGTGTACTATCTGGGGGATGGCCACAAGCTCTGACTAGGGCAGTGCAAAGGCAATACATGTAACCTAAATGTCTGAACCCCCGTAATACTCTGAAATTTAGAAAAAAAATCCAAAAAGGGCAAATCATTCCAGTGACCCTCAACATATTAGGACAACCAAATGCTTTTTGTCCTCAAGCTCAAGAAAATAAATCAACCGTTTTTCATCATGTTAGGTATTTAGCCTTGTTCTATTTTTTAAATAAAGAATTTCACTTTGTCTAATATTTATGCCACCAAAAGTGAGCCTCCAGATGGTATTGACATTTAGTTCTTTTGAACAATATGTGATACATGGAAGAATAGAGTCAGAATAATTTTAAAAATCATTAACATCTTAATTAGGCTGGTTTAACCTTGAAGTCTCAACAAATGAGTCAAGCTGGATCGAGTGAGTTTTTGTTAGTGTTTTCAGCATGACTCTCAATATAAATTCAAGTACAAAATCTGAGAACCAAAGAGGTGCATGATTTAGGTGAGCTTGGACTCCTAGAGAAATTATGACCTCATTAATTATGAGGAATTTACATGAATGATATAGAGAACTTTCTTTCTTGCCTCTTGGATAAATTTGTGAACAGCTTTATTAAATGTATTTTAGTTGCTGCATAACAAATTACCACAAACTTAGTGGCTTAAAACAACACGTTTATTACCCCACAGTTTCTGTGGGTCAGAAATCTGGTCGTGGCTTAGTTAGGTCCTCTGTTTAGGGTCTCATAAGGCTTCAATTAAGGTGTCAGCCAGAGCTGAGTTCTCATCAGATGCTTGAGTGGGAAAGGATCTACCTTCATGCTTTCATGGCTGTCAGCAACTTCTATTTCCTTGTGGCTTTGGAATTCATGGGAGATTGCTTCTTTCACTTAACACAATGTTTTCAGGTTATTCTATGTTGTAACATGTACTGTATTTCATTTCTTTATATTGTAAAATAGTATCCCATTGTGTGGGTTTACTACCATATTTTGTTTATTCGTCTACATTGGCATTTGGGCTGTTTCCACTTTGGGGCTATTATGAATAATATTTCCATGAATATGCACACACACGTCTTTGTGTGGACATGTTTTCATTTCTCTTGTGCAGATATTTTTTGGAAAATTTTAATATAGGTTTGTCTGGACTTTTCTTTGGCTTAATAGTCTGTTCTAGCATTGCATGCTAGATACCTGATGTAACCAAAAGTTAAGCCCTTATCAGAGGAAACATTCACCATGAGATTAAGCTTTGAATTTGATTTCCGCGGTTGATTTTCCATGATTAAAAGTGAGTCATATGTTGAATTTGAATGGAAATGGAATCCTGTAGTGAGGGCTTAATTTTCAAACAAATGTGAAAACGTCTCTTCCTTGAAAGGAAGCTACTGCTGTTCAGCAGCGTCAGAAACATGCTGATTTATGGCAAGTTCTACCAAGACACTAGAAATGTTTAAGCTATGCAAACTTAATCACATGATACTTAGTGTTTCTGCATCTGTGCTTACAAAAGTGATGGAAAATCACATTAAGAAGGAGTATTAAAGCACATTCAATATTCCCCTCTATATGGTTTTGTGTTAAAATGACCCAATATTTATAACAAATATTTCATCAATGATTGAAAAATACTTTACTGATTAGGAAACTTTATATATCTTTGTAAATTAAGTGGTAGAAGTTAGAGTAAGATCTCATTAATTTAGACTTCAGTGACCAGAACTTGCAATAATCTAAATAAAAGTTAGAATGAAGTTTAAACTCATAGTATGTATAAAGAAAAGTTTTGCAATATAAATGAATTCCTTAATAATGATTAAACTGTTATGGACTTAGTGTTTGTGCCCCCCTAAAATTCATATTTTGAAGCCCTTCTCCCCATTGTGATGGTATTTGGAAGTATTTGGAGATAGAGCCTTTGGGAAATAATTAGGTTTAAATGAATTCTTGAAGGTGGGGCTCCGACAAAGGGAGTAGTGGCCTTATAAGAAGAGGAAGAGAGCCCAGAGCTCATTTTCTCTCCACCATGTTAAGACACAGTGAGAAGGTGACCATCTTCAACCTAAAGAGAGAACCCTCACAAGACACCAACACTGCTGTCACCTTGACCTGGACTTACCAGCCTCCAGAACTGTGAGAAATAAATGTCTGTTTAGACCACACAGTCTAAGGCACTTTGTTATAGTAGCCTGAGCACACTAAGGCACCACTTTAGGTGAAAAATATTTTCAATCACCCTTAAGAGTCTCAGAAACTTACATTTAGTTAAAGGTAATCTCTATGTTAATTATAGATTTTAATTTATGTATTAGAATCCTTAAGTATTTATATAGGCTATACTCTTCTGATGTAATTTTAGATGTCATTGGTGATTTGGTTTGATCAAGCTGCATTTACTTTATCATACTCTATCATGCTGACTTCCCATAATGCTGACTTGTCTTCCTCCAAATTCGTCTGAATAACTGAGATTTACTATAATTGTTTCTTTATTTAAAATATAAGATGTTTTGCAACAAAATACAATTTTTTCCTCTTGATAGATGAGCCCAGCACATTTTGATATGCTCATGATAGGACATACTTTGTATGTATCTTTCAGAATAACTTTTGATGTAGTTTCTTTACAAGTTGCTTTTGCAGTTATTTTATAATTACTTTGGTGAGTGCAATTCTACATCAAACAACTATATAGAAACATTGTGCTTTTAAATGGTATTAACCCATAATGACTTATATTTCCACATTTCAATTTATTTAATACAATACAAACAAAAGCCTAATAAAACAGTGGTATACATAGGCAGATTATATGAAATTGATGTGTTCAGTTTATATAAGAGCAAGAGAGAATCACTTTTCTGGATTTATTCTTGGAGTCTTGTGGTCCTATTAGTCAGTGATTACATGTAATTACTTCCTAGGATAATTCTACACATTAGTTCCATGAATATAGGGTTTTAGGTCTGAAGAGGAATAATATTGTAAGCATTGCATTGTGAGAATCAAAATGTCTGTGTTCTTAATCTACATCCAGAATTCTCTAGCTGGGAACTATTGACATTTTGAAGTGGATGCTTCTTTGTTTTGGGGGACTTTTCTGTGTGTTGAAGAATGTTTAACAGTATCTCTGACCTCTCTAGAGCAGATGCCAGTTACACATTCCCCACTGTCTGTGACAATCAAAAATGTAATAACTCTACACATTGCCACATATCCCGTGGGGGGCCATATCACCCCTGGTTGAGAACCACAGACCTACATTGATTTACTGTTCAATTTTTAATGAGTGGATAATATATCTTCAGTTACTGTGTATATTTATGTCCAGTTTGGAAGAAGTATGTTTATTGTTTGCAATTTTTTAACCTTTATGAGGCTTAGTTTTCTCATTTTTAAAGCATATGGACAGTAATACATAGAGTAATGAAATAAAATATATAAAACAGCTAGAGTAATAATTTCTACATACTAGAAATTTCGTATTTATTCATTCATTCTTACTTAACTTTTATAAGACCAAATTTCAAATTCAGATGCTAGAGATGAGTTAGAGCTTTCTTAGTAGAGAAATTAAAAATTTCTACTAGATTGTAAAACCCTGTAGTTGTATTCAAAGATAGTCAAAACTTAGAAGGTAAAGGATCTAAATATCAGGTTAAAACAAACAAAATTAAATGAGTAAACAGCAAGAAAAACTAAGGGCTTTTAGATTCAAGATCTAGAATTATATCAGGGAAGAATCAGGAGTTAAATTCTGTCTGCTCCCTGAGGGCTGAACTGTTGTACTGAGGTTTTATCTTTTTACTTAGGATTGTTGCCTCTGCTTGTCCTAAAGATTACAGAAACTGAAACACTGCTTGGCTGACCTTTAGGTCAGATACTGACACCTGTAACTAAGAAGGGAGACTATTAAACAGATGGTAGGAATATAAAACAGAAAAAAATCCATCTGATTAGGAATGAGAATACAGAAGAGTGGTTAGCATCAGAGTTTGGAAGTTGGTACTCCAAACTGCAGTCTTGATACCATCATTTGCCATATAACTTTTCAGCTAGCATTGGAAACTTTGTAATAGACATTTTGATTCCAATTTAAGAAATGTGAGTAATACATTAAAAAGATGTTGGACTTCTTAAAATTCAAACTACTTTTGATATGGGTTTCATAAATTCTGGTTATATTGTTAGTGTGAGAAGTCTCAGTGCTGCAAGTAAGTTGCTTTTCAAATTCTGTTATTTTAGTATACATGGACTGCTGCTCTCAAAATAATTGATTTTATAAAAAGAATTTTGTCAAGGGATTTAGCTGATATTCAGAAGTTGTAGTTATCTAGCTGCTGGCTACCAATTCTAAAAATGACATTCAAATACGCTGGCCTTCCTGTTAAGGTTGACGGTTACCAGGGGCATGGTTTGCACCATATTGCTGTGAAACTAAAAATATAACCAAATCTTTACCACCTGAAGGCCTTATTTGCTCTATTCTCAAGTATAAAACAGTGTTTGTGGCTATCTTACATAAGAATCTAAGAGTAGGAGCATCACATACAAAGTATTCAAAATAAGTTTGCAAGCTGATCTCTCAAGGGTCTTTTGATTAGTAACAAATGAATGACCATATATAGTACATTAATCTATACATCATCAATCTATACCTCATGAATCCCTACATTAATCCTGCTTTAGAAGTTCGTATAAAAGTCTTTTGCTTTTTATAGGCTAGCATTGAGTTCAAATATTAGACACAATTCCCCTACTTCTATTTGTATAATAATGTGCAGCATCCTTTCCATAGGCAACATACTCAAGTTTATATTATGGTCTAGTGAATTTCATATGATTCCATAACTTAATAATTGGCATGACATTTAGAAACATGACAATATTATTATAGTAAACTTAAAGTTTTAATGATCTTAATATAGGCAAAAATGCTAAACAAAAGAGTAATAAATTCCAATGTCAACACTCACTATAGCCTCATTATTTCTCCATTTCTTTTTTGAAAAAAAAATAATTGAGGTATGTATATGTGAAATACTTTTAGACGTTTTGCAAAAATTCTTTTTGGACAGGTTGTATCATTGTTGTATCATAAAAGCCAAATTTTCTTGTGTTTTTTAAATCTCACAGCACAGCATTTGTTCAACCTTGATTAATCAGAATCCTTGGCTATTTGGCCTTTTTTATAGCCTTCTCTTAAGATAGGGAAACATTACAAAAACAAAAAATAAACTATCACTATGATTAGTAAAACTATTTGTAGACTCTGTCATGTTTATTTTTCTAGCAGCTGTTGGTAGGGTCTCTGCCCTGGCACAAGAAAGCTGGGCCCTCATGTATGATCAAGGAGCATTTTAGATCATCTCTCGGAGTCCTGAGAGTATTTGGCTTTTTAAGATGCTGACACTTGTTGAATCTTCAGTGCATCAGAAAGATGGGCCTGCCTTCAGATACGGACACACAGATATTCCAGCTACCTATTGCTGTATATCAACTTACTCCAAATTTTAGGATGAAAAAACCCACCATATTTTCATGCACTATAGTTTTGTGGGACAAGAATTTGACAAGTTGCTACACAGTGATAGATAATATGCCAGCTTAAAAATAATTGTTCACTGAATTATATAATGTCTTCTGCAAGGAGTCTTGCCAATTAACTTTGAATCTAGAACACTGATCCTCAAATGGAGAGCATTTTTATTTATTTATTTTTTACTATTTTAGATCTAATGTCTAAATTTCTGATATTATTAACCCCTAGATATTAGAGCTGTGTGTATGATTCCTGCAAAGTGTCCCAAATATGAAAAAATAGCCAAAATATGTGATTTGGTACAAATGATACTAGGAAACTGATATAACATCATATAATATCTCTAATCACTTAAAATTCATATAAATTGTTTTGAAAAAGTTAAAAAATGCAAAATGTAATGACCATAAAACATTGTGACAATGGAGTCATTCTTGAAAAAAGTGTTTGTATTAATTCTCAGTGCTAGGATTAGGTCATTAAATATGAAATGTCCGATTTTGTATCAAAAGTTTAGTTTATTATATCTCAAACAAGAAAAGCAGTACAATTAGTCAAGTATGCACCCAAACTATAGACACAGTTTGCCATCTTAACGGTAGCTTGTTTATGCCAGCAGCAAAGAAGCCTGGAAAGCCAGTGACAATGAAATCACAAAAGCCGTCTTCTACAGCTTGTTGAAAATTGAATATTTTTCCTTGCAAGAAGTGGTCCAAAGCCTGGAATAAGTGGTAGTCAGTTGGTGCAAGGTCTGGTGAATATGGTGGATGACAGAGAATTTCCAAGTCCAGCTTCTATAGTTGGAGCAGCATTGTTTGTGCAACACGTGTTGGAGCATTGTCTTGCAAGAGGATTTGCCTGTCTCTATTGACCAATCTCTGCTGCTTAATTGCAAGCATCCTCATCATTTCATCTAGTTGGTTGCAGTAGACATCTGCTGTAATTTACTCAGGTTTCATGAAGCTATAGTGGATAATACCAGTGCTGGACCACCAGATAGATACCATTAGCCTTTTTTTATAAGTATTTGGGTTTGGACTGTGTTTTGGCACTTCATCTTTATCCAACCATTGTGCCAAACGTTTGTGATTGTCAAAAAGAATCCATTTTTCATCACACGTAACAATACGGTGTAGAAATGGTTCACTTTGATGTCGTGACAGCAAGGTTGTTTTTTTTTTCTTAGAACGGCTAAGCAAATTGTCATATATTTTATGTAATGCAAAGTGTACATAAATGAAATGGAAAAAACAAACTACCACAATACATAGTCACATGCATGAATCCCAAAACTAAATGTTGAGTTAAAGAATACAAAACCAGAAGAATCCATATTGTATGATATCATTTATATAAGGTTCATAGTTGGAAAAACCCAAACAATATATTTTAGAATGCATATTTGGATAGAAAAAGTATAAAGATAAGCAAGAAAGTGATTACTACAGGCTGAAAGTTGTCTCTGGGGAAGAGTTATGGAGTGGCTTCTGGAGAATTAGCAGCGCTCTTTTTCCTAACTTGGGTGGTAACTACACGAGCATTTCTTTTAAAAGTGTGTTGAAGTTGTACGTTTGTTTTATGCCTTTGAGTATGTGTATTATATTTCATAATAAAAAATCTTTAAGATAAATATTCTGTGTTTTAAAAATTAATGTTGAATATGGTCATTAAGAACAGCTCTTGCTTTGCCAATTTGTTTTAAATGACCAATGTTGTTGGAATAGTAACATCAAACCTTGCTGCTAATTCACGCATAGGTTGAGATGGATTTGCTTTCCACTACAGCTTTCAGTTGGTCTTTAGCCACCTTCTTCTCAGGTCACCCATGTGGCTCATTTTCAAGATTAAAATCACCAGAATGGAACTTCTCAAACCATCGACATACTGTGTATTCATTAGCCACATCCTTCCCAAATGCTTCCTTGATATTTTGAGCTGTCTGCTCTGCATTGGTTCCACGATGGAACTCATATTCGAAAATAACATGAATTTTTGACTTAGTCATGGTTTCACAAAGATTGCTCTAAAAAAAAATCACATGATGTTTTCCACAGATACTGAGAAAGCATTTGATAAAATTCCATACTCATTATGAATAAAAATAAAAACTCTTAAAAATAAAAATATATAGACTTGTGAATTTTGTGTGTATTTCTTTTAGTTATAATTATAAAGGAGGTGTTTCTTTTATATTTCCTAACATAGTTTCACATATACACCTATGAAACTTTTTGATTTCTATATAATTTTGTTCCCTGCCAACATACTGAATTTATATAAAAATATATTATATAATATATATTCAAACATACTTATATTGCTCAGATATATGTTATATATAGTATATATATTTAGTCTAATACCCTTGAAAAACAGGTTTGAATGGCACTGGAGCACTTATATGCAGATTTTTTTCAATAAATATGTTGGAAAACATTTTGGAGATATGTTACAATTTGAGAAAATTTGAACTGTGTAGCCTAGAAATATTTAAAAAAAAAGAAAAGAAAAAGTTAGGCATGTCATGAATGTATAAATATGTAGATTCTAGTCTATTTTATCATTTAATACCATAAACATACACAAATCTATTATAAAAATCCAAATTTAAAAACTTACACACATAGACTATGCATGGCACCATTTGCAATTGAGAGAAATGTGAATATAAAGATGCAATATTAAACCACAACTGCATAAAATTAGCTGTAGTACATACTGTACTACTGTAATTACTTCATAGTCACCTCCTGTTGTTAGTGCAGTAAGCTCAAGTGTTGAGAGGATCTGCTTAAAATGCCACGTGGCACTAATCATCTCTGAATGAAAAGTTGGTCTCTCCAGTAAATTGCACATCACAATAAAAAGAGATCTCTCACAGTTCTTGTGTATTTTTCATCCTGTTTAGTGCAATACCTTAAACCTTAAGTAACAGCGTGGGACCCATAAGATGCCACTAGTGGTGCTGAAAGTGCTCCCAAGAAGCAGAGACCTGTCAAGACATTACAAGAAAAAGTTGAATTACAGTAGCTTAGTGAGGTGTGATGGTATGTGCCTGTAGTCCCGGCTACTTCGGAGGCTGAAGTGAGAAGATCACTTGAAACACGGAGTTCCAGCCAGCCTGAGAAAGATAGCAAGACCCTGTCTCTAAAAAAAAAAAAGAGAGAGAGAGAGAAAAGAGAAAAAGTTGAATTGCTTGAAATGTACCATTGACTGAGGTATGCAGCTGCAATTTCCTGCCATTTTAAGAGAAATGAATCAAGAGTAAGGACTATTATAAAAAAAAGAAAAGGAAATTCATAAAGCCATCACTACAGCTATGTCAGTAGGTGCAAAAACATTGCACTCTTTGTAAAATATCTTTTTTATTTTGTATTGAAAATGCAGCTTTTATGTGGGTGCAGGATTGCTATAAGAAAGACATAGCTATGTGCTCTGGTATGGTTCAAGAAAAAGTGAAGTCATTATATGACAACTTAAAGCAAATGGAATATGAAGGATCGAAAGCTGGAGAATTTAATGCCAGCAAAGGATGGTTTGATAATTTTAGAAAAAGGTTTGGCTTAAAAAATGTCAGTATAACAGGAGAAATAGCTTCTGCCAACTAAGGAGCAGCAGATGAATTACGAGATGTCATTAAGAAAATTAGTGAGAAGAAAGGATATCTACCTGAATAGCTGTTTAATGCAGACAAAAGTGCCCTTATTCTGGAAAAAAAATGCTGGAAAGGACATTTGTTAGTAAGGAAGAGAAATGAGCACCAGGATTTAAGGCAGGAAGGGATAGGCTAAATCTACTGTTTTGTGCAAATGTAGTCAGGACTGCCTTTGTCCATAAAGTTACTAATTCCCATCCATGAAGGGAAAAGATAAATACTAGCTGCCAGTCTTTTAGCTGTACAGCAAGAAGGCCTGGAAAATGAGAATGCTTTTTCTGGATTGGTTCCATCGATGCTTTGTCCTTGCAGTCAAGAAGTACTTTGCCAGGAAGGGACTGCCTTTTAAAATTCTTTTGATATTGGACAATGCCCCTGGCCACCCAGAACCCCATGATTTCAACAGTGAAAGTGTCAAAGTGGTCTACTTACCCCCAAGCACAATGTCCCTAATTCAACTTCTAGATCAGGGACCTTTAAGGCTCATTACACATGGTACTCTATGGAGAGGATTGTGAACACTATGGAAGAAAACTCTGATAGAGAGAACATCATGAAAATCTTGAAGGATTACACCACTGAAGATACCATTGTCATAGAAATAGCTGTAAAAGTCATTAAACCCAAAACAATAATTTCCTGCTGGATAAAACTGTGTCCAGATGTTGTGCATGACTTCACAAGATTTATGACAGAGCCAACAAGGAAATTATGAAAGAGACTGTGGATATGGCAAAAAAGGTGGAGAGGGCGGAAGGGTTTCAATACACAGATCTTGGAGGAATTCAAGAGACACTACGCCAGAGGAATTAACAGAAGACTAGTTCAGAAAAAGAAGATGAGTTCTTCTGAACCAGCGCCGGACAATGCAGAAGAAAATGTAAAAGCAGTGCCAGAAACCTAATTGACATTAGAAAATCCGACCAAAGGGTTCTGATTATTCAAGACTGCTTTTGACTTCTTTTATAATATGGATCTTTCTCTGATATGGGCACTGAAATTAAAGCAAATGGTGGCCGAAGGATTGATATTGTATAGAAACATTTTTAGGGAAATGAAAAAGCAAAAATGTCAGACAGAATTCTTGATGCATTTCTGTAAAGTTACACCTAGTGTGCCTGCCTCTCCTGCTCCCCTCCCACCTCCTCCACATCTTCTCCCTCTGCCACCCCTGAGACAGCAAGACCATCCCCTCCTCTTCCTCCTCCTCCTCAGCCTACTCAACATGAAGACAAAGAGGATGAAAATCTTTATGATGACCCACTTCAACTTAACAAATAGTAAATATATATTCTTTTTTTTTTTTTTTGAGACAGGGTCTCACTCTGTCACCCAGGCTAGAGTGTGGTGGCATCATCCTAGCTCACTGCAACCTCAAACTCCTGCGCTCAAGCAATTCTCCTGCCTCGGCCTCCTGTGTAGCGGGGACTAGCGGCATGTGCCACCATGGCCCAGTACTTTTTTTCTATTTGCCGTAGAGACGGGGTCTCGCTTTTGCTCAAGCTGGTCTTGAACTCCTGGCCTCAAGCAATCCTCCCACCTCCGCCTCCCAAAGTGCTAGAATTACAGGTGTGAGCCACCACACCGGGCCTATTTTCTCTTTCTTACGATTTTTTTTTTATTTTTTTCTTTTTCTTATTTATTTATTTATTTAATTTCAGAATATTATGGGGTACAACACTTTGGATCAATACTTAAATCACACATGATTTTCTTAACATTTCCTTTCTCTATCTTACATCATTATAAAAATACATACATATACATATAATATAAAAATACATATAATATACAAAATATGTGTTAATTTACTGTTTATGTTATCAGTAAGGCTTCTGTTCAACAACAGGCTATTAGTAGTTAAGTTTTTGGGGTGTCAAAATTTATACATGGATTTTTGACTGGGTGGGGGGTTGGCATCCCTAACCCTCATATTGCTCAAGGGTCAACTATATATATAAGTGTGTGTGTGTGTGTGATATATATATATGTGTGTGTGTGTGTATGTGTGTGTGTGTGTGTGTATATATATATATATATATATATATATAAAATGACCTGATAAATGTAGTATGTTATTCATATAAATTTATTTATAAATCCACATGTAGGTTCCTAACATTTATGTACAAAGTTAATCTAGAAAACATGAAACAAGAGATTATTGATGGTAGTTGAAATCGTTATTTAGTCCTAAGTTTCTATTTATTTTCTGTGCTTTATTTGTATTCTACAATGATGATAAATTTATCAATAGCAAACATTAGAAGATATAAGTGATTAAAATTTTAGTAGATAAAATATAAGAAGTAGCTGATATCTTGTTTGCACATGTGTGTGCAAGTGTTTTTTTTTTTGATGTTTACAATTTTTACTTATCTTTTTTCCATTTGCCATTTGGGATATACCAGGTAAAGGGTAATATATCTCATTTCCCTGCCCACAAATGAAACATTTTTAAAAAGTCACAGATATTTCAATATCTATGTCAATTATTTACTACACATTTCAAAAAAGGCACTTACAGTTTGCTTTCCATGATAAATCTAAACACTTTCAATTTATTTATCTTTGGTTTTAGGAACAGTAGTATTGTGATTCTGTTTTGAAAGTTAAATTTATTCAACATATTAAAAACATCTGCAGCTTATTCCAGTTGTCCCAGCTGTGATATATTAGGAAATTTAGTTATTGAACTTATGAAATCAAAATAATTTATTTCATTTTGAAATTATCATACCAGGACCCTGCCTCTGCAAATTTAACCTCTTCACTTTTCTGTGAAAAAATACATTCTTAAACTCATTGCTAGTAAATAATTATTCTGAAATATCTGCAATAAAATGATCTTAAACCTTACATAGCTTAAAATGTGTACAGAATTATCTTTTTGTTTTAAAAGATGCTGCAATATTTCAAGCAACTAGTGTTTCTTCACATAAAAATTATTATTTGAATATCATTCAGCAAAAATTTTGATAATATCTACTATTCCTGCAATTTTCCTTGTCATTATTTTCTTACCATCACTAAAGAAATCACTACATTTTCCCCAAATTGTGTTAAAAAATTAACCAAAACTTTTAATGTACTCTGTTGTGTTCCCAGAATTTGCCTGTAAGAATATTTTTTCCTACGTTTTCATGATGCTGTCTAAACTCTCTCTGCTCTTGTCCAGTCAATTTTTAAATATTTTACACAATTTCACTTTTCAAACTAATTCAAAAAGAATTGTCGAATCTTCTTACATGGCATATACATTATAAAATAATAATCCTCCTTTTTAAATGATCTTGTTCATATTTCATTATCATTTCTGTATCTATAGTAGAAGATACATAACTTTTCCCCCATATAGTAAGTGTCTCTCTCATGTTCATCATAGCTCTCTGTTTTTCTTTTAATATTACTTTAGATATATAAACTGTATATCAACAAATCAATCATTAGTAAGCAGTTGTTTCCCTTAAAGATTATTCAGCCTCTAGCTCCTTTCTTCTGCCTTCTCAATTAAGAAATGTGAATATCTGACTCTCAAACTTTTAGATCCAGTTGCCTCCTCACCCCTGAACTCCAGACTCATGGAGCTGTCTACTCAGTATCTTCATCTAAATGTCAAATGAGCAATTCAAACTGACCTTCTCCAAACCAAGCCCTTCCCCCTCTCCTCATACCATTTTTTGGTCCATTTCAGTAAATTGCATTTCATTCATCAGGTTGCTCGATCCCGAAGCCGGAATGCTATCTATGACTCTTTTCCCCGCATGCCGTAACACATTTAAACCCTCCAGCAAATCATTCCTATTTTAGTTTCCAATGAATCCCAGATGTGACCCTGCCTCACAACGCCCACCCCTAATAGTGGTCCCAGCCACTATTGTCTCCTTGCAGTAACCACTCTCGGGTTTACTTCCTGCATCCCCACCACTGACAGTCACTTACCCACAGACCAGACATTTCCCAGCCAGTCAAATTGCTCCCCATTTCACTTATAGTGGAAAATATTTTTACATACTGACTTTGGGGTGTACACGATCTGTTCCATTTCATTTCCTGCCACTGTTATCATAGTTCACTGAGCCTAAGCCATGTATCCCTTCTCAGTTTAATGCCCGTGCCTGAAAAGATAGTAATAACATTTATCATATAATCATTTATCATTTAGATTGTTTCACTAATTTGACTTGGCATTGTGCCTCCTATTGTCTGGAACTTCTCTTAGTTATATATTTTTCTGTATTTTTTCCCTAAACTAAAATAAATTGTAAGATAATATACTGCATAATAAAACTTAGGGAAAAGATGGTCTGAAGATGGATTTTTATTTTTGTAGTTAACTATCCCATTATGAAGTGATAATTAAAAATTATTTACATGAGGCAAGGCACAGTGGCTTATGCCTGTAATTCTAGCACTTTGAAAGGCTGAGACAGGAGGATCACCTGAGGCCAGGAGTTCTGGACCAGCCTGAGCAACATAGCGAGATCCCATCTCTACAAAATATAGAAAAATTAGCTGGGCATGGTGGTGTGTGCCTGCAGACACAGCTACTCAGGAGCCTAAGGCAAGAGGATCTTTTGAGCTTAGGATTTGAGGTTGCCATGAACAACAATGAAGCCACTACACTCCAGCTGGGACAACAGAGTGAGACCCTGTCCCCGCAAAAAATGAATAAATAAACAAGTAAAAAGTATTTGCATGAGTCTTTTTAAATAGATAGTACTGTATCTATTTTTCAATACTGTAAAACCCAAATAATTAATAAAATAAAATAACATGTAATAAAATAGCAATTAATTAAATTAAAGAACATTTTATTAAAATGAAACGTAATTTTATAAAAAAATTTTGTAAAATGGATTTTATAAAATGTTTAGAATGTATTTGGTCCATGTGGCCACTTTAGGAAATCTGGTAAACACTGGTTAGAACCTGAGCCCCCTGAGATCAGAAGCTAAGTTTTATTTTCTTTATATTCCCAGCATAACATGGCACTTGGCACTAAGAATGAGCTCATTAAATGGAAAAATGATGAAATCTATACAAGATGCTCTATTTGTACTCCAACATAACAATGAAAATATTTTAATAAACAATGCTGATGGCTATCATCTTTATCCAACTGCTCTGTAAAGTCTTTGTGAAAGACTATTCTTTGCTTTTTATTTTTTTTTTCCTGTAGGTCTTTCTAATTTCTGATTCCCAAGCATTTGGAATCAAATTAGAAATCACTAGGCAGAAAAAAATGTGTAAGAATATACATACAAAATTTCAAAATGTCAAATATGTTAGTTTCTTCCCTTTTTGTGACTCTTACCAATGGTATCATGTTAGCCTTTATAAAATGTTTTTGATCCTTTTGTGGCACCCACACTGCTCAGTACTGGCATTGCACTTAGTGTTGTAGACAAACTTCACACAGCAGTAATTTAAGGGGAGACAGAGGGCTCTAGTTACTTCAGAATGTCCCCCCATCAAACTATCAAGCAGTAGGTTTTTCTGTTCATTAAAAACTAATCTGTTTGATTTTATTATATTTTTCTTTTATCTCATCCCACATGCCACTCACTTTCCCTCAAATGGTACCCAGGCTAACGTGTTTAATATAAAGAAATGTCCAGGGATATGTGTGTATCCTTGAAATATTGTGTATGAAGTTATATATGATAATTTAATTTATATAAATTGAATTATGCTATTGATCGTGCTGCATAATTTTTGATGCACTGTTGCATAGAATTAGGTAAAATTCTATTTAAAATTTTCTCATCTATGTTTATTAATTGGGTCTGATTTTTTATACTATTTTTTCAAAGTTATGCTGGCCTAATAATCTGAGGTGGGCAGATAGCCCTCATTTTTTCTTTTTTTCATTTTTTTTGTTCATATCAACTTATGTAGGAGGTATTCTTTCCTTGTCCTTATACATTGTACCCTGGTATATCTCAACCTGGGTACGTTATGATTACCATTTCAATTCCTTTCATGTTTATCTTTTTCTCATTTTAATTCATACACATGCCAATTTTGATATATTCTATTTTTTAAAAAAGTTAGCTACTCTATATGTTTATAGAGCTGTCTCTATTTTTATTTTATTTGTTAAATATCTTCACCTTTTCAAACGTTTTCATTTTATATATCATTTATTTGCATCTCCTCTCTTTTCTCATATGAGTCTTGCCAAAGCTTTGTTGACCTTTTGTTTTTCTTTAGTGACTATGTTCTTAACTTGTATTCTGCCCTTAACTTTATCATTTTGTTCTTAGTTGTTTGTGTTTTTCTTTGCTTCTTCTCTATTGCCTTTGCTGTTTTATATCACCTATTCCTGTGGAGCATAGTAATGTTGCAAAATATACTCAAGGTTAAGTCTTTAGGGCTTTTGAGAATTATTTCTGCACTAGGCTGAAAAAAATCTTTTGAAGGCATTTTCGTATTAGATAATATTTTTAAAGTGTAGAGTAGCTAGTCATATAAACTTAAAGATAACTGGTTTGCATGAGTGTTTCTTAAAATGGATTAAATATGTGTTATTCAATATTAGAGAATGAAAACATCTAATGGAGTACTGTGAGGAGTTAGCATAGTAGTGTTAATCTGAAGTTCCTGATAAGTTACCATATTTTTCTCTAGCCTAGAGCAAGTACTCTCTAGGAGTGATTAATACCACATTCTCTTGTATCATTTTGTTCCAATTTATAAGTTTGAGAATTTTTTATCTTGAAATGCAACTTCTGAATGCAGAATTATTAAATTATTACTATATGTTGAATAACTTTATGAGAACCTAAAATATACAGTATATATAAACAATGACCAGACCGTATATGACAATAGAACTCTGCAGTAGCCAGTTTAGGAAGCCAACCCCCAACCTCTACGACAATTGGCCTAGAACAATTAGGGCTTAGCCAGTGACTACAAGCTTCCTTATCATCATCATCATCATCATCATTATTATTATTTGCCCTGCTTCTAACTAAGGACCAAAGTGAAATATGCTTCCTAAATCAATTGCATAATATGTTCCACTTCTAGTTAACACACCTCCAGCTTCCCCCTGCCAACAACCTCCAATCAGAGCATTCATAATGCCTTGCCTTTTTTTCCTCACTATAAAGCTTTTCCACTCTTCTGCCTGCCTTTGAGTCTCTGCTAAATTCAAATGATAGTGGCTGACTGTCTTGCCATAGCAAATTCTGAATTAATAGGCTCTGCTTGTTTTCATTTGATGGTCTTCATTTATTTTCACATTTGCATCAAGTACTTCAAGTTAAAAGAATAAATTTCATTTAATTCATTTTTGTATGTTTATAAAGTGATTTCAGATCATTTTTTTTTGCAGTTCTTGCATCTATGGAACCAATTAAAGAGTAGTTTTACTAACAGAAGGTGTAACATGATGCCTCATAACACACTTTTCAATGAATTGATGAGTTATTTATAAACTTTATATTCAAAATAAGCTAAGGATGCTTATTCTAAAGGACTTACAAACTTTATTCCATTGGGAAAATGTGGATTCATGAATTTTTCATTATCACCAGCTACTGTTTCTTTGGATATCAGGCTGGCATGTGTGCTGAGACATGCTGATTGTGTGAGATAAACACATAGGTTCTACCTCCTCAAAACACCCTGTAGATGGACAGACAATTGAGTTCTTGCCTCTGAGCATGCCCACGTGGGTCTTAAAACAACCCAGAATCAGTACTGATCTTATAGAAGAAAAAACGTTTTGTGTCTGATTGTACAATAGCCACCACGCTATATAGACTTTGCAAATATGAGACAGCCAACCCCTCTGCTGCCATTTTTTCATTTCTTTTTGTATCCAGCCTAAATTCTAGGTTCATCATTATGTCTGTTCCCTTAAAAGCATCTCTTCTCTCACTCACTTGGGAAGCGCTTAAATTTGATTTAACCAGATGTCTGGCAACTAAGCATTGCTACATAAAATCACAAGCTGGGCAGGTGGGTGGTAATGACTTCATACTGATAATAACTCAAGTAGGTCCTAAACGCCACTGAAATCCCATCATTTAAAACTTTGCTGCTCTTCACAAGACCTTTCCACAGCTTTTCCTCATTCATAGAAACCCCCACCTCTTTTCTATGTCATTTCCAGTTGATGATATTATTTAATGTTTCACTGAGCAAAGGAAAGACATCAGAAAAATGCTTCTTCCAGTTGCCATAGTCAAATCTACAAACCAACCAGGAACTGCAATACCATCTTTGCCATATTATCTCCTTTTACGATGGGGGAAGTTATTCTCAGTCCCTGTCCTTGGCCCCAGGATCCCAGCCACATTCACCTTCTCAGAGATTTAGTTCCTGTTTGAACCTTATTCTATGTTGCATCTTAAGCCTCTAACTGCTTCACTCCCATCTGCATACAGATAACTGTTGCTTTCCAATAGGAGATACATACAGTCATGCAGCACTTAAGGACTGACTTACATTTTGAGAAATGCATTGTTCGGTGATTTCATTGTTGTGGGAGCATCATAGAGTGTACTAACACAAACCTAGATGGTATAGCCTACTCCATCGAGGCTACATGGGCTAGTCTATTTTTCCTAGGCTACAGACCTGTACAGCATGTTACTGTACTGAATAACATAGGTAACTGTAGTACAATGAAAATTTTTGTGTGTCTAAATCTATTTAAACATAGAAAAGGTACAGTAAAAACATGGTGTGAAAGATAAAAAATGGTACACCTCTATAGGGCACTTACCATGAATGAAGTTTGCAGATCTGTAAGTTGCTCTGGGTGAGCCAGTGAGTGAGTGGTAAGTAAATTTTAAGGCCTAAGACATGAATGTACATTTTTCTCTTATAAAGGAGATGTCCAAGAAAAAATGAAAGAAAACAAAATGAAAAAACAAACCAATGAGAAAAACAAACATTCTGGTCTATGGAATTCAAGTCCTGCTCTTGCAGAAGTGATTCATCTCACCTTATCCTGACATGTTTTTTGACAAAAATTGGCGGTGCTCCTTAAGAGGGCACCATGCCACACAAACAGATGGACAAGAATGTAGCTAGCTTAGAGACTGTGTTTGTCAGATTTGTTGCAGTGGGATGATGAATACTGTCCTCTC
Source organism: Daubentonia madagascariensis (assembly GCA_023783475.1). Classification (NCBI taxonomy): domain Eukaryota; kingdom Metazoa; phylum Chordata; class Mammalia; order Primates; family Daubentoniidae; genus Daubentonia; species Daubentonia madagascariensis. Next base: position 33,525,523 of record JAKFHU010001569.1, read on the forward strand.
TGAATTTCTTTAACTTTGGGGAAGACTCTTTGTCCTTTGGAGCTGAATATACTTGAAAAAATATCCAGACTTCCTGGTCAGATAGTGGAACACTTGGATTTGTGAATCATTTTTCCTACTCCAAAAAAGTATTATAATGAATTCTTTGATGACTCTTTGTTTTCTGCTACAGGACACTGCCACAAAAACTGTTCATAAAAATGATCTTTCAAAAAGGCAGAGTATCACTTTTAATAAAAAGAAAAAATTTAGTTAAGTTGTGACATATTGAATTTTACCTGAGCTCTGGGATCTGGAAAACAAGGAAGGACAGTAATTAAGAAATCCACCCATCCTTTGGCGTTCCAAGAAAAGGCTTACAGCAAAGAACCGGCCTTCTCTACATGATTAGATAAGACTCCTGAATAACCACCATATTTATCTGCAGCAAGGCCAGACACGGACACAGACCCTCCAAATTCCCTCGTAAGTGATTAGCTGAACTGCTGGTATCAACTGACCAAAGACCTCCTTTCCCCAAACCTCTGAGTTTTGACCCATCTTTAGCCTGAAACAGTACACAACCCTTTCTCATCCACTTTTAAGAATAGACTTGACCTCAGGGCAAATCATTTCCTGATCAGCTGTCCAATTACACGACCCACTCGCCCATACTCATTTTTTCTAGGCCTGTTTATTTCATAAAAGTCCTATTCTTCCTGACTTTTGATATATTTGCAGACCTTATAGTTAGAGATTTCTCCCTCTTGCAGGAGATCCCTCCCACTATTGCAAATAGTCCCTTTTGCTGTGCTGCAATAATCCTTTTGAATCAAGTTAATCCATACTTAAGTTCAGATGTGTTTTTATTTAATAGTTGGAAATCTGAATTATTTCCTTAATCTGTATCAGCACAATATGATTTATTTGCTCAATAACACATCATTCATTCTCTGGAAGTGTTTCTTGGTTATCCTAAAAAGAAAAACTATAAGGTTGCATGATATGTGGACCAGAGTGATTTACCTGATCGTTGTTTAGTGTGTGAGGGTATCCAACTTGAGCTTACTGCATCAGTCCTCACTTGATTTATAGCCATCACAATTTTTTTAATTGGCTTATTTCCTACAGTTCAACTCAAGAATGAGTTACATAAATTTAAAGGATATTTCCTTCAAACTGAATATATTTATAACTGGCCCTAACAGGAAATTTTCAACATGTCCCAAAAAATTACATTCATTCTCCCTGTGAAAGACACATACTTCTTTGTTCCAGATCCTTTTTTTCACATTTAAGGCTATTGGATGGTTTGGGGCTTGAGGTAATCACCATGATCTGCCACTTAGTGCAGGCTTGAAACCAGGAACAGAAAGGCCAGAAAGTTGTGACCTCATTTTCTTCACATCCTACAAAAAGTGTGCTTGGGGTGGGATTCCACTGGAAGCACCCTGGAGCATGGTCCAGTGGAGGGACTCTGACCCCCATGTCTATCCCTTTATGTATATTATTTTATTTTTACCAGAAAAATTATTCTCTTTTCTTTTAAAGTCCCATATTTTAATAGGATAAAGCAAATTTATACATAATAAGTAATTGGTTTCCAAGAAAGACATTCTATCTCCATCTTTCTCTAGTCAGGCTCAGAGCCCTTTGTATACGGTAAGTATAATGATGGTGAGTTTACGTTTATTTTGAGGTCCCAAGCAGTTTCAAAGAGCACTAAAAAATGCAGCTACCCAAGCCTTTCAGGCCCCTGAGTCCCACAGGAAAATCACAATGAATGCCGCTCTTCCTGCTGGACAAAGGGAAAACCGTTGACTTAGGCCAACCCATAAAACTCTCAGGAGAATTCAAGGTTTCCTCTCTCTCTACAGGAAGACCTAGCTCGAGGATGTGTAAGTTCTATAAGCATCTCTGAAAGACTGAAGTTTTTCCAGTTAGAAATTTTCCACTCAGGCTTCCAAAATCTTTATCCCCATCCCTTCTTCTATTTTTATTATTTCAAAATATTACAGGGGTATGTATGTTTTGGGTTATATGGGCTGCTTTTGCAATGCGTGAGTCAAGGTTATAAGTGTACCCATCACCCAGATAGTGCTCGTTGTACCCACTAGGTAGGTTTTCACCCATCTCCTCCTCCCCACTCCCCTCTGATTGATTTCTTTTGAGCTTAACTTCCCTCTATACACATGTGTGCTCATCTGTTAGTTCCAATTTAATAGTGAGTACATGTGGTGTTTGTTTTCCCATTCTCTAGATACTTCACCTAGGATAATGGTCTCCAGTTCCACCGAAATTGTTGCAAAAGGCATTAAGTCATCCTTCTGCAAGGAGGAGTAGTATTCCATAGTATACATATACCACATTTTGTTAGTCCACTCATGAATTCATGGGCATTTTGGTTGATTCCACATCTTTGCAATTGTTAACAATGCAATGATAAACATTCGAGTGCAGGTGTCTTTTCAATAAAATGTATTCTTTTCATTTGGGTAAATATCCAGCAGTGGGACTGCTGAAGCAAATGGTAGGTTGACTTTTAGTTCTTTGAGGAATAGCTCCATACTCCATAGAGGTTGTACTAATGATTATTCCCACCAACAGCGTATAAGTGTCCTTTTCTTTCTGCATCCACGCCAACATCTATTGTTTTTGGACTTTTTAATAAAGGCCATTCTGACTAGAGTAAGGTAAAATCTCATGTGGTTTTAATTTGCATTTCCCTGATGATTAGTGATGATGAGCATTTTTTCATATGTTTACTGGCCATTTGTCTATCTTCTTTTGAAAAGCTTCCATTCATGTCTTTTGTCGACTTTTTTATAGGGTTGTTTGATTTTTTCTTGTTGATTTGCTTGAGTTCTTTGTAGATTCTGGTTATTAGCCCTTTATCGCATGTACAGCATGAGAATATTTTCTCCCATTCTGTAAGTTGTCTATTTGCTCTGTTCATTATTTCCTTGGCTGTGCAGAAACTTTTTAAATTTAATCATATCCCATTTATTTATTTTTGTTGTTGCTGTGATTGCCATTGGTGTCTTCTTCATAAAATCTTTGCCTAGGCTAATAACTAGAAGAGTTTTACCAATATTTTCTTCTAGAATTCTTATGGTTTCATGCCTTACATTTAAGATCTTTATCCATCTTGAATTAATTTTTGTAAGTGGTGAGAGATATGGATTTTGTTTCATTCTTCTGCACATGACTATCCAATTTTCCCAGCACCATTTATTGAATAGGGAGTCTTTTCCCCTGTGTAGATTATTGTCTGTTTTGCCAAAGATCAGATGGCCGTAATTGGATAGTTTTATATCTGGGTTCTCTGTTCTTTTCCATTGGTCTATGTCTCTATTTTTATGCCGATACCATACTGATTTAGTTACTATAGCCTTGTAGTATAGTTTGAAATCTTGTAATGTGATGCCTCCAGATTAGTTCCGTTTGCTAAAGATTGCTTTAGCTATTTGGACTCTTTTCTGGTTCCACACAAAGCATAGAATTACTTTTTCTAGATCTCTGAAATATGACATTGGTGTATTGTTGGGGATTGCATTGAATCTGGAAATCACTTTGGGTAGTATGGACATTTTAACAATGTTGATTCTACCAATCCATGAGCAAGATATGTTTTTCCACTTGTATGTATCATCTATGATTTCTTTCCTCAGTGTTTCATGGTTCTCTTTATGGAGATCTTGCACCTCCTTAGTTAAGTATATTCCTAGGTATTTTATTTTCTTTTTAGCAATTGTGAATAGTATTGAGTCTTTGATTTGATGCTCAGCTTCACTGTTGTTGTATAGGAATGCTATTGATATGTGTACATTGTTTTTGTAAGCTGAGACTTTACTGAACTTATTTATCAATTCTAGGAGTCTCTTGGTGGAATCTTTGGGGTTTTCTAGGTAAAAGATCATGTTGTCTGCAAAAACAATAGTCTGACCTCTTCTTTCCCCATTTGGGTACCCTTAATTTCTTTCTCTTACCTGATTGCTCTGGCAAGGACTTCCAGCACTATGTTGAATATAAGTGGTGACAGTGAACATCTTTGTCTTGTTCCAGTTTTAGTGGAATGCTTTCAACTTTTCCCCATTCAGTATGATGCTGGCTGTGGGTTTGTCATATATGACTTTTATAATTTTGAGATACATTCCTTCAATGCCTAGTTTGTTGAGAGTTTTTATCATGAAAGGGTGCTGAATTTTGCCGAATGCTTTTTCTACATCGAGATGATCATATGATTTTTTTTTTTTTGCTTCTGTTTATGTGGTGAATCACATTTATTGATTTACATATGTTGAACCATACTTGCATCCCTGGGATGAAGCCCACATTGTCATGGTGGATTATTTTTTTTTTGGTATGCTGTTGAATTCAGTTTGCTAGTATTATATTGAGGATTTTTGCATCTATATTCATAAGGGATATTGGTCTGTAGATTTCTTTGTTGTGTCCTTTCCTGGCTTTGGTATCAAGGTGATGCTGCCTTTGTAGAATGAGTTGAGGAGGATTCACTCCTTCTTGATGCTATGGAATAATTTCTGCAGAATGTGTCCCAACTCTTCTTTGTAGGTCTGGTAAGTTCTGGCTGTGAATCCATCTGGTCCAGGGCTTTTTTGTTGGAAGATTTCCATTGCTGCTTCAATTTCATTGTTCATTATTGGTCTTTTCAGGAGTGCTATTTCTTCCTGACTGAGTCTTGGGAGGTTGTGTATTTCCAGAAATTTGTCCATTTCCTTTACATTTTTGAGTTTGTGTGCATAGACTTTTCATAGTATTCACAGATGATATTTTGTATTTCTGTGGTACCAGTTGTGATATCTCCTTTTTTATTTCTAATTGAGTTTATTTGAGTCCTTTCTCTCCTATTCCTGGTTAAGCTAGCAAGAGGTCTATCAATTTTGTTTATCTTCTCAAAGAATCAACATTTTGGTCATTGATTTTCTGTACAATTTTCTTATTTTCAATTTCATTTAGTTCTACTCTGAACTTAGTTATTTCTTTTCTTCTGATGGCTTTGGGCTTGGCTTGCTCTTCCTTTTCCAATTCCTTGATACATGTCATTAGATTGTTAATTTGTAATTTTTTTGTCTTTTTGTTGTAGGCATTTAATGCTATGAATTTTCTCCTTAGGACTGGTTTTATCCCAAAATTTATATCATAAATTTTGACAGCTTGTGTATTCTTTGTCATTCAGTTTGAGTAATCTTTTAATCTCCATCTTAATTTCATCATTGATCCAATAATCACTCAGCAGCAGGTTTTTTAATTTCCATGACTTTGTTTAGAATTGGGTGTTTCTTTTGGAGTTGATTTCTAATTTATTCCACTGTGCCTGAGAAGATACATGGTATGATTTTGATTTTTTTGCATTTATTGAGCCATTTTTGGCCTAAAATATGATCAATCTTGGAAAATGTTCCATGTGCTGATGAGTATGATGTATATTCAGTGGTTTTTGGATAAAATTTTCTGTACATATCTGTTATGCCCAATTGTTCTATAGTCCCATTTAGGTCCAGTGTTTCTTTATTTATTTTCTGTTTGGATGATCTGTCCAGTTCCATCAGTGGGGTGTTAAAGTCCCCAGCAATTACAATGTTTCTGTTTATTTCTCTACTTAGATCTAGAAGGGTTTGCTTTATGAATCTGGGCACTCCTGTGTTAGGTACATAAATATTTAGGATTGTTATGTCTACTTATTGAATTTCTCCCTTTATCATTATGTAATAACCATCTTTGTCTTTCTTTACTGTTATTGATTTAAAGACAATTTTATCTGATAGAAGAATGGCTTCACCTGCTTTCTTTTGGCTTCCATTTGCATTGAATATTGTTTTTCATCCCTTGACCTTGAGTCTGTAAGAGTCCTTGTGGGTTAGATATCTTTCCTGAAGACAACAGATACTTGGCTTGTATTTTTTTTTCTCCATTCAGCCAGCCTATGTGTCTTGAGTGGGAAATTCAAACCATTTACATTTATTGATAGAATTGATAGGTGGAGTGCTGTTCTGCTCATCCTGTCAGTTAGTACCTTATTGCTTTGTTTTACCTCTTGTACTGTTGCTTTAATTGAGCTTTGGGTGGTTGTACACTGGAGGGTGACCATTGTACTGATCCAAGTATAATGCAGTTTTGTGTATTTCCTGCAGGGCAGGTTTGGTCTTGGCAAATTCCCTCAGTGTTTGTTTGTCTGGAAAAGCCTTTATTTATCCTTCATTTATGAAACTTAGTTTTGCAGGATACAAAATTCTAGGCTGGCAGTTGTTCTAATCAAGAAGACTGAAGACGGGGCCCTGGTCCCTTCTTGCTTGTAAGGTCTCAGTTGAGAAGTCTGCAGTTAGCCTGACGAGTTTTCCTTTCTAAGTTACTTGATGTTTTTACTTTATGGTTTGCAGGAGTTCCTCTTTTGTGTTGACTTTGGGCAGTCTGATGACTATGTGTCTTGGTGATTGCCTCTTTGCAATGAATCTCCCAGGTGTTTGTTGAGCTTCTTGTTCCTGGATATCTAAATCTCCAGCAAAACCAGGAAGTTTTCCTCAATTATTCCCTCAAATAGGTTTTCCAGTCCTTGTGCATTTTCTTCTTCTCCCTCTGGGATGCCTATAATTCTTATATTTGGACATTTTACAAAATCCCAAATTTCTCATACGTTTTGGTCATTCCTCTTAATTCTCTGTTCATTATTTTTAACTGACTGATTTAATACAAAAGAGTTGTCTTCAAGCTTTGAGATTCTTTGTTCTGCCTGGTCTAGTCTATCCTTAAAACTTTCCACTGTGCTTTGTATTTCCTTAAATGAATTTTTTATTTCCAGAAGTTCCATTTGGTTTTTCTCTAAAATGTTAATCTCTTTGGTGAATTTTTCATTCATATCCTCAATTGTTTTTCTGGTTTCTTTGACTTGTTTTTCCGTTTTCTCTTGGATTTTGTTGAGCTTTCTTCCAATTCATATTTGCAATTCTTTATCTGTTCTTTCAATATTTTCATTTTGGTTTGTATCTGTTGCTTGAGAACTAGTGTTCCCTTTTGCCAGTGTCCTTTTGCTCTGATTTTTCATACTTCCAGAATTCTTTCACTGAGCCCTTCTCATCTGGCAACACAATTGAGTCCTTGGGGTACTGTGTCTGGCCTGTATGCCTGTCCCTGGGTACCTGAAGATCAATCCCTGACCATGCCAGGGAGAAGGATCCTGGTCCAAAGTTGCCTATGTGGTGTTCAAGCAGGTTTTATCACCATCTCTGGTTGCCTCTATCCTGCTGTCTTCACCTGTTTCCAGCAGTGTGGATTGTATTGGGTCCTCTAGCTTAATCTCTGAGCTGGAGGGTGGTGCTCGTGAGTCTGCATCAGCCACGCCATCTTTGATTGAGTTGGTAGATGCTGTGATGAGCGGTAGAGTTTTTCTCCCTGTCAGTGGTTGATGCTTGTGTGAAAGAGCCAACTGCTGAGGTGTCCTTTTGTGCCCTTTGTAGGCTCTGGTCCCCCAGGTGGGGCACTTGAGTATCCCAAGCTTTAGGAGGAAATCTGTAACTTCCTGGGGTTGCTTTATGTTCACCACAGCAAAGGTAGGTGGAGGAGCAAGGCAGATGGTGGTTAGGTTGCACAAGCCTATAAGGCTTTGCAAAGCTGTGGCTGAGCCCAGAGGTTGCTTTTCCAGCCACTAGGTGTAGCTGCTGGGAGGAATATTAGGCCAGGCTCTCTGGACTGGCAAAGCTGTCCACAAGGGCAGGGCCTAATCTTTTGGTTCCTATGGCACTGGGCTGGGATCTTCACACCCTAATCCAGTAGCATAATTTGCCTGTGGGGAGGTATGGGCACTCTCCCAGATCGCTGAATCTAGGACCCCCAACAGCACTCTCTGGTCAGCTCTGTCCATATGGGCTCCCTCACCACCTGAGTCCAGCTCTCAAACCTCCCCAGGACTGTATGTATGGCTCATTAGCGTGTGGCATAGTGACACACTGGCAAGCAGGTTGCTCCCAGTTTGAGCACCTCTTGTCCACTACGAGTCCTCCAGGGAAGAAGTGTGGGTCCCACTCTCTGTGGAGACCTCAGCCTGGAGTACATGCCCGCCAGAGAGAAGCGGCCACTGGCCAAATTCTGGATTCAAACTGCTCACCCAGTTGTAATGGGTGGGGGGAAGGGCTGCAATTCCTGGTCAGCCCGTATGCCTGAGTGGGCAGCATTTGGTTGTTATGGATACCAGGACTGAGCTCTCCCTCTCTGGATGACACACCCTAATCCAATACGGTGTTTCTTTTGTGGGGGTATGGGCACTCTCCCAGAATGCTGCCTCTCAGAACCCCATAGCACTCTCCCTTCTGTTCTGTCCATGCAGGCTTCCTTGGCACCCAATTATAGCTCCCAGACCACCCCTCTGTGTCCCCCAGCAACCCAGTGGAGTCCAGGGGGCACTGGGTCTGGCCTGCTTGTCTGACCCACTGGCACGCAACCCTACAAAATGCCAGCAGGCAGGGCACTCCCAAATTGACCCCCCATGACCACTGCATGTCCTCAACTGGGAAAGGCGTGGGCCTGACACTCTGTGGGAATCTCAGTCTGTAGCATACACCCACTGGGGAGAGGCGCTGCTCACCATAATCTCACTCCCATTGCAGTGATGCGGGAGGGGTGGTGAGCAAACATCCGAATGGGAGAAAACCAGTTCTAAGGTCTCTTGTGTCACTCTCCTAGGATGGGAGACCCCACCGATTGTCCAAGCTCCTGGGTCACACAAGTTCTCCCCATTATCCATGTTTGCTGCTGTACCTGGGCTTGTAGGGGGTGGAAAAGCCTCCAGGCCATTAGTCTATCATCTTCTTTTGAAAAGTTTCTGTTCATGTCCTTTGCCCACTTTTTAATGGGGTTGTTTGATTTTTTTCTTGCTGATTTTCCTGAGTTCTTTATAGATGCTAGTTATCAGCCCTTTATCAGATGTGTAGCATGCAAATATATATTTTCTCCCATTCTGTAGGTCGTCTATTCACTCTAATGATTGCTTCCTTGGCTGTGCAGAAGCTTTTTAATATGATCAGTTTCCATTTATTTATTTTTGTTGTTGCTGCGATTGCTTTTGGGACCAAAGCATTTGTACCACTGTAATATTCTGAAATAAAAAATAAAATAAAAATAAATAAAAATAAAAAAAATAAATAGCTTCCAGGAAACTTGGTGGAACGTTAGTCACCAAAGGCATGTAGGGGGAAGAGGGAAACGCCGCCCCTTACCCTTTCGCAGGGCTCCGAGCCTCTCTGGGTTTGATCACTGATATCGTCTCTTCCTTTTCTGCTTTGCAATTTTCCTCCATGAGGTCTCTGTCAGTCTCCGTCACCTCTCTGTGTGATCCACACCTGAGCTGAGTCTCTCTTCCCCTCTCCTTTATCCAATATCACAGCCTAGCACCAGGACGGTCAGTCAAGTGACCATCATTTGTACCTCCCCTATCCCTTCTTGTTTATGATCTTAGTCCCTAACACTTCTGCCTTATCACTCAATAAATCTCCATTGTCCTACCAACAATTACTAAATCAAAAAAAATTCTTAATGTTCCAAGATGTATTTCTGACCAAATATCCTTGGAACTATCTGAATTTAGGCTGACTCCTGTTGTTAAAGTTCTATGAAATATCTTCCCTCCTTTCCCAAGGCACGAGTGAGGTCTTCTGAATAAAGGCTTATGCTTAAAGGGTGCTTTCACTGATTTTCTTTCATAGTGCAGTGCACCCAAAAATGTACACCCAGATAACAGAATGCTATTGCCTTTTTTTTTTTAATACAATCCCAGGGCCTGGTAAAAATTAAAATAAAACAGAGTTGATGTATTAGTAATAGTAACACATGCTCTTTTAGTTGCTTTGGGTCAGACAGTAGGGCTTGTTTGGTGCTAATAACCCATGCAGTTAACATTATTGCTCTTACAATTTTATCCAGTTTGTTAAATGCTATTATTGATGATTTTAAATAATTGTTAATTGAACTCAATGTCCATCTGCAGGAACTTAATGATCATATTTTCTATGATAATTTCTTGACTCACTATTTCACACTCTATTTTGTTCTGTAGAAATATATATAGTTTCACCTATAAGATACTATTTTGTTTAATTGTTTCTGTCTTTCCCTTTCAGAATGTAATCATTTTAAAGGAAGGGATGGTGTTTTATTTATCTTTGTAAACCAGAACCTAACACAGTTTCAGCACAGATAAATAATTGAACTAATGAATAAATGAATAAATGAATGAGGTTAGATAAATCAAACAGAAGTAGAAGCTAGGAAATTCACATAAAAGTGGACATAGGAGTGATAAGACCTTAGGAAGCCACCTGTAAGAATAGATGTAATGGATGTTGGAGGGGTGGGTGATATGAAAATAAAGAATAAATGTTAGGGATTGTGTTTCTATGTTGAACGCTTGCACAACATGTGATTTTTTTTCTGTTTGCCATATTCTATCCAGAAGATTTCTTTTTTTAAATAATTTAACAGCAGCCTACTGATTGCTCATTAACATATCAGGTTTCTAAATGTGTAATTCTCCATCCAATGATAAAGTAAAGATGTGTAACTGTTAGGAGGTAATGGCTAAAAGGAAGACAAAAGTGCCATTTTCTACCTTCAACTGCGTCATTAACTCACCTTGTGGATTGCACACATTATTTAATTCCTCCTGCCTCAGTCAGCTCAGGTGTAAAATTGGGTGAAAATCTGTAACTGATGGTCCACATGACTGGTTTGATTAAAGATGTCCGAGCAAATTAAGTGAGATTGAATTTAAAGTGCCTTCTGAGATGGAAATGAACTTAGACTAAACACTTCATAAAGCTGTTGAAGTCTCTCTATTGTTATCAGAAAATTACTCTATTCCTTTTAAAAGTGCCATGATATTTTAATAGAACAAAGTAAATTTATAATAGGTAATATGTTTCCAAGGAAGATGCTGTGTCTCCATTTTTATCTAGGAAGTTTCAGATCCCATGGACTTAAATATCATCACAAGTCTATTAAGACTTGCAAGCCCTTGCTGCATTTCCTTGTGATTAGAGTTTCTTTTCCTCTCCCCTCCCCTCCCCTCTCCACTCCTCTTTTCTTCCTGCTCTTTCCCTTCCCTTCTTCCCCCCCTTTTTCTCTTTCTCCTCCTCCTCTTCCTCCTTCTGCCTCTTCTTCTTCTCCTCCTCCAGTTTCCTCCTCCCCCCTCATACTTTTCCTTCTCCTTTTTTTACCACCATTGTGTCTTCGTCTAATACAGTTTAATGGACATAGGCTGCCTATACTAAAAAGTCTGATTTGAATACTTTCTTTTTTTTCTCTTTTTAAATTATTTGACAGGGTGTCACTATGTTGCTTGGGCTTGTCTTGAATTTCTGCCTCAAATGATCCTCCCTCCTTGGCCTCCCAAAGTGCTGGGGTTACAGGTAGGAGCCACCACACCTGGCCTGAATATTTTCACTTACTAATGTGGACATTGAGGCACAAAGTGGGTAAAAAGTCTTAGAATACTACTGTGAATTAGTAGGTAGAAGAGAGAACAAATTGAACAACTTAAGGTGCATATTGCTTCCAAAATCTTAAAAAGATATGATAGTTTAGATTTTGGAAAAGAAGGAATTATAATACTTGAGTATTTGCATGAAGCATATTGTCTCCATCATAACCAACAGTAGAGGGATAATATCAAGACAAATTCTGGTTATTAAAGTGTTTTAAAAGCACAAAATAACATGCAATGAGATAGAAGGACCAGAAGACACAAATAGTTTATTTCATAAGTTTAATATGTAGAGAATAATTTATGCCATATATGACTATTTTACTGAAAAACTAAGAATGGGTTCAATTTCAGCAAGTAGAAGTTTGAATAAACTTTTGTACTTAAATACATCATTTGAGGTAGAAATGTGAATCTATTTTAGTTTCATCAGTTATTAGAAACAAATTCCACTAGAGAGCTGTACTTATGAACAGTTCTCTGTATTTACTAAAAAGAATTCAAAAAATAATTGCATGTTTAGATTTAACTTTTGACAACATCTTAGTATTTGGAAAGTTTACCTGAACTTTACCTGGTCTTTCTGCTGATCACACTGAAGGACAGAAAGCTATGAAAATAACAATTTTAAGTGAGGTTATTTTTCTAATTGGCATTTTTTTTTTTTATCATGGAGGCTAATTTATTTATTTATTTATTTTCTACCTTATAGTCCTGCGCCTCATGCACCAGTGCGTTTCTATACAGATGGATGGCCACCTGTGTAAATTTAATCCCACATACCAATTTCAAGGAAATTTTATGTCTTGATGGATATAAATGAAGTGAAAGTACAACACATTCCAAGGGCCCGGACTCCACAGAGGCATTAAGTAAGACTTTTGTCCTTTAAAATACTCTAATGTGATTTAAAGGAATGTCTAGCAGTGGTGTGATGGCTTCAGGAATGACTGACATACCAGAAATATAACTCTCAGTTCTACTGTCAGACCTGGAGCAAATGAGGTAAAAATTCATAGTAAGATGTGAAGCCAAAAGTCAATTTAGAGGAAATGCTCACTTAATTTTATAATGTCCTACTTGACTGACATTTTACATATTATTTAGGGTATAAAAACTTAAGTTTCTTTTTATTAGGAAATATTTCAGAAACTTAAATTTTTCTACAGAGCTGACCACACCTTCCATCTTGAAGCCCCTCCCCCCTCTCAGCTTAAGGGGCAAATACGCTTAGTCTTCTTCCTATTTCACTGGTCAATTTTTCTCATTCTCCTTTCTCAGATATTCCTCTTCTAACCACACTCTAATTACTGGTATTTTTCAAAGTCTTTTGTGCTCTTCCATCTCCCTGTTTGTAAATGTCAATACTATGATTTTTACATGCAGTACACATCCAAATGTATATTATTAATGCAGACGTCCTCCTACCATTTTCAATTTCCTACTTGTTTTCTTTATCGTATATCCTCCAGACATTCTAAACTTTTGATTTTTCTCTCTTCCTGAGGACAGCCAAATTCATATGGTTCTGGAAGCTCATTTTCTCTCTCCTTTTGGGAGCTTAGGAAGAGTTTGGTTCAGCATATCTGAGCTATCACAAAGGAAGTCCAGGCTAGTGCCAGCAGCTGAGCTGTAGAGGTACCCATTATGAGACTTTTACCTTTTCAGTGGAAGTTTCAGTGGTCAAGAACATGCTCTTTGTACCCCACTTACCTACAGATGTGCAGAGCAATTGTAAAGGTGTTCACTTTATTTGAGAACGTTGCTTGATGAACCAAGCTTTATCTGATCCAAGCACACAACTCAGAGGAGGGTGAGAGGGCAGAGAGCCATGAAATGTGGTACTACTCTACTTATAAATATCTCCAGCAAACCTCACTTTACCCTTATACCAGGTGCCCCCATTGCCTGTCACCCTCCTCCCCAAATATATTTCAATTCTAATAAATGGCACCATTAATTACCAAGCGTTTTCAGCCATGAGCCAGGATTCCCTCTGTATTACTCCCTCTCTTTCACTTCCACATTCTATCAATTATATTGTTCAATCTGCCTCTAAAGTGTATCTTAAATTTGTCCCCATATCTACATCTCTACTGCCATTACTCTGTCCACACCTACCTCCATCTCTACCTTAATTTTTGCAGCAGCCTCCTAACTGATCTCTTGGCCTCGGCATTTGCCCCCTCCAATCTATTCCCCCATGAAGCAAGTAGCAAGGGTGATCAGTCTAAACGTAAACTGGATCACTTCATCTCAGCTTAAAACCAGTGGCCTCCAGTGTGCTTAAAACAGCATTCAGATTTCTTACTAAAACATGTTAGATTTCAATATGGATCATCTTTTCTCTCTAACCTCATTTCTTATTCTTCTAGCCATCATTGAGCTTCAATAACTTCTGTTTTTTTTCTTTTCTTAGAAAAGGTTATACTCATTCCTGCCCCAGTAGCTTCATTCATGCTATCTCCAATGAGGTAATGCTGTCTTCCCAAGAGCACCTGCTCCTAGCCTCCTCCCTGCCACTTACCTACTTCATATACAAAATTATTTTTAATACTCCAAATTTCAGGATAATATTGCTTTCTCCAAAAAGGCATTCTATAATAATCTTATGTGAATTAGTACCCCCCACTTTATTTCAACACTTTTATTGTTTTGTTATTTTTTGTCAAATTGTTACTTTTTATTTTTTATTTATTACAAAATATATTTTCGTAGTTATTGTTTATCAACTTGTTATGTTTTTCCTACCCCTTCACTGGAGTGTAGGCTCCATGTTCCCTGATGTCTTGCCTAGTGCTGACAATTTATAGCTATCTGATAAATGCTTGCTGAATGACTGAAAGGCTGGTTTACTGTAATTTACAAAGGACCATGAATTGTACAAAGTTGAGCTAAGATTTAATAAGAGTAATTTCTGATATATTAAGTACTTAAGAGAAAAATTTTAAATTTAACATCAATAGCTCCTATTAAAAATATAAACATTTTAAATAGGTAATACGTATTCAAAAACTGGCTTTTTAAATCTTTCTCTTACAGATTACAGAAATCTTGCTTGAGTAGGCTCTAGCTGGGGAGAGAAGTAGGTTTTGTACCAACTTCTTTATAATTCCATCATTTTTCCCCATTAATTTTAACACTTTTAATTCTATTTTAATTTTAATCCTAACTGTGTAAGCATTGATTCACAAAAGTGTTTCCTTTCTTCTTTTCGGAATAATAACATCCTTTTATTTTCTCTTTTGTTTCACCAGAAACTATTATTGTCTCTTTGCTGTGTGTTTTTAATTAAGCATTTATCTTAGTCTAGGTCTTCTTAAGCATATTTCTGGTATTGTCTTCTGAAACCACTTGAAAATGCTTCTTGGCCAATTTCATGGTTAAATAAAAAAAGAATAAATTATAAACTAAAATTAGAGTTCTCTACTATTTCCTGTTTACTCTCCTCCCAAGCTTTCCTTCTTCTTCAGAACTTACAGCACTGTAGAGGTTCCCTGATTGGTATGATATTGAAAATAATTAAAACTTATAAGAACCATTTCATTCAGTTTTAATAAAAAAGTTAAAATTGTGCTATTGCCTATGATTCAGAAAAATTATGTTATATAAACCTTTCGATCTGGCCTCATTCTCTTGTGATCTGCTAATTCACTTGATTTTCAGGGCTTGGGCAAAGTATATTTATTTAATCATCTTCACATCATGATGTTTTTGCAGCCTGATTTTAGTTGGCATTTTTAACTCATTAAGTTTGGGTAAGATAATACATTTTAGGGAAAAATTATAATAAATAAAAGAAATTATGGCTATAATTACTGATTCTTGTCATCAAGATGGGCTTCCATAACACGTATGAAGATGACACTCAGTGATTAAATAGAACCACTCCTGAACTCCTTCACCAAGGTATGTTTAATGGTATCACACAGGATATCATGGCAACCAAAGTTTTGCTCAGTGGAGAATCTGTTCTCAGCTCATATTCTGGGCAGGAATTTGCCTCTTTCATGAAGAAGCCTGTGGGATAAAATACCCTTTCCATTTTTACGGTGAGAACATGACCCAAAGGGGCAGAAGAGAGATGGGCAGAACACAGTAAACTTGGGTTTAAGAGCAGAATTGCTGCAAAGGGTAAATATGGAGAAAGCTCTTTATGGGCCAGTGAGTCATCAGCACTGGCACTTAACAGTGGTGTTATGGGAGTTAAATTCCCCAGGAGTGGGTGAAGACTATCTACTTCAAGTTCACTTTGAGCAAATTCAGATATATACACTGAATTTTCATGTAAATAGCACTATATTTCCTGAAACGATAGAGCAACACAGAAAGGAAGGACCTTGATATATTTGGGACAAGATGTAGGGCCAGGCAAGGATAAGAAGAATTATTATATGCTCCAGGAAAATCCATTGTTCTAAGCTCAGTGTCTAGTATGGTGCCTGGTGCAAAGATGTTAAATAAATATCTGTGTATAGAAAAATTAGTCTAGATGATACCTTATAAGTCACCCCTGATTTTCTTCCATTTCAGTGAAAAGAGAATTGGAAATTAATCTAGAATGCTCATATTTAGTATTTCTTTATGGGCACACTATGGTTATATGATCTGAGTAGTATAATGTACTTCATATTTATTGTTTAGGGACAGTTCAACCATTCTCCACTTAACCTATTGTTTGTTGATTTAAAGAAAAATCCAGAAACGTTTGTTTATAGATACTTGGGCTTTGCAGATTATTGTTATCATTTTGGTGGCCAGGATGAATAAATCTTGTATAAGATGCTACCTTACCCATGATGATTTCATTAGGAAAGGTGTATATTACATGGAGCCATGTACTAGGAGACAGTCATCCTAATCACCTTTAAAAGAAAATATGTCTTGTCATGGTATGTTTCAATATGAACTAAAATTGACAACTTAAATTAAAATATAAGGCTTGGGATAAAAGTTTGTTACAAAGTGTATTTAAGTTCCTCCAGATTTTATTTTATTAGTCTTTCTGTATCTTCCAAAAACCTTATTTGAATCTGAAATGTTTGACTATTTTATTTAGGGTTTGTTTGGCTTTAAGAACATTTCACGGCTTCTTTCATTATTTTCAGTGCAACAGATTTCAAAAGTTCTTATAGTATGAATTTTTAAAGTCATCTTTGGCATTCTGAGATTTCTTAGTAAGGGACAGAACTTATTTTATGCTGTAAAAAATGAGCTGAGAAATGTTCTCATCTCTACTAAAAGTGCTCCTTTTGGAAACTGCCTCAAGAGTGATTCTAACGTTAATACTGTGCCCATCATCTTGCTACATATGCTGCAGCTTCTGTAAGAGGAGCAATACAGGTTTAAAACCAAGATAACTCTGGAGTCAGGGAAGCTGAGGGGGAGTGTGTCCTGGGTTGCTTTGGAGAGCAGTGTGAGCAGAGACACAGCTGGGTGCTGTAGCTGGGGTCTGGAAACCAATGAAAGCACATACAAGAGGAAAAGTGGTCGTAGGAGCAATCTGATAGATTTGATTGGTGGTTGACTTGGACTAGGTTAATTTTAAATGGGATTCTTGTGATATTTGCTTTATAGTGCTTTTAAGGCACTTACGTACTTGTTTTCTGTAGAATAGTGTCATTTATGGTATAGCTACCACATCCAGATCATTTAAAAATAAATTCTGAGGAGTCATATTCACAGACAAGACTATAAATGGTAACAGATTCCATAAGGAACCTAAAAACACAGGTGACTTATTAACATGCATCTATTATGTGAGTTTATATACAAAGACACACAGAGTGAATATAAAATACACATAAAATACATTTTAACACCAATGACAGAGGTGACATGCTTAAACATACTACCTACAGTTATTGCCCACATAGAGATACATATTTATAAAAGCTTTACCTGAGAGCAAGCTACTTGAGGGAAGAAAAGTGACTTATCTTTGTATGCCAAGAAACTGAATCTCCTTTTTGTGATTAAAAACAGACAAACAAACAATTTTTTGCTTTAGGTATATTTAAATAATCCCTCACATTGCAGTTGTCTCCAATGGCCCAGGGAGCCATAACACCTCCTTTATGTGGCCTTAAGGTCTAAAGTCCAATTCATTTTGAGATGCTTAAGTTTCTAGAGCAAACATATCTCTCATTTGAAGTTCATGTTGTCATCATACTATATCTTCCTAGTACTGATTAGAGTGACCTTCTTTTGTTCTTTTTATTATTTCTTATTATCTATTTCTCCAAAAATGTCACTCTACTGCTATTTTTCTTGCCATCTCAATTTTTCTTAACCAGATCATTCCAACCAGCCTGTGCTAAAAATCCCTATTAATAAGAGAAATTAATTTAAAAAAAGACATTAGTAAACAAAACCAGAAGGAGATAGTAATGCACACTCATTAGGATAGCTACTATATAAAAACAAAACAAAACGAAAAAACTAATGCTGGAGAGGTTGTGGAGAAATTGGAAACTTGTACAATATTGATGGGAAAGTAAAATGGTGCAGCTGCTATAGAGAACAGTATGACAGTTCTTCAAAAAACTAAAAATGTAATTACCATATAATCCAACAATTCCACTTCTGGGTATATACCCAAATTAATTGAAAGTCTCAAAGAGGTATTTGTAGACCTATTATTCACATGATTATTATTATTATATAGCAGCATTATTCACAATGGCCAAATGGTGGGAGCAACTTAAATGTTCATAGATGGGTGAATGGACAAATAACATGTGGTATGCACATACAGTGGAATATTATTCAACCTTAAAATGAAAGGAAATTCTGACATAGTAAAATATGGATGAACCTGGATAACATTATGCTATGTGAAGTAAGTCAATCATAAAGGATTTCCACTTATATGAGGTACCTTGATTAGTCAAATTCATGGAGACAGAATGTACAATGGTGGTTACCAAAGGCTGCTTGTAGAATACGAAGTTGTTTCTAGTGGGTATAGAGTTTCGTTTTTTCAAGATGAAAAGATTTCTGGATATTGGTTTCACAACAATGTGAAAGACCTTAGCACTACTGAGCTATACACTTAAAAACAGATAAAATGATAAGTTTGGGGTTTTCTGTATTTTACAATGATTAAAAATTTAAAAATAAATAAATAAACATGAAAAAACGGACATAAAAAAATTCTAGAAACTATTGTACACATTCTATCAGTATGTCAAACTTTAAATGCTTTTTCTTATTATATAATTTTTTCACTGTGGCTGGCAGTGTGCCTTTGTATAAATATTTGGTAACTGGTTGTAAGCTAAGTTAAAGGTTTCATTTAAAGATTTTTATTTTTCAGTACTATAATTATTCCTTCAATATAGGGAATCATTTATTTTATAATTTTTTTGCCATTTATGTCCAGTAAACAAAAATATATATGCAGAGTCTTTGTAATTAATAGAATATATCATGGCAGTTACAATTGGACTTTAAAGACTGGTAATTAGAAAGATATAAATAAGCATGCATATAGTTTGTCTTCAGAATTTCTTTTGGAAGGCAAGCATTTGCCAATGCAAATTTATTGGTTAATTTGATTTCACAAATATAACTATTGCATGCTCTTTTCAAATCATATTCTTTGTGTAATGTCTACATTTCACTGCAGTGTAATGTCTACAAGGGTCATACACAGTGTTCGCTTTATGAGTTTCTCAAGAATCAGGAGTAGAAAGCAGAATCCTAAATTCTAAAATAAATTATTAATATTTAAACCTCAAAGGAAATTATGCTGACCCAGTATGTAACCATGCATAAGCTCCAAAAAGGGTTGAATTCTCTGAAAATTGCACTTTATTATTGAATAAAGCTTATTGAAACAGAGAAATCATTTCAGATAGCACAATTGCCAGGGGTATCATGTAGAAAATGGTTTTGTAGTTATATGAAGCAGTCAAGGGGTCATTTGATAAATACTCTTCTAAACCTCTTTCTTCCTTTCTGCATTTTCCTGAACCACATTATTCTTCAAAGAGAGATATATGTGTTTACTAACACAATACAACATATTACAAAGGAAGAAGAAAAGATTCATCCTGTAAAATGTATATAATTTGCTGTAAACATTAGCATTCAATTAATAATTGATTTGTAGCCATGCTGGATTATGGTATTATTTATAAGGAAAGGCCCCATTCTATACCAATTTTTTCAAAATGCTTAAATAGAATAAGTTGAATACATTATATTTTACCTCCAGTGAGAAAGGAACTTCAATTTTGTCATTTAAAACATCAGCAACAAAAATGGCTATAATTGGCAAAGCCAATTGTGAGAAAACGTGTGTGGTTATTAGCACTTGATTATGGAGAAAAACCTTAGCTAAAGAATTACATAATTTGGCCTACACTGACTGTATTTCCAGCTAATGTTTGTGGAGCCAAAGCTCCCTTCTATAAAGAAGTGAACAAAATATTGACACTTTTTTCCCTCTGGAAAATGATCATATTAATGTACCCGTCAATAACCTATTTATTGGTACCATTGTTATGCTATGAAATAAATCACTGCAAAGGATGAGATGTTGCCAAGGCTAAAGAGGCATTAGTATCCCCTAACTTCACTTTATTCTTCTTTTAGCAAATGTTTATGGAATGACCATGGTGTGTCAGGCACTGTTTTATGTTCTGGGAATATAAACGTAAGTAAGGAAAATATAGACTGAACGCAGTGAGAAGGACTATGTGCTGAGTGACTGGGGAGAGTGTGTGGGGTGCTATTTCAACAGAGACTTACTTGAAGTAAGTAAAGCAGGGAGCCATTTGGACACCTGCAGGGGATATTCTAGACAGTGAGAATAGCCAGTGCAAAGATTCTGAGGTGGGGGTGTGTGTGTCATGTTTGAGAAATAACAATGGGGCCAGCAGGACTGGAGCAGCATGAGCAATTAATAGATTATATGCATGGCTTTGTAAACCATGGCAAAGTCTTTGCATTTTACTCTGACAGCATAAATCATCAGAACGTTTTGAGAAGAGCAGTGAAATCATCTGAATTACATTTTAGAACAATTATTCTGGTTTGTATCTTAATAGCATATTGTACATGCTAAGGAAAGAAGAGGAAAAACAAGATAGGAGATTATTATAATAGTTTCCTATCTGCCACAGAATAGTGATTTAGACCAGTATGTCAGCAGTGAAGGAGGTAGGAGAAGTTGGATTAGGAGTTTATTGAAGGTAAAGTCAACAGGGTTTGCTGGTAGGTTAGATGTGCAGTATGAGAATAAGAGAGAAGGCAAGGATGCTTGCAAAGTTGTAGCCTGAGCAAATAGAAATCTTGAGTTCCCAATTATAAGATGAAGAAGATGGGACAGGAGCAGAATTGGGAAGGAAAACCAGGGAATTGGCTTTGGGCATAATATATGTGTGATGCAGTATTAGATCTACTAATAAAGAAGTCAAGTGAGCAGTTGCAGATACAATTCTAGATTTCAGGGGAAATAGTGGTCCAACTGGGAGATACGCAGTTTGCAACTATCAATATATAGATGGTATTTAAATTAGGAACCTGGATGCCACCTAGTGAATTAGTGTAGAGAAGAAAAAACATCCAAAACTGAGCCTTGGGTCATTCTGACATTTAGAGACCTTAGGGAAGTGAGATAACAACAAGCAATAAAGAAGAAAGAGAACTAAAAGTGTGCTGTCCTAGGCTGCTTAGTATTGTTGAGCTGGTTGAGTCTAATAAAAGGATGCCTGCCTACAGGGCAAGTAGGGGCTGAATTATAACAGGTGTCCTACCTACCAAGCTGTAAGTTCTTACGCAGGCCTATAACTGCCTGAGGAAAAGGTATTTATTTTTAACTAATTCAAACAAAATTTTCTTATAAGCCAGCAAAAATATGGCTGTCATGAAAGTTAACTGAAGAGAGTATTTCAAGACAGATTTAGCATCACTATCAAATATATATTGCTAATAAGGCAATGTTTATCAATTGACCATTGTTCCTCAACTTACGATGGGGTTATATCCCAATAAGCCCATCATAAGTCAAAAATATTATAAGTCAAAAATGCATTTAATGCTAGCAACATAGCAGACTGACCCAGCTTGCCATGGTTTAAGTTGGGATTTGTTCCACTGGTACTTGGACACATATAGGCCGGTCATAAAAACCTGATTTGATGAAATTGAAAGAAAACTCCCCTTTTAATTTTGAGACAAAAATTAGACAAAAAGACAAATACATGCAAATATTTTGGGAAATTTTGTTTTAAAGAGCAGCAAAGAAAATGATGGGGTACCTGGAGGCAGATTTAGGGGTCAATGAAGAACACAATAAAATTGTGTTTGTTAATGAGCAGGGAAAATGTGATATAGAGCAGGAGAGTAGGGAAACAACTACTATCCCTGAGTGATCTCAGGTCTTGTACATTATTGGAGCAGTTGACTTTAGAAACAAACATAAAAGTGTCATAAAGAATAGCATGAGGATGACTGAATTTATGGCTGCAGCTGCAGAGAGGATAATGGATGTCGTTTTGGAAGCCTGTGGAAATTATCTTTTGAATACTTTTATTTTCCTACAGAAATAGAAAGCAAGAGCTTAGTAAGCTTAGTAAGAGGGATTAGGGGTTTATAGAGGTTTTATTAGAGAGGAAATCTTGTAAAAATATTTTCCCAGTAAAGTGGAAAGTGAATGCAGTAAGTATATTTATGGGGCTACAAAAAGTTACTGGTTGTAAATGTAAAATGATGCCTATATTCACGGCTTGTTTCTTCTTCAATGATAGATTCATCTGGCTTGGTTCCGACATGGAGTATGTTGATCGGGATTTAGGCAGGGGAGTAAGATGTAGGATGTACGCAGTGGAATGAGTGTAAGAAGGGACTGTTGAATCTAAACAACTGAGGGAGGGAAAAGTGGACATGCACTGGAGGAGCCATAGTAAGAAGGTTGAAGGTCTCAGTGGGGTCAAAGACTTTTTGGAGTTAAAGAACCAGAATGAATAACACTTGAAATTTAATGGTAGTGGACAGAGACCTGGATGCTGGGAACTGAGACTATATTGGGGGTGCAGTTCTTGATAGCTTTAATTCTGGGCTCATTAGATTTGAAGTGGCTGTGGAAGACACATGTGGAGAGCAGAAGAAAGCAATCTGGAAGGAGGTAGAGACTTATGAGTCATCAGCGTTTAAATAAGCAATGCAGCAATGGGAGTAAATGAGGCTGAGATCACATTAGGGAACACAACTCCAAGGAACACTCATATCTCAAGATTACCATAGGAGGAGAAGAGCACTGATTGGACCTAGAAGGCATATTGGAGATTTAGGAAGAAAGGATCGGGAAAAAAAAGGGAGCTAATAGTGTGAGAATAGTACCAAGAGAAAGGAAGAGTCACATAGCTATCACAGTGGCTGACTTAGAATTTGAGTACAGGGCTCTGGAGTCTGTGCTTTCAACCACATAACATAAAACCTAAACCAGAAATAGAGACCATTAAAACACTTAAATGCAAAGAAGTCATATATTACTTAAAAAATATCCATTGAGTAGATGTGAGTTTAGAAACAAATGAAAAACTTTTAGAGAAACTACAAAAACAAAACAAAAAACAATTTATTTTATGGCTGTAATATTAATTAACCAAATGCATGCCAGCAAACATTAACAGACAGGGTCATTGCTCAAGGCACTTTTGTCTTATGTCTTTACTAGCAATAATTTGTATTTATTCATAATGGGAAAAAATCATAAATCATATATGCTGGAGCTTTTGTCAGAATGATATGTGTATTATCCCTGTCTTCCTAAAGCTTATACAAGTCTTACTGTAGCATACACACCTGCTAAATCATTATTCTCTGTATGAGTAATTGTTGCAGATGTTCATACTGATTAATAGGGAAAGCTATATTCATGGGCATTTCAGCATGGCAGCTACACAATTATGATTGCTTTTAGCACAAAGGGCATTGTGCTGTGAAGCTAGAATATGGAGCTTGTTGTTGATTGCCATTGTTCACTATTTTAGACCTGCAGGGTTCTTTTCCAATTCTGCTCTCTCCCACCACTGACATGGTCCTACCCTCTATACACACACAAGTGTCATTTTATGGGAGGGGTATTTTTACATTCTCTTTTGGCATACCAAATATTGCAGATAAGTTTTGTTCTCTCTCATCTCAAACACAAATACAGCACGAACAAAAGCGATCACCAAGTGATTTTGGGGAGTCTATTTGTTTAATTTTTTTAATTTTTTAAAATTTCAGAATATGATGGGGGTACAAATGTTTGGGTTACATGGATTGCTTTTGAACTGCTTGAGACAAAGTTATAAGTGTGCACATCATGCAGATAGTGTACACTGCACCATTAGGTATGATTTCACCTATCCCCTCCTTACTCCTCCCACATGACTGATTTTCGATGAGTTTTACTTCCTATTGTGTACATGAGTGCTTTTCACTTAGTTCTAATTTAATAGTGAGTACATGTGGTGTTTGCTTTTTCACTCTTGTGACACTTCACTTAGGAAAGTGGTCTTCGGCTCCATCCAGATTGTTCCAAAAGGTATTAATACATTTTTTATGGCTGAGTAGTACTCCATGGTATACATATACCACATTTTATTAATCCACTCATGTATTGATGGGCATTTGGGTTGATTCCACATCTTTCTGATTGTGAAATGTGTGGCAATAAACAGTTGAATATAAGTGCCTTTTTGATTAAATGACTCTACTTCCTTTGGGTAAATACCCAGTAGTGGGATTGCTGGATCAAAGAGTAGGTCTACTTTTAGTTCTTTGAGGAATATCCATACTATTTTCTATAGAGGTTGCACTAGTTTGCAGTCCCACCAATAGTGTATAAGTATTCCTTTCTCTCCACATCCATGCCAGCATCTCTTGTTTTGGGACTTTTTGATGAAAGCTATTCTCACTGGGGTTAGGTCATATCTCATTGTGGTTTTGATTTGCATTTCTCTGATGATTAGTGTCATTGAGGTTTTTTAATACGTTTCAAATGTTTATTGGCCATTAGTCTATCCTTCTTATGAAAATCTGTTCATGTCTTTTGCCTACTTTTTAATTGGGTTGTTTTATTTTTTCTTGCTGATTTGCTCGAGTTCTTTGTAGATTCTTGTTATTAGCCCTTTATCGGATGTATAGCATGCTAATATTTTCTCCCATTCTGTAGGTTGTCCATTTACTGTGTTGATTGTTTCTTTGGCTGTGAAGAAGCTTTGTAATTTAATCAAGTCCCGTTTATTAATTCTTGTTGATGCTGTGATTACCTTTGGGGTCTTCTTCATAAATTCTTACCTAGGTCGATATCTAGAAGAGTTTTTCCAACATTTCTTTCTAGAATTCTTATGGTTTCATGTCTTAGGTTTAAGTCTGTTATTAATCTTGAATTAATTTTGGTAAGTGGTGAGAGATATGGATCCTGTTTCAATCTTCTACATGTGGCTATGAAATTTTCCCAGCACCATTTATTGAACAAGGATTCTTTTCCCCAGTCTATATTGTTGCCTGCTTTGTCAAAGATCAGATGGCAATATGTGGATGATTTATATCTGGCTTCTCTCTTCTATTCCATTGGTCTGTTCAGGAGTTCTATTTCTTCCTGAATGAGGCTTGAGAAGTTGTGTGTTTCCAGAAATTTGCCTGTTTCCTCAGTGTTTTAAGTTTATGTGCATGGAGATTTTTATAGTATTTACAGATGAAGATTAATGAAACAAAAATTTGGTTCTTTGAAAAGATAAACAAAATTGATACACCTTTCACTAGATTAACCAGAAACAGAAAAGAAAGGACCCAAATAAGCTCAATCAGAAATGAAAAAGGAGATATTACAACTGATACCACAGAAATACAAAATATCATCTGAGGGTCTATTTTTTGATCCTTCCATTTGATGATTGTTTCCTATTGGGTTGTTACATTTATTTTTTTTATTTGATTGACTAGGAAATAAACCTTTAGAAAAAGATTGAAGAGGTAAATAAACTGGGCCAAGGAGGCAGCATAAAGGGTTCAACAGGGCAGAATATTTTTGTATTTTGTCAATTTATTTGAATCCAGTTATGACTCTTACCAGTTGTAGAGTGACCATCTCTCTCAGTTTACCAGGGACAGAGGGTGTTCCTGGGATAAAGGACTATCAAATTTAAAACTGGGTCACTCCCGGCAAACCCGGACAAGCTGAACATCCTACAGCTGGATATGTTAACCTAGTTGTTTAACCTTTATACGCTTCATGAATTTCCTTATGTGTTAAATGAATTAAGCTGGCAAAGCACACATTATAATATTTGTCCAATAGCATTTGCATCTGTGATAATTCCTTTTCTATCCTTCCCTCAATTTCAAACGGCCTTTACCACTCAAGGGTGAAGAGCAGGTATTTTTCTTTTTGAATCACACTTCATTGTACACAGTGTGCTGACACATAGGATAGAATAATAAATACTTGGCACCAAAGACACCTAGTGGGTGCTTGATAAACACCTACTGAATGGCTAAAATCCTAGGGTTGACTTTGAGATATCTATCAATTGGGGCATTATCATATTATTATTGGAAAGAAAGAAATGGAGAATCTCTCCTCACTGTTTCTTTCTTTCACCAATGTTGTAGCTTCCTCTAAGTCACTGTTCCTCAAATTTTTTTCATTAACACACATCTAAGGAGAAAAATTAAATTAAATAAAATGCTCTCTAATAAGAAAAAAATAAATACTAAGGGATAAGATTTCAACAGATAGGGTGGAGCCACAAAGCATTGTATTAGTAATATCTAAGATGTTTTTTGCCACCTCCTCCAAGAACCAATTTTGTCCCTTTGGGGACAATATCCTTCCTGTTGTGTAAAGTCACATGGGTCATTTCAACCAAATTTTATGTTTGTTAATTTCCAGGAATGAGTTCTTCAATTGTATAGCAGTATTTGAAAAATGGTAATTCAGACACTCTACAGAAGATTATTGATAGCATACGATGTGTATCTTGCTGAATTAAGTGCCAGCATGACATGCAGAGCCTTGTAACATATTCTGGAGACACTATGACTACACAAAGCAATTAGTGCCAAGAAGAAGTAGGAACTAGTCTAGTGACGCATACCCTAGCATTAGGGGCCACAGAATGGCTTCTCTGTTACTTACTGTGTGTCCTTGAGCAAGTCTATTAACCTTTGAGCCTCCTTTCTTCATCTCTACAGTGAGGATAACAACTAATTTACAACAGATTTAAATTTAAAGAAGACTTTAAAGCAGATCTGAGACAATCAGGTGATATCACCTTGAAAACTGCTAAGCACCCTACAAGCATATGCTTCTGTACAGATCAGGAATACAGTCTCATTTTAGAGCTGTGGTGGAGCAGCATGAGATGGACTGTCAGAGCACTGAAACTTGGGAAAGAAAAGTGGGGCACAGGCTTCGATGTCCCTGCTCTGCTGGAAGATCGCAAAGCTGGAGAGCTGGGAGCTAAGGTGCTTGTCACCACACCAGTCAGAATGGGGCAGGGATCTGGAGTAGAGCACAAGTACTGCCTGAGATGCTTTGCCAAGAAGGACAGAACTGGATTCATTACCACACGTGCTAGAGATGAAGCATAGTAAGAGCATTATCTTGAGAAATTCTTAAGAATATCTAAAATGACACTTACAAACAAGGAAAAAATAATCTAATTCAACTATGTTTTGATGGAAACTAGAGTAAAAAAAAGTGATGTGTTTCATAGTATTAATTAGGAAGCCAAGGAAATAGAAGTGCCTGTGTGTTATTGACAACAACATTTGTGGCAGAAGCAGCAGCTGCTTTGGTCTGTGGGGATCCCTCCTAGGGAACAGGAGTTTAGCTGAAATCCCAGTGAACACTTTCAACTCCAGCAGTTTAAAAATTTAATCCAAACCTGATCCTGAGAGCCTGGCCCATTGCCTTTGATCAAGCAACTATTGCTTGGCAGCTATGGTTTGACTTTGCTGCCTGTTGGGTGCTGTCCTCTGTTATTTACTTTCTATGTCATGGGCTTGGTTTGCTGACATACTTACTGCTCAAAATAATCTCTAGATTTGATGCCCTTCATCAAATGAGGATATCTGTACATTTGGCTGACAGCGCTTTTTGTTTTAGAGAGATTAAGAGTCTATAAAAAAGGAGGAGACAGGTAATCGTCATCACTGGGTAGCAAGTGAGCACTTTTAGGCAAAGCTAACAGTTCCTTTGGCACTATGTAAAAGTACTGAAAAAAGCTGGCCAGGTGACAAAGCAAGTCACTGCACCTGACTAGTTAAAAATTTGATGGCTTGTGAAATACTTTATGTTTCATTTTTTTCCAGAAATATTAGTTTGTAGCTGTAGCCCTTGCTTGCTTAAAATTTTATTTTATTTTATTTTATTTTATTTTTTTGTGAAGTAAGAAACCGAAGAAAGTCTTTATTGATGGATGCAGAGACTCACTCAAGTCTTGCAAAACAAAGATTAACAGCAGAAGAATTGAAAAGAAAATACTTTGGGCATGAGCCTTTCCTAAAAGTTGGGAAATGCAAAGTAGCATAGTGGTAGAAAGCATAACTCTGGAGCTAGAGTCCTTAGGTTTAAATCCTAGCTGGCAACTTACCAGCTCTCTGAACTCAATTACTCAAGCTCTGTATACTTCCTTTTCTTCACCTATAAAATGGAGATAACAACAGTACCTGCCTTATCATCATAGGGCTATTGGGAGTATTGTATCCATTTAATAGGGTTGTTGTGAGGCATGAGGGTTGTTGTTGGCTCATCTACATGAAGCTCTTAGAAGAGTGTCAGGTACAGAATACCAGATTGATTATTTTTAATATTAACAAATTATCGATAATTTGTAGGTGCATGCATTTTCTGATACTCTTACTGCCTCAAACATAGTCAGAAATGTCATTTTAAGGATAAGCAAGAATGTTCCTCTCGTAAAATTCTGGGAATATTTTTAACTTACGTTAAAATGTTATTTATATGGCAGTAGTATTATATTTTTGTTGAGATATAAAGGACTTCCTTCTTATTTGGATCCCCACATTTCTGTGAAAGACTGAGTGAAAGACCATAGTATTACCACAGTTTTTCTAAGTTTAATTTTTAAGACACACCAGCACCTGTTCTGATTGGTAGGCCCCTACATCATTCACATCAGTTGTTATGTAGGCTAAATATTGTGCTATATTAGTCAGGGTTCTTCAGAAGTGAATTTTAATCATTCAAATAGAATATAAACAATTTCACTATTTAAACTGATATAAAATAAAGAAATTTCTCAAAGATTAGCTCCCAGCACAAACAGTCACAGCTATCTAAGGACATACTCAATTTTAGTAATGAAAAATGGAAGCAACTAATACCTAAAGGAGGCAAATAATTCTCCTTTCTCTTACACTTGTCCACAAAATCAGTCTACATCATTCTTTATTGATTGATGAGATCTCTACCTGAGAATCAGAAATATTCACGGTGAAAGGGATATAACTTTGACCACATAGATAAAGTGTTATTCAAAATCATTATTTTACCAATATAGTATGTGTTATGGAAAGAACAGTATATTTCATGAATCATTCTAAAACTTTCAAACTTAGAATTGAGTTTGTAATTGTAAAACAAATCATCTAACATCTTCCACTGATTGAGTTTGTTTCAATTCTTTGAGACTTGTCTTTATGACTTGATGAATCATCTCAAACAAAACCACTTGGATACAATGCGCCTACTCTGTTACGACTGTCCTTATTTGTTGTTTCATTTAGGAGGTTTTACAGAGAAGCACAATTATACTGTGTCTCATTACCTGTGTTGCTCCTGTAGTTGGACCATTTGTCTCCCTGTTTCATTTGTTTATTTATTTTTACTTTAAAAAATTTATCTGCATCAAGTGATAAAAAGTTGGGTTTTCTAAGATACTCTCATCTTTATTATACTAAGATTTATTTTCTTTATTAGGGCTGGGCTTAATATTTAAGAGGTTCATCAGGAACATTAGGTTTGTATAAAAAGTAGTTATTTTGAACTGAAATTTTTAACAGTCATCTCATTACATGAATGTACACATGGCTGAACAATAGTGTTTTGAGAAATCATAGTACTTATTAGGGAATCTGTATCTAAACAAATACCTTAAAATCCAATTTATGTGCCTGCATGTGAACTTCTAGCACAGTGCGTAGTATTATGTGTAGCAAACATATATGCTTTAAAAATAGACATAGCTTTTAAACTCCCAAATTAGCATTTAGAAGCAGTGTTTCATTTTGAATTGTGCATGTCTATGGACTGTTAGAAGAGAAGAAAAGAACACAGGTTGGATAAAGATGAATAGAGTTGGAATTTGATCTCATTCTGTCAAAATATGAAAATTGTTTAATGTCAGAAAAATTAGAAAGATGTGTAGTAAAGAATTAACTTTATGCAAAAATAGATCTGGTCTTCACCCTTGGCTCCTAGGAGCTGATCCTTAAGCCCTTGGAATGTTATGCCTGTTTACCTGGAAACTTTGGACCACATCAGGTAGTGTAATAATGTGATTTAGTGTGGGGGATGGGAACTGAGGTCAACCATGTGGATGGCAACAAGGTTTAGGTGACCAAGACCCAGTAAAACTCTGGATGCCAAGGCTCTAGTATGCTTCCCTGGATGGCAATATTCTGTGTCCGTTGCCATACGCCATTGCCAGGAAATTAGCACTGTCCATGACACAGTGGGAAAGGACAACTGGAAGCTCTTTATATGGAACTTTTCTGGACTTTGCCCCATGCATCACTTCCATTGGTTTATTTTAATTTATGTCTTTTCACTGTAACAAACTGTAACCACAAATATGACAACTTTCAGTAAGCTCCCTGAGTCCTAGCAAATTATAGAACATGAGGGTGGTCTCGGGAGACCCCTGACTTGCAATTAGTGGGAAAAGTGAGGGTGTTTTAGGGGACTTTACTCTAACTTTTTAAATTTTTTAATGGTTTTCTACCTTTTTCTCACTGCTTAAAATCTTCAAAACAGCAATGAAGTTCAAAACTTAATTTGCTTTTCTATTTACTATCCTAACCATTGCAGATATAGATATTTATTGATGGTCTGTGTCACAGTAAGTTCTATTTAGTATGCCTCAATATATAATCAAATATAATAGATATTGAGGGATTCGTTTTGTTTTTCTCTCATAAAAGAAATTTAAAAATGAAGTCTTGGTTTGAATTACCTAAATTAGATTTATCAAATTTCAGCAGTAAAAAAGAGTGAAAAGCTCTTTGTCTCATAATATGTTTTAGTTTTCTTGGTGAATACTACTTTATCAAAACATCTTTTTCTGTGTGTTTGTTTCAAGAAAATTTTATTTTGCCTTTTGCATTGACTATTTTCGCATTAGCAAGTCCTTAGAAACAAAACCTCATTGTTCTCTTTCTATAAACCATATTTTCCTTTCATAGCCATATAACATGGCTTAAAAATAAAAGTTTCCCATTGTAAAAAGGATCAACTTCATGCTAAGTAGATTTTATTTCTTCACATTAAGCTTTTGGCAACTAAAACAAACACTTCACTGATTTTATGTCATCATCTCCCAGACAAGAACACAATGAGCAAATAACAATGCAAGTAGCCTTAATAGTTAGTTTTCTAACAAGAAATATCAGTAATAAAACAAGTGGGTTCATTTATTATAAGTTAATTCATTTCTAAATTTTTATAATTTTCTAAAAGAATTTTAAAAATGATCATTTAAAAACTACTTTTGTGCATAAATAATTACAAGGAGTTTTTGATACTGTGCTTCTCTGAATCTAGTATTTTACATATAGTGGCAACTTATACCTCAGTTATGTGTGTATTGTGTGTTTGTGTATGTCTATTCATTTCCTGTAGCTGCGGTGATAAATTACCGCAAATTTTGTGGCTTAAAATAACAGAAATTTATTATCTCATAGTTCAGGATGCCAGCAGTCTGAAATCACTCTTACTGTACTGAACAGTTGTAGGCAGGGCTGCACTCCTTCTGGAACTTCTAGAATAGTATCCATTCTTTGCCTCTTCTGGCTTTTGGTGGCTATATCACTTAAATCTTTGCCTCTGTGGGCACATTACCACCTCCTTTTTTGTGTATGTAAAATTCCATTCTGTCTCCCTATTGCAAGAACACACGTGATTACATTTAGAGCTCACTGGGATAATCTAGGACAATTTAACCATCTCAAGATCCTTAACTTAATCACATCTATAACAATTCCTTTTATCTGTATCAAGTAACATCCATAGGTTCTAACGATTAGGACATGATATCTTTCAGGGAGCCATTTTCAGCCTACCACAATGTGTATGTGTATCAACATAACTTTGTGTGCTCTCTGGAATCCCAAATATAGATTAAAATGATTGTATTAATCATTACTTTTGTGTCTTTTTAGGTCTTAAAGTTTGTGGGATTTTTTGTTTGTTTGTTTTTAAATCATGACTCTGCTTTGTGCACATTTCCATGTGTTTGTTTCAAGAAAATTTTAGCCTTGAAATATTTCAAATATCTAAAGTTAAGTAAAATATAAAATTCAGTAAGAATTTTTTTTGGGAATCAGAGAGCTATCTCAAAAAATTCTTACTGAAATTTATATTTTACTTAATCTAGACATAGATAGATCTTCACTAATTCAAGGAAGAATTTTTTAAAAAGACCTAACATTTTCCCTAAAAGTACTAAGTAAAGTACAGGATAAAATAATAGCTTTTCATCATAAGAAATGTCCCAAATATTTACCATATATTTTTTATCTCAACAAGTTTTCTTTTCCTCTGCCCCTAGACTCAGTCTAGAAGTATTAAAGTTAATCTAATATTTGATATTTCAAATTACCTTTCCAAAATTAAATAAATAAATCCAATACCTCATGGTGAAATCTTAGTTGTGTGATAACTGTATAATTTCAAAAGCATTAACATAATAAAATATATATACATTAATTTATTCTTATATTCCCACCAACAGAAGGACCTCTACTTGTCATATATAAAAGTCAAAATGTATTCAAAAATATTATAGTTTACATAAGGGAAAGGGGATTTATTTTCTAACTGTCACTAAAGGCTGGATATTTTGTTGTTTTGATATTATATCTCATGGTTAAAAAGGTACGCATTCTTGCTTGCAGAACAGATAAAGTATGAGACTAGAAAAAAAGTGAGAGCTAGGCAATAAAAGTGCAATGAGGAAGGAAGATAATTAAGAATAAGATGATATGGAGTGCTCTCTGTCAATTTACTTCTCTGTATGGCAGACTAAAATGCTGACCAGATTTTATCCCATGAAGATATTGTAAACATTTATAAATCTACAATGGTAACTGGCATGAATACATATGTGGTAAAATGCCTCTTTGCTGAGTACACTGATTTATTAGTTGCTGTGCAGTAGAATTGCCTCAGAAGGCGGCTGTGTCCCTTCGTGTTCAGCTAAAACAGTAAGCAGAAAAAGTGGCATTGTCATCTTTCCGTGTCAACTACCATATGGGTTTATTAAGAAATTTTATGTGACTAGTCATGAGGGAAAATGCTTACTCTGGTGGCCATTTTAAATGATTTGTCATAGAAAACCTAATGTAATATCTAAATACTTCTGTTCATCAAATTTTCTTATACAGAAATATGTTAGGATAGAGCAGAGTTGTTTAAAAAATCAACATTCAAATGAAACATTAGAAGCCCTGCCTAAATAAAATTACAGTGGGAAAAGGGGGAAAGAACAAAGAGAAACAATTGGAAAAACTTGGGGAAAGAGACATTTATACTGTTCTGTTTATATCTTGTCCTCCAGAATTCTTGCCTTGAAAGATAATTTTAGTAAAATTATCTACAAAGAATTTCAGATTCTAGTATCATAAATAATCATGAATTCTAAGGAATTTTCCTGTTCCATAACAACTATATCCTAGAACTAACACACTCTTTGAAACTCTGCTCATTTTAAAAAAGGTAGGAGAGAACTCAAGAAATACTCTAGCCATAACAAACTGTGGAAATAAATGAAGACAAACCAAATTAGAAAAGCAAAATTATTTGTTTAGAGCTTACTGTAGCAAGGGAGTTAGCCACTGTCCCTGGTGTTTTGGTGGAGACTCAAAGGCAGGCAGAATAATGAGAAAGCTTTATAGTAGAAAAAAGGGAAGGCTTGTGGTGTGCCTGATTGGAAGCTGTTGGCATGGGGAAGCTGTAGATGAGCTAACTGGAGGCAGGGCATTGAATATGATTGGTCATGGTGCATACTTGGCTTTCTCTGGTTGGTCCTAAATTGGAAGAAGGGGCAAACATTAGGGAAGCTGTCAATTACTAAGCAAGTCCTGGCCATTTGGGGCAAATTGTTACACAAGCTATTGTTTAGCTTCCTGGATTGTCACTAGAGATAGCAATCTGGCTTCCTGCAAGCCTAATTTACACTAGGATAGCTTCTTGGATTGTTTATTATAGATAAGAGGTTGGTTTCCTGGGCAGGTTGTGGGTCAAAGTTCTATTTTTATATATGGTCTTGCCATTATCTGTTTGTATGTTCAGTCTTTGAAAACAAACAAACAAAAAGCCACAGCCAGGCCCACAGCCCACAGTGAACCAAGGTTGGGCATGAAAGGCCAGGAGAAGGGCTTTGGCGGCCTCCTAGGCTTCAACAATTTGAAGGTGGAGTCACAGAGACAGGCAGCCAGAGCAGCAAGGAACTTGTTCAAACCAGCTAGTAGCTAGAAGGGTGGGAGTTGCCCTAGGGTTGGATTCGTCCTGGGGACTCAAAACTTTGGAGAACAAGAAAGATAAGAAAGCTAAATATTTGATTTCTTCCCTAAACTCAAACTTTCAAATGTACCAAAATGGTCTTAGGTTGGGGGTACCCTCAAGCTACTAGCAGAAAAGAAAAAAAATTCTTATTCTAAGTTATTCCTGCAAGACTCCCATATAATAAGACTGAGCAATAAGTTCATTAAAACAGACTATCAGGCTTACTACAAGGCAAATCATAATGACAAGAGTTAATAGAATCCAAATGCAACAAGTTAAGCTCCCAGATACCAGAGAAGTTGCAGATAAAAATATGGAACATCCACACGTGCAATTTTTAAAAAACATATGCTCACTGAAACATAAGCAGATATCAAGAAATGATCAAAATAAACAGACATAAAAAATGATTTACTTCCCAAAATGAAAACCATAATTTTAAAATAAGAAACTCACTAGACATATTAATCTCCTGTCTAAACATGGCTGGAAGGAGAATTAGTAAAATGAAGATGTATAAAAGAGAATATTAAGAGACGTAGAGGGTAGGATGAGATTGTCTGAATGCATCTCAACAGAGTCTGAGGAGAATAGAATAGAGCTAATGGTTGATAACTTTCTAGAACTGATGATGGGAATGATTCCATATACACTAGAAGCACAATATTTATCAGTCAGACAAATAAGAGAAATAAACACACTATAATAACACTTCAGAACTGCAATGACAGAAAAAGATCCTAAAGGGAACTAGAGAAAAAATACATTTAAACTATAAAGAAATGGCAATTAGACTAATAGCAGAATAACAAAGTCTGAAATCACAATCTTAATTCTTGATTTCTTCCAAATTATTTTGATTATAATTACAGTATTTGCTCTAGGTATACAGGAAACGTTTATGTTTATCTGACCCATTAGAGCAATTTTGAGATTTTCAAATAACATATATTCTACATAGGTAATCACATTGTTTTGAAGAACTAGGTTTACAATGAGTAATGTAGATATATAGCCTGCAGTTAGAATAACATAGCCATCATCTTGAATTTAACTCATATTTTGTTAAATACAAGTTGATATAGAAACTGATTCATTTATACATTCAAAAAATGTTGATTGAGCAAGTAATTTGTGCCAAGATTATGCCATCTTTGAAAATGAACACGTGAAAGCTGTAGTTTTCACCCTTAGTAATATAAGAAAATTAGTGTGTCAGTTATATAAGGTTAAAACACAATAAATCTATATATAAATTTTATATTTTTACATGTTATGTTTTACATATTTCATATTTCTTAGATGGCATTGAATCTTTTGCTGTTTAACCATGTACATTGAAAGTTACTGCACTGTATATGTTTTGAAGTGCTATTTAGTAGATATTGCAATTTCAAATAAGATTTCTTATTTTATTAATCCTTTTTAAAAAATAATCTTATTCTGGGAAAGTTTTCTTCTCTAAGATAGTTTCAGTTAATAGAAATTGAGCTCTAATCAGAATTTTCAGCTTGATTCTTACACTCAAAGTGTAGACATATTTAAAATACGTGACATAGGAAAATTTTTAAAAATTTATTTATCCTTTTACTGTTTTCAAATATAATTAATACTTCTCCTTAGATGGAGCAAATATATCCAAATGAAATCAAAGTATCCTAAAATTACAATAATATTAAGCTAATCTTTATCTATAGGTATTTATGTTAGAGGTTTGTATTTACAATTTAAAATAGCCAGTAATCACAACACAAATATTTACTGAAGACCTAATATATGAAAGGATATAAACTGTGACCATTGCATTACATGCCTCATCTCAAGCATTGCTCATAACAACTTTCTGAGACAAGTAATATCAAAAAGCTTTGGTTCACACTTGATGGAACTGAGGTTTAGGGAGGTTGAGTAATTTGCACTGAAACACACATCTGGTGACAGTCAGGATTTGAATTTCACTCTCTCTGGCCAAAGCCAATGTTTATAAGAGCTAAAATGTGGTTATTTTCTAGAATTTGTTTATCTGTGTTTTTTTATTTCAGAATATTATGGGGTACAAATGTTTTGGTTACAAGATTTGCTTTTTTTTTGTGCAGTTTCAGTCAAAGTTATATGTGTGCCCATCACCAAGAAAGCATGCATTGTACTCATTAGGTGTGAATTTACCCATCCCCTTCCCACCTACCTGCTGGGTTTCTGTTGAGTTTTACTGCTATATGTGCACACGGGTGCTGATCAATTAGTTCCAATTCAGTGGTGAGTACATGTGATATTTGTTTATCCTTTCTTGCAATACTTTGCTTGGAAGAATGGTCTCCAGTTCTATCCAGGTTGTTACAAAAGGTACTAGTTCATCTTTTTTTATGGCTAAGTAGTACTCCATGGTATACATATACCACATTTTATTAATCCATACATGTATTGATGGGCACTTGGGTTGATTCCACATCCTTGCAATTGTGAATTGTGCTGCAATAAACATTTGAATGCATGTGTCTTTTTGATAAAATGATTTTTTTTCCGTTGGGTACATACACAATAGTGGGATTGCTGGATCAAATAGAAGGTCTACCTTTAGTTCTTTGAGGTATCTCTATACTATTTTTCATAGAGGTTGTACTAGTTTGCAGTCCCATCAACAGCGCATAAGTATTCCCTTCTCTCCACATCCATGCCAGCATCTGTTGTTTTGGAACTTTTTCACAGAAGCCATTCTCACTGGAATTAGGTGATATCTCATTGTGGTTTTGATTTGCATTTCTCTGATGATTAGCAACTGAGCACATTTTTTAATATGTTTATTGGCCATTAGTGTATCTTCTTTTGAAAAGCTTCTGTTCATGTCCTTTGCCCACTTTTTTATGGGGTTGTTTTATTTTCTTTTGATGATTTATTTGTTTGAGTTCTCTGTAGATTCTTGTTATCAGCTTTTTAATGGATGTATAGCATGCAAATATTTTCTCCATCCTGTAGGTTGTCTATTCACGCTATTGATTATTTCCTTGGCTTTGAAGAAGCCTTGTAATTTAATCAAATCCCATTTATTAATTCTTATTGTTGCTGTGATTGCCTTTGGAGTCTTCTTCATAAATTCTTTGACTAGGCCAATTTTTCCAACATTTTCTTCTAGAATATTTATAGTTTCATGTCTTAGGTTTAAGTCTGTTATCCATTGTGAATTAATTTTTGTGAGTGGTGAGACATGTGGAACCTGTTTTAATCTCCTATATGTGCCTATTCAATTTTCCCAGCACCATTTATTGAATAGGGATTCTTTTCCCCAGTGTATGTTTTTGTCTGTTTTGTTGAAGATCAGATGGCAATACAAGAATGGCTCTATATCTGGCTTCTCTATTCTGATCCATAGGTCTATGTCTCTGTTTTTGTGCCAGTACCATGCTGTTTTGGTTACTATAGCCTTGTAGTATAGCTTGAAGTCTGGTAAAGTGATGCCTCCTGATTTGTTCTTATTGTTTAAGGTTTCTTTGTCTATCGGGCTCTTTTCCAGTTCCATATGGAGTGAAGAACCATTTTTCCTAGATCTGAGAAAAATGACATTGGTATTTTAATGGGGATTGCATTGAATCCATAGACCACCTTGGGTAATGTAGACATTTTAACAATGTTGATTCTGCTGATCCATGAGTATGATATGTTTTTCTACCTGTTTATGACCTCTGCAATTTCCTTCCGCAGTGTTTCATAGTTCTCCCTGTAGAAGCCTTTAACTTCCTTAGTTAAATATACTCTTAGGTATTTTATTTTCTTTGTTGCTATTGTGAAAGGTATTGAATATTTGATTTGATTCTCAGCTTGACTGTTGTTGGTGTACATGAATGTTACTGATTTGTGTATGTTGATTTTGTAACCCAAAATTTTGCTGAATTTGTTTATCATTTCCAGAAATCTCTTGGTAGAATTTTGGAGTTTTCTAGATATAAGATCATATCATCAGCAAAGAGAAATAGTTTGATCTCTTCTTTCCCCATTTGGATACCCTTGATTTCCTTTTCTTGTCTGATTGCTCTGGCTAGGACTTCATGCACTATGTTGAATTGAAGTGGTGATAGTTGACAAGCTTGTCTGGTTCCAGTTCTAGGTGGGAATGCTTTTGATTTTTCCCCATTCAGTATGATGTTGGCTGTGGGTTTGTGGTATATGGCTTTTATAATTTTGAGGTAAGTCCTATCTATGCTTATTTTGTTAAGAGTTCTTATAATAAAAGGGTGCTGGATTTTGTCAAATGCTTTTTCTGTGTCTATTGAAAGGATCATGTGGTATTTGTTTTTGCTTCTATTTTTGTGGTGAATTACATTTATAGGTTTGCATATGTTGAATCATCCTTGCATCTCTGGGATGAAGCCCACTTTGTCATGGTGGATTATTTTTTGATGTGCAGTTGAATTCAGTTTGCTAGGATTTTATTGAGAATATTTGCATCTATATTCATAAGGGATCTTGGTCTGTAATTTTCTTTTTTTGTTGTGTCCTTTCCTGGCTTTGATAGCAAGGTGATATTGGCTTCATAAAATGATTTGGGGAGGATTCCTTCCTTCTCAATGTTATGGAATAATTTCTGCAGTATAAGTACCAGTTCTTCTTTGAAGGACTGGTAAAATTTGGGTGTGAAACCATCTGGTCTGGGACTTTTTATTGTTGGAAGATTTTTTATTGCTACTTCAATATCGATGCTTGATATTGATCTATTCAAGAATTCTATTTCTTCCTGATTGAGCCTAGGGAGATTGTGAGCTTCCAAGAATTTGTCCATTTCCACCATGTTTTCAAGTTTATGTGCATAGAGATTTTTATAGTATTCTGAGATGATATTTTGTATTTCCATGGCATCAGTTGTGATTTCTCCTTTTTCATTTCTGATTAAGCTTATTAGAGTCCTTTCTTTTATGCTTCTGGTTAATCTAGTAAGAGGCCTACCAATTTTGTTCATCTTTTCAAAGAACCAACTTTTGTTTCATTAATCTTCTGTATAATTCTTTTGTTATCAATTTCTTTCAACTCTGCTCTGCTCTTGGTTATTTTTTTCCTTCTGCTGGGTTTGGTATTGGTTTGCTCCTCCTTTTCCAGTTCCTTGAGATGATTCATTAAATTGTTGATTTGTGATCTTTCTGTCTTTTGGATGTAGTCATTTAGGGCTATGAATTTTCTTCTCAGGACTGCTTTAGCTATATCCCACAGATTTTGATAAATTGTGTCCCCTTTATCATTTAGCTTGAAGAATCTTTTGATTTCCATCTTAATTTCATCCTTGACCCAGCTATCATTCATCAGTAGGTTGTTTAGTTTCCACGACTTTTTATGTAGTTAAGTGTTTCTGTTGGAATTGATTTCTAATTTTATTCCACTGTGGTCTGAGAAGATACATGGTATAATTTCTATTTTTTTAAATTTTTTGAGACATGTTTTGTGGCCTAGGATGTGATCAGTCTTAGAGAATGTTCCATGAGCTGATGAGAAGCATGTATATTCAGGGGTTTTGGGGTAGAATATTCTATAGGTGTCTGTTAGGCCCATTTGTTCTAGAGTTCGGTTTAAGTCCATTCTTTCTTTGTTTATTTTCTGTTTGAAGGATCTGTTCCATTCTGTCAATGGGGTCTTGAAGTCCCCGGCTATTATAGTGCTGCTTTTTATCATTTTGTATAGATCAAGTATGATTTGCTTTATGAACCTGGACTCTCCTTTGTTAGGTGCATAAATATTTAGAATTGTTATGTTTTCTTGTTGAATGGGTCCCTTTACCACTATATAGTGACCATCTTTGTCTTTCTTTACTTTTATTGATTTGGAATCTATGTTATCTGATATGAGAACTACTACACCAGCTTTCTTTTGGTTTTCATTTGCATGGAATATTGTTTTCCATCCCTTCACCTTGAATCTGAGTGTGTCCTTGTGGGTAAGATGTGTTTCCTGCAGACAGAAGATACTTGGCTTGTATTTTTTTTAATCCATTTAGTTGGTCTATATCACTTGAGTGGAAAGTTCAAGCCATTTATATTTATTGAAAGAATTGTTAAGTGGGGTGGATTTCTGCTTATCCTGTGTAGTAGAACTTTATTGCTCTGTTTTACTTCTTGAGCCATTGTTGTATCTGGGATCTGACCTTTATCTTTTGGGTGATTTTACACTGGTGGGTGTTTATTGTGTTGATCCATGTATAATGCAGTTCTGAGTACTTGCAGGGCAGATCTGGTCTTGACAAATTCCCTCAGTGTCTGCTTGTCTGAGAAGGTCTTTATTTCTCCCTCATATAAGAAACTTTTATTTGCAGGAGACAGAATTCTAGGCTGGCCATTATTCTGTTTGAGAAGACTGAGAGTGGAGCTCCAATCCCTTCTGGCTTGTAAGGTTTCAGTTGAGAAGTCTGCAGTTAGTGTGATAGATTTTCCTTTGTAAGTTGCCTGATTTTTTTGCCTTGCTGCTTATAGGAGTGCCTCTTTTGTGTTTACTTTGGCAAGTGTAATGACTATGTGTTGTGTTGATTACCTCTTTGCAATGAATCTCCCAGGAGTCCTTTGAGCTTCTTGTATCTGGATATCTATTAAATAGTTTTCTGTCAAGGCCAGGGAAATTTTCTTCAATTATTCCTTCAAATAGATTTTCCACCCCTTGTGTATTTTCCTCTTCACCCTCAGGGATGCCTATGATTTCTGTTTTGCCTCTTTATATAATCACACATTTCTTGTAGGCTTTGTTTGTTCCTCTTATTTCTCTATTCTTTATCTTCAACTGACTTGTTTAGCTCAAAGGTATTATCTTCAAGCTCTGAGATTCTTTCTTCTGCCTGATCTAGCTTATTCTTCATATTTTCCACTGTGTTTTATAAATCCTTGAATGAATTTTTCATTTCCAGTTCTGTTTGTTTTTTTTCAATACTTCAATTTCTTTAGAGAATTTTTCATTCATTTCCTGCATTGTTTTTGTGATTTCTTTGAGTTGGGTTTCTATTTTCTTTTGTGTTTCATTGAGCTTCCTTACAATCTGTATTTGAAATTCTTCATCTGTCATTTTAATCTTTCTTTTAGGTTGGTATCCATTGGTAAGGAGTTATTGTTTTCTTTTTAGGGTGTCTTTTCACTTTGGTTTTTCATATTTCTGGAGTTCTTTCACTGGTTCCTTCTCATCAGGCTTGTCAATCGAGGGCTGAGGGTGCTAGTGCTGCCTTATGGACCTGTCTCTGAGCCCCTGAAGATTGGTCCATGATCGTGTCAGGGAGAGGAGTGCTGGTCCTGATTTGCCTTTGGGATGTTTTAGCAGGTTTGATTTTTAGATGAACCTCTCAGGTTATGCCACTGTGGTGGCTCCACTCCCAGTGGAGAGCTCAGCTGGGAATGTGCCACTCCCCCCTGCAGAGAAACAAGTTTCTTCGCAAGGATCACTCTCACAGTTGCTATGGGAGGGGAGGGGTTACCATTTCCCTGCACTATTCTCATGACCTGGGGCACCAGGTCCTGCCCACCTGTCCAAGAAGCCAGAGGGCAATCCTGTGAAATGCCACTGTGGCGGCTCCACTCTTAGTGGCAGACTTAACTGGGAACATGTCCCCACCACAGAGAAACAGGCTTCTCAGCACAGAGCACTTTCATGGTTGGTATTGGGGGTGAGGGGCCATGGCTACAAACTGGCTTGAGCAAAAATTACTTTCTGTGATGCCAGGAATGGAGAAAGTGCAGAGGAGGAAGCATGTAGGTGTAAGAATGCTGGCCTTCTGTCCTCTTGTGGCACTCTCCCAGGGGGGTGAGAGTTCTATGTGCTGCTGCTTGCCAGAGTCACCCATGTAGGAGAGGGGAGCCCCCCTTACCCTTTCACTGGGCTCCGGGACTCTCTGAATTTGGCCCACACTGCTGTCCTCTCTTATCTCTTTACTCTTTCTCACCTTTGTAGCCCTTCTCAGTGGGGCCCCTGGATGCTTCTGCTGTCTCTCCCTGTAATCCACACCTGAGCTGCAATTGTCCTCCTACCTCCATGGTCCAACCTTCTACCCTTCAGCTGGGACAGTCCTACAAGCTATGCCTCTAGTTGGCCATCTTGGCAGCCCTCTCTGTATTTTTTTAAGTAGGTCTTTAAGGGTTGTAGACCCACCATATACAACTACCAGCATTTTACAGGATATTTCCAAGTGGTATGTAACAAAACATTACCTTTTTTTTTTCAATTTATTTCAGCATCATGACCTATAAAATTAAAATATATGTGTACAGTATTTTATTGTAAAACACTTTTATTTTAAATGCCTTGAGGTCAGGGATTGTGTTTATATTCACCTATTTTGCCTTAGTAGCTTTCACATATCTGCAACACAATAGATGCTCAGTAACTCTATTCTTAAATATCTTCAGTATTTGATAGCTACCAATTCCGTATATACTGTGCACAAGGCTAAAGGCTGGTGATAGCTCTAAGGTATACAATTGTCCATTTGAAACTAGTTCTATTATGACAAGTCCCATTCAATGGGGCTGCTTTTAAGTAGTTCACTGCAATTTTCAATTGCAATTGTGAACAGAAAAAAGCATTTCTGCAAAATGAATTTGTATAGTTTCTTATAAGCTTCAGAAAGACTTAAAGCAGGATTTTACGGCTGTTTATTGACAATATGTTCCACTGGCAGCACTCTATATTTTTCTGGGCAGAAGATCAGAAAATTGAGCATTCTAACTAACTAATAAGGTTGAGGTGAGAGAGGCAGAGGGACCTAAGCCGCCTTACCTATCTCCCTCAAATTTGGAAGACCCGAACATTTTCTGAAATTATGAGATGCCCCTTTAGATTTTACTTTGAATTTGAACCACAAATTTTATTTGGCATTTGAATTCAATGCTCAGGTTTTTGTGAAGTTTCCAAACTTCAGAACTGCAGAGCTGAAAAAAAAATTTTGTCTTTCAAACTGCTAAGGAGAGAAAAATTTTGCCTGGCTGCTTTTGTCTGTCCTTATTTTGTTTTGCTCTATTTCTCTCCATCTTTCTAACTGTTGTTTTTTTTTGTTTGTTTGCAGTGACTTTCTTTCTGTAATCATGTTATACCTTCTTTTGATATGTGTGTACACGTGTGGTTCCCTGTGCTCACCTGTTCTTTGTGTTACTTTTTTAATTTGCTCTTTTTTCCTGTTTAGGTTCTCTTGATATGTTAGTTTCCTATTGCTCCTGTAACAAATTACCACAATCTTTAAACAAAACAAATTTATTATCTTACAGTCCTAGAGTCAGAAGTTCAAAATGGGTCTCACTGAACTACAACCAAGTTGATGACAAGGTTGCTTTTCTTTCTGCAGATTCTAGGAGAGAATCTATTTTCTTGCCTTTTTCCGGCTTCTAAAGGTCACCCACATTCTCTGTCTCATAGCTCCCTTACATCTTCAAAGACAGCAATGACCAGTTGAGTCTTTCTCATGACGCCATCTCTCTGGTTCTGATACTTCTGCCTCTATCTTCCCCATTTAAGGACCCTTGCAATTATATTGGGCCCCAAGGAAAATCAAGGATAATCTTATGCTAAAATTAATTTATAAGGAACCTTAATTCCATCTGCAATCTTCCTTCTCTTTAGCCATGTAACATAACATGGCTAAATAATATAGCCATTATCTTAAATTTAACTCATATTTTGTTAAATAAGAGTCCCAGGAGTTAGGATGTGTATACTTTGTGGGGACCATTATTCTGCCTACCAACACTTGGCAATCAGAATTGCTTACTGTATGCTCAAAACATTGCCTTTCCTTTATTGCAAAAAGG
This sequence comes from Daubentonia madagascariensis, assembly GCA_023783475.1. Classification (NCBI taxonomy): domain Eukaryota; kingdom Metazoa; phylum Chordata; class Mammalia; order Primates; family Daubentoniidae; genus Daubentonia; species Daubentonia madagascariensis. The sequence goes on from JAKFHU010001569.1 coordinate 33,569,498, forward strand.
CTTTAAACTAAGACTATTGATCCCACCACTGGTCCTCAGCTCTTCCTCAGCTGCCACATGGCAGCACCTTCACAAAGCAAAAAGGTTCCCCTCTGGCTTCTGTGTGCTTAAACCTTTAAGTGCTTGAGGGAGTGAGTTGTATTCAGAGTTTTGCAAGTAAGGCAGTTCTCCCACTTACCTATGAAACACAAACGCAGCATACTTTCTGAGCGGGGTTTTGGAAGAAATAAGAAAAATTAATTACAATCAGGAGGGAAGAAGATGATATCCACTCATTTGTCTTTATATTTTTAGATTATGGGCAGGAATAGCTGGAATCCTAAGAAAAATTATATTGAAAACATTAGGTTTCTCTTCTGGGAATAGTGTGCTTTTAAGTTCATTTTCATCAGAAATTAGTGTCTATTGCAGAATATCTTCTATTCCAGTATTTCTGTCTTATTGATGGTAATTTTTTATCCATTTTCTTTTTTCCTCCCTCTTTCCTTCTCTCTTTTTTCTTCTACACTTACCTCACTATTAACTAATTTGGGCAAATTGATAAACTCAATCTTCTAAGAAAAGTGAAACCACCTCTTATACTAGAGTAAGCGCGGTTGTGGGAGTGCCACTGTTGGTCCTCTCAGCCATGTTCACAAATAGTCCTCTCAAGGCCTCCTTTTTCTAGGTGCCTAGATGTGCAAGTAGAGCATGCAATCAGGAATGTCTTTTAAAAAGAGCTATTATGAGAAATAGTCTTTTGTGAAACACTTCAGTTTTTGTATTTAGCGTAGTGCTTAGAAGATTTTAAATCGGAAGTAAATATTTGGTAAGCAGATGATTAATAGTATTGAACAAAGGAATGATGTACAAGAGAAGTCCAAGGTCAATTTCTGAGATGCAAGTACCACTTATTATGGTAAGTATATCAGAAAAGGCAGTTTTATTTATATTCTTATATTTTATATTTTTATTCCTGCCTCTTTGCTCCTTCTTTTTGCTCTGTTTGTTCCTTGTTTACATGCATTGTTTGTTCTTCCCTATTTTTTTAATCTACATTCAATGAGAATGTGACAAGCATTGTGCAAATTTTACAAATACAGAGATGAGCAGCTCTCTGTCCTCGTACTGAACATGGTAGAAAGCCAGCATATATATCTATTATTAACTTTATGAGTAAGAAACAGTAATAAATTGCTAGTCACATAGCTTAATTAACCATTATACAATACTAATATTATTTTCCATATATAGAGTGGCTTTTATATATTAGACACAGTAATATCAATTCATTATCCTTTTTTCAATAATTTCATTTCTTTAAGAATAAGAACTTTTTCTGGTGTAAATGAGACTTGATAATTATAGAAAATTAAATCAATATAGTTAAGTGAAAAGAAAAGCAGTAAAAGTCACCCAGAATGGAACTACTCAGAAATAACTCATTAACACTGGGAGAATATTATGTGAGGTATATACTAATATTAATATAATATATAGATATAGAGATAATTTAATAGAATATTAACATAGTACAATTTAATTTTTAAGTGATTAATTTATATTAATGTAATTAAACAGGAAAACAAAATTAAGAGTGAAAATGATGAATTTTAGAGAAATGTTTCTTCATTTCAAAAGATATTATTTCCTAATACATCCCTTTAGTGTAATGGAAAACTTTATGAGGTTTAAATTAGCAGCACTTAAACTATATATTTATTTTGCTTTTTGATGCTATGAAGAGGTACTTTGCGATTAAAATTGTCAAAATTTGCAATTATCTATTGTGTTTGCCTCATGTATTTGCACTCATATATAATCTTTCGATTTGTTTATCTCTATTTGAGCTCCATATCGATTATCTTCCCTCTGACTCCTTTAGTTTGCCTTTTTTCTTTGCATCACTGTGATTTTTAAGATTTTCTTTTTTGCTGGCAAATCAATTTCCAACTGGGTTTGTTCTTATATACACCATACATATATTTTTTTTCTGATATTATTTTTGTCCTCCATTAGCCAGTTTCCCAAAGAGGTTGATATTATGTATTTTATAACTGTGGAAATAGGCAATAGGTAAGTAAACTCCCTAAGACCACAATGATAATAGTGAAAGAGACAGAATTCAGGCTCCAGTTTTCTTCGTAATAGTCTTCCTTCTGTACTTTTTGAATTCCTGTATCTAGCAACTTGAGTTTAAATTACATAAAATTTTTAGGAAACCAAACCAACACGAGGCTTTATTTTAGCTTACCTACTAGTTATAATAATGTGATCTGTTCCATTATTTTTATACAAAATAGTTAAATATTGGTACTTAAGAAGAAAAGGATAATCATTCTGTCACATATTGTGATCAACGGGTTGAAATATTAAAGCAAAAGTGTACCAAGACAGTATATTTAATAGATTGTTTTCTATCATTTTTCTCATTTCAAATGAGTTAAAGTCTCAAGAATTTGAAGATTCTGTGTTGCATAGATCTGTTAGGGAAAGACTGCACATGATTAAGTATCACTTTGCAAAACCCAGCCTAGAATTGGTAAATTCTACCAAATGGCTTCTTAAACTTCTTTTAGAATTAATAGGCAAACTTTCTTTGCTTTCCTGTAAAGAAGAATTTCACAAACAGGAAAATATTCTGTTCAAATGCTGATACAAGTTGTTTGTTTGCAAACAATTAGAGAACTTAACACAAAATAAAAATATTTCTGCTAGCAGAATTGGGAAGAGGTACAGATTTCTCACGGAAGATCTGGAGTATCTATCCAAATATCTGCTATTCTAATCAAGAGAAAAATAAAGAAGTTAGAGCATGAGGGACTTGAGCAAGAGTTTATATGATGTCCAAGTTTTATCTCCTGCATTTGGGGTTACTAAAGGCCGTAGGAAATGACCTCAGAGAAATCAGTGGAGTAGTCTGAGTGGCCAACTTCTTTCTTTGCATATTGGAATGTCAGTAGTTAAAAAATAGGTTTTTGCATGAAAACCTGGAGGAAATGGACAAATTCTTAGAAACACACTACCTCCCTAGGCTCAACCAGGAAGAAACAGAATTTCTAAAAAGACCAATATCAAGCACCGAAATTGAAGCAGTAATTAAAAATCTACCCACAAAAAAAAGTCCCGGACCAGATGGGTTCACACCTGAATTCTACCAAGCCTACAAAGAAGAACTGGTGCCTATACTGCAGAAATTATTTGAAAATATCCAGAAGGATGGAATCCTCCCAAACTCATTCTACAAAGCCAATATCACCTTGATACCAAAGCCAGGAAAGGACACAACAAAAAAGAAAACTACAGACCAATATCCCTTATGAATATAGATGCAAAAATTCTCAATAAAATCCTTGCAAACAGAATTCAAATGTACATCAAAAAAATAATCCATCACGATCAGGTGGGCTTTATTCCCGAGATGCAGGGATGGTTCAACATACGCAAATCTATAAATGTAATTCACCATATAAATAAAAGCAAGAACAAAGATTATATGATCCTTTCAATAGATGCAGAAAAGGCTTTTGACAAAATCCAGCACCCTTTTATGATAAGAACTCTTAACAATATAGGCATAGATGGCTCATTCCTAGAAACTATTAAAGCCATATACGATAAACCCACAGCCAATATCATACTGAATGGGGAAAAATTGAAGGCATTCCCCCTTAAAACTGGCACCAGACAAGGGTGCCCACTATCTCCATTTCTTTTCAACATAGTGCTGGAAGTCCTGGCCACAGCAATTAGACAAGACAGAGGAATCAGGGGCGTCCTGATAGGGGCAGAAGAGGTCAAACTTTCACTATTCGCAGACGATATGATATTATACATAGAAAACCCCAAAGAGTCAACCAAGAGATTACTGGAATTGATAAATGAATTCAGCAAAGTCTCAGGATACAAAATTAATACACACAAATCCATAGCCTTCATATATGCTAATAACAATCAAGCCGAGAAACAAATTAAAGATGCAATACCTTTTGCAATAGCAACAAAGAAAATTAAATATTTAGGAATATATCTAACTAAGGAGGTCAAAAACCTATATAGAGAGAATTATGAAACACTGAGAAAGGAAATTGCAGAGGATGTAAATAGATGAAAAGCCCTACCATGCTCTTGGATAGGCAGAGTCAACATAGTAAAAATGGCTTTGCTACCTAAATTAATTTACAGAATCAATGCAATCCCTATCAAAATACCAACATCATTTTTTGCCAATCTAGAAAAAATAATTCTACGCTTCGTGTGGAACCAGAGAAGACCCCGTCTAGCCAAAGCAATCTTAAGCAAAAAGAACAAATTGGGAGGCATCTGTCTACCAGACTTCAAACTATACTACAAGGCTATAGTAACCAAAACTGCATGGTATTGGCACAAGAACAGACACGTAGACCAATGGAACAGGACTGAGAACCCAAATATAAAACCAACCTCATGCAGTCACCTGATCTTTGACAAATTCCAGAAAAACATACCCTGGGGAAAAGAATCCCCATTCAACAAATGGTGCTGGGAAAACTGGATGGCCATATGTAGAAGACTGAAAGTGGACCCACACCTCTCACCTCTCACAAAAATCAATTCACAATGGATAACAGATCTAAACCTAAGACATGAAACCATAAGAATTCTCGAAGAAAACATTGGAAAAACTCTTATGGACATTGGCCTAGGCAAAGAATTTATGAAGAAGACCCCCAAAGCAATCATAGCAGCAACCAAAATAAATACATGGGACCTGATCAAATTGAAAAGCTTCTGCACAGCCAAGGAAACTATCACTAGAGTGAACAGACAACCTACAGAATGGGAGAAAATATTTGCATGCTACACCTCTGATAAAGGGCTCATAACCAGAACTATACAGAACTTAGGAAAATCAACAAGAAAAAATCAAACAACCCTATTAAAAAATGGGCAAAGGACATGAACAAAAACTTTTCCAAAGAAGACAGAATGAGGGCCAGCAAACATATAAAAAAGTGCTCAACTTCTCTAATCATCAGGGAAATGCAAATCAAAACCACAATGAGATATCACTTAACTCCAGTGAGATTGGCTCATATCAAAAAATCCCCAAATAACAAATGTTGGCGGGGATGTGGACAGATAGGAACACTCATACACTGCTGGTGGGACTACAAATTAGTACAACCTCTATGGAAAAGAATATGGAGATACCTCAAAGAATTAAAAGTAGAATTACCATTTGACCCAGCAATCCCACTACTGGGTATTTATCCAAAAGAAAAAAAGACATTTTATAATAAAGACATCTGCTCTCGAATGTTCATAGCAGCACAATTCACAATTGCAAAGTTGTGGAAACAACCCAGGTGCCCATCAATACACGAGTGGATCAATAAAATGTGGTATATGTATACCATGGAGTATTACTCAGCAATAAGGAACAACAGTGAATTAACACATCTGGTATTATCCTGTTGGAGCTAGAACCCATTCTTTGAAGCGAAGTGTCACAGGATTGGAAAAACAAGCACCACTGGTACTCGCCATCAAACTGGTACTAACTGATGAACACTTACATCACACAGGGCAATAACATTCATCAGAGGGGGGGCGGGCGGGAGGGGGGTGGAAGGGATGGGAAAAACTCTCACTGAATGGATGTGGGGAGCACAGTTTGGGGGATGACCATGATTGTGGCTCTGACACGGGCAGAACAGGGGCAATGTGTATGGCCAAAGTGTTGTACCCCCATGATATTCTGAAATTAAAAAAATAAATTAAAAAAAAATAAATTTACCTTTAAAAAAAAAATAGGTTTTTGACCAGATTAAACGATATAAATCCTCTAACTCTGAGAATATGAATGGAACATTGCATCTAATTTTCCCTGAATATTATGTCTGGCACATTTAAGAACTCAATAAAAGTTTGTGGAAGAAATGAATGTGTTCTTCAGGGCAAGCATGGGCTTACGTATAAAATATACCTAGAAAACCAAATGTGTGTGCATGGGCATACATGTGAATACTTAAACAACGAAAATAAAAACATCTGAGCCCCTGGAGGTAGACACCATCATCCCTGGCCATACTCCGGGCCTTTCGCATTATTAGCCCAAACCGTGAAAGCAGGCAGACCTTTAATTGCCCTCCTCTCGCTCTACCAAGTCTATTTCACTCAAATGTACAAGGTATAAATGTTAAACAAAGTACACTTTGTCTTGAAAGAAAATGCAAAATTTGACTTTATTCTTTCTGAGTGCTATTTTTCTCATATTGTAAATAAAATAATGCGATATTATAGGCATGACCATTTGGCTGATTGAGAAGTTAAAATAATATCCAGAACTAATATTTCATTGGACCATATGTTCTATTGATTTAAACCTTCTGTCTTCATGGGCAGATGTCACACTTCTCTTCCTATATCTGTGTCTTACACACCAGTAATTTCTTTGGAATATTTACTCTCTTGTTAATGATATTTTAGCACATTTACAGCTGAGCTAGGGAATAGGCTCAATTCTGACTGTGATCAGTAAGTGTCCTCTTTCCTTTTCTTCAGTACTGCAAAGAAATATCTAACACTTCATATTCATCTCAGTTCTTCTGGGAGGACCACAACTAGTTTAATAAGCAGTTTTTCATTATGTTAAATAGGATTGTCAAGCCTTTGAGCACAATTCATTTTTCCTAAAGAATCAATTTTATTTTGCAGTAATGAATGGATATAATATCCTCAAACAAGATTAAAAGTTCTTTGTGCCAAATTGAGAATCAGGGGATTTTTCTTTGGTTTGTATTCTTTCCTGTATCTTTTTGTCTTTTCCCCCCTTAGCAAATGTGGCAATTTTTAAATGTGGAAATGGTGTCTCTTGAAAATGTGTGTTGTATGGTTTTCTTTTTTTTAGAGCAAAGCAAGCATATTTTTGATAGAATCAATTCATTTAGAGCTCTGTGTAAAGTTTGTTGGCATAAACATAAACAGCCTGATAAATTCTGAAAGGGGACTAGTGCTTCAATATTTTGATTTAGACATTTCCACTGAAGTTTTATAATTCTTTTTTACATTAAAACATTTCTTATGCAAAATGGCAAAGGATGGGCTAAAATTAAACTTAATTCTTTCAACATTTCTAGAAATTAAGGAAAAAATATTATTTAATGGAGACAAAGAATCAGGAAAAATATCTCTTAATAATTCCCAACCCCTTTTTTTTTAAGTTACAGTTCTGAAGTTCTCATACACTACCAGAAGGAAAATGACTTTCATCACCTCTGTCCTTTATAGAAAATGGTCAATCAAGTGGCTAGTATGCTGGCTGGATTAAATTAGACAATCCCTGGGTTGTATAAACAGAAGCCTAGAAAAAGATATGATCACATCAGCACAATCACAGGGTATGAATTTGGGAATAGCCCATGTGCTAATTGGCATCAGTTAGACCTGAAAAGCTTTCAGTGAATCCTCAGCTATCAAAGGACTTTTTGATATTTAGAACAGTTTTGGAAAGATACTGGACTTTTAAGTCAGAAAAATTTAAAATTTGTCTCCAACTTCGCCACTTTCCAGCTGTGTGAAAGCCAATTAGTGTTTCTTCGTTGATAAAATGTTGACAATCTGTGGTGCTAAATACTGGCAACTCTCCCCTCTGGTAAGATATCACATAGCAATTCTCTTCTCAGTTCTTAAAAAGGAGTTAAGAAAGACTTGGCAAAGTAAACAAATCCTATGAGTATTATGAATTTTTATTTCCCATTGGTGATTTGTCTGTGTTTATTTCTCATTTCACCACTGAAAGTGTCATGGATTTACAGTAAAACCTCATAATATAGTAAATTATGCTTATTAGAAAGTACTTGAAAACAGATTTCCTAGATTATTGATAACATCTCTTTTCCAACTTTTTATTATAATTTGATTATTACTAAAATCTCCAGGAGTTATTTATGTAATCCATTTGGAGGGTTTCCAGATGGTTTAACATTTTATTTGTCCAAAGACTTTCACATACCTCAACTACTTAGATTAAAAAAATACCTAAAATAGGTGGATAAATTTTAAGTATATTTTAAGAACCTGAAAAAGACATTTTACAGCTCATATAAGAAATGTTAAATGTCTGGGTAATGAATGCCCCAATAACCATGATTTGATTAATTCACATTGTATGCCTGTATCAAAATATCACATGTACCCTATAAAGATATACAACTGTTATGTGCCCATAATAATTAAAAATAAAAAATAAAAAAAGTTAAAAAAACTATGTATTTTATTCACAAAATATCCCTCAAAAACTAAAATACCCAAAGTTAGTTGTATGAATGTTCCCCCAACAAACAGCACTTAAATTGGAGTTAGAAGTTATAGTTTGGGTCAAAGTGTTACTGCCCAACCAGGTTCATTGCCCGCTGCTCAAGAGGAAGCCAATACACTGAGACAACAGGGGTTACAGCAGAGAAAGGGTTTAATATTGCAGGCGCCATGTGAGGAGATGGGAGGAATTTCTCAAATCCATCTCCCCGAAAATTTGGGAGGAAGTTTTTTAAAGACAGTTTGGTGGGCAAAAATCCAGGTAGGCAATTGGGTCTGCTAACTGGCTGGGTTTGGGGTGGAACCATAGGGGTGTAGAAATTATCTTCTTTTCAGAGTTGGTTCTTGGGTGGGAGTCACAATACCAGCTGAGTCAGTTCCTTGGTATGGGTCACTGGTGTGGGTGGCTCAGCCATTCCACCAGAATGCAGGGCCTGGAAGATATCTCAAAAACTAGCCTTAGGTTTCACAAGGGTGATGCTATCTATGGGGAAAGTTAAGAATCTTTATCATCATCAGCTATGTGACTTCTGAGTAGCAATTATAGGAAAGCAAACAAGGGAACGGTAGCTGGTTATTATCATTATTTTTAGCTATGCCTGTGTCTTTGCAGAGTTTTAGGTCCTTACCACAGTTCTCGCCTTGCACCCCTTTATTAATGTAAAGGGTGGTTTCAAAAGAAGACAGTAGAAAAGATGTGAAACTGGGGCTATTTATTTTTTTTAGAATGACAGCATGCTGGTTTATTTTAGTGTACTGAAAGAGAATTTTATTTACTAGAATAGTCTCTACAGACATCACCATTTTATATCCTAGTAAAACATCTGCACAAAATTTTTACCAAGTTATCTATGTAAAATATTTTGGAAAGGTTTCTGTCTGTAGTTTTAAAACTGTGTTGAGGTTTACCTTGCTTCTCTTAACAGAAATGTAACTTTAGGAATTTTAGGTAACTCTGCCAAAATGGAGTGTTCAACCTGAGCATTATGGGTAAAATGAAAGTAAAGGAAAGAGTAAAATTTTTCTCTATTGACCATGAAAATTAGTTTTGAAATGCTAAATAGATGACAGTTCCGTGTTCTTTGTCATTGCTTGTTTTGCTCTTCATGCCTCAAATTTCATTTAACAGATTTTTTCAATGTCTAAAAATAAAAAATAATTTAAAATATTAATATTTATAATCAAGTTTTGGTAAAATCTCATATCTGCTCTTTAAAAAAATGTGTTGATAGAACTTTTTTCCTTGTTTTGCTTTTTTACATTTTCATTTTCCAAAATAAAAATTTATAAACTCAAGAATTGATACGAATTGGAATTTTTTTTAAATCTCAAAAAACTTGCTATGGTTAATTTAAAAACCATTAACATCTCATTTTTTAAACACTACAGATAGAAAATTTTCAAAATTTTGGGTGGCAGATATCCATAATTATCTTGAGTAACTGACACAGCAAGTTCTTTTCTAGTTCATAATAAAAATAGTTTTTACAGCAATGACAGCCTCATTGGTGAGCTTTCTGAAAATAAGTGTTGTGGAATCCCAGACTTGTTATACAGGATCAATAATGTAAACTAGCTATGAAACCACTGATCACTAAAACCGTTAGTGAAAGTTTAAATAGCAAGACTCAGTTTCTATGTTTATATGGTGGACTCACATGTTGAATCATGAGATCTTTCAATGAGAATCAGTCTCATTTTCAATTTCTCTATTAACTCCCTATATTTAGAAATTATGTTTTTCAGTTCCAAAGATGTTTTGAGAGTGTGTTCTTTAGCCCTTAGGAGTTTTTATCATGTCTAAGTTTATTTTTAATACTTTTTCTCCCATTGATTATTATGCCTCTATAATAGCCACCTATTCTAGCTCAATTTAATTTCTATCTTACCAGTAACTATGCCCCTATTAAATGGCTTGGGATCTTCCTCTGCTTACTCATTTTCATGAATAAAAGTTTCTTAACATCTGCAGTTCAGATTATTCAGAATTTATCTTGCAGCGGCAGCTCAACAGGCACTGGAAGATAGTGTGGCCCAGTAGAATTGGGTTGGCAAGCTGGGCCTCTCTTCTGATACATTTTGGAGGGGAAGAAAGGAGGGTTTGAAAAATGTCTGGGTTTCAAAGTTTTCTGCAAATGGGAACAGTGATTCTCACTTTAGCATGCATCCCACTCACCTGGAGATCTTGTTAAAAATAAAACAGGTAGTTAGGCCCCAAACCCAGATCATCTGATTCAGTAGGTAGGGAGTGGACCTCCAAAACTTGCATTTTTAACAAGTTCCCAGGGGATGCTGACGCTGCTGGTCCAAAGAACCACATGCTAACAGACCTCACCTTAGCCCTATGCTGCAAATCATTTTTGATGCTGCTGAGAAAATGGGAGTAGCCAGATTCTCTAAGAACTGTGTGGATTAAGTGCCAGAGTCTGTTCTTCTCCCTATTCTTTTTGTTTTGTTTTATTTTTCTTTTTTTCGCTATGGCTGCTGGAATGGGACTCCCTATTCTTAAAGATAAGTCTGTTCTACCAATTGATTCACTAACCAATATATATACCTTTGAAAATATGTAATTGGTGGTATTCGTCTCATAAATCACCTGCCCAGCAGCCAGATTTTAATTTGAGGCAAGTGCCACACTTTATACCTAAACCTTCTTCAGCAGCTTTCAAAATAATAGCTTTATTCTGCTCTCTGACAGGTTCCAAAATTGGCTCCAACATGATTGTTTGGTTTCTGGAGGAATACCAGCAGGGAGTTGTGATAAAGAGAGATCAGAAATGTTTACTTATATTGCTCAAACTTTCCTTTCCTGGGAGTTTAGCTCCACCTGTTTTCTATCACAACTTGCTAATTTTCTGTAATACCTGCTTCTTTCGCTGAAGTAGTAGTTTTCAACTGGGGGCAATTTTGCCCCTCAGGAGATATCCAGCAAAATATGGAGACATTTTTGGTTGTCACATTTGGGGAGGAATCTAGTGGGTAGAGGCCAAGCATGCTACTAAACATCCTACAACGTGCAGAACAGCCCACGATCCCTCACAGCAAAGAATTATCTATTCCTGAAACCACCCTTTACAAATCAATAAAGGGGTACAAGGTGAGAACTGTGGTAAGGGCCTATAACTCTGTGAAGGCACAGGCCTAGCTAAAAATATTGATAATAACCAGCCACTGTCCCCTTGTTTGTTTCTCTATAATTGCTACTCTGGCGTCACATAGCTGGTAGTCACTAAGATTCTTAACTTTGTCCATAGATAACATCACCTTTTGGAAACCTAAAGGTTTTACAGGGCCTATGGCCCACAAGCCTAAAATATTTACTATCTTTTCCTTTACAGAGAAATTTTGCAGTCTAAAGTGTAGTCCCTGAACCAATTGCATCATCATCATAATCTTTTGGGAACATGTTAGAAACACAAATTCTAGGAAGTCACCCCAGATATACTAACTTGGAAATTTTGGGAGTGGGCTCCAGCAATCTGTATTTTAACAATATCTCCAAGTGATTCCGTTTTAGGTCAAAGTTTGAGATTGCTGCTATATGGTACCATAGTCTACAAAACATTACCCAGACTATCAAATAATTAATAATGTGATAATTATTTCTTTTCTTATAACATAATAAAATAAGGTGCACTAACGTATTGAAAAAAATATATATGATTAGCTGGTTTTGCAATAAGGCATGACTCAGATCAATATAGTCCACAATCCCTTATCCCAAACTCCAGAATCCAACATGCTCTGAATCCTTATTTTAATAAAATTATTTGGTGGAAAAAAGTGATTTGATTTGACCTGAGCTTACTTATGGTCCTTATCCCTTTCAGTGTGAATATTTAAATGTTTCACTATAGCAATAATATTGTGTTGATTTATGCCCAGCTCTTACAAATACAATCTGAGGTCCTGCCACAAAAAAGGCACTGCTTTATGACAGACTGAAGGCCAGGAGCCATCTGTGGAATTTGAAAATATTTTTTTCCCAATCTTAACAGGATACAGATTTGTGACCCCCACCTTGGATCTAATGAATTAAAATCTCCATTCATACTATCTAGGTTACTAGACTTCTAAGTAGCAATCCAAGTGATTTTGGTAAAAGTCAGGCCCTGAAAAAAAAATAATTATATAAGACTTTTTAATTTCTAGGGTCAAAAAAGAAGTCAAGTCAAAATATTTTTGTTTCTTCTTTTTTTTTTTTTGTTTGGCTTTTTTATGTAGGAATCTGAGATAATAAAATATTGTAGCTAATCAACTACCCTAGTAAAGGGAAAATTTTGAGTTTTCAAACCATAAGGATTCCACAAAATATTGTATCATTTAAGATGAAAACCCACTAACCTTGGCTTAAATCAATGAAAACATTTGCCATGTGCTTTCAGTCACAGTTTAGGGGCAGATGACTCTGCATTGGTTGTCAGTATCAACACAGATACAGTCTCATTCAGCCCTTCCCCTTTGCTGTCCACCTCCATCTGATTTCAGCACGGCTGCTGAGGCTTAAAGAATTGTGCCTTCTCACACGACAGCCCCATCCAAAGTAAGGAGCAAGGGTTGCTGAAAAAAGTGTTTTCACATCTCTCTTTCGTCATGAAGGAAAACTATTATCCAGATGTCTTATTGTGTCTTAGTGACTGAAACCAAGCTCTATGCCCACTCTTCGAGCAGCCATCAACAAAGTATGATAACAAGATCATAACTGGCTTAAACTATGCTTTTTGAACTGGGCACATTGCTATCCACATTAAATCAGAGAATGGAAGTAGTATCTGATACAACCATGAACACTAATAAGTTATTGAAAGTAATTTATTATCTAATGATTACAAATGTACATTAGGTTGCTATAGTTCTGCAGGTCATCCATATGAGCATATTTCCATTTGACTTCTTTCAGAGATACCTATTAAATCATGAGCCTGGGATATGTTATACATGTGTCTTACTTTCTTTAGCTCAATGTCTTCATCTTTACTCCCTTTTCTTCCAAGACTTGTAAATCTCATCATTGTTCAGTTTAGAATGCTGTCTTCAGATATTTATCTTATCAGAAACTAAGCTTAAGGAAATTAGGGCATTTTGTCAAAGTCAATTCACATGTTCAAAAATCATAGTTTAAGCCAGTTATGATCTTCTTATCAGACTTTGTTGATGGCTGCTCGAAGAGTGGAACATGCAAATCTCAGAACTTGCTTAAATATCTCAAAGTTCCATGAGAGTGTTTTCAAACACCATTTATTCGAGAATATGAAATTGTTTTATTCTTGAGGACAAATGATTTTTTGATATTAAGCTCTCCAAATTATTTTAATAATATTTTAATCTTATGATTATAAAAGTTGAATAAATGATATGGTCAAATAATTCATATCATAATTCTGAAATTATGTTAATTCATTTCACTTCACATTAAAACTTAAGATTTTATTATTTGTCTTGAAATTACACTCATAACCAACTGCAAAGAACTTAGGTCTTACCTTTTTTCTTAACATGAGGATAGGTTATAATAAATGACACAGGCTTTGTTCTTTTATAACCATTGTGACACATTTGTGACACAGATGACCTTCAATAAAGATGCAATAAAGATAACACTCAATGAACCAGAACATGGCTTTTCCTCTCTACAAGAACTTCACAGTGACATTTCTGACTATAATCAAATACAATTTTTTTATTTATTAAAATATAAAATGTTGGTGATAGTTCCATTTAAGAAAATCAAATTTTTTTTATCCTTTTTAAAAAAGTGACCATCATAACCAAGAAATAATTTGCTCTGTTCTTATTACAGGGCCAAATTCATAATTTAATTATTCCAGGAACTCACTTATGGGCTATAAGATATTTATAGTGATTTGACACTGGGCCTTAACTCTGTTATTGTCAATTGTAAATGAGGTTTGTGAATGTTTCTGTTTTGTAAATTAATAAGCATCAGAATTCTGTGCACAGTTTTATAGACGTTGAAAACTATATTTATCTTTTTAACTTGTTTTACAGTTTTTCAAGTTTTACAAATTTGAAAAAATACACAGGGCTAATTTGCCACTTGCTAATTATGAACTGGCTAGGAATCTTGAAATGACTATTTTTAATACTTTATTTAAAGGATTTCCTATTCCCTAATTCCCTAAGAGCAAAAATTAATGAGTATGAACAAGTAATCAAATATTATCTGTGTTAAAGTATGAAGCGAAACATAGTTTCTCCTGCCATAAATCTTCCTGTCCATATGGTAAAGGTACAATATTGGCAATGAAGCTTGCAAGTCCATCTGGACAGATCCTAATTTTCCTGGATAAGACAACGCTCTCTAAATCAAGCCATCTGTTTGTGTGTCTTAAAAGAACCTGTAAATAAAATAAGGCAATATGTACTTGTGAAAAGAGAGATCAGAGTTAGCTTGACATTGATTAGCACAGTATAGAGCCAATTATGAACATATATTGATAAATGTCAAATGTATTATTTTTGCTGCCTTGGACCAATAAATGTTACCTATGGCCTGTAAAGGGTTAGCTAATGCGTGTATTAATCATCAAGACCCAAATTTCATAAAACTAGAAGGGACCCTAAATTTTTACCAGTCAGGCCAGCTACTCTTTCTGGTTGCCTGTTGAAAGACTTCTGCTTATTGCTTTATCAGTGCATTTGGTAAAACTTTTTCAGAAGCATTTAATAGGGTACATCTAACAAGAGAATATAAGGAATGGGTTTAAATAGATTAAATGGGTTTAAATAGGAAAAATGTGTTCAAAAAAGTTGTCAATATTTGCCTTTCATGAGGTAGCTTTAATATATTGTTGTGGTAGGCAGAATTCTAAGACGTCTCCCAGGACTACTTTTGCCCCTATGTATTAATCCTGTAATTATATTACTTTACAAGGTGAAAGTGATTTTGCTCACATAATTAAGGTTACTAACCAGTTGACCTTTAAAACAAGGAGGTAATCTGGATGGGTCTAATTTAAAGAGCAGAGAATTTTCTCTGGCTATTAGCAGAATAGCAAGTCGGAGAGATGTGCCCAGATTGGTCTGAAAAAAAAGTAAATGTGCAGATTTTGAGCTGCCTATAGGCCCTGCTACATGGTAAGGAACTGTGGGAGGAATCTAGGAGATGACAGCAGTACCTGGTCAAAAGCAAGCATGAAAATGGGGCCTCAGTCATCTAATTACAGGAATTTCAATTCTGTCAACAACTAGTGAATTTGGAAAAGAACCTCAGGACCTATATCAGAACTTCAGACCTGGCCAGCACCTTGATTTCACCTGGTGAAACTTGAACATCTACATCATGCTTGAATTTCTAGCCTACAGAAACTGTGAGATAATGAATTTGTGTTGTTTAAGGCTGCTAAGTTTTTGGTAATTTTTTTTTTCAGGAGACAAGTTCTCACTATGTTGCCCAGGCTGGTCTCAAACTCCTGTGCTCAAAGTGATCCTCCCATCTGGGCCTCCCAAAGTGCCAGGATTGCATGTATGAGCCACCATGCCTGGTCACTTTTTGGTAATTTGTTATATAGCAATAGAGAACTAATATAGTTCTTTATATGGCTATTCTCTGTGTCTTGTTCCTGAACTGTCAGGCAAGTTAGAATGGGATGATGTGGGCCATTTGGGAACTATTAGCCCTTTAAGATTTAGTACAAAAGCAAATTTCTGCCTATGTTGGCATATTATATGTTGCATAATATTAGGAAAATCAATAAAGATCACAGATTCTCCAATGATAGCTTGGCTTTACTCTATTTTAGTGATTGAAGCAGATATATAGTTCCAGTGGATAAAGTTTTTCTATGTGACCTGTTTTATATGACATTTTGAAAAATGTTTTTATTTTAAATTATTAGAATCCAAAAGTCCAACTATAGGATAGGATGGGTCATTTTTAAAAAATATTTCCTTCTGAAAACAGTTCTCTCATATAATAACCACAAATTTTTAAAAGACTTTGTCCCTCTCCTTTTAGTAATGATGTAGTATGGTAGCATATAGATGCTAAATCCTCTGAGCATGCCTTGACTTCAGGCAGGTCACATTGTCTTTGTTGTTTATAAATTTGAAGTAGATACTATGCTTTAGGAATAACTGATTGTTCTAGAATGGTAACTAAGATGTCACTATGTACATTTATGTATTTAATATAATGTTGCAATGAAATGAAATGAATTAATATGATATGCATTTAGTTATAACTATTATAGACCATGGTATGTAGACATAAATAGGATTTCATACTCTTTGTTAAAACTACACAAATGTAATCTTTTCTTAATTTTTTATTTCTCTAATATGTATGTATATAAAATCAGTTGATATGATAAATTTCTACAAACTATATATATTTCATCATAATCATTATCCTGATTAAAACAATCACGTTCACAGATGGGCACTCACATCGTTCTAGATTGGATTCCTCAATACATTGGTTTCTCTTGAACCCAAACTTTCTTGTCACATTCCTGGTCCAGAGTCCACCATTTCCAATTTCAGATTTTCCTGCAGGCTTCTCCAATTCTTCTTGTGATCATGTGAGTATTCTCCCTTTTTCCTTAGATCAGGATTTTGGGGTCTTTAAGAACTAGAAACTCTAAGAGATAAGGTACTGCTGAAGCAGCATCTGATTTTTGTGATGAAATGTGAAAGGCAGAGGGAGAGACCCAGGAAGGGTCTTTGATAAGATAAATGGACTGGGAAGAGGGGTTGGTTGGTTGGTTGGTTTGCTTGAAAGAAAAGGACAAGAAGAGACCTGTTTCTTTTCATCTTCCTCCCCAAATGAACATCAGAGCCAGGAATGAGTGCATACTATGCTTATTTTAAAGGGCCCTCTTACCCAGATAAATAATATCTACTATTATTTAAACTTTACACAGCCAGAAAGCCTTTCACATCATAGTTAAGAGAAAAAGCCTCTAAAAAGGCAAACACACAGAAGAATTATCATATTTAAACAAATATATATCATCAGAGTATTTAATATCATACCAGATCTGTTGCGCTTTTGATAAGGTAAAAGGCCTGAAAACTACCAGGGTGTTGGGTTGGAGAAGGTGAATTTGCTTAAAAGTGATAAAGGAGCAAAAAGGGAACATCAGTGACTCAGAACAAATTTCCTCATCCTGCGTGATTTGGCTACTTGCTGCACTATTTATCTTAATTTGTGTGAAAAGGAAAGTTGAGTACTGAGGGTAAATAGAAGTCATATCTTCATGGACCTGTGCACCTGTGCCGCTTAGAGGAAGCTACAGTGCCCAAGCAACCCACGTTTCACTGAAAATCTGCCTTCAAACCAACTTTGGAAAGCAGGGCACAGATAGTCAACTTCTATTCTATACAGTCTTCTCAAATGTTCTTGGCAATGTGAGGCCTATATTTTGTGGGAAAAAAAAAAGTAAAGTAAAACATCATTTTGATTCAAAGACAGTCCCTGTTAGAGACTGGGAGTTTAACTGTTGGACATCTTCTTTTTAACAAGCCTGCTGTATGCCAAGATGTGTAGGAGAAAAGTACTGCAGAGATGTGACATGGTACAGGTAAGGAAGACAAGTGGATAGTCATCCCCAGGTTTAGCATATCAAGGATGTTTGATCTCACCATGGGAAATTTGGACACCTAGATAAGTTGGCTGGGCTAGTGCTGCCTCGTCGGTAGAGTACCCCAACAACAAGGTGCTCTGGGGTTATACTCTATTTGTTAGAGTAGGTGAAAATATTTCGTTGTAGCTGTAACCCTCATGGCAATCTGTAAAATGGGAGTGCTTATAGCACACTTCAAAGAATTCACACAAGAGACCCAGGATGGAGCAAGCTCATAGGGAAGGCACCAAGGGTCAGCAGGGTTGGCCAGAGAGGCAATAAAATCTGAGAGAGGAATTTAAGAACCAGCTAAGTATAGAGCCACATGTCGCTTTTCCCACCACACTGCCCATCTCTTCCTCCCCACTCTAACACATACAAGGAAGTAGAATTTCAATAGAGAGGGTAAAGAAGATATCTGAGGACCAGAATCATTTCCCACCCCTGACTCCACACATCAGGATATCAGCTTAAGACTTCAGGAGGGTAGAAAGCAGATGGAACTTAACTATTCTGAGTGCACAGTATTAACAGAATGAGTCAATAAATGGTGGAAATTTGAGTTATCTGACTAAAACTACCGTTAGAAAATAGCGATTCAATACAGTATAATTTAAGGTAGTGATAGGAGGATATAAAATCATTTTATATGTAAACCACACTGAAGTGAGTATGATTAAAAACAAAACAAAAAAAGTGTCACTTAAAACTCATGAGCTAGTTATATTTGCCAATATCCAACTTGTGAAATAGTCTAGATGTCCAATTGTCAAAGATTAATTTGTGTTTACCCTGGTAGTGCAGGAAAGTACCCTGAGCCTTCAACTAAGTTGAAAGTATAATTTCATAGAATTTCATTTTTTCCCTAGAATTCTGTTTATTTGAAGTTTGAGGAAACTGAATAAATACAGAAAAATAATGATAATCCTTATTATTTTTCCCCAATGATTCAATTAAAGGTGAAGCTATTTGATTCTATTGCTTAGATTTCATGAAACCTATTAAAAATTAAAACATTAATATAAGGTGACTTTAGTACCCAAACTAATTGCTTTATTGATTTAAAAAGAATATTTTGGAGGTAACTCCAACAACTGCATTAAATCAAAAGTGCATATTAAAAATCATAAATATATAATGATGAATTCAACAAATGTATTACCTCTTTGAGAATTTGATCTATATTATCTTACCTTATGTTTATTTTTACATCTTAGTTATTTCTGCACATGAATTCAGAAACTGTAGTTTTGTGCAAAATGTCCTAATCATAAATTGTATGTCTTGATATGGAGCCTTGGAGCAGCTGATTTCAAATTTTCCTCATGTTATTTTAGTACATCTGCTAATTCCGACAAGAAGTGATAACTTGGGTGACTGTTGAGTATGTTTGCAGAGCATGGGAGTACCAAAACAACTATGTTTTAGTGATTTTGACTTTATCTATAATTGACAAAGTTGGTAGAACAGGCTCTTCAAAGATTACATACTTGGTTTTAAAACAAAAATAGTTTTCAAGAAAAAAAAAATCTCAGAAACACCAAATAGATAACAGAACATTAATCACAGGTCAGCAAGATTTCATTTTCTTGTTGAAACAAATCATATCTGTTCTCCTAGCTAACCACTAACTTTTCCAATTTATGAAATAAAAAAAAAGCCATTAATATTTCCTAATTAGATAAAGGCAAATATTAAAATCTTTAACAAATCCCTGATATTTTTAAGATATATGGTGATGAGATATAAATACTCATTATAGTACTGACATCATAAAAGAAACAAAACCTGATGACAAACATTTTTCTCTGAAAAATGGCGAAGTGTTTGTGAACAGTACATTTTTGGACATGATTATAATGAAACAAAAAATGACAATTTAGAGGAAACACTTCCTGACTTAGGTGTGTTTTAGTGACTCTATCATAGATTCCAAAAGTTTCAAAAATATGCAAAATTTAGGTGATGTGCTTAAATATAATGTCAATATAATATGATATATAACAAATATATTCATTTATTACAGCTTTGTAAAATAATATTACTTTAATAATAATAATTGTGTGTATTCATATGTGTTGTTGGCTATGGTATATGAAAACAGGGGACAGAGGAGCAATTTTGAAGTTGACTATTTAAATAAAATAATGGTTTTGAACTAGTTACATATTCAATCTGTGTGTCAGGTTCTTAATGTGCAAAATAGAAGTAATAATGACAAGCTTTCAGGTTTTTGGGGAGAATTAAATTAAATGGTATAATAAAGATAATGACAATTAACAGTGCTTGAAATATAAAAAGTCACCAATAAACTTACTTATATCAGAATCTCACTATATACATATTGTAAGTAAAATTAGCTTTATTAGACTCTAATTTTATTAAAGTTTAATAATTTTTAATATGTGCAATATTTCTTAAAATATACATATACCTAACTCCATCTTTTTGTGATGGCAGAATACAAGTTATTCTACAGGCAAGTTTGGGGTTTAGTGTTGAATATTTAGATCAGACAACCCCAACAACAAAATTCCTCTGTCCTTTGCTCTGTTGAAAGAGGGCTTAAGTTAGGGAAATTTATGCAAATACCAGTATACCTCTTTCACAATTAGTACTACAGCACACTTCTGATCTGTAGAGAATGATAACCTTTCTTCTTCCATGTATTTGACAAAAAAAGGGCACATCATGAGGCAAACTTCCCACTTCAAGGCTGGCCTAATACACACAAGGTAATAAGAGCATAAGAGATCACTGAAACACACACACACAGACACACACACACATACTCATATATCCAATGAAGAGCATGACCTTAAGTCTGTTTGCCAGTTATTCACTGTTGTTCCTGTGGCCTATAGAAATGGTATGGCTCATTTCAAAGTGAAGGTCATTATACCATATCTCCTAAATTATTCTGACACAAAATAATTTTTCTAAATATAATTCTCTGAATGTGCTTTGTTCCTCTATGTAGTCAGTACTGTAACTTTAAGTGATTTAGATGAAGTATATGACAAGACCCTTGCCCTCAAGAGGCACAGTACTAAATATAAATAAAAACTGATATTTAAATTAATTCAATCAAATGGATTAGGCAATCAATGTTCTAGGCTATCAGATAAAGTAGAGATTAGCATTGATTCTAATAGCCACGGAAAGCCCTTGTGGAAGGTTGATCAGAGTTGGAGCTTGAAGAATAGATAAGATTTAGATACGTGAAGAGGACTAAGAAGGTGTTTTGAAGGAAGACAGTATGAGGGCAGTGAGACCACTATATTGAAAGTGAACCTTGAGTTCCATGATGGAAAAAAACAGAAGGGAAGCTTGGGCAAACCTGGCTCATCTCATGGGCATGAGGCTAATATTAAGAGTGTCCTGATCTTAGAAAAATGATCCATGGACTAGAAAGAACCTTGGCAGAAGAACAAGGTTCTGCTTGTTAGGGAGCAGCTGGGGAATGAGGGCAGATAGTTCATCTCTCAGACTAAACTTTCTCATCTGTAATATGAGGATTTGGGACAGATACTCTGACAGTCATCCTCAAATACCTGGCCAGGGAGCAGGTGCATGAGGATCACTTATGAAATAGAGCTTCTTGGTGTCTCTTTTGAGATCCTGATTCTTAAATATCCTGAGATCTTTATTTTTACTCATTTTTCCAGAAGATACTGATAGGAAGCTGAAGATTTGGAGGCATTGCTGCTGGTGGCATAAGCATTTCAAGATTGCATGACTCTTGTTCTGGCTCATTTCAGAAAAAAAATAATGAACATTTCTTCTTCCTCTGCTCAATTATGCAGCATTCGTTACAGTGATTATTTGGTGCATTGAACTTCTTTGAAATAAGTAAAGTTTGTCTCTCCACTGCCCCTATTAATTATGGTTCTTAGTTCTATCACTGGACATAGTATATGTTGATGGAGCAACCCAGTAAAAAGATCTGTTACTTGATGGAATGTCAGCAAAGCTTTTTCTGCATGGGAGGACAATGGATATAAGCCCTAGAGAGATATGGAAAATTCCTGCATCAGGCATCATGGTTTCTGCTTACATCCCCTGAGAAAGCAGGATTTCCCTTTGGTATACCACTGATCCCTTTTCAAATTCTGTACCCTAAAAGAAAAATGAGAACACATAATGTAACCGAAGATTTCTAGGGATATATCAAATTGTGCAATGCCTTATCGCTGCCAGTATAAGAAACACTTGTTGGAATACTCAGGACTGAAAAAAATTAAGGAGAGTCTGAACAATAAGCAGCTGCTTATAGACCAGGGGCCAGAAAACTATGACCAGAGAGCCAAATCTGGCCTACAGCCTATTCTTCTAAATACAGTGTTATTGAAAGACAAACACACAAATGTGTTTACATAGTGTCTATGGATGCTCTCATATTAAAACAGCAGAGTTGAGTAGTTGCAATAGACCATGTGGTTCACAAAGCCTAAAATATTTGCTATCTGTCCCTTTACAGAAAATGTTTGCCAATCCTGTCTATAAACTTTCTTTGGCCCCTGACATATTTTAGTTTCACAGGAAGTTTGTGGGTAACTCATGTGTATAGTTGTTACCAGAACTGTTTGTCTTTTCTTACCCTAGTAGCATATAGAGTAAGACAGCAGTGAGGATGAGAAAGAAGGTCATTGGTAATAATTACAAATAATAATCACGGACTAAACGGACTATTCAATGAGCAAAGTCACAGGAAGAGAAATGGATGAGCTGCAATGAAAACTCAGCATTCTTAAAAATTTTCAACTATAAAAATTACCACGAAGAGACAATTTACCATTTTTACGAGATTCAGAGATCTTTAAGTATCTGTTGGGTGATGGTCTCAGAAAATAAACAAAGATCCCTGGATGCTAGTAGACTGTTTATAACAAAATGCCAAATGATGTAGAAGGCGGCTTAGTAACCTAAATCAACGCCAAATTTTTTTTATCCCCGTCACCCGGTAGAATAGAAATGATGATTTATTTGGTAAAGCCAACATCATCCTGCAAATTTTCTGATGAGATTTGCTGCTGATTTTGAGAACTGTTTTGAGAGAAAGCCTGTCAACACTTTATCAAACATTCTTCTTCATCTTCACATTTCAAAATATATTTGTACAGTTCCTAGAAATGCTGAGTTTCACTCTTCAGTTTCAACACAGTACAAGGTACCTATTCGTGATGCTGGTTCCTAACAATCCCTAGGCACACTGAGCCTTTACAATCAATGCCACTTCATTCATTTTTCATTATATCATAGGAAACAAGGAACACAGAGTGTCTTACCTGCTTTGACATTGCAGATTGTGATGTAAAATGTGCTATTACAATAAAAAAACCTAAATTTAAATTAACCACCAGGTGAGAGAGAAATTTCCCCACATGCAGCGTACTTCAACTTGGTGCTGGTTTTATCCAGGGTGAGTACACAATTCTGCTCAGGCAAACGAGCACAAACAGAAAAGCATTGGGTTAAAGGATGCAATAGGAAACAGAATTGACTGTGCCAAAATTAACAGTAGGCAAATTAGAATTTTTAAATAAAGAAGCTAATGGGAATGAAATTATAGAAATGTTTTTTCCCTAAAAATTGTGCAATTTTGGTTGATCTCAAGAAAGAAGCCAATTTATTCACCACACAGTGCCTACAGCTGCTACCAATTAGTAGCTTTAACCTACAAGGCCCAGGCAAGGTACATGGAGATTGACCTCTGCCTCATCAGAAATTACTGCAAGTTTTACATTAGCCAGAGCACTGCTTCAGTTTCTCATACTATTGTGTATGGGAGTTTTGTTGCACACTTCTGATAATTCTTTTCCCCTGTGTCTCTCTTGGTTTTGTGTGATGCCCTTATGAGCCAGTATTGTGTGCTTCGCTCTCTGCTCTAGTGATTGGACCATGGGTAATGCTGCTCATCATTGAATCTATGTTCTACCCCTTGTTTCAACTTTTCTGTCAGTGAATGCTTTGCAGAAAAATAAATAAGCTCCAAATTACCTAGTTCTTAAGAATTGGGAGGAAAGAGTTAAAGCAGCTGACCTGTGATCCATTCACTTCTTCCTTAGGGGGAGACACCTTCAGGAAAAAAAGAAGGTGACCTGAGGTAATCTCCTAGTCAAGTGAATCTCCAAGAAAATAAACTAATAATATTTCCAAGGAAGAAGAGATCATATTTCTGAAATGTACTTATTAAGATTTCCCTGGTTAAGGATTACCTGTGGTAAATAGAACCCCAAATCTGTGAGGCATGGCTCCCTAGAGAACGTTACATAGGTGATATTACTTTCTAAAGATATACGGTGGAGATATTTCACAATTTTAATGTTCACCACTGCATGAGGTAGTTTTGGGAATCTCTCCTAGAGACACTTTCTTGGAGCAAAGGGGCATGTCCAGTGCAAGGAGAATCTAGGTAGAGGACTACAATGTCCTTGAACTTCATCTGAACCTTTCATTGCTTTGGCCTTGATATTATTAGTAGAGCTTGACGTTGGCATGATCTCTGATCTGTTTTATTTTACAATTCAATCCTTTGTGTTAACAGGATTTTGGCCCCTTTGTGAAACTGCCTGGATTAGAATCCCTGTTCTTCCAATTGTTACCTGTGCAAGTTTGGGCATGTCACCTAATCCTAATCTTTCAGTTATTTAATTTCCCTACACTTAAAGAAGTGATGATGAATAGTTTCTGTTTTGAACCAGTTGATATAAACCTAAAACAGTGGTTGAGTCAAAGTATTATCATTAAGATTAAATTCAAGGAGTTCTTCCCAGTACTGTTTAACATGAATTCTTTATGCAGTATGTGCCAGATGCAGTCTTAAGCACTTCATAGGAATTTTTCTCCTCTAACAACTCTGTGAAGTAGAGAGCAGTGTTGATACAAACATGGAAAAGGAGGCTGAGATTGAAGTTTTCCCTAGGTACTCCCAAACCATATAGTTCCTCTGATATAAAATCAATTACATATAATTTCCCTCATCCAAATTAATCTCTAGTCTCTTGCTACTCTAAATATGATCTACAACATCTGTTTCTCCTGAGCCCCACCAGAGACCTGCTATATCTAAATCTGCATTTTTAATGAGATCCCTGTATAATGTTCACACACATTAACAGTTGAGAAATACTGCAGGGCACAGGCTGTCTCCCACTGTGAAGCTGAATGGGCCCAGCATTTCCTATCCAGGCTCCTGTTCTGCAACCCAGGGTTCAGCCAAGGGGAGGGCATATGACTCAGGATTAGTTTTTCTCTGTATTAGTCAGTTTTTGCTGTGAACTTTAGCTGGTTATTTCCCATATCATTTTGCCAAAAAAAATACCTATACTTATCATATACCATGATTTATAATTAAATGGTAATTTTTAATGACTATAAATTTTTATTGAGCTTTAAGGTTTAATCTTTACCTCTGTGTCTGAGAGTCATTTCACTGATGACTACTGACAATACTAATAGTGAAAGAATGTAAAAGAGAAAACAAAGGAGGCACTTTAAGAAAAACAGAATGTTTCTTAATTGAGCTATTTATCTCCTAAGAAATTCAGTATCTAAACTTGACTGAAAATCAAATAAATGAGACTCTTTCATCTTTTACATAGAAAGATGGAAATGTAGTAACTGCAAAGGATAAAGCCTGATTATCCACAAAATCATGACATTTTTGAGCATAACAGAGAGGTGAGGATTCTGGATAATGAATTAGCTGATGCTCAAGGAAAGACAGGCACAACCAAGACAAAGAGAATGTGAGCATGGACTTGCTTCTGGCAGAGCACAGGTTGAAATGGAGTCATTACAGAAGTGGGTAGAAAGAATTTTGCTAACATTTTTAATAAATTAGGAAGACTAAGAATGGTCTACATCAGAATATAGAACCTTGGTAGCTACAGACAGACAGGGAATTTGCACCCACTCACAAGATCCTTTTCACAGATCACCACCAGATGTTCATGAGAAAGATTGTGGGCAGGGCAAGAGAATGCCAGACTTGGGGGTAGAGCACTGGAGGAGACAAGCAATTATTGAGATGAGAAATACATGAAGCCTAGTCCAATCTCCTCCACTCTAAGGGAGAAAAAATTTAACTTGTTGGAGGAAGGAAAGCAAAATCTCTCACCCCCTGGATAGAGGTGACGACCCATTGTGACCAGGAAAGATAAAAGCAACAAAACCCCCTGTTATGGGGAAGGTAGTAAATTGTCCTGGGCCCAGACAACTGGACATCTCCATGGAGGAAGGATTGACAAAACCTCACTCCTGAGACTCAGTGGCACAAGGCTTGCCTCGTACTGATATTAAATAAGCACAGCAGAGGAACTTGCCTCTGCCACAAACTTACACTAGGCTAACAAGCACCTAGAGACAAGCAACACCAATCTATCCCTGGGAGAGGGGAAAAGCATAGAGAGAAATGAAGACAGAACATTGAGAAAAACCCTCTTGCAAGCCTACCCCCAAAGAAAGCACAAAATAAAGCCAGGGGATGGTTTATTAGTGTGTTGTTGTTGTTGTTGTTGTCGTTTTGCATAGTCTTTTATTTTTTACTATTTTTTTAATTGACAAGGAGAAATTGTATATATTTAGGGTGTACAACATGTGTTTTAATATATGTATACATTGTGGAATGGCTAAATCAAGCTAATTAACATATGCATTACCTCACATACTTATTTTTTTGTGGTGAGAACACTTAAAATCTACTCTCTTAACAATTTTCAAATATACAATATATTGCTATTGACTATAGTCACCATGATGTACAATGATGTCTTAGACTTATTCCTCCAACTGAAATTTTGTAGCCTTTAACAAACATCTCCCTAGTAACCCCTAGCGTCTGGTAACTATTATTCTACTCTCTGCTTCTATGAGTTCAACTTTTTTAGATTCCACATATATGTGAGATCTTGTGGTATTTCTTTTCTGTACCTGGCTTATTGATCTTACCACAATGTTCTCCAAATTCATCCATGTTGTTGCAAATAAGAAGATTTCTTTCTTTTTTAAGGTTGAATAGTATTCCATCGTGTATATGTACCACATTTTCTTTTTCCATTAATGTTAACTGTAGCAACAACAAAACAAATTTAAAACCCTGAAATTCAGCTTAACTACTAACTAAATTGACACAACCACCCACACTTACATAATAGCATAAAAGAAGTATATACATTTCCAAACATAAATATTATTTACCTAATTGTTTGCTATTCTATGTACTGTGTACACCAGTTAAAAATATTATGACATGCCAAATAATCAACCCATTGCCAAGAGACAATCCAATTTGCACCACCAGACTCAGAGATGACCCAGATGTTGGAGTTATCAAATAGAAAATATAATATAAAATAACTATGATTAATATGTTAAAGTTTCTAGAGAAAGGGTATATACCATGAAGAAAATAAACAGGAATTTCAGCAGATAGAATTGAAACTCTAAGAAAGAGCCAGATGGAAGTGTTAGAAATTTTAAGAAACATAACAGACATAAAGAATGCTTCATTAGACTAAACTTGAATATGGATCAATAGAAATTACCCAATCTGAACACAAAAATAGAAGAGAGCAAAAAGCAAAATGAACACAGCATTCAAGAGTTACGGAACAGTATCAAATGGCCTATCATATGTACAATCAGAATCCCAAAAGAGAAAAGAGAAATAATAAAGCAGAAGAAATATTTGAAGAGCTATGAATCATTTTAAAAAAATAATAAAAGACATTAAACCAGACATCCAAGAATCTCAGAGAACTCAAACAGAATAAATACTAAAATGCACATACGAGCATACTCTCACACACATACAGTCTAAGACATACCAAGACTGTAGTCAAATTAGTGAAAACTAATGTTAAAGAGAAAATTTTGGAAGTTGTTAGAGAAAAAGGACACAATACATATAAAGGAATAAAGATAAAAACTATAGCAGACATCTTGATAGAAGCTATAAAAGGAAGAAGACATTGACGTGACATCATTAAATTACTTAAATTAAAAAAATCAACCTAGGTAATACACACCATGAAAACAAATATCTTTCAAAAAGCCAAAGAAGGACATTTTTTTCCAGAAACATAAACCTGAGAGAATTCATTACCAATTCAGTACAGATCTGTTCTATAAGAAATGTCAAAGAAAGTTCAAGTTCCTCAAGCGGAAGAGCTATGATACAAGGGAGAAAATTGGATATGCCAAAAAAAAAAAAAAAAAAGATTCCCAGAGATGGATAAAATAAAGGCAAATATAAAAGGTAATTTTCTCATTTCAGACCTCTTATACAATAATTGACTGACTACAGAAAAAACAGTAGCAAAGTTTTCTGAGTTCATAGAATAAGTAAAAGTAAAACATATAATAACAGCACAAAAAGTGGGAGGGTGGAACTCTGAGTACTGTTGTAAGATCCTTACATTAAAATTGAAAGAGTACACAATTATTTGAAAGTTGATTATAAATCATCTAATGTGTACATTTTAAAAGCTAGAACAATCATTAAAAAGATTTTTAAAAAGGAATAAATACTGATCTATGCTGAAAAATAATAAAGTATCATTAAAACATTCAATTAATAATAAACCAGGCAGAAAAAGGCAACTAAATATATATATATATGAAACAAATAGAAAATAACTAGCAATACAACCAGTCCTGCTAAATAAAAGCTAGAAATCATTATACTGGATAATAAAGCAAGATCCAGCTATATACTGTGTATAAAAAACCATTTTAAATATAAATACAAAGATATGTTAGTAAAAGTATGGAAGAAAAATACACATAAGGGGGTATATGTCCAGAATTTATCCATTTCCTCTAAGTTGTCCAATTTGTTGGTGCATAGTTCATAATATTCTCTTTTGTATTTCCATGGTATCAGTTGTATGTTCCCCTTTTTGCAGTTTTTTCAGCTACTGTCAACATTGGCAATTCCTGCAATTGCCTCGTGGGTTAGGCTGCAGAAGTTTGTATGGCTGATCTGCCTACTGGGGTTCAAATCCCCTGGTTGCAGTGCAAGAGGGCGCCCTGGGGGAAGAGTGAGCCTGACTGGCCTGGCTCTGGCATTTCTTTCAGTTTTATTTTTAAATGGTCAAAATAAGTAGCTTTTGGACTTTTCTTTTTGGAGGGAGGACTCTCCATTTTCAAAATTGTGGGTGTGCATATGCAGTTACTGTGACACTCTGGTCAGCAATCTGAAAACAACTTTTATTATGTTCCATGTATATTCCTTTACTTTTCTTTAAAATCTAACAACTTCTTAAGAGAAAATCATTCACATAACTATATCTCCATTTATATTTTGGACATTCTTTTTATTTTGGGTGGGTAAAATACACATTTTAAAACTTCATATTTTTGATGATTTAATTTTGCTTGAAAAAATATCACTTCGTATAGCACATTTTGTGAATTGTACAATTAATTGAAGTTACTTGCTCCTTGTCTGAAAGAAGATTCTGACAATATAAGTGAGATAGCTAACAATTAAGTGATTTATTTGTCGGAAGTGCTCTGCTCTCAGTATTTGATAGAAATAAATATTGCATATTTTAAATCAAATAACTTTCATATACTTAATGTGAAAATCCATTTTGTGTTTGACCAACTTATGGCAAGGGGCACACATACTCCAGGCTCCACTGCAAACCAGCAAATCGTGAGTACAGCATTATTAATATCCACAGTCTTGCTCTGAATTTCTAGGCTTTCTAGGTATCTCATATTTGCAAATGCTACAGTAAATCAAATGTTTAGAAATTTGGGGAGTTAGATCCTACCTAAGTCTCTTTGTGACATATAAATATAGGGAAATGGAAACTTCCTTTTTCTTGAAAACATTTTATATCTTATGCTTTCAGAAAATAAATTTGAGAAATTGTTCACACAGTTTTTCTAAAATTCAGTAGGCATACTTTACCTCTGTTTGCAAATTATGTTTTAGTTTGTTTGATGCTCGTTAGATGCTTCATTAGGATGCTTATTTATCTTCCTTTAAGATGAAAATTTGATGTTTTTTGCAAGTGTTCTTGAAACATACTGATTTTTAGAGAGTCCAAAATAAAAATAATTATCACTAAAACAAATTTCAGGTCTACATTACTGATTTTCAGAGAGTCCAAAATGAAAATAATTATCATTAAAACAAATTTCAGGTCCACATTTAAAAGAGGAAGTTTATGTGATAGAGAAAATCATAGATTATAGATTTAAAAGTTAGACTATCCTTTTAATTACAAAGATTTAACCTTTTAGAAAATAATTGGCAACAAAGGAGTGAAAGAATTATAGGGCATTTAAGTGTAACACACAAATTTGTGTAGTAAAGCTGTTTGGTTGATGAATTTCTCTTAATCCCTATAAGTCATGTTGGGAGATTTAATGACTTCCAGCAAACTGCAGCACACTTGATAACTTATTTTAATTAATTAATATCCTAAATATGTTGGGTGGTATTAGATAAAGTTAAATTAGTAAATTAGTCCAAATAACAACAACCGATGGGTAGTTGCAAATTCAGGTGATCTAAGAGTGGTTTTAAGTGTTAGAAAACCTCTGAATAAAGTAGCATAATTTTGTTTTCAAGCATATTGTTTCCAAATGAAAGAATAAAGATAAGAATATAGATTGAAATTTAGAAAATTGGATACTATAGTATCCTAATACTCTACAGATGTACAACATTATTTTTAAAGTTTAGAAGGGATTGTTTGTCTGGAAAAGTCTTTGGACCAGAAGGGTTCACACCTGAATTCTACCAAACCTACAAAGAAGAACTGCTGCAGAAATTATTACATAACGTTGAGAAGGATGGAATCCTCCCAAACTCATTCTACGAAGCCAATATCACCTACATACCAAAGCCAGGAAAGGACACAACAAGAAAAGAAAACTACAGAACAATATCCCTTATGAATATAGATGCAACTATTCTCAATAAAATCCTAGCAAACCGAATTGAAATGTACATCAAAAATATGATTCATCACGATCAGGTGGGCTTCATTCCTGATATGCAGGGATGGTATAACATATGCAAATCTATAAATGTAATTCACCATATAAATAAAAGCAAGAACAAAGACTATATGATCCTCTCAATAGAGGCAGAAAAGGCTTTTGACAAAATTAAGCACCCTTTTACAATAAGAACTCTTAACAATATAGGTATAGATGGCTCATACCTCAAAATTATTAAAGCCATATATGATAAACCCACAGCCAATATCATACTGAACAGGGAAAAATTGAAAGCATTCCCCCTTGACAAAGTTGCTCACTATCTCCACTTCTATTCCACATAGTGCTGGAGGTCCTTGCCAGAGCAATCAGACAAGAGAGAGGAATCAGGGGTGTCCAAATGGGGGCAGAAGAGATCAAACTTTCACTCTTCATGGACAATATGATATTATATCTAGAAAACTGCAAAGATTCAACCAAGAGACTACTGGAATTGATAAATGAATTCAGAAAGGTCTCAGGATAAAAATCAATGCACACAAATCAGTAGCCTTCATATATGCCAATAACAGCCTAGCCAAGAAACAAATCAAAGACACAATACCTTTCACAATAACACCAAAGAAAATTAAATATTTAGGAACATATCTAACTAAGGAGGTGAAAGACCTATATAGAGAGAACTACGAAACACTGAGAAAAGAAATTGCAGAGGATGTAAACACATGGAAAACCCTACCATGCTCTTGAATAGGTAGAATCAACATTGTTAAAATGTATATGCTACCTAAAGTGATTTACAGAATCAATGCAGTCCCTATCAAAATACCAACATTATTTTTTGCAGATCTAGAAAAAATAATTCTATGCTTCATGTGGAACCAGAGAAGACCCCGTCTAGCCAAAGCAATCTTAAACAAAAAGAACAAATTGGGAGGCATCAATCTACCAGACTTCAAGCTATGCTACAAGGCTATAGTAACCAAAATAGCATGGTACTGGCACAAAAGCAGGGACATAGACCAATGGAACAGGACTGAGAACCCAGATATAAAACCATCCTCATACTGTCATCTGTTCTTTGATAAAGTAGACAAAAATATACACTGGGAAAAAGAATCCCTATTCAACAAATGGTGCTGGGAAAACTGGCTAGCCACATGTAGAAGACTGAAACTAGATCCAAACCTCTCACCTGTCACAAAAATCAACTCACGATGGATAACAAACTTAAACTTAAGGCGTGAAACCGTAAGAATTCTAGAAGAAAACATTGGAAAAACTCTTATAGACATTGACCTAAGAAAAGAATTTATGAAGAAGACCCCCAAAGCAATCACAGCAGCAACAAAAATAAATAAATGGGACCTGATCAAATTAAAAATCTTCTGCACAGCCAAGAAAACTATCACTAGAGTGAACAGACAACCTACAGAATGGGAGAAAAATATTTGCATGCTACACATCTGATAAAGGGCTGATAACAATAATCTATACAGAACTTAGGAAAATCAACAAGAAAAAAATCAAACAACCCCATTAAAAAGTGGGAAAAGGACATGAACAGAAAATTTTCAAAAGAAGACAGAATAATGGCCAGCAAACATATAAAAAATCGTTCAACTTCTCTAATCATCAGAGAAATGCAAATCAAAACCACAATGAGGTATCACTTAACTCTAGTGAGATTGGCTCATATCAAAAAGTCCCAAAACAACAAATGTTGGCGGGGATGCAGACAGATAGGAACACTCATACACTGCTGGTAGGACTGCAAATTAGTACCACCTCTATGGAAAGTAATATGGAGATACCTCAAAGAACTAAAAGTAGAACTACCATTTGATCCAGCAATCCCACTACTGGGTATTTACCCAAAGGAAAAAAAGACATTCTATAATAAAGACATCTGCACTCGAATGTTTATAGCAGCACAATTCACAATTGCAAAGATGTGGAAACAACCCAAATGCCCATCAATACATGAGTGGATTAATAAAATGTGGTATATGTATACCATGGAGTATTACTCAGCAATAAAAAACAATAGTGAATTAACACATCTGGTATTATCTTGGCTGGAGCTAGAGCCCATCTTCAAAGCGAAGTATCACAAGAATGGAAAAACAAGCACCACGGGTACTCACCATCAAATTGGTACTAACTGATCAATACTTATGTCACACATGGAAATAATATTCATTGGGGGTGGGTAGGTGGGAGGGGGGTGGAGGGATGGGAAAACTCTCACTGAAAGGGCGTGGGGCGCATAGTTTGGGGGATGTCCATGATTGTAGCTCTGACTTGGGCAGTGCATAGGCAATATATATAACTAAAGTGTTGTACCCCCATAATATTATGAAAGTTTAAAAAAATAAAGTTTTGAAGGGGATGATAAAATGTTTCTTATGTTTTTTCCTGACAAAACTAGAATATTGGAGACATTCTGTCAAATGTGATGTGACTTGCCTCCAAAGTTGATTATACAGGCTTTGTCTTGGGCACACAAGCTAAACCCTCATTTTCACTCAGCAATTTAATTTTGTCCATTTATTTTTCCAATTTTTTCTTAAACCATCATTGAATCTAATGAAGGAAATGAGTACAATTATATACGTATTTAGACATAAGATATGATTCAAAATGCTTCAAGTGCTATGTTTATAAGAATTTTTTTGAAAACATTTATGTTACATTTTGTATTTTTTTTCTTTTGGAATCTGCTATAAATTAACAATTATTTCTAAAAGCTCAAATTCAAATGCACCTTTTATTGATCTTTATCTACCCCTTCTCCCATACATCTTGATCCCCAATTCCTTCAATAACAATGGGTTGGTTGCCATTCCCTCTACACACCTGGCTGTTTCTTCCTTTTATGCTCTTGAAAGTGGCCGTGAGTGACTTTACCTACCCTCTTTATCTGGCTGACTCCCAGTCAGAGTGAGCTCAGCTGTCACAGTACAAGAGCCTTTCCTAATCCAGACTTGAGTTAGATGCCTCCCCCCACCATAATGTGCTCCCGTATAGCTCCCAAGGTAAGAACACTTACTAGTGGAAATATTCCCCTCTCTTCCACCAGACCGTGAGCTCCTTGAAGACAAGGGCTGTGGATTAACTATATATGTAGTTTCAGTGCTGATATCACATTACACTCATTAAGAATTTGTTAAAGAAATCAATTAATAGATGAGTAACTGGATGTCTGGATGAATTGATGAATAAATGCACAAATGGCCATGTTCACTCCATTCTCTTAGTAGAGTGATACTAAGAGCCATTTTAAGTAGTTTTGTTGTTGTCATTTTCTGAAATACTCCACTATATAATTTAAAATAACCCTTTTGATTTAGTTTATATACTATGGAGAAGAGGCACCATAGTTCATGCATATGAGAATCATCAGTTTTTCTGACATTCCACATCACTTGGATAAATCTGAGCTCATTTTCAACTGCCAGACATATTATGCTAACAGATATATTTATATATGCTGTCATGGGTCATAATTGCTTTGGAGAAATACATGCTACTTTGATGAATATAATCTGTTGGTTAGAGATACATGCTTAATGTAAATATGTGTATGTTCATATCCAATTGGTGGGCAGAGAAAATACTTTTGTCTTTTAATATCATTGCATTGAGTGATTCTTAGGATTCTACATTTGTTTGAAAATAACTAATGATTTTGAACTTTTTCCAGATTTTATATATATTTAGAATGAGAAGTCTTTTTGTTCAAGAAAGCACTATGAATACATGTCACCCTTCTTTCTGAAACAAACAAAAACACAAACTTAGTTCACTTTGTGCATAGACTTAATATAGTTTCCAACAACAAAAAATAGATGTTGTTTATTGCTTTGCACCATTGTAGTAGCCTTTTTTGTTTCATTACACAGCTTGAAATGGTGTCACACCAAATTAAAAATGTAGGTTATTCAAAGGATTAAGGTTGCTAGTTCAGCCTAAAGAAATTTCAAGCTCACTCACATTAAGCATTTTATTTCATTATCATTCTACTGCAAACCATTTTTCACAATGGTTATAATTATATATGCTATTTTGAAAGCATTTGTAATTAAATTGTTAAAAAATATACCTTATAGGTTTACTAGACAATGGAACTTTTAAGACAGTAATTGTTAGTGACTGACAAATTATGAAGGTTTCAATGTTATAGAGCAGTAACTTCCCAAAATGCATTCCAAATAACACTAATTTACTTGGATATTAATGTGTGACATTTGAATAATAATTCAATAATCAAATAAATTTTGAACCACTTATTTAAAATATTATGTGAGTTTCATTAATGCAGAAGTTCTCAAAGTCTGTTATATACAATATAAAATTAGAAACAGCTCTCATTAAAGATATCAACAAGAATAAAAATATTTGACCCTCTTCATTCCTCAATTTACTTTCCTTTTTAGCCCTATTTAACATTGTCAATTGCTTTCTTTTATTTTCATAACTCAATTTATTTATTTGATTATCAAAGAGGTAATATATTTACAAATATCAAAAAGCATAACTAAGTATAAAGTGAAAGGCTTCCTTCAACCAACCACACTTTTATCAACTCTTCCCACCCAGATATTCAATGTCAAGTGTCTGGTTCATACTTCCACAGTTTCTTTATATATACATATATATTTCCTGTTTCACACACACATGCACAAACACACAGATTAGCACAGCAATACATAGATTAGAATATTCCAACACCTTGTCTTTTCAAGTAAAATAGAATATCCTAGAGATCTTTCTAAATGAGTACAAAGATAACTTCCATGTTTTTTCTTTTTTTTTTTACAGCTGTATAGAATTCTCTTCTATAGATATAATTGGTCTATCATCTAGAGTTAGATATTAAGTTATTTCTAAAATATTTCTACTACAGACAATAAATTACTTTATATCAATGCTAGTATATTGGAGTAATGACTTCACCAAAGTGATGTTTTCAAGTAAAAAAATATTGCATTTATAATTTTGATAAATATTATGAAATTGCCAACCCTAGAAGTTACAGCAAACACATTACACTAGAAACACAGTCTGGCTGATTGAAGGTGGTGCCATTTATTTTGTTTTTATCCAATCTTATAGGTAAGAAATACTATCTCATTGTCATTTTATAATAATATGTGTTTATCTTAATCTGAGTATAGTTGAATATCTTTCCATTGGTTTAAGAGTCATTTATATGTCCTGTCCTGTTTTTTCATATGGCTATCCCATTTTTCTATTAGATTCATGTTCATATTTTTTTTAACAACTTTGGTTGTCATTTTTTATATATTAGAAAAATATAGAGATGTAGATATAGGTAGACATGTCTTTCTTGTTAAACTTATTCCAAATTATTTAATATATTTAGGTTATTATAAAGGATTTTTTTCTTCATATTTATCTTCCAATTTTCTGAAGTTTCTTATGGTTTATGGTAGTTTTGCCTGCAGAATTTTTCTTATATAATTATTTTGATTAATTAATATAATTAATACAATCATAATAGTGGTCATAATCATGACTGTATTATATTAACTAACTTAACATATTAACTGCCAAGTGAGTTGTATTTAACTTATGCTAGTTTTGATCCTGGGGCCTCATGAAGCATATGTAACTCACACGTTTCTTCATCTTAGGAGTCATGAGAACTATTTTTCAAGTTGTATATAACTCATGCACAAAAAACAATAAAAAATAACAAATTTTTTGTTAAATTAGAAAGGATTGTTTTGTTTTTGAGATTTTTATTCTATTTTCGCAATAAAACACCGTGGTCCCAAAGAAAAATTTTTTTTTCCTAGTGTGGGAGTCAATGTGTTAATCTAATAATATAGCATATTAAATATATTGAGGTTATATTAATGTATCTTATATTTCATATATTAATATATAGCACATACTAATATTAGTTATATTACATACAATTAATTATATCTTGAGTAAACAAGGATAGTCTTACTGTTTCTTCATATTTTTTTTCACTTAAAACCTAGAAACAATGTGAAATAATCGTTTTGATAGTTGGAAGACAAATGTTAATTTTTCCAAGGCTTTGGGATGGACCATATGATTCTGCACTTACATATATAGTAATATGGAGAGCTATATTAATAAATACCTAAAATTCAAACTTTTTCCTGGTATGGATTTCAACTAGTCATGGCATATTATTTCTAAAGTGTTATTGTAAATAATAATCATTATTAATTTAGGAGTTTTGCCCTGACAATTCTGTAACTTTATTGTTGGATACTCCCAAAGCTTTTGATGCTTCTCATTTTTTTCCTCCATATGATCTCAGGCTATCTTATATGTTTTCTGCAGCTCTAATTTGTGTTTTGTAATCTGCTAGTTATAGAATCCTCCTTGTTTTGATAAAAATGAGGATTATTTTTATATTTTCCATTTTGACTTTTTATTGTGTCAAGAGGTACGAGAAACATGTCCATTTCTTCCTTATTGAAATTCTCTTTCCCTTGGCTTACAGACTATAGTGTTCTCCTCCTTTTTCTCCTTTATAGCTGGCTCACCAATGCCCTTGTAAAATTATCTTTCCTTATCTAGCCAGTAACTGTTGGAGTTCCTCTAGGTTTGTTTCTGAGCCTCCTTCTCTCTTCATTACATATTCCCTTCCTGGGCATTAACATGCTTTAGAGATAGTACTCCCAAATTTATAACTCCAAGTCAGTGGTTACCTGGTTTTGCAGACATATACAGGATGTTTCAATATAACAAAAACTGATTTCATAATCTCCTTCTCCTATACAAAGTGTAGTGGAAAGAGTCTAGGTTGGCCCCCAGATACCTGCTTCCTTGTGTTCACACCCTTCTGTGATCTCTTCTTCTTTAGCATAGGTGGAGTTTACTTCTAACCAATAGAATACAACAAAAGCTATATAATGTACATGATCACGTGTGCATGTTTATGTCAAGTGAGATGTAGCATCTGTTCTGTTAGGAAACTATCTTTCCCTTGCTGGCTTTTAGGAAGGGACACAGGGTAAGGAACTGAGCTTGACCTCAACTGACAACCAATAAGAAACTGAGACCCTCAGTAGAACACCTGAAGAGAAATTGATTTCTGCCAACGGCCACGGATCTTATATTACATATAATTAATTATAAGTATTAATTATATGTAAAGAATTTGGAAGCAAATTCTTTAGCAGTGGAGGCTTGGATGATACTGAAGCCACAGCCAACACATTTACTAGTACTTTATGAAATCCTGAAGCAGAGGAGCCAGCTACACCATAACCAGATTTTTGACACAAGAACTATGAGATAACAAGTGTCTTGTTTTAAGGCACTAAGTCTGTGCAATAAAGACAGATAAAGTTTTGCGAGAGGCACAGCAATAGATAACTAGTACAACAAGGATTTTTTCCAGATCTCCTATTTCAGTGTTCTTGCCTTTCCCAATCAGTGATACAAGCCAGAGACCTAATGGTCATCCTCATGATTCTCTACCTGCTTTTCTCTGTATTTATTCTATCACTTAATTATCTCATAAATCCACTTCATCTTCATCATTAATAGCCTGAGCCAACCTCAGAACATTTATGACCTTGATCTTTCTAATAATCTTCACACTGGCTTATTCAGGACATCTCTGGTTTAGCTCCAATCCTTTCTCTGTGCTCAGGATAGTCTTAACACAAGAATAGGACCATTTCATGCCTGTTCTAAACATCTGTTGAATGGCTTTCCTTCTTCACCAAAAGCACAATCTTTAATTGGCTCATAGGCTTTGAAAGCCCAGTTCTTAACACTGCTACAGTCTGAAGTACTTTCTTTGCGTCTGCTGCATAGGTCCATTTTAAGTTTGTCTTACAGTTTCATTCTCCTTTCTGTCACTTGGGCATTTGCTCATGTTTTTCATTCACTAGAAATATCTTTTTTCTTTCTTTTGGTAGTTAAATACTACACATCCATTTAATCTTATTTTAATTATCACTTCCTCAAGAAAGCCTTGGTTGACTGCCCAGGCTAATAAGAATCTCAGAGTATTAAGTACTTTTTGTCTGTATGATATTTTACAATTGCTGTTTTAAACACTTATCTTCACAATTGCTTTATGAATGCTATTTCCTTGACAAGTCATGTCAACTGAGTCTCTAAGGCGTTCTTAGATCATACAATAGAGCATTATGTAAATGTACATTAAATGAATGAAGTGTAAAAATTTCCAAATGAGTTTAATCATGAAACCCTCATTTTGAGTGGAATAGCTTGCAGAACTAATAAACTGGGAAATATTGCATAAAATAATAAAGCTGACAATGAAACTTATAAGGTTGGGCTGAATTCCTTCATTGTACAGATGCCAGGAGGAGTTAAGTGAGTTGGCCAAACCCACAAAACAAGATATTGACAGGGCTGAAATTAGAATAGGAATTTCTTGACTCTTGGTCAAGTTTTATTTCCATACTGCTGTAAAATAAAAAATACAAATCTGTAATTTTTTTGTGTTTTTTAAATGTTAGACTTTTCACATATAAAGAAACTGTTTTACGAATTAGAAAAAAAGTAGGTAAAGCCTCTATTATCATCATTAAAAAAATTTTTAAAAACAAAGTTTAGGAGATAGATACATTATGAAAATATTCATTATATTAAAAAACCTTCATTTAAATTCACTTCCAGAATGAAATGCAAATTATCTTTGCAGAAATAAAACCTTTTTCCCCATTGAAGCCTGTCATTCAATCTTACTTATCATTACTGCTTCCTACAAAGAGTAGAAAATCAATATATTTTTTGTGTTTATTTTTACATTTCACAGTGGTGGATGAGTCTTGTTCAGTGGGCCCTCTCGTGAGGTCTTTAGAATCAAAGTCAGAAAACACTCTTGAAACAGACCCCTGTGTGGCCCATGAGATATTTTGTAGCATGTAATAACAACCAAGTTGGAAGAAATTTCAGCTTTCTTCATTATTTACAGTATTAATTTCAGTTTGCTAAAGCCAAATTTGTTTAATTAAATATGGAGGCTATCTTCAATTGCCTGGAAAATTGTTGAGTGCCTGTGTGAAAAATCATTGGCTGCAACAACAACTCAAGATCATGAGATAACTGTGCCAATATTGATTATACTTGGCTATAATGACCTATTCTGAGCTCTGGAAACTAGCTAGGCATGTTTTCATCAATCCCATTTGACTTATGCAAAGTACATTATGGATTTAGGAACAGATGGGCTGCCTATAACATCCAAAGATAACTGATGCTCTGGTTATATCTACTTTCATAATGTGTAATTTTTTTAGTTGAGAGGAGGGAAAATTATTGGTAAAGTGAGTTTTTCTCATCTATTTATCACATATATGCACACAAATATAGACATATATCATAAGTATACACATAAAAATTTTATATACATAAATATATTTATACAGATCCTACTCCAATATCCAATATGATGATATTATGTGATAGGCACCACATTCTCCTGAATTTGGGGTAAAATATTTATTTTTAATGTGAATATTACAATTTCCTTAGGTTTGCATATTTTGAATAAAATGCCTACACAACTCTCATTACTCTCTCCCAGAGAGTATGGATGGTAGATATAGGTTATAGGGAAATGGAGGATATGTGGTCAATATTCACTAAGAATTTTAGTATTATAATGATTACATTGGATCTGGGACTTGAAAGTAAATTCTGTATAACAAAACAAACAACACCATTAGTGGTGCCAAGTAATGAAGTAATTTTTTGTAATTATTAAATCAATGATGATATAGAATATCACTTTTTTAAACTGAATAGTATGCTGCATTACTAAAAAACTTTCATTTAGATGCTAGAATTGTCTGAAGGAAGTAGATAGCTTTGTGTTTCCTATCCTTTTGGTTTCCTGCAAAAATGTACAAAATGCTTTCTTATGCAATCCCTGCCTTCTATCAGCAGATTTCAAAGTTTTTCCCAGTTAGTAAAGATAGCACTTATACATTTTATAAATATAAATATTTTTCGTGACTTGGATAAGTAATTTACATTGAAATTGCTTAATAGTGAGCTCTTTAGAGCAGCACTACATACCCATGAATTGAAATAGGATTTTAACCAATGGAAAAAGGAGCTATCCAAAAGAGAACAAAAACAATGGTTTAGCCCAGATGGATACACTGGTGAATTCTACCAAAAAATTTAAGATATTCCAATTTATTTTACAATCTCTTTCAGAAGATAGAAGCAGTAAGAATACTTTGTAACCTGTTATAAGCACCAACTTTATCCTAATACCAAAACAAGACAAGAGAACAAAATTTTTAAAAGACCAATATCTCTCATAAACATATATGGAAAAATCCTCCAAAAATTATCAAATCAAATTCAACAATGCATAAAAAGAATTATACATGATGACCAAGTAGGATTTATTCCAGGTGTGAAAGGCTGGCTCAACATTCAAAAATCAATTAATGTAATCAAGCACATCAACAGGTTAAAGAAGAAAAATCACATGGTTAAATCAATACATGCAGAAAAAGCATTTTAAAAAATTAAACACGCACTCATGATAAAACCTTTAAGCAAACCAGGAATAGAAGGAGCCTTCCTGAACTTGATAAACAATATCTACAAGAATCCTACAGCTAACATAATGCTCAATAGTGAGAAAGTAGATGCTTTCCTGCTAACATCAGAAAAAAGTCAGGAATGTCCCTTTTCACCACCCCTTTTCAATATCATGCTGGAAAGTCTAGCTAATGCCAAAAAATAAGACAAGGAAGTAAGACATATACAAATTGGGAAAGAGGATATAAATCTGTTTTTACTTTCAAATCAAATGATTGTCTATAAAGAAAATTTCAAAGAGTTGACAAAAAAAAAAATCCTGGAACTAGCAAACAATTATAGCAAAGTTGCAGAATGCTAGGTTAATATAAAAAAGATAGTTGTTTTTGTATATACCAGCCATAAACAGTTGGAATTTGAAATTAAAAACAAAATACCATTTACAATAGCACCAAAAAAATTTCAGGTATAAATCTAACAAAATATGCACAAAATCTACATAGAGAAAAGTGAAAACTCTGATGAAAGAAATCAAAGAACTAAACATATGGAGAAATATTCCATGTTTGTGGATTGGAAGTCTCAATATTGTCAAGATGTCAGTTTTTCCCAATGTGATCTTTAGACTCAATACAATCTCAATCAAAACCCTAGCAAGGTATTTTGTAGTTATCAAAAAAATTAGTCTAAAGTTTATATGGAGAGGCAAAAGACTCAGAATAGTCAAGACAATATTGAAAAAGAAGAACAAAGTTGGAGGACTGACAATACTCAACTTCTAGTCCTCCTGTAAAGCAACAATAATCAAGACAACGTGGTATTGGTGAAAGAATAGACAAATTGATAAATGGAACTGGATTAGTCCAGAAATACATGCACACAAATACAGTAAACTAATCTTTGACAAAGGAACAAAGACAATACAATGGAGAAAAGGTAGAAAAATAGTCTTTTCAACAAAAGTGGTGCTGGGACAACTGGATGTAACATAGGAGAAAATCTAGATGACCTTGGGTTTGCCAATGATTTTTTTGATACAACACTGAGGCACAATCTATGAAAGAACGAACTTATGAGTTGGGCTTCAGTAAAATCAAAAACTTCTGCTCTGTGAAGACACTGTCAAGAGAATGAGAAGACAATACACAGATTGTGATAAAATATTTGCAGAAGACATATCTGATAAATGACTATTATCCAAAATATACAAAGGACACCAGAACTCAACAATAAAAAAACAAACTCAATTTATAAACGGGCAGAAGATACTAACAAATATCTCACCAAAGAAGATACACAGATGGTAATTAAGTTTATGAAATAATGATCAACAACATACTTTGGTATGGACTGAATGTTTTTGTCCCCACAACTTGCATTTTGAAATCCTAATAACCTTCCTTTCCTAATATATATCTCAATTTTTCTACTATATCCAATATATCTCTACAACAATATAATCTGTTTATTTGAAACAAAAAATTACCTGGGATAGTGAAATAGTGTCATGTATAATTATTGAGACTGTGCTGTATCTTTTCTGCTCTGGGATAATTTTTGTTAACCCTACTCCAATATCCAAAAATCTTAGAGGTGGGTATAACATATCTCTTATATGATGTAGTCTCTTTCATGACTGATATTCAGCTTCTATAACTTTTCTCTCAGTTTCCAAAAGTGGACAATTAAGTAAATGCTTAATATTTTATATTTTGACCAAAATATTTAACTTATTTTCTTCTTGAACAAATTTTGAGCTCTTTATGAATAGAGTGTAGAGCGTATGGCCTTCATTTTAAACATCTGCACAGTTGAATATATCTAAAATACTCTCTTTATAGAGTTGTGAATTATGAAGTGGGGCCAATTGGAGAGTACAACCTTTTCATTTTAAATCTTTGCATAAATTGTCACTTCTTTGCACAGCTGAGCCTGCAGAACAAAGATGAGTCACACAGATGTTTATTTCATGGAACATGATTATAGAAAGTGCACCTGCCATGCCATAGGCATGACTTCTTAAGGAAATTTGCTTGCTTTCATTTCTAATAGAAATTGTACGAGGCATTCTTGGAACATAGTTTTGGTACAGTAGCCAGTTTTGACTTCAGCATTCATTGGCCATCTAAAGTAGAATATTCAACCTAGAGATGATTAGTTATTTAATAGATAATACATATATAATAAGAGATATCATAAATAAATTACATTCCCAAAGCATAAATACAACTTACAGAAAATGAGAGCATTTGAAAGAACATACACCTATGGAGAGACAATAGCCCACAGAGCTTATGAGCATGAAGTCTAGAGCCAAACTACTTGAGCTGGAATCAGATTTCTGTCATTTACTAGCTCTGTGACCTTGGGAAGTCATTCAAATTCTCTGTGCCGCAATTTCTTCA
This sequence comes from Daubentonia madagascariensis, assembly GCA_023783475.1. NCBI lineage: Eukaryota > Metazoa > Chordata > Mammalia > Primates > Daubentoniidae > Daubentonia > Daubentonia madagascariensis. Next base: position 33,613,287 of record JAKFHU010001569.1, read on the forward strand.
TTTGTAAAACAAGGAGAATCAGGTCATCTACCTTAAAAGTTAATTATGGGATTAAATAGACTAATATCTGCCTGCTATATTGTAAGCTGTCATGATGATATAGATGATGATAATGAAGATGATGATGATTGTTACTTAGGTCAATTTATTGCTATATAAGGCACTTTGTTTACCACTTTGGTATGAAGCAGCTGCTTTCAGAGACTTGACTGGTTTGTTTAGAAATAAAGTGAAACTTCAGTAATTTGGAGAAGAAAAAGTCTGAATTAATGTGTCTGAGAAAACGCTATTTTATTTCTTTCAATTATCTATTTTCTTTAAGTGTGCACTTTAACTCACACAAGGCACCCGAACATAAATAATTTCCATTCCTTCCTTCATGTAAATCTATTTGAAGAAAATGGTAATGTAGAGAGAACTATAATGAGAGAGACCTGGTGTGTTATTCCAACTCCACTATTTTGACAAGTGTTTTTAACCTATTTTAGTTTCTATGTCCACATCTGTAAGTTGGGGCTTGTAAATTCCTACAGGATATAAATGAGATAGCCTGTGTATAACACTTGATCCTGTTCTGGTTCCGTTTGAAGATGTTCTGGGGGCACAAGCTTTAGTAAAAACTACTTATCATGGGAATTTGGGGGAGGTTGAAAGTTTATTTTCTTAATGATATTAAACATAGAATTAGAACTGTTCCTGGCACATAATGATAAGTTTTTAGTATCTGTACTTATTTATTTTGTCTAGCAATCACAAGGTTTCTGAATCAGAGGAAGACCTATTATTTACTCACATGATGTGTTAGCATTGGTTCTCCGTGGTCCATATCTCCATCAGGTGACATCAGAGCACATGTCATCCTTCATGTACAGGCTGAGTGTACTACAGGAGAGAAACCCTGGAATTGTGAATTTCAGAGCTCTCATAGGAGTGGTGCATAACTTTCTTCCTCTTCTCCCGAGAAAGGGACAGAAATCTTTGCTCTCTTATGTAATCACATGATTTCTGGGAAGAGAGGAGGAAGATCTTTAGGTTGTTACAGAACTTTGTAATGTAAGCAAATGGACCTGTGATGATGATGATGATGATGAGTAATGGTTTATCCTTTGAAATGTGAACAAATGGCTCCAGGGAAGATAAATGTGTAGATCTGCCTGGAATATTTCACTATCTTTCACTTCCAAGGCTTGTTTGCCATTCATTTATCCTTTAATCCATGTTGACAGTAATTTTTGCTCAGAAAGATTTGACTATGCAAAGACATGAAAATATTCAGTCTGTTTCCTGATACATAGCATTGCTTAGCAATGGCTGACTGATTAGAAAACTGAAGGCTGGGACAAACACTTGTGCTATTTCAGAATAAATGAAGAACATGATGTGTTTATCTATGGATAAAACTTATCTCAGTCTCGTCCTGACCTAGCACACTAATAACATTTTCTACCAATGTTCCACCCATTCTGTGTGCCACCCACACTGAGCTTACCACTCTTTCATGGTTCAATACTTTATTCCTGATGTTCTCTTGTTTTTCTCATTTCTTCCCAGGCAATGTCGTACTTACTTTTCAGTCCAGCTCAAAGCTTACTTCCTTTGTGAATTCCTGCCAGATTTTTTCCAGATAAATTTGTTGGCCTTTCCTTTGTTCTTTCACAACATTTTGTTCAAATAGTGGTGACTCCTCTAGAGATAATATTGTAATATGACCTATTACTACTAATAATTTATGAGTTTAAATTTAAAATTTTTACACATAAAATGCACAAAAAATGAAAAAAAGCCTTGCTCCCAAATGATGCATATGAATTTCTAAAAATTTTAAAGATTTGAATATTACAAATGTGGCTGTAACTTCCCTGGTATTGTTAGGCAAGTTCCACACCATCCTTTAAAAAGCTTGTAGAGAGTGTAAAAGGCTAGAGCAGTGATTCACATCCTGAAGGTTTACATCAGCATTACACACTGCCCTCGGTAATCATTCCTTCATGTTAAAATGGTATGAAATTTAAAATGAATAACCATAAAACATCAAACAATTGTTTTTAGATCTTCCCAGTATTTAGTTTGCCTTATGAATACTCTTTTACTGCATATGCTTTGGAAAACTCACTCTATTGTATTTTAAGCATCTGGTTACTTGTTTGACTCAACTCAATCCCAGGGTCTCTCTTTTTGTTTTTTTCACTTTGTTTTTATTGTAAAATATAACACATGTAAAAATGCATAAAACATAAATGTAGAGTTTAATAAGATAAAAAATCACCAACCATGTAACCCTTACCCAATTAAAGAAATATAACACATAGCATATCAGTTTCTCTCTCAATTACTGTGGCTTTAATAATTTTTTATTTTATTAGTTTATCTCATCTTCTTCTAGAGTTTCTTACAGTATATTATTATAAAAATAGGTAAATAAACCAATAAAACAGAATAGAGTGTCCAGAAATAGACCAATACATGTAAAGTCACATAACTGATGATGAAAATGGCAATACAATTCAGTGGTTGAGATAATGTTCTTACATTTAAAAGTCTGGGGTCAACTATATAGTCATAAGGAAAAAGGTAAACATGACATCTATATCACACCAAATAAATATAATTCCAAACAGATCATGGACATAAATATGGAAGTTAATATTTTTTAAAAAGCTTTTAGATGAAAACATAAGAAATATATTCATGAACTTAGGATAGGCAAGACGAATAAAATGAATATAGTACTAACTTAAAAATATCTAAATATTAAACTTGAAAAACTGAGCAGGCAGCTCGCAAATACACCAAAATCATATTATGAGGAATGCAACATCATTAATTGTCAGGGAGTGCAAATCAAATACACACACACACACACACATACACAAATACCACCACACATCCAGTAGAATAGTTAAAATGAAAAAACTGACCACACCAAGGATGTAGACCAACTGAAACTCACATATATTGCTTGTACCGCTGTAAATTGGAACAACTAATTGGGAAAACTTTTTCTCAATATGTACTAAAGTTGGTGGTACTTATAGCCTATAACCCAACATTTCCATTCTAGGTATATGTTCAATGGAAATTAGTGTATATGTCCAAGAAAATAAAAGTAAGATAATGTTCATAAGAGCACTATTTATAATAACAAAAAAATTAAAGCAATCCAGGTGTCCACCAATAGTAAAGTGTATAAAAAATGATGGTATATTTAAAAGAATATAATTAACAATGCAAAAGAACAATCCTCTGGTTCAAAAACCAGTCTGGATGAATCTCACAGACATAATTTTGACCACAAAAATGTGAGACAAAAAGAATATATTGCCTGATTCCATTTATGTAAAACTCTGTATAGTGATAGAGATCAGAATAATGATCATGTTTGTGAGGGGAATTGACTAGGAAGGGCTCTCCCCCCAGTAATGTATGAAAGAGAACATTTTGGGAGTAGAAATAATATAAATTTTGATATGGGAGGTAATTGCATGAGTATATCAAAGTGTAAAAATTGAGCTATAACCCTAAAATTTGTGCACTTTAATATATCTAAGTAATATCCTAAAAAAAGAAAAATTTTCTTAGCTGTGGTTGACATTTTACCATCTAAATTTTAGAATCACATCATCATGTAATATTCATTATGGAAAGTTGTTGGGAGATCAATTGAGGGAGAATTGACATCTGTACATTATCAAGTTTTCTAATTCCAGAATAAAGCATATATTTCCTTTCATGGAAGTCCTTTTAATTTTTCTCAAAGATGTCACATTTTTATGCATAGAGCTTTCAAATATTATCTTAGATTTATATTTCATAATTGTTCTTTTTAATGCTATGGAAAAACAATCTTGTGTTTGCAGCTGAGGATTCTTTCTTATGTCTCTTATAATTTATTAGATCTTATAATAAATAATAAAGTTTTCAGTTAATGTTTATAGAATTTAAAGCAAAGGTAATATACAAGTCAGCTTCTATCTCTGAATTTTTAGTAATTCTAAATTAGTATATTCACCTCTAATGTGTTACTCCAGAGTAGTTTTTAATAAAATGTGTCAAATATTTTATTTTTTTAAAATAATAGCAACCATTTATAATCATAGCTAACATTGTGTAATTGCAATGTGCTAAGCACTATGCCAAGCATTTTACATATGTAATCATAATTAAACTTCACTGTGATTTAAAATCCATAATTATGCTCATTTTTATAGGTGAGAAAACTGAGACATGTACATTAATATCCCTGATACCACACACCCAGTTAGAGGTAGAGCTGGGTCAGCAATCCAAACCTTTCTGACTCTAATGAAAATGATTTCAAATATGATTTAATTTCTCCTTTATTAATTGTAGGATCCAAAGCATGATTATTGATTAAAACACACTCATGCTTCCCCATCACATGCTTTAATTTAACAAAGAGTATTTACAACCCCTCTTTTGTATGGCACTTAATTATTTTAATCAATTGTAGATGAAGCTTAAATATTGATTAAAAGCTCTTTCCATTATATTGAAAAATAATTTCACATCAGTATAAATAAACTAACCAAATATCACTGGTATTTGCCAAATAGCATACAGACTGTATTACCTGTCTAGTGTGGATACAAAATATATAACTCCAAATTTGCTTTAATGTGGGAAAAGCATGGTTGTGTTTTAAGTGCACAATCATTATCCTCGGTACTTTTTTTAAAAATGAAAAATATACTTTCTATATTTAAGTTAAAATTAACATTAAGGTTTATAAGTATAAAATGGCCATCAAAAGTGTAATGGAATATATGTATAATGCAACAGAAGTGTAATGGAAGTATAATGGAATAGATGCCTTTGTAGGTATAGCAAATATTGAGTTCCTTGATAGCATTTGTAAATACGTCCTTTACTTGCACAGAATTTTAAAAATAAATTAGTAAAATTACATCTAGTTAAATAAAGTTCACAAAAGACAATCATGTTTTTCACAGCAGGTAAAGGATTGTCAGATGCATTTGTTTTTAAGAATATCAATGAGCCAGCTGATTTTTACTAAAACATAAGGTCAAGTAACCAAAATAAAGTTCATGATTCTGCACAGTGAGGAAAATAAAATTACTTAGATAAGATTATATCACTGCTTGGGGAATAGCGGCAACTACTTCAGTTAGGAGTGAAAGATTTTATAGTAAGAAAACAAATTTAATAGGCTAATTCACTTTTGATCAATCTTGAAGTTTATTATTGAAATAGCCCAGAAAATGACCATTCAGTTTATTTGAAACCTCTGTCCTGTATATCAGTAGGATATTTTTTCTCAGAAAGATGAAATTGCAACAACATAGTGAATCTGAAAACAAAGGAGATTTCACTTCTTTTGAAAAATGAAAAACATACACATGCAACACACATGACACATAAAATACAAATTCATAGGTTTTGAGCTTTTTTGATTTGGAACTTTCCACCACAAATAACATATTTCAAACAGATTAAAAACAGATATTATTTATTGCTTATTTAACCCATTCAAAGTATACTGAACTGAAATAGTGATGATGTGTAAGAAAGTATCTTATTAATTTCATTAAAATTTACCTATGATATCAAATTCAATGAACTTCCAAAAATTTAATTTCTTGTCTTTTGTCTGGGAAATCGTTGGTCTCATTTGTCTAACAGAAATTTCACTAATGCTTTTAAACTTTAAAAAGCTTTTCTTACCCCAAACTCTTCAAAAAGAATTAATTACTGACTATTACTGACATATCTCTCAGTAAGTGTAGAATTTCTTATGAATTGCATCACAGGGACTTATTCCCTTTCTGTTTCTGCCTCTCTTTTGTGTTCTTTTTTTCCTCTTCCCTGCTCCTTGTGGATTCCTTGACTGTCATTAGTGCAGCTCCTGTGACTAAACTTATAGTTGATATTGATTTTACAAAAGATTTTTACAGGTGAGTAGAGTGAGTTCTGACCCAGTGAAATAGGTAAGTGAGGTTGTTTAAAGAAAAAAGAAAAGAAAAAATGCTCTAAGTGAAGATTGTATATTTTTGTTTTATACTATCTGTAAACTTTAAATTAATGTGATATTCATGTGGCTGTATTTTTTTTTTGTTTTCTTGTAAACGACATCCAGAGGTTTCTTAGAGACTTAATGGCAAACATAGCAATAATTTGAGAGAATTTATGTAATATCATAGTAATTCTTTGAGGAGAAAAATACCATTGTGCCTTG